>CM077013.1:138871239-141336239 GCA_039090855.1 Macrothele yani | reverse complement strand
AGTGAGAATCAAATGTAAACACACAATACAGACAACGGTTCGGTAGAGTAGTTGTTCTTTGAGAATGTTCTGTCATGATTTGAAATAAATGTTCATGATTTGAAATACATGCTAATTAACCTAATTAACATGCTACGTAAGTAAATACCTGCTAATTAACCTAATTAACATGTTACTTAGGTACAGACATGAAAAAAAGGGAGCCACTCCCTTTAGCTTTGGAACCGTTTGCCGCATGCAAACAAGCAACATACCGTTGGAAAGCATTTAAAGGGAACGATCATATGATGTGAAGAAACATGCTAATTAACCTAATTAACTTACGTAATTAGCTCTCCGAATTTTCCCATATAAGAGGTATGTTATTTTACGCACATTTTATTCAGCACATAACAAAACCTTTAAATTCCAAATTTCATCCGAAACGAGCAATAAATACGTATACAGTGAGTTAAGGAAAAAAGACGCAGCTAATGTCAAGCTGCGGAAGTGGATTTTGATTTGTATTACTTAATCAAGAACAAATACAATGATTCGGTGTTGCAACAGTAAAACAGAAAGAGGATCAGATACTATGAGCCGTTATACATGACTAAAACTGGTATATTAAGGGATACGTTATGGAATATGATCATGGAAAAAAATGAGTTATGACCATATCTGGTTAATAGTCCATGGGATGCGAAATATTATTAAACCACTGAATCCAAATTTACAGCGTGGTAGCATAAAACCTTGTTATGACATAAGCGAAAACTCAAGCATACATCAATCAAGGGGCCCTTCATAAAAAACAACAACATATTTTCCTGTACTTACTGTAAAATGGTTTACCCCGCAGTACTTAGAAACACTTAGGAGAAAGTGTTTCTACGTGGCATTGTTTGATAGTGATATTGCAGGAAGCAGTAATACGAGACGAAAACCATAGGATGCGAAATATTATTATACCCCTAAATTCAAAATTGCAACTTTTAATGATGAACATTATAATTTAATAATTTTACACAAAAATAACTTAACTTACGATGTAATTCGTGCAGTTACATATTTAATTTTTTCTCACGGTTACATAGCTGACTCTTACATATTGTTTAATTCAAAAACGCAAGTAAACAGTACGTTCCACAAAACGAAAGCTTCGTATAAATGTGTTTTCTATGTATTTCTTACATAAATACCTTTACAGCTTCGTGGGATTATGAAACTGTGGTCATGCAAATGAAAACTGCAAATTGTTTCCTGCGCGAACGAATCCGTGTGCCTGATTTTTTTATATTGGAAATTTGCTCTTGTGTTCATTCCGTTCCGAAATATGGTACAATCAGCATTACATGCATTTGCTTATTGTTCCGATTGATTGATATTTCCCACTATCTATAATATACAAAAGGAACTGCTTTTCGCTGCAATACAGTAGTAGTTTTGCTCCAGTACATTCGTGTATTTGTAGTATATGACCTAAGAAAGAAGTTTTTCAATCGGGTTTTTAGTCACTCAGATATTACTGTAAACGAAAATGTGAACTTACGCCCTCTCGTGACAGACTTGTGCGTTAAGAAAAATTTGAAATTATATGAGAAACATTCCGGAGTATACATGCTCTCGAACAAAGAAAGAAGTTTTGGAATCGTACTCTTAGGAGCAGAGATATTGACAAATATAAGATATGCATATGTGCACCCTGGGTGCAAAACCATGCATTATTTTAAAAAGTAAGTATTCTTTAAAGGTGTTTCGATGTGAGAGGTATCGGTCCACGAAATAAGTTTTTCAATCGAGTTTTCGGAGCACAGGTTTAGCTGCAAATACATCAGAAGCAGAAATAAACATTAACGCCTCGTGGTGACCAAACTATTCTTTACCCAACTATTAGAAATTATATGCAAACCATTTCCCATCAGGATCTGTATGCGATACAAGAAGAATTTTTCAAATCGGAGTTTTAGAAGCAGAGGTATCGGAGAAAACGCAATTTACCTTTACGTCTCCTAGGAAAGTCTATGAATTACTTTAAAATTTTGAAATTATATGAGAAAAACTTCGCATCGAAAACTTTATCCAACAAAAAAGGGAGTTTTCAATTCAGACTCTTAGAAGCAGAGATATTAACAAAAATAAGATATACATCTACGCCCCCTGGCGGAGAAACAATGCATTAGTTTGAGAAGAAAATATTCCGAATTTTTTTATCGACATGAGTGGTATCGGTCCCAGAACGAATGTTTTCAATCCAGATTTTAGAAGCTCAGATTTTGCTGCAAATACATCAGACGCAAAAATTAAGGCTTACGCCACCTGGTGGGCAAACCATTTATTACCAAAAATTAGAAATTATATGCAAAAGATTTCCCATCAGGAGCTGTATTCGCTGAAGAAAAAGAAAAAAAAAATCAAATCGGAGGTTTAGAAGTACAGATATCAGGGTAAACGCAATTTACTTTTACGCCCCTAGCGGAAAATCTATGCATAACCTACTTAAAAAAGTGACTGTACCTAAAATACGTTTCCAATTTTTTTTAATCGAAAGGTAAACAACAACAAAAAAAAAAATCAGTCGGATCTTTAGAAGCAAATATATGGAATAAAATATATTTTGAATTCGATATCATCTGCATTTACGCCCTCTAGCGCCGAAATTGCACATCGTAAAATAAAACGAAATAAAGGATCATCATTCGTGTATTTTAAGCTTCCTAATGAAAAAATAATTTTTCAAATCGGACTAATATTTGCAGAGATATGGTGTCCACAGGTTGACAAACGCACAAACCGATAACACAAGCACAATCTATTTTTACAAAAGACGTGCTAAACGTTTTAATATAAACAACACTTGCCGATTTTACACGATATTATAAAAGTCGATGATGGTGACTATAAAACTTTAACTAAAAGGTTGAAAAACCTTTGTACTTTCGGGTCTGCTATAGACCCATCTTCAGATTTGAAATAATCGAACTCTGAGATTACATATGGTTATATATCAAGAACAATGCCAGATTACAACTTAAAACTTGATAAGCAAAACACATATGTGACGTAGTCAATCACAAAGCTTGTGCACGAGAGTCAACGTCTTGTGGGAGTGGGTACTGTTTGTTCAAAATAAGGTTCTTCCAAACCCCCGGAATGTAATTAAGCAAATCATCATTGCAACAAGAGTAAAAGTTCTTAAGTATAAATAAACTTTCTGTAAATAACAAATTTGATTTACATGACGGAGATGCAAGTATTGACATATTGTCCCAATCTGGAAAAAACTTACTACTGTTAACTGCTCTTGCCAAGGCAGTCGTTTGTGATCCGTTCCGAACATTGTATTTGTGTTCTATAAGTCTAGTATGAAACTTCCTAGAAGTTGATCCGATATATAGAGAATCGTTAGTTCCTGGGTCGTTTGATCTCAATGGAATACTGTAAACACCTCATTTGTCGAGGCTTAGCACAGGATCACGGTCGCTACGGATCGATGATAAGATATTCATTGTTTTGACTCCAAAGTCGACTTGATATCTGTGGCAGGCATTCTTTAGGGCATGAACAATAAGTGGGATAAATTGTACTGACCCCACAAATCTTGGCTTCTGATTCTCCTTAGACAAGGAAGTTAGTGTCCTATTTGCAACTTTCCCAATTATACGTTGAACTGTGGTTTCGAGGTACCCATAAATTCGTGCTAAGTCTGTAATTTTCTTGAACTCCTGATTACGAGTAAGTGAAGAAGAAGAATGTGAGAAGGCGCGATTAACCAAAAAGTAAGACGTTGACAATTTTTGATCATCAGGATGGGCAGATGCAAAAGGAATTAAAGGGGAATATGCTGAAGGTTTTTTGTAAACAGAAAAGCTTATAGAATGTGAAACAGGATCACGTACAAGGAAGATGTCCAAAAAAGGTACCGAATGGTTATTCTCTATTTCAACCGAATACATGATGGTTGGATGAAAGGAAGAAAGAAAGTCAACAAATTTAGGAAGGTCGCTGTTGGTAGACGGCCAGTCACCAGGACGTTGTCAACGTAACGAATAAAAAGGTAAGGGTTAACATCAAATTGCCCCAGAGCCTGGTTTTCAAAATTTTGAAGTAGAATTTCTGCCAACACAGGAGAAAAGGGTGACCCCATAGGGGTTCCTTCAAGCTGCCGATAAATTTGTTTGGTGAACCTGAAATACGACCTCTCTTTAACAAGCTTCAAGGCACGGTCAACGGCTTGTACTCCAACGGCGAATATAAATCTAAAGCAGACAATTTGGAATTGATAATATTGTGAACAACAGTAAGAGGAACATTAGGAGAAAGAGAGATGACGTCTAACGAAGCCATGAAAAAGGGTTGACCAGACCAGTTAAAACAACGAATTTTCTCAATTGCTTTGGTAGAACTGGAAATAGAGTAACTAGATGAAGAGGTTAAAGGAGAGAGAAATTTTGCTAACGCCTTTTCAAGAAGCCTAGTAGGACTTGAACGGTTGGACACCAGTGGGCGAATTGGTAAGCCCTCTTTGTGGGTTTTAACCCTTCCAAATAATTCTGGGATTCTTGGACCTGGTGTTGTATACATAGAATCAACAATGCTTTTTGGAAGACTGTCATGATTTTTTAAATTGCTCACAGCCCTTAGAATGGCAGCTGTAGGGTCTTTCGAGACAATGATATGAGAAATCCCATTAATAGTCTCTAGCATCTTGCTTAGGTAATCTTGCTTATTGAAAATGACTATTTGTGAAGATTTGTCTGTCGCTACTATAGTGAAGTCCGGATTCTTTTGTAGGAGCTTTAGCTATTTCTGTTCATCTAGTATTAAGCTCCACATCTCTAGCCACCAGCGAACATAATTTTTTAATATGTGTTTACACTAATCGTCCAACGACATTCTCGCACCTCTAGGTCTGTGCAATTGACAAGGAATGCCAAATGTGTCTTCTCTTTCTCGAGCGTAAGTCTAAAATAGCGGAATGTCTTGATAGCAACCTCCACAATAACCTCAGGAAGTCAAAAACCAATGAATACGTACCACTAGACGGCTAATGACGTTTTAAAGCTTAATTCGTGTTTGAGTGAATTTCGTGGTTCTACTTCAATTTTCTATTATGAAACAACCTTTCAGTGATACATTATTTTTCTTTTTCACATCTGTCTCCAGTGCCTCGAGGAAAAGTAATGATCCGAAACAAGAATATTCAAAACAAATTTCAGCTTGCACAGATTCGGCGTTTCCATTGTTAGAAAAATACATAGTGTTTATTCTAACACTAATTCAAGTCGATAGCACGAATAAATGAAATTGTTATTAAGGAAACAGCAAGAGTAAATGAACCCTGACTCTGGATGGTCCAGGTTATTGTACAAATCACGGTCAGGGTCTTTGATCATCTGTACTCTGTATTCAATTTGTCGGATGTTCGGGCACGATGCAGACTTTCTAGCATTATCGCTCTTCTTGCAGGGAAGGAAACATTCCAGATGTGTTTCCCAGAAGTAGATACAGTATATGGGTGCCTCTCCAATTTTGTTTGCAAATATCTTCGTTATAAATCAACCGATTTGGATGATATTTAAGTTTTAGGGTTTTTTCCATGTGCTAAACAGAATGCGCATAAAATAACATACCCTTTATATGGAAAAATTCGGAGATCTGGGGCTAATTAGCATGTTAATTAGCTTAATTAGCATTTTCCTTTGCATCCCGTAATAATTCCCTTCAAGTACTTTCCAACGGTACCTTACTTGTTTACATGCGGCAAAGGGTTCAAAGGATAAAGGGGTGGCTCTTTATTTTTTTATGCTTGTACTTAAGATGCCAATGTTTGATCTGATTAGTAAGTATGCCTACGAACATAACAATTTTAGTGGTTCCGAGTCAATTTTTTTTATGAACCGCGTTTTATATTCATTCTGATTCAAACATTTGACTTGAAGTAAAGAGACGGTTTGAAAAATAGCCAACTTT
The DNA here is from genome assembly GCA_039090855.1 of Macrothele yani. Taxonomy (NCBI): domain Eukaryota; kingdom Metazoa; phylum Arthropoda; class Arachnida; order Araneae; family Macrothelidae; genus Macrothele; species Macrothele yani. The sequence continues at coordinate 141,330,287 of CM077013.1, read as the reverse complement.
TCTTCGAAAAATACACCTATTTTTTAAACCTTAAGCGTCCTGCTGCTTAGTTCTTCAAGGTGGCGAAAAGAACATAATAAGTAATTGCAGCTCCTACAAAATTTAAAATAGTGTTTTTCTTCAAGGGCACGATTCCCCATAAAGTCAGAACTGGCTCACGCAGTTGAATACCGAGGGTCAGTTTCACCTGGTCGAGCGAAGAAGGTTTTTGAATCAAAATTTGATTTATGGCTCGACGGACCTGTATCGCTGCCACATGGACATTAGCTGCGGATATCATCAACACAGCAGCTAGTGCTGCGTAGAAACATGTGCAGTATGTTCCAAACGCAATGGCAAATGAAGATTCAACGTGCGATATGGTGAAAACACAGCGAAACATGATTGAACAAACTAAAGCGAACATTAAAGCAGCTACAGGACTTAATACTTCATCTACACGTGACACTATTTCCGATATGTTATCGTAGCTCTTCAGAAGCGCAATACTGTTTTTAGATTCTTTTGTAAGATACCATTTTCAAATTTCTGAAAATTTCTTCTCAGCAAAACACAAACGCACCAGTAATAAACGACAAATGCGGTTTGAATCAGTTGAGAGCCAGTGTATCGGCAAATAAATGAAATACGTGCGTGAGCCATTGCACGTCGACTTGAAGGTTCCATTAGCAGCCCAAGGAAACTGTGTGAAAATTGCTTGTAGGCTGATTCTGTATCTGTCATATACCTGGAGACTACTAACACAAGCAAAACACATTGTGAAATTACCGTAGCAATGCAAGCCAACGCTGCCATAACATACACTCTTTTTAATGATACGTCGGCAGCGAGTGCAGGATGCCGATTAAATAACCATTTAATCGGTTGTGCAAGATTCTTCCATCTCAAGAAAATTGCGTACCTGACTACGAGATTCATGACATCTGTAGAAATATAAGAAACAGCGGCTTGAGTTTCGTAGGTTGCTACATACATTCTGAAAAGATATATATAAGTATGAACTATATACAGTGTTGAAATAAGCCAAAATACAATCGGTACGTACGCAAGAGACTTGAAAAAAATTCCACGGGGATTCTTTATCCAGTGTTTCGAAGTGTTTATACCTGATATGTGCAAAAGTATCAGTGAGGGGAAAAAATACAGCCCTAAAATTTCCTGTTTCATTGTTGAATTGCCACAAACCTTCAGTTTGGCAAGAATCGAACTTGCGGTTGCAATCTTTGCTACTTGAACTGATGGCAGCTGAGGAGCATGTGATAACAGCAGGAGATACCGTGGAAAATTTGAAGCACGTGGCTAGCGGACCTTGGGGATAGTTCTTTGCACTTAACATGATTCAGTTTTGGCTGCACGAATTTTATGTGATAAATCCGATGCACTCTTGAACTTTTCGAGCGATGTCTTTGGAAATATGTTCTATTTGCAAAGACTAGTAACAAACAATATCTAGATTTTAAAAAAAATGCATGTTGTTTTTATATTTTAAATGATCTTAGAATCTAATTTGTTTTATGGAAATGCCCTCTGTTTACTAAGTTTAGTATTCTGCAATATGTAGGTATTGAACGGATGCCATGTTTTATGTCTTTTAATGTTTATAGACCTTAGTTGTTTTTCAGAATCTATTCTTTTCAGGTACGCTGTTAATCAGCATTCCGTATACTTTGCTAACTTATGAACACATGACTGTGAAGCTTGGTCAACTACAAAAACTGATGACAGACACCTTATGACGTTCGAAAGAAGAGCACTGAGAAAGATATACAGTTTTCTATCCAATGTGGAGACGGGAACATATAAAAGACGTGATGAGGAACTTCGACAGCTCTACAAAGAGGACGGATATGATCTCACTTGTCCGATATAAGAGACTGGGATGGCTTGGACACGTGTGGAGAACGGATAGACAAATTGTGAAGGAGGTGCTGGTAAACGAACTGAATGAGGCAAGATGCAGGGAAAGGACCCTTGAATAGGGGGATAGACATGGTGCTCGGGAATCTAAAGAAGATGAATGCTTGACTCGAAGAGATACGTAATCGAGAGCGATGGAGAGGACTGAAGGTAGTAGCTCTAATGCTAAATGGTCCGTTAAGTTCTGCTGTTGATGATATGTGCTGTTGTCGCAAAAAGTCTTAATCTGCACTGCGTGCACTTTAAAACGATGCAATATTCATTGTTTCTCAATTATCATAGAGTGTCCAAGTTTTGGTTAGAATATCTTCTTTTCAGGGTCTCTTATTCTGCAATACGTAAAACCTTTAAGTTATGCAATTTTTGTGCTTGTTTGTGATCCAATAGGCGATTTTTTTCTGAGAATGTTTTCTTTCAACAATCCTCTTAACCTGATAAGTAAAGTTCAAAATAAGTTCTGTTTCTTACCGAAGGAATCGATATTCCTGTTGGAATTTCTCCTGTTGCATCTTCAGAGAAGTTAATGTGTAAACGTTAAAAGCACATTCCACGTTGTTTTTATCATTATTTACATAAAAAGACTTTGCTGGAGTTATCGCGCTTGCAAATGTTTAGCTTTTCGATAACAAAGCGGGATGTTGGATTTATCTTGAATCAATTTTTGATCTTCACCTCTGCACTGCCTTTGGGTTTAAATTATTATTATTAAGCAGCAAATTTTTATTTCTAGCTAAGTAAGTAAATATTTCTTGAAACAGTATGTAGGAAAAAACAAGTACATTATAACCAGGTGCGAACAATGACACATAGGTTATTCCTTCTATGCTTTGAAATCATTTCACTTTTAAACTTTTGTTTTAGTTAAGAAGAAAATTATTTTTCTGGAAGGATTTCTAAAGAACATGGAACGCTGAACGTTGTCTCCAGATGTTTCTGATGTTCATGACTTCTTGACTTTTGAAGATATGCATGCGAGTTGTAGGAGAACATTAGTGAAACATTAAAATCTTAATGCACTTCTGCCAGAAAACAAGTACAGTTAATGGAACTGTTGAAGTAAAACACTCCATGCCAGCGAAGGTTTTGTTTGACTTTTTGCTCTGAAGGACACTCTACACGTATTCCGAGTATCTGCGGCGATTGCTGGACCGTTAACGAACGCCCTTCATGAAGCAATCAATTCACGCAGATCGAAAACTAGGAAGTTATGAAACGAGAATATCAAGGACACTACTGAGACCCGTATGCGTGCTTGGCGGACACAATGACTGCCTTAGTTTACCTGGAGCTAATTTCGTATTGGTGGGAGACCAAGATAGTGAACAACAAATGAGCTCTTAGCTGATGGCTCGACTTCACGAGAAGTGCTTCACAAAACATGAGGTTAGACGATTGTTTCAAAACTGATATTGATCAACCGCGGTGACGTTGTCACCAGAAAAACACCTCTCACATAATGAATTGATTATGCTATTTACTCGACTGTTATCTTTCTTCCGTTCTTCTTCGCCATGGTTTTACGATGAACAAAACTCCTATAACGAAAGGAGATTTTCGGGAACAATCATTACGTATACTCTTCTTCCGCCTTAAAGCAACACGTGTTTTTATGAATTCAAAATGTTTTAGAAATCGCTTTCACTTCTTACGCAATCACAAGTACAAGGGACATCCTGAAAGTAATGCATCCTCCTTAATAACTTTTGAAATTTTGAAGTGATTTTAATGAACCTGCCCTGACATGTACTATGATATGTTACCAATGTGGGAACAAATTGTTATCTGCATCGGGAATCAAGATCATGAATGACAGAGAAAAGCAGCGAGCCGTAATTGAATTCCTGGAAAAAGAGGGATGTGAGGCTCCAGAAATCCACATAAGACTCCTGGAGTTGCCACAATCGATGCCCGAAGATGGATGACGAGGTTTCGAGAGGGAGAAAGTTCGGTGTCGGACAAACAACGGAGTGGAAGACTGGCAACTGCAGTGACAGATGCCAACAGGCAAGGGGTGAAAGACCTCATCACAGCTGATCGTCATGTCACCATCCAGAAGTTGCAATAATAAACAGTGCCCCTTATGTGCAGACTTTGAAGTAGCTAAAGAAAGCTATCAGAAGGAAAAGACGTCACATTCCTCTTCACAGTGTTGTTTTACACCATGATAACGCACGTCCCTACACTTCAATGGAGACTTCACAGGCTATTGCTAAAATGGGGTGGACGGTGTTACCCCAACCACCCAACAGTCCTGATTTGGCTCCCTCAGACGTTTTCCTGTTTTCCACTTTGAAAAACACCCTTTGTGGGGAACGTTCCGACAATGTGACAGATGTTAAACTAGCTGTGAACTCATGGGTGAAACAACAGCCTCAGGAGTTTTTCCAAAATAGATTTTACCAATGAGTTCAAAGATGGCGGAAATGTATAGAAAGGGATGGACAATAGTTTGAATAGGCTATCATTACTAACAATTTGTCCAAGTATTTTGCCACCAAGTATCACATTTTTGTTGCTACAAATTAAAATCTTATGAGGGACGAGGCATTGCATTACTTTTTTTTATTGGAGGTTTAACGACCACCGTGAGCAACTCAATGGGCTATAAGCAGTCGCCCGTCCCTAATTTAGGGTCACTGGTTCCAGGAAAGGGGGAGAGCCAGTGCCGTAAGACAAACACAACATCCATGCCTCACCGAGATTCGAACCCGGACTCCGTTCGGACGAATGATCAGAGGCCATCGCTTAGACCACTGCGCCACCGGGGCGGCGCATTACTTTCAGGATACCCTTTGTATGATTAGCTTCATCTTTAGGTCATTGATATTTTCCTAAGTTCGAATGGGATCATACCAGGTGATGATATTGCAATTTTTATAGTGGCTTTTACGTGTGTCGGAATAACCATTCTATGTGTCACTGTAGTTAAACAAGAAAACTGACTCTGAATTATCGTCTTATGATCATTAGTCCGTAAAAAGGGTCTGGGTTCGAATCTCGGTGAAGCATGGGTGTCGTGTTTGTCTTACGGCGCTGTCTCTCTCCCTTCCCTGGAGTCAGTGGCCCTAAATTAGCGACGGTCGACTGCTTATAGCTTATTGAGTTGCTCACGGCGGTCGTTAAACCTCCAAACAAAAAGGGGAAAAAAAGCAGGTACAGAATCCACAGGAACGAAACCAAAAGATACCGCCTCCAACTGGAAGACACCATCAACCAAACCTGTAGGCTATGTGGGCGAATGAAACATGCACGTGAGCTAGAGCTAACCTAACATGAAACTAAATTTTAACTCCTTTTTTTCCACTTAAGTACAGCATTCTACCCGCAGTGAAGCATAGTTTCTTTAGCAATACCCTTAATTCTTGTCTTATGCCCCTTGCTGAAGTACCGAAGCATCTACGTAAAATCATAAAGGACAAGATGTCCTTTAAGTATCTTTCCGAACTTACTGGGATGTCCCTTGACCTCTGTTAAGAGGTTTCGTATTTAGGAGATAATCATTAATGTTCATCATACGGCAACTCATTCGTACCAACAAAAACTTGCCATTGCTCGGAGGTTACCACTGTTCAAAGGTCTACATGGAGGTTTCATTTTATTGTTAAATACTCTTTCAAATCAAACGATAATACAAAATGCGGACAACAAAGGAGTTGAACAAGAAAAATTGACCCCGAATTATCGCAGCAAGTTTTTTTGATTTAAAAGAATGTTTAACAATTCAAAGAACATCAATTGGCATATCGAATTTTGTAACTAAGAGTTTGTGGCAGCTAAAAAAGTGTGGATTTGGGAAAATGAATTTAGACACAAAAAGAATATTTAAAGTCTGTCTTTTGGAAGCTGAGAAATGGTTGCAAACAGAAATATCCATTTGTTCCCGAACCGGGAAATTGGTTCGGTGGCAAATTTAGTCACGATAGCAAAAATATTAAGAAAATAATTATAACATAGAATTCTAGGAGAAGCAAAAATGCTTTTCTCAGTTGGACTTTCAGAAACGAATACCTAAAAGGGCGTGCCCAATAAAAGAGTTTTTTTTATTCTGGGACCTAGCTGGTCCTTTATTCTATTCTCAAATCACATGGGAATAATGCTTATACAATCACTAAAATACTCCTTCATTGAATTGTAATGCAGACACTCCTCACTTAACGACCGCTCGGACTTACGATCAGCTCTCCAGCGCGGGGAATCCCCTTTCTCAGTCTGAGAAAGATGAACGTGATGGAACACATAGCAGTAATAACAATAACAGGTGGATGAGCGAACTTAATTCGAGTATTAATTTGCCAAGTTGCAGAACGACGGCACTTCACCGAAGATTTATTGGTAACAGTTATTAAAAAAAACAGCTTCATTTTGCTTATTGCGACATTTTTGTTCATGTCCGGCTGCACACACACACGCTTTCACTATGACGGCGAAAATGGAAAAGTCTTCCACTCAAAAGTAGGTCACCGGTGTTTTTCTTAATGAGGATGCGCCCACTCAGCTCTTTCACAAAGAGTGGAACCACGAGAAAGTCCTTTTTTTCTTTTGTCTTGAGTTTCTTGCTCTCCTTGATGTTCCCGCATCGCCGACACGGGCGGCGTCTTCCAACAGTCTTGTTCCCGCAGTCGGTCAGAGCTGTATTCACTACACGAAGCGTTCGCAATCTCCAAGTTCGCAATCTCTAAAACTACATATTTCATTTATGAATTTGTAACTTTATTGTGCACCACATAGTACAAGATGCCGGCGAAGAGGAAGGCATGAATTCACCTGGAGGAAGCGCCAAGAATCGAAGGAAGGCTATCGATATTGAGATGAAAGTGAAGATCATAAACAATCATGAATCTGGTAAAAAAGTTAAAACGATAGCAAGTGACTTGGAGCTGGCGTATTCGTCCTTTTCGACGATCTTGAAGGATAAAGATAGAGTGAAAGAGGCAGTGAAAGCATCAACAGGATTTAAAGCCATAATAACTAGGCAGCGGAAAGGCCTCATTCATGAAATGGAGAAATTACTGGCGATCTGGTTTGACGACCAGATACAAAAAAGAATGCCGATGAGCCTTTCAATAATTCAATCAAAAGCATGCAGTATCTTTGAGACCTTGAGCGCGCGCGAAGGCGAAAAATCGATGGAAACATTTATGGCAAGACATGGATGGTTTCAAAGGTTTCGTCGGAAATTCAAGCTGCATAATCGGAGCATCAGCGGTGAGGAAGCAAGCGCGGACGTAGAAGCAGCGGACTTTTTTTTTTTTTGACCAAATTGATGAAATTATCGAGAAAGGCAGCTACCCCCGGAACAGATCTTCAATGTGAACGAAACCGGACTTTTTTGGGAAAAAATGCATGAATGGTCCTACATACACAAAGAAGCTAAAACAATGCCCGGTTTCAATGCTTTTAAGGACAGGGTCACGTTGTTGTTGGAAGGAAATGTCGCAGGGTTCAAGTTACAGATTTTCCTCATCTACGGCTCCAAGAACCCACGTGCATTGAAGCAGGTTAGTAAGCTCACCCTGCCCGTTTACTATCGTGCAAATAACAAGGCACGGATGACGCAAGCTTTGTTTGAGGATTGGTTCGTCAACTGCTTCATACCCTCGGCCAAGCATTATTATCTGAAAAAAGACGTTCGCTTTAAAATTATTCTTCTACTTGATAATTCCCCAGGCTACTCCAGCATCTTGATGATCTACACCCGGATGCAAATGTAGTGCATCTGCCTAAAAACATGACTGCAATCCTACAGCTAATGAACCAGGGGGATATATCTACGTACAAAGCGTACTGTTTGCGTACAACATTTTTAAAAGCTGTAGCAGAAAGGGATGAAGCAACCCTTCGTGATTTTTGGAAATCATACAACATTTTACACTGCATAAAGAACTCTGAATTGAGAGAGAGAGAGAGAGAGAGAGTGACAGAAAAGTGTATGCAAGGCATAATGCAAAAATGCCTGAAACGTTTCGTGAATAATTTCGAAGGGTTTAACAAAGACGAGCATATTGATGTCATACATAAAACCATTGTGGAACTTGTGCTTAATTTAGGTGTCGAGGTGGAAGATATTGAAGAATTAGTTTAGTATTTCGTGGGAGAGCTTACTAACGAAGATTTAATAGAGTTGGAAGCTCAGCAGCACTTGGAAGAGGAATAAGAGGATGAAAGAATGGAAGAAATACAAAAGAAGTTCACTGTAAAGGGATTAGCTGGTGTGTTGTAGAAAGTAAATGCGGCTATATTAGAAGTAGAGGATACGTATCCGAATGTTGAACGGTTCACGAAAGTGGAACGGCAAATGGATGAACTTTTACAATGGTATCGTGAAATTTATGAAGAAAAAAAAAGCTTACTAAGCACATCACACTAACGAGATTCTTCTCGAAAGCTACACTCAGGATTCCTACCGCTACAAGTACTTACGTCCATTTCCTCGCTGTCATCTCCCTCAACCGGGCCCTCTACAGCTCTTGATAACCCATGATAACACTGACGACCTCAAACCACTACCACATTTGAAGAATTCGATGACTAAAATATTAATTTGAATGTCTTTTTCTTATGAATTATAACGTTATTTTCTTTCCGCTGTAACTCCGTCCTTACGTCAGTATTTACATTATGTGAGCTAAGTCAATGCAATATTAGAAGGTACCCATACACCTTACAAGAAAGAGGTCAAGTACTTACAAATAGTTTTATTTTCCTTGCATGGGTTGTAATCCACACTCACATCCGGTTTATTGGCGTACTTAAAACAGTATCAGTGATTTGACATCCAAACACAGCATAACAGTACGTCTATCATCAATAACATCAATTCCCTTAAACAGATCAGATCAGATCATATGTAGAGGATTTTAGGAAGGGAGTGTCTGACTCCAAGTCTTAAACAACCCTTAGAAATAGAAAGCTAGAAGAGTTTGGCTAGAGTGCCCGATAGGGAAGTGACACGGAAACGAGATGGAAAGGAAGAGGAAGACTCCCTTGTTTATTACGGTGGAGAGGGGGGGGGGTAGTACTCAGGGCTCGACAGCTTAATATGCCCATCCGACGCACGGCGAATATTTCGTGTTTCGAGCGTTCGTACCTGCCTGGGATCGAAACCGAGGTCTCCTTGGCAGTCCCCTTGAACAACTGCTGCATTACCTTTTTATCTATTATTTACATCCTGCCACACATACGTCACATTTATTCCGTACTCAGTGTTGCCAACATTATTCTCGTTTGAGGGAAAAGACATAACGTTAAGGTTTGAAAATATCTATGAGAACAAACTCAAATTTACAGAGAAAAAAAACTCAAAAGGAAAGTTAAAACAGAATGTACGTTACAGAATGAACTTTAAATTTTGGTACATCATTTTTTACGCTTTCCAACCGTAGGTTGAAGAAACGTATATGCTCCAGCTTTGTCCGTCGGTCTGTTCGTCCGTCGGTCTGTTCGTCCGTCTATCCGTCTGTCGGCACGATAGCTCGCGTAAAAATGGTTCAATTTCGATGAAATTTTAGTATGTGGTAGGGGACCACTGGGGACGAACCTTATTGAAAATGGGTTAAGTGGGGTTAAAGGTCAGGACATAGGAGGGGGATGCATTCCATTGCTCTTATGCGTCGTAACTTGCGTAAATATGCTTCGATTTCGATGAAATTTTAGCATGTCGTAGGGGATCACCTGGGGACGAACCCTATTGAAAATGGGTGAAATGGGGTCAAAGGTCACGACATAGGAGCGGGATCTATTCCATTGCCTTTATCTCATATTATTAAAGGAACAATTCTTGTATTACGTAAATTTTATTTTGAAAACGGCTCTAAGAATTTTGATGAAAGTCGTTAACCTACCGTTTTCTGGTACCAGAAATCGATTTAGCTTGATCTCGATTTTAGGAAAATTCGTTTAGTGGGTTAAATAACCTCTCCGAATTACCACGTTTTTAGTGTCATGGCGTCGTCCCATTAATGTTACCCATGCTTAGAAATCTTATGACGTCACAATCTCGCGATTGAGATATTGGCGCGCGGTCACGCCATCTGTCTCATTACGTCCCGCGTTGTGTGGGGATCCTATTAAATTTTTATGACGTCACACTCTTTCGAGCAGATGGTCGCGATTCCCATCTGCCTCATTACGTCACGCGTTGTGTGCATATGACCGTCCGCACGATAACTCGCGTAACAATCATTCGATTTCGATGAAAGTTTAGTATGTGGTAGGGGAACACCTGGGAAGGTACGCTGATGAAAGTGAACGAAATGTGGTCAAAGGCCAGGACATAAGAGCGGGATCCATTTCCCTGCTTTTATGCGTCATAACTAACGTATAAAAAAGGTTCGATTTCAATGAAATTTTAGTATGTGGTATGGGACCACCTGGGGACAAACCCTATTGAAAATGGGCGAAATGGGGTCAAAGGTCAGAACATAGGAGCAGAATCATTTCCATCGCCATTATGCGTCATAACTTACGTAAAAATGCTTCGATTTGGATGAAATGTTAGTATGTTGTAGGGTCTTGCCTGGGGACGAATTCTATTGAAAATGGTCGAAATGGAATTAAAGATTAGGACACAGAAGCGGGATCTATTCCATATCCCTTATGCATCATAACTTACGTAAAAATGCTTCGATTGCGACAAAAGTTTATCATGTTATTTCGGAGGTATACTGAACCGGATCTGTTGAATATAATCGAAATGGGATCAAAGATCAGGGCACAGGACTGAGATTTATTCCAGAGTCATTATCCTCATAACTTGAGTAATGATTTCTGGTATGTTGGAAAGCGTATTATAATCAATGCATTGCATTATTTTAGAAACTTGTTATAATTTTGCTGATTGTATTTTTACGTTCTGCAATATGTAAGAGACGCAAATTAAAACAAAGTTATCAAGTTGGAGTTTCCTTTAGACACTTTCTTCATTCAGAATACATAAAAACGATTAATTTCCTCGCGTATCGACCAGTTCGCTTAACGACCTAGTCGCAGGAAAGGAGCTCGGTCGTTAAATGAGGAGTTCTTGTACTTTTTTCCTGAAAAAACAACAACAACAGTAATGAGTAAGTGCCAAGGTACATTCTGTAGACAAACATTAGAGATAGGGGTATTGGGAGTTGATATGGGCATCCCCCAGCACAGATTGGAACAGACCAAAACCTAACGCAGGAGATAAATAGGCTGGCAGTAGGTCTTCCCAACAGTGTATCGCAATCGACAAACATGGGTAAAGGACGTGATCTGAGCGACTTTGATGGTGGACGTACAGTAGGCGCAAGATAGATGTGTCGTTCTATCTCCCAGTGGTAAGAAATCTAGGGTTTCCAAGGGCAACCGTATGAAGGGTGTACCGCGAATATACCATCGACCGAGGTACCAGTACACATAAAGCAAGATGTGACCAACCATACGTTATCGATGACCTGGGCCACTGGACGACCCAGACTCCTACAGACTTGCCTCATCCATGTTCAATATCAGAGGACCAAGCAGTGACAGTGAAGGAACGGTACGGGGCATACCTTGGGCTACGGGAGCCGATGTCACACTCGTGTGCCACTGTCGACTGCTCGTTATCGGAAATCATGCCTCGTCTGGTGCCAGGAACATCAAAACTGGACCTCTGCAGAGCGACACCGAGTCGTGTGGTCAGACGAATCCCGTTTCCTAGCTGACTAGAGGGGTGCGGGTGTGGCGTCGACAGCATGAGGCCGCGGCCCTGTCGTGCAAGGGCGGTTCTGCTCAAGGCGGAGATGGCTCTGTGATGGTTTGGGAAGCCTTCTCATGGGGCATGTTAGGTTTCTCACTGTGCCTGGAGAGGTCCATAACCGCTGCCCTCTAGAAGCATGTGTTGGGTGATCACCTACACGCTTTCATGGTCTTAGCGCACTCTGCGACCGATGGTCTGTTCCAACAGGACGATGCGCCTCCCCACTGGGGTGCAACTACTCAGGCATGGCTCGAGGAACACTCATCTGAGTTTGGAACCATCCAATGGCTTCCAAGTTCCTCGGATTTAAACACTGTGGATGCTCTCTAGGATGCCGTCGAGCAGAACACCAAATCCATGGATCCTGGACCGACGTCTCGGGAGGAGTTGTGGAAAATGTTACAGCAGGCATGGCTGGCATTATCTATGGAAACCCTATGGCATCTGTTGGAGTTGAGAACATCAGATCCATGGATCCTGGACCGAAGTCTCGCGCGGAGATGTGGACAATGCTACAAGAAGCATGGCGGCATTACCTCCGGAAACTCTCCGGCATCTGGTGGAGTCGATGCTTCAGCACGTACAGTGTGTTATTAGCGGTAGAGGAAGACCAACATACTATTAGGCAGGTATCTCCAATGTTTTGTCTATTGAGAGTATATTGGAGGGATGGAAATAATGGCATTTACACTGAAAAATGATCCAAAGCTGATACAGCGCTGTTCCAGGTTTTGACTCTGGGTATGGGCCATTCTCTTCTGTTTCTTGTGGGACGTCTTCTTGTGCTGATTCTTCTTCAGTTTTCTTAAACCTATGAGGAGTGTTTTTTGTTAACAGTGCGCACCCCCAGGGCTGAGTTTTTTTTTTCGTCTTCGGCACATTTTGCAATTAATTTATAAAAACACAAATATAATGCAATAAATGACATAATATTGTATTATAACTTGAAAATACAATATTAAAGTTGCATATTTGCCTGAAATTGTAGTTTGTAGTCTGAAATTATTTGATTATAATCTGATTAGAAGTGCAATAGAATGTGGTATTTCTCAAAGCAAGGGTGAACGCACAGCGCAATACCACAGTCAGTGCACATGAATCTTGTGCTCTGTCTCTTTTGGTCCCTTCTTCTTGTGTGCTTCAACATGCGGCGCTGTCGTTGAGTTCTAGTTCTTTCTGCCGCAGTTTGTGGAAAAGGAGCAGGGAAATGACGAGCTAGAAATCTTAGCGGATCCTCGGAGCTGGAAGGTTTTACATCTTTTGGTGATCTTCTTGGTTCAAAATCCTCTTCCAGCAACTGCTTGGCTACAGATACCAAGAGATGGACTTTTCTTTTCTGTCTAGCTGGAAAACGACGCAGGTCTTTAGAAGGCATATGTCCAACACGTGGAAGAAGAACCTTTTGTACCATTTTATCGACTTTCTGGTAGTTCAAGAAGTTCGTCTTCATATCTGTGTGATCCACGGCCCCCATAGTTTGCTGTAGTGCAATATACATATTGGCTTGATTACTTTTTGCTTTGTAGCTCGATCCTCCTTATCGGTTTCTCGCATTTTGAGTTTATGAATAATTGATAAGGGCGCCACATCCCTCTAATCATGCTAAAGGGTTGTGTCAGTGCACCTTGCTTCAATGTATCTCTTCTTAACTTTTTTGGGAATGTCTTTTGGCATACCAGAAATGTTTGCCTTTACTGTGCCAGCTGCTCAAGTTTGCTTTTCGTGCAGAAACTGGAACACATCAGGGCTGGTATACACATTGAGAGAACACGACGGTACCCGTCCACACATTGAGAAAACACTAAGCTACCCGTATGTTCATAGTAACCTCAGCAAAAATTAAAAACGCACCGGTACGTCCATACTCCTCAAATGATTAAGGATGTCACTATTTTTACGTTACCATAACGGACCACGAGCTGGAGAGGTTTGGTGGTGATCCTGGGGGAACGGCGAAACTGGCCGGTCATCTGACCGATTCTATCCTTCCCGGCACGTTTGACCTCATCTAGTCTTAAACATCATTCATCTTACACGAGGTCAATTAAACTCTTCAAAGCCAGACAACTGGCGAAGCAAGCTAACAACGGAACTGCGCGGGCCGTTGTCGCTAGATGCGCAGTGCTTTTTATATGATTCGACAGTACTGAAGGGGCAATGTATAATGACAAACTTTTATGTGCTATGGCATATAAATGATGAAGTTACAGGACATCGAAAACACTGGCAGAGACAATATTCATGGAATTTCCATTACTCTTGCTGTGCATATCGGAATGGTTTTTGTTGTTTTAAGCAATTGGTATGCATTACAAAGCATTCATGAATAGATGTACAGTATAGCGTGTTCAGTAATGGTTATACATTGCACTCACCTTTCATCATCATCATCATCATCATTGTCAACCATTATCAATCCACTGCTGGACGAAGGTCTCCCCCAAGTTTCCTCCACAACGGTCTGTCTTGTGCCAGTCTCCTCCATGTCACTCCCGCATATTTACGAATTTCATCCACCCATCTCCCATGTGGTCTTTTTCTGGGTCTTTTCCTGTCCCTTGGAATCCAATCTAAAATTTCGGCTGTCCATCTATGGTCTGTCCTTCTGGCAGTATGTCCAGCCCATTGCCATTTCAGGGATTTAACTCTGATCATGATGTCTTCCACTCTCGTCATTTTTCGGATCCACGAGTTCCTCTTCTTATCTCTCCTGGTTATACCAAGCATGCACCTCTCCATGCTTTTTTGAGTTGTCTGCAGCCTTTGTATGTCTCTTTTAGTTAAGGTCCACGTCTCTGCACCATACGTAAGCACTGGAAGGATGCATTGATCAAACACTTTTCTTTTAAGACATAATGGCATATTGCTCTTGAAAATTATGCTGTTTCTTCCAAAAGCTCTCCAGGCAAGTTTTGTACGCCGATTAATTTCTTCATCAATGTGACCCTCACTTGATATCTGCTGTCCAAGATAAACATATGTATCTGTTATCTCCAGTTTTTCTCCATCAATCGATAAATCTTCATTTCTTGTAAAAGCATTGAACATCACTTTTGTCTTCTGAAAGTTCATTTTTAATCCCACTTCTTTACTCTTGTCAGCAAGTTCCTGGATCATACTCTGCAGCTCTGATGGGGTAGTTGCAAAAATGACTACGTCATCAGCAAAACGAAGGTGGGTTAGATAATCTCCATTAATCTTTATCCCTTTGTTTTCCCAGTTCAGTGATTGAAAGACATTTTCCAATGTGGCATTAAAGAGCTTCGGAGATATGGTGTCACCTTGTCTCACTCCCTTTCCAATTTTTATGTGTGTTGTATTTTCAAACAGCCGAATCTTTGCACTTGCATTTTCATAGATGTTATTAATAATATTAATGTATGCATCTTCAATACCGCAGGATTTCAGAGCCGTGGTAACTGCTGATGGTTTCACCGAATCAAAGGCTTTTTCATAATCGATAAAAGCCATGCACAATGGAAGTTCATATTCCATCGCTCTTTCAATTAGTTCTCTCAGTACGTGGATATGATCTATTGTGCTGTAGCCACTCCTGAATCCAGCTTGTTCTCTCGGTTGAGCCATGTCCAGTGTTACCTTCAAGCGGTGTGAAAGAACTTTAGTGAAGATTTTATAAACCACTGATAGGAGGCTGATAGGTCTGTAGTTCCTGAGATCCTCAATGTCACCTTTTTTATGTAGCAGGATCATTGTAGCGTTGTTCCAATCCTCAGGAATCTTCCCTTCATTAAGGCATCGAGTGAAAATTTGGGCGAGTACTGTTTCAATTTCTCCACTTGCTTCTTGTATGATGTCTATAGTAATTCCATCTTCTCCTGGAGCTTTCCCCCGCTTCATGTTCTTGATTGCATGAGCAACTTCTGCTGGGAGGACTGGAAGAACTCTGGTACCTTTCATGATGTCTGGAGTACATGTATCATCCCTTTCATATAATTTGGAGTAGAAATCTTTCACTCTTGTCAAAATTTCGCCTCTATTTCTTGTTATAGAACCATCTTCTTTTCTCAGAGCCATAATCTGTTTTCTTCCCTTTCTGAGATGTCCCTTTGCTATCTTAAGGCTTTGGTTGTTTTCAATTGCTTTCCTCACTAGCTCACAGTTGAATTTCCTTACGTCTTCAGTGATACTTTTTCGTGTTGTCTTGCATAGCTCTATATATTCCACTTTGGAAGTCACATCTTCTTTAGTTGTCCTCATCTCTCTTCTTTTTTGCATCAACATTTTGGTTTTTCCTGATAATTTGTTCACATGCAACTTGGTCTTAGACCCAGCTAATTTTGTTGCTGTTTCCATTAGAGCTTTGGTTACTTTTCTGTTAACTTCCGAAATATCCACTTCTTCCGATGTTAGGCCTTCTAAAGCAGAGAATCCTTTCATATACGACAAAAAATATGAAGATCTTTAATTATGGAATGATCCAAACAAAAGTAATTTTCACAGTGAGCACATTTCATGATTGCTGTTTCCTCGCAATCTTCTCTACCACATTCCTCAATTAGGCCCGATTCAAAACAATGCTGGAGAGGTATTTGGAAGTATTCAGGATGAGTAGTGACATAACCACACTTATAAAATGCAAAGTAGATTAGGTTTTGAAATCGAGGCGCTGAAAACTGATAGTGAACATATAACGAAGTGAATTTCTCCGTCATTTTTATCCGCGCCGGGGTTCGAACCCGGGTCCACTCATTCCGGAATAAGTTGCTCTACCAATTAAGCTACGCGGACATTGATTCAAATTGCTATCTGCCTTTATGTCGTGTGCGTCCTTCTGGCAGGTACGTCACATCTCCTGGTACGTTACGTCATCTCCCCCTTATTTTTCTTTTTTTTTTCTTTCGAAGTGCTGCTCATATTTTTCCTATCTCGCGGTGTGGAAATAACATCACACCAATGCGAGATTTTGAACGGCCGGGTCATCCGGATAGTTCGGGCGCCATTATAACGAAGTCAATTTCTCCGTCATTTTTGGTCTACGCCGGGATTCGAACCCGAGTACGCTTATTCCGGAATAAGTTGCTCTACCAATTAAGCTACGCGGACATTTTTTCTGCTTCCTATCTGCCTTTATGTCGTGTGCGTCCTTCTGGCAGGTACGTCACATCTCCTGGTACGTTACATCATCTCCCCCTTATTTTTATTTATTTATTTTTTTTTTTCGAAGTGCTGGAGAAAGGATTCTCTAATTTTTCCTATCTCGCGGTGTGGAAATAACATCAAACCAATGCGAGATTTTGAACGGTCGGGTCATCCGGATAGTTCGGGCGCCATTATAACGAAGTAAATTTCTCCGTCATTTTTGGTCTACGCCGGGATTCGAACCCTAGTACGCTTATTCCGGAACAAGTTGCTCTACCAACTGAGCTACGCAGACATTTGTTCTGATTCCTATCTGCCTTTATGTCGTGTGCGTCCTTCTGGCAGGTACGTCACATCTCCTGGTACGTTACAAACAAAAGACTGCAGACGGAGAAAATGGTCTCTGTGCCAAAAGTTCATGTCTGATGTTACCAACACAGTGTCCGTTATGAATGTAACCATATTATAGGGACTTCTTACACTTATTTTTATAGAAAATAATTGTAAGAATTTCTAATATAACATTCACGATACACATAAATTTCATAATATAATGCTCATCAGCAAGGCTCTAGAAGCTTCCTCTGTTGTCCATAGCAGCTCAAAATTTGGATATTTACATATCTTATGATCCTCTATCCAAACGAACATACTTTGGTTTTGCAATCAGCGACAACCACATGTCCGTTTCCTTGAAAGGCATCTAGGTGGTTTTAAGAAATGGAGATACAGTCTCAAACAGAAATCAACACACCGGCCTCCTGTTGAAAAATTGTGCGTCATTGGAACGAATAAGATAACTTAGCAAAAATGGTTCCATTCTGTTTTTAAACCACGTCCTGTTTTGTTTAAGAATAACTTGCACTCTAAAATACATTCGATTACTAATCGAATATGAGGCGACAAGACCCATATACTTTTTAAAAAACTGCAAAAAACGGGTTAATGATTCGTATGGGATGAGATTGTGAACGAAGCATTCGTAAATAGCGATACTCCTGTAGTAAACATTCGGCACTTGAAGGACGTCATCACATCCACTTATCTAAACATACTAGCAGAACGATATCAGCTCCTCGCTGAATCCATGACACACTGAACATCGAATCGAGGCTGTTTCGAAGGACAAATGTACTTGTTAGCTGCTTCTACATAATAATTACCTACTTTATTGCATAAACTCACGGTCAAATATTAATGATAATTATGAATCACAGGAAAATGTTGCACTAAATAAAGTGATTCGTCATGAAAACTACTCCATAGCTCTTCCGAAATGACGGAAGTCCATCTTTTTCTGTAGCAGACGGATAGCGGTGCTAGGAGCACGACAAAAGTCACGTAGTTCGCGGCGAGTAATAAAAAGAGAAGTCAAAGTAGCGGAATAGAGCAGGTGTTGTGCGTTTCAGAAGTTCTTCCGTGCTGTATACCAAATGAATACGGCTCAGCGAACCCATATTGATGATGTTATGGGTGGGCAGAATAATCGGTGGACTCGAGGGTGGCCAAACCCAGATGGCAATGTCCCAAAAGCTGCATGTTTCCCCCAAAGTGTCATTTCTAGACCCCGGCAACGGTCCCAAAAGGACGGAAATGTATTTCGAAGCTTCAGCACAGGACGTCCGCGCATTACAAGGCTGTAACAAGGCGGTCTTTTGTCACTAACTTCCAGACGGTACAGGCAGAGTACAGCGGAGGACCTTGTCACAGAACTTTCAGCGGCCACAGGAACAACGGTTTCAAGGCGTACAGTGTATAGACAATTGAGTGAGTTCAGCTTGTACACACGCAAGCCGGCCAGATGCACCCCGTTCACTGCAGCCCATCGAAGAGCCGGTGTAGCTTGGTGCGAACTACATCGTGCTTGGATAGCTTGTAGCGTTTGTGTGTAGTTGACTTACTAAAATACTACATAAATCAAAACTTCACCTACAGTGAAATGCGAGTCACTAAAATAAAGTTCAAGAGGTTTTTACTTACAGCTAAACCTTTATTGCTGTCAATAGTCACTTGATCATTTGTACTTCAACAAAGTGAGATCAATAAAATGTGGGTTAATATCCACAATAACGATTAACTATGAAACAGAACATGAGTTAATATCAAACAATAACACGTGACTACGAAACTCAACACTTTCATTAAAGTAGAACACGTAGCCTTCAACAATACTCAACCGGCAACTAAGCAGTCGCGAATCCAAAAGGAGCATTAACATTCACATTCAAAATTCCCCCTATCACAGCATGCATACGTCTCTTACGTACGGACCTCATGGTGTTACCAACCTCCATTCATGTGAGAGAGAACATATTACCTTAAGTTTGGAAAGTGCAAAACAGAACAAACTCAAATTTACATAGAAAAAGGAACTAAAAATGAAAGTTAAAATAGAATATACGTCAGAAGCTGACCAAATGAGCCTTTGTTTTGTTTACTGAAGAATCGAAAGTTAGTATGTTCAATGATTCACGCCGTGTCTTCATCTGGAAATCACATTGGACTCGGTACAACATTTCGAACACCCTTGAGCATCATAGTTTTGGCGGCGGTGAGATTATAGTGCGGGGAGGAATAATGTTGGGCTCATGTACACTACTCCATGTGTTCGAAAGAGGAACCGCGACATGCCAGACATACCGCGATATCATTCTGCAACAATATGTCCGGTTATTCAAGGGTTCAATGGGATCTGAGTTCGTGTTTACGGATGTCAACGCGCGTAGTACTTAGAAAGTGAGGATATCATCGGAGTACTTAGAAAGTGAGGATATCATCCATTTACAGTGGCCAGCTCGCTCTCGCGATTTAAATCTCATTGAGCATGCGTGGAACACACTCGGGAGACGTATTGTAGGACATCATCCACCTCCTGGAACTCTTCTGGAACTTAGGACAGCATTGATGCAAAAATAGGACTCCGTGACTCAATCACATTTTGATAATCTCGTGCTGAGTGTGCACAGACATTGTACTGCGTGTGCCGCTGTGGCAGGCTAACATACAGGATATTGAACACTTTCTTCACCATAAAACACTTGTGTATTGCACGAGATGTGCATTGCAAATTAAATAAAGGGAGCTGTTTTAATTTGTTTTGACTGTTATGGAGGATCCTCTAGTGTTTTTTTCGTTCTGAATTTAGATTTAGTTCAATATGCCCCATATCTAGAACATTTAGATAGCAGTCCTAAGGGTGGAAGTGTCGAAACTAACATTATTCTTAATTTTTGAGTATGTAAAAATGAATACATTTTGCATCAACCAAGTACTGATGCAATGGTAAATATTAAAGAATATGTTTATGCTCTAAAACAGCTGAACAAGGGGGTTGGGAAAACAGGCCGAGAAAACTACATTGATGTCCAAAATTGAAGAACGGAAGGACGGAAGGTAATAGAACGTGTGAACAATCCAAAGCGCTTAATGAAATGTTCTGATGTTCACAGGACATATGCAAATGGACACGAGAAAGAAATGTTCGCAGTGAAATTTGCATATCATTGACCGACATGCTGTCAAACATGTAAACTGAGTTACATACGCGCTTAAAGCCAACGGGGACAGTAGTAGCGTTTCTCGTTGACAGCAAGTGTAACAAGCGTTCTGGCGGCTGCATGTGCTTCCTTTATCTCTCATATTCGTACATACGACACTGATGTGATGAGCAATAAGATGACTAGAAGGAGGCCAGTTTCAAGCACAGGTCACTAAGAACTTCTAAATCCACCCTACCGTGGTGTCACAGTTATGGCAGCTTTTCAACAACATCAGTGGGGCTTCAACGAAGGCCTGGATAAGATCGTCCAAGGTGTACGACCCATTGTGAGGGCCGTTATGTCGCTTTAACCGCATGGCGTCATAGGTACTATATAGTCAGGCAATTGTAACTGGAGATCTCTGCTTCCAAAGGTGCAATGCACTTCTCGTTTATGAGACATTGAGATCTTGCTAACAGTATCTCACGGGAGAGCTTGCTTGAGTTGGGGCAAGCAGCATCTTCCCTGAAGCCCAGACGTATGGGCTTGTGTCCTTTTTATAGACGAGTCAAGATTCGGTCTACAAACGGATTCTCGTCGGTACTTCACTTGAGGAAATAGGGAACCGATCTTGCACACGTGCGCCAACGAAACTCCTTAGGAGATGGTGGCCTCCTCGTGTGGAATGGCTTTACGTTCATTGGCCGCAAACAACTCCGCATGTTCGCAGAAGGCAATGTGAATGCTGAGCTCTACAGGGATGAGATCCATAGGCTATGTCATACTTTTACAGAGAGCTGTTGGCTCTCAGTTCCTGTTAATGGATGACAACGCTCACCCGCACAGGGCTCAGTTTATCGATGATTTCCAGCATAGCAAGGATAATCAGCGTATGATCAGATCAGATCATGTGTAGAGGATTTTAGGAACGACGTGTCTGATCTCAGGTGTTAAACAACCCTTTGAAATAGGAAGCTAGGAGATTTGGGCTAGAGTGCCCAATAGGAAAGTAACACGCCGCCCCGGTGGCGCAGTGTTCTAAGCAATGGCTTCTGATCATTCATCCGAAAGGAGTTCGGGTTCAAATCCCAGTGAGGAATGGATGTTGTGTTTGTCTTACGGCACTGGCTCTGTCCTTTCCCTGGAACCAGTGGATCTAAATTAGGGACGGGAGACCGCTTATAGCCCATTGAATTGCTCACGGTGGTCGATAAACCTCCAATCAAAAAAAAAAAATTACACGGAAGCGTGTTAGAAATGGAGGAAGACGCCTTTATTTATTACGGGGGAGGGTAGTACCCCGGGTCCGACGGCCTAACGTGCCCATCCGACTCACGGCGGGTATTTAGTGGTTCGAGCGTTCGTACGTGCATGCCTGGGATCGAACCAGAGGTTTTCTCCGTGGCAGTCACGAAAGTTGACCACTAAGCCATCCGTGGCCCTAATCAGCGTATGGACGGGCCAGCCAAGTCTCCCAACCTGAATCCAACGGAGCATACCGGGATTCTCTGGGACGACGCGTAGCACCAAGTCATCTCCATTCCAGAATCCTTCACGAGCGATGCATCCCCCTCCTCGAGGAATTAAGTTCTTTGGATAGAGAGTTTAACAACCTGGTGATGAATACGTTGTTGTGAGAGCATTCTTACATTTCATCTTGGTGACATTTAATGACGTGACTATGTACACCCAAAATTTGTATACTATATATATAGGAAAGTCCTTAAACGGGGAAATAACTTTTGAACGCAAAATGCTAGAGTTGTGGAAGAAGTGTGTACATATAGTAAAGTGACTATGCTCTATCAGATGAGACCAATTGCAGCACCCCTAGCGGCGAATTTTGGAAATTAGCTATCCTATCGCGAGAAGGATAGCTAATAAAAAACGTCAATAGCAAACGCGTAGAGCGTCACCAATTTAGTATGAAATGACGCCCTACATTCACCAAAAACTCCAATAGAAGTCCGGAAATGCAGATCTCTCGGTATCCGATCACCGGCATAAATACGTCACTCATCGCGTGCAGAAGTGTGACATTATAAAATGATGCAGATTTACTAATAAAACTAATACAGGTACGTGTCAGCAACGTACAATTTACTATGTACTGTACAGTAAAATAGTTGAAAATTCATACAGCAGTAGGACATTATGAAGAAGAAAAATACAAAACAATGTTCTAGAAATACAAAATGCCAGTACTAATACTTAAGCATTCGCGGTATGTCCACCATCGGCAGCAATACACATTTGTATTCGAGCAAGAACTTCTTGTTGGACATTCTGCAGCATTTCAGGTGTTACGTTACTGCATGCTTGGATAATACGGGGTTGTAGAAATTTACCATACACGACCAAATGTAAGGCCACACGTCGCACTGATGTCTCTCGTACTGCAGTGTGGGTGGGCTAGCGCATAGGACAGGACGTCCACTGGCTGCACGTGCACACCTGCAAGTGTCGGCCTACTTGAAGGTGAACGACTAGCAATGCTCCCGGTTTCTCTCGACCGGTGAACGACATTGATAATAGTAGCCGCAGTAGGATGAGAGCGATTAAGGAAACGTAATGAATATTGGCGTGCTGCCTCTCTTGCCCGACGACCGCATTACCCGTACAACATAACCATCTAGCAGTACTCCTCGTTGGAATAACTAGCCATGTGTACACTCGAAGATCCAGTCCACGCACTGCCTGACAAACCTTCCCTGACCGCCAATTTATGCTTCCCGATGAGGTATGACGTAGCGTTTCCATTTGCATACTTTCATCCATCCTTCGCTGTTTTGCAGGCAAAATTCGTTTACAGATTTTACGTTTTGCGATGTCATTCGTGACGTATTTATGCCGGTGATCCGATACCAAGAGATCTGCGTTTTCGGACTTCTATTGGAGTTTTTTGGTGAATGTAGGGCGTCATTTCATACTAAATCGGTGACGCTCTACACGTTTGCTATTGACTTTTTTTTGCTATCTCTCTTGGTTCTCGCAATAGATCGCTAACTTCTAAAATTCGCCGCTAGGGGTGCTGCAATCGGTCTCATCTGATAGAACATAGTGATTTTACTATATGTACACACTACTTCTACAATTCTAGCATTTTGCGTTCAAAAGTTATTTCCCCGTTTAAGGACTTTCCTATACACCCTGTATTTGTTTTTGTTATAAAATGTTGGTTAATTTAATGATTATGTCTCTTTACTTGCTAAACGTCTTTACCTGCTATTGTGTGTTTTCCGTTTTATCCCTGAAAAAGCCTTTTCGACTTTAATTGGGACACCAGTGTATGAAAATTTCTGGCGTGATGCTACGATGTCTTGACCTCTCGAGAACTGCACAATCATAATTAAAACAAACTTCAAAACGACGGAGGTCAAGCAAGGTGACATTGCAATGCGCACGTCACCTTGCTTTAAGGTGACCAAGGTGACATAGCAAGGGGCTTGCTGCAATGTGCACGTTGTGTAGTAGTCTATTTTTAAAGCATTCTGAACGTTGACTCCAAAATCTCTCCATCGGCTGTGCAAGTTCAACTCATTTGAAAAAAATTAGATACCTGACAATGTAAGAGAGAGAGAGAGAGAGCAGCAGTAAATATACACCCACGGGCAATGAAATTTGCGCACCTAGAAGAAAACAGGCTACAACCGCGAAACTTTGCAAATAGCTAAAATGCGTGCTGGTATGCAAATGATCCACGATTGGAGGAAGTGCAGATGACCAGTGGTGGCACTGCAAGCACGAACCGGCAGTCTTATAAACCGGCTTGTAGTCGATGCCCCATGAAAGCAAAAAGCACTGGCGGACGCAAGCAAGAGTACAGAGTGACGGGAATAAGAGTGAGAATGCAGGGTAGACGCCAGAGACGTTGATTTACGCAACTTACGGATTTTGTGAGAGGCCTGTTCATCAGGCTGAAAACCGTAGGGTGGTCAGCGCGCCGTTTAACCCGCCACGTGAAACGTTCTGACCATACCGTCCGACTGTGTTGGGAGCAGTGGACACGTGACGGCACTGCCACTAGGCGGAGAGGCTCCGGACGGACCCGGGGGACCACGGTAGAGAGGATCGACGGATCCTGCGCCAGGCACGAACGCATCCCACGGGGACCTGGTCCACTCTATAGGCAGAGGTACCGGCTGCTGTGTGCCCACGAACCATTTACCGACGCCTCGCGGAAGCGAATCTGCGATCCCAGCGTCCATTACGTGTGCTGCCATTAACACCGGAACGTCACCTGCTCCGTGTGCAGTGGTGTCCGGCCAGAGCGACGTGGAACACCACAGACTGGAGACGTATGGTGTTTAGCGATGAATGACGCTTCGTTTTGGGGACAGAGAATCACCGTGTTCAGGTGTGGAGGTCCTCCGATCAACGGCACAATCCCAACCTCGCTATCGAGCGCCACACCTCCCCCACTGCAGGCATTATGCCCTGGGGAGCCGTAGCCTATGATAGCCGATCAACTCTAGTAGTGATACGTGGATCATTGATGGGGCAGCGGCATGTAGATGTGATCCTACGGCCCCATGAACTCCCATTTCTGGCCGGGATTCCAGGTGCGCTATACCAGCAGGATAATGCCCGCCCGCACACGGCTCTGGTTGCCCAGGACTGCCTACGTCATGTCCAGACACTTCCAAGGCCTGACCTCTTCCCGGACATATCATCTATCGAGCATGTGTGGGGCCGGTTAAAGCGCCGACTGCCGCCGTGCCGCACTATCCGGGATTTGGAGCACATCGTCCAACACGTGTGGGCTAGTCTGCCGCAGGACAACATCAGGCGTCTGTTCGCCTCCATGCCGAACCGTATTGCAGCAGCATGTATCGCCACACGAGGCGGTGAGACGCGCTATTGAAGATAACCGGACTGCGTGCCACAGATTCCTCTGTAAGTGTCCCGCAGCTCTGTTTTTGCCATAATGTGTATCATTCATCTGTATCAATACGTCCACAAGATTTCAGTTCAATCCGATGCGTTGTTCTTGGTGCGCAAATTTCATTGTCCGTGAGTGTATAAAAGACCATTCGCCGAGTTTATAGGATGCTGCAGACGTTGGAAATTTATATCCACAAAGATGAATCACGTATGGAGTCCATATGGGCCACAGCACAACAGGCAAATGTGTAAGACACTTAGCAGAAATTCTAGACGGTTCTTATATATTGTTTTGAAATGTTTATTCCTGAAAAATGCATGAGCAGAAGTATTGAGAAAGTGCAGTTTTAATATTTTCTTCATTACTGAAAGAGGGATATTCTTCGGATTTTCTCGTGCGCTCTTAAAAGCGAGGAACGTGTTTGGAACTAATCCTAACTTCGTTTTCGCAGTTTTTTGAGTCACGAAAGTTTGTTGCCAGCGTTGACGATTCTGTAGCCTCTGAGTATAGCACGCATATTCCTGCAACCGCGGATGGCTTATTAAAAATGAGGTTTAATATGTTTTGGTACATTTCTGTCTTTGTCTCTCGAAATGAGATGAAACTTGTCACGCATGAAGGTATGCACGAAATAAGACGAAACTTATCAGATCATGAAGGAATGCACGACATGAGAAGAAACGTGTCACACCATGAAGTAGTGCACAAAGTGAGACGATACTTGAGACCAAGAAGAAATACACGAAATGAGAATAAACTTATTACACCATGAAGGAATGCAAGAAATCAGACGGTACTTGCCACATCATGAAGGAATACACGAAAAGTGAAGAAACTTGCCACACCATAAAGAAACGCACGAAAAGAGAAGAAACTTGCTAAACCAGGAAAGAATGCACGAAATGAAACGATACTTGGCACATTATCAAGGAATACACGAAATCAGACGATACTTGGCACATCATGGAGGAATACACGAAAAGTGAAGAAACCTGCCGCACCATGAAGGAACACCCAAAGTGAGACGAAACCTGCCACACCATGAAGGAACACACGAAGTAAGACGAAACCTGCCACACCATGAAGGAACACATGAAGTAAGACGAAACAGGCCACACCATGAAGGAACACACGAAGTAAGACGAAACCTGCCACACCATGAAGGAACACTCGAAGTAAGACGAAACCGGCCACACCATGAAGGAACACACGAAGTATGACGAAACCGGCCACACCATGAAGGAACACACGAAGTAAGACGAAACCGGCCACACCATGAAGGAACACACGAAATAAGACGAAACCTGCCACACCATGAAGGAACACACGAAGTATGAAGAAACCGGCCACACCATGAAGGAACACACGAAGTATGACAAAACCTGCCACACCATGAAGGAACACACGAAGTAAGACGAAACCTGCCACACCATGAAGTAACACACGAAGTAAGACGAAACCGGCCACACCATGAAGGAACACACGAAGTAAGACGAAACCGGCCACACCATGAAGGAACACACGAAGTAAGACGAAACCAGTCACACCATGAAGGAACACACGAAGTAAGACGAAACCTGCCACACCATGAAGGAACACACGAAGTAAGACGAAACCGGCCACACCATGAAGGAACACACGAAGTAAGACGAAACCTGCCACACCATGAAGGAACACACGAAGTAAGACGAAACCTGCCACACCATGAAGGAACACACGAAGTAAGACGAAACCTGCCACACCATGAAGGAACACACGAAGTAAGACGAAACCTGCCAGACCATGAAGAAATGCACGAAATGAGAAGAAACTTGCCACACCAGGAAGGAATGCACGAAATAAGACGAAATTTGCCTCACCAAGAAGAAATACACGAAATGAGAAGAAGCTTGCCACTCCATGAAAAAATACATGAAATGAGAATAAACTTACCACACCATGAAGGAATGCAAGAAATGAGACGATACTTGCCACATCATAAAGGAATACACGAAAAGAGAAGGAACTTGCTACAACATGGAGGAATTTACGACATGAGACGGAATTTTCCACACCGTGGTGAAATGCAGAAATAAAACGAAACTTGCCACACATGCAGACAAATAGGTAAGGAAGACGTGATTTAATTTCTGGGATATTACATGAATGCAATGGGCGAGGAGACAGTATAAAGAGGCCTGAGTTTGTTGGTCGAATGACCGCCATGCTAGGCCATACATTCGCCAACAGAAAGTGGTGTTGATTAGAAAAGTCACTGGACGGTGGGCTGAAGTACAGCTAACCGTGCGTCGTTGTTCTGGGTTCAAAATTCTTCGACATTGCGAGGGGTCTTGCACAGGCGTTAAGTCATCTGCCAATTGCGTCCTACACGCTCTCTATTGGGGATAAATCTGGTGACTGTGCTGGCCAAGGTTGCACCTGGACACCTTGTAGGCACTTTCTGCTGATGTTGGCAGTGTGCAGACGGGAATTTTTTTGTTAAAACTGGGCATGAGAGGAAACATAGAGATACAACAACAAAACGGGCTGTAGTACTTCACTGACTTATCGTCATGCTGATGTTGTACCCCTAATGGGATGCAGTAGTAATTATATGTACGTCATAGCATTCGTGTGGCCAAATCGCCTCCAGATTCTCAATCGGTTATTATCTGCACTGAGACAGAACGAGACTCGTCGCTGAATATGACATTTCCATTCGCCCTGCCACGCATATCTGGGACAGCACCACTGCAACCTTGCGAGATTAAGGGTCAATCGTCGCAACAGCTGGAGAGAGCGCAAATATGCCACAGCCAATCTGCGATTGCCAGCCTGTGATATTACGTTGATGTCCACAGCTACGGGTACATCTTGTCGAATGTCGTTCGCTGTGGATTGTGCGGCCGCTATGGCTTGCTGTTGAATGCAGCAATCAAGGCTTTCGGACATCCTCCTTAGTGCACCAATCCCACCACAGTGACGCACGTTACCTTCCAATAACCACTGTCGCCCCTTTCGCCTGGAAGTGTTTCATCTTTTTACTTTGAATTGAAGGTTTAACGACCACCATGAGCAACTCGATGGGCTATAAGCAGTCACCCGTCCCTAATTTAGAGCCACTGGTTCCAGGGAAGGGAGAGAGCCAGTGCCGAAAGAGTAACACGACACCCATGCCTCACCGGGATCCGAACTCGGACCTGTCACGGAAAAATGGTCATAAGCCAGCGCTTAGACCACTGCGCCACTGGGGCGGCGAGGTTGTTGCATTCCGATGTGTTTTCTCGGCAATGCAATGTAGGGACAAACCATAGTATCTAACCATAGTATCTAGCCTAGGAAAAATTTGTCCAGGTAGTGTTAGGATTTCCGATGACGTCTCCAACGCATTCTCGCTCCTTTACACGTACTTTCGCCACCGAGATCACTCCGATGGAGTAATACACACACGGAGGACCACCAAACTTAGCTACGCTGAGCCGTTTTACTCTTTCATTTGTCTCACCTATCACGTGCTTGGTTCTCAACTGCAATAATTTAAATAACCCATTTGTCGTCACGTACCCACTAATTTGCATGATGCTCGGACGGATACTTCCTGGTGTGGCACTTTCATTGTATTTTCGTAGAAAGAAGCATTCGATTTTACTCATCAGGAAAACATTATGTTTATCTGTTTCTCAAAGATTGAAAATTTATCTACAATGTATCTAGAAGATGTAATAGTATTGTATCTGGAATCGTAAATCATAATAACATCCTATTCATATCTTAGCACTGTTGATGGAAAAATCTTGAGTTTCAATTGAAAATTAGTTTCCTTTGTGTAACAATATGCGTGATCCTATAACAAAGAGCACTGCACTTTTTCTCACTCTTGCTCTTTATTGATGTGAATAAAATGTGGTAAAATAAACTTGTTCTTTCAGGCACGGAATATAGAGCGGAAATGTACTTCAGCGGAAAAGTTTCCGGTCTGTTTGTCAGAAGACTAATATCGTCAGGTCACCAATACAAACTTGGTAATCATAAATTCCCTTTTATTAGCAAGTATTTTGTGGAAAGAAAAATGTGTTAATATTATCACTTCTCCGTCTTTTCCTCTTTCCGTATGTAGACGGCGTATCTCTGCATCTATTAATCCGCTTTGAAAAATTCCCTATTGGGAGGTTGAGCGACGAGAACAAAATCGTTTCCCGATACGCAACGCCGCCATTAGGAGATGTGAACACAGATGCTATTGCATGTTAAATTTATTTTTCAAGATATACATCTTCCCCGGCAGCAGGAAAGTGAATCCCATGCAAAAAAATTCGTTGTAACGGAAATGGGTGACGGAATTATTCCAAACCATTATTGAAATCTAATTTTTGAATATTGTCCCACAGTGTAAACAAATCTGTGGAACGTTGCACACACACACACACACACACACACACACTCACAAACCCCACTTAGCTGCCTCAACATTATACAAGACATCTTGACAAACTCACCACACATTTTTGAAGAAGTCTGAAACAGTATCCCATGATGATTTTGTGGAACGTTTCACAATAAGGAGTAGAACCTTTTCAACAGAAGTGATAAACCTTCTACATATTATTGAAACATTCTGTCCTAGAGTATCAGCGTCATTAAGAGGAACATTACACAATAAACTTGAAAACATTTCGCAAATGCTGAAAGCCTCCTGTGGAACTTTTCTAACAATTTGAAGAACTTTACAAATACTATTTAAAAATATTGAAACATGCTGGCAGCCTGATTTCGAGGAACGCTCCATGCACAGTAAACAAGGAAAAGTTTCAGAAAAGTTTGAAGCTTTCAGAGAACAAAGATGCGATCCAACAAATCTGAGCAAGGTTTCGCACAATATATCTGAAACATAATTCTCTTTAAAAACGTTCTTGAAATTTTCGTTTGCACCAAAGCAGATAATTTTTTACCATCTCCAGAATTCATTCTTAGCCTTTCATAATGAACTCTAATAAGGGCAATTCACGATGTACTGGTAATTCCTGATAAACATGGGTAATGTAGCAAAAGCCCCTATTGAATTTTAAGCTTACTGAATGAAGAAAGGTAAGGACAGTTTACGCACGAGTTTTCTCGGATTTGAAAAGAGAAGAAGTTATAAAAATGAAACATACATGGTGTTCTTAACAAAGGTTAACTGTGTGTTACACATAAATAATGCATCTGCACAAACAAATGCATTCGAGGGTATTCTACTTGTGGCATATACAAAACCAATTTTCAGTTTACCCGAGCTTGACTGAAAAATCAATAAAGATTACATTCGAGACCCTTTAAATTTATATAGTGTGGTGCCTTCTTAAGATGTTAACTACTCACTGAACAAATGATACAGGATACCGTCCTTCCACACCCAGTTAGAACTTATTTCCCTGCAGTGCTCATCACAAGTGATGACTCATTCATTTTTAAATAGTGGTCAGCAATCAGCTTAATTTGATATGCAATGTTTATTTTGATTGGAGTTTTAACGACTATCGTGAGCAACTCAGTGAGCTATACACTCCAGGGAAGGGAGAGAACCAGCGCCGCAAGACAAACACAACATCTGTGCCTCACCGGGACTCGAACCCGAACCCGAACCCGTCTCGGACGAATGATCAGGAGCCATCGCTTAGACCACTGCGCCACAGGAACGGCATATGCAATGTTTACATTGGGAGGGGGGGGGGCGTCAACCACAACTTAATTTTGAAATATAATTGTGGGAATCATGCATCTAGGCTCAGTATACGTTAATGAAACTTAAATGACATGGAAGCGAGAGGAGGAAAAATGAAGTAATGAATGCAGAAATGTGTTCAGACAATGCAAAAGCAAATACGCAATATATCACTTAAAAAATTACTACTGGAGATAAAAGTCCAAGGTGTAGCCAGTAGTGACACCACATTTTTAGAGGAAGTTGACCGTCGCTTGTTGCGATTTCCCCGTTAGTACTTGGTGAATTTGCAACAAGTGAGAGCATCTCATTCAACCCTTCACAGGGCTGCCAAAGGTTTGAAGTTGCAGCCATACAAAGTCAGGATCATGCAAGAGGTGTGCCCGCTAGATGCAGACAAATACAGTATGATCATTATTGCCATTGATTTATGAGGTTCACATGTGACAGCATCATAGTACTGTACACCACACTTCTTACAGAAAAGCGGTTTAATTTAAATGAGTTCATAACTTCTCAAAGAAAAAAGTCTGTGGATTTTTGGAAATCGCCAGGAAGTACAGCAGACTGTTTCCAAAGAGATAAATGTGGGATCACCTTTTTTGAGTCTACTGTGACCTTAGCTATCAACGCAGACATTGTTCAACAGCTTGTGGCTTTACTGCGTGAGGATGAAAGTTATTGTAGAAAGGCACGTCAAATGAATCCATAGAGATGCTACTGGACTTATTCCAGAATTCTGTCGTCTTTTAACATGTGACCACCGCGCTTTTGCTAGACTTATCTCCTATAGATGTCTTCCTGTGGTGAGTGGTATCTAAATGAGACAGTGTACAAAGATTACCCTCATAAGCTGGCGCTTCAACCACAAACTCAACAATGCATTTGATGTTAAAAGGTGAAATGTAACAAGAAAAGGACTACAAAAAGCTGAACTAAAATTCAGGTATACATTCCCTTCTTTTAAAAATTCACTTAAAATTTTTAAGGATGAAAAAAAGAACAGAAAAAAATGCACTAATTGGAGCACATTAGGTTACAAAGGAAGTCCTGTTTTTAATCAATAATATCAATCATTAAAAAAGTA
The DNA here is from genome assembly GCA_039090855.1 of Macrothele yani. Taxonomy (NCBI): domain Eukaryota; kingdom Metazoa; phylum Arthropoda; class Arachnida; order Araneae; family Macrothelidae; genus Macrothele; species Macrothele yani. Next base: position 141,298,433 of record CM077013.1, on the reverse strand, counting down.
AATATGCATTTAATACAAAATACGAGTACCTATGATTTTTTTTCAGTTTCTGACAGGTATACACTAAAATTGACGTCTTAATTTCTGACATAAGCACACCGGGCAAAAATTTAGTCACCCTGTCAGAACTTATGTAATAACGGATGACGGTGCCTCTTGCCTTGATAAAAGCATGAATCTGGTGTGGTAAAGACTTCACGAGGTTGTGGATGTATTGAACATCAATTTGCATCCACTCGTGCGTCAAATGGTCCCGAAATTTTCTCCAAGAGTAAGTGGGTGTCTGCTTCGGCGTTTCACTTTCTGTTCCAAATGATCCCAAAGATTTTCAATCGGATTTCAATATGGGGATTTGGCGAGCCAGTCGAAGTGAGACAGTGTTGCTGATTGTTTGTCGTGCCACTCAGACATAGTTTTGGCCCTGTGCACACGGCAATTGTCATCTTGGAAGACAGGAGTGGCAGTGTGATGCTGCTCCTGGAGATGTAGATCAAAGGGCAACACTTCGTCATTCAGAATGCGGAGGTACGCATGATGGTTCAAAATCATTGTCACTGCAACGAGGGGCCAATTTCGTGGTACGAAAGACATCCCCAAACCATCACATAACCCCCTCCAGCTTGAACAACAACTTCGATACCATCAAGATTAAAGATGGACTCGTCGCCTCCCATCATTGGAGTACAAACGAAAACGAGACTCATCAGACCAAATTACTCGTTTCCAATCCTCCACAGTAAAGTTTTGGTGCCTCTGAGGCCATTGATAACTCGCGACTTTGTGACTTGCTGTTAAAAGAGGCCTCTTCCGTAGTAATCTGCTACAGATGTCCATCGCATGCAATTCTGGTCTCAATGTTATTTCGGAAATAGGTTGGAGTGGACTTTCATTGACTGTTTGGAGCAATTGTTGCCTGGTTTGAAACTGGTTTGCTGTTATTAGGCGTGAAACGCAGAGGCGGTCCCTGTTGTTACTATTTGTAGACTCGCGGGACAGTACGCTTCGACACATCAACCAATTGGGCGACTTCATTCACTTTCTGTCCGTGGGCACGGCCAAACACCATGCCACCTTTTTGCCACTCAGTAACGTCTGTGTTTGTCTTACGACACATATTCTAGACTAAATTGAACGCACACGATGCTCTTTACGACTGCGTGAGACAGAAATGATTATGTAAACCACGTCAGTGCTACTTATCTCCCAACAATATACTATAACGGCGCCCTCTACGCAACCGGTACCTTCCTACTGCCATTTCTGTTAGGGATGACTAATTTTTTGTACAGTGTGCTTAGTACACTGAAAATGAAAAACACTGTAAAGCTTTGAACTTATGGTCCGGAATGACAATCAGCAAGCTCCAAAGAAGACATTTGAATCTGGCAGATTAGAACTAAACTTCGCCTCAGCATATTTATTTGAGTACAATTCACACGAGTTGAGAAATAATTACAACATTCATCTTATAAAGCATGAAATTCTCAAAATAACTAGAAAATTAAAGGTTACCAAAGAAACGGATGTGGCCATTACATGGGAATTCACCACGTGGGTTTTACCAAGCCACCACAAATTTCTTTAAGGAATAATATCAATCATTAAAAAAGCAGAGATGCATCTAATACAAAATACATATGGCATGCTTTTGCGAATAGAAAAAAGCCATGGACTTTTTTACGCGGTGTTTTCTGATTGTTAGATGAACCTGACTTTGAGAGGAGCCAAACTTAAAAAAAACCGAGTATATTATGTGATTATCAAGTGGCTGTATGAAGTCGCATGGACCGTAGCAGTTAAAAATGTGCGTTTTATTAACCTAATAACTCGTATCTTCCAAACTGTTTTTAATTAAGCAGTCGGCATGCGTGCTTTGTTTGGATAACCATTGGTAGTATTTTCTCATTGGTGAATCTGTCCCGCGAACCGCACGACTGCAGCGTTCAAACTGGTTCCCTCGTGTAGCACAAAGCCTGATGCGTGAAAAGAAACTTAACTTTCTTCTAAATTTAGTGACCTTGTTATTTTGTCGAAACCATCTCTAACTTTTCAGATCACTTTGTTACGTTACTTTGTGAACATTAGATTGCTATATGCTGTGCGATCATCGTTCTCATTACTAAGGGGTAAAATAGGAGGGTCAAACAGAATGAAATGTTAACAACAGGAAAACATGCTTTCTATGTCCAACAGCAAAGAAGCGCAAAACTGCTTTTCTTTCTTAAAGAAACCAACGATTCGAGTGTCGCAGAAAAAATTTAAAAAATTGCCTGTAGTGTGCAAACTCAGATTCCGAAAGCTGAACCTGATGTTATTTGAACACCTGCAGTTTCCTAGAAGTTCTAACAGGAGAGTCTTTACCCGAAAGTGACGTCGTGCATGTTTAGAACGTAAAGTGCGTCGTGTAGTCCAGGAAACAGCTGTACGTACTGCACCTTAGGTGAAGACGTGTTGCAGAAAGAATTATATTAATTATGTTTTGGGTTTTTATAGCACCCTGACACTCAAATGTGATGAAATCTTTAATATTTTGAAATTTTGTTACTAAAAAATGCGAAAAGTTTGTTGGAGCACAGAAGTTATGATCTTGAATGATACAGAATGTTTTAAATTCTTTTAAAAAATAATAAAATGCGTACACTTCTAAGAATGTGCATATACAGTATATGCTATTTGTGAAATACTGTTTATAAAATTTAAGTATTAACCTATACCTTGTTGAAGTGAGACATAATACTGCATTTTGATTTGAAATATGTTCCCTGATAATTAACGTACAACTGAATCTTTAATTAAAATGCCTTACCATTAAATACATCAGTTTGATAATGAAAGCACTTTATAACGAAGTGAATTTCTCCGTCATTTTTATCCGCGCCAGGATTCGAACCCGGGTCCACTCATTCCGGAATAAGTTGCTCTACCAATTGAGCTACGCGGACATTTTATTCTGATTCCTATCTGCCTTTATGTCGTGTGCGTCCTTCTGGCAGGTACGTCACATCTCCTGGTACGTTACAACTTTAAATTTCAAACTTAAGAATTGTGCTGCATAGGTCTATAATTGGTGAATTATGTATGTGTATATTCATATAAAAATAGTAAATTATAGTTTAATGGAACTTATGCCTTGCTCAATCAAGCTTTCCATGTCAGCTAACACCACGACTTTTTTCATCCCGCTAGAGTTCCATACTTTAAGAGTGCCATCTGGAGAAAGGAAGAAATAACTAGTAATATTTCCAGCAGCACATCAGTACTTGAAAAAGTTTCACTCAGTTATAAACACCTAAGCCCTAAGAAGAGAAAAAACAACAACCCAAAAACACTTTAAGTGTTCCAGTGCCTGCTGATGTGTGCACGTGGCAATATATACTTGTATAATAACCAAGGGGAGTCACTCGAATTTCAAAAACTATGTCTTCCCAGTTGTAGAGAAGACACAGGCTAGCTATTCGTGGACGGGGCGTTGTGTTTCACCCAGACAACACTCCGTGTTTCGGGGGCCGCTGAGTGCCGCACAATTTTAGAATAAAATATGCATTGATCGCCTAACGTTCCTTTTAAATTTAAATTTAATTTCCTCGAGATATTAATACCCTTGGTTAATTAAAAAAAATATCATTTTAAATTAATCTACCTGCGAATACTCGGCGATAAACTGAAGGATACTTTTTTTTTTTTTTTTGATTGGAGGTTTAACAACCACCGTGAGCAACTCAATGGGCTATAAGCAGTCACCCGTCCCTAATTTAGGGTCACTGGCTCCAGGGAAGGGAGAGAGCCAGTACCGTAAGACAAAACCAACATCCACGCCTGACCGGGATTCGAACCCGGACCCCTTTCGGACGAATGATCAGAGGCCATCGCTTAGACCACTGCGCCACGAGAAATCCATTTCAGAAAAATCAATGTTGGAACAAAAACTTGAGTCGTCTTGGTTGCTGTCCATGTTCGTTCGTCATATTTTTAATGAATTTAGTGTCCTCTTGCACTCTTTATCTAAATACGCTAAGCATGCACAATCAACTTTTGCATGATCACTCAGTCACCAATCACTTGCTCACTCAGTTATCATTCGTGACTAAACCTATTAAATTCACAAAAGTAGTCACTTAAATGATAATTGCAGACTCATGTATCACGTGACATTAAAATTTATTTGCCTGATTAAGGACGTGATCTTTAAATGCACATAAATGCTTGTAGACCCATTTTCATTATTTCTTCCCTAAGTTTTACATAATAATCAATTAATTTTTAATCACTTCTTTTGATCTTATATTAAGCTGACATTTTATGGAACATAAATTATTTCAAATTTCAATAGAACCTTCACAATTACGTGATCTGATCAAGCTAATTCGTATACCCCACTACAACAATTACTGCAATCGCAGCCTCTCTTACTCCCAACTAATGAAGGACTGGTTTTATTTCCTCGAGACCAGCTTAATGCTGACTTAGACTTCCATTTTAATACCCTGTCTTTCTTCCTTACACTGCGTTGTACTTTTTACTATGCTCAAATAGAACTATAATGAATTCAATACTAAAAAAACAAATGAGAGGAAACCGATACCGTCGGAAATGTTCTACCTTATATCCTCCGTCAAGGGCTGTGGTAAAATCTGCATTTAGATAATCCCAAGATTTCTTTGTGCACCTTCAGAGTTCACTTAGGAGTTGTATATCACATCACCATGGAGGACACTTCCAGTTGTAGTCGTTTAACTGTCCAATATACGCCATTGTTAAAACACAGTTTTGTCCACGCCAGGAATCGAATCCGAGTCCCCTCACTCCGGAGTAATTGCCTCTCCCAACTGAGCTGCGCGGTTATGTGCTTCATTGCTATCCGCCTTTATCTCACGTGCGTCCTGCGGGGCAGGCACGCCACATCTCCCCACCCCCACGAAAGAGGGCCGGGGGCATGGCCCACGGGTCAGTCATCCATCCAATCGAACGGCCGTTTCCCAGTCATCCGACGAAGAACGTGCCTTTGAGAACTCCTTGGCAATTTGGTGTGTGGAAGCTTACATCACACACATTTATTTTTCGAAGCATTGAAGAAGGGATTCTCATTTTTTTTGTCTGGCGGTGTGAAAAGAACGTCACACCACTGCGAGAAACTTAACGGCCAGGTCATCCTTGAAGTTCGGGGGCCAATATGAAAATACAGTTTTGTCCATGCCGGACATCGAATCCGGATCCCCTTACTCCGGACTAAGGAGACATCAAATCCCGGATCCCCTTACTCCGGAGTAAGGGGACATCGAATCCGGATCCCCTTACTCTGGAGTAAGGGGGCATCGAATCTGGGTCCCCTTACTCCGGAGTAAGGCCATCGAAGGCATCGAAACCGGGTCCCCTTACTCCGGAATAAGGGGACATGGAATCCTGGGCCCCTTATTTCGGAGTAAGGGGGCATCGAATCCGGGTCCCCTTACTCCGGAGTAAGTGTCTCTCCCAACTGAGGTACGCGGACATGTGCTTTCATTGCTATCTGCCTTTATCGCATGTGCATCCTACGGCGCAGGCTCGCCACACCCTTCTCTGGTAGCTCACACGCTGGCAGCAGGCGTCTTCCGGATTTCATCCACCCGGCTCTTTCTCTCTCTACGTGGTTACTTCACGATCTTCCGGGGCAGCATTTCGTTGTATCAATACACTACCACTCAGGGACGTGGCTGGACTTCGAAATCAGGATGGGTGACGGGTGGGCGAACATAATTTTTGGTGGGGCAAGCTTGATAGCAAATGTTTTTACGATAATAAATTTTTTTACTTGATAGCAATTTTTTTTTACATAATTTTTTGTGGGGCAAGCTTGATAGCAAGCTTTTTTTTTCTTTTAGAACGAATTTTTAACACTTTTTTTTATTGGAGATTTGATGACTAGCGTGAGCAACTCAATGGGTTATAAGCAGTCGCCCGTCCCAAATGTAGGGTCACTGGTTCCAGGGGAAGGGAGAGAACCCGTGCGTAAGACAAACAAAGCATCCGTGCTTCACCGGAACTCGAACCTGGACCCTTCTCTGAGGAATGCTTATGCACCACTGCGCCACCGGGGCGGCTCAAATGCTTATCACTACCGGCTACAAAAGGAATTCGTGCAATCCCCACCCTATCCACCTGGACAAACAACAAACATACATACACGGATCTGACTAGACCACCCTCCTCATTAGCACCCCCACCCCTCTGGTCATACAAACGTAAAAAAGAGGCTTAAACTAAGGAATTGGAAGAACGGAGAACAATTGAATTTTCATGGCACCCTGCAGATGCTATTTTCATAACCTTTTTTTTTTTTTTTTTTTTTTTTTTTTCGGAGACTTAAACAACGTACTTCCTAGGAGAAAATACGTAGGGTTACATAAAAAAACCCCAAGACTCATTACTTGGAAAAGTGCAGATTATATTTTAAAGTTAAATACCCTATAAAATGGCCCATTTTGAACTGGGTGGGTGGGGTGGGCAAGACAAATTTCAAGGTGGGCTTCAGCCCACCCTCGCATTTCCTCGGTGACGTCCCTGCTCCCACTTCATCTCTTCCCTGCAAGAGAAGACTAAGCCCGCAAGAGAAACTCCTCTCTTGACGAAGTCCATTACTCGAACGTCATATTCCTTTTCTATGAGCAAAGACCAAAATTGGTCCTAATCGCTACTCACCTTTTTCCGTTAATGCCTTCTTCGATCTCTCTCTCAGCTCCTTCCTCAACTTTTTCATAAAGCTAATTTTCTCTACATCCCTACTCCTCCAATCCCACGCAGGCTTCGCAAATTTTCCAACCTCGCATACCCCCACCAAATTAAAGATTGGTCAAAAAATTTACATTCCCCGACCTGGTTCGGTCAGGGCTTCTCGAGAAGTCCGCTTATTTGCTTACTTTCCACCACGTCCAAAATTGCATCTACCTCCTGAATTCTAGGAACTTTGCCTGGGAATCCTCTCCGGGTTGTATATCAACCACCATAAAAATGCCATGCTTACTTCCAAACCTGGCGCCACGCTCTTTGTCTTGTTAGATTAGAAGTAGCTACCCTCAATACGAACGGCGCCGGCGTCCAATGAAACATCGGCCCGCCAGTCTAAGCTAGACAGAGACCACCATTCTTCCTAGTTGTGCAATTACTACCTACATTACCTTATTCAATACTAGATCATAACACAAGCTGTCCGCGCTGGGGAAGAAAATTGGAAAGGAAGGAACAACCCCGTGGCCTAACGCTACCAGAGATGGAAACGGGTCACGGATCAAAAGGTCGACAATTTCTTGCGGGTCCAACGGGTCGGGTCAATGTGTTTTTGAGCCGATTTTGACACGGTTTTATTCCCGTTTTATTTTTGAAAAGAGAAAAATATATTCCAGAGAAAAAGGAACGTTGTGGAATTGTGTATTTTTTTTTTTGCCCACGGAATGTGGAATTCTGTAGTTTTTATGCCCACGATACTTTTGCCCACGGAATGTGGAATTATGTAGGGGTTTTTGCCCACGATACTTTTGCCCACGGAATGTGGAAATCCGTGTTTTTTTTTCTTTTTTTTTTTGCCCACGATATTTTTGTGCACGGACTTGCCATGCAAAAATATTGTCGTCTCTTTGTTAAAGCAACTAAGATTTCCACCGACTGACGTCAAATATACCGACACCATATCGTAAAAAGATACTTCCTTTGCGTTCGTTTAACAGTGCAATTGTCCAGGGCAAGGTACAGGCAAACGCCATTCGCCTGCTTCTCAGCTGATTCACTCTCTCCATGCGAAGTTCACTGTATGACTAAGATTTACTTTTCACATCACATCTTTTACATTGAGAATTCAGAGGTTTTCGATTGATGCGCTAACATCTCGTTCCCATGACATGTCATGTCGAAATTAACTCCTTATTTGTTAATATGGATGGATTTAACATTAAGGAGATTGAGAAAGGCGTCGAGGCCAATAAATACGTGCTTGTTGAAAACCACAAGGGGAAGAGTGAATGCTGGAAATTGTTTCGCCTCATTAGGGAACCTGTGAATATCTGTGTTGTTTGTTCTTGCTTGTTGTTCAAAATGTGGAAAGTGTATAATTACAAAGAAAGATGTCGACGGTGTAATAAGAGATTACGGAACCAAAAATCTAACGGACCATATGAAAGTATGTGCTTCTCCATCAAAGCGTTGAAAGAGTGAACAATCTAAATACATTAAAAAAAACATTTGTGTAATCGTGAATAATGATTCCCATTTGTAATATACTCATGGTCACGGTCATAGTCAGCCATTACTTCTGGATTTCGCAAAATAGTGGCACTAAAAATGGCACTAAAATTTAGCCCCGAATTTTATTATCAAAAAAAGATTTCAGTTATTAAATATCAAGTAGTTATTGGGATGAATATATATATATTACGTTTATAAGTAAATATATATAAATTGAGTTTCGAATTTATAGTTCAAAGTAGATATGTCCCGGTCAGTTACGGGTTCGGGTCCGAAATTTTTAACCCGTTTCCAACTCTGAACGCTACATAACACGTAGACTGGCTGGAAGTTCCTGACTCGGGGAAAAAAAGGGAGAAAGGGTGCAAGAATTGCGAACTGGAAGCTTTGCATAAATCCTAAGTAAAATAAAAAAAAATGAAATATAAAATATGGAGTATTTGAGGAGTGCGAATTGGATAAATTCTTAAGATAATAATTCTTACACTGGCAACTCAAAATCTCTTTTACATAGACCATATTATTTTGAAACGCAAACATTTTTACTCTGAGTTTCCTACTGCAACCTCCATATATGGGAAAAATGTTCATGCTCGCTCGTGAGCGATGCAGCACAGGCTAACGAACTTATACGGGCATTTTCCAGCCATAGCAACACAATAGTGCAAGGACTTCGTGAAATAAATATTCTATTGAATATCTGCCATATATAAAAATTTATGCTATTATATAAAGACGGTTCCTCAAGTATTCCGTATGTTTTAGACATGCACATATAGAATGCCATTAGCTGCTCAGTAGGAGCTTACGGAACAATTTTAGTTGTACCTTTTTTGCATTCGTTAGGAAGGGGGAGCTACAGTTGGCATTGTTTTAATCTTAAATTGTATTCCTAACCGACATTTATTCCGTAATACTAAAACGTTTCAGCTGTCCTAATTTTTTAGAAGGTGGCGCAGTGGTCTAAGCGATGGCCTCTGATCACTCGTCCGAAAGGGTTCCGGGTTCGAATCCCGGTGAGGCATGGATGTTGTGCTTGTCTTACGGCACTGGCTCTCTCCCTTCCCTGGAACCAGTGACCCTGAATTAGGGACGGGCGACTGCTTATAGCCCATTGCTCACGGTGGTCATTAAACCTCCAATCAAAAAAAAAAATTTAGAAAACAAAAAAGTGCATTATTAAATCTCATGGCGGGATCGTTTAGAAGTTAGACTTAACGATCAGTAATTTCGTACCAACAAGAGTCGCAATTAATCTAAAGCAAGGCTGAGCCATTTAATATTTGAGTGGAACATGAATTAATTTGTTTTTTATTAATCGAAAGAAAAAAGTACTAACCTTGATTTCCACACCAATCGTAGTGCCAGGATTCAGAATAAAAATCCACGTCGCCACAACATGCTGGGATGACCAGAAAACACAACTTTGCTGCGTAACATCTATCTACCTCTGATTTCACGGCGAATGTCCTAAATCAGACGTAGATGTTACGCAGCAAGCGAACAGCAATAAAATTCTGAAACATTGCACCGATATTAGAAAAGTAACACAATGCCTAGAAAAGTGCTCATGCATATTTAATTGAACTCCGAAACCTTACACGGAACTCTAAAACAATGCACAACCTCAGAAAAGTATGCGCATGCGCATTGAACAAATTGCGGGTATTGTGGAATGTTACACCAAACTCCGAAACATATTACACAAAGGCTTGAGTTTTGCCATGTTCCACAGAACTATTAAAAAAATGAAAAAATGTGTGAACTTATTCAAATAATCTCAAAAAACGTTACACAAATTTCTAACCGTGCATGAAGTTACTACATTTGAAGAGACTACCTAAGCAGCGATCATCGCCGGCACATGTTGCAGTAGTGTCGGTTCCGATCAACGTAGGAGAGTGTCCCCAGTTGTGTCTTGTTGTCTTATGAGTCACGGTTTGCACTTGGCGCCCATGACCAGCGCATACGTGTCTGGAGACGAGCCGTACAACGAATGGATCCCGCCTTTACCGTGAAACGGTAAATGCAGGACTGTCTGGGCAGTCATTTCCAACGATAGCGAGACACTCTTGGTGGTCTTCCGTACCACCCTCACGGCTGAACAGTACGTCGACGACATCCTACGGCTTGTTGTCTTGCCATTCCTGTCACAGTATCACCGAGCAATTTTTCAACAGGATAATGCCTGGCCCACACACGGCACGGCTCTCCTACGACTGCCTCCGTAATGTCTACACTCTTCCGTGGCCAGCCCGATCTCTCACCGATCGAACGTGTTTGGGACATGACGGAACGCCACCTTCGTCCATCCAAGAATGTCGGTGAACTGGCTAGCAATTTGTACACCATCTGCCATGCAATACCTCAGGACAGTATTCGTGAACTATGTGTGTCTATGCCACACTGGATGACTCCTTGTATCCGAGCCAGAGGTGGCGCTACAAAGTTCTGATTTGTTCCACTCGTGTCACTGTTTTACCCGAATAAATGGCCCTATTTCTCTGGAATTGCAATATTGCCTTTCCTATACAATTATTATCTTTTCTATACTGTTTTATCATTTGTCTGCTACAATCATTACCTTTCCTATACTGTATTACCGTTTGTCTGCTGCAATCATTACCTTTCCTATACAGTTTTATCATTTGTCTGCTACAATCATTACCTTTCCTATACTGTTTTATCGGAATAAATGGGCTCAAAAATTGCAATCATTACCTTTCCTATACATATACATTATATATACCAATTTTCATCTTGATTGGATGATTCCTTCTCGGTACTTCGTTGTTTTGGAAAAGAGTGTATTTTTTATATGTAATAGCTATCATTTATCATATGTAACAGGCATCTAGGCCTATAATATTACGAATCATCAGCCGATTAGTACAGATATGTACTAACCGGCTAATAATTCGTACGAACACATTGCACACTACCTTATAATCAATTATAAGTTAGATAGATGTATACGAAGTCACCTTTGCAAGGTAGAGATTTTTGGATTGGGAACCTTTTGCTAGAGTACCGTAAATCGTGACTGTAAAAAAAGATCGAATTGTCTTCGTTTGTCACATTTAAATACTTCGGAAAATCAACATATAATATTTTCTACGAAGCTTCAGGTATCTAATAACACCTTATTTGTTAACAGTTACAGCTAGGAATAATTGTATTTGGCAAATCGTTGATTATAGGTTAGCTGAAGGAAATAATGGTTTTCTCGTTCGTTCAGTGAACTACTTCTTGTAATATACGTTGATCTATGACTTCTTGCTGAATTTGCATTTCCGCGGTTGTGCCTTTAAGCAAGATTTTAAGGAACCAGTTTTTAAAATTTTGAGTCAGAAACATTCTCTACTTAACCATGTTCAGATGAAGGGCAAACATTTTACAAATTGATAACTTGATATAATCATGTATACTATTATCGGCAAATTGGAGGGTTGCCGAAGATAATGCTGTCCCGAGTCAATGCTTCTGCAACGAAATACGATGGATATTTATCTTAATTCAGACATTTTTAAAAATTAATCAACTTTGTTTCGGGAAAAATACCTAGCTTCAACTTTAAGTTTTCGGCAGCTTAACTTCTCAAGGTAGCGAAAAGAACATAATAGGTAATTGCAACACCTACAAAATTCAAAATGGTGGATTTTTTAAGGGCACAATTCCCCATAGGGTCATAACTGGCTCGCACAGTTGAATACCAAGGGTCAGTTTCACTTGATCAAGGGAAGAATATTGTTGAAGCAAAAATTCGCTTATGGCCCGACGAAGATGTATGGCTGCCTCATGAACACTAGCTGCGGAAATCATCAAAACAGCAACTAGTGCTGCATATAAACATGCACGGTATGTTCCGAATGCAATGGCGAATGAAGATTCCATTTCTTCGTGTGATATGGAGAAAATACATCGGAACATTATTAAACAAAATGAAGCGAACATTAAAGCTGCGACAGGACTTAATGCTTTATCTACACGAAACACCGTTTCCGTTATGTTATTGTATCTCTCCAGAAGCACAATACTGCTTTTGTCATCTTTACATAAGAGATCATTTTCAAATTTCCGAAAAATTCTTCTTATCAAAGCGCAAACGCACCAGTAATAAATGACAAATGCGGTTTGAATTAACTGGGAGCCGGTGTATCGAGAAATGAAAAATATATAGGCATGAGCTTTTACACTTTGTTTTGTAGGTTCCATTAACAGGCCAAGGAAACTATGAGAAAAGTGATCGTGGACTTTCCCTGTTTTTGCCGCATGCCAGAAGGCATTGAACACCAACAAAACACATTGTAAAGTTACTCCAGCAATGCAAGCCGACGCTTCCATGACGGACAACCTTCTTAACGATTCGTCGGCAGCCAGTACAGAATGCAGATTAAATAACCACTTCATTGGCTGTGCGAGATTCTTCCATCTCAAGAAAATTGTGTACCTTACTACGAGACTCATGACAACTGTAGATATGTAATACACAGCTGTCTGAGTTTTGTAGCTTGCTACATACGTTCTGAAAAGATATGCAAAATCATAAACTATGTACAGCGTCGAAAACAGCCAGAATGCAATCGGTATGCACGCAAGAGACTTGAAAAAAATTCCACGGGGATTCTCCATCCAGTGCCTCGCAGTATTTATTCCAGATATGTACAAAAGTATCAGGGAGGGAAAAAATACAGTTCTAAAATTTCCTGGTTCACTGTTGAGTTTCCACGTGCTTTCAGTTTGGCAAGAATCGGACTTGCGGTTACAAAGTTTCTCAGGCTCACTGACAATAGTAGCTGAAGAATACGTAGCAACTACAGGAGGTTGCATGGAAATTTTGAAGCACGTAGATAGTGGAACTTGGGGACGGATCTTTGAGCTTGACATGCTTCAGTTTTGGATGCACGAATTTTATGTAAAAGTATGTTGCACTCTTGAACTTTTCGGAAGATTACATTGAAATGTGTTCTTTTCACGAAGACCAGAAACAAACAATATCTAGATTTTCGGAAAATGCCATTTTGTCTCTAGTTTTTCAATCATCTTGATGATCTCAGAACCTAATTTGTTCTATGGGAATGTCTTTTTTTACTAGTATTCTGCAATATGTAGATATTAAACGGTTGCCATATATTATTTCTTTTGAAGTTTATGGACCCTAGTTGTTATTCAGAATCTATTCTTTTCAGGAACGTTCTTAATCAGCATTTCATATACTTTGCTCACACATGTCTGTGTTGCTCGTTCAACTAACAAAACTGGTGACAGAAAACATATGACGTTTGAAAGAAGAGCACTGAGAATTATATATAGTTCTCTATCCAATGTGGAGACGGAAAGATATAAGAGAAATCATAATGCGGAACTGCAACTACTCTATGAAAAGGACGGACATGCTCTCATTTGTCCGACTGGGATGGCTTGGACGTTTGTGGAGAGCAGATATGTAAATTGTGAAAGAGATGCTGGTAAACGAAATGAGTCACATCAGAGTAAAGGGGAAGATCCAAGACTAAGTGGATAGACGTGGTGCTTGGGAAACTAAGACGATTGAATGCTAGACCTCTGAGGATACACAGATCGAGAGCGACGGAGAGGCATGATGATGATAGCTCTGTGCTTAAACGGCCCATTAAGTTCTGCTGATATGTGCTACTGTCGCAAAAAGTCTTAATCTGCACTGGGTGCGCTTTGAAGCGATGTTATGTTCTTTGTTTCTCAATTATCATGGAGTGTCTAAGTTTTCGTTAGAAACTCTTCTTTTGAGGCAGTCTGTTATTCCGCAATACGCAAACTTCCATGTTTTGCCATTTTCTCTGCTTTTTTTGTGATTCAAGAGGCGATTCTTTTTTCTAAGAGTTTTTCTATTTAACAATCTTCTTAATCTGATAATATAAGTAAAGTTCAAAATAAGTTTTTTCCTCTTAACGATATCGATATTTTTGTATGAATTTCTCCTGTTTCATCTTCAAAGTAATTGATATGTAAACGTTATAAGCATTCCACTTTCTTTTATCATCATTTATATAAACAGACATTGCTAGAGTTATTGAGCTTGCAAATATTTAGCTGTCGATAACCAAGTGGGATTCTTGATTTGTTTTGTGATCTTCACTTCTGCATTAGGTTCTTTCGGATGCTTTTGGGTTTAAATCATTGTTAAGCTTCAAATTTTTATTTCCAGTTATGTAGGTGCGTTTTCGCTGAGACAGAATTTAGGAAAAACTAAGTCCGTTGTAACTAGGTGTTGAAAGTGACTGATTGACTCTATTGTGTTTCTATGTAAGAAAACGTCAAAATCATTCCATTTCAAAGTTCTGATTTTAGTTAACTAGAGAATTATTCTTCAGGAAGCGTTCCTAAAGGAAACGAACGACTGATTTCACTGATTTCCAGAACATTTTTGAGTTTTGAAGATATTCATACATATTTGGAAAGCACGACATTTAATTAAACACTAAAAACTATTTACTTCTGCCAGGAAACATGCAGTTGAAGAAATTGTTGAAGTGAAATACTCCAGGGCACCGAAGGATTTATTAGACGTTTTGTTTGAAAGTCAATCAAGGATTTGATCTCAATGTTATCACGTATTCCGACTATCTGTGGCGATTGCTTGGACGGCGAAAGTTCTTAATGACAAGATGCAATAAATTTAAGAATGCACTAAAAGACTAGAAGGCATGAAAATCGACTATAAAGGACGCTTTGAGGCCCGGATGTTACCGTCTTTAACTTCCTTTGTTTTCCTGAAGATAATTTCGTATTGGATGGCACATCAAGCTATATCTTATGACAAACAAATGATATGTTAGCGGATCGCTCGCTTTCCTGAGAAGCGCTTCATGAAGCACGTGGCCATCCTGCCGGTTCTGAAAAGCTATTGACTAACCGCAGTGCTTTTGTTACCAAAGGTAAACCTTTTACATAACGAAATGCATTATGCTATTCACACAGCTTTTGTCTTCTGTCACACAGCTTTTGTCTTCGCCTCGATTTTAAGATGAACAAGTTTCCTATAAAAAAAGGAACACAGAAGAAATTCTCTGGAGTCTTTTTGTGTACTCTTCTGGAGCTTGGAAACAACTTGCTTTCATAAGAGGTAAACGCGGTTTCTAAGACATTGCGTTCATCTCTTATGTAATCGCATGGGCGCCGCGAGGGGTGTGAAAGGGGGAGCGCTTTCACCCCCGCGGCTTATGAAATAAGTGGGGAAGGAGGAAAATTCCACACACAGGGGAAAAAAGAAGTCATGTAATATAGAATATTATTTTTTAAATTGAACAGAAACTCAATGCATAAATGTAAAATATTAATTAACATTTGTAATAGAACTTTGGGAAATCCATTTTTTACGCTTTCCAACCGTAGGTTGAAGAAGCGTATGAGCTCCAGCTTTGTCCGTCTTCCCGTTCGCACGATAACTGGCGTAAAAATGGTTCGATTTCGATGAAATTTTAGTATGTGGTAGGACACCACTGGGGACGAACCCTTATGAAAATTTACAAAATGGGGTGAAAGGTCAGGACATAAGAGCGGGATGCATTCCATTGGCCTTATGCGTCATAACTTGCGTAAATATGGTTCGATTTAGATGAACGTTTAGTATGTGGTAGGGGATTACCTGAGGACGAACCCTATTTAAAATAGGCGAAATGGGGTCAAAGGTCAGGACATAGGAGCGGGATCAATACTATCGCCGTTATGCATTATAACTTACGTAAAAATACTTCGATTGAGACAAAACTTTATCATGTTGTTTCGAAAGTATACTTTACCGGTTCTGTTGAATATCACCGAAAAGGGGTCAAAGGTCAGATCACAGGAGCGAGATTTATTCCTCGGCCATTATCCTCATAACTTGAGTAATGATTTCAGTTGCATAGGAAAGCGTATCATAGTCAATACATTGCATGATTTTACTAAATTGTTTTATTTGATTGGAGGTTTACCGACCACCGTGAGCAACTAAATGTGCTATAAGCAGTCGCCCGTCCCTAATTTAGGGCCACTGGTTCCAGGGAAGGGAAAGAGCCAGTGCCGTTAGACAAACACAACATCTGTGCCTCACTGGGATTCGAACCCGGACCCCTTCCGTACGAGTGATCAGAAGCTATCGATCGCTTAGACCACTGCGCCACCGGAAATCCATTTTAGAAAAATCCATGTTGGAACAAAAACTTGAGTCGTCTTGGCTGCTGTCCATGTTCGTTCGTCATATTTTTAATGAATTTAGTGTCCTCTTGCACTCTTTATCTAAATACGCTAAGCATGCACAATCAACTTAGCCTCTCGTCTTCCATCGTAGGCTGATTCCAAGTCTTGACGCGCCGTAAAGTCCTGAATGAGCGCTCAATGCTACATGTTGTCGCTGGAAGAGTCAGGTCAATCTTGATAGCCTCAGCTACAGCTTGGCAGAACCGTGTTGCTCGACAAATTAAATCTGCGTACTGGAGGGATTCATTTGGGGTTGCTTCTTTTTCCACATCTCATACCATGTGTAGCCTCTGCGATAAAATTCGGTAAAATATCTCCGTAAAGACTTCTTATGTCTTCTGGAACAGCAAGAAATGACGCTTTATCTAATTTTTTGATAGCATCTGGGTGGAGCTGCATAAGCAAAAATGCTTTTCGTGCGTAGAAGAATCAAAAGGACGTTCGAAGATGTATCCCTTAAAATTGGAAACCGGAAAGAGCAAGTTAGTTGCGAAAGTGAGATTTTGAATGATGAAGTACGGGGTGGGGTGGTGCCGCCCAGGTGGCGCAGTGGTCTAAGGCGATGTCCTCTGATCATTCGTCCGAAAGGGGTCCAGGTTCGAATCCCGGTGAGGCATGGATGTTGTGTTTGTCTTACTGCACTGGCTGTCTCCCTTCCCTGGAACCAGTGACCCTAAATTAGGGACGGGCGACTGCTTATAGCCCATTGAGTTGCTAACGGTGGTCGTTAAACCTCCAATCAAAAAAAAAAAAAAGAAGTACGGGGTGCTAGTCTGGCTGTACATGAAGAGTTCGTTAAACAGGGCGCGAAGGCCGAGGGTATTATTTCCGAGCAGGAAGGTTCAGATGGGCGCCGCCCTGAGGGGGATGAAATTGATTTTGAAATTGACAGAAGCGCAGGCGTAGCTGAAGGAAATTGGGATAAGACTCAGGGACGGGTTAAAGAAGATCCCAAAAACAGCTGGGAAGTTGAGGCCAGTGTTGAAATAGATAACCATGGCTTCGGGGAGAATGTCGCCAGTGACGGGGAGGAGAAGCGGGCTTGCGAAAGGATAACTTCGAAAAGTGCAGGGAATGTAATATGTGATTACATGTATAAGTGCATAGAGGCACATAGATCGCCGTAGCAGCGGGAAGGATAACCGTAGGGCAAACGCCAGGATAGCAAGAAGAGAAGTTATCAGTTCCCCCTTCGTCGTGCGAATGTAAGCAACTTCCGTGAATGGAGGGGAGTAAGGCCGAAATTTTTGCAGGTTAGGCAAAGCAATTTTAAGTGGCTCCGCCGAAAGAGGCGTTTTAAGGATCGAAATTAAGAAGTCATTAAATTTAGCGGACCAGACGGAAGCGAACTTGGAAACGGAAAGCGATTAAGCTTAAGGATAGCCATTTGTTCTGGGGAAAGCTTGATGGAAAGAGCTTCTTGTAAATACTCGCGTAATTTTTGTTGTTATTGTTGTTGGTGTTCCAAGGTAAGCTCATGTGTTGCTCATCGGAGCAAGAACAAAAAAGAAAAGAAAGAGGTTTTCTTTTTATCTGATGAACAGGAGGCATCTTATGTCAGTCAGGGAGTCGGAGAAAGTGATAAATTCAGGAAATGAAGAAGAAATGAGAAGTTACACTTTCTCTTTGGTAGGATGTTGAGAAGAAACTCCTGAAAGCATGAAGGAATATGCTATGGCCGAATTTGTGGAAGGTGGCTTGAAAGGATGGCCGGTGGTGTGTAACTGAAAGAATTTAATGTAGAATGTATGGCGTCATTGCAGTGATGCAGTGAGAATTTGTTTCGGTTTTGACATGTAACGAACAGTTGTGCGTCACGTGCCATAGTCACTGTTCGAGCAAAATTTTCATACGTTGGAAATTTGTGTCCCGTACGCAAAGATTGTTGATTCGATGTCCTGTTAATGAAGATGTGGTTAAGATTTTTCTCTTCGTTGGGACGGCTGGATGCCAGAACCTGTAGCTATGAAAGTCCGGTCGGTATAGAAAGGGGATGGGATCTGGAGCACCCGATTCGCAGTTGTCAGACGAGCGGGAAGCTGTAATTTTCCCTGGGCATACGACGGGGAGCTGTAATTTTCTTTGGGCATACGACGGTGAGCTGTAATTTTCCCTGGGCATACGACGGGGAGCTGTAATTTTCTTTGGGCATACGACGGTGAGCTGTAATTTTCCCTGGGCATACGACGGTGAGCTAAGGTGGAGATAAGCGCGCATCTCTAGATTTTCGGTTCCAGCATTTCGACGCGGAGTGAAATTAAAGGACATCACCGACGTGTCCGATCATACCGCTAAATTTTCCTTCTCGTCTCAGGACTCAGTGGCTGAACCATTCTCAGCAAAAATTTTTCTTTCTGGCGTGTGTGTGCAAGGGATGCGCGGAGGGCAAAGGCGCCCTGTAAGGAAATTTCAGATTGGTCGAAATATCTAAGAGTCAGTGACGGATGGTTTTCCTGTGGTTTTTAAACATTTGCTACGTGAAAGCGGAAATGTTTGTGTACTTTTCCTGATGGCTGTGTAACCAAAGGGGTTAAGGTGACGACACAAGGTAGGTGGGTAGCTGGATTTTTGACTGATATGTTAATGTGAGAAATGCTGAGAGGCTGAAAACATATCAGTAGCAATATTATGTTGGACCAACCGTGGACTTTCAACGGTCTGCCCAGCGACGAGGCAATTCGGCGGCCAACAATTGGATATGTGTTGGTTCAACGGTTGGACCCACATTGGAAAACTGTTGCAAACAGTTTTCCAATGTGATCATGTGTTCTTGGACAACCATGGTTGGTCATGTGTTGTTGGAAAACCATCAGACAACCATCGGACAACCGTTAAGTGGCAATTTGTCGATAAATGGTTGGTCATGTGTGGTTGGAAAAACCGTTGGCCAATCTTCGATAAACAACGCAACCTTCGCCCAACGCTACCGACGCAAAAATATCATTGGGTCAACCGTTGGCCAATGTCAGTGTGCTACTTGGATAATGAGCTTGTCCGGCCTTATAATTTTTTTGTGTTAGTGTATTGGTGTACATTTCTTTGCCTGTTGTAGTAATGGCCGTGTTGTGTTAGTGAAATAATTTTTGGTATCGTGTACTCGTAGTAGTGTTACAGGAAATAATTCCTTGGTGACAATATAACTCGTATAGCGTTAGTAGAATCTTGAAGTGTTTGAAGAATCTTGTAGTGTTAGTAAAACCTTATAGTGTTGGTAGAATCGTGTAGTGTTAGTGGAATTGTGTAGTGAGAATTCACAGTGTAGTGTGTATATGTACCATATAGTGTTGTATTGGGTATGGCCCCGGAACAGAGGTGAGCTGGGTAATTTATGCAAATATGCAAGGCATACGGGTGCGGCAAGGGTGATCCTATCGAAATCAGGGAGGCAGCCCCAGAAACCTAGAGAGTGCCAATTAGAGGTTTCTTTGATGTGAGGTGTAGAACCGGGTTGGTTCGGAGTCCGAAGTAAGTAAAGGCGGAAGCTCGGGACGAGCTTATTGTAGGAAGGGGGCAGTGATGCCACAAATTTCGGGTCTAAAGTAATTAATTACAAAAGGAGGACGGGCTTGTGATTAAATTATGATAATGTTTTAATTAAGTATTCGGCCAATTCCAAAATTAACCGGAAAAATTAGTACGTTTAATTATGGAGGTCTGTTAATGCGTTTTAACTGCGTGGAAACAACGGAATTGCAAGATTGCCTTCGAAAGCCTACACAGAAATGAAGGGACTACCCGGCTTGGCGAGGAAGCGGTACCCACGTCCTCATAAATATGCCTTCTTTTAGGCGATTTACGGCAAAAAGCTTTAAGCAGACGCTCAAATTATGGATATCGTGGGTCGGAGGACAGTAACGATGGCAGTCCAGAACCAGCGATAAACGCTCTGTACGAAAAGGGGGACATCAATGCTAAGATGTTGACGGAAAAAGAACAAGGCAAACACTTGACAACAGAAAACAGCAATTTTTGTTTGCCGCCGAGAAGGGGCAGACGAGAAATAGTGCAGTTGGTTTTTGCAGTCCGCGGGGGTAAGACGGACAAGGGGCTGACGTCCCAGAGAAAGAACTAGCGACGGTACCCGCTTCGCAGTGGTCAGACGATTGGGGTACGGGTAATAAAGAAAAGCCTAGCCATACTATGCGGCTATTGTAAGACCACCGAAATTTTTAATTGAGAGCGCCAGCGGAATCAGAAAGAGGCTGCCCGGAATAGCTACTCGACCGCTGTATAAAAGAGTGGCGCGATTTATTTGCAGGGGTCATAAGCTGCTGTCAGAGCGTTTAGCTCGTCGAAAGTCTCTCATCGTATATACGGCTCTAGCCAAGAATCCATAGCAAGGAGCTAGCGAGAAATTAGGAATGGAAGTCTGGCACGTCAAGTAAAGGAATCCTCCGTACTGCCTAGGAGTCCAGCAACGGAAGAGTTTTGCCTCAGCCGAAGAGGAGTGGAGGTCGCTGACCCCGTGACACCGCCAGCCGCTACATGCGCCAAGCTGATAATGGTCCACTCTGCGGGGTCAGAGAGTGCTAACCGCCGTCCATCCTACCCCCATTCACCTCCGCCAGGTCTCGGCAAGACAGGAAAGCAAGTTGGTTTCCTCCTCGAGGAAAATGAAACGGAGGGAGTGACCTTCCTCTCGTATGTCATACATTTGAGAGGCCACTGAAAGCCTTCTTAGTGTCGCGTCAAATTAACGATGATTTATCTAAGCAATTCATTTAGCCAGCTGCACGTCGTACCGGTAAGATCAGCTATTTTTTTTAAACATTCGATTACCCATACTCTGCAAGCTATATGTAAGTCCTTTTTCTTTATTGTTATTATTTTGCATAATTTTGCGGACTAAATATACCTACGGATTTCAAACGTTTGGAACTCTGGTACGCCTAGCGGAGAAAGACTTTCACAGACTTTAGTGCAGGCTTTGACTCTTTAAGAAGAAGAAGAGACGAACTCATGTCGGGAGGTAACGCCCCTGCCGAAAGGTTCCACCAATAATAAAAATGGGTGAGTGTTTAACTCTTGCTCTCTGTTCTCTATAGGCTCTGGTATCAAAATTCCTGTCTGACGGTTGGCTAACAGTCGTTCTCGCCTAACCAAACCAGCTCCCGGATGGTACGAACGCCATGCTACACGTATTGAAACAAATCCGCTCGGATACGCGTCAATATATTAGACACTGGTCAACGTTCCTTACACCCTCCTGCACAAAATCCTACCGGAGTTACTGTGCAATCGCCAGAATAGTTGGCTTCCTTTTTATGTGAATGATATTTTCCTAACTTCTAATGGAATCATACCACTCGAGGATATTGCAGTTTTGAGCAAGTATTTTGTAAAAATGTTGAGGCATATTGTATCACTTTGTTCCTTCGTTCAACTGTCTGTGGACACCATATCCCTACAACTTAGTCCGATTTGAAAAAGTCTATTATAGAAAGAAGCTTGAAATGTGAAAACGATGATCCCTACATTCTGGTGTTCTTCTGATGCACAACTACGGAGCTAGAGGACGTAAATGCAGTTGCTATCGAACTCAAATGCCGTATTTACTCGAATCTAACGCGCACCATACTTCTCATCTAAGAAAATGCGTATTTTGTCATGATACTTGTATACTAAGACGCAAGAAAGCTTTAAAGAAATGCAAACTTATGAAACTTGGGAAATATGGCAATTCTTGAATTTATATAAATTCCACATTATTCTAAATTACGCATTGCTCACAGACGTCTCTCCATCTACATCTTGAGATATTTCACTGCACGAATCTTCACTTTTACTGTCGGCTGCGGTTTCACTGCTGGATTGTTCGAAGATAGCGTAGTCTTCAGTGCCATCCATCGCATAGGAAATGCCGCACTTCAGGAAAGACCGCTTAACTAAGTCATTAGGAATGAACTCCCAGGCATCTACAATCCACTGTGCTACTACAGAGAGTGAAGGGTTTTTTTAACACATCCAGTATTTGTCAGTTCAGTGTCTCCCGATTTAAGCCACGCATTATAGCGTGATCGAATTGCTGCTTTAAAACGCCTATTTATGCAGACATCAAGGGGCTGAAGTTGGGAAGTCATTCCTCCAAGCACAACAACTAAATCAGTTCTGTTTTCAACAATCCTGGTTTTCACCGAGTTGGTTACATGCCCCTTGAATGAATCGAATGCAAGCATGGACCGCAGTCGCCCCGCACCTGGTCGTCGAAATCACACTTTTTGAAGCCAGTCCTTTACCAGTTCTTCGGTCATCCAACCATTTTCTTGGACTCTGACATGAATTATCTGAGGAAAAGTCTCTTGATTAGGAAATGTTTTTCATTTGAAAATAACATATGGTGGCAGCTTGTTCCCATTGGAGGAATTTGCAAAGGAAAAGTTAACGAACAGTAAGGAATAAGAAAGAATACTGCCACTTATTAGAATGCTATAGGAAATTGAAAGATGCAAAACAACAACAACAACAACAACAAAACAGGTAGTCATATACATTGTCTTCAACTCTGCTGGGAGGTCAAAGCTCAAATTGACAAAATCACGTGGATCGTGGTGATTCCTGGGAAGAGCAGCTGTCAATCAGCGGTAGGCCTATTGCAGGTCGATGGCGCGCTGCAGGTCAACTTCATGACGCCGTGAGTTTTAGCTTACCACGGCTAGTTTCCTCTCTATGTATCTTTACTTTATGCTGTCAAATGCAGCGATCAAGGCATTCGGGCATCCAATTTTGTGTACCAATCCTAGTACAGCGACGCACGTTACCTCGCTACTTTCACCCGGAGGTTGTTGCATTCCGATGTGTTTTCTCGGAGACTCCTGCAGACGACGTCGAACGGTACGTGCTGACACAGGTTGTTGCGCAACCCACCCTAATTCCTGCGCTAACGTTCGTGATGTGGCGGTGAGAGCCGTCAATGCCCGCCGCACAACATGCCGGTCCTCTCGTTCGGTGGTGTGCCGCGGTAGCGGAAGTCTCTCACGTCGGTTCGTCCGTCCCTTCTGCACCCATCGAATCCATACTCGCCTCATTGTGGCTGGATGTCGTTTCACACGGGTGCCGATGTCTCGGTACGATAAACCGCAGTCGCGATAAGCCACTATTCGTCCTCTGTCGAACTACGGAACGTGCTGGAATGACAGCCGTATTCTGCGACGAGGCATCAGGAAGCTTACCACGCATAGGTCCGGCAGCACAACACACTTCCACTACTTACACCCCGCCTTCTGTGCACCCTTCTGATAGTGATTCTCGGTGGCGTGCCGGGCGCACATGATTTGCATACGCAATGCAATGCTAATCGATTGCATGCTCTTTCGCGGGTGACGCATGCTGCGAATTTTAGGCGGCCAATCGGATGCTTTCTTCTTGGTGTTGCATTTTGGGTGGTCAGCAGTGTATATTATGTGATAATCAAGTGGCTGTATGAAGTCGCATGGGCAGCTGTTATTAATTAAGCAGTCGGCATGCGTGCTTTGTTTGGATAACCATTGGTAGTATTTTCTGATTGGTGCATCTGTCCCGCGAACCGCACGACTGCAGCATCCAGACTCGTTCAATCATGTAACCCAACGTCTGATGCGTGAAAAGAAACTTGGCTTTCTTCCACATTTTAGTGACCTTGTTTTTTTCAGATCACTTTGTTACGTTACTCTGTGAACATTAGATTGCTATGTGCTGTGATATCATCGTTCTCATTACTAAAGGGTAAAATAGGATTATCAAACAGAATGAAATGTTAACAACAGGAAAACATGCTTTCTATGTCCAATAGAAAAGAAGCGCAAAACTGCTTATTTATTCCCTTCCTGCAACAAACCAACATATTCGAGTGTTGCAGAAGGAAAACAAAATTGCCTCTAGTGTGCGAACTCAGATTCCGAAAGCTGAACGTGATGTTATTTTAACACCTGCAGTTTGCTAGAAGTTCTAGCACGAGATATTGCCTTAACCCGGAAGTGACGTCGTGTATACTTCAGTACGTAAAGAGCGTCGTGCGGTCCAGAGAACCGCTGTGCCTGTACGTGCTGTACCCAAATGAAGACTTGTTGCAGAAAGAATGATATTAACTATGTTTTGGGTTTTATATCACCCTGACACTCAAATGTGATGAACTCTTTAATGTTTTGAAATTCTGTTACTAAAAAATACAAAAACTTTGTTGGAGCACAGAAGTTATAATCTTGATTGATACAGAATGTTTTAAATTCTTTTAAAAAATAATAAAATGCGTACTCTTCTAAGACTGTGCATATACAGTATATGCCGTTTGCGAAATATTGTTTATAAAAACAAAGTAATTACTTTTACCTTGTTGAAGTGAGACATAATACATGCATTTTGATTTGAAAACTGTTCCCTGATAATTAACATACAGCTGAATTTTTAATGAAAAACCATGACCATTAAATTTATCAATTTGATAATGAAAACATTTTAAATTTCAAACTTAAGAATTGTGTTGCATATGTCTATATTTCGGTGTCGCACGATTGGTCGACATAACGATCAGTTGACCGTAACGACTAGTCGACTGCAAAACGATTGGTCGACATAACGATCAGTCGACCGTAACGACTAGTCGCCAGTAACGACTAGTCGACTGCAAAACGATTGGTCGACATAACGATCAGTCGACCGTAACGACTAGTCGCCAGTAACGACTGGTCGAGATAACCATTGGTTTAGAGGATTATGGTTTACATTCGCAGCGGCACCTCTCAGAACGTACTGACCTCTCAAAATGTAACGTTCCTTTTTGGAAAATAATATCTTTTAGAATGTAGTCCTCAGAACGTACAGCATTATAACATATTATTTCCAAATAGGCCCCCGCGTCATCTTTTGTACTCTAATTGAAATCTATATAGAGGGCCTTCTGAACGATGTTATTTCCGAAAGGGCCCCGGGGCACTTTAAGTATAGGCACCTTGGGAAAACTGCCACACATAATTCGGAAACTCGGAAAATTGCCCCACCGGAGAATTGCCACACATTCAAACCGTTTCTCTGACGAACGGCGATTTGTGATCGTCCCCTTAATGAAAACCATGTGGCAATTTTTCTGTGTGTGGCAATTTTCCGGGTTGCTGAAAGATGTGTGGCAATCTTCCGGTGGGGAAATTTACCGCCAAACTGTTTGCACTTATTAAAAATGTTTTTCCAAGTTCCGTTGACCATTTTATGTCGACCAATGTCGACTAATCGTTATATCGACCAGTCGTTAATGTCGACCAATCGTTATGTCGATCAAACGTACTGTCGACCAATCGTTACTGTCGACTAATCATTACTGTCGCCCATATGGTTATGTCAACTAATCATTTCTGTCGACCAATCGTTATGTCGACTAACAACTTCTGTCGACCAATCGTTATGCCGACCAATCGTTATGTCGACCAATCGTGTGTTGTCCAATCGTTATGTCGACCAATCGTTACATACCCCTATATTTGGTGAATTATGTATGTGAATATTCATATAAAAAAGAGTAGATTATAGTTTAATGGAACTTATGCCTTGTTCAATCAAGCTTTAACTGTCAGCTACCACCACTGCGTTTTTCATTCCGCTAGAATTCCATACTTTAAGAGTGCCATCCGAGGAAAGGAAAAAATAACTACTAATATTCCCAGCAGCATATAAGTACTTGAAAAAGTTTCACTCGATTATAAACTCCTAAGCCCTAAGAAGTGAAAAAAACAACACCTTAGGATAACGAATTGTAAGGGCATTTACTGGGCACAGCAACACAACAGTGCAAGTACCTCGTGAAATAAATATTGCATTGAATAACTAACATACATCAAAATTTATGCTATTATATAAAGACGGTTGGTTCATCACGTATTCAGTATGTTTTAGACATTCACATAAATAATTCCATTAGCTGTTCAGTAGGCCGTCGTATACAACAAGACATAAACCAGTACTGTTAAAGTCTGTAACGTACCAGGAGATGTGACGTACCTGCCAGAAGGACGCACACGACATAAAGGCAGATAGGAATCAGAATAAAACGTCCGCGTAGCTCAATTGGTAGAGTGACTTATTCCGGAATGAGGGGATCCGGGTTCGAATCCTGGCGCGGATAAAAATGACGGAGAAATTTACTTCGTTATAATGGCGCCCGAACTATCCGGATGACCCGACAGTTCGATATCTCGCAATGGTGTGATGTTATTTCCACACCGCGAGATAGGAAAAATAAGAGAATCCCTTCTCCAGCACTTCAGAAAAAAAAAATTAAAATAAGGGGGAGATGATGTAACGTACCAGGAGATGTGACGTACCTGCCAGAAGGACGCAGACGACATAAAGGCAGATAGGAATCAGAATAAAACGTCCGCTTCGCTCAATTGGTTGAGTGACTTATTCCGGAATGAGGGGATCCGGGTTCGAATCCTGGCGTGGACAGAAATGTTTTTTTTTTTTTTTAATTTTATTTATTGGAGGTTTAACGACCACCGTGAGCAACTCAATGGGCTATAAGCAGTCGCCCGTCCCTAGTTTAGGGTCACTGGTTCCAGGGAAGGGAGAGAGCCAGTGCCGTAAGACAAACACAACATCCATGCCTCACCGGGATTCGAACCCGAACCCCGTTCGGACGAATGATCAGAGGCCATCGCTTAGACCACTGCGCCACCGGGGTGGCAGGACAGAAATGACGGAGAAATTTACTTCGTTATAAGTCTCACAATTGTACGGGATGACAGACACATAGAACACCAATACCATGCTAGAGCGATCCGCGAGAGCCGTCGCATACAACACCAATCGATTCACACTAATCGTAGTGCCATGATTCACACCAATCGTAGTGCCACAACTCACAACAGATTAGTCCTATTTTCTTGATTGCCACACCACTCGTAGGGCCACAATTCAGGATAAAAATCCACGTCACCACAACATGCTGGGATGACCAGCACACACTACTTTAGAGTTTCACGGCGCATGCCCTAAATCAGAGGCAGATATCATGCAGCAAGCGAACAGCGATAAAATTCTGATACATTACACCGATATTAAAAACGTTACACAATTTCTAGAAAAGTATACTCAAATTCCGAAAACTTACACGGAACTCTAAACGTTACACAACCTCAGAAAAGTTTGCGCATACGAATTAAACAAGTTAGGAGTATTGTGAAATGTTACACCGAACTCCGAAACATATAACACAAAGGCTTGAGATTTGCGATGTTCCACAGAACTTAAAAAAAATTGATAACTTATTCAAATAATCTCAAAAACAGATTTCTAACCGTGCATGAAGTTACTACATTTGAGGAGGCTACCTGAGCAGCGAGCATCGCCGGCACCTGTTGCAGTAGTGTCGGGCCCGATCAACATAGGAGAGCGTCCCCAGTGGTGTCTTGTTGTCTTCGGTGATGAGTAACGGTTTGCACTTGACGCTAATGACCAGCGCATATGTGCCTGGAGACGAACTGGGCAGCACACGGATCCCGCCCTTACCGTTCCACGGTAAAGGCGGGACTGCCTGGGATGTCATTTTCTACGATAGCGAGACACTCTTGGTAGTCTTCCGTATCACCCTCACGGCTCAACAGTACGTCGACGACATCCTACGACTTGTTGTCTTGCCATACCTATCTCAGCATCACCGAGCAATGTTTCAGCAGGATAATGCCTGGCCCACACACGGCACGGCTCTCCTACGACTGCCTCCGTAATGTCGACACCGCTTCCATGGCCAGCCCAATCGCCCGATCTCTTACAGATCGAACATGTTTGGGACATGACGGGACATTACCTACGCCCATCCCGGAATGTTCGCGAACTGGCAAGCAATTTGCATACCATCTGGCATGCTATACCTCATGACAGTATCCGTGAACTGTATGTGTCTATGCCACACCGGATAACTCCTTGTATCCGAACTACACGTGGCGCTACAAAGAGCTGACTCGTTCCACTCGTGCAGCTGTTTTATCCGAACAAATGGCCCAATTGCTCTGGAATTGCAATCATTTCCTTTCCTATATATGCACATTGTCCATACCACTTTTCATATTAATTGGATGATCCTTCTCGGTGGTTCGGGTTTGGGGGGGGGTTGTTTTGGAAAAGAGTGTATTGTACGTAACAATTATAATTTATTATATGTAACAGAAATAGGCTTGTAATATTGCAAATCATCAACTGATTAGTTCAGACATGTATTAACCGGCTGTTAATTTGTACGAACACATTGTACACTACCTTAGCATAAATTATAAGTCAGACAAACGTACAAAGTCACCTTTGCAAGGACGAGATTTTGGTGGGAACCTTACTCTAGTGGACGGTAGATCGTGACAGTCAAAAGAAGGGCGCATTGTCTTCGTTTATGACATTTAAATACTTCGGAAAATCAACATCTAATATTTTCTAAGAAACTTCAATGGTCTAATAACACCTTATTTGTTAACAGTTACAGCTAGGAATAATTGTGTTTGGCAAATCGTTGATTATAGGTTAGCTGAAAGAAATAATGGTTTTTTCTTTCGTTCAATGAACCACTCCTTGTATTATGCGTTGACCTATGAATTCTTCCTGCTGATTTTTTATTTCCGCGGTTGTGCCTTTAAGCAACATTTTTAGGAACAAGTTATAAAATTTTGAGTCAGAAACATTCTCTACTTAACCATGTTCAGATGAAGGCCAAACATTTTACAAATTGATAACTTGATATAATCATGTATACTATTATCGGAAAATTGGAGGGTTACCGAAGATAATGCTGTGCCGAGTCAATGCTTCTGCAACGAAATGCGATGGATATTTATTTATCTTGATTCAGATATTTTAAAAATTAATCAACTTTGTTTCGGGAAAAATACCTAGTTTCAACTTTGGGTTTTCGGCAGCTTAGCTTCTCAAGGTAGCGAAAAGAACATAATAGGTAATTGCGACACCCACAAAATTTAAAATGTTGTATTTCTTTAAGGGCACAATTCCCCATAGTGTCAAAACTGGTTCGCACAGTTGAATACCAAGGGTCAGTTTCACTTGATCAAGGGAAGAATATTGCTGAAGCAAAAATTCGCTTATGGCCCGACGAATATGTATGGCTGCCTCATGAACACTAGCTGCGGAAATCATCAAAATAGCAATTAGTGCTGCATAGAAACATGTACGGTATGTTCCGAATACAATGGAGAATGAAGATTCCATGTCTTCCTGTGATATGGTGAAAATAGAGCGGAATATCATTAAACAAAATAAAGCGAACATTAAAGATGCGACTGGACTTAATGCTTCATCTACACGAAACACCGTTTCCGTTATGTTATTGTATCTCTCCAGAAGCACAATACTGCATTTGTCATCTTTAAGTAAGAGATCATTTTCAAATTTCCGAAAAGTTCTTCTCAGCAAAGCGCAAACACACCAGTAATAAATGACAAATGCGGTTTGAATTAACTGAGGACCAGTGTATTGACAAATGAAAAATACGTAGTCATGAGCCCTCACACTTTGTCTTGAAGGTTCCATTAACAAGCCAAGGAAACTATGAGAAAACAGATCGTGGGTTGTGCCTGCTTTTGTCTCATACCAGAAAGCTATGAGCACAAACAAAATACATTGTAAAGTTACCCCAGCAATGCAAGCCAACGCTTCCATGAGGGACAACCTTCTTAACGATTCGTCGGCAGCGAGTACAGAATGCCGGTTAAATAACCACTTCATTGGTTGTGCGAGATTCTCCCATCTCAAGAAAATGGTGTACCTTACTACGAGACTAATGACAAATGTGGAAATGTAACACACAGCTGTCTGAGTTTTGAAGCTTGTTACATACGTTCTGAAAAGATATGCAAAATCATAAACTATGAATAGTGTCGAAAACAGCCAAAATGCAATCGGTATGTACGCAAGAGACTTGAAAAAAATTCCATGTGGTCTCTTTATCCAGTGCTTTGAAGTGTTTATTCCTGATACGTGCAAAAGTATCAGTGAAGGAAAAAACATTACCCCAAAATTCCCTGTTCCATTGTGGAATTGCCACACGCCTTCAGTTTGGTAAGGATCGAACTTGCGGTTACAGTCTTTCTCAGGTTCATTGACACTAGTAGTAACTGAAGAACATGTGGCAACTGCAGAAGGTTCCATGGAAATTTTGAAGCACGTGGCTAGCGTACCTTGGTGAAACATCTTTGCACTTGACATGCTTCAGGTTTGGCTGCACGAATTTTACGTAAACATATGTTGCACCCTTGAACTTTTCGGACAATTACATTGGAAATGTTTCCTTTTCACGAAGGCTAGAAACAAACGATATCTATATTAAAAAAATGCCATGTTGTTTTTAATGATCTTCGAACCTAATTTGTTCTATGGAAATGTCTTCATTTTTACTGTCTAGTATTCTGAGATGTGTAGGTATTGAACGGATGCTGTATTTCATGTCTTTTAATGTTTGTAGATCTTAGTTGCTTTTCAGAACCTATTCTTTTCAGGAACGCTGTTAATCAATTTTCGTATACTTTGCTCACACATGACTGTGATGCTTGTTCAACTAACTAAAGTGGTGATAGGCAGACACCTTATGACGTTGGAAAGAAGAACACTGAGAAAGATATACAGTTTTCTATCCAATGTGGAGACGGGAAGATACAAAAGACGTAATGAGGAATTTCGGTAGCTCTAAAACAAGTTCGGACATGCACTCATGTGTCCGATATAAGAGGCTGAGATGGATTGGACACCTGTGGAGAGCAGGCATGTGAACTGTGAAAGAGGTGGTGGTAAACATAATAAATCACCAAGATCCAAGACTAAGTCGATAGACGTGGTGCTTGGGAATCTAAGAAGAATTAATGATAGACCTCTGAAGAGACACAGATCGAGAGCGACGGAGAGGCCTGATGGTGACAGCTCTGGGCCTAAGTGGCCCTCTAAGTTCTGCTCATATGTGCTATTGTCGCAAAAAGTCTTAATCTGCACTACGTGCGCTTTGAAACGATGCTATGTTCTTTGTTTCTCAATTATCATTGAGCGTCTAATTTTTCGTTAGAATATCTTCTTTTGAGGCAGTCTCTTATTCCGCAATGCGTAAACTTTCATGTTTTGCCATTTTCTCTGCTTGTTTGTGATCCAAGAAGCGATTCTTTTTTCTAAGAATTTTCCCTTTTTAACAACCTTCTTAGTCTGATAATATAAGTAAAGTTCAAAATAAGTTTTGTTTCTTAGCGATAGAATCGATATTTTTGTAGGAAGTTTTGCTGTTGCATCTTCAACGTCATTACTATGCAAACGCTATAAGCATTCCACT
Organism: Macrothele yani; assembly: GCA_039090855.1. Taxonomy (NCBI): domain Eukaryota; kingdom Metazoa; phylum Arthropoda; class Arachnida; order Araneae; family Macrothelidae; genus Macrothele; species Macrothele yani. The sequence goes on along the minus strand of CM077013.1, from coordinate 141,266,731 downwards.
TTGTTTTATCATCATTTATATAAACAGACTTTGCTGGAGTTATTGAGCGTGCAAATATTTAACTGTCGAAAACAAAGCGGGATGCTTGATTTTTATTGATCTGTTTTTGATCTAGAAAAGCTGCACTCCGTTTCGGATGCTTTTCGTTAAAATTATTACTAAGCTTCAAATTTTGATTTGAAGTTTAGTAGGTAATTTTTTTCTAAGAAAGAATATACAAAAAATAAGTCCGTTGTAACTAGGTGCTAAAATTGACTCATTGTCTCTATTGTTTCTATGTAATAAAACTTCGAAATCATTCCATTTCAAAGATATAATTTTAGTTAATTAGAAAATTATTCTTCTGGAAAGGTTTTTAAAGGAAATGAAAGACTGATTTCGCTAAGCCTTGTGCTTCTAATTTCCAGAACCTTTTGGACTTTTGAAGATATGCATACACGTTTGAGGAAAACGACATTTAATTAAACACTGAAAACGATTTACTTCTGCCAGGAAACATGCAGTTGATGAAACTGTTGAAGTAAAATACTCCAGGGCACCGAAGGATTTATTCGACTCTTTGCTTTGAAAGTTAATCAAGGATATGATCACAATCTTTTCACGTATTCCAAATAATCTGTGGCAATTGTTGGACGATGAACGTTCTTGATGACAAGATGCAATGAGTTTAAGAGCCCTGAAAGACTAGAAGGCACGAAATGCGTTTATAAAGAACACTTTGAGGTCCGGATGCTACCGTTTTTGACTGTCTTTGTTTTCCTGAAGATAATTTCGTATTGCATGGGACACCAAGCTGTATGTTATGATCAACAAATGAGCTGCTAGCACATCGTTTGCTTTCCTGAGAAGCGCTTCATAAAGGAGAAGGTCATCCTGTCACTTCTACAACGCTATTGATCAACCGCAGTGCTTTTGTTACCGAAGGAAAACCTTTTACATAATGAAATGCACTTATGCTATCCACACAGCTTTTGTCTTCTGTGTTTCTTCGCCTCGATTTTAAGACGAACAAGTTTCCTATAATGAAAAAAAAGAAAGAAGAAATTCTGTGGGAGTTTTTTTGTGTACTCTTCTGGCGCTTGGAAATCACATGTTTTTATAAGAGGTGCGCGCGATTTCTTAGAAATTGCCTTCACCTCTTACGCAATCGCAAGTATGATTGGCTTTCTTTTTAGGTTAATGATATTTTCCTAAGTTAGAATGGGATCGTACAAAGCGAGAGTACTGCAATTTCGAGCATGTCTTTTGCAAAAAAGGGGAGTGCATGTTGTATCACTTTGTCCGTCCGTCTGTGGACACCGCATCCTTGCAACTAATAATCTGATTTAAAAAGTTTCTTTGACACTAAGAAGCTTGAAATGTGAAAAAGATGATCGCGCATGCTGGTGTTCTCCCGATGCACAGCTACCCCGCTAAAGGCGTAAATGCAGATGCTATCAAATTCAAAATATGTTTCTAAATATCCGAGTGATAAAAAGGTTTTCTTCCGTTTGGTACGATTTGTAACGAGGACTATTTTGTGCACAGTCTCTTTTTCAAGTAGTGCCCAGGTTTTCCGCTAGGGGGCTGTCTGAAGGTTTTTTGGAAAAGCCCGAACTCTCCATTTCTCTGAACTAGCAAGCTTAAATCGCGTTTTTCTGGATATCTATGATAGAGGTCTGCACGGGCCTTATTTGGTGGGTACGGCCCGGCTCAAGCCCTTGTGTTTAAGGCCTGGCAGTCAATTGTAGCTGTTATTCAGGCCCTGTCAGTGTTGTGTCGTGTGTATTATTTTGTCTTTTTCGACTGTCTTTTATTAAATTGTGAAAAGTAAATAATGAAATGGGATGTTATCGAAAATATTTAGATGAATGTAAGCCTAAACATTTTAACTAAACTTTGGCCATTATCGAAGAATATAACCTTGAAAGGGAGAGAGAGAGAGAGGGATAGCGAGAAACTAAGAGCGTTCAAACTCTCCCTTTCTCTGAACTAGCAAGCTGTAACACTACACAAATGAATTCCGACACATATCAGGGATAGGAGAAACAATCGATGTCGTCTCCTCTTTCATATTAACACACACACACACACACACACACACACACACACACACACACACACACACACACACACACACACACACCACTGTTGACACCACCGTCCCCCATTGCATACAACACACACTCGCTCAGGGTCGAAAATCTTTTTGTTGTCAACAAGCCCCAAAGTGTTTTTACCATCTAAATACCTACAGATGGTAAAAACACGGTGAGCGCTCTCTCCTCGCATCTGTCACTACGCCCTGAGCTATGTCACAGAAGTAAGTAAAGCTGGCAAAACAGTTAATCAGACTAAGAAATCGGGAAATGCAACTTTTTCCCTCCCTTTCCATTGCAGTAGAAACAAAAATGGTTCGATTGGGCACGGCCCGGCCCGGCTGTAGGTGTTTGGGAAAACGCCCGACCCGGAATGGATCCATGCAGACCTCTAACTATGCTTCTAAAAGTCCTATTTGAAAAATTATGTTTACATCGAAGAGAACTCCTTCCGCGAAATTTTCTGTACATAATTTCTGATTTTTGAGACGAACGGTTTTGCCATCAGGAACGTGAGGGTATACGTATTTATACAGGGTGTTTCACTAGGTAACTCCCTGATAGAACCAACTATTGTTTTCCTCTTACTCTGCATGGAAACGCGACGTTTGGTTTACAAGTGACTTTGATCCTTGAGAAATGTGTGGGAATGATTTTCCTAAAAAAGTGATGACTCAATGTGGCTTCACCCAATTAGATGGCCGGGCTCTTTAATTCTGTTCGGAGACAATCTCCGTGTTTTACTATTTCGTTGAACGTCGTTCAGGAGGGCTGTGTATACTGTTGCGGGGCGGGTGTTTGTTGTAAGAAGTTATTGGATAACAAAGTCTATAAAGGCAACACAGCGTATATTCCTGGAGAGGTTTGGGGAAAGAAAAGCACCAGACAAGCGTTACATGTCCAGGCTAGCAAAGAAATTTGAAACTACAGGCAGTGTTTTGAACCAATACAGTTGACGACGTCCTCCTTTAGTGGAAGAAAAAATCGAAGAGGTGAAGCACAGGTTGCTGGCATCGCCGAGGAAGTTATGACGAAATAAATTTCCCAATCATTTTTATCTCAGGTGAGGGATTTGAGCCCCCCAACTCTCGGCTCCGGAGCTCACCCACTCCACTATACTACACTGGCAGGTGCTCTCACTGCTATCTGCCTTTATCACATCTTCCCCCGAAAGAGAGCCGGGAGCATGTCCCACGAGTCAGCCGGGACTATGTGTCGCTGTAGCCAGTCATCCGATGAAAAACATGCCTTTGAGAAATCCCAGACAATTTGATGTCTGGAGCGGAACATCACACTGATTTTTTTTTTTTTTTTTTTGATTGGAGGTTTAACGACCACCGTGAGCAACTCAATGGGCTATAAGCAGTCGCCCGTCCCTAATTTAGGGTCACTGGTTCCAGGGAAGGGAGAGAGCTAGCGCCGCAAGACAAACACAACATCCATGCCTCACCGGGATTCGAATCCGGACCCCGTTCGGACGAATGATCAGAGGCCATCGCCTAGACCACTGCGCCACCGGGGCGGCTTATTTTTTATTTTTTTTTTTCGAAACACTGACGAAGAGATTCTTATTTTCCCTGTCTCGCCGTGTGGGAAGAACATCACACGATTGCAAGATACCTAACAGCCAGGTCATCCTAGAAGTTCGGGCGCCAATATGACGAAGTAAGTCTCTCCATCATTTTTATGCCAGCGGCGGGATTCGAACCAGCAGCTCTCGGCACCGGAGCTCCGAGTGCTATCCACTATACTACACTGGCATGTGCTCTCACCGCTATCTGCCTTTATCCCATGTGCGTACTGCGGGGCAGGCAGGTCACAAAGTCACTACGACGTTTGTCACAAGGAACTGAGTACTACTCTGTTTCCCCGTACTAAAGAGCCGCGAAGAAAGAGTTGCTTAATCCGTACCGTGCTACAGCTGTGCAAGAGTTGCAAGAACCGGTTCTTGAAGAGAGTGTATCTTAATATCACAGGTTCCTGACATTTTTACTCCCAATTCCGAACATTTTGGATTTCAGATGGTTCACTAACGAAACATGGTTTACAACAACAAGTCTCGCACGTTAGAAGACTCAGAAAGCAACATCAGAGCAGCAATCCGGACTATTAATGAGGAAAATGCTGCAGTGGACCTTCGATAATATGCAGCGTCGCGTTTGGGTGTGTTTCAATGTCTGTGGAGGACATTTCCAGCACTTATTGTGAATGGTGCTACATTCCCATGAACTAAGGTGCCTCGTAAATTACATGTCATGTGTGACGTGCCTGCCCCGCAGGACGCACACGACATAAAGGCAGATAGCAGCGAGAACGAACGTCTGCGTAGCTCAGTTGGTAGAGCTACTTGTTCAGGAATAAGTGGACTAGGGTTCGATCCCCAGCGTGGACTAAAAATGACGGAGAAATTTACTTCGTTATAATGGCGTCCGAACTTCCCGGATGACCCGGCCGTTAAAGATCTCGCAATGGCGTGATGTTCTTTCCACACCGCGAGATAAGAAAAATAAGAGAATCCCTTCTTCAGCGCTTCGAAAAATAAATGTGTGTGACGTTGCATTTCACACACCAGATTGACTGGGAGTTCTCAAGTGCACGTTCTGCAGAGGATGGCTGCCTGCGACGATTCATGGTCACGGCTGACCCGTGGGCCATGCCCCCGGCCCTCTTTCGGGGGGGCGAGATGTGACGTGCCTGACCCGCAGGACGCACACGACATACATGCAGATAGCAGCAAGAACGAACGTCTGCGTAGCTCAGTTGGTAGAGCGACTTGTTCTGGAATAAGTGGATTCGGGTTCGATCCACGGCGTGGACCAAAAAGGACGGAGAAATTTACTTCGTTATACATGTTTCTAAGTAGAGTGTGTTGCAAAATATGACAACACCCCTGGCGGAAAAACATGCAGCATTTTAAGCAGAGGGTACTCACAAACTGTTTTTCTGCAACACCCCCCAGCGGAAAAACTGCCTAGTAAAGCACCCTGTATTTCCGATATATTTGTCGCAATATTTGCGCGTCTGAATACTTGATTAAACAAAAAAATATTTCCTGATAAAATACCGATCATCACGAAAAACATTTTGAGAATATCCTCTGCTTAAAATGCTGCATGTTTTTCCGTCAGAGGGTGTTGTTGTATATGTTACTTTTCACGATACGTATGTTTCTAATAGTCCGATCTGAAAAATTATTCCTTTGTCTGAGATTATTTCTTGTGAGAAATGTTTTCCATATAGTTTAAAAATTTTCTCAATGCACAAGTTTACCACTTGAGAGCAGAAGTTCACGTTTCCGTTTACATCTTTTTCGATTTAGAGTTTCCTCTAAAAAAGCGAGAAACATTTTTGAAACTAACCCTAAATTGTCTTTCTTACATTTTTCGAGTCAATAAATTCTGTGTTTAGTGTAAAAGATTTTGTAGTATCTGAATGAAGCATGTCTGATATTTCTGTAATCATATACAGCTTATGTGATGCATACCTCTAATTTAACCTTCCTTTTCAGTTTCTGTATCCTTATGTAGATTTGGTTTTTTTCCGTTAAATATTTTCTACGCTTAACGTCACGAGTTTCTCCCGATGAATTTGAAGTTGGCAACACCTAAAAGTAGGTCAAAGTGCAATGTACGTAATCGAAGAACTGGGAGATGAGAACAAAAATGAAAAAACAGGCTGTCAAAGCACGATGAATATCACGACCAGGACCGCCAAGTTGTCGGCTACTAAAAGATAACATTTATTTACAATTTAAAAGATATATACAACACCAAGAGGTTAAAAATCAGTGACAAGATGTTTCGGGGCTTCTGAAGTACCCATCTTTAGGTCAAGTGACACAGAATGAAACGTATATACAAGTTGAAAGTAGCCGCCCCGGTGGCGCAGTGGTCTAAGGCGCTTGCCTCTGATCATTCGTCCGTAAGGGGTCCGGGTTCGAATCCCGGTCAGGCATGGATGTTGTGTTTGTCTTACGGCACTGGCTCTCTCCCTTCCCTGGAACCAGTGACCCTAAATTAGGGACGGGCGACTGCTTATAGCCCATTGAGTTGCTCACGGTGGTCGTTAAACCTCCAATCAAAAAAAAAAAAAAAAAGTTGAAAGTAGACCATCATGCCCTGCGAAGAAGGTAGTAACGTGTTGCCAAGGGATAATCTATTATCATGTATTAAAAAATAAATCAATAATGTAAAACTATAGTATTTTATACAACATTAGTAATGTGGACGAACTCGTTCATTAAGTTCAGCCAAGGTTGGGGAATGAGTACAGGGGGATCATCATTACAGCAGTTTGAGGAGAATTTGTAGATACATAAACTTTCTGCAAACAATAAGGCATATTTTTTTGTGGCTGTCGCAATAATTGCTGTTTCTGCCCAATTAGGGTTATATTCACCTTTAAGAACAGTCCTACTTAAAGCAGTTGACAGTAATCCTCGGCGCACAGTGTATCGGTGTTCTACCATTCTCACCCCCAAATTACGGCGTGTAGAACCGATATAACATGAATCTGTAAGATCTGGAACATTTGATGAAAACGGTACGTTGTACACACCACATTTCCTATGCATAGTTATTCGGTCACGATCTCTGCGCACAAGTTTAAAGTTATTGACTGCACGAACGCCAAAATCAAGATCGTACTTTCTACATATATTCTTAAGTATATTTACTACAGGAGGAAGAAAATCAAAGCATCAATAAACTTATGGGTGGGAATACGACTTTGCAAAGTAGTGAAAGCCAAACGATTATAATCATGTGCTAACTTAAATACGGTCTTAGCTGAATAGCCGAACATTTGGGCAATCTCAATATATCTGGGAGATAAGAGCTTTTGTGTTCAACGTTTGAAAGGCAGTCTCTAGAATGCAATCTTGACCGAAAGATTGTGATAGAGAAGATACTTATGTTTCGAGATATATACAATATTCCATGCTTGCTTTATGTACGATGTGAAATTCTATGAGAGAGTAGAGAGCTATGATTTAATGCATTGATTAAGATTACACGTTTGTCGTAATTGAAGAGCTGTTGAAATGAAATCGAGAGATTATCATGGTATTCTTTGTAGATAATTTATGCTATGCATCTTTCACATGCCAGAACCTTTGTGGGTGTGAAATAAAAGGAGTGATTCGAGAGTATATGTATATATATTTACGGACAACACATTGCATTTATTCGCGTCTCTCCGGTACATAGTAAGTGAAATTAAATCATGATAAAAAACAATAAAGTTTACTAATTCCTGACATTGAGAGTTTACTAATTCCTTACCTAGGAAGGTGAAGAGGTTTGGAAGGTGGTTTAATGAATGTTATTGTCGTAAAACCAATGAAAGAAGATATGAAAGTCATAAAAGTAAATATTTACTAAACAATGACGGCAGTAATAGTAACTATTTCGCCTGTTGAGTTTTTCAAAACCAATATTTATTATTATTACTACATCACTCAGATTTACATGGCACCGATAACATTTGATGAAGCTACAAATGTCCATCTGCGCACGCGCAAGCCAAAATTTAATCTCAAGATGGAAAGAAAAGCTAAATGACGAGTGTGTCAGTGAAGTGGATTGGTAATTTTTGATCTAATATATCTACAGGTTAAATGCATTATTTTTAAGCTCTCGTCAGCAGCAGATAATCCCAACCCCCACTCTCCTGGGGGTCCAGAGGAAGCCTAATTTCGCTACGATGCTCTGTTTTGATAGCATCAAAAATGCCTTTTCGTAATGCTTTTATCAAACTTAGCACCAAGTTCTCGTAATTTGCGCTGATTACAAGGAGATATTATTACGTTAATGTATTAGTGGTATGAAAAGGTATCCACCGGCCCCGCTGGCGGGCACTGAAGGGTTCTAACCGGCCGGCGACCCGTGCTGTCAGTTCGTACATGAATCCAAGCATGGCGGTCGATAAAGTTCATTTGCGGCACTGTTTGTTATTCATGTTTGATTTAGGGAAACGTGCGAGTGAAGCTTACGGTTCAACATTTCAGGCGTATGGAGAAACGGTTATGGGTGAGCGGACGTGTCGTGAATGGTTTGCCAGGTTTAAGAAAGGTTATCTTAGCTTGGAAGACAAGCCACGTGCAGGTAGACAGCAGGAACTCGCAGACGAAGAGCTGGAATCGCTGTTGCAAGAGGATACCACACAATCGACCTTATAACTGGCGAAACGTTTGAATGTGGCTCAATCTACGGTGGCACGGCGTATGCAGTCCTTGGGAAGATCCAGAAGATTGGTAAATGGGTTCCACATACTTTAGCGGAGAGTAATATTGGTCAACGATTGAGCATATATATGTCGTTGGTAAAGAGGTTTCAAGGGAAGAATTTCTTGTGGAAGGTTGTCACCGGGGATGAAAAATGGGTCTATTGCGACAACCCCGTACTCAAGCAATCCTAGGTCGACCCAGGCCAGCCATCAGTATCCACTAAAAAACAGGATATCCACGAGAAAAAGGTACTGTTCTGTGTATGGTGGGATATTCATGGAGTGCTGTACTTCAAACCCTTAAAATCGGACGAAACAATCACTGCACAACGATATAGCGATTAGTTGATGAAACTGAACGCCGCAATCAAGCAAAAACGCCCATGGACAGGTAAAATACGACGCCCAGACATCCTGTTACACAATAATGCCAGACCACATATACATGAATATACACTGGTGTGCAAAAATTAAGGACGAAGAGGAGAAATTAGCATAACAGCGGAACGAGCCGGCAGAACGGATTGAAAGACCTCTCAGCATATTGACTAGGGTCCGATACGGTACGGCATGCGCATATACGCAGAATGACGTGGGGGGGGGGAGGGTATAAAGCACACGGGCGGTGTACTCTCAATAATTCGGTGAAAGCTATTGCACGGTGTAAATCGGTTTGAACGACGTCGAGTTGCTGCCACCGTGTGATATGGCCAACAGGCAATCCAGTAGACGACATCTGGATGACTTTATCCGAGGTAGTGTCATTGGGAAGTTGGAAGAAGGTCGAAGTGTGACTAGTGTAGCCGAGGAGTTCGGGATCGCTCACAGCATCGTTTCACGAGCTTGGAGAGCATTTCAAACGACAGTATCAGCTGTCTAAGAGTTTAGGAGTGGTCGTCCGCGAGCAACCACGCGACGGACGACCGGTATATTGTCCTACAGGCGAGAAAAGACATACGGCAGACAGCGGGAGAAATCGCAAGGCACATGCAACAGACAACTGGACATCCGTTATCGCGTTTTACTGTGGCCAGGAGGCTGCACAAAGGTGGTCTATTTGCACGACGACCAGCACGGCGTGTGCCAGTAAAGCCTGCACATCGGAGACGGCGGTTTCAGTAACACAAGAACTGGACACATCACCAATGGGGTCGAGTTCTCTTTACGAATGAGAGCCGATTTAGTCTGACGAGCGATTCTGGACGCATGCACATCTGGATACACGCAATAACACCTCCAACATCATCGAAAGGGTCCGGTTTGGAGGTGGCGGAGTTCTCGTTTGGGACGGCATCATGCTTGGTAGTCGTTATGACCTCCACATCTTCCAAGGAGGTTCAGTCACTGATGTCCGCTAATGTACCGAGGTTCTCCTGCCTCACGTGCGTCTGTTTAGAGGTGCTGTGGGTCCTGAGTTCCTCTTCATGGACGACAACGCTACACCTCATCGTACAGTGGCTGTCGCAGAGCTGTTGGAGAGTGAAGATATTCAACGCATGGATTGGCTCGCAAGTTACCCGGACCTAAATCCAATCGAACACGCGTGGGACTTTCTCGGGAGACACTTGGCAACACGTCACCAGCCACCAGCAACGATTCCGCAGCTGCGATTGGCGCTACAAGAGGAATGGGCCGCGATGTGTCATTAGCTCCTTGACAACCTCGTCCTCAGCATGGACAGACGTTGTAAATCCTGCAACGCAGTCAGGGATGATCATATCCCCTACTAAAGACTGGATTTTTCTTGGCAGCCGCATGTCACATGGACGTTTCTGTCTTCTGTCCAGTTATGCTCGATGCTACTTTTTCAATAAAGTGCCTTTGTATCCTTTGGATTCCTTGTTTGGACGGTTTTGCTCACTTGTCCCATATTCTTACATCTTCGGGATCTTATGGTATGATTTGAATCGATGTGGATCATTTCTGCACAACGTTACATTCGAAAAACCGTCTCAACTTTAATTTTTGCACGCCAGAGTACCACGAAATCAACACTTTTGAACAGTTACACCGGGAGGTTTTACGGCAACCCGGCTCACTCCCCGGACATTGCACCCTCAGACTTTCATCTGTTTCGATCTATGTAACATGCCCTAGCCCAACATCGGTTCCCTACAGTTCCAGAGGTGAAAAATTTCGTCACTGCGTTCTTCAGCTCAAAACCCTAGTCCTTCTATCACAGGAACATTCATTTATTGCCTGAAAAATAGCAAAAGGTCATTAGATGCTAACGGCCAATATTTCGTTCGATAAATGTTTACTGCTTTCCTGATTGTACCTGTCTACTTTCTCCTTAAAACGGCGGAAACTTTTCCATACCCCTAATAATATAAGAATACCATTTTACACATACTAAAAATGCCGTTGATCATATTTTGGTACTTTTCTTTTCTGTCTTTTTCTTCTCCGAAATTTACGAAACCAAGCTTTTCAAACTTTTTTCCATTTGGAAAAATTTCGTGGTTTTCAATTTTGCACTTTCAATATGAAGATTCCGACAACTGAAGTTGTTGTTTTTTTCGTTTTATATATTTGCTTAAGAATATTAAGCTTTTGCCTGTAACTAAAGAAACTTTATAGACAATTGCTTCACAACTTTTAAACAGCTGTCAGTGATTTTGGTTCATTTCGCAGTAAAACAAATCTTCCAGCACCAGGACACGAATAATTCTTTCACAAAATTACTGGTCAGTTTGTTTTATACACTGTAGTTGAAATACCACCGGAATGCCCTATGCTGGTAAAGTTATCGATAGCATCTCTTAACAGAATCAGTGCAATTTAGGTGCAACCTGTTCTGCATTGTTCATTTAGCACTTGATTAGCGGAAGTACTCCATAACTTAGCAGCCTTTTTAGAATGATTCTTATGGCACTTGAAAATGAATTGTAAGGTAAGGTAGCAGGGGTAAGCAGAACTGTAAGCTAAGGTAGAAAGGGTAAGCAGAACTGTAAGGCAAGGTAGCAGAGGTAAGCAGAACTGTAAGCTAAGGTAGCAGGGGTAAGCAGAACTGTAAGGTAAGGTAACAGGGGTAAGCAGAACTGTAAGGTAATGTAGCAAGGCTAAGCTGAACGGTAAGGTAAGGTAGCAGGGGTGAGCAGAACTGTAAGGTAAGGTAGCAGGGGTAAGCAGAACTGTAAGGTAAGGTAGCAGGGGTAAGCAGAACTGTAAGGTAAGGTAGCAGGGGTAAGCAGAACTGTAAGGTAATAGGGGTAAGCATAACTGTAAGGTAAGGTAGCAAGGCTAAGCTGAACGGTAACTCTGCATTTCCTCGTCCACAAGCAGTATTTGACAACCGTAGCATTCTGAAGTAACTGTTAGACCTGGTAACCTATGCTCAAGATACACCACACTTTGCTTTTCCAAAGTGATACAGATGAGAACTTTCGTATCATGAATGCTGGGCTTTGGAGTTCATGTCGTTGGTTAGACGGGATTTACCTATGACATTTTGCGTTGCGGATTGTCATAGTGAATTCATTTATAATCATTCTTAAGGATTTTTCTCATCAGGTCCTTTTCCAGGTGTCTGGGAAACAGTAAAACAGATGTACACTGGCGTGAAAAAATTAAGGACGAGACGGTTCCACATCGACTCAAATCATACCATAAGATCCCCAAGATGTAAGAATATGGGACAAGTGAACAAAACCGTCCAAACAAGGAATCCAAAGGATACAAAGGCACTTTATTGAAACGGTAGCTTCGAGAATAACTGGACAGAAGACAGAAACCTCCATGTGACAGGTGGCTGCCAAGAAAAATCCAGTCTTTAGTAGAGGATATGATCACCCCTGACTACTTTGCAGGATTTACAACGTCTGCCCATGCTGAGGACGAGGTTGTCAAGGAGCTGTTGAGGCATCGTGGCCCATTCTTCTTGTAGCCTCAATCGAAGCTGCGAAATCGTTGCTGGCGGCTGGTAACGTGCTGCCAAGCGTCTCCCGAGAAGGTCCCACACGTGTTCGACTGGATTTAGGTCCGGGGACCTAGCGGGCCAATCCATGCGTTGAATATCTTCACTCTCCAACAAATCTGCGACAGCCACTGTACGATTATGTGTAGCGTTGTCGTCCATGAAGAGGAACTCAGGACCCACAGCACCTCTAAACAGACGCACGTGAGGCAGGAGATCCTCAGTACAATAGCGGACACCATGACTGAACCTCCTTGGAAGATGTGGAGGTCAGTACGGCTACCAAGCATGATATCGCCCCAAACGAGAACTCAGCCACCTGCAAACCGGTCCCTTTCGATGATGTTGGAGGTGTGGTTGCGTATTCCCTGCTCTCTCCAGATGTGTATATGTCCAGAATCGCTCGTCAGACTAAATCGGCTCTCATCCATATAGAGAACTCGACCCCATTGCTGATGTGTCCAGTTCTTGTGGTCCTGGCACCACAGAAACCACCGTTTCCGATGAGCAAGCGTTAATGGCACACACCGTACTGGTCGTCATACAAATAGGTCACCTTTGTGAAACCTCCTGGCCACGGTAAAACGTGATAACGGACGTCCAGTTGTCTGTTGCATGTGCCTTGCGATTTCTCCCGCTGTCTTCCGTTTGTCTCTTCTAGCCTTTAGGACAATATACCGGTCGTCCGCCGCCGTGGTTGTTCGTGGACAACCACTTCTAAACTCTCGGACAGCTGTTTCTGACGTTTGAAAAGCTCTCCAAGGTCGTGAAACGATGCTGTGAGCGATCGCAAACTCCTCGGCCACACTAGTCACACTTCGACCTTCTTCCAACTTCCCAATGACGCGACCTCGGGTAAAGTCATCCAGATGTCGTCTACTGGATTTCCTGTTGGCCATATCACACGGTGGCAGCAACTCGACGTCGTTCAAACCGATGTACACCGTACAATAGCTTTCACCGAATTGCTGAGCCCGTGTGCTTTATACCCTTCCAACACTCCCCACCCCATACGTCATGCTCCATATATGCGCATGCCCTACCGTACCGGACCATAGTCTATCTCCTGAGTGGTCTTTCGGTCCGTTCTGCCGGCTCGTTCCGCTGTTATGCTAATTTCTCCTCTTCGCCCTTAATTTTTGCACACCAGTGTATTTAGCGTACGACCAATGGCACGCTCGGTGAGTTCAACTTGAACCCACTTTCACCCTCTTTGAATCTTTCCACGGCACTGCACCGTCGTACCACGGTCGACAGATTCATGCCTAACTGTATTGCCAGTTCTGCGGTCGACTTGGGCGACATCTTTATCTCAAAAACAGTTTGCAAATCTGCGATCTGCTCTGTGTCTCTTTTGGCTGTCCTCTACGCTGATTGTCTTCCACTCTGTAATCATCACTTCTGAACTTTTCAAACTACTTACGACACGTGCTTGAACCTACAGCTTTACCGATGAACTAGCAAACAAATCCAGAAGGCTGGGAATGCGACTTAAGTAATTGCAAGTAAAAGTAACATAAGGGTTGAATCAAATCAAAACCTATTTGTCTAAATGAGTGTCGTCAGGGATTGTTAGTCTTACTGTACAATGAAAAAAGCTCCATTATACAAGTGAAGAACTATATTAGTAATCAGAAATTTCTTGGTGTGGAATAGAAATGAAAGTTTCCAAGACTTTGCACATCTACCTCATGACTTGCTGATGTGCGAAAGCTTGGGAACTTTCATTTCTATTCTACACCAAGATGTTTCGGATTACTAATATAGTTATACTATTTAAATACAGTTGGTGTGCATTTCCTTGTTATTTAATTCAAATGAAGGATGTTTCACTAGAAGGTAAATTTTTATTTCGTTCTGGAATTATTTGTATCTTTTAACCATTTAACAGTTAGTAGGGTAGTATTCTTGTCGTCTGCATAAATAAATAGCAAAACATAAGGGGTCAATCATTACGTGTTGATAAGAATACAGGTTGTAACGTATACTCTAGATTCAGTTTCTTTTTGATTTTACTATCTCTTGTTATTTTATTTTCCTATGCAAATTATCTTCTCACTTAACGAGATATTGTTTCTCCCGCTGAATTATATGAGGCAACGAGTGTAAGTCATGACGTGGTGGTATGCAGTATATATATATAGGCGCGCTCAAGAGACCAGAGAGCTTCGTTTTATATGTGATAGATTCTTCCTGATTATTGATATGCGATTTATCTACTTTTCTACGATATTACGATAGTACGAAAGTTCGGGCTATCAGTAGTTGTGTTATTTTGGAGTGTGTATTTGAGTAATATCAGGAGCTCCCCAATAAAAGGTTAAAAGTGAGTACGTTTACTTAGTTCATTTTATTGTCAGACCTCTGTCTGGCCGTTAAGTCTATTTCATTGAGTGTTTACGTTAAGTTCAGGGTATATTGTGTTTACCGCTCTAATAAGGAGCCTTCAAGGTACTAATGTACTAAAACCGAAGTTATATTACTGATATTCAAGATAATGAGGAACGCTGAGTAAAAAATAAATTCCATATTCTTGGAATTTATTACACGTGCGTGTCTTACCTAAACAAACTCTAGCACTTTGAAGATTAAGCACACTTTAGCTACGTCAAGTAACCTTTCAATAACCCTAACGTGACTTAACGTAAGCTTTCCTGCACTACACGTCCAGCCGGAGAATTCTATTCATTATAAGGTAATAAGAATATAGGTAATAAGAATATAAGTAATAAGAATATTAATAATAATTTTCAGCAATATATATTTGAATATTTCTGCGCCAATGTTGCATACACTTTAAAAGTGCACTCATAACACATTTAAATGCATAAAAAATTAATTTCGTAACCTCCCCCGAAAAACATTTCTGGGTACACCACTGTATGCCTCATCCGAGATACGAAAGAAGCTCCTCTAACCACTCAGTCACCGGGGTAGCATATTACAGAAGGAAGAAAGAGAAGATTCAGCTTAATAATTTATAGAAAAGGAGATATTTCAATGAGTAATTTCAAGTCGTTCTAAACATCCCCGTTCAAAAGTCGTACATAGCTTGTTACAAAAAAAAACTGAGAATGTTTTTATAAAAAATGTGCAATACTGCGTTCGACTTTGGCACTGGTCTCGAAAAAACGGAAGTCATTTAGTAACCATAGCAATCGGCCACAGCTGTTTATCACGCATGCGTCGTAGGTAGTGTGCGGTCTAATAAGCGTTGTTTCGTGAACCTCTAACAAGTGTTTTCGCCCTGTGATTTTTCAAAAAATGCGCCGCCCCGGTGACGCAGTGGTCTAAGCGCTGGCTTCTGATCATTCGTCCGAGATGAGTCAGGGTTCGGATCCAAGTGAGGCATGGATGTTGTGTTTGTCTTACGGCACTGGCTCTCTCCTTTCCCTGGAACGAGTGACCCTAAAGTAGAGACGGGCGATTGCTTATAGTCCATTGAGTTGCTCATGGTGGTCGTAAAACCTCCAATAAAAAAAAAGAAAAAAAAGATGCATGTGAAAGAGGAAGCGCCATTAAATGTTTCTGTCTACTTAAGAAATCTGCCGGAGGGGTTTTCTGTCTTACGCAAGAGGCTTATAAAGATTAATGTCTAGGGAAATCAACACTTTACAGATGGCATAAAGAATTTCTGGATGGTCGTGAGTCACCGGCTTTAATCACGCATGGAAGAAGGCCTTCAACGAGTGTTACACAGGTAAACATCAATATAACAGGTGCTATTGTACGAGAAGACAGACACCTATCAATTAGAGATATCGAAGTTATGGTTCACATTTCAAAATTGTTAATCCGCAGAATTTTAACTGAGGATTTGGGCATGAAACGAGTTTGTTCAACTTCGATTCCCCACTTCTTTTCGTGTGTGGGCCAATGCAAGGCTGCACATGACCAGTTCTGTCGTTTCTTATTTTGAGAAAATAAAAAAAACAGTACGGGGCGGGGGGGGGGGTGAAAAAGCCCAGGTCCGAGATCTGGGCTATTTCACCCCCCCCCGTACTGTTTTTTTTAATTGCGAAGTTTAATCTTTAATTGTTAAGTAATAGAAGTAAATTTTTTCTAAATTTTAGGTGCATGCTATTGCTATATTGCAAACATGATACCAAATAATTTATGAGGTTTAGGATTTGAAAACTTATTTGTACATGAACTCCATTCTTCTTTCCTTTTGTGTGAACTTGAGTGTTACGTTTTCATAAAATGTTTCTACCGAGTACTTTTTCATATTTAAAAAGCATGTTTTTTACATTGACAAAACAGTCAATTTTCTCCAGTGTACATGTCCTTGTGTGTCTCTAAGATATGTCTTGATTCTTTTTAATGCAGAAAAACTTCTTTCGGCAGTTGCGGTTGTTGATGGATAATTTAATATTAGGTCTGCTAAATTTGTACACCTCACTCAGTGGCGTATATTCGAGGCTAGCCAGGCTAGCTGCCAAGCCCAGAAAATGCTCAAATAAAAGTCACTTAAATATGCACAAATAAAAGAGTAATTATCAACGATATTAAGATATGTATATGCTTTCGGTGCGAAAAAAACACGAGTGGATTCGCTTCTTTCGATTATGAGAATCAGTCTGGCGAGCGATGATCAACGGCATCAACGTAACGCAAATAGGTCTTCCAGAGACTTCGCTGTTCTGATGCGAAGAGTTTCAATATTATCCCTGCTAGCGTTTCCATGATAACATGAATGAGCTACGGAGCTCGTGAATGGCCATTGCTTTGGCCAAGGGTTCGCTCCGAAAAAAAGACCTCGGACTACCTCAGTCCCTCCATGCTTCCGGCGCGTGTTCCGCGAAAGTTGTTTCAGTAGTGTAAAGTGTCAACGAATTAAAATTAGTGATATTATATCTTAAATTCGTGGCTTTGTTGCATTCGAATTGTTTTGATAAATTATGTCAAAACTTCCCTGAACATCTACACTGGCGTGCAAAACTTAAGGAACGAGACGGTTTTTCGAATGTAACGTCGTGCAGAAGTGCTCCACATCGACTCATATCATACCATAAGATCCCCAAGATGTAAGAATATGGGACAAGTGAGCAAAACCGTCCAAACAAGGAATCCAAAGGATACAAAGGCACTTTATTGAAAAGGTAGCTTCGAGCACAACTGGACAGAAGACAGAAATGTCCGTGTGACAGGCGGCTGCCAAGAAAAATTCAGTCTTTAGTAGAGGATATGATCACCCCTGACTGCGTTGCAGGATTTACAACGTCTGTCCATGCTGAGGACGAGGTTGTCAAGGAGCTGTTGAGGCATCGTGGCCTATTCTTCCTGTAGCGCCAATCGCAGCTGCGGAATCGTTGCTGGCGGCTGGTGACGTGTTGCCAACCGTCTCCCGAGATTGTCCCACACGTGTTCGATTGGATTTAGGTCCGGGGACCTTGCGGGCTAATCCATGCGTTGAATATCTTTACTCTCCAACAGCTCTGCGACAGCCACTGTACGATGAGGTGTAGCGTTGTCGTCCATGAAGAGGAACTCAGCACATACAGCACCTCTAAACAGACGCGCGTGAGGCAGGAGAAACTCTGTAAAATAGCGGACACCAGTGACTGAACCTCCTTGGAAGATGTGGAGGTCAGTACGGGTACGAAGCATGATACCGTCCCAAACGAGAACTTCGCCACCTCCAAACAGGTCCCTTTTGATGATGTAGGAGATGTGATTGCGTGTATACGTCCAGATGTGTATACGTCCAGAAACGCTCGTCAGACTAAATCGGCTCTCATTCGTAAAGAGAACTCGACCCCATTGCTGATGTGTCCAGTTTTTGTGTTCCTGAAACCGCCGTCTCCGATGTGCAGGCTTTACTGGCACACGCCGTACTGGTCGTCGTGCAAATAGACCACCTTTGTGCAGCCTCCTGGCCACAGTAAAACGCGATAACGGACGTCCAGTTGTCTGTTGCATGTGCCTTGCGATTTCTCCCGCTGTCTGCCGTCTGTCTTTTCTCGCCTGTAGGACAATATACCGGTCGTCCGTCGCCGTGGTTGCTTGCGGACGACCACTCCTAAACTCTTAGACAGCTGATACTGTCGTTTGAAATGCTCTCCAAGCTCGTAAAACGATGCTGTGAGCGATCCCGAACTCCTCGGCTACACTAGTCACACTTCGACCTTCTTCCAACTTCCCAATGACGCTATCTCGGATAAAGTCATCCAGATGTCGTCTACTGGATTGCCTGTTGGCCATATCACATGGTGGCAGCAACTCGACGTAGTTCAGACCGATGTACACCGTGCAATAGCTTTCACCGAATTGCTGAGCGTACACCGCCCGTGTGCTTTATACCCTTCCGACACTCCCCCCACTACGTCATGCTGCATATATGCGCATACCCTACCGTACCGGACCCTTGGCTATCTCCTGAGTGGTCTTTCGGTCCGTTCTGCCTGCTCGTTCCGCTGGTATGCTAATTTCTCCTCTTCGTCCTTAATTTTTGCACACCAGTGTACTATCAGAGCTTAAAGAGCTCTGTGCTTCAAATTTTGAT
Organism: Macrothele yani; assembly: GCA_039090855.1. Lineage (NCBI taxonomy): Eukaryota > Metazoa > Arthropoda > Arachnida > Araneae > Macrothelidae > Macrothele > Macrothele yani. The sequence goes on along the minus strand of CM077013.1, from coordinate 141,248,007 downwards.
ACTATTCGATAAAAAAATGAACTGAAGGTGTGTAATTCCCTTGATGAATACAAAACAAATCTGTAAGAAACATTACTTGTTCACACATAAGGAAAGAATAATGGAGTTCGTGTTCAAATAAGTGTTCAAATCCTAATCCTCATAATTGTTTGGCAACATGTTAGCAATGGCATGTACCTAAAATTTAGAAAATAAATGTTACTTCTATTACTTAATAATTAAAAAATTTAAAAAAAAACAATACTGTGGGGAGGAGGGGGGGGGGGGGGTGATATAGCCCAGGTCTCGGACCCACGAAACACCACTGACCTCAGTAAACACTATATGTCCAATTTATTCAACTTTATGTAACAAGTAATGTCTCTTACTGATTAAATTTTGTATTCATCAAGGGAATAAAACACCTTCAGTTAATTTTTGAGTCGAATATACCAAAATCTGAAGTCATACATTTATTTAAGTTCTGACAGTAGACGTTCAGGGAAGCTTTCACAAAATTTATCAAAACAGTTCGAATCCAACAAAGCCACGAATTTAAGATATAATATAACTGATTTTAATTTTTGACACTTAGCGCAAACTGAAACAACTCTCGCGAAAGATGTGCTCTTATGGGCGGGAGCATGCGGGTGACTGAAGTAGCCTGTCTTCTATTTTTAGAACGAACCGTTGCGCAAAGCAATGGCCCATTCCCCTTCACCCGCTCATTTATGTTGTCATGGAAACGCTAGCAGGCGATCGTATGGATTGTCTTCGAATCAGAACAAGGAAGATTCTGGAAGAGCTGCTTGCGTTACGCCGTGGGTCTTCTCTCGCCAGACTGAGTCAAAGAAGCGAATCCGCACATGTTGTTTTTTCGCAGCGAAAGTGTCGTCATATCTTAATACCGTTGATAATTGACTTTTATTTGTGTATATTTAATTTACTTTCATTTGAGCATTCTCTGGGCTTCGCAGCTACCCACGTATATACACGCCACTGGGGAACATGAATATTAAGTTGTTACCCCAACCTGCATAGAATCAAGACTTGTCCCCATGTGACTTCTGGTTGTCCCCCATTTAAAAAATGGTATTACGGGGACGACAATTTGAGGCTGATCAACAACTTATAAGAGCTGCGCAGGGGTACTTCAACAGCACTTCAGAAGAAAAATTCCAGAAGATATTCAAAAAGTGAGAGGAACGTTAGGACACCTGTATTCGATGCAATAGACAGTATTTAAAAAAAAAAGATGACCACTTCCTTGATAATTAAGGTACGCATAATTTTTTTTATAAAAACACTCTGAGTTGATTTGGGACAACGCTTGTACTTCTCTTAAGAATAATTGCGAATCTGTTTTTTAAGCTTTCCAACAGTAGGCAGAAGAAGCGCATATGCTCCAGCTTTGTTCGTCCGTCCGTCCGTCCGCACGATAACTCACGTAAAATTGTTCGATTTCGATGAAATTTTAGTATGTGGTATTTGACAACATGGGAAGCAACCCTATCGAAAATGGGCAAAATGGGGTGAAAGGTCAGGACATAAGAGCGGTAACCATTACATCGCCCTTATGCGTCATAACTTACGTAAAAATTCTTCCATTGTGACTGAACTTTATTATGTTGTTCCGGGGGTATACTGAACCGATTCTGTTGAATAGCATCGAAATGGGGTCAAAGGTCAGGGCACAGGAGCGAGATTTATTCCACAGCCATTAACCTCATAACTTGACTAGAAATGCTTCTTTTGCGACAAAACTTTAGTATGTTGTTCCGGAGGTATACAGAACAAATTATGTTTGATATCATCGAAATGGGGGTCAAAGATCAGGGTACAGGAGCGAGATTTATTCCACAGCCATTATCCTCATAAATTGACTAAAAATGCTTCTATTGCGACAAAACTTGAGTATGTTGTTCCGGAGGTACACTGAACAATTTATGTTTGATATCATCGAAATGGGGTCAAAGGTCATGGCACAGGAGCGAGATTTATTCCACAGCAATTAACCTCATAACTTGACTAAAAATGCTTCTATTGCGACAAAACTTTAGTATGTTCTTCCGGATGTATATTGCACAAATTCTGTTTGATATCATCGAAATAGGGTCAAAGGTCAGGGCACAGGACCGAGATTTATTCCCCAGCCATTATCCTCATAAATTAACTAAAAATGCTTCTATTGCGACAAAACTTTAGTATGTTGTTCCGGAGCTATACTTTACCTGTTCAGTTGAATATCATCGAATTGGGGTCAAAGGTCATGGCACAGGAGCGAGATTTATTCCACAGCCATTATCCTCATAAATTGACTAAAAATGCTTCTATTGCGACAAAACTTCAGTATGTTGTTCCGGAGGTATACTGAACAAATTATGTTTGATATCATCGAAATGGGGGTCAAAGATCAGGGCACAAGAGCGAGATTTATTCCACAGCCATTAACCTCATAACTTGACTAAAAATGTTTCTATTGCGACAAAACTTTACTATGATGTTCCGGATGCATACTGAACAAATTATGTTTGATATCATCGAAATGGGGTCAAAGGTCATGGCACAGGAGCGAGATTTATTCCACAGCAATTAACCTCATAACTTGACTAAAAATGCTTCTATTGCGACAAAACGTTAGTATGTTCTTCCGGATGTATATTGCACAAATTCTGTTTGATATCATCGAAATGGGGTCAAAGGTCATGACACAGAAGCGGGATTTATTCCACAGCCATTAACCTCATAACTTGACTAAAAATGCTTCTATTGCGACAAAACTTTAGTATGTTGTTCCGGAGGTACACTGAACCGGTTCTGTTGAATATCATCGAAATGGGGTCAAAGGTCAGGGCACAGGAGCGAGATATATTTCACAGCCATTATTCTCATCACTTGAGTAATGATTTCTGGTATGTTGGAAAGCGTATCATAATTAATACATTGCATGATTTTACTAACTTGTTTACTGAGGTATTCATTTAACACGTTTTCTCAGGTATTCATTTAACACAGTAAACAGTGAGCTACATCAAATTTTGAAAGAGTGAATCCGTTCACAGCAAACTTAATTAAAGGACGCATACTTACAATTCAATCAGATGCAAACAAATGAAATGCATATACCGCTACATATTTACATATTAATTCTGGGCGATAAGCCATGATTGTCGTTTTTACTGAAAATATTTCGGTGGTAGCTACTTAACCTACTCTTTGTACAGTAGCAAATAGTACACTGTATGTTGTAATACACCCCAGCCAACTCAGGATCGTGCTGCGTCTCAATAACACCATTCCTCCAAGAGTGAGAGAAGGTTCGTCATTTTGAATGTTTACAGCAAGAGATATCAACTCTAAAGAAGGCTTGTTGATGGATGACAAAGTCTTAATCGTCTGCTGAACCTGTTTACCCGCTCTATAAACGTCATCTGCTGCGACGATCATGGATATCATCGTGAATGAGGAACACACTAATGTTAAAACACAAAATATTGCCTCAATGTTGGAAGCGTCATTGAAAAACAAATTGAATATACCAAAGAATATCTGCACGAAGTTAAGAACTGATATCAGTAGTGCGGCTTGACAAAAGGAATCGTCTGTTGTTGAAACCATTCTGCTTAATTTGATATATATTTGCAAAAAATTTGAAAAGTTCTTAATGCTTCCACTGATCAGCCTTTCATTTGCGTTCAGGAAGGAGAATTTTAAGAAAATGCATATACTGACGTAATATACAATAAAAATGTTTGGAAGTAGTTTAAAAGAGATAGTGTGGAAAATTTCGTGCAAATGAATTACAAATTTTAGATTAGATTGAGTGGGGTTCAAGATGAAGTGAAACACGCTGTTGCGAAATTCCATATACATCAATACTTCCAGGGCTATTTTCCTATAACAAAGCAAGTAATTAAGCAAAATCACAATTGCTAAAATCGAACAACAGAATGCACATATCACCTTCTTCACGTGAATTAATTGTTTCTTCTTTGGACGAAAGCTTCCGTTTTCAATTAATCCCTCTAAAGGGCTTCCCAGTTTACGCCAAGTGCAAAATATCACTATTCTGATTAACGCAGCACATCCGTTGGCAGCTACAAGGGAAACTTTGTTTTGCATTTTTCTTTGCTCACAATTAAAAAAAGATATGCATAAGTGCATATTATATAGGTGGTTAAAATTATACAGATAATTACTGGGAAGAACGTAAGACAGTTAAGAAAGACACCGGAAGGTTTAGTTTTCCATTGTTTTGACGTGTTTATCCCACACACTTGAAACAAAAACAGTAAAGGAAAATAGGCTCTTCTTATTTCGTCTGATTTGTTTGCATACACGGTGGAAAATCCCGGATAATTATTTTCAGGTCTAACAGAAAATCTCTTTATCATATTACGTGACCTTTTCATATTCCACTACAGTTTTTCCAATTTTACGAAATTAATTTCTTGATCTTTTTCCAGAAGTAATTAAAGCTTTGTTGAAATTTTCGAACTTCATTTAAAATTTGTGAACAGTCGTTTTTTCAGTGCCATTGTGTCTCTGCTTAATTATTTCTATTACTGTTTTCTAGTTTCACAAATGTTTTACACATTAGGAACTACAAAACATTTTTTCAGCACACCTGAGCAATACAATGACTGTTCCTATTTATTATTTTTCAGACCACGACTCATCACAACTGTCTTAAACATTTGTTACTTATAAAACATCAAAACGTTTCTTTGCTGCACACCTTAAGTAGCAGTATTAACACTTCAGCCTTATTATATTAGATATTATTTTGCCGAAACTTTTGGATCTCAAAATCTTTTTTATATATTTGCTACTTTGAAAACACCATGTTCGTAAAATTCACATAATTCTTTGCTGTATTAAACCAACGCATGGTTAGACTTTATAACACTTTATACTGTAGGAAACATTTAAAGGTGCAGTATCAAAACTTCAGCTTTGTTATATTAGATATTATTTTGCCGAAATTCTTGGACTCAAAATCTCTTTTATATATTTGCTGCTTTGAAAACACAGTGTTCGTAAGATTCACATAATTCTTTGCTGTATTAAATCAAAGCATGGTTTGGCTTTATAACACTTTATACTGTAGGAAACATTCAAGTTAGCAGTATTAAAACTTCAGCCGTATTATATTAGATATTATTTTGCCGAAATTCTTAGATCTCAAAATCTTTTTTACACATTTATTGCTTTGAAAACATCATATTAATAATATTCACACAATTCTCTGCTGCATTAAATCAAAGCGTGGTTAGACTTTCTAACTCTTTGTACAGTAGAAACAAAGTTCTAATTTTGGAATGCTGTATGTTTTTTAATCACATTTATTCCATGCACATAAACGTTTTTAAAGACTATATTTTGTTAATGGCCTTCTTTTTGTCTGGATGGCATACTTTTGAAGTATTTTGTTGTTCCAAAATAATGCAACAACTTTCCTGTAATTAAATTTATCTTAACTAATAATACTTAGGTTTTAGTTTGAAAAACTCTCTGAACAGCATTAATAGAAACGTTTCATACAACAGTCTCGTCATTGTTTTCATAAATATATAAATCAAAATCTTCTACGTAATCAGAAAACTTCCTATAAAATACAGCAATGCAATGATATTTTGGCTTTTTCTTAAAACATTCTACAACTTTGAAAGGATCAAAATTTTCGTGTTGGGTATTTCTTGCGGAAACACATGCATTATTCTTACTTTTAAAAATAAAATTTTAACTGAGTTTAATCCCTCCACGTCATCCTAAAGCAGCTTTTAAGTAAAAATGCGAAAACTGGAGGTAGAATGTCACTACTTCACTTGAACATACTATTATTTATATTTTACGCCATACTTGTTTTTGCTGCTGGAACTAAGATTTCATCAGCACTACATTCCACAAATGTTGGGACGAAAAAACATGCAATCACTTTCATTAAAACGTTTCCAATCTGAAAGAACAGACACATCAGAATGTGTTGTATTTAAGGAACATTCCCGCAGGCTTTAGAATCGTCAAACAATAACGATATATAAAACAATCGTACTTCTGTATAGGGATATGAGAAGTAATCAGATACCTTCGTTACAGCTTCGCAACACCAACGTTACTTTTGGGGATGAAAGTACTTGATTGTCGAAAAGAAAACGCTATTGGAAATAACATTCGTGGTTTTGTTTCTGCTGTTTACTGCACATTTTCTCAAAAACCAATAAAGAATCGTTCATCACGCAAGACTTTATTGAGCAAAAATCAGTCAAACAGACGAATTTTTATGTCCAAGAAGTATCACAGTTGCCTTCCCTTTGTCTTCCTTTACGTGACGCGCACAGTTTATTCCTATGATTCATGAAATAATTATTAGAAACGCAATTTGTGGATTCATACAACCAAGCCCAGCTTAACCTCACACTTTGGGCCAGATTCCAGAATTTAGGTGATTTCCTTCTGGTCTAGAAATAGCTTTTTGTAATACATATTTTATTTCTTATTGAATATGTTTCATTACAGATAAAAGAATATGATTTAGAATTCCACCAAAGGTTTTTATAAGTTTCACTTACAACAGACAGAAAATTTGTAGACAGTGGCTCATTCATTCTCATGTTTAGACACTGGTGAAGATCGATACATAAAAAAAAACGCAAGTGCACAAAATTTTAAATACAGTGTTGCGCCTTATGTGCAGGTACTACATTAAACTACCACGGAATCCAATTCACTTTTTAGTCAGTAAACGTCTCGCACGTTACATGGTAACGGCTGTAAAATACAACGAGGAGCTAAAACATTGTGACCAGCTCGTCTTTATGCAGATCGAAGCAGATAAGCGTCTGAGCGTGTGAAGTCATGAAACGGTGTAAATAATGCTGATCTCTGTTAATCAGTGTTTCGTTCCTCAGATGAGAAAGTCAGCGGACTTAAGCGAGTTTGGCAAAGGCCAAATTGTAAAGCCCACGTGACTGGGTCAGACCATTTCCAAGACGGCAAGGCTTGTTGGGGTGCTCACGGTTTGCTGTGGTTAGTATCTTCAAAAAGTGGTTCGAGGAGGGAAATTCACAAACCGGGGGAAAGATGCAGGCCGACCGAAGCTCATCGATCTTAGAAGTGAGCAAAGGCTATCCCGTATGGTACGAACCAACAGGAGGGATACTGTGGCGCAACTCTCCGGTAATTTGAATGCTGGTGACGAGAGTGATGTGTCACAACACCCAGTACATCGAACTCTGCTAAAAATGGGGCTGCCTGGCCACAGATTGCTCCGAGTGCCCACGCTAACCTCGGTTCACCATCGAATGGGTACACGAACATCAAAACTGCACCTTGACAGATTGGAAGAAGGTCGTACGATCGGATGAATTTCGTTTCCTGCTGCACCATGTGGAGGCCGGGTACGTGTGCGTCGTTTACCTGGGAAAATTATGACGTAGACTCTAATTTAATTTTAAGTTTTAGTTGTCTGTTTCTATGAAAAATTTCAGTTCATTCTCTTTGGGCGTTTCGAACTTAACTTTACATTTTTCTCACTCACCGAATGCATGTTGGCAACAGTCTTAAGGTCAGAGTCCGTGTGGACAGATAAGAACGAGAAATATAATGTTGGGGAAAACAGCGAAAAATGTGGTATTACGTAGTCGTGATATATGATATGTAGATTACTGCAACAAATTGTTGTTTTTGGATGTAAACATTTTATAACGAAGTTAATTTCTCCATCTTTTTTATGCCAGGGGCGGGATTCGAAGCCTCAACTCTCGGCTCCGCAGCTCCATCCACTATACTACACTTGCATGTACACTCAAAGCTATATCCCTTTATCTCATGTGCGTGGCCCACGAGTAAGCTGGTACCATGTGTTGCTCTAGGTAGTCATCCGATGAAGAATATGCAAGTTAGAAATCCCAGACAATTTGGTGTGTGGAACGTAACATCATACTGATTTACTTTTTCGAAGCACTGAAGATGGGATTCTCATTTTTCCTGTCTCGCTGTGTGGAAAGAACATCACACCGTTGCGAGACACCTAACGGCCAGGTTACCCTGGAAGTTCGGGCGCCAATATGACGAAGTAAGTTTCTCCATCATTTTTATGCCAGCGGCGGGATTCGAGCCCTCAACTCTCGGCTCCGGAGCTCCGAGTGCTATCCTCTATACTACACTAGCATGTGCTCTCACTGCTATCTGCTTTTATCTCATGTGCGTCCTGCGGGGCAGGCACGTCACAAAGTCGTGGTTCAGTATTGTAATTGTTGTTGCTGGATGTAAACAAGTAGAGGTTCAGTATTGAAACTGATGTGGATGTGATCGTCTTTGATTAATTTGAAGTACTGTGTTGCATGCTTATGCTTTTCCTGGAACAACCAATAAAGACCATTTATGTAAGTAATTGTAGTCTTCTCTCTTCTGGTCTTCGCTTTGTCTAATTTATCTCAGTGTAGTTAAAAAAATTTGTGTGCTAGCTATCCGGTCCTTAAGACTTCGAGGTTCCAATGATACGACAGATGTTATGTAGGTACTGTTTAAGGAGTGATATTTTAAACGAAAAACATTACAAAGTCTTGGCACCAATATGCCTTTTGGAACGAACACAAGTGGGTGGGCGAGGAGCAGTGCTTTGGGTAATGTTCTTCTGGGAAACCTTAGGTCCAATAAATGACGTCTACCACCTACCTACACATCATTGCAGATCAGGTACATTCTTTCACAAAAACGGCATTTCCCTCTAGTGGTGCCTTCTTGCAGTAGGATAATGCGCCGTACTACACTTAACGGATTGTTCAAAAATGGCTAGAGGAAAATAAGGAGGACTTCCAGGTATTGTCCTGACCTCGAAATTCCCCAGACATCAATCCAATCGAGCATCTGGTTTTCCCAGACATCAATCCAATCGAGCATCTGTGGTTTTCCCAGACATCAATCCAATCGAGCATCTGTGATTTTTCCAGACATCAATCCAATCGAGCTACTGTGGTTTTCCCAGACATCAATCCAATCGAGCATCTGTGGTTTTTCCAGACATCAATCCAATCGAGCTACTGTGGTTTTCCCAGACATCAATCCAATCGAGCATCTGTGGTTTTCCCAGACATCAATCCAATCGAGCATCTGTGGTTTTCCCAGACATCAATCCAATCCAGCATCTGCGGTTTTTCTAGACATCAATCCAATCGAGCATTTGTGGTTTTCTCTGCAACAGCAAATCAGATCTGCCTCGAATCAACCTCAACCACTTCCAAGAAATAAAGAATCTGCTGGCAGCATGTTGGTAGGATACCACAAGATACCTTTAGAAATCTTGTAGTGTCCATGGCTCGTCTGGTAAGAGCTTATTTCGCGGTGCATGGAGGACCAATAGCATATTAGGTGTGTGGCCATAAAGTTTTGGGTTTTCGGTGTATGTTTTTTGTTTCTGTGCTTAAAACTTTAACTGGCCGGAACGAATTAACTCGGGGTCAGCAAAATTGGCTGCAAACAGCTCAAACAAATATATTCGCTGAATAAAATGTGTGTCGAATGTGTCTGGAATGACTGAACTTGCTCATCAGAGAGGGATGGTTTCTCGTTAGCTTCCCAAAGTGGTCATTTAAGGGGTTGATTGACACAAAATGACCACTCCTAGAGGACTACTTTGTTTTTCAAAGTGGTCATTTAGGAGGATGATTGACATTATCATTCCTAACCAAATATCTGTTAAAAGGGCTATAACAATATATAGACTAACCTAAAGAAAAGATGTTTGAAGCATTCGTTTCTACCCAGTAGCACGTTTTCCATGTCAGGGAATCAAGCCCTTTCCCATCAAAGTCTAGGGTCATGGAGCAAAATATAGAAGCAAGATCTTATTTCATGTCAGGGATCAAGCCCTTCCCCGTCAAAGTCTAGGGTCATGGAGCAGAGTATATAAGCGAGATCTTTTTTCCATGTTAGGAGATCAAGCCCTTCCACATTAAAGTTTAGGGTCATGGAGCAGTGTATTGCAGCCAGATCTTATTTCATATAGGGGATCAAGCCCTTCCCCATCAAAGTCTAGGGTCATGAAGCAGAGTATAGAAGCGACATCTTATTTAATGTCAGGAGATCAAGTCCTTCCCCATCAAAGTCTAGGTTAATGGAGCAGAGTATAGAAGCGAGATTATTTTTCATGTCCGGGGATCAAGTCCTTCCCCATTTAAGTCTAGGGTCATGAGCAGAGTATAGAAGCGAAATCGTATTTCATGTCAGGGTTTCATGTAAGGGATCAAGCCCTTCACCATCAAAATCTAAGGTCAAGGAGCCGAGTATAGAAGCGAGATCTTATTCATGTCAGGGTTACATGTAAGGGATGAAGCACTTCCTCATCAAAGTCTAGGGTCATGGAGCAGATTATAGAAGCGAGATCTTATTCCATGTCAGAGGAGCAAGCCCTTCCCCATCAAAGTCTAGGGTCAAGGAGCAGAGTATAGAAGCGAGATCTTATTTCATGTCTGGGATCAAGCCCTTCCCCATCAAAGTCTAGGGACATAGAGCAGACTATAGAAGCGAGATGTTATCACGAGCGACAAGTTTATCTTCCGTACTGCTGACGTAGGAGGAGTAAAGGTAGTGATTTCTCGTAGCTCTCTTAGAATCCAGTTGTTATGTGAACAATTTCTGTTTGGGATCCATAGAAAAGATATGGCGCAACTTGATTCAGAAACATCGGCCGCTTAAAGGGTAAAGGATCACCGCAGGTACATCTTATGGCTATAAAGAGTCAGTTGCTACTAATCTGGGGACACTAATGCCAGACGAAAGGACAAAGCCAGCACCATGAGCAAACGCACCGCTCATAACTTATCCTGGATTCTAAACGAGACCCAACTCGATGAAAAGGTCAGAAGCTAGCGTTTAAAACTACTAGAAAACAGAGTGGCATATTGGATTCCTTTTATATTTAGTTTCTCCCAAATTTGCTTCCGATTTTGTCGAGGCAGTTATATCCTCCTACGTATATGCCTTCTAAGCTGCTGGTTCATCCACTTGCTCGGGGAGTGAGAGCATTGGGTTGCCCAAGAACCAGGCATCCCATAACTTCTGTTCTCTCAGTAGAGAATAGAAACTATTAAGTTTGTTCTCTATTTACCATGCCTTTCCTAAATTATGATATTACTGCAGTTCAGATTCATTCCCCACTTGCCAAGCGTTTCTTACATAATGTTGCTCCTGAATAAAATTGACATTTACGTTGGCAAATATTTCGTACATCATATTTTATCGCGACGAAATTCATTTACATTTAGAAAGCTTCTTTCACACTGTACCATTACAGGCATCATTTCCATACAGAAAGCCTTGCCGACATTGAACTTTCAACATACAAAATGCCATCATACATCGAAAAGCCATGCGCTGCACCGGTGGCCCAGTGGTCTAAGCGATGGCCTTTGATCATTTGTCCGAATAGGGTCCACGTTCGAATACCGGTGAGCATGTATGTTGTGTTTGTCTTACGGAACTGACTGCCGGTGGTCGTTAAACCTCCAATCATAAAAATAAAAAAAGATCCATGCGAATTTGTGGGTATGCGTCAACAGTTTAGTTAGTTACGTAAATGATTGCAATTACAAACCAGTCACGCGGTAAGTGAGACAGAGAAAAAAACAAGTTAGTAAAATCACGCAATGCATTGATTATGATACGCTTTCCAACATACCAGAAATCATTACTCAAGTAATGAGAATAATGGCTATGGAATAAATCTCGCTCCTGTGCCCTGACCTGTAACCCCGTTTCGATGATATTCAACAGAATTGGTTCACTATACCTCCGGAACAATATGATAACGTTTTGTCGCAATGGAAGCATTTTTAGGTAAGTCATGACGCATAAGGGCAATAGAATGGATCCCGCTCCTATGTCCCGACCATTGACCGCATTTCGCCCATTTTCAATTGGGTTCGTCCCCAGGTAGTCCTCTACCACATACTAAAATTTCATTGAAATCGAACTATTTTTACGCGAGTTATCGTGAAGACGGACAGACAGACAGGCAGACGGACAAAGATGGAGCATATACACTTCTTCAACCTACGGTTGGAAAGCGTAAAAAAGGGCAAAAATTCTTGGCGTAGCTAAGTTTCGTCATTACGTGGGTCTGTGGGCCACTGCGTTGGAGTGATCTCGGTGGCGAAAGCACTTTTAAGGAATGAGAATTGCTGGACAACGTCATCAGGAATTCTACCATCACACGAACATGTCATAAGGCTACATACCATCACACGAGGCTTCGTCATAAGGCTACATGCGACTGGTTGGTCTCTGTCTTCCATCGCAGCGGAAACGCATCAGTCCGACCGAATATGGCGATAGTGGTTGAAGGAAGGTAACCTACATCACCGTAGTGGGACTGATCCGAAACGCTTTGATTTCCGCATTTAACAGCAAGCCCTGGAAGCCTCACATTCACAATGGACAACAATCGACAAGGTGGACAGGTTAGAAATTCTCATCCCCGTATCGACATGGACTGTGAATCGCATATTGACTAAGGTAGGGTAACGCTGTCTCCAGCCATTGAGACAATTGCCACTCACCGCAGCGCATCTTTGCTCGAGGTCGCAGTAATACCGTACCAGACATGCGTTGAGGCACGATAGCAACAATTTCGTATTCAGCGACGAGTCCCGCTCCTGTCTCAGCACCGACAATCGCCGATTGAGATTCTGGAAATGTCGTGGTCACCGTGCTGATCTTGCTACCACCCGTGAGCCTCATTCGACTCCTCAGCCAAGTGTCGTGGTTTGAGGAGCTCCCTGGGCTCTCAGGGAAGTACGTACATGTAGCAAAAGAGTTAAATAGACCAAGAAATCGGAAAACACGACTTGTTCCTCTCTTCACCATTGCGATAAAAAAAACCCAAGAAAGATGATACCGGATTTTCGGATGTTATAAGCACGTCTTTTGAATCCGTTCTGATGCGAATTAAATTTATCAAAGCTATTCAAAATCAATGGAACAGGTATGGAAAACAATCAACTGGTTCCAACAATCTATAAAACATCCAGAAATAGAAACATCTACTTAGTTCCACAAGCGGCTAAAAGGCATGTAACGAAAATAAACAAATGACGAACAAAAACTTTCTCATACTACAAGGAAGGCACCAGAGACAGAGATTTTCAAATCGAACAGTTAAAACAAGAAATATAAAAAAGGAAACATTACATAAGTTTACGTCTGCTAGCGGAAAAATTTTGCATAGCGAAAAAGTTGAAAATAGGCGAAAATTATTCTTCATGGAAAAAACGTTTGACCTTTACCCAGCTAGTGAGAAATCTTTGCGTTATTTAAAGAAAATAATGCTCCACATCTCTGCTGTAGCGAATGGCATACAGAGAAGAAGAAATTTCTCAATAGCGTTTTTAGAAGTGGAGATACAGCTGCAAACTGAAGTACACAAACACCACCTACCGACAGAACTGTGAACTACAAAATTCCTCATATACTAGCCTTAAGTGTTCTACAAGGTAAATGGCATCCGGTGCTAAAAGAAGTTTTTAAATCGCACATGTAAAAGCAGTGATATTCAGAAAAACATGATAAGCATATGCGCCCCTAGAGGCGAAATTGTGCACTATTTTGGAAAGAAAATACACACACATTTTGCATAGTATATAGTATCTGATCGAAGAAAGAAGTTTTTCAATTGGGTTTTTAGTCCCGCTGATATTGCTGTAAACCAAAACGTTAACTTACGTCCTCTAGTGGCAGACTTGTGCGCTAAGAAAAATCTGAAATTATATGAGAAACATTTTCCCACGGAAACGCTCTCCAACAAAGAAAGCATTTTTCAAATCGGACTCTTAGAAGCAAAGACATCGACAAAAATGAGATATGCCTTTATGCCCCCTGGCGGAAAAAACATGCATTATTTTAAGAAGAAAGTGTGAGCGGTATCGGTCAACGAACTAATTTTTTTAATCGAGGTTTTAGGAGCTCAGATTTTGCTAAATACATCAGACGGAGAAATTAACGTTTACGCCTACTGGTGGCAAAACCATTCTTCATCAAATATTAGAAATTATAGGCAAAGCATTTCTTATCAGCAGCTGTCTCCGGTGCAGAAAGAAGTTTTCTAAGCGGAATTTTAGAAGCAAAGATATCGGAAAACGCAATTTACTCTAACGCCCCCTAGCGGAAAGTCTACGTATTACTTGAAAATTTCGAAATTATATGAGAGCATTTTACACCGGAAACGCTATCTAACAAAGAAGGAATTTTTCAAATCTGACTCTTAGAAGCAGAGATATTGACAGAAATAGGATATACATCTACGCCCCTGGCGGAGACAATATACATGATTTTAAAAAGAAATTATTCTCAAATGTTTATCGACATGAGCGGTATCGGTCCACGTAAGAATTTCCTCAATCGAGATTTTAGAAGCTCAGATTTTAATGGAAATACCTACAAAGCAGGCCAAACCATATTTTATAAAAAAATTAGAAATTACAATCAAAACATTTCCCACCGGGAGCTTCATCCGGTGCAGGAAGAATTTTTCAAATCGGAGTTTTAAAAGCAGAGATATTGGGAAAAGCGCAGGTTACCTTTACTCCCCTTAGCGGAAAGTCAATGAATTACTTGAAAATTTTGAAATTATATGAAAAGCATGTCGCACCGAAAACGCTATCCAACACAGGAGAAATTTTTCAAATTGGACCATTAGAAGCAGAGATATTGACAAAAAAAAGATATACATCTACGCTCCCTGGCGGAGGAACCATGCATTATTTTAAGAAGGAAATATTCCGAAATGGTTTTTCGACGTGAGCAGTATCGGTCCACAGAAGAATTTTTCAAACGACATTTTAGGAGCTCAGATTTTGTTGCAAATATATCAGAAGCAGAAATTAAACCTTACGCCCCCTGGTAGCCAAACAATTTTATAACAAAAATTATACATTATATGCGAGAGATATTCCATTCAGAGTTGTATCCGCTGCAGAGATAATTTTTCAAATCGGAGTCTTGGAAGCAGAGATATCGGGGATAACGCAATTTATTTTTACGCCCCTAGCGGAGAATCTATGCGTAACTTGAAAAAGTGACTATACCTAAAATAATCTTCGCCATGGGTAGAATCGAAAGGCAAAAGAATTTTTTTGAATTGGAAGTTTAGAAGCAAATGTATGGAATAAAATGTATTTTGAATTCGATATCATCTGCATCTACTCCCTCTAGCGGCGAAATTGTGCATCGTAAAAAAAATCAAAATAAAAGGGTATCATTTGCACATTTCAAGCTCCCTAACGCAAAAAGAATTATTCAAATCGGACTATTAGTTGCAGAGATATTGTGTCTACAGACGGACGGGCGGACGGACAAACCGATAACATAAGCACGATCTTTTTTTACAAAAGACGTGCTAATAATGGGTAGACTTGGCTCTGCTCGTCCCGGCCCGTTGCTTTGTTCTCTAAACTAAAAACAGCTCAACCCTGCCCACGAGCCGGGCCCTGCCGGGCTTGGCGAGCAGGCCCTACCCGGCCCGGCCCGTACAGACTTCTACTCCAGACGTCGGATTTCAGGCTTGAACGCAGGGAACCAAGGAAACAATCAAGACCACTTGCTTCTGCAACTAAAGTCCTCCCTACTTAGGAACAGATGGTCTTCTCATTCCATTGGGGATAATGTCAAAGCAATCTCTCCTTCAAAGGGTTCTGAGAAATCTCGATACCTGCAGTTCAATCTCAAAGGCCTCCCTCCATCGGTTTCCGATGAGGAATTCCTTCGTTTCATCAAGGTTCAGGATTGTTTTATTATTTTTTTTGCGGTAGAGCATATCGTACGAAGCACTCAGTTGGTCACAACTCCACGGGATTTTTCATGTTGCCTGTGAAAGCTCCTGAGGTTTCGCAGATTTCTCAACTGCTCGGGTACCCGGTGACAACTCAAGGATTTGTGAAAGTGACCTGAGAAAGGCGCTTCGTAAGACTCTGCCACCTCGACAGAACAACAGCTGAGTATTTTCTATGTTCACCACTCAGTGAACAGGAATTTCCAAAATTTCATCCAATTCGAGACCCAGGAAATCTCAAATGAGATCTCTTAAGACCTTTCTACTCCTCAGATGAAGAGCTCGACCCAGGAACGATTCGGAAGCTCAAGAAAAATCTTTGTTCCACCTTATTGATCTCCTCTTATGCCCGCTGTTCCTCTGATCTTCCTGCCGAATGGTGTGGAGGGACCACCCTAGTTTTCTCAAAAAAGAAAAAAAAGACTTTTTCTTTAAGCTCTTTTTTTGGTTTAAATTTCCCCCGTTCAAAATTGGCTAGGCGGATTTTTTTCCGTTTTCTAAGCTTTCACACTATATTCAATTGAGACCTCCTGAACTCACCCCTAAATTTCTTATTTTTTGTGCAAAAAGCTAACGCAGTCTTGGCCCGTCAACTTAAATTTTATTCGTTCAAAATTGGCTAGGCGGAATTTTTTCCGTTTTCTACGCTTTCCCACTATATTCATTTGAGACATTCTGAGCTCACCCCTAAATTTCCTATTTTTTGTGCAAAGAGCTAACGTAGTCTTGGCCCGCCAACTTAAATTTTACTCATTCATGGGGAGGGGAGGGCGCGTTTGAGAAAAAAGGTTCTTTTATGCTGTTAACTAATTCTAATTAGTTAAATTTGTAAAGTCCAATTCATTTACGTTCACAGTATTCGTGTCGTAATATCAGATTCATTTTCCAATTATTGCGCTGTGTTTACAGCGATGCAATGTTTTTCCGTTTGTAAGAAATAATGAGGAAGTCCTTGAGTAAGTTGTTTTCTCGATTACAAATGTCTCTTTAACTTGCAAATTGCCATGTTTTCGTCTTGGTAATATTCGCAATCGTTTATTAATCTCATTGTATGTAAATGACTCGTAGAGTCTTTACCAGAAATATTCGAGAAAAATGACTGATATCTTTGTGGCTGTTTATCTATAATGATGGATTTCTTCTTCCAAAATAAATCCCTGAAGAGATTGTTTTCTGGATGAAAACAAATATCGCTTATTTTGCATCATTTCATAATATAGCAAACATCATGAGAACCTAAGACTGTATAGAAATGGATGATTTTTGCGGATAGGTATGAAGATCGGATTTCTAATTATGTGTGTGTAAAAGTTCTACCCGTTTTTTTTAATAGAGAAAAAAATCCCCCAGATTATTTTGAATAAATAACATCTTTATTTTTTTACATAATTGTTATTATTATCTATACCATCTTGCCTTCTGGTTGTAATTGAAATTCCCCCCTTTCGGAGTATAAAAAAACCTCTTGTAATGCAATATTGACATCTTCAATTTCATCGAAGGTTTTCCCAGTGAAGTTTTCTGAAGAGATCGAAAAAAAGGCGGTAGTCCGTAGATGCAAGAACTGGGAAATACTGAGGATGAGGTAACACTTCCCATCCAACGTCCAGTAATTTTCTCTGAGTGACTAAAACAGTACGTAGTCTGTGTTGTCATGTTGCAGGACGACGCCTTTGCGATTAACGAGTGCTGGACACTTGGATTTCAATTTTTCTTTCAACCTTTCCACCTGTTGGGTCAGTATTTATCATTTGGTTAGGTGCGAGCTCTGGGGAATACGAGGATCAGGTAACACTTCCCATCCAATGTCCAGTAATTTTCTCTGAGATGCTAAAACAGTGTGGGGTCAGGGTTGCCATGTTGCAGGATGACGCCTTTGCGATTAACGAGTGCTGGACACTTAGATTGTAATTTTTCTTTCAGCCTTTCTAAATAATGGCAGTACAGGTCAGT
Source organism: Macrothele yani (assembly GCA_039090855.1). Taxonomy (NCBI): domain Eukaryota; kingdom Metazoa; phylum Arthropoda; class Arachnida; order Araneae; family Macrothelidae; genus Macrothele; species Macrothele yani. Next base: position 141,230,249 of record CM077013.1, on the reverse strand, counting down.
ATTTATCGTTTGGTTAGGTGCAAGCAGCTCTCAGTGGATCACCCCCTTGACACCACACCATACACTTAACAAAGCCTTTTTCGGATGCAGTACTCCTCTTGAAATCGATGGAGTAGCCTCTCCAACTCGGAATACAGTCCTCCCCTTAAATTTGATGGAGTAAGCTTTCCAACTCGGCATACAGTCCTCCTCTTGAAGTCGTAGGCTCTCCAACTCGACATACAGTCCACCTCTTGAAGCCCATGGAGAAGGCTCTCCAACTCGTTAATATATAGTCCTCCTCTTGAAGTCGATGGAGTAACATTTCCAAAATGAAATGCAGTCCACCTCTTGAAGTCGATGGAGTAGCCTCTCCAAATCGGCATACAGTCCTAATCTTGAAGTCGATGGGACAGGCTCTCCAATTCGATATACAGTCCTCCTCTTGAAATCGATGGAGTAGGCTCTCCAACTCGGCACACAGACCTTCTCTTGAAGTCGATGGAGCAAGCTCTCGAACTCGGCATACAGTCCTTTGAGGCTTTACATTTCTGTGAAGGAATCACTTTTCATCACCGGTAAGTAACCGTTCCAAGAAAGGTTTATTTCTGTGATGCGTAAGCAAAGAAAGACAGGTAGTCATTCTCTCCGACGGATTTCTTGCAGATAAGTAGTAAGTTACCCACTGGGTCGAACTTGATGGTAAAACCAAGCGCATGCTTCCTTCTTTCTACTGTAGTTCTGTGTACGAAAAAACAAAAAACCTTTCTGATAATTCTTCAACGGTTATTCGTTGGTTATTTGATATGGCTTGGTTGAAATCCTCTTCAGAAACCACTGATGGATGTCCAGAACGTGGTTGAGCTCTGCAGCTTATGTTTCCTTCACGGAATTCCCGGAACCAATGGGGACATGTGCTTTCGTCTAGAGCATCCTCGCCATACACCTCACAAATATTGCGGCAGGCTATTGACTTTGTCGAACTCATAAAGCAAACAATGCTTAATGTGATTCTTATTACTTGACATGTTAGCTCTTGTATGACTTGCTTACGAATGAGATGCGCCTGCATACTTGGTACCATTTTGTAGCCAACTCCTCGAAGCCTTTTGGCCATCACACTTGCCATCTGTTATTGCACTTGTTACTTAAATTGTTTACTTGGAACTTGTATCATGAAAAAGAGGTAGAACGTTTGCACACAACTAATACAAACATTTGTACGACTTTTGTGGCAAACTTTTGTGGCAATTTAAATTATTTTCATACATTTTTGAATCTGTATAGTCTTTGGAATTCTTATGCTAAAACACTGCTGGTACCAGCATTGTTTCTACAATTTTTATTATTATTATTTATTCATTGAAACCACTATACCCAAAGTGGTGTTTCGAACAATTTTTGTGTTACATGAATTTATCTTTTTATCACTCAGAAGCAAATCACAATTGGCTTAAGTACGTATACCTTTGAAAAATTCTGAATGTAACGTTAAAATGTGAAACATTTTTGAGACGCATTTTTATTAAGATTCACAAATATTGTTTCAGTTACAAAAAGATACTGAATAATGGACTTTCTTTTGTTTACTTTAAGTAAAAATGTATTATCTAAGTGAAAAACAGTGTTTTTAAATCTTGTTGGCTCAACGTAGAACAAAACAAGAAAGATGACACCGGATTTTCGGGTGTAATGAGCACGTCTTTTGAATCAGTTCTGAAGCAAAATAAATTTATCAAAACTATCCAAAGTCAATGGAACCGGTATGGAAAACAACAGTATCTGACCGAAGGAAGAAGTTTTTCAATCGGGGTTTTAATCTCGCAGATATTGCTGTAAACGGAATCGTGAACTTACGCCCTCTGGTTGCAGACTTGTGCGTTAAGAAAAGTTGGAATTTATGTGAGAAACATTTCGTAGCGGAAACGCTCTCCAACAAAGAAAGAAATTTTCAAATCTGACCCTTAGAAGCAGAGATATGGATAAATATAAAATATGCATCTAAGCCCCCTGGCGGGAAACCATGCATTATTTTAGGAAGAAAGTATTCTCAAAAGGTTTTTCGATGCGAGCGGTATCGGTCAAAAAAAAAAAAAAAAAAATCTTTGTCGAGTTTTCAGAAGCTCAGATTTTGCTGCAAATACCATAGAAGCAGAAATTAACAGTTACGCTCCCTGGTGGCCAAACCATTTTTTATCAAAAATTAGAAATTATATGTAAATGATTTCCTATCAGGAGCTGTATCCGGTGCAGAAAGAAGTTTCAAAATCGAAGTTTTAGAAGCAGAGATATGGGGAAACGCAATTTACCTTTACGTCCCTTAGCGGAAAGTCTGTGAATTACTTGAAAATTTTGAAATTACATGAAAAACATGTCACGCAGGAAACTCTATCCAATAAAGAAAGAGTGTTTTAAATCGGACCATTAGAAGCAGAGATATTGACAAAAATAAGTTGCACGTCTCCGCCTCCTGGCGGAGAAACCATGCAATATTTTAAAAAGAAAATATTCAGAAAAGGTTTATCGACGTGAGTGGCATGAATCCACGAAAAAATTTTTCAATCGATATTTTAGAAACTCAGATTTTGCTGCAAATACATCAGAAGCAAAAATTAACACTTATGCCCCCTGGCGGCCAAAGTATTCTTTACAAAAAATTAGAAATTATATGCAAAAGATTTTCCATTAGGAGCTGTATCCGCTGAAGCAAAAAAAAATTCAAATCGGAGCTTTCGAACTAGGGATATCGAGGAAAACGTTATTTACTTTTACGCCACCTAGCGGAAAGTCTATGCGTAACTCGGAAAAGTAACTGTACCTGAAACACTCTTCGACATAAATGGAATCGGAAGATTTCAATCGGATGTTTAAAAGCAAATATATGGAATAAAATGTATTTTGAATTCGATAAAATCTGCATTTATGCCCTCTAGCGGCGAAATTGTACATCGTACAAAAAAAGATATAAAGGATCATCATTTGCATATTTGAAGATTCCCAATGCAAAAATAAGTTTTCAAATCGGACTAATAGTTGCAGAGATATCGTGGGTACAGACGGACGGATGGACGGACGAACCGGTAACATAAGCACGATCTTTTCTTACAAAAGACGTGCTAAAAATATCAGTATGGGCTAGAGGTTGACACCAGAGATGGAGGTCACTGGTCAGCGGATCAACGGGATGACAATTCCTTGCGGGTCCAACGGGTCGGGTGAAGATGTTCCTCACCTGATTTCGACCGGGTTTTATTTCCGGGAAAGCTTGTTGTGTGCTCACGGTTGGCCGTGGAGTACCTTCAAAATGCGGCCCGAGGAGGGCAAATCCACAAACCGCCGGCAAGGTGTGAGTCGACCATAACTCATCGATGCTAGAGGTGAGCAAAGGTTATCCCGCATGGTACCAGCCAACAGAAGGAATATTGTAGCTGAACTCGCCCGTTATTTGAATGTAGGTGACGAGAGTACTGTGTAGCAATACACAGTACACTGCACACTACTGAAAATGGGGCTGCGTAGCCTCTGGCTGCACCGACTGCCCATGCTAACCTCTGTGCACCGTTGAAAATACGTACATTAGGTAAGTGAACATCAAAACTGGACCTTGAACGACTGGAACACGGTCGTCTGGTCCGGTGAGTTTCATTTCTTGTTGCACCGTCATTTACCTGGAAAAATGCTGGCATTAGGATGCACGGTGCGACGAAAACAAGCCAATGAAGGAGGCGTAATGATTTAGGCAATATTCTACTGGGAAACCTCGGGTCCAGTCATTCATATGCAGGAAACAATGACGTCTACCTGTACTTAAACATCACTGCAGAGCAGTTACATCTTTCCATGGCAACGGTATTCCCCTCTGGTAGAGCCTTTTTGTTATTTCAGCAGGATAATGGTAAACTACCTGGATTATTTACGCTTTCCAACCGTAGGTTGAAGAAGCGTAAATGCTCCAGTTTTGTCCGTCTGTCTGTCTGTCCGCACGATGACGCGCGTAGAAATGGCTCGATTTCGATGACATTTTGGTATGTGGTAGGGGACAACCTGGGAAGGAACCCTATTGAAAATGGATGAAATGGGGTCAAAGGTCAGGACTTAGGAGGAGATCCGTTCCATCGCCTTTATGCGGCATAACTTACGTAAAAAGGCTTTGATTGCGACAAAACTCATCATGTTGTTCTGGAGATGTACTGAACCGGTTCTGTTGAATATCTTCGAAATGGGATCAAATGTCAAGGCACAGTAACGAGATTTATTCCACAGCCATTATCCTCATAACTTGACTAAAAATGCTTTTATTGAGACAAAACGTTAGTATGTTGTTCCGGAGGTACACTGAACCAATTCTGTTTAATATCATCGAAATGCGGTCAAAGGTTAGAGTACAGGAGCAAGATTTATTCCACAGCCATTATCCTCATAACTTGAGTAACGATTTCTGGTATGTTGGAAAGTGTATCATAATCAATGCATTGCATGATTTTACTAACTTGTTCAAGAATGGTTTGCGGAACATGAGGAAGACTTCCAAACATTGCCCTGGCCGCCAAATTCCCTATACATTAATCCAATAGAGCATCTGTGGTTTATGTTGGAACAACTAATGCGATCTGCGGCTGTTCGTGCAGGTAACTCACAATAGTTAAAGGATTTGGTGGTAACATGTTGGTAGGAGATACCGCAAAACACCTTTAGTCCATGGCTCGCCAGATAACAGTTGTTTTGGTGAATTTGGGACCACCAACATCATATTAGGCCGGTGGTCACAATGTTTTTATCTCTCCGGTGTAGGTAGGAGCTCATCACTGCATTCGCTTAAACGGTAATTCTATGTCTGTATGGATAAAAGTGGTGAGTTAATAAGTTTGAAAGAGGGATAATAGTGTTTGAATTGCAGTTATGGTGTTTTCCCAACCCATACTTATACCGTTTCAACAGGATCAAAGGTGAATTGGGAAAACGCCATTTCTCGAATAAAATTGCATTGTGGATATGGGCGGCGAAAGGTGGTGGATGGCCGCAGACAAGAAAGGTGGTGGATGGCAGTAGACATGACAGGTGGTGGATGGCCGTGGGCATGAAAGGTGGTGGATGCCCCCCGTGACTGTTTCGCATAGTTGCAACCAACCAGAAAGCGGCAGTGGCGCAAATCGCAAATCACCACCTGCTTTAACGAGGGAGTAGCTAGAAACGTCTCCACCAATGCCATCAGGCGATCGTTCCCAGCTTAACGCCACGATTTCTGTCTCGACGAATTTGAGCTGGGCAATCCTGACAACACGTCAGTTGTCAATGACGCATGCTCAAGTAAGTGACAAGAGCTGCTGTTTGAATTTGAGACTATTGACACTGATGTTATCACCAGTGCATCGAATAGGGTGCTGTGCCACGTGATTACCCTAGAGAAGAAGCCATCCAATAGACGCTAATCTTCTGTCAAATCATTTTTGTTTTTTTTTATTGGAGGTTTAACGACCACCGTGAGCAACTCAATGGGCTATAAGCAGTCGCCCGTCCCTAATTTAGGGTCACTGGTTCCAGGGAAGGGAGAGAGCCAGTGCCGTAAGACAAACACAACATCCATGCCTGACCGGGATTCGAACCCGGACCTCTTACGGACGAATGATCAGAGGCCAGCGCCTTAGACCACTGCGCCACCGGGGCGGCCTGTCAAATCATGCAAATCCGATGTGAGACTATTGGGACTGATGTCAGCACCAGTACAGTGAAGAGGATGCTGCAACACGTGGTTGCCGTAGTCAAGCAGCCATCCACAGGACGCTAATGTTGCCTCAAATCACCACGTGGTTATCCTAGACAAGCTGCCATCCACAAGACGCTAATACTGTCTCAAATCACGCAAACCCGATGTGAGACTATTGAGACGGATGTTATCACAAGTACAGTGAGTAAGATGGTCACCACGTGGTTTCCATAGTCAAGCAGCCATCCACAGGACGCTAATGTCTCAAATCATGCAAACCCTATGTGAGACTGTTGGGATTGATGTCAATACCAGTACAGTGAATATTATCCTCCACCACGTGGTTACCCTATTCATGCGGCTATCCACAGGACGCTAATATTGTTTTAAATCCCGCAAACCCTATGTGAGACTGTTGAGATAATGTTAGCACCAGCACAGTGAATAGGATTCTGCCCCACGTGGTTACCCTAGACAAGCAGCCATTCACAGGAAGCTAATATTATGTCAAATCACGCAAGCCCTATGTGAAACTATTGGGACTGATTTCAGTACCAGTACAGCGAATAGGATGCTGCACCACGTGGTTGCCCTAGACAAGCAGCCATCCACAAGACGCTAATATTGTCTCAAATCACGCAAACGCAGAGTGAGGCTATTGGGACTGATGTTAGCACCAGTACATCGAATATGCTGCTGCACCACGCGATTACCCTGGATAAGAAGCATTCGAATAGACGCTAATATTGTGCCAAATCATGCAAACCCTATGTGAGACTATTGAAACTGATGTCAGCACCAGTACAGTGAATAGGGTGCTGCACCACGTGGTTACCTTAGTCAATCTGCCGTCCACAGGACGCTAATGCTGTCTCAAATCATGCGAACCCTATGTGATGTTAGCACAAGTACAGTGAATAGGGTGCTGCACCACGTGGTTGCCCTAGACAAGAAGCCATCCACAAGACGCTAATATTGTCTCAAATCACGCAAACTCTATGTGAGACTATTGGGACTGATTCTAGCACCAGTGCAATGCGCAAGAAGCTGCGCAGTATGGGTAACCACGGTCGAGCAGCCATCTTTATACAGCCAATGCCCCAGACCGATTAACGTGGTGTAAGTAACTATAATCTTTGACTGTAGATCAATGAAAAACTGTGCTTTATAATGACGGTACACTACGTAGCAATCTGATGGTCGGTGACCAACGACCACGATCTATTGATAGATGGTCGTTTTTGGTGTGGCGAATGCCGGGAGAAAGGGTACTTTCCGGATCCTATTGTCCCCACAATGAAGTTTGGAGGTGGCAACTGGATGATATGAAGTCACTCCTCGTAGTTCAACTTAGACCAGTTAGTTGGTTTGGACAAAACTATGAATCCTGAGTTCCACCTTAGGGGTCCTGGACGTTTATACGGTGCTAATGTTGTGGTAGTGCTCGAGGAGACTTTGGGAACCACTAACATTAAGACAACGAACCATGCCATATTGCTCGCGTCGTTAAAGTTGGTTTGAGGGTCTCAGCATCAAAACGTTGGATTGACTAGCCCAGATTCTTGACCTGAAAACTATAAAGAATCTCTGGGATGCTTGGATCGTCGATTAAGTGGAAGAATAGATCTCCCAGCAAGGAAAGCTGAACTGGTCGCTGCTTTGAAAGCCGAATGATGGAAGACATCGGCAGATATTTATAAAATACTGGTGGAGAATATTCCACGAAAACTAGAGGCCATTATAACGGCCAAAGTTTCCAGCACACACTATTAATTTTTCTGTAAATAAAGATTATTTGTATATTTCGAGACGTACTAATAAGGTGACGCAAGAGTTAAAACGGCAAATTACAGCGATAAGCCAAAGCTGGTGTAATTCAGTCAGGCGAATAACCGGCTCCGGAGCGGGTATACGTGGTTTCAAATCCCATCACCTGCAAAAAGGGCTTTATTTTCACATTTTCGCTCGAACGTGTAAATGTATCTCTTGGTCGTGATATCCCAAAATAATGCGTAATGCTTCTTCGACACACATCGTCTGGAATAAACTGGTATTACTTCTTGTACAGACAGCCACTTCAAGCATGGTTTGCATCTTGCCGAAACCAGTAATTTCGTGACCACGCCCTTTTTTATTAAAGGTTTAACGACCACCGTGAGCAACTCAATGGGATATAAGCAGTCGCCCGTCCCTAATTTAGGGCTACTGGTGCCAGGGAAGGAAGAGAACCAGTACCGTAAGACAAACACAGCATCAATTCCTCAACGGGATTCGAACCCGTACCCTTCTCGGACGAATGGGCCAAGAAGGAACCACCAGGGTGGTACCCCACCTTTCTCAAGGGATATATAGGGTGTATTAGCATTAAAGTGAAAAATGTAAAATACGCAGCAAACAGAGGAGGATTCAGCATGATAGTTGCAATTCTGGTCGTATGTCAGCTTTCCAGCAGTGAACATGTGCATCGTTAACGTCCGCGAATAGTGCAGATGGGGGACATCGGCAGATCCATTTGAAACAAGTTAGTAAAATCATGCAGTGTATTGTTTGTGATACGCTTTCCAACATAGCAGAAATCATTACTCAAGTTATGAGAATAATGACTGTAGAATAAATCTTGCACCTGTGCCCTGACCTTTGACCCCATTTCGATGATATTCAACAGAACCGGTAAAGTATACCTCCGGAACAACATACTAATGCGTTGTTGCAATAGAAGCATTTTTAGTCAAGTTATGAGGATAACGGCTGTAGAATAAATCTCGCTCCTGTGCCTTGACCTTTGATCCCATTTCGATGATATTAAACAGAACTGGTTCAGTATACCTCCGGAACAACATGATAAAGTTTTGTCGTAATCCAAGCATTTTTACATAAGTTATGACGGATAAGGGCGATAGAATAGATCCCGCTCCTGTGTCCTGATATTTCGCCCCATTTTGTCTATTTTCAATAGGCTTCGTTCCCCAGATGTTTCTCTACCACATACTAAAATTTCATCGAAACCGGACCATTTTTACGTAAGTTTGAGGCATAAGGATAACGGAATGGATCCCGCTCCTGAGTTTTGGTCCTATTTCTTCCATTTTCAATAGGGTTCTTCCCCAGGTTGTCCCCTACTACATACTAAAATTTTATCGAAATCGAACCATTTTTACGCGAGTGATCTAGTAGACACGATAAATTTAGTATGTTGTTCCGGAGGTATACTGAACCAATTCTGTTTAATATCATCGACATGGGGTCAAAGGTCAGGGCACAGGAGCGAGATTTATTCCACAGCCATTATCCTCATAACTTGAGTAATGATTTCTGGTATGTTGGGAAGCGTGTCATAATCAATGCATTGCATGATTTTACTAACTTGTTGAAATGAATTTGGTGATGTCTCCCATATGTAAAATTCGTGGACTTTAAACGCTTCACTGCAGCAAGCGTAACTAGCACAATGTGAGCCCCCCCCCACGCGCGAGATTTATTGCAGTATCTCTAAGCACAGTAATTTCCTTAAGATTTCGAATACGAAAGAGGATTTGTTTTTCGTGGTGGAGGGGGAGGGGTCGGAAGTCAAGTAGAGTGTCTGGTAAAGTAATTGTGGTATATCCGTCCAGCAGTAGTTTTAACTTTTTAAATAATAATCCCTGTAGTTTTAACTTTTTAAATAATAGATTTAACAATACGTGTAACTTTTTTGTCCAAAATTAAAATAAATCACTTGAAGAAATCACCTTCTTATACATTGCAGATTTGCGGCTGCTGTGAATAAATGTTGGCGCCTGTCATATACGTAATCTCAGGTGACTGTTTGTCCACATCCTGCACGGGGGAATCTCCATGTGGCCTCGTACTTTTCCTCAGCTGCGTAGAGAGAGAGGGCGATTGGAGACCGATCGTGCTTTTTACAACCAATTTCAGAGCTATCGTATTACAACCCAGAGCCAAAGGGCCTAATAGCTTCAATCTGTAGAACATCCAGTGTTTTAAAAGTGAAACGTGACATTTATTTAGGCAAAGTTAACTACGTATATCTTAAAGGAAAATGGGAATCCTTGGGTAAATTATTTGTTTGTCTTTGTCGTGTCCTGATTTTTTTCTTAAAATATACCTGGTAGCTGCAGTACACCCCTCGTTATCTCGGTCCCCATACACCTCCGGGGGCTGCGGGAGTGGTAGTTGCGGCAATGCACTGCAGGTAAATCGACGATGTCATCGCTCTGTCCAGGTTATTTTATAAACAACGCATAGCAACTGAAAAACTGAGTTCCAACACCGCTAAGAACAAACCCCAGATCTCTCGATAACTAGTCGAGTGCGTTCAACTAGTTATCGAGAAATAACTCTGGGTGCGCTCATCTAGTATGAGAGATAAACTCAACGAGTGCGTTCAACTACACTATCTACCAACAAGTATTGGACACCTGTGATGGCAAAGGAAAACGAAGTTTATTCACCTTCAATAGTAGGTGGAGCCTCCACGAGCGGCGATTACAGCTGCAACCCTCCGGGGCATACTCTCAACCAGGCGTTGTACGACGTCCAGCAGTATTTTCTTCCACTCCGCTTGGAGAAGACAGGTCAGTTCCTTCACCGATTTCGAACGGTGGGGGCACCCCTTAAGTCGACGCTCCAACTCGTCCCAGAGGTGCTCGATAGGGTTAAGGTCCGGGCTCTGCGCAGGCCAGTCCATTCGATTAACCCCATTGTCGCCATACCAAGCCATGGTGTTCCTCGCAACATGACAGGTGGCATTGTCATCCTGAAAGTAACATGGGTCCACCCCGTAAAACTGCCACAACGTAGGAAGCGCATGGTCATTCAAAAAGGTGCAGTTGGTCTCGGCGTTGAGTCTACCAGGAATTGCGACCAAGGGTCCCGTGCCATACCAGGAGAAACACCCCCATAGCATATTTCCACCGCCGCCGAACTTCACAGTTGGCACAATACATTCCGGCAGGAGGCGTTCTCCAGGCAGACGCCAAAGACAGACCATGCCATCCGAACGATAGAGGGTGAACCTTGATTCGTCGCTCCAGAGAACCTGTTTCCACTGTTCAACGGTCCACTGTCGACGTTCTTTGCACCACGTTAGCCGAGCAACGCTATTGGACTTGGTGATCAAAGGCTTGTGGGCGGCAGCACGTCCATGATAACCGAGCATATGAGCTTCCTTACGGATGGTATTCATCGAAAGGAACACTCCCGGATGCCTGTTGAGACTCCTCGCGGATGTGACCCATCGATTTGGTGCGGTTCTTCCGAATTTCTCTGGCCAGCACCCGTCAGTCTCTAACTCCCAGTTTTGTGGGTCTGCCGGGTCGGGGCACATTCCGACAGTTACCTCTCATCTTCCGCATGCCAATCACGTAGGCCACTGTCGATTTTGGGTACTTCAACTCGCTGGATATGTCACGTATGGATCGGCCATTTCTGTAATACCTGACGATTACACCTTTCTCGAAATCAGAGCGCTCCAAACTGCGTGGCATCTCGAACTGCGTGGCATCTTTAAATATCGTAGTTGTTTCCCACACGATATTTAACGGCGGCGGCAGTGACGTGTATCAGGACCGCAGATATCGTCGACTGCAGGGGTGTCCAATTACATGTTGGTAGATAGTGTAGTTATGAGAGACAACTAGTCGAACGCACTCGACTAGTTATCGAGAGATCTGAGGTTCGTTCCCAGCTGTGTCGGAACACAATTTTTCAGTTGCTATGAATTGTTTATGAAATAACGTGGACAAAGCGATGACATGCCCATTTACATTATCTCCACGTATTTGATATACATGCACTGCAGGTAAGCTGGCCAGAACTCCAACTATCGATATCTCAGTGAAATATTCCTCTAAAGTTTCCGGATAAATTTATTTCCCCCTAATTCGGCGCAGTGCGTTTTTTACTAATTGACTTCGGTTTCCGTGGGGGCCGTATAAATATTACATTTTCGTATTTTTCGGAAATCATCCATTCCGGGGTGCAACTATCACAGTTGAATTGTCCTCTCTTTGCTACGTATTTCGCATTTTGCACTTTACTGCTACGACCAGCCGTTTCTTTCCTGTACCTCTCCGACGCTCTTCATGAAACACCCCGTATATGTTATGTACCACTGAGGTCACGCAGGAATCAAAGCGACACGTTGCCCTGATAAGCCACTGTCGGTGTAATTCAGCCAGGAGAATAACTGGCTCCGGAGCGAGGATTCGATATCTATTACCGGCAAAACGGGGTTATTTTCGCAACATAAAGGTGTTAACGACAGTGCAGTGTATATTTTCTCCGGTTGCTACGCTAAATTTGTCACCAATCGCCCTCCCCAGTCTTGCCTCTTCGCAGTGACAAAACTGTGTATTCAAATGTCAGAACGCACAACAGCTTTGCGAATAAAATTTTGAACACTTGCTAAGGCGTGTGGAACACCTCGTACCCTAAATTTCAAACTGATTCAGCCGTTCCGGAGCTATTGAAGAACAGATTTCTGTGTACACGCTGTCTGTTCTACTGATAGGGGTAATCGCACTCATTCATCATCAGCGTAAAGCAATTTGCATAGACGGAAGTTTCAAATTCATAAACCAATGCCATCTATTTTGGCACCATACCAGCAGTGATCTAAAAACATTAACAACCTTGGAAGCAATGCAGAACCTTCTCTGACTACTGCACGAAAACAAAACCTAGAATATAATTGCACTTACATTCGTAAGTACTATTTTCTCGTTAGTATGCACGTCATTTGAGATTTGCAAAAGACCAATTTATTGCGGTTGATAATCCAGTTGAATCTTTGGTTACGATAATGATTATTATCCGTCATTTAATGACTATTTCATAATCTCTTTCCTTTACTTCAACACCGCTTTTTTTATCCTTATCTGGGATGTAAGAGGAAATTTTCGTATGTAACTTCAATTGTTTTCGTTCAGTTTGTTGTATCATTGACTGACAAGCGTACATCACATATATCCATGGTTTGCTCTAACATATTTTTACTACTTTCCTCTTTATGAAAGATATATGTTCGTTGTTTTTAAAGCAAACCAGTTTTTTTTTCATTCACTCTGATTAAATTTATATTTGTTCTCAAATTTTATCCTTCCCAAGAAGAGTTAAATTTCCCCATGAATTCTTCAGAATTTTTTTAATGTGCATTGTAATCAACTTTTTATAAGAATATTTAAAATTAGAGCAGTAGTTCACATGTATCGCTTAAGGCTCTACGAGACCCGCCATCTTGTATTGCTGCCTTCTTTTATTAACCAACGGGCAAGCGTATTTCACAAATTGCTCGGGCAATTTTGCACAATTTGGAACACCGTTTGTGGCTAATGCAAGATATATGATAAATAAAGAGTTCCCTGGTTTCAGATTTTCATTTTGGACTATTTAAGCATTTTTTATTAATTAATAAAACTGTGGAAGACGCCTTGGTTCGACTTTCGCTGCAGATAAAAAATGAAGGGAAAGGTTAATAAAAATTCTGAAACCAGGGAACTCTTTATTTATCATATATCTTGCGTTAGCCACAAAAGGTGCTCCAAAATGTGCAAAATTGCCCGAGCAATTAATGAAATACGCTTGCCCGTTGGTTAACAAGAGAAGGCAGCAATACAAGATGGCGGGTCTTGTAGAGCCTTAATAAACATTGCTGGTAAGCATTGTTGGTCTTCAAAGTTTAGATGTTACACGCAGCATAACTACAGTAGTTTCGATTGCCTCCTTTTACAGGCGTCTTTGAGAGCCATACGAGGGGATGCTGAAAAAGTTCTCGGCCTAACCCACTTCCTGTAATTGTAGCATTATTTTATTACTGCAGCTCGAAAGCGTGTTCTTTTGTATTGTAAAGTGCCAATTTTCAGACTAATAGCTCTTTTTCTTTTGATGTCCTGAACTGAAACACGTCAATGCAAAATGTTGAATTTTCGAATGTGGAACTCCGGGCTGTCATGAAATTTCTGTTCCCGCAGAAGAAAACTGCAAAGGAAATCCATGAGTGTATGACGCAAACATTTCGAGACAAGTGCCTTTCATATTCTATTGTGAAGGAATGGTGTGTCAACTTTCAGCGTGGAGACTTTGAGATCGAAGATGCAGCAAGATATTGGGAGGCCTTCAACAGTAACAACACCCGAAATTGTTGATCGTGTTCATAACTTTATTTTGTCAGATCGGCGAATCTCGGCTAAAACAATAGCCTGAGACACTGGATATATACAGGGAACGTGTTGGGTTCATAATTCATGAGCACTTGAATATGCAGGAGATGTCAGCGAAGTTGGTGCCCAAACGTTTGAACGCCGATGAGAAACGAAAACAAGTAGACACTTCCAAATCGGTTTTGTAGCATTTTGAACGGTCTGGTGATAATGTTTTACAGTGACTTGTCACTGTTGATCAGTGTTGCATTCAGAAATTTTTTTTTTCGGGGGGGGGGGGGGGGGGCAATTACAAATTTCGAGGGGGCTAAAACTTGTTGACTGATTACATACATGTAATCACAATTTTGTTATTTATATATATATATTAATATATATAAACAATTTTGAATAGAGTACAAAAATTTTCTTATGCTCTTATATCGCAAATGCAGATAACAAGAAATTTACACATACAAGTGATTAAAAATGTAAAAATGTTATACCTTTAATTCAGTAATAAACCACGGATTTCAACATGGGGTGGTGTAAAATATTGAGGATGCTCGTAAGGTAAGGCTGTGCTGGAGAAAATCCTCCCAAGATATTAGGAGTGGTAAAAATGTCCTCACCTTACTACAAACGTGTTTCTGATTATTAAGGAATCATTACAATGTTACCTGAAAACGTATATTCCCCTGCCATTTGGTTTCAGCCCCTTTAGATAATTTAGATAAGCAAATAGTAGTAAAAAAACTCAAAAACTAACTAACCGTTTCGATGGCAGCTTGAGGTGCCTCGTTTTTTTGTTTTTTATTGTCACAGAGTGTAAACCACCACCGCCCGGAAAAAAAAGACCTTATTACGGGAACAATTTCTAATAATTTGTTATTGTTAAAAATTAGGTAGCAAATATTTTGTTGTATTGGAAACACTGACGTCATGTTAGCTACACTTAGGGTTAACCGTATGCATGGAAAGTCAGCATCCAGAGAACAGAAATAAAACTGAATGCCAACTTCCAAAATATGATGACGTATTGCAGTGCAAACATCTCTGCTGTGTGGAATTAGGTTTTTATTGCGATAGTCCGAGTTGTCAGTGCTTGAGAAATTGCCCCTTCAGCAAGGATTGTTTAATGTTTTGCTGAAGGATGATAGAAATTTCAGATTGAAGTCCATGTGGATTTTTTTTATTATTATAATATTTTCTCTCATTTTCTTATTTTTTTTTAATTAATTTCTCTAAATATTCAGTTATAAACGAACACAATTAGATTAAATATAAAGGGAAATCGCCCAAAAACCTACGGGGGATTCATAGATTTTCGGGGGGGGGGAAGCACCCCCGTAAAGATGCCTGAATACATCACTGCTGTTGATGAAACGTGGTTACATCACTACGATCCTGCCGCCCCGGTGGTGCAGTGGTCTAAGGCGTTGGCCTATGATCATTCGTCCGAAGGGGTCCGGGTTCGAATCCCGGTGAGGCATGGATGTTGTGTTTGTCATACGGCACTGGCTCTCTCCCTTCCCTGGAACCAGTGACCCTAAATTAGGGACGGGCGACTGCTTATAGCCCATTAAGTTGCTCACGGTGGTCGTTCAACCTCCAATCAAAAAAAAAAAAAAAAAAACTACGATCCAGAGACGAAACAACAGTCCCTGCAGTGGCGGCACTAGGGTTCTCCGAGGACAAAGAAATTCAAGACTCGAAGGTCTGCAGGAAAGGTCATGGCAACGAATTTTTGGGATTCGGAAGGCGTTTTACTGACTGACTATCTCCTGAAGGGCCAAACAATAAATGCTGAACACTATTCCAACTTGCTGTGCCGATTAAAGGAGGCGTTGAAAGAAACAAGTTAGTAAAATCATGCAATGCATTGATTATGATACGCTTTCCAACATACCAGAAATTATTACTCAAGTTGTGTGGATAATGGCTGTGGAATAAATCTCGCTCCTGTGTCCTGACCTTTGACCCCATTTCGATGATATCCAACAGAACCGGTTCACTATACCTCCGAAACAACATGATAAAGTTTTGTTGCAATAGAAGCAGTTTTACGCAAGTTATGAGAATAATGGCTGTGGAATAAATCTGGCTTTTGTGCAATGACCTTTGACCTCATTTCGTTGATATTCAACAGAACCGGTTCACTATACCTCCGGAACAACATGATAAAGTTTTGTCGCAATCCAAGTATTTTAGGTAAGTTATGATGCACAAGGGCAATGGAATGGATCCCACTCCAGTGTCCTGACCTTTGACCCCATTTCGCCCATTTTCAATAGGGTTCGTCCACAGTGACTCCCTACCACATACTAAAATTTCATCGAAATCGAACCATTTTTACGCAAGTTAGGACGCATAAGGGCAATGGAATATATCCCGCTCTTATGCCTTGACTGACCTTTGCCCCCATTTAGCCCATTTTTAATAGGGTTCGTGCCCAGGTAGTTCCCTACCACATACTGAAATTTCATCGAAATAGAACCATATTTACGCATGTTATGACGCATAAAGGCAATGGAATGGATCCCGCTTTTATGTCCTGACCTTTGACCATATTCCGCCCATTTTCAATACGGCTCGTGCCCAGGTGGTTCCCTCCCACATACTAAAATTTCATCGAAATCGAACCATATTTATGCAAGTTATGACGCATAAAGGCAATGGAATGGATCCAGCTCCTATGTCCTGACCTTTAACCCTATTTCACCCATTTTCAATAGGGTTTATCCCCAGGTGGTCCCCTACCACATACTAAAATTTCGTCGAAATCGAACCATTTTCACGTGAGTTATCGTGCGGACGGACGAAGAAAGCTGGAGCATATACGCTTCTTCAACCTACGGTTGGAAAGCGTAAATAAAAAAGGCGAGAAAAACTGTGGAAAGGTGTTCTCTTCTTGCAGGACAGTGCGCCGGCGGACAAGGCTGGCAAGACAATGGATGTTTTGAGGGATCTGGGATTTAAGGGCATAGACCATCCAATCTACTCACCAGTCTTGCTCCATTGGAATATTTCCAAGTTTAAAAGGAAAGCCTTTTTCTGAAAGATTCGGAGGTGATATCAGCAACAGAACCGTATTTGAATGATCAGATTTCAAAATGTTTTGGAAGGGTTAAAGAAACTCCAGAAACGCTGTGCCAAGTGTGCTGAACTTCGGGGTGAATATGTGGATTAGTCTAAGTTTCATGGCTTTAGCCCATTTCCTTCTTGGTGAGGCCGAAAACTTATCAGTATCCTCTCCTATACGGATTTTTAGTCTTCACGCGTAATGAGTTTAGGTTGTGTGACTTAATTTAAACGCCTATATCTCACAGTTTAGTTTTCTTTTCGGTTGTCATTTGAACCGAATACACCTCTGTTCCCCACAGATGTTTCCCTCCAAAAAAAAGTTGCGGTTATTTGCCAGAGTTTAAAACCACCAATATAATTTTTATATCGTTTCTTCAGATTGCATCATCATCCTTCCAGATTGCTTCATTTAATTTTGTAAGTGCATTATACGTCTACAGCAAAGACAGTAGTCGGCAGAACATTTGAAGTTCAGCTTGTTGGTGGTTTCTATGAAGAGAAGTTATGATTTGCAATTCCTTTATCTCGAATTATGAGCAAAACTGCATTACTGAGTGTAGTTTCATTGGTCGAAGTTTATTGTAGTTTTATTGGTCGAAGTTTATTATAGTTTCATTGGTCGAAGTTTATTGTTGTTCTATTGGTCGAAGTTTATTGTAGTTTTATTGGTCGAAGTTTATTGTAGTGTCATTGGTCGAAGTTTATTGTAGTGTCATTGGTCGAAGTTTATTGTAGTTTTATTGGTCGAAGTTTATTGTAGTTTTATTGGTCGAAGTTTATTGTAGTTTTATTGGTCGAAGTTTATTGTAATTTTATTGGTCGAAGTTTATTGTAGTGTTATTGGTCGAATTTTATTGTAGTTTTATTGGCCGAAGTTTATTGTAGTTTTATTGGTCGAAGTTTATTGTAGTTTTATTGGTCGAAGTTTATTGTAATTTTATTGGTCGAAGTTTATTGTAGTTTTATTGGTCAAAGTTTATTGTAGTTTTATTGGTCGAAGTTTATTGTAGTTTCATTGGTCGAAGTTTATTGTAGTTTTATTGGTCGAAGTTTATTGTAGTTTTATTGGTCGAAGTTTATTGTAGTTTCATTGGTCGAAGTTTATTGTAGTTTTATTGGTCGAAGTTTATTGTTGTGTTATTGGTCGAAGTTTATTGTAGTTTTATTGGTCGAAGTTTGTTGTAGTGTTATTGGTCGAAGTTTATTGTAGTTTCATTGGTCGAAGTTTATTGTAGTTTTATTGGTCGAAGTTTATTGTAGTTTTATTGGTCGAAGTTTATTGTAGTTTTATTGGTCGAAGTTTATTGTAGTGTTATTGGTCGAAGTTTATTGTTGTTATATTGGTCGAAGTTTATTGTAGTGTTATTGGTCGAAGTTTATTGTAGTTTTATTGGTCAAAGTTTATTGTAGTTTTATTGGTCGAAGTTTATTGTAGTTTTATTGGTCGAAGTTTATTGTAATTTTATTGGTCGACGTTTATTGTAATTTTATTGGTCGAAGTTTATTGTAGTTTTATTGGTCGAAGTTTATTGTAATTTTATTGGTCGAAGTTTATTGTAGTTTTATTGGTCGAAGTTTATTGTAGTTTTATTGGTCGAAGTTTATTGCCACAAGCGCTTTAATTGGCCAATTAGCACCAAGACCCACATTTTATTCATTTATTTTTTATCGGGGGTTTAACGACCACTGTGAGCAACTTAATGGGCTATAAGCAGTCGCACGTCCCTAATTTCGAGCCACTGGTTAAAGGAAAGAGACAGAGCCAGTGCCATAAGACAAACACAACATCCATGCCTCAATTCGAACCCGATCCTTCTCGGACAAATGGTCAGAAACCATCGCATAAACCACTGCGCGACTCACAATTCACAATGGCAACAAAAATATTAAAACATAACTGAAAAATATACTATCTGATTAAAAGTTTCTGGACACCTCCCTATCCATAAATTCCCGGTAATAGGTCAAAGTTAGATGACAAGGTTATACTAATCCTGCACTTTCGGCGATTGCTTTGTGACGTCACTGTCCAAATCACCATCGTAAGCTACCTAATCGCCACATTTCTTCGTATCTGTACCATAGCATATGTTGTAATTATTATTGGTAAACCAGTTGAAATAATCTTCAAAAATCCCACCAGATTTTTTAACGCATAATGTTTTCAGATTTAAACTTAAAAAAATTGGGGATTGTAGCCGAGATGCTTTACCTATTCCTCATGAAGAAATTCTTCATTATACGACAATAATACGTCTTGCTGTGCGTTTTGCCTTCTAAATTTATACAAGTTAGTAACATCATGCAATTCATTGAATATGATACGCTTTCCAACATACCAGAAATCATTACTCAAGTTATGAGGATAAGGGCTGTGGAATAAATCTCGCTCCTGTGCCCTGACCTTTGATCCCATTTCGATTATATTAAACAGAACAGGTTCAGTACGTCTCCGGAACAACATGATAAAGTTTTGTCGCAATCGAAGCATTTTTACGTACGTTATGACGCATAAGGGGGATGGAATGGATCCGCTCCTATGTCCTGACCTTTGACCGTATTTCGCCAATTTTCAATAGAGTTCCTTCCCAGGTTGTCCCCTACTACGTACTAAAATTTCATCGAAATCGAACCATTTTTACGCGAGTTATCGTGCAGACGGACGAACAGACAGACAGACAAAACTGGAGCATATACGCTTCTTCAACCTACGGTTGGAAAGCGTAAATAAAAACAGCAAAAATTCCCCTTGTAACTAAATTGACATTTAAAAGTATAACCGTTTTCCCGCCCTTTACGTAACAAAAATGTGCCGGAGGTATTTTTGAAATCTCCTTTACTAAAATATTCACATGACTGTGAAGTTCTTTGGTATGTAACGTAAATGCGCTTTTGCATAAGTTTTTGTCCTGTGTTTGAGTTATAAAAATTGTTGGCAAGACATCTTCCTCCATAGCTACAGTTCGGATCTACGATTCACATGTTAGGACGGTGACGTCATTCAGTGACGTCACGATTATTCGTCTGCGAGAAAGGCTGCATGAGCAAACATTTCTGTCTATTAACCTAGATAATAGGTAAGGAACAAATATCAAGTTGGTCCACCCTTTGCTGCTATCGTTCTGCTATCACTTTCCTTCTGCTCAGTTGGTCCACCCTTTGATATGTGTTGTTCTACGGAAACCACCTTCCATTCTGCTACAAGAGCATTAATCAGGTAGTTTACCGACGTCTACAAAAAAAGTTAGTAAAATCATGCAATGCATTAATTATGATACGCTTTCCAACATACCAGAAATCATTACTCAAGTTATTAATCAAGTTATGAGAATAATGGCTGTAGAATAAATCTCGCTCCTGTGTCCCGACCTTTGACCCCATTTTGATTATATTAAACAGAATTGGTTCAGTATAATTCCGGAACAATATTATAAAATTTTGTCGCAATCGAAGCACTTTTACGTAAGTTATGACGCATAAGGGCGATGGAATGGATCCCGCTCCTATGTCCTGACCTTTGACTCCATTTCGCCCATTTTCAATAAGGTTTGTTCTCAGGTGGTTCCCTACTACATACTAAAATTTCATCGAAATCGAATCATTTTTACGCACGTTATGACGCATAAGAGCAATGGAATGGATCCCGCTCCTATGTCCTGACATTTGACCCCATTTCTCTCATTTTCAATACGGTTCGTCCGCAGGTGGTACCCTACCACATTTAAAAATTTCATCGAAACCGAACCATTTTAACGGGAGTTATCGTGCGGACGGACGGACGAAGCTGGAGCATATACGCTTCTTCAATATACACTGAGAAAAACGTTTTGTTAATTCAGAAAAAAATTGTTGAATCAACCAAAAAATTTTGTTCATATGCAGTCAACAAATTGAATTTACAAATGTATTTTGCTGAAAATTATTGTTGATTCAACAGCATTTATTGTTATCATGACAAAACGTTTTCTACATATGCCTAGGTCGATTTGGGGGAATTTGTTTGATCCAACAATATGCATTGCTATCTTGATAAAACGTTTAGTTGAATTAACAAAATATAGCCAACGAAGTAATTTTGTGTTGCCAACAAAACAATTCCGATGGAGTTTGGCTAAAGCAACAAAATAAATCGACAAAACAGCTCAACAAAATTATTTTTGTTGTTTCTAACAAACTTTTTTCTCAGTGTACGGTTGGGAAACGCAAAAAAGGAAGGGAAAGCTTCACAATCGGTGACCCAACTCATCCCAGGAGTATTCCATTAGTTTGAGATCGGTGGCAGCCTAGTTAAGTCCTTCCACATCAGTCTCTTCAGATTATTCCTGCGCAGACCAGAGCTGAGAGCGCGGAGCCCGAGCCAGGGTCCGAACCGGGCTCAGGATGCATAATACTTACTGGAGTTCTGCTCGGGCGAGCTCCAGCTCTTAGAGAGGAAGATAATTTTCTTCTTTTTTCTCTTAATGTGATTTTGTATGATTTAGCACCTGAGAAACTTTTTACACTTCCTAATTGTTAAAGAGAATTCTGCGGCTACTGGGTCTAGATGGGGAGTAGGAATTCGGCAGGGCTATTCATTCCAGGCTAGGGCAACAGATACACTGGTGTGCAAAAATTAAGGACGAAGAGCAGAAATTAGCATAACAGCGGAACGAGCAGGCAGAACGGGCCGAAAGACCACTCAGAAGATAGTCTAGGGTCCGGTACGGTACGGCATGTGCATATATGCAGCATGACGTGGGGGGCGGGCGGTGGCGGGGCGAGTGTCGGAAGGGTAAAAAGCACACGGGCGGTGTACGCTCAACAATTCGGTGAAAGCTATTGCACGGTGTACATCGGTTTGAACGACGTCGAGTTGCTGCCACCGTGTGATATGGCCAACAGGCAATCCAGTAGACGACATATGGATGACTTTACCCGAGGTCGCGTCATTAGGAAGTTGAAAGAAGGTCGAAGAGTGACTAGTGTGGCCGAGGATTTCGGGATCGCTCACAGCATCGTTTCACGAGCTTGGAGAGCATTTCAAACGACAGGAACAGCTGTCCGAGAGTTTACCAGTGGTCGTCCACGAGCAACCACAGCGGCGGATGACCGGTATATTGTCCTACAGGCGAAAATAGACAGACGGCAGAGAGCGGGAGAAATCGCAAGGCACATGCATCAGACAACTGGACGTCCATTATCGCGTTTTACTGTGGCCAGGAGGCTGCACAAAGGTGGTATATTTGCACGACGACCAGCACGGCGTGTGCCATTAACGCCTGCTCATCGGAGACGGCGGTTTCTGTATTGCCAGGAACACAAGAACTGGACACATCAGCAATGGGGTCGAGCTGTCTTTACGGATGAGAGCCGATTTAGTCTGACGAGCGATTCAGAACGTATACACATCTGGAGAGAGCAGGGAACACGCAATCACACCTACAACATCATCGAAAGGGACCGGTTTGGAGGTGGTGGAGTTCTCGTTTGGGGCGGTATCATGCTTGGTAGCAGTACTGACCTCCACATCTTCCATGGAGGTTCAGTCACTGATGTCCGCTATTGTAACGAGGTTCTCCTGCCTCATGTGCGTCTGTTTAGAGGTGCTGTAGGTCCTGAGTTCCTCTTCATGGACGACAACGATACATCTCATCGTACAGTGGCTGTCGCAGAACTGTTGGGCAGTGAAGATATTCAACGCATGGATTGGCCCGCAAGGTCTCCGGACCTAAATCCAATCGAAAACTTGTGGGACCTTCCTGGGAGACGCCTGGCAGCACGTCACCAGCCGCCAGCAACGATTCCGCAGCTGCGATTGGCTCTACAAGAGGAATGGGCTACGATGCCTCAACAGCTCCTTGACAACCTCGTCCTCAGCATTGATAGACGTAAATCCTGCAACGCAGTCAGGGGTGATCATATCCCTTACTAAAGACTGGATTTTTCTTGACAGCCGCCTGTCACATGGACGTTTCTGTCTTCTTCCAGGTGTGCTCGAAGGTGCCTTTTCACTAAAGTGCCTTTGTATCCTTTGGATTCCTTGTTTGGACGGTTTTGCGCATTTGTCTCCTGTTTTTACATCTTCGGGATCTTATGGTATGATTTGAGTCGATGTGGAGCACTTCTGCACGACCTTACATTTAAAAACCGTCTCGTCCTTAATGTTTGCACGCCAGTGTGGGTATATCCATGACTTTTAGCGCTTCAGTGTAGAAACTGTTGCATCTTCTTTTGTAAATACATCACCTCCTTTTTCTTTATAACCTCATCCAGTTCTTACTGCATCAATGTATAATAGTAAACATTTGTATATTTGTCACTTTTATTTACATTTCCACTTTGTATACTCAAGAATATCTCAAAAAACTTCAATATGCAATAACAAAAAAGACTCTTGCACTCCACGGTTGCGTAGTGAAAGGACTTGTACACCCAGTAGCCTTGCTTTCAAGACAGACAAAACATTGACTTAAAAACGTACAACATGGAAAAGCCACAGTTCCTCTAAACAAAATATAAATATGCAGAGTGGTCAAAATCTGTGTACTGTATGTATCTAATATGACAACCATCCTTTCAAGAAAACCAAATAGCTTTGTAACCATCACTTGTCAAAAGAACAGGTTAAGATGCATGCAAAGAGAAGGGTGCTCGCGTGGCGAAGCCTACAACTCCCCTTTTTTATTGAAGGTTTAACGACCACCGTTAGCAACTCAATGGGCTATAGCAGTCGCCCGTCCATAATTTAGGGGCCATTGGTTCCAGGGAAGGGAAAGAGCCAGTGCCCTAAAACAAACACATCATCCATGCCTCACCGGGATTCGAACGCGGACCCCTCCCGGACGAATGGTCATAAGCCATAGCTTGGACCAAATCGCCATTGGGGCGGCGCAACTTTTTCGGAAAGAATCCATGTCATGCAGCCCAGGGAAAGCAGGATGATAAATACCAGTCATCTCAAGACGGCAAGGATCAGTGAAAAGGCCGCCCCGGTGGCGCAATGGTCTAAGCAACGGCTTCTGATCATTCACCCGAGACGGGTCCGGGTTCGAATCCGGTGAGGCATGGATGTTGAGTTTGTCTTACGCTACTGGCTCTCTCCCTTCCCTGGAGCCGGTGACCCTAAATCAGAACGGGCGACTGCTTATAGCCCATTGAGTTGCTCACGGTGGTCGTTAAACCCCAAATCAATAACTGCTTCATTTTCTAAAACTGAATCATTAACTACTTAAAATTTCTCTTTTGTTACTGCTTCTGAGTCTTCAGCTACCACATCTAAGGCTTACTATCCAGAAGCAATGGGCGAGTGTTTGTGGCTCGGACTTCTGGGTAAACTTTGGTTGGTTGGTCAGTTTTTTGCTTAATGGCGCAAGGGTCTAAATGTGCCAAAGAGCGTAAAGTCCAAAAGGCTCAGAAAAACAGTGTTTGGAAAATATAAAATAATTTACAAATATATGGTAGTTTCAAAAATCTCGGATTCACAATTACCAGGTTGTTCGGAAAATAATGGTCGATTTGGAGAGGACAAATGAGAGACGTACCTCAATGAACACAACCTTGTTTTAGTCGAAATAGGGGGAGCAGGCGAATTCATCGAAAACGAATTCATCGAAGACGAATTCATCGAAAACGAATTCGTTGAACGCGAATTCATCGAAAACAAATTTATCGAACGAACATTTCACCGAAAGACGACTTTATCGAAAAAAGTGAAACGAATTCATCGAAAACGAATTCGTCGAATGCGAATTCATCGAAAACAAATTTATCGAAAGAGCAATTTACCGAAAGGCGACTTTTCCGAAAAAAATTGAACAAATTCATTGAAATAGAGTTTAAGACAACTGGCCACAAAACAGTTGGCCAAACGGACAAGTGCAGACACCCACTTTAGGGGCCGTATAAAAATTGCATTTTCTTGGTTTCAGACGTGCGCAAAGGCCTAGGGATTAATATTTAATGCCTAGTAAAAGTGCAATAATACTATCTTTGTGTCTAAACCTTATGAATCTGAGCACGACGCAATAAATTCATAACGTTTACATAATAAATCAAGCTAATAATGCTGCGTTTTTATTTAAGCATCAAATATTAATAAACAAGCTTAGGCCTTATTGACAGGTTTTTTCCAGCGTGCTCATATTCATAACGTCTAGACACCAAGTCTAGTTAGTATTATTGCGCTTTTAATTAGGCATTAAATATTAATACCTTGGCGTAAGCCTAGGCCTTTTAACAGTTTTCCTTCAATCGTGTTCATACTCACAAGGTTAAGACACAAGGTCAAGTTAGTATTTTTGCGCTTTTATTTAGGAATAAATATTAATACCTTGGCCTAGGCTTTTTAACAGTTTTTCTTCAATCGTGTTCATACTCACAAGGTTTAGACACAAGGTAAAGTTAGTATTTTTGCGCTTTTATTTAGGCATTAAATGTTAATACCTTGGCCTAGGCTTAGGTCCTTTTAACAGTTTTTCTTCAATCGTGTTCATACTGCAAGATTTAGACACAAGGTCAAGTTAGTAATTTTGCGCTTTTATTTAAGCACGAAATACTAATTGATAGGCAATAGGCCTAGGCCTTTTTAACAGTTTTTATTCTACTAGTATCATATTCAAAACGTTTACACATCAGACCAAGTTAATAGTATTGCGCTTTTGTTTAGGCACGAAATATTAATTTATAGGCCCTAGGCCTGGACCTTTTAATAGTGTTTATTCTACCTATGTCACATTTACAACGTTTGCATATCGAGTCAATTCAATAGCATTGCGCTTTTACTTAGGCACTAAATATTAATTCATAGGCACTAGGCCTAGGCCTTTTTAACAGTTTTGTTATACCGATGTCATGTTCATACCGTTTATATACCAAGTCAGGTTAATAGTATTGCTCTTTAGTTAGGCACTAAATATTAATTCTTAGGGCCTAGGTCTTATTAATAATTTTTTTTCTACCGATGCCACATTCACAACGTTTACGTATCAACTCATGTTAATAATATTGCGGTTTTATTTGGGCACCAAATATTAATTCATATGCCCTAGGCCTAGGCCTTTTAAACAGTTTTTGTTCTACCGATGTCATATTCGCAATGTTTTCATATCAAGTCCAGTTAATAATACTAGCATAACTAGGAAGAATAAGAGGAAGAACTCTTGGATCAGGAAAATAACCAAAGTTGAAGACATCATAATGAATCTGAAATCCCTGAAATGGCTTAGGCTAGACATGCTGCTAGAAGAATGTACCACCGATGGATATTGAAGTATTAGACAGGGTACAAAACACATGAAAAGACCCGAAAGAAGACCACGTGGGAGATGGGTGGATGAAATTCGAAAACATGCCGGAATGATGTGGAAGAAAATGGATCAAACAGACACTTGTGGAAGATACTTGGGGAGACCTTCATCCAACAGCGGATTGATAGATTTAAAATTCATGTTAATTTAGATTTTAATAGGTTTATCTGTAGCACGTACACATGCTGTTTTACAAAACTCAGTAAGATGTATGATCTGACAATCACAGTATTAATAAAAAACTCATGTGGCCGACCAATGGTATTTGTTTTCATACAGATACGGAGAAGTGGCCCCCGGAGAACTGGACACATTGGAATTTCAGTGCCATAAAATTGTTCTGCATAAAAAAATTTCGTCTGGCTATATTCCCCACTACTTGAGCAACTATTCTTCATAATTTTTTTTTAATATTTCATTTTCAGTAAGAAATTTAGACATTTCCATGATTTTCGGCCAAAGACAAAGCGGAGAACTGACCACCAGAGAACTGGCCACAAAAATTTTAACGGGCCGTATAAAAATTGCGTTCTCGACTGCTTCGTGGCTACGTCTCCCGAGATTGTCTATCTGACACACATAAGATTTCCGTAATTTCGTATTTTCTTATTTACGATATTTTTCAAGGTTCATAAATTACAGCTAAACAAATTTTCTGCGGGTATGTGCAAACCCAGGAAACTTGTCCGGCGGGGGGGGGTTGCTTAAAATCTAAAATATGAAATATAAAGAATTACCGGTCCGATCTCGTAAGATTTTCAGCGTTTACAAGTTACAACTCAACAAATTATCTGCGGACGTGTGCTAACGCAGAAAAAATGGCTCGGACGGAGGGTAACTCCACAAGTGTAAAATATAAAGAATTTCTCGTCCTCACAAGTGTAAAATATAAAGAATCTCTCGGGAGATTTTCAGCATTTACAACCAGAAATACTTTATGTTTTATATTTTTTAGGTATAACCCCCCCCCCCCCCCCCGATAGGTTTCCTGAGTCAGCACATGCACTCAGAGAGTTTGTTGAGAAGTATGTTGTGAATGCTGAAATTTTCCCGATCGGACCAGAAATTCTTTATATTTCATACTTTTGGTGCCCCCCCCGAGGTTTCCTGAGGCAGCACATGCCTTCAGATAATTTGTGGACTTGCAGGTTCTAAATGCTTAAAATCTCCCGATCGGACCGGAAATTGTTTATATTTTGCACTTTTGGTATTGACACCCCCCCCCCCCCCTCCGGATAGTTTTCCTGAGTCAGCACATGCACTCAGAGAGTTTATTGAGAAGTAGGTTGTGAATGCTGAAATTCTCCCGATCGGACCAGAAATTCTTTATATTTCATACAGTCTGGTGTAGCCCCCCCCCCGAGGTTTCCTGAGGCAGCACATGCCTGCTGATAATTTGCAGACTTGTACGCAATTTGTAAACTCTGAAATCTTTTGTTGAGTTGGAGATCATAAACATTTTTTATAAAGAATTGCATTAATTATCGCAATTAAAAAAGACGAAATTACGGAAACTTTATATGACTCAGATAACCAACCTCTGGGAGTCGTGGCCAGGAAGCGGTCAAAAACGAATTTTTGTACGGCCCCTTGAAATTTTTGTGGCCTAAGAAAAACTGCAATAATACCAATTTGATATTGTGAGTATGAACACGATGGAATAAAAACTGTTAAAAAGGCATAAAAAAAATGCAATTTTTATTTCCCCAAACGCTTTTGTGACCACTTAGCCATATTCCAATTATAGTCAAAGTTTTCGGCAAAAGCTTACCCTACAATACTGTATCTTTCGGTGATTTCGCTTTCGATGAATTCACCTGACGCCCTGATTTTCGAAGAATTTGCTTTTCGGTGAATTCTCCGTTCGATGAATCCGTTTTCGATGAATTCGTTTTCGATGAATTTGATTTCGATGAATTCGTTTTCAATGAATTCACCTAGAACCGAAATAGGTGCCTTCAACAGTTACGCATCTCTGCTAGCGAATGACAAGTGCTTCATGGCTCCTCATCCGAAGACTCCGCACTGTATTCATCAGATAATCGATCTTCTGATTTCTCCTGAGCTGAAATTTCACCGGAAACAACTGAATCTTGAATAAACCTAAGCCTCAGTTGTGTTAGAAGAGGGAGAACAATGTGGGGTCCCAGTGGAGGAGGGAGCTTGAGAAGAGGGAACGGAGGGCGAAGTAGAGGGTGCAGCAGACAGCTGCTCCACCACCAACAACGAGTCTTCGCCCGGATGAGAGTGGAGTTCCTGAATCAGGAGAAGACGTGAATGCTATTTTCCATACAGAGGAGTTAATTGTGGTATCAGAGTTGGTAACTCATGATAATCTTTCGAGTTGAACTAGGGATCTTCATCTTCTCCCTGATGTGGCGTAGGTAGTGTATTTGTGCTACAGTGCTAGTTCTTTCGTTCATCTGGAACCAGTGGAGTTCAAAATAAGGAAAGGCCAACTGGAGATTTACGTGCTTACTCAAGTTATCAAATACAGAAAAACGAAGGCTAAATGCATTCTTTGCATTACTATTTTCGGTCTGAAATCACAATAAAATCTCTTCACAAAATCAAAGTCAATCAAAGACAATCGTGTCACTATTTTTCTTATTCAAAAGAAGGAAACTTTTTCACAGGAAAAACAAGCTTGAATTACAGCAAGACTGTCTGTTATCTGAAATGGTATCTCATTTCCTTACAATATTCTCTAGTGGAAAATTTCCATCAGCAAGAGATAAAGAAGCATAAACAAGTCCAAGGAAAAACTTTGCAGGGTACTGAGTGTGATCAGTCGTGTAATCGATTACGGCTTCTCCCATAGTAAACAAAAAGTACAGTTACAGAAAATAATTATTTTATCTTTTCACGGACCTATATTATCGAAATTATAATGAATATGCTTTCTTCTAATGGTTGTTGTGTTGTTAATTATATCATGAATAAACTTTCCTGCTAGTACTGTAGTAATAATAATAATGAACAAGCTTTTAACTGCTAGTAATGTTGTAGTAGTAATTAAGATGAATAAAGTCTTATGCTGGATGTTAATAATAACAACTAATGAAATAAACCTAACAGCCAGACAGAGTCTGAGAAAAAACGTACTTACTTAAAAATCTTTTATTAGGAAAACTTCTGGAATCATCCAACACACACACACTAATCGTATCACAATAATGAAGAAAAACCTAATCACATAGAACGAAGCTCTTGGCACAAAATAACGTAGCTCTACTCACATAAACGAAGCTCTCCCTACACACATCAACAAAAAGCTCTCTTAGGTATCGTTGAACGCGCCTATTTATACTGGCTACCACCACGTCATGACTTACACTCATTGCCAGATCTCATTCAGCGGGAGAAATAACATCTCGTTCAGTAAGAAGATAATTTACATAGGAAAATAAAATAACCAGAGATAGTAAAATCAAAAGGAAAGTGAATCTAGAGTATACGTTACAAAATCTCTTGAGAAAATACGTCAGGGGCGTACGGGGGTGGGGGTGGGGTCCTGTGGGTCTGGATCCTGCCGGGGCCAACGTACCTCTCTCGAAGGGACGAGGGAGGTACGTTGGCCCCGATCCTGCCCCCACCCATGAGCCTACATGATGATTACGGATAAACTCCAAACGATGACCGAAAACGTCCTACAAACAAGCGGCTGCTAAGGTAATCCTGTTCGACCATTTCCTTTGTCCTCCCTCCTCCCACCCACTCACATTATCTCTCCGTTCGAGGCTTGCCAAGGCGATCAGTTGCGGAAGCTGTGCTGCTTTACAATCAGTGTTGCCAACTCACTCATTCCGAAAGTCTCCAAATTAGCCATAAAAAGTCTCCAAAAGTGGAAAAAAGTCGCTAAAAGTCAGATTTTTTTTTATTATGTTAAATTTTCATACTTATCTGTGCGCCATTTAAAATTAAATGACAAATGACGCATTGCTATTATTATTATTATCTATTCGATACTTTTTTTTTTTTTATTTTAGGTTTAACGACCACCGTGAGCAACCCAATGGGCTATAATCAGTCGCCCGTCCCTAATTTAGGGTCACTGCTTCCAGGGAAGGGAGAGAGCCAGTGCCGCAAGACCAACACAATTTCCATGCCTCACCAGGGTTCGAACCCGGCCCCTTTCGAACGAATGATCAGAGGCCATCGCTTAGACCACAGCGTACCTTTGATACTCAAATTAATGGGCGGCTTTGATACATTAAATTAATAATAATGTAAAAAGAAGTGAATGTGACGCCTTTGTTACTTAATATGGCTGGGTGGGGGATAACGAACACCATGAGCAACACGATAGGCTGTAAGAAGTCACCCATCTCTAATTTAAGTCTACTGTTCCCAGGGAAGGAAGAGCACCAGTGCTGAAAGACAAACACAACATTCATGCCTCACAGAGATTCGAACCCTGACCCAACTCGGGTCCGGGTTCGAATCTCGACTTAGGGGGAAGAGGATACAGAAACAAGTTTTAAATGGCTAAGAAGACCAGCTAAAGATACTTAATGTAGAGCATGGTGAACCAATAAATTATAGCGTTGAAGATGAAATTTCTTGCAAAAGCAAACGTTTTATCCAATTACGTGCTACTGTTACTTTGATTTATATTAAACAAAAATTTTGTTTTAATGAAGAATAAAACAAGAGTTTTGTATAATGATAGAATATTTCTGCAAGTGGTATAATACAGGTAAGTTATTAAGTTTTGTATTTTGCTGTAAATAAAAGAAATCGCTGAAATTGTTAAAACAAAACAAAATCCCATAAAAAGGTCGCTAATCCCAAACTACTGTTTTTGTCGCTAACGCCAATCCAGAATCCCCTAAATTTAGCGATTTTCCCCCCAAATTGGCAAAACAAAACAAAATCCCCTAAAAAGGTCGCTAATCACAAACTACTGTTTTTGTCACTAACGCCAATCCAGAATCCCCTAAATTTAGCGATTTTCCCCCCAAATTGGCAAAACAAAACAAAATCCCCTAAAAAGGTCGCTAATCCCAAACTACTGTTTTTGTCGCTAACGCCAGTCCAGAATCCCCTAAATTTAGCGATTTCCCCCCAAATTGGCAAAACAAAACAAAATCCCCTAAAAAGGTCGCTAATCCCAAACTACTGTTTTTGTCGCTAACGCCAATCCAGAATCCCCTAAATTTAGCGATTTTTCCCCCAAATTGGCAAAACAAAACAAAATCCCCTAAAAAGGTCGCTAATCCCAAACTACTGTTTTTGTCGCTAACGCCAATCCAGAATCCCCTAAATTTAGCGATTTTTCCCCCAAATTAGCAACACTGTTTACAATAGAAGAGACCCATTCCGGAACGAACTTCCCCGACGCATGCGCTGAGATGTAGGACGCATCCTTAACCCGAGTTGATTCTGGAAGAAACTGCAATGTGAAAACGACACCGGATCACGAGTTAAGACTAATTCATTGTTTTATAAACAGGGAGGGGAGAAACCCGGTTTCGTGATATAGAGGCGCGCGTATTCTTACAGTAAGGACCCACAGTCGCCTCCGGTTCTGCAAATCTTTAGGTTGTTTCTTTTGACTTCTTCATCATTTGCGATGTCTAAACGTTCGTGTACCTTACATGATTATTTTTCGAAGAAAATCAGGAGTGAGGAAATTCCCTCAGAATCGGTTGCCAAATGAAGCAGCCGCTGTGCGAGAGGCCTCGGACCTAGAATCATCTGAAGTTAGAGAAGTCCCAAAAACTGAAATAAAATCGAGTCCAAATGACGTTGCATTACTGGTAAGCAAAAAATTTGAACACGTACGAGAGATTTAACGCGTTACAAGACATTTGGGTGCCAGAAAGTAGCTTCGATTTTCCTGCGACTGCTGTCGGGGGAAATATCTCAGATAAAGTGGCTGGAAAGATGGAAATGGTTATCCTACTCCCAATTGGAAGACATAGCTTATTGCAAATACTGTGTCTTTTTTTCCTTGAGTGGAGCAGGAACTGCATGCCAGCCACTAGGACAGCCATGCAAAAAACCTTTTAAAAATTGGAAACATGCTGTGGAGAAATATAACTATCATCAAACCACGAATTACGGTAAGCAATGTTTGAAGGCTGCCCAAGATCTGGAAGATGTTGTTTTGAAATGAAGTGAACCCATTGATCACAGGCTAAACGCTGCTGAAAAAGCCGAAGTGGAAAGAAATTGTAAGCTCATTGGTCCTGTTATTGAAACAGTACTTTTGTGCGGCAAACAAGGGCTGGCTTTGCGGGTCCACTGTGAGTTGGGAACTTTCAAATTAGATCAAGAACCTACTGAGAATGAAGAAAATTTTAGGTCAATTCTCCGTTTCGGACTTAAGATGGCTACGAAAGAGGCTGGCACGAGTGATTTTGTGACTATTCGTGAACACACTGGGAAAAATTCTCAGTATATATAAAGTCCTACAATTCAGAACAAGATAATTGAAAGTTGCAATAAATTGCTTACAAAAAAAATTGTCAACATGGTAAATGCATCAAAATGCTTCTCAATTTTAGCGGATGAAACTGCTGACATTGGGGGAACTGAACAATTTTATTTAAGCCTTCGCTTCATTAACGACGAAACAGCAAAGATAAACGAAAAAGTTTTGCAGTTTGTGCCAGTGAGTGATAATACCACAGGAAAAGAATTAGCTCAAACAATAATAACCACATTGGATAAATTTGGGTGGAAACCAAGTACCTAAGGGGTCAGGGCTATGATGGAGTATCAGCAATGGCAGGAAAATTTAATGGTGCTCAAGCAGTCATGAAAGAAAAGTTCCCGTTTGCTATGTTTGTTCATTGTAGCGCACACAACTTAAATTTAGCCATTTCTGGGGGCATGTAATTTTCAAGGCATTCGCAATGCCATAGGTACAGTAGAAAACGTTTATCAATTTTTCAATACCCCTAAACGTCAGTCATTCTTACAAACAAACGTAAAAATATACTTTCAGATTCCGGAAAGGAGAAACTAAAGCGTTTATTCACAACAAGATAAGTAGATAGACATGATTCCGTTAGCACTTTTTTGGAGCTTCAGCCGGCAGTCTCAAATGCTTTAGAAGAAATGAGTTCCTGGAATGACAGGGAAACACAATCAAAAGTCATGCAGGTTTCGTTGGCGATAAAAGATGTAGAATTCAACATTAGTGTTCTTGTCATTGATGCGGTTTTTCGGTACTCAATTTAACTGTGCAAAGCATTACAGAAAGAAAACATAGATTTAGTTGAAGCTATAAATCTTGCAGAGGATTTAAAACATGAAATACAATCAATGAGAAAAAATTCTGTTACAAATTAAAAAAAAAACATATTTCAAGAATTAATTGAAAAATCAAAATTACTAGATTTTGACATCAAAGTAACCGACAAATGAATCGTTTCAACGTAGACACAGATTCTGCTGAAAATTACTAAAGAATCTCTGTATTCTTTCCGTGTTTAGATTCGTTCGAACAAGAAATCAATCGAAGATTTCTAATGCATAAAACCGTTATTAAAGGTTTTCAGTGTTTACTGCCTTTTCAAAATTTCTTATCTTTCAACGAGAACGACTTAGAAGAAACACTGCATTTTTATTCAAGTAACGTTTGATGAATCATCGTCCTGTTCCGTCTTGTTGCGGACTCCACAGAGTTCCGTGGAGCTTCACTAGGCGCGTTTGCGTATCGCAAACGAGGCGTTGCCATTCTCATCAGCAGATTGGAGACACCGCAGGTCCGCACACTTGGACGGGTGGCGCGTACTGAGGCGGACCGTGTATCCGTTGAGACGTTCCTGGGAGATTCCATCGCCACCCGAACGGTGGGCACTTTGGCCTTTATTTATTGATTTTTTTTCAACAAGACACAGAAAAAACACAGTTTAAAAACACATGAAAGACACATTTCAAAACCACATGATTAATTTGGCGTGCAAGCCCGGATTTACGCTCATTCAGCGTTTACATAGTCATTTCTTTGGGTACACTGACCCGTCAGTGAGCAGCAACGTTTAGCCGTAGTCTATTCTTCTCCTTTGGAGGTTGATTTCCCGCTGGAGACTGGGACAATCAGTGACGAGACTGGAATGTTCCAACTTAAGTTTGAGGTTGAAACGCTCATTAGCCTTTCCGCAGTTGGGACAGTGAGCTTTGTTCGGACAGTTCTGGTGCCTGTGACCCGCCTTGCCACATCGGGCACAGGTCTCTTCTTTCTCCGGGCATCTAACCTTGTGATGCCCGAACCCGTTGCACATAAAGCAACGGGTTTCCCTGATGAATTACTTGCAGCTAAGGATTCGCCAGCCTAGGTTTACCCGGGCTTTCTTCAACGTGCTTCTGAAATCCTCTGGGGCCATCTCGAGCACTCAGTGGACTTTTTCACTCTTTCCTTTTGGCGTGATTGGGAAGAACATTCTGCATTTTTTGGGGCTTGGAGATCGTTCTGGCTCCGGATGCGTAGCTCAACCGCCTCCGGGTTTATCTCTGTCGTTATCATCCCCGTACACTATGATACGTGGGAGTCTTTTCTTTATCGGGCACAGCTTGTATGTTGAGGTCAAATTCTCATCGTCTTGGTAATACTCAATCACCTTCTCTATCCCTTCTGCTTTCGGGAACGGTATGTGCATTCCGCCCTCACTCACTCGTTTGAATCCTTTAACACCAATACCAATTCTCTAGGGAGCGAAGTCTAGGGCTTCTTCGTCCCGGAAATCCTCCTTAGGTGCGTCCGGGTCCTTTGGATAGACTAGGATCGCGTGTTCGGATTGGAATTTTGGTATTCCTTCCTTTTTCGGCTTTTCCTTCAGTGCTTCAGCAAAGGTGCGCTGAGGTTTCTGCTTGGACTCACTCTGCTGGTGTTCCATCAGTCTTCCCTTCAACAGCTCGATTTCTAGTTGCTGTTTGAAGAGGGCAGCTTGCATCTGATCAATGATCGGACGCAGTTGTCCCCTCACATTGTGGGACACTTTCGTCGCGGGACTGTCCAGCAGCTTGTTCATCTGCCAGAACAGCCTTAAGATCGCATCTGGGCATGCGCTCTTAGGGTTCTCCGTATCTCCATCCCCCGGAGAATGGGTCTGAAGATCCGAGCAGGATGGTATCTGCTCGCCGTGCTCTGCACTTGGCCCATTCATATTGAATGGGGGGACCGGCCCGGCGACGACGGGGCAGAGCGTGGATCGATTGGAGCAAGTAGCTCTGAAAAGAGCTTTCGTTTTCTAACGAACTTTGTGGGCGCAGGCGCGCTTTGCAAGCGAACCTACTCATGCCTCCTGCGCTAGCTTCTAACAACACTTTCAAACCACTGTCAATTATCGCCTGCTTGCTCCCCGGGGACTCTCCGATCCGCCGGTCTTTATTCAAGTAAGCTGGATGACAGCCAAACTGTGAAAGCCGAAATACAGCTATGGAGAAGACGCCTAAGTAACCTTATAGAAAATGCGGAGTTACGCAATGCAAATGACGTTTTGAAACAATGCAATATGGCAATATATCCTTATGTACATAAACTGTTGAAGATTTTATGTGTTTTGCCAGTATGAACAAACTCTGTGGAACGGTCTTTCTCAACCCTCTGGAGAATAAAATCGTACTTGCGTAGCACTACCTTTGAAGACAGATTAAATGGTTTAGCAATGTTATATATATACACAGAGATATATTCCTTAGTGCAGATGAAGTTATCGCTGACTTATCAGAAAAAAAGCAGGAGACTCAAGTTCAAATTGCTATCATAGGAACCAAGCATGATTAAAAAAGCAATTATCCTTAATTTTACAGTTCTTAAGATCCATTTTTAAATTACTGCCTATCAATGTTATATTAGAAGTCATACTTTTGGCTTAACAGCTCTATCCAGGATTTCAAATTCAGGCAGTATCAAAAATATTCTAATCCAGCGAATTGTTTCTTTTCATATTACAAATACCAACCCCGCCTTCTCGTGGTGCATCCTGTTCCCACTAAAGGAGCTCTGACAACCGCCAATAGCGGTATAACTATACCATCGGAATTAGAGGAAATGCTATCCCACACTCACCAACCCGCTTGGCCAGCGTGGTGAGTTATGGCCAAACCCCTCCAAAATGACTCCACAACTTAAATCTTGGCCCTCAGTCTCCGGCAGCTGGAATGTACCTGGCCAGAGGCAACGGCCAGTGCGACTTGAAGGCAGAGGGGGCTAAGAATCCCCGGAGGACCGGACTAGGCTGCCATCTGATGCTGACCTTGGCTACGTATACTGGATACTCCCTCTATCTTCTGATTCAAGGCTTCTTGAATTGGAAGAGGAACTACAAAGGATCAAGTGGGACATCGTCGGGCTAAGTGAGGTAAGGAGAAAAGGAGAAGATCTCATTGAACTGAAAAGTGGACATCTCTTCTACTATCGTGGAACAGATACTGGCAAAACTAGTGGTGTTGGATTTATAATAAACAAGAACCTGAAGGATAAAGTTGTAGAAGTTGAAAGTTCCTCTGACAGAGCTGCACGACTCGTTATCCAACTCTCGAGAAGATACCAGGCTCAGATTATTCAAACTTATGCACCCACCACAAGTCATCCTGAAGAAGAAATTGAAGAATTTTATGAGGAAATTCGTCATCTAAATAATAAAGGTAAGCAGCACTTGAAGATAATTATGGGAGATTTCAATGCAAAAATAGGGCAACGGCAACAAAATGAAACTTCAGTAGGTAAATTCGATCACGGCAACAGAAACCAGCGTGGAAATACTCTCGTAGAGTTTGCAGAGGCAGAAGGGTTTTTCATCTTGAACTCCTTTTTCAAGAAAAAGCCACACAGGAAATGGACATGGAGACATCCAAATGGGACGACAAGTGAAATTGATTTTATTATGTGTAACAAAAAATTCGTTATAGAAGACTGCAGTGTGCTAAACAAGTTCAACACAGGTAGTGACCATAGATTGGTGAGATGTAAGATGCACCTGAACACTAAACTCGAACGTGGCAAGCTCATAAGACAAACAAAATGTATTGACATAACCAACCTTAAAAAACACCATAATACCTTCAAGTTGGAACTAAAGAACAGATTCTCTGCTTTAGAAAGCCTAACATCGGAAAAGGTGGATATTTCTGAAGTTAACAGAAAAGTAACCAAAGATCTTATGGAAACAGCAACAAAATTAGCTGGGTCTAAGAACAAGTTGCATGTAAACAAATTATCAGGAAAAACCAAAATGTTGATGCAAAAAGAAGAGAGATGAGGACAACTAAAGAAGATGTGACTTCCAAAGTGGAATATATAGAGCTATGCAAGACAGTACGAAAAAATATAACTGAAGACGTAAGGAAATTCAACTGTGAACTAGTGAGGAAAGCAATTGAAAACAACCAAAGCCTAAAGATAGCAAAGGGACATCTCAGTAAGGGAAGAAAACAGATTATGGCACTGAAAAAAGAAGATGGTTCTGTAACAAGAAATAGAGACAAAATTTTGACAAGAGTGAAAGATTTCTGCTCCAAATTATATGAAAGGGATGATGCATGTACTCCAGACATCATGAAAGGTACCTGTACCAGAGTTCTTCCTGTCCTTCCCAGCAAAAGTTGCACATGCAATCAAGAACATGAAGCGGGGAAAAGCTCAGGAGAAGATGGAATTACTGTAGACATCGTACAAGAAGCAAGTGGAGAAATCGAAACAGTACTCGCCCAAATTTTCACTCGATGCCTTAATGAAGAGAAGATTCCTGAGGATTGGAACAACGCTGCAATGATCCTGCTACATAAAAAGGGTAACATTGAGGATCTCATGAACTACAGACCTATTAGCCTCCTATCAGCGGTTTATAAAATCTTCACTAAAGTTCTTTCACACCGTTTGAAGGTAACACTGGACATAGCTCAACCGAGAGAACAAGCTGGATTCAGGAGTGGCTACAGCACTATAGATCATATCCACGTACTGAGAGAACTAATTGAAAGAGCGAGGGAATATGAACATCCATTGTGCATGGCTTTTATCGATTATGAAAAAGCCTTTGATTCAGTGAAACCATCAGCAGTTACAATGGCTCTGCAATCCTGCGGTATTGAAGATGCATACATTAATATTATTAATAACATCTATGAAAATGCAAGTGCAAAGATTCGGCTGTTTGAAAATACAACACACATAAAAGGAAAGGGAGTGAGACAAGGTGACACCATATCTCCAAAGATCTTTAATGCCACATTGGAAAATGTCTTTCAATCACTGAACTGGGAGAACAAAGGGATAAAGATTAATGGAGAATTATCTAACCCACCTTCGTTTTGCTGATGACGTAGTCATTTTTGCACCAACCCCATCAGAGCTGCAGAGTATGATCCAGGAACTTGCCGACAAGAGTAAAGAAGTGGGATTAAAAATGAACTTTCAGAAGACAAAAGTGATGTTCAATGCTTTTACAAGAAATGAAGATTTATCGATTGATGGAGAAAAGCTGGAGATAACAGACACATACGTTTATCTTGGACAGCAGATATCAAGTGAAGGTCACATTGATGAAGAAATTAATCGGCGTACAAAACTTGCCTGGAGAGCTTTTGGAAGAAACAGCATAATTTTCATGAGCAATATGCCATTATGTCTTAAAAGAAAAGTGTTTGATCAATGCATCCTTCCAGTGCTTACGTATGGTGCAGAGCCGTGGACCTGAACTAAAAGAGACATACAAAGGCTGCAGACAACTCAAAGTAGCATGGAGAGGTGCATGCTTGGTGTAACCAGGAGAGATAAGAAGAGGAACTCGTGGATCCGAAAAATGACAAGAGTGGAAGACATCATGATCAGAGTTAAATCCCTGAAATGGCAATGGGCTGAACATACTGCCAGAAGGACAGACCATCGATGGACAGCCGAAATTTTAGATTGGATTCCAAGAGACAGGAAAGGACCCAGAAGAAGACCACATGGGAGATGGGTAAATGAAATTCGAAAGTATGCAGGAGTGACATGGAGGAGACTGGCACAAGACAGACCGTTGTGGAGGAAAACTTGGGGAGACCTTCGTCCAGCAGTGGATTGATAATGTTTGACAATGATGATGATGATGATGATATATATATATATATATATATTTACAGTTCGTTATATTATATTTTACAGTTCTTAAGATCCATTTTTAAATTATATATATATATATTTTTTTTTGAAAGAAACTGAATATATATGTATATGTAAGGATATATATCCGGTTCTGCTTTTGAACTAGTAGATGTTGGACCCCCCCCAGACAAAATCCTGCCTACGCTCTTGAAATACGTAGGATGTAATAACACATATTACATAAAAATTGAGCCGATTTGACATGCATCTATCCATGAAGTTCAGGATATCGTTTGAATCATCTTAACGAATATCACAATGGGCGGATGCATTTGACGAAAACATCAATTATAATTCTTAAAATAACATTACTCACTATCCATTTTGCACGGCCGTATTTCCTCAATGATAGTTACATTGACGTGCAGTGAAGATTCCTTTCGTTTAATTTAAGTTCACCTTGAAACGTTTCCCATTTTTCTAATGCCTCGTTTGGATTACATAACAGCTGCTTGAAAACATCACCAGAGAGAGAGAGAGAGAGAGAGAGAGAGAGAAAGAGAGAGAGACACAGACAAGCAAAGAGAGAGAGAGATGATAGATAGTCCTTTCTTGCAATACGAAACTCCCTTTACAGGGAAATGTGAAAAACAGAGATTTCTCTAGCCTATGCTGGGTCTAGATATTTGATTTCTATTCTACGCCAAGAAAGTCCGATTACTAGTATAGTTATCCTATTTTAGGTATAGTTGTTGTACAGTTCCTTGTTTTTAATTAGTTTTTCACTCTCCAAGCAGTGTACAACGCCTTTAAACAATTCCGACAGCTGAGACTCAAACTGGAGAAGGAACGGTCCCACCTCGACTTTTTAACCACTTGAAAGACATTCGGCTTGATCCCATAATTCCTTAATTTTAAAACTTCGGCAAAAGAAACATGGTTCGAAAAGAAAAAGGAGAAATTTCTTCGCCAGACCCAGATACATATACACTATAAGTGCAAGAAAGACTGGTACAGATGAGCTTATGCAAAATACATAGCAACGTCACCTATGCGCGTACTCGGTTCCGTCCGCCAGTGCGTATATAACGCGATACACTTCCTTGCTAGCTGTCAGAACTGTTTTCGGCATGAGAATGACAAGTAATAACGATTTAAGCGGTTTTCAACGCGGTGTCATAGTTGGCGCTCGTGAGGTGGGCCATAGTATTTCGGAGTTAGAAACGAAGTTCGGATTTTCTCGGACGACCATTGCAACTGTGTACCGTGACTACAAGAATTCAGGCAAAACCTCCAATCTACGATACCAGTGTGGCCGTAAAAAGACATTCGGTGAACGTGACCATCGTCGGCTGTCAAGAATCGTTTCACGCGATAGGCGTGCAACACTCTCGTAGGTATCATCGGAATTCAATGCTGGAGCCCCAACAAGCATCAGCGTCCAACTCGAGTCCCCTTGATGGGTGCACGACACAGAGCTATGCGCCTCGCTTGGGTACGGCAACACTGCCACTGGACATTTGATGACTGGAAACAAGTAGCCTGGTCTGACGAGTCGCGTTTCCAACTGTATCGCGCAGATGGAAGGATTCGTGTGTGGCGCAAACCCCATGAAGGCATGGATCCCGCCTGTCAACAGGGAACTGTGCCGGCTGGTGGCGGAGGGGGTACGTAATGACTTGTGGTGTGTTTAGCTGGACTTCACTGGGACCCCTGGTACGTCTACAAACATCTGTGACAGGCCAACGCTATGTGCGCATCCTTTCTGACGAGGTACATCCGTTCATGTCCTGCATTCATGCTGATGGGTTGGGCCTGTTCCAACAGGACAATGCACCTCCACACAAGTGTCGGGACGCCACATTATGGTTAGAGGAGCATTCATCTGAGTTTGGGGTGTTGCCTTTCCCACCCAAGTCCCCAGATCTGAACGTGATAGAACACATTTGGGATGCCATGCAACGCGCTATCGAACACATGAATCCAATACCTCGGAATACACCCGAATTGAGAAACCTTCTGCAAGAAGTATGGTATGCATTGCATACAGTATATTTCCATAAGCTAGTGGAGTCCATGCCCCGTCGTATTTCTGCAGTCCTGCGCTCCCTTGGGGAACCTACCAAGTATTAGACTGGTGTACCAGATTTTCTGACACTTCGGTGTACACTATATTGACAAAACTCACCGGACACCTAGAAGAGAAACACAACATAACATTTATTGACATAGATTAGTACGGTGTTGGTCCACCTTTAAACTTAATACATGCACTGACCCTTCGAGATATACTTTCGACAAGGTTTTGGAACACAACGATAGGTGTGCGCTTGTACATAATGCTGCCGCTAACTGTTGCTTAGTAGTAGGCTTTGGTTTTAAACTTCTTATGAGGTGCTCTAATTCATCCCATGGGTGCTCTATGGGATTAAGATCAGGGCACTGGGCTGGCCAGTTTACACACGATACGAAATTATCGTCAAACCACTTCGTAACAGTCCTTGCTTTATGGCTCGGTGCATTATCCTGCTGGTGCCAACAAGGCTCGGTTCCATAGTATTGCCGCAGAGTTGATAGGGCATAACTGTCCAGAATATCAAGGTAGACGTGCTGGTTAACAGGTTTGTCCACGATAGCCAATAGGCCGGGACCATACCATGAAAAACACCCCCACACGAGTACAGCTCCAAGCTTGACCGTAGTAACACTAAACTGTGGTGAATAGCGTTCCCTCGGCTGCCGCCATACCCACACACGGCCCACAAAGATTGATGGATCATGTATCTGGATTTATTAGTCCATAGGACCCATTTCCATTGATCTACGGTCCACGATAAATGTTCTTTTCACCATGGTAAACGACATGTAGCATTCCGAATGGAGATGAAAGGCTTATGAGCTGCCGCACGACCACGGTAACCCATGGAATGAAGTTCTGTGCGAATGGAATGTGTACATACCAAGGTTCCAGCATTTTTACTCACTTGTACACTGAGGTCTTGTGCAGTACTCCGTCGATTAGCTGTAACGACTCTTCTGAGGCTTCAAGGTCCTTTATCACTGATTTTCTTTGATCTGCCGGTAGGTTTTGCTGCTACAGGCACGCTATGTGTCTTCCACTTATTCACTACATCCAAAACAGTTTACTTGGGTATATTTAAACGACTCTCGGTTTCTCGTATGGACAATCCACTAGTATAACACCCAACAGTCTTTCCTTTCTCAAAGTCAGTTCTTTTCCGCCGCGACATTTTCACTCAACCTCACAGTGCGATCTGCTGCAGGCTTATTTTTATAGCGTTTGCAGCCGCACCGCGCATCTTAACAACGCAGTGGATCCGTTCATTTGCTTTTGAAGAGGCGTCAGGTGACTTTTGTGAATACAGTGTATATAGTAAACCTGAAAAGAAAGGATGCTATGACTTTGGAAACCGAGTACCCAGGTACCCTATGTACGACGTTCGTCCAGAAAGTAAAGAACGTTTGACCTTGGAGAACGACGCGGGTGCCCCCACCATTGTCGCGGCGTCTTCGAACACCCAGTCCTGCTAGTTCAGTCGGAGCCAATCGGCGAGGTAGCGCGGACGTTCGCCTTTTCTTTAGAGGCCGTTGAAGTGTGTGACAAAATCGAAAATCCCGCGAAGCATGAAGTCACGGAATCAGCACACGTAAAGTGATGGCGACAGAGTTTTGGGACCGAATGGGCGTCATCTAGATTCATTTAATGCCACGAGGAGAGACAATAAACTCCGAAGCCTACTGTCAGACGATTCATCGGCTCCGACTCGCCATACAGTACAAACGGTGTGGTATGTTGTCCAGCGGTATTGTTCTTCTTCACGATAATCCGCGCTCTCACTCCTCTGCAGCAACT
The DNA here is from genome assembly GCA_039090855.1 of Macrothele yani. NCBI lineage: Eukaryota > Metazoa > Arthropoda > Arachnida > Araneae > Macrothelidae > Macrothele > Macrothele yani. Next base: position 141,187,144 of record CM077013.1, on the reverse strand, counting down.
CAAGAAGAACTTCAACGGTTTGGCTGGGAAGTTTTCGATCATCCGCCATACAGCCCTGACCTAGCGCCTTCTGACTTTCATCTGTTTCTTAAGCTCAAAGAGTTTTTAGGTGGCCGTCCCTTTTCACAATGATGACGAGCTGAAAGACGTTGTCACTGAATGGTTACACAACTTAGAGGCAGTGTGGTATAACGTGGGCATTGAAAAATTGGTACCACGCTATGATACGTTCTTCAATTTCTATGGTAATTATGTCGAAAGGTAGGTAAAGTCTTCCTATAAGTGTCACATAAATATTTGTTATTTATTGTTGTTGTTTTATACCAAAACGTTCTTTACTTTCTGGACGACCCTCGTATGAAGTTACATAGACTTAGCGACCCGATCACTTTCAACAACTTAACTATGTAACATGTTAGTCGAAAGACTCCAATCTTTCTCATTCTCCAGACACAAAAGGAAACTGGGTTTCTTGAGATCATCCCAGAATCCAAAACCTAAATATTTTATCATTCCATTTGTCAATATTTATAGAGGAAACTAAAGTTTTGGAACTTGGACCAAAGTTCTGCTTCCGAACGAGAACGAATCCTTAAAGCGTCATTTCTGAGTTTCAGAGCATAATGTCGCGAGATCCGCAAGACGCCAAAGACATACTGAGCCAACTCTTTTGCTCTAGGTTACGATCGTGGTACAATTCAAAACAAACGCTTAATAAATTTAAAATTACAAGACCGATTTCGAACCTCAGAAATGACCGCTTCATTATATTAACGCTAACGGACAAATCCGGCCAGATAGCGATCATTAATGCTGTAGATTACAATCAGAAACTCGAAGATTTTTATCTCAGCTGCTGGATCGGCAGTGCTGTGGACGAACCCTCTAAAATGTTGGATTGCACAGGTACAAAGAGCTGCCAGGCTGCCCTCTATCCCGGACGATCTCAAGAAAACCGCCAAATTGCCTCCATGTCCTCAGATTCCGAAGCTCTTTGGATGACTTAAACAACATAAGCCCGGTAATCCATTGAGATCCATCGTGTCAAGGAAGTCTTCACCGACGTACCATTTAGAGAAAGCACTATCCAAATTTCTGGCAAATCATTTCCCGGAATCGGACATTATAATAACTTCCACTCAAGATTTTATCACGAAAATCAAGCAAATCTCTGTCCGACAACGCGATATTAACGGCAGTTTCGAAGTGGTTCCTCTTTACCCTTCGGTCCCCCTGCCGGAAGTCATTAGAACGTTAAAAGATGCCATATCTAATTCATCACTTTATTCACAGGAGTCTTGCCTCAGATCTTCAAGTTAATGAACTTGGTCTCAAATTATAGCTACTTTAGTTTCCAAGGACGAATCTACAAAACGATAAATTACGCTGCGATGGGATCCTCGCTTTCATCAGTCCTCGGAGAAGTAATACTTCGCCCAGTTGAGGAATATACACTGCTGGCCACCCAAAATGCAACACCAAGAAGGACACGAGATAGCAAAGCCAGATTTACTGGACATATAACAACAGATACAAAGATGAAACGATTGAGCTAACAGGCCCGTGTGACTTGCGGAACACGCAGACATCAATAGCTCGTGGGGCCCCCATGGTTGGCAATAACGGCCGCTACACGCCGCGGCATCGAACGAAAGAGGCTTTGATGTGGGCTTGGGGTATGTCGGTCCAGGGTGCTTCCACACGTTGCCACAGTTCATCAGGCGTAGCCGCGGGCGGTGCTTGCCGGGCCACTCGGTTGCCGATCAGCGACCAGACGTGTTCAATGGGCGACATATCGGGAGAACAGGTGGGCCACGGCAGCAATGACACCTGTTGGGCCGCGAAGAATTGTTGCACGATGCGTGCCATGTGCGGGCGCGCATTGTCCTGTTGAAACGTGGCAGCTGGCAGGTCCTGCAGGTAAGGGAGGACTACAGGCTCCAAAACGTAGGAGATGTAGCGGTGGCTGTTGAGTGTACCGGCGATGCGTACCAGAGGGATGCAAGTGTCATATCCAATTGCGCCCCAAACCATAACTCCAGGCGACGGACCGGTATGGCGATGCATAATGCAGGCGTCATATAGTCTCTTGTTGCGGTGCCGCCACACGCGGATCCGACCATCGTGGTGTTGCAGGCAGAAGCGGGATTCGTCGGGGAAGACAATGTCGTGCCATTCCGTAGTCCAGGCGCGGTGTTCAATGGCCCACTGCCACCGCACTCGCCGGTGGTTTAACTTCAATGGTAATCGGAGCAATGGGCGCCGTGCGACAAGTCCCCGCTCCTGTAGATGACGTCGAACGGTACGTGCTGACACAGGTTGTTGCGCTACACACCCTAATGCCTGCGCTAACGTTCGTGATGTAGCGGTGCGAGCCGTCAATGGCCGCCGCACAACATGCTGGTCCTCTCGTTCGGTGGTGTGCCGCGGCTGCGACAATCACTCACGTCGGTCCGTCCGTCCCTCCTGCACCCACCGAATCCATACTCGCCTCACTGTGGCTGGATGTCGTCCCACACAGGCGCCGGTGTCTCGGTACGATAAACCGCTGTCGCGATAAGCCACAATTCGTCCTCTGTCGAACTCCAAAACGTGCTGTAATGACTGCCGTATTCTGCGACGAGGCATCAGGAAGCTTATCACGCACCGGTCCGGCAGCACAACACACTTCCACTACTTACACCCCGCCCTCTGTGCACACTTCTTATAGTGCTATCGGTAACGTGCCGGGCGAACATGATTTGCATATGCTCTGCAATGCTAATCGTTCGCGTGTCCTCTCGCGGGTGACGCATGCTGGGAATTTCAGGCCAATCGGATGCTTCCTTCTTGGTGTTGCATTTTGGGTGGCCAGCAGTGTATATTCACAAACATCAAATCAAGGCCTACCACCTTGTCAAGATGTGCGGACAATGTATTTTTCATATGGCCTCCCGGAAAGGAGACTCTTCCTCTTTTCCTAGGTAAAATTAATGATATTCACCCTACGATCAATTTCACTATGGAGTTGGAACACAATGATATCTTGCCTTATCTGGGTGTTTTACTGAGCAAATTGCCTATAAATCACTTTTGTCACCTGCGATATTCCTTCTAGACAATCCGAATTACAGAATGCTATCGAATTGGCCACTGAGGCAGGATCCGCCCCAAACCTGGTGCTTAGCTATATCGAAAAAATCCTAGAGCCAGTCATATTAACTTTTCTATGTAACAACTACGCTTCTTGGGCTCCATTCCCAACATACCAAAAGTTTCCTATCAGCTCAAGAACGCGCTGAGCAAGACGAACCTCGGTGTCTGCATTAGGTCTCCAACATCTTCATATGCCATGCTTAACGGGAACACTGACAAGACACCACTTCCCAATCAAGCAGGTGTTTATGCCATCCCTCTACAAGATCTGGGCGGCTCCAAACGATACCACATTGGAATGACCAAACGCTTATTCAGAAATAGATTCAACGAACATAAAAGGGACATAAAGTATGGTAAAGTAACATCGGCCCTATCTAGGGAAGTCAAGCTGAAGTCGGCTGAAGACGTTAAGAAATAAGCCTCTTACTGCACCCCAAAATCTACTGCCATTCGCGAAACTCTGGCTACCATTACCAACAGCGAGTCATGCAATGGTAGCAACTCACTGGAGTTGCCACGAGTTTGGAACCAGTTCCTCAAATAGTGAATGCCTTTTGTTTTTCTTCCATGATTCCGCTTGCTAAACGAACATGACCCCTCGGGTCTTAGAATGAATCATTACATTCGTACGTGTTCGTTTATTGTCAAGTCAACCCACCACGTTCATATTATTGAAGTGTTCTATTATTAAATTTGCAGTTTGCTATCTACCTTCCTTGAGAAAGGCATCTGGTTGATGTGCGAAAGCTTGGAAACTTTGATTTGTATTCTATGCCATCAAAGGTGCATTACTTGTATAGTTATACTATAATTATATACTAGTGTTACACTATAACTATACTTTTTAGTATAGTTGCTCTACAGTTCCTTGTTATTAATTTGTTTCGCTGTCTTTGTTGGGCATGGACATTGAAAATGTTCGACGTCCAAGCCCAAAGTGACGCGCTCATATGAAGTACATGCAATTTGCATTTATTTAAGGACGATGTAGGACGTACTACAGAGGTGAAGTACGTGTCAAAACGGCAAATCTGCAGCGATACATTCCGTCGGTGTAGCTTAGTCGGTTAGAGCAACTCACACCGGAGCGTGGAGACGCGAATTCTATCGGCGTCACTGACAAATTCCTGTTTTCACAGCTGTTGGACATTTGCTTGTTGAATACCACATATTTCCCTTGTTTAAATTATAGTTTTATATACGACGGTTGTACCGAAAGTAATGCAAAAGTGGGCATAACTTTTTTTATGAACTTACAGAGGTCGTTCAAAATGCACATGTTGGTAGAGTAACCCTTTCTCTATACGAAGGTACTACTGAACATAGTCTCCATCACAAGCGATGCATTTGCACCATCGTTGAACCCAACTCTCGAATCCTCTTTGAAAAAACCTAGGTATGGAAAGTTGTACCTACTTTTTCACAGCCACTTCCTCCTCGTCTGTGTCATCAAATAGTTGTCCTCGGAGACTGTCCTTCATTGTACCGAGCAGGTAAAAGTCGGAGGGAGCAAGATCTGGGCTGTACGATGGATGGGGGACCACCGACTAGCCTAATTTGTTGATCACCAGATTCGTTGGCAAAGATGCGTGTAGTCTCGCATTGTCATGGTGAATGTGGATCCTTTTCAGATTCTTCTTGTTCGGTCTCTTCCTCCTTATGGTTTCTCTAAGCTTCTCGAGTGTCTCAATGTACCGCTCGATGGTCACGGTACTGCCACGTTCTAGAAAATCCAGGAGAATGACACCCTTGTCATCCCCCAGAAAAAAACAGTCGCCATGACTTTCTGTGCTGATCGCTGGCTGTTGAACTTCTTAGGCCTTGGTGAAGAGGCGTGACGTCATTTCATGGATTGATTCTTCGTTTCCGGTCGTAAAGATACGCCCACGTTTCATCCCCTGTCATCAGATAGGGAAAAAAATTCCTCATTGGCTTCAAACGCTTCCCGCAGATCATTCCATCCTTCTCTCCTTCAAATCGGGTGTCAACTGCCGAGGCAGCCACTTTGCACACACTTTCCGATGCCCTAAGTCTTCCACCATCTTCTTTGTGGCATTGTGACCACAGTCCAGTTGTGCAACAAGCTCACGGATTGAGAATCGTCTCTCCTCGTAAATCAATCCATCCACTAGCTGACGATTAATGTCAGTGGTCGCAGATGATGGTCTCCCATTGCGTGGTTTGTCTTCAATGCTGGTTTCTCCTTCTTTAAACTTCTTTATCCACCTTTGCACACTCCTCTTGTCAATGGTGGCATCTCCGTAAACATTCTGTAGCCTTCTGTGGATGTCGGACAGCCTGCACCTTTCGTTAGTCAATAACTCAATGGCGGCACCTAGCTTCTGTTGGAATCAATTATTTACATGCAATGAAGAAGAAGGGTTACTATAGAGGAAGAATTACTCTAGCAACTTGTGCAATTTGAACGACTTCTGTCAGTTAATAAAACAGTTATGCCTATTTTTGCATTACTTTCGGTACAACCCACGTATTTTTAAATGTACCTTTTACTCTATCATTAGGAAAACTCTGACAGAACGAATACACAGAATGGGCACATTATTACATACATCCCGATAACACTATGCAAAGCAGAAATAGCTCGTCCAGTCACGTGAGACATTGAAACTGGCAATGCCTAGAGCTTGTCTCTACGCATTGAAATCCAGTCAAGGAAAAGTAATCATGGGTAAAGGCAGCGACGTAAGTGAGTTTCACTGTGGCCACATAGTAGCTGCGAGGAAGCCTGGTTGTTCTATCACCACAACTGCTGAACTTTTGGAATTTCCATGTAAGACTGTCACTAGTGTATACCAAGACTACGTAAAACACGGAAAACTTCCATTCCATCCAAGTGAAGAAATGTGTCCCTAAACGATCAATTGACTCCGGAGGTAAGCACAGATTGGCCCGCATCATTACAAAGAATCGCACCGCTGCCTGGAAGCAGATAGCATCGGTACGTCCGCAAACTGATGCAGAAAGACTACTCATCCTAGAGTGGGTGATATTGGCTATGGTATTCGACGTCCACATCATAATTTCTTGGTGACTGGAAGACCTCGAGATATCAGGCTGCAATTCGCAAAGGCCAGTTGGAGTGCACAGGACTGGAAATAAGTCATCTGGTCTGACGAATCATGGTTTTAGCTCTATCACACCAATAGGAAGGTGCTTGTGGCGTGAACCACATGAAGCGATGGACCCAGCTGTCGAAGTTGGGTTATACCGCCAAGTGGAGGCGGTGCAACAGTTTGGAATGCGTTTACATAAGCTTTCTCCGAGACCCTCGTACCTGTTGAATACGACCCCCCAACTCCACCACCGGCACAAGATATTTGAAATATTCTCCTCCACCGTTTGCACCCTTTCGTAGCGATTCTCATTCCGCACTATGACGCCATCTTTCAACAGGACAACGCCAACCACATAATTCCCGATGGCCGACCAATTGGATCCAGGATAATTCAATTGAGTTTATCACGCTAGAATGGCCCCTTCGATCATCGAACCTCAATCCCATTGAGAATTTGTGGGACGAATCGGAAAGATCTGTTCGAGCCCGCCAACTCACCGGCAACTGTGGATGCTCTACCTCAGGCGATCCTCTCTACATAGGCGACAATACCACCTTCGCGTTTTCAACACCGCGCTGAGTCCTTACCAAGACGTCTGGCTGCTGTCGTGGGGATAAAAGGTGGAACAACAAGTTATTAGGTAGATTTACGTACAAATTTGTCCATTCCGTTTGATTGCATGAAACTTAAGATCTACTCTGCGCAATCGACGACTAGTGCAAAAGAATTTTATGTTTATCAAGTTATCATTTCTAATTTTCTGCCATTGAAAAACATAATATAGGTTGTTTCACTAGGTAGTTCTCCGAAAGAACCAACTATTGTTTTATTCCCTTTCCAAAGGTTGGTTTACCAGTGACCTTGATCCTTGATTAGTACGCGGGAGGGACTTTCCTAATAAGGCGATGAATAATTGTGGCTTCACCCAATTAGATAGCCGGGCACGGTAATTCTGTCCGGAGGTTTACTTTGTCGTTCAACGTCGTTCAGGATGGCTGTGTATACCGTTGCGTAGCGGGTGTTTACTGCGAAAAGTTATTGGATAACAAAGTCTATAAGGGTAACACAACGTGAATCCTGGAGAAGTTTGGGGGAGGAAAACCACCAGACACGTTACAACACCAGGTTAGAGAAGAAATTTGAAATCACGTGACGTGTTTTGAACCAATACAGTGGCGAACGTCCTCCTTTAGCTGAAGAAAAATCAAAGAGGTGAAGCACAGGCTGATGGCATCACAGAAAAAGACACTATGACGTTTGTCACAAGGAACTGGGTATTCTGTTTCCACCTACCAAAGAGCCGCTAAGAAAGCGTTGCGTCGTCCGTACTGAGTGACAGCTGTGCAAGAGTTTCAAAGCGTTCTTGAAAAGCGTGTGTCTTATTGTCACAAGTTCCTGACATTTGCACTCACAATTCCGACCATTTTGTATTTCACATGGTTCACTGACTAAGCATGGTTTCATTTAAACGGGTATGCCAATTCCCCGAACTCCCGCTACTGGGATTACAGATAATCCACATGAAATACACGAAATCCGATAACATCATGCAAATGTCGGTGTATTGTGTGCTGTGTTCCGAACCAGAATAATTGGAACCCATTTTCTTCAGGAGCGTAGTAAACCAGGAGTCAAATGTGAATATCTTCAGACAATTTGTGATTGATTAACCGGCATCGATATGACAACGGTGTACTTTCAACAGGATGGAGCGACATGCCACACGTCCCGTGTGAGCATGAGTAAAATTTCTTCTTTCTTCGGTGGCCGAGCAATCTCCAAAAGACTGTAGCCACCTCGTTCAGCCGATTCAGGGCTTGAGAGGAAAGTGCTAGTCCTTAACGCTTCACCCCCTGAGAAACTGTAGCCACCTCATTCACCTGATTCAGGGCTTGAGAGGAAAGTGCTAGTCCTTAACGCTTCACCCCCTGAGAAACTGTAGCCACCTCGCTCACCCGATTCACGGCTTAAGAGAAAAGGGCTAGTCCTTAACGCTTCACCCCCTGATAAACTGTAGCCACCTCGTTCACCCGATTCAGAGCTTGAGAAGAAATGGCTAGTCCTTAACGCTTCACCCCCTGAGAAACTGTAGCCACCTCATTCACCCGATTCAGGGCTTGAGAAGAAAGGGCTAGTCCTTAACGCTTCACCACCTGCGAAACGCTTCACCCCCTGAGAAATTGTAGCCACCACGTTCAACCGATTCAGGGCTTGAGAGGAAAGGGCTAGTTCTTAACGCTTCACCCCCTGAGAAACTGTAACCACCTCGTTCACCCGATTCAGGGCTTGAGAGGAAAGGGCTAGTCCTTAACGCTTCACCCCTGAGAAACACTTCACCCCTGAAAAACTGTAGCCATCTCATTCATCCGATTCAGGGCTTGAGAGGAAAGGGCTAGACCTTAACGCTTCACCCCTGAGAAACGCCTCACCTCCTGAGAAACTGTAGCCACCTCGTTCACCCGATTCAGGGCTTGAGAGGAAAGGGCTAGTCCTTAACACTTCATCTCCTGAGAAACTGTAGCCACCTCGTTCACCCGATTCAGGGCTTGAGAGGAAAGGGCTAGTTCTTAACGCTTCATCCCCTAAGAACGCTTCACCCCCTGATAAACTGTAGCCACCTCATTCACCCGATTCAGGGCTTGAGAGGAAAGGGCTAGTCCTTAACGCTTCACCCTCTGAGAAACGCTTCACCCCTGAGAAACTGTAGCCACCTCGTTCACCCGATTCAGGGCTTGAGAGGAAAGGGCTAGTTCTTAACACTTCACCTCCTGAGAAACGCTTCACCCCCTGAGAAACTGTAGCCACCTCGTTCACCCGATTCAGAGCTTGAGAAGAACGTGCTAGTCCTTAACGCTTCACCCCTGAGAAACACTTCACCCCCTGAAAAACTGTAGCCACCTCATTCATCCGATTCAGGGCTTGAGAGGAAAGGGCTAGACCTTAACGCTTCACCCCTGAGAAACGCCTCACCTCCTGAGAAACTGTAGCCACCTCGTTCACCCGATTCAGGGCTTCAGAGGAAAGGGCTAGTCCTTAACACTTCATCCCCTGAGAAACTGTAGCCACCTCGTTCACCCGATTCAGGGCTTCAGAGGAAAGGGCTAGTTCTTAACGCTTCATCCCCTAAGAACGCTTCACCCCTGATAAACTGTAGCCACCTCATTCACCCGATTCAGGGCTTGAGAGGAAAGGGCTAGTCCTTAACGCTTCACCCCTGAGAAACTGTAGCCACCTCGTTCACCCGATTCAGGGCTTGAGAGGGAAGGGCTAGTCGTTAACGCTTCACCCCTAAGAAACTGTAGCCACCTCGTTCACCCGACTCAGGGCTTTAGAGGAAAGGGCTACTCCTTAACGCTTCACCCCCTGAGAAACTGTAACCACCTCGTTCACCAGATTCTGGGCTTGAGAGGAAAGGGCTAGTCCTTAACGCTTCACACCCTGAGAAACTGTAGCCACCTCATTTACCCGATTCAGGGCTTGAGAGGAAAGGGCTAGTCCTTAACGCTTTACCCCCTGAGAAACTGTAGCCACCTCGTTCCCCCGATTCAGAGCTTGAGAAGAAAGGGCTAGTCCTCAACGCTTCACCCCCTGAGAAACTGTAGCCACCTCATTCACCCGATTCAGGGCTAGAGAGGAAAGGGCTAGTCCTTAACGCTTCACCCCCTGAGAAACTGTAGCCACCTCGTTCACCCGATTCAGGGCTTGAGAGGAAAGGGCTAGTCCTTAACGCTTCACCCCCTGAGAAACTGTAGCCACCTCGTTCACCCGCTTCAGGGCTTGAGAGGAAAGGGCTAGTCTTTAACGCTTCACCCCTGGGAAACGCTTCACCCCCTAAGAAACTGTAGCCACCTCATTCACCCGATTCAGGGCTTGAGAGGAAAGGGCTAGTCCTTAACGCTTCACCCCCTGAGAAACTGTAGCCACCTCGTTCACCCGATTCAGGGCTTGAGAGGGAAGGGCTAGTCGTTAACGCTTCACCCCTAAGAAACTGTAGCCACCTCGTTCACCCGATTCAGGGCTTTAGAGGAAAGGGCTACTCTCTAACGCTTCACCCCCTGAGAAACTGTAACCACCTCGTTCACCAGATTCTGGGCTTGAGAGGAAAGGGCTAGTCCTTAACGCTTCACACCCTGAGAAACTGTAGCCACCTCGTTCACCCGCTTCAGGGCTTGAGAGGAAAGGGCTAGTCTTTAACGCTTCACCCCTGGGAAACGCTTCACCCCCTAAGAAACTGTAGCCACCTCATTCACCCGATTCAGGGCTTGAGAGGAAAGGTCTAGTCCTTAACGCTTCACCCCCTGAGAAACTGTAGCCACCTCGTTCACCCGATTCAGGGCTTGAGAGGGAAGGGCTAGTCGTTAACGCTTCACCCCTAAGAAACTGTAGCCACCTCGTTCACCCGATTCAGGGCTTTAGAGGAAAGGGCTACTCCTTAACGCTTCACCCCCTGAGAAACTGTAACCACCTCGTTCACCAGATTCTGGGCTTGAGAGGAAAGGGCTAGTCCTTAACGCTTCACCCCTGGGAAACGCTTCACCCCCTAAGAAACTGTAGCCACCTCATTCACCCGATTCAGGGCTTGAGAGGAAAGGGCTACTCCTTAACGCTTCACCCCTGAGAAACTGTAACCACCTCGTTCACCCGATTCAGGGCTTGAGAGGAAAGTGCTAGTCCTTAACGCTTCACCCCCTGAGAAACTGTAGCCACCTCGCTCACACGATTCAAGGCTTGTGAGGAAAGGGCTAGTCCTTAACGCTTCACCCTCTGAGAAACGCTTCACCCCCTGAGAAACTGTAGCCACCTCGTTCACCCGATTCAGGGCTTGAGAGGAAAGGGCTAGTTGTTAACGCTTCACCCCCTGAGAAACTGTAGCCACCTCGTTCACCCGATTCAGGGCTTGAGAGGAAAGGGCTAGTCCTTAAAGCTTCACCCCTGAGAAACGCTTCACCCCCTGAGAAACTGTAGCCACCTCGTTCACCAGATTCAGGGCTTGAGAGGAAAGGGCTAGTCCTTAACGCTTCACCCCCTGAGAAACTGTAGCCACCTCATTCACCCGATTCAGGGCTTGAGAGGAAAGGCTTCTTAACGCTTCACCCCCTGAGAAACTGTAGCCACCTCATTCACCCGATTCAGGGCTTGAGAGGAAAGGCTTCTTAACGCTTCACCCCCTGAGAAACGCAGGCGAGCGTGATGACGTATCTGCGCTGGTTCTTCGGAAGCCAAGATCCACAGGGAGCAAGAACACCATAGGAAAGGCACTTTCAGTCAGTTATCCACAGGGAGCAAGAACACCATAGGAAAGGCACTTTCAGTCAGTTATTACCGTGTTTAACACATTACAGTGTGTTATTTGTTGCAATGCGCACTAAAATATTAGAAATTGCCTTTTTGAAAAACAAAAGTAAAGAATTTTGTGTCCTAAAATGAGAAATCATTAATGTAATAGTATAAATGCGATCATTTTAAATGGACAATTTCTGCCATGAATGCTTTTTCTTTAAAAAGTATTTTGCTTACTATACTAACTATATTTTTCTCATGTCAGAAACTCAGTGTATCGTTCTTTTTTTCTTTTTAGTAATTCCCTAGAAAAGTTTAGTGGTTTAAAAGTTTAAAACCTTTTTCTCTGTCACAAACATTAGTTGTTTAAAACTTTTAAGATACGGAAACTTACTGAGTTTTTCAAACTCCGCAAAAGTAGTTCAAACATTCTGTTAATTTATAAAATGAAAATTATTTACTTACATTTTGCATCCATCATGGTTTCTGAAAGTCACTGAGTTTAAAAAGTGGTGAACAAAATTTACTTCGTGAAATGAAAGTATGTTCATTAGTGCACAAACTAGAAAATGTTTTTTTCATTGTACAAAATGTAAAACTGTTTTCTTCATTGCCCAAATGAAAAAAAAAACTTGTTTTTTCTTACTGCGTTTGAGTCAATCCATTTCTTTCTTTATTTTCTGCAGAGCTTTCCTGCGCCGCACTTGTAATGAATTTCTGTTCAGAAAACGAATTCGAATAAGTGTTCGTATTCTGCAAAACCCACAAATAACATCTTTGTTGGCAGATAGAAAACGTTTTTCTTGATCATTTATGAGTTCTCTAATAACACCTTTCCCTTTTTTAAATGTCCTGTCGTGAACTGCGCAGAAAATATTTTCAAACTGATTAATAATATCCCAAGAACATGATGGTACTCTCAGAGAGTCAATAGATAATAGCCTTACCTAATTATCTTGAACAGAATTAGTCTTGGGGAAGTTTTTTGAAACAGTTCCTATAGAAGGATCTTTATCGGAACCCGATAAAGATCCTTCTTATAAACACGAAAGGACGTGGAAAACAATGTCCTGTCCTTTCGTGTTTATATGCGTATTTCAGCACATGATGATATTTCTTTAAAAAAACGGAAATAAAAATCACTGAGTGTACTACTTGAGTGAAACACAACGTGAAACAAATGCTGTATATAAACCAAGAAAAGGCGCGGGCGTCCATAACAGAGGGAAATTTGGTGTTGTAGGGAAGTTGACAAACGAAGCTCAGGGAGCAGGCCAGCGCGATGACGTAGAAACAAGTGACCAACCCGTTTTCCACCCACCCTTTCAGACACAGGTCAACATTCAGTTCCTCAAAGGGACGGACCAGCCCTTTCCTCTGTAAAGCCCTGACCCGATTTGACTCCTCCCGATGTTTTCTTATGGCGATATTTCAAGTGTCGTGCCTACAGCAATAAGTCTCGCATGTTAGAAGACTTAGTAAGAAACATCAGTGCAGCAATCCGCAATATTGAAGAGAATATGCTGCGGCGGACCATTCATAATACGCAGCGTCACGTTTGAGTGTGTTTGGATGTCGGTGGAGGACATTTCCAGCATTTAATGTGAATGGTGCTACATTCCCATGAACTAAACAAGGTACATTGTAAACCACATGTCGTGTTTCTAAGTAATTGAAAACTGTAGATTTGTATAGCGGACATACAAACAAACATTCAATTTTATATACACTTTATTGACAACAGTAACCGGACACCCCTTCAAAAGCAAATGAACGGAACCGCTGCATTGTTAAGATGCGCGGTACAGCCAGCAGCAAACGGTATAAAAACAAGCTTGCAGCTGACCGCGATAATATCGCACTGTGAGATTGACTGAAAATGTCGCGCGGGAGAGAACTGACTTTGTGAAAGCAAAGATTGTTGGGTGTTATATTAGTTGGTTGTCCATAAGAGAAACCGAAAGGCGTTTAAACATACCCATGTATTGAATAAGTGGAAAACACATGAGTGGAAAACACATTTTCCACTTATTCAGTACATGGGATGTATTGAATAAGTGGAAAACACATGGCGTGCCTGAAGTAGCAAAACGTACCGGCAGACCACAGAAAATGAGTGATAGAAGACGTCGAAGCCCCAGGAGAGTCGTTACAACTAATCGACGGAGCACTGCACAAGACCTCCGGGTACAGGTGAGTAAAAATGGTGCAACCTCGGTATGCATACGAACCATTCGTAGAGAACTTCATTCCGTGGCTTACTGTGGTCGTGCGGCTGCTCGTAAGCCTTTCATCTCCACTCGGAATGCTACTCGTCGTTTAGCATGGTAGAAAGAACATTTATTGTGGACCGTAGATCAATGGAAACGGGTTCTATGGACTGATGAATCCAGATGCACGATCTATCAGTCTGATGGCCGTGTGTGGGTATGACGGCTGCCGGGGGAACGCTATTTACCACAGTGTACTGTTCCTACTGTCACGTTTGGTGTGCTCAGTGTACTCGTGTGGAAATGTTTTACGTGGTATGGTCCCTGCTCATTAGTTATCGTGGACAAACCGCTTAATCAGCTCGTCTATCTCGATATTCTGGACAATTATGTCCTACCAACTCTATGGCAATACTATGGAACCGAGCCTTGTTGGTACCAGCAGGATAATGCACCGAGCCATAAAACAAGGACTTTTACAGCGTGGTTTGACGGTAATTCTGTATCGTGTGTGGACTGGCCAGCACAGAGCCCTGATATTAATCCCATAGAACACCTATGGGATGAATTAGAGCGCCCCATAAGAAGTTTGGAACCAAGTCCTAATACTAAGCGTCAGTTAGCGGCAGCATTTTGTACTGAATGAAAGCGCATACCTTTCGCTGTGTTCCAAAACCTTGTCGAAAGCATGTCTCGAAGGGTCAGTGCGTGCATTAAGGCCAAAGGTGAACCGACACCGTACTATAATGCCAATAAATGCTATGATGTGTTTCTCTTCTAGGTGTCCGGTGACTTTTGTCGATATACTGTATGTAGATCGTGATTTTGTAGTGTATATAGATTGTAATTTAAATTAAGATATTTAATAATAAAATTTTTATGAGATATACTGAAAAATGAAAATAGCAAATCAGAATCCACAATGCTTTTAAAAACTTTGAGTCTTCTTTCTAAGACGTTTATACCTGTTCAGTTCAACGACAAGGCACTTTTTTAATTAGAACTACATCACTGATCTTAGATGCTTACGACCTCGAAGAAATGGAGGAAAATAACACTTATTATCTGAATTACCTGAAGCTCTGAGATAAGGTGCGTCGCATAAATACAGAGACAGTCGACTTTGCGCCGTGAACGCAATGTGAATATATGTAGGAAGCTGAAGTGGTACATAATTTGACATAACCCTACAACAAACGTTTCGATCCATCGAGATTACCGGATTGTGTGAAAAGAACACCACAAAGTGAAATAGTGTAATTTTAGGTGTCTCATAAATATAAATACAACTATGTAAAGTAGCCGCATGCAAATGAGATGTACAAATTAGCACGTTGTACGCACGCGCATGGGCCGTAATTCGGTCCAGCCTACAAAAGACAGCGGACCTACCGTTGTGACGTACCTGCTAGCAGGACGCACACGACATAAAGGCAGATAGGAATCAGTATAAAATGTCTGCGTAGCTCAGTTGGTAGAGCGACTTGTTCCGGAATAAGCGGCCTCGGGTTCGAATCCCGGCGTAGACCAAAAATGACGGAGAAATTTACTTCGTTATAATGGCGCCCGAACTATCCGGATGACCCGCCCGTTCAAAATCTCGCATTGGTGTGATGTTCTTTGTACACCGCGAGATAGGAAAAATCAGAGAATCCCCTCTCGAGCGCTTCGAAAAATAAAAATGTGTGATGTTGCATTCCACACACCAGATTGACTGGGAGTTCTCAAGTGCACGTTCTACAATGGATGGATGTCTGCAACGATTCATGGTCACGGCTGACCCGTGGGCCATGCCCCCGGCCCTCTTTCGGGGGGGGGAGATGTGACGTACCTGCTAGCAGGACGCACACGACATAAAGGCAGATAGGAATCAGTATAAAATGTCTGCGTAGCTCAGTTGGTAGAGCGACTTGTTCCGGAATAAGCGGCCTCGGGTTCGAATCCCGGCGTAGACCAGAAATGACGGAGAAATTTACTTCGTTATACCGTCAGACATTCATTTGCCGAAATGCCACGCAATAGTCAACTTTCTGGTGAGGAGATACAGAAGATTTGGAGACTGAAAGCAAAATGGATTGTCTGTAGCGAAAATTTGTAAAGCCATTGGGAGGAGTAGGGCAGTCATTTGTAAGACTTTATCGAAACGCGGTGCGTTAACTTCCAGAAAATGGCCTGGAAGGCCTCGAATAACAACCAAACGAGATGATCGTGCCATCATGCGTTTAGTTTCGTCCCAAAGGTTATCACTTCGTCAAATTTCTCGGACTGTTGGTGTCACCGTCTCAAAGGACACAGTTCATCGACGAATCAAGGAAAGTCGCAACATTGTGCTCCGTAAAATGCGCCGTCTGACACACCTCACGCTGCGCCACAAGGAAGCTAGATTGTTATGGGCAAGCAGCCACATGCACTGGAAGGACGAGTGGATCACAACTATTTTTTCCGATGAGAAAAAGTTCAACCTGGACGGCCCTGACGGTTGGAACTGCTATTGGCATGATTTACGACGCGAGCCACGCACCTTCTTCAGCAGACAGAAAGGAGAGGGGATCTGTGATGGTCTGGGGTGCTTTTGCGTTCAATGGGACAACGGATATCGCTTTTCTGCAAGGCAGGCAAAACTCCGAAACGTATCAGGACATACTCAGCAGCCACCTTCTACCGTTTGCCAGAACTCTAGCGGGTATTGATTATCTGTTCCAGAAAGACAATGCCTCTAACCATCGGTCTACATCAACGAAAAGCTGGTTTAACACTCATCATGTGACCGTAATGGATTGGTCAGCACTCAGTCCAGATCTAAACCCTATCGAGAACCTCTGGGGTATCCTAACCCGTGATGTGTATGCGAATGGGCGGCAGTTCTCAAGTGTGGTGGCATTGAAAGAGCAGATTGAACGAAGCTGGTACGCACTCCGTCCAGAACACTTACATCATCATACAAACAAAGAGCGAAGCTCTTTGTTTGATGTTCCTAGTCCACGTTAAATGTCTGTATTAATTATTCATTCGCCTTCTAATTATTTCTTCAGTTGCTGCTTTACCATCTTTGGTGAATCCCCAGCATTGTGAGGGGCTCCAAGAAGCAACCTGCGAACTTGGCTTGGCAGTTAGCATGTGTGAGTCTGGAGGAATTCGGGGCCGCTGTGGTGTAGCGGAAACATATCCGGCGCGTAAATGGAAGACCCTGGGTTCGACTCCCGGTGGCGGCCAATGAGTATTTTTTCCGTGACTCACTTATAAACGTGAAAAGAGCGAAGATCTTTGTTTGATGATCCTAGTCCACGGTAAATGTCTGTATTAATTATTCATTCGCCTTCTAATTATTTCTTCAGTTGCTGCTTTACCATCTTTGGTGAATCCCCAGCATTGTGCGGGTCTCCAAGGAGCAACCTGCCAACTTGGCCTGACAGTTAACGTCTGTGAGTCTGGAGGAATTCGAGGTCGCTGTGGTGTAGCGGAAGCATATCCGGCGCGTAACTGGAAGACCCTGGGTTCGACTTCCGGTGGCAGCCAATGAGAATTTTTCCGTGACTCACTTATAAACGTGGAAAGAGCGAAGATCGTTGTTTGATGTTCCTAGTCACGTTAAATGTCTGTATTAATTACATCACTTGGTGGACAGCATGCCGAATCGGGTTTTCAGTGTTATTCGGAACAACGGCTCCACTATTCGTACCGGAGGTGCTCATACCTAATAAGTCTTTATATTTTTGAGACAGCGTATTTCTGTTTTTTTCTTGTACTTGGCATTGAAATTGGTATGTTTCCGTTAAACTATTGTGCAGCTGCGTATCCCATGCTGTTTTTGCTATAAATATGAGGTTTACATTTCAGCTCGTTGTTGTTTCTTTTTTATTCGAGAATTTGTTCTTTCTCTATATTTATGCGACGCACTATACCTGAACAATTCAATTGTATTTTCATTCAATCTTCCAACCCTTTGTTCTGTTTCCAAGCATATTGAGGAAGTCAAACGCTAATGGACATCTTTGTGCATTTGGGAATGAGGTTGGATATACGTATTCTCTTACCGGGGCATTCAATGTGTCATCAGAATTTCAAGGCTTTCTGCTAAACCCTTTTGCACTGAATGGTTATTGGTTATGTTAGGTGCATAAAATCCCGCAACAAGACGGCGAAATATTCCTCATTTCTTACCTAAGTAGTCCAACTTTCCTTATCCTAGTGACTTTATTGTTATACCCGAGTCGCAAATGTGGCCTGTTAAATGCCTAACAAAAGTAATTGTTCTTGTTACAAACGATTACGTACGATATGCTTGGCAATTACGGAAATAATCCTATTTACGCATGTGCATCGAACTTTTTGTCTCTATCTCCATTTTTTCCTTTAAGGATAACTTTTGTTTTTTACCTCATGCTTGTTTCTCATTGGTCCAAAGAAATAGCAGTCGGAGCGTAAGTAAATATGATATTCTTTACTTTTTCGGCAAAAGTTATGGATCTTGTTACAAACGATTACGTACGCTATGCTTGGCAATTACGGAAATAATCCTATTTACGCATGTGCATCGAACTTTTTGTCTCTATCTCCATTTTTTCCTTTAAGGATAACTTTTGTTTTTTACCTCATGCTTGTTTCTCATTGGTCCAAAGAAATAGCAGTCGGAGCGTAAGTAAATATGATATTCTTTACTTTTTCGGCAAAAGTTATGGATCCTCCTCAAAGAAGAGAATCAAATTATAGCCCTTGAAAAGTAAGTTAACTCTACTGTTAAATTCCTTTCATAAACTATTGTTTGTGAATTTTGTCACTCACAAATCAGAATCTTACTTGAACTAATTCGCATGCCCTGTGTTTATATTTTTCTCTTCTCTTTAATACGGTTCGGTCACCATCAATGCTAAAATTGCGTTGTGTTTGGCATAATATGCAGTATACACACTCTTAAATATTTTGTGGAATGTTGCCCCAAAAAGCGATGCTACACCAACTGCACCGCTTTCTAAAAGAATGTTACACCATTTTGTGGTGCAAACAAATACAACAACATGATTCAACCTTGCACCATAATGTGGTGAAACGTTGCGCCATATTATCGGGTTTTGTTTGCATCACACAATGGTGTATCACTTCTCAAAAAGTTCTTCAGTCTGTAGCACCACTTTTTCTTGCAACCTACCGCAAAAATGTTAACAGTATATATACACTATATTGACAAAAGTCACCGGACACCCCTTCAAAAGCAAATGAACGGATCCGCTGCGCGTTATTAAGATGCACGGTACAGCTACAAACGATATAAAAACAAGCCTGCAGCTGACCGCGATCATACCGCACTGTGAGACTGAGTGAAAGTGTCGCGGCGGGAGAGAACTGACTTTGACAAAGGAAAGATTGTTGGGTGTCATATTAGTGGATTGTCCATAAGAGAAACCGAGAGGCGTTTAAACATACCCAAGTCAACTGTTTTGGATGTACTGAATAAGTGGAAGACACATAGCGTGCCTGAAGCAGCGAAACGTACCGACAGACAATCAGATATAGAGGACGTCGAAGCCTCAGTAGAGTCGTTACAGCTAATCGACGGAGCACTGCACAAGACTCCAGTGTACAGGTGAGTAAAAATGCTGGAACCTCGGTATGTACACGTACCATTCGCAGAGAACTTCATTCCGTGGGTTACCGTGGACATACGGCTGCTCATACGTCTTTCATCTCCACTTGGAATGCTACTCTTCGTTCAACATGGTGTAAAGAACATTTATCGTGGACCCTAAATCAACGGAAAACTGGTCCTATGGACTGATGAATCCAGATAAACGATGCATCAGTCTGATGGCCGTGTGTGGGTATGGCAGCAGCCGGGGGAACGCTATTTACCACAGTTTAGTGTTCCTACGGTCAAGTTTGGAGCTGGCAGTGCACTCATTTGCGGGTGTTTTTCGTGGTATGGTCCCGACCCATTGATTATCGTGGACAAACCTGCTAACTAGCACATCTATCTCGATGTTCTGGACAATTATACCCTACCGACTCCGTGGAAATGCTATGGAACCGAGCCTTGTTGGTACCAGCAGGATAATGCACCAAGAAATAAAGCAAGGACTGTTACGGCGTGGTTTGACTATAATTCCGTATTGTGTGTGGACCTGCCAGCACAGAGCCCTGATCTTAATCCCATAGAGCACCTACGGCATGAATTAGAGCGCTGCAGAAGAAGTTTGGAACCATGGCCTATATGACGTATTTTCTAAATTAACTTTCATTTTTAGTTCCTTATCTTATGTAAATTTGAATTTGTTCCCCGTTATACTTCCAAACTTAACGTGACATCTTCTCCCACGAGAATACTGTTGGCAACACATTTGAGGTCAGAGAGAAAATGACGTATGATTGTGAAGAACGATAGATAAAGAAGGACGATACGACAGTTGCTCATGTGAATGTGTGTGTGTTGACGTTCGATTGTTAAGCTAAATGTGAAATTAACAAGTGTAGTGCAATATTGTGCTATATTGTGGAGTTTTACTATAAGTCGTGCTGCAGCAATAAAAGGTTATAGCAAGTCTGACTTCTGTTTATGTTTCGTCTGGCCGTAAAAGCTTATTTAGGAACTATTGCATCGTATTCTTATTTATTTCAACATTCCTTAGTCATGATTTAGACATAACGTGAAACCAATCTTGCTCACGAAAAAGGCATTACGTTATACCTACTACTGGGCAACAGTTAGTGGCAGCATTATGTACTGAATGGAAGCGCATACCTATTGCTGTGTTCCAAAACCTTGTCGAAAGCATGTCCAGAAGGGTCAGTGCATACATTAAGGCCAAAGGTGGACCGACACCGTACTAATGTATGCCAATAAATACTATGTTGTGTTACTCTTCTAGGTGTCCGGTGATTTTTGTTAATATTGTGTATATTATGCCAAATAAACCCAATTTTAGCATTGCTGGCGACCAAACCGTTCTAAAGAAAAGAGAAAAATATAAACGCAAGACATGCGAATCAATTTTAAGAAAATGAAAGTTTTCTTAAGATGAACTCCGTTAAAAACCACCAAAATTTTCAAAAACCAAATCACGTCCGATACATAGGCTTGCATTTAAATGCATAGATTCATCTTTGTTAATAATATGGCAGTGTTCTACTCCAATGAAATGTTTAACCTGAAACTGTTATAATTTTCGTAACTACGTTACTTTAGAAAGTGTACAACATTCAACGTACGATCTCAATGGATTTCATTTGCGTTTTCCTATACCACAATACGTGAGGTATAGCACTTAAAAATTTTTATTCGAAGGTGTAAGTTTAGCTTCCGTCTGAAATAATATAGATAACAAAAATATTGCCTTTTTTTGAATCTGCAGTTTTTGCAGTAAGGTTCTGATATTAGGGTGGGCATTGGGATGCACATTATCTTTATCTTCTTGAGGTTTAATGAGCCCTTTCTACTTCCATCAGATTTTGAAGGAGTCTTTGGAAAGCGACCAGCAGCATAGTGTATCAATCAGCATATCATAATTATTTACATCTTTATCTTCTTCTAAAAGGTGTTTAATGAGTCCTTTTTCTCCCATCAGATTTTGAAGGGCTCTTTGGGAAGTAACCAAAAGAGCCCTTCAAAAAGCGTATCCGCATATCGTAAATTATTTACATCTTTATCTTCTTGGGTTTTAATGACCTCTTTTTACTTCCATCAGTTTCTGAATGGGTTCTCGGAACGTGACCAGCAGCATAGAGTATCCGCATATCGCAAATTATTTATATATTTATTTTCTTGGGGTTTAATGAGCCCTTTTTACTTCCATCAGATTTTGAAGGGGTCTTTGGAAAGGCGACCAGCAGCATAGAGTATCCGCATATCGTAAATTATTTACATCTTCTTGGGGTTTAATGAGCCCTTTTACTTCCATCAGATTTTGAAAGGGTCTTGGAAAGGCTACCAGCAGCATTGAGTATCCGTATATCGTAAATAATTTACATCTTTATCTTCTTGGGGTCTGATGAGGCCATTTTACTTCCATCAGATTTTGAAGGGGTCTTTGGAAGGCGACCAGCAGCATAGTGTATCCGCATATCGTATATTATTTACATCTTTATCTTCTTGGGGTTTAATGAGCTCTTTTTACTTCCATCAGATTTTGAAGGGATCTTTGGAAGGCAACCAGCAGCATAGAGTAACCGCATATCATAAATTATTTTCATCTTTATTTTCTTGGTGTTTAATGAGTCCTTTTTACTTCCATCAGATTTTGAAGGGGTCTTTGGAAAGGCGACCAGCAGCATAGAGTATCCGCATATGGTAAATTATTTACATCTTCTTGGGGTTTAATGAGCCCTTTTTACTTCCATCAGATTTTGAAAGGGTCTTGGAAAGGCTACCAGCAGCATTGAGTATCCGCATATCGTAAATAATTTACATCTTTATCTTCTTGGGGTTTAAAGAGCTCTTTTTACTTCCATCAGATTTTGAAGGGGTCTTGGAAAGGCGACCAGCATCATAGAGTATCCGCATATGGTAAATTATTTACATCTTCTTGGGGTTTAATGAGCCCTTTTTACTTCCATCAGATTTTGAAGGGGTATTTGAAAAGCGACCCGCAGCATAGTGTATCCGCATATCGTAAATTATTTACATATTTATCTTCTTGGGGTTTAATGAGCTCTTTTTCTTCCATCAGATTTTAAAGTGGTCTTTGGAATGACGACCAGAAGCATAATGTATCCGCATATCATAAATTATTTATATTTTTATCTTCTTGGAGTTTGATGAAGCCATTTTACTTCCATCAGATTTTGAGGAGCGCTTTGGAAGTCGACCAGCAGCATAGTGTATCAACATATCATACAATGTTTTATAAATACACTTAATTTAATGTTCTTTCTCTTATATCTAGAGATTCAGAGGTTTTCTGTAGAGAATTTGAGTAAGTGAGTGTCCGACGCCAGGTCTTAAAGAACCCTTGGAAGTAGGAAGCTAAGAGATATGAGGGTAGAGTGCCCGACAGGAAAGTCACACACAAGCGAGATAGAAAAGGTGGAGGAGGACGCCCTCATTCTTTAACAGAGTGCCAGTAGCCTTGGACAGACGGCTTAACGTGCCCATCCCACGTACAACGGATATTAAGTGGTTCGAATGTTTGTACCTGCCTGGGATCGATCCTGAGGTTTCTCCATGGCAGCCACGAACGTTGGCCACTAGGCCATTAATGGCCCGTTTTTATATTTAGTGCAGGGCCAATGAAACATTTGAAAGTGCGTGCGCCAATTAGCGATAATTTTCTAAAAATCTCTCGTGCGTGTCCATGAGAATTTTTGACCATCAGAATACAATTTATTATTATTATAAATTGTTCACTCACAAAAAACAGGAAAAAAACCCACAAACAATCCGAAGCCAGTATCAATTGTTTACTTTTATTATAATTGAAATATTGATGAGTGCGCTGGGTCGGTGAGGAAGTTAAAACATGTCATACGACGTCACATAGGTGAACGGGCTTGATACTGTGGCGTTGAACACGCCGCTCTTCGCTAGTCCACTAATGTCCCTTCGAGTTACGGCTAAGGAAAATCCTTTCGCGCTCCTTCTTGGACCAACCCAGCGAACTGTCATCTTCTGGTTGCATGACTGGAGGCCTTCTTTTCGGGCATCTATCTCCGAAGACGCATTAAACTGAAACAAATCCTCTTCCTCTCGCAGCCTTCACCAACATTTTTTAAACTATCTCCGACACTAAAAGCTCGTAAATATTCCTTAGTAAGAGTTGTGAATGAAGTAACTCTTACTAAGGAATATTTACGAGCTTATAATCATTATACACTCAGTAGATAGGGGTGATGGGCAGTTGACATGGGTATCTCCCTCCGCAAATTGGAACAGACCCAAACCGGACTCAGGCGGTAAATAGACCGACCGCAGGGCTTCCCAATAGTGTATCACAATCGACGAACATGGGTAAACGGGGTGATCCGAGCGAATTTGATCGTAGAAGCATTGATGGCGCAAGGCAGATGATCATTCTATCGCTTATGTGGTGATAAGAACCCTCGGGTTCCCAAGGGAAACCGTATCAAGGTTGTACCGCGAGTATACCATTGATGGACGTACCAGCGCGCAGAGAGTAAACGGTGACTGATCATACGCTATTGATTGCCGGAGTCATAGACTATCCATGCTCGTACAAACCGGCCGCTTGGCAACGGCGGCGCAAATTTAGGGATCTCAGAAACATTTGAAAAAAAAAATACGGGACACTTACGACTGAGGGTGAAAGGTTAGTATGCGCAGTGAGCATCCATCACGTATACCAGTCTTGCAAAATGATTCTAACTATTCTTATTAATCAATAAGTCTTGCTAACTCCTGCAAAACCGTATACTCCACTTTATCTGTCTCGCCCAATTTAGTAGATTTTTTTAAAAACGGAAATTCAGTTTTTAAAGCGTCTATAAAATCACACTTTCTTTTCGGCATTTTCAACGTTCAACAGGGCCACAGGAGAATTGATAAACCATACATTTTAACAGCAGCCCCGTACAGTAATTAATACTCTGCAAACACCAAACTGTTTCTCTCGGAGCAAGCTACTAAAATGGCGTGGGCCAAGCGGACCGTTTCGCTGCGGGTAGATAATTGCCTGCATCCACCAGGTGTCGAGTTCACGCGCCCTCCGCTCTCCCGATATCAATCTGCCGCGGCTATGCTTGCCTACGTAATGAGAGCATTGACTACAGAGTTAGACGCGAGAGATATCGTCACGTGATTTGTAAAAGAATAGGAATTGTAACTCACTGATTTTGTTTTTCAGTCTTGAACTCTAAAATACAGGACAAAAAGCTGTTGTTTGCCGCCCCGGTGGCTCAGTGGTCTAAGGCGCTGGCCTCTGATCATTCGTCCGTAAGGAATCCGGGTTCGAATCCCGGTAGGGCATGGATGTTGTGTTTGTCTTACGGCACTGGCTCTGTCCCTTCCCTGGAACCAGTGACCCTAAATTAGGGACGGGCGACTGCTTATAGCCCATTGAGTTGCTCACGGTGGTCGTTAAACCTACAATAAAAAAAAATGCTATTGCGAAGAGTTTTCTCGGGATAACGGGATGCATTAGCCAAAAACGGGAAGATCCCGTATTTTACGGGGCGTCTGGGATCCTTACGCAAATTACAACCAGGTTAAATGTCGGAGACCCAAGTAGCGTCGGCGAACAAACTGTACGTCGTACGCAGCATACCCTGCGCAAGGGGAGCCGACGGCCTATTCGTGCGCCACTGTTGATTGCTCGTCAACGGACATTACAGTTCACCTGCTGCCCGAAACATCAATACTGGATCTCTGCAGAGTGGCGCCGCGTCGGTCGTATGGTCAGATGAATCCCGTTTTCTCAGCTGCACCGAGCTAACGGAAAGGTTGCAGGTGGGGAGTCGATAGCACGACGCCATGGACCCATCGGGCCAGGTCTTCTCTGTTCAAGGCGGTGGTGGTTACATGATGGCTTGAGGAACTTTCTCATGGTACACATAAAATCCCTTAGTGTGTCTGGAGATGTTCTTAACTGCTGCGTGCTACCGGCATGTGCTATCTGATCACCTATACAATTGCATGGCCTTTGCGCATCTTACGGCACATGGCCTATTTCACTGGACTAGAGGTCTGCACGGGGGCTAATTTGGTGGACCCGGCCCTGCCCACGCCCGTGCGCTTAAGGCCCAGCCCGGCGCGGCCCGTTTCAAATATTAGACACTGGGCCTTGCCCAGGCCCGTCAAATGCAGCTCTTATTTAGGCCCGGTCCTTGATGTGCCATTTGGTATTATTTTGTTTTTCTACTCTATTTTATTAAAATGTGAAAGTTATATAATGAAATGATATATTATTGAAAATATTTAGTTAAATGCAAGCCTAAAAATATTAACTAAACTTTGACAATTATCGAAAAATATATAAACTCTAAAGAGAAAAAGGAAGACTAAGCGCGTTCAGAATTTCCCTTTCTCTGAACTAGTAAGCGGTAACACTACGAAAGTGAATCCCTATACGGATTAGGGATAGGAGAAAACAAGAAAGATGACACCGAGTTTTCGGTTGTAATAAGCACGTTTTTTGAATCCGTTCTGACGCAAATAAAATTTATCAAAGCTATCCAAAGTCAATGGAACTGCTATGGAAAACAATAGTATCTGACGGAAGAAAGAAGTTTTTCAATCGGGTTTTTAATCCCTCAGATATTGCTGTAAGCTGAATCGTAAGCTTACGCCCTCTAGTTGCAGACTTGTGCGTTAAGAAAAACATGAATTTATGTGAGAACCATTTCGCACCGGAAACGCACAAAAAAATTTTTAAATCGGACTCTTAGAAACAATGATATTGACAAAAATAAGATATGACCTTACGTTCCCTGGTGGGGAAAACCATGCATTATTTTAGGAAGAAAGTATTCTCAAAAGGTTTTTCAATACGAGCGGTATCGGTCCAAGAAAAACAAAAGTTTTAGTCGAGTTTTCAGGATCCGAGATTTTGCTACCAACACATCAGAAGCAGAAATTAACACTTATGCCTCCTGGTGGCTAAACCATTCTCTACCAAACATTAGAAATTATATAAAAAATGTATTCCATCAGGTGTATGCAATACAGGAAGAATTTTTCAAATCGAAGTTTTACAAGCAGAAATAACGCAGAAAACGCAATTTACCTTTGGGCCCCCTAGCGGAAAGTCTATAATTCACTTAAAAATTTTGAATTCATTGGCAAAACATTTCGCATTGGAAACACTATCCAACAGTAAGGAATTTTTCAAATCGGACTCCTAGAAGTAGAGATATTGACAAAAATAAGATATACATCTACGCCCCTGGCGTAGAAACCATGCATTATTTTAAAAAAGAAAATGTTTCTAAAACGTTTGTCGACATGAGTAGTATCGGTCTACAAACGCCTTGTTTTTCAATCGAGAATTTAGAAGCTCATATTTTGCTGCAAATACATCAGAAGTGGAAATTAAGACTTACGCCACCTGGTGGCAAAATCATTTTTTACAAAAATTAAAAAATATGTGCAAACGATTTCCCATCAGGAGCTGTATCCGGTGCAGAAAGAATTTTTCAAATCGGAGATATAGAAGCAGAGATATAAGAGGAAACGCAATTTACCTTTACGCCCCCTAGCGGAAAGTCTATGAATTACTCGAAAATTTTGAAATTAAATGAAACACATGTCACACGGAAAACACTATCCAACAAAGCAGGAGTTTTTCAAATCGGACTCAGAGAAGTAGAGATATTGACAAAAATGAGATATACATCTACGCCCCCTGGCGGAAAAATCACGGAATATTTTAAGAAGAAAGCATTTCGAAAACGTTCATCGATGTGAGTGGCATCATTCCACGAAAGAATTTTTCAATCGATATTTTAGAAGCTTAGATTTTATGGCAAAAACATCAGAAACAAAAATTAACACTTACGCCTCCTGGTGGCTAAAGTATTCTTTACCAAAAATTAGAAATTATATGCAAACGATTTTCCATCAGGAACTGTATCCTCTGAAAGAACGTTTTTTCAACATGTAAGTCATAAAAGCTGTTTACGTACGATTAAAAATTATCCCCGCTGATACTATAGACTAGTCTAAAAACTTTATTCACAAGTAAAAAGCAAGTTAAAAGCGAGATCTTTCGGGATCCCTAGATCCCATCTTCAGGCTTAAGGCCATAAAGAACAACAAGTGGTCCACTTATATATGATCAGGTTTGACCCATGATGCAACGTAGTAGGCGTTGACATCGGTCAACATAGCAAATTAAAGCGATCAAAAGTTCGAAGATATGAAAGGTTATACAATATTGTCCGTAGTGGTGCCAGGCATGTCGATGGGGATTAGTTTTTTCCATATGTGAGGAATGAATGACGGAAGTTCTGAATTACAGCATAAAGGCCCATATGAATGGATATATACAGGCCCTCGGAGAGGAAAACATTTCCCCTTGTTACTTTAGAGTTCAAAACAACAGCGTTCTTCCAGTCGGGTAATTTTCCCTCTTGGTCCACAGTTTCAGTTAGTGCTGTGTTGGTGGAGCCTGACCTCAAGTAATATTGGTGTTCCGAAAATCGGACTTTTAAGGTCCTGAGTGTCGAACCTATATTAAAAATATCAAATCGGAGTTTTAGAAGGAGAGTTATCAGGGAAAACATAATTTACTTTTACGCCCTCTAGCGGAAAATCTATGCGTAATTTGAAAAAGTAACTAGATCTAAAATACTCTTCGACATAAATGGAATCGAAAGATAAAATAATTTGTTCAATCGGATGTTTAGAAGCAAATATGTGGAATAAAATGTATTTTTGAATTCGACATCATTTGCATTTACGCCCTCTAGCGGCGAAATTGTGCATCGTAAAAAAAAAACGAAATGAAAGATCATCATTCGCATATTTTAAGCTTTCCAATGCCAAAGAGAATTTTTCAAATCGGACGAATAGTTGCAGAGATATCGTGTCTACAGACGGACTGACGGACAAACCGATATCATAAGCACGATCTTTTTTTACAAAAGACGTGCAAAAAAATCTATGTCGTCCCACTCTCTCATACAAACACGCACATGCACACCCCACCCCACTGCAAACATCCTCCGTCCCCCACTCTACACAACACACACACTCTCTCGGGGTCGAATCTTTTTGCTGTCAACAAGCGTCAAAGTGGCTTTACCATTTTAATACCTGAAGATTGGTCAGAACATTGTGAGTGCCTCTTCTTGCTTTTCTGATTATGCTCTGGGCTATGTCATGGAAGCAAGTAAAGCCAGCACACCAGAAAATCGGGGAACACGACTTTATTTCTTTCTTTATGATTGCATTAAAAATAATGAGTCGACTTGATCCGACTAGGCTCGGCCCGGTCTTATCTGGGAAAAGGCCCGACCCGGCCCTTTGCTTTGTTCTCTAAACTGAAAATAGGCCCGACCCGGCCTCCGGTCTGGGCCACGCTCGTTCTTGGCGGGCCAGCCCGGCCCGAACACACCTCTACACTGGACGATGCGCCGCCCCACCGGGCCGCAACGACCCAAGAGATGGTTCCAAACCTAATGAATGCTCGAGGAATATTCATCTGAGTTTGGAAACATCCAGTGGCCCCCCAAGGTCCTCGGATTTAAATCCTGTGGATGTTCTCTGGGATGACGGGGAACGGAACATCTGATCCGTGGATCATGGACTGACGTCGCTGGCGGAGTTGTGGACAGTTATGCGTTAGGCATGGCTGCCATGATGTCCGGCACCTCGTGAAGTCGATGCCTTGTCTTGTATAGGCCGTTATTCGCGCAGGAGGAGGACCAACACTCTGTTACATAGGCATCTCCAGTGTTTTGTCCATTGAGTGTATATTTATTTACAAGTCGATGCCTCGTCTTGTATAGGTTTGAAGAATCAAGAGGCGATACTGTGGGCGTATCAACAAAAAAGATTTTCGCGTGTCATTGTTTCACCAACCCTGATCTTGGGCACCTTTGGCGGTATAAAATCGAAGAAAGGCTATATCCATGCCATCTTAATCTGAATGCAGTAAGAATTGGAGTATCCATGCCATCTTAATCTGAATGCAGTAAGAATTGGAGTTCTTAAAGTTATTTGGTTTTCAGATTCAAATATCTATATACTGTATATATGTATAAGTTAAAGTTTGTATATTTGTTTGTTTGTTTGTCCGCTATGCAAATCTACAGTTTTCAACTTAGAACCACCAAAGTTGGTATACTATCTCATGGTACCCTGACTTAGACAGTACACGGTGAAAATACTCCAAATACGTGGCGACAGTTAATAAATAAATACATCGCTCTTTCCACGTTCCAGAAACACACGGTATCCGAAAAATTGTTTTTCAGCAGCCGCTGTGGAATTGAACCAACAGAACTCTCGATATCGCGCCGAGTGCGTTACATTTACGCCACGGTGGCCAACAATCCACGGTTTTGGGAAGGGGTCGGAGCCCGGGGGTCAAGCGGTCCCCATACAAAATTTTCGTTATTTTAGTTACAATTTCTACAGTTTTCAATTTAGAACAACCAAATTTGAAATATTATCTCATGGTACTCTGACTAAGACCGTAGAAGGTTTTCAGAAGGGGTCGGGGCCCAGGGAGGTCAAGGGACCCCCCATACAAAATTTTCGAGAAAATTTCAACAGTTTTCAATTTAAAACCAGCAAATTCGGTATACTATAACTTAGACCGTAGACGGTTTTTAGAAGGGGTCGGAGCCGGGTGTCAAGTGATGCCCACACAACATTTTCGTAAACTCTACAGTTTTCATTTTAAAACCACCAAATTTGGTATACTATGTCATGGTACTTTGACCGTAGACGGTTTTCAGAAGGGGTCGGAGCCCGCGTCAAGGGGCCCCAATACAAAATTTTCATACAAAGTTCCATTTTTTAGTTTTACGCTAGCTTTCACCACCAACAGGCTGCTCGATCAGGCAGAAATATGTTATATAGAGAGTTCCTGATATTCAAAATTCAAAACGATAAACAAAAGGATGATCAATGCCAATGTTTTTGCTTCCAATGGGAAAACCAAAAATATTGTTTACCAAAAAGCAATAACCTAAACGAATTAAAATAAATTTACTCGAAAATTACAGGAATATATTTTTCATTCATAAAATTTCACCCGCTGATTTTGGTGATTCCACGGATATTTACCCGAAAAATACCGGGTACATCTACTAGTGTATACATACACACTGAAGTGCCAGAAAAACTGGTACAGACGAGCTTATGCAAAATACATAGTAACGTCACCTATGCGCGTACTCGGTTGCGTCCGCCAGTGCGTACATGAAACGATAGACATCCTTGCCAGCTGTCAGAGCTGTTTTCGGCACGAGAATGACAAGTAATAACGATTTAAGCGATTTTCAACGCGGTGTCATAGTTGGCGCTCGTGAGATGGGCCATAGTATTTCGGAGGTAGAAACGAAGTTCGGATTTTCACGGACGACCATTGCAAGGGTGTACCGTGACTACAAGAATTCCGGCAAAACCTCCAACCTGCGATACCAGTGTTGCCGTAAAAAGACACTGGGTGAACGTGACCATCGTCGGCTGTCAAGAATCATTTCACGCGATATGAGTGCAACACTCTCGCAGGTATAATCGGAATTCAATGCTGAAGCCTCAAGATGCATCAGCGTCCGGACTGTGCAATGTACCCTGCACGATATGGGCTTTGGGAGCCGACGCCCAATTCGAGTCCCCTTGATGGGTGCACGACACAGAGCTATGTGCCTCGCTTAGGCACGGCAACGCCGCCACTGGACGCTTGATGACTGGAAACACGTAGCCTGGTTTGACGAGTCGCGTTTCCAACTGTATCGGGCAGATGGAAGGATTCGTATGTGGAACAAGCCCCATGAAGCCATGGATCCCGCATGTCAACAGGGAACTATACCGGCCGGTGGGAGGTCAGTAATGATATGGAGGGTGTTTAGCGGGACTTCACTGGAACCCCTGGTACTTCTACAAACGTCTGTGACCGGCCAATGCTGTGTGCGATCCTTTCTGACGAGGTACACCCATTCATGTCCTGCATTCATGCTGATGGGTTGGGCCTGTTCCAACAGGACAATGCACCTCCACGCAAGTGACTCCACATTGTGGTTAGAGGAGCATTCATCTGAGTTTGGGGTGCTTCCATTGCCACCCAAGTCCCCAGATCTGAACGTGATAGAACACATTTGGGATGTCATGCAACGCACTATCGAACACAGGAATCCGAGACCTCGGAATACACCCGAATTGTGGAACGCTCTGCAGGAAGTATGATGTGCATTGCCTATAGCATATTTCCAGAAGCTAGTGGAGTCCATGCCCCGTCGTATTACTGCAGTCCTGCGCTCCTGTGGGGGACCTACCAAGTATTAGACTGGTGTACCAGTTTTTCTGGCACTTCAGTGTATATATATACAGTATATAATTGACAGTTTGTTTCTTTGTTTGTATCTCCACTATAGAAATCAACAGTTTTCTCTTTAGAACCACCAAATTTGCGTACTATCTCATGGTACTCTAACTTAGACAGTTCACGATTTCTGGAAGAGGTCGCCCCGACATAAAATGTTCGTAAAATCTACAGTTTTTAATTTAGAACCACCAAATTTGGTGTACTATCTCATGGTACTCTAATTTAGACCGTAGACGGTTTTCGGATGGGATTGGAGTCCGGGGTCAAGGGGGCCCCCACACAAAAGTTCCGTAAAAAAGTTCCATTTTTTACTTTTTAAGAACTGCAGAACAATTCAGCACTCCAATACCCGATCTACGGTCTAAGTTAGAGACCATAGATAACAATAAAGGGCAACAATATCCGTTTAATTGTGCAATAAAAACACAAATGAATACACGTTAGCTTTCACCACCAAAGGGCGGCTTCATCCGGCAGAAATACAATGTAATGTAAATAGAGAGTTCCAGATATTCAAAATTCAAAACGGTAACCAAAAGGATGACCAATGCCAATTTCAAGTCGCATGCACGCTACATGACATACGTACATTGCATTTCAGTGTCGCGGCATTCTGAGAAACGCACGCAAGATGTACGGCAGTTCTATAGATGTCTCCTTGAAGGTAAGTATTTCCATTCCTCTTCCTTTCTTTTTTGTTTCGTAAAATTAAATTAACTAAATCAAAAAAATCTTTTTTTTCACCTTTGTAGCCATCCCGGATCCCCCTTTTTTTTTGGCAGAAATATTAGTGCATCACCCAGTCATTGGGGGTGGCTGGCATTAATTTGGAGGAACCCTGCTTTTCACACGGACAACTCTACGTCGCATGCTCAAGGGTTGGCAATCCTAAAAATCATTTTTGCTCCCAATGGAAAAACCAAAAATATTGTTTACCAAAAACAATAACCTAAATGAATTAAAATGAATTTACTGGAAAGTTACAGGAATATCTTTTTCATTCATTAACTTCGCCCGCTGAACTTGGTGATTCCAGGAATAGTAATATTTACCTGGGATATACCGGTTACTCTAGCTAGTCATTTATACACTATCTACCAACAAGTAATTGGACACCTGTGATAGCAAAGGAAAACGAAGTTTATTCACCTTCAATAGTTGGTGGAGCCTTCACGAGCGGCGATTACAGCTGCGACCCTCCGGGGCATACTCTCAACCAGGCGTTGTACGACGGCTAGCGGTATTTTCTTCCTTTCGGCTTGGAGAAGACAGGTCAGTTCCTTCACCGATTTCGGACGGTGAGGCACCCTTAAGTCGACACTCCAACTCGTCCCAGAGGTGCTCGAGAGGGTTAAGGTCTGGGCTCTGCGCAGGCCAGTCCATTCGATTAACCCCATTGTCACCATACCAAGCCGTGATGAATCTCGCAACATGACAGGTGGCATTGTCATCCTGAAAGTAACATGGGTCCACTCCGTAAAACTGCCACAACGTAGGAAGCGCATGATCATCTAAAATGATGCAGTAGGTCTCGGTGTTGAGTCTACCAGGAATTGCGACCAAGGGGCCCGTGCCATACCAGGAGAAACACCCCCATAGCATAATTCCACCGCCGCCGAACTTCACAGTTGGCACAATACATTCCGGCAGGAGGCGTTCTCCAGGCAGACGCCAAACCCAGACCCTGCCATCCGAACGGTAGAGGGTTAACCTTGATTCGTCGCTCCAGAGAACCTGTTTCCACTGTTCAACGGTCCACTGTCGACGTTCTTTGCACCACGTTAGCCGGGCAGCGCTATTGGACTTGGTGATCAAAGGCTTGTGGACGGCAGCACGTCCATCATAACCGAGCAGATGGGCTTCCTTACGGATGATATTCATCGAAAGAACACTCCCAGATGCCTGTTGAAACTCCTCACGGGTATGGCCCATCGATTTGGTTCGGTTCTTCCGAATTTCTTTGGCCAGAACTCGTCGGTCTCTAACTCCCAGTTTTGTGGGTCTGCCGGGTGGGGGCACATTCCGTCATTCACCTCTCATCTTCCACTTGCCAATCAAGTAAGCCACTGCCGATTTTGGGTACTTCAACTCGCAGGATATGTCACGTATGGATCGGCTATTTCTGTGATACCCGACGATTACACCTTTCTCGAAATCAGAGAGCTCCGAACTGCGTGGCATCTTGCATGCGACTGGTTGCGTTGTTGTTTCCCACACGATATTTAACGGCGGCGGCCGTGACGCGTATCAGGACCGCAGATATCGTCGATTGCAGGGGTGTCCAATTACTTGTTGGTATATAGTGTACATGTAATTCTAACGCCTGTACTATGAAGTAGTCCGATATTGTCTTATTACCATGTTATACATTATATGAAACTAGTGCTGTTACCAAAACGCACTTGAAAAAAAAAATAGTTATCACTACTCCTCAACACCTGGAGATAGTTAATAAGGCGTACTTACGGATTCAAACGTCCGTGGTACATCAATGATGGGCAAACACGAGACATGAAAGGGTAATCGTTCCCCCGTTATTACCCACTTTTATCATGAACGTAATCATAGTTAGTAAGAAGAAATAGGCATGTCACAACGATGTGCAAAATAGCATGCGGTCTATCATGGCTAGATAGATCTATGTTGTTGACATGTCTGAATATTCGGTATTCTAAGTCCGGATATCCGAAGTTCGAAATTCTGATATCCACACTTAATAATCCGGTTATAGATAGATCTCTGTTGTTGAGATGTCTGATTATTCGGTATTCTAAGTCCGGATTTCCGAAGTTCGAAATGCGCATACCCGAGCTTAATAATCCGGACATAGATAGATCTATGTTGTTGACATGTCTGAATATTCGGTATTCTAAGTCCGGATATCCGAAGTTCGAAATTCTGATATCTACACTTAATAATCCGGTTATAGATAGATCTCTGTTGTTGAGATGTCTGATTATTCGGTATTCTAAGTCCGGATTTCCGAAGTTCGAAATGCGCATACCCGAGCTTAATAATCCGGATATAGATAGATCTATGTTGTTTGGCATGTCTGAATATTCGGTATTCTAAGTCCGGATATCCGAAGTTCGAAATCTAGTTGGAACTTCGTTGTCCGTGGAGGGGGCTGAGATAGCCGCAGCAAGCTCGGGCGCATAAATCGAGAAATGCATGTACGATTCCCGCTTCAGGACGACGAAATTTCCAAGTATCCTGAATGTAGGCTTACATGAGAAACAATGAAAACGTACAGCATCAGAATGCCGAAAACGATGTGTGTATGTTTGTCACGCACACTCATCGTCAAAAAATAGTCGCATTACGATGCTATTCGGGAGAAAGGTAAAGGTTACCAGGAACACTGAGACTGATATGGGTAATATTTATTGAGCCACATGCCAATAAGTAGTGTTTCTCAGTATGGCATGCCATGTTTGCTCACACAGCATGCCAGACGTCACGGCATGGAGTTGTACAGGTTCCTAATGGTGTCCTACGATAAGCCATCCCATGCAGCTTGAATCTTCTCACACAGTTCCAGCAGTTTGAGCAGTAAGGTGGAATGTGGATAGCGCATCAAATAGCATCCTGCGCACACATTTTCAATCGGCCATAGGTCTGGTGATGCGGATGCCCATGGCAGAGTGTCAGTGCCTTGAAGGCAAACTCTCGAGACAGCAGCAGTACGTAGGCGAGCGTTGTCCTGTTGAAAAATTCCATCGGAGCAGGGCGTTCAGAAAACTGTAAGGCCACTGGTTGCAGAACCTCATTAACGTAACGTTGGGCTGTCAAAGTGCCTAGGATGAACACCAAAGATGATACGGAATCGTAGGTATGACACCAGACACCAGGCCTTCTGGACGTGTGACGCTCGACAACAAACCGTTTATCCTAGTGCTATACCCCACACCATGACACCAGGCCTTCTGGACGTGTGACGCTCGACAACAAACCGTTTATCCTAGTGCTCACCACGGTTCCTCCACACACGGATTCGGTGGTCGTCTACTCCAAGACAAAAGCAGGACTCGTCACTGAGGATCACCTGCTGCCATTTTGCGTGGCTCCATGACAGTCTGGCACGACACCATTGCAGTCTTTGGAGACGATGCACTGTTGTTAAGGGCAGTCGTCGTAACAGTCTGCGTTCGTTCAGTCCTACGTCGTGCACCTATCTGCCAACGATACTGGCGCTAATCGGACGATGCATGGAGGGCACCACTCCTCGGTGAATATCCGTGGCTGTTGGGTCACTCGACGCATGTCGGACAAACCGTCAGCTCTCTCTCTCTCTCGTGGTTCGTCTAGGTCTCCTAGACCCTTCCTATCGCTGCTGCGTGTCTTGTTCTATCCACTGCGGCCAACAGCGTGCTATGGTGAAATCCGCGCGACCAGTATGGCGCACAATACGCCGATAAGACCATCCCGCATCCCGGAGCCCAACGATGCGGCCCCTCTCGAACTCCTCCAACTGCTCGAAGTGCTTCGGAATTTTTCTCCGAGGTATACTTCACTTGGAAATGATGCAACAACACAACACCACGAGTCAGAATGGCAAGCACACGCAGTGGAACGACCTTATACTGTATATCCGGTCGGGCACGGCGCTACGATCCTTCCTTGCTTGCATCACATGCGCGGCCGAACGTGATACTTGAATCATTTGCATGTCTCACGATGTGAAATCTACCCACCAAGTTTCATTCCTGTCGGTTGCTTCCTTCTGGGTGCAACTATTTTTTTGACGATGAGTGTGTTTGCGAAGAACTACGTTTTCGAAAATACATGTTAGACTTTCAAAATGTGGCATGTATCTTTCCACCGCAGTTTCCGGTGAGGTTGGCATACGTTTTACACGGCGGCTCTCTATGTATTACTGCGTGCTGTGAATAGTTCCACTATTTAAAAAACAATAGTTCCGAAATTTTTACACAAGAAATACATTTCACTGGAATATAAATTGAATACTAAAATGAAATGAGAGGAAAACGTGAATTTTTTAGCTTTTCATTCTTTCAAAGCTTAGAATTGCTATTCCTCGTTTCGCGCATTCTCCCGCATCATCTTCAGGATTTCTTTATTTTATCGACATGAAATCTGGATCTTCCCCAGCACTCTACGATGCACAACGACTGACTATCGAGAAACTAATGTCAAATGTCATCGGAGATACTATGTATCATGACTGGCCATACTGCGGGAGGTCATGATTTTATCAAACGCCCTCCAATCGCCACATCTGACCCATTTTAGTTTAAATGCCTACAGTCTCCTGTTATTCTCAGTTTTGCCATGAATATCAACAAGACGCAGATTCAATCGTTAAAATTCGTCGAACTCAAC
This sequence comes from Macrothele yani, assembly GCA_039090855.1. Classification (NCBI taxonomy): domain Eukaryota; kingdom Metazoa; phylum Arthropoda; class Arachnida; order Araneae; family Macrothelidae; genus Macrothele; species Macrothele yani. The sequence goes on along the minus strand of CM077013.1, from coordinate 141,150,160 downwards.
ATGCAAAATCCATGCTTTTCTCATGTCCAGCTCTATGCTGGTTTCTTCCAAGTTAGTAAAACTAGAAACCTCTTCGTTTAGGTTCCAAATAAATCCAATAACTCTGTACACCGTCTTAACACGAGACGAATAAAACATTTTAAATGAGCTTTAAAAATAGTTGAAAATAAAAGTTACATTAAAAAACTCATGAGATCTTTCGGAGCTATGCGAGCTTCTTCACCAGATGGTATCATTACTACAATGATTACCATGGGCGTGCTAGTTTATATACACTATCTACCAACAAGTAATTGGACACCCCTGCAATCAACGATATCTGGGGTCCTGACACACGTCACGGCCGCCGCCGTTAAATATCGTGTGGGAAACAACAACGCAACCAGTCGCATGCAAGATGCCACGCAGTTCGGAGCTCTCTGATTTCGAGAAAGGTGTAATCGTCGGGTATCACAGAAATAGCCGATCCATACGTGACATATCCAGCGAGTTGAAGTACCCAAAATCTACAGTAGCCTACGTGATTGGCAAGTGGAAGATGAGAGGTGACTGTCGGAATGTGCCCCGACGCAGCAGCCCCACAAAACTGGGAGTTAGAGACTGACGGGTGCTGGCCAGAGAAATTCGGAAGAACCGCACCAAATCGATGAGCCACATCCGCGAGGAGTTTAAACAGGCATCCGGGAGTGTTCGTTTGATGAATGCCATCCATAAGGAAGCTCATCTGCTCGGTTATCATGGACGTGCTGTCGCCCACTAGTCTTTGATCACCAAGTCCAATAGCGCTGCTCGGCTAACGTGGTGCAAAGAACGTCGACAGTGGACCGTTGAACAGTGGAAACAGGTTCTCTGCAGCGACGAATCAAGATTCATCCTCTACCGTTCGGATGGCAGGGTCTGGGTTTGGCGTCTGCCTGGAGAACGCCTCCTTCCGGAATGTATTGTGCCAACTGTGAAGATTGGCGGCGGTGGAATTATGCCATGGGGGTGTTTCTCCTGGTATGGCACGGGACCTTTGGTCGCAATTCCTGGTAGACTCAACGCCGAGACCTACTGCACCATTTTGGATGACCATGCGTTTCCTACGTTGTGGCAGTTTTACGGGGTGGACCCATGATACTTTCAGGATGACAATGCCACCTGCCATGTTGCGAGGTCCACCATGGCTTGGTATGGTGACAGTGGGGTTATTCAAATGGACTGGCCTGCGCAGAGCCCGGACCTTAACCCTATCGAGCACTTCTGGGACGAGTTGGAGCGTCGACTTAAAGGGTGCCCCCACCGTCCGAAATCGGTGGGGGGGGGGGGGCTCAGCGTCATTTTATTGTAGGACTTCCGTCCACAGGGAGTAGAGTTTAGGTCGAAGCCACCTACAGCGAGATCGCCTTTTGGGCAGGACACAGAAACGGAAGGAATGAGATCAAGTCTAGCGACTTTGACAGAACAGTTTGTAGTGAGATTAGAGTACAGTAGATGGCGCCACCGTACAAATACGATATTGCACATAGAGGGGTGAGAGAATTTTAGGTGGGGTATAAGAGAGAATACCCATTTAACCAGTGGGTCTAGCCTGGGGGCCGTCACTTAACGTGCTCGTCCGATGCACGGCGGATATTCAGCGTTTGTTCATAAATCACACCATCTCTGAAGGATCAGCCCAGGCTAGAACTTGGGGACCCAGCATCGATAGTCTGAAACACTAACCACTAAGCCATCCGCGGCTCTGTCCGAAATCGGTGAAGGAACTGACCTATCTTCTCCAAGCCGAGTGGAAGAAAATACCGCTAGCCGTCGTACAACGCCTGGTTGAGAGTATGCCCCGGAGTGTCACAACTGCAATCGTCGCTCGTGGAGGCTACATTAACTATTGATGGTGAATAAACTTCGTTTTCCTTTGCTATCACAGGTGTCCAATTACTTGTTGGTCGATAGTGTAGCTGACAAACAGAGACTTTTTGCTCATCTGCGCAGATGCAAGGGCATGCAAGAAAAATCAGATACACACACAACACAAGATACACAACACATATTTACTTAATTACACAAAACGAAGAATTTTTCGACAAATAAATAAATGGTAAACCACCCACTCCAACTACAAGCTAACCTTAAACAGCCCCCCTCCTTCTCCCACACTACCCATAAATAACAACAAACATTTAAGTCCATGAGAAAAATAATGTCCACAACAAATCATCGTTTTCCCCTCTCCCTTCCCACCCCCACACCTTCCCCATCCCCTCTTTACTCCCCACATCACTCCCAAAATTGAACCTTTCGATAAGAGTTATCCTTTTTTGACAAGGTTCAGCAGTATCTTCCAAGGCAACGGGATCTGTACATGTGTATCGTCGTTACAGCACCCCTGACCAGATTGTATATGTGGAGGCTTTCCGCCATTAGAACCAAGTGTTGTGAGAGTCTAATTGCCTAGTATCTTCCCAAGAAGGAGTGAAAGTTCCTTCAATACAACGTCTTGATAAGGCTGTATAGTCAGTGAGTTAATCCTGACACTATATTTATGTTCGTAGACACGTTTAATAATGTTTCTAAATGCAGAATCTACATAAATACAGTTGTTGTTGTCAGAGTCCAGGGTTATGAGAGGAATGGCGTATCAATCAAGATCTGGAACTGTTTCCCTGTCGTTCACAATCACTTGCATGATGTTCCGAGTCTTGACACCAAATCCCAAGTTATATTATTTACAAATATTTCCTGATGAGTTAGTCAGAGAAGGAATAAAAGGTAATGAGCCCACGTAACGTGTAGTCTTTGGTACTCTGGGAAGGGTTGAAAGAGATCCCTTCAGAGCTTTTCTGAATAGACTCGTGACTAGGTAGTCTGGGTAGCCAAACCTGTGTGCAAGATTGCCAAACCTGTGTGCAAGATTGCCAAACCTGTGTGCAAGATCACGTATGTACTCCAATTCAATGTTACGACGGCCCATTGAAGAAGAGTGCGTAATAGCTCTCTTAGTTAGTACACCGAAAGTATATAATTTATATCTTAGCCGATGAGATGAGTTGTACGGAATAAATTCAGGAACGGAAGTAGGTTTCCTAAAGACCGAAAACAATAGAGTGTCGCTCCTGTCCTCCCTAATAAGAGAAAAATCCAAATAAGATAAGACCCCTTCCTTTTCTGCTTCGATTTCAAAAGTAATAGTTTTTTTTTCCTTTTGGTTCGAGGTTAAACGACCACCGTGAGCAACTCAATGGGCTATAAGCAGTCGCCCGTCCCTAATTTAGGGCCACTGGTTCCAGGGAAGGGAGGGAGCCAGTGCCGTAAGACAAACACTTCAAAGTCCATGCCTCACCGGGATTCGAACAAGAACATCATCTACATAACGTAAAAATAATGAAGGTTTGTGTGGACAAGATTGTAAAACAGTTTCTTCAAGATCTTGAAGTAGAATCTCAGCCAGGACATTTGAGAAGGGGAACCCATAGGGGACCCTGCCAGTTGGCGAAATATAGAATTATCAAACTTAAAATAAGAGCGAGAATAAACGAAACGTAAAGCGCAACGAACAGAATCAATTTCAGAATGTGAAATTCCAGCAATTTGTAATTTAGAAATTATTTAAAAAAAAACACTATTAACTATTAAAAATAAAGAAAAACAATTAGAAACTATTAAAAAATTTAGAAACCACACTGCTGGCCACGCTAAATGCAACACTAAGAAGGACACGATATACCAAAGCCAGATTTACTGGACACATAACAACAGATACAAAGATGAAGCGATTGAGCTTACAGTCCCGTGCAACTTGCGGAACACGCAGACATCAATAGTTCGTGTGACCCCCATGGCTGGCAATAACGGCCGCTACACGCCGCGGCATCGAACGAAAGAGACTTTGGATGTGGGCTTGGGATATGTCGGTCCAGACTGCTTCCACACGTTGCCACAGTTCATCAGGCGTAGCCGCGGGTGATGCTTTCCGGGCCACTCGGTTGCCTATCAGCAACCAGACGTGTTCGATGGGCGACATATCGGGAGAACACGTCGGCCACAGCAGCAGTTACACCTGGTGGACCGTAAAGAATTGTTGCACGATGCGTGCCACGTGCGGGCGCGCAATGTCCTGTTGAAACGTGGCCGCTGGCAGAACCTGCAGGTAAGGGAGGACTACAGGCTCCAAAACGTCGGAGATGTAGCGGTGGCTGTTGAGTGTACCGGCGATGCGTACCACAGGGGTACGGGTGTCATATCCAATTGCGTCTCAAACCATAACGCCAGGCAACGGACCGGTATGTCGATGCATAATGCAGACGTCATACAGTCTCTCGCCGCGGTGCCGCTACACGCGGATCCGACCATCGTGGTGTTGCAGGCAGAAGCCGGATTCGTCGGAGAAGACAATATCGTGCCATTCCGTAGTAAAGGTGCGGCGTTCAACGTCCCACTGCCACCGCAATCGCCGGTGGTGTAGCGTCAATGGTAATCGGAGCAATGGGCGCCGTGCGACAAGTCCCCGCTCCTGCAGACGACGTCGAACGGTACGTGCTGACACAGGTTGTTGCGCAACACACCCTAACTCCTGCGCTAAATTTCGTGACGTCGCCGTGCGAACCGTCAATGCCTGCCGCACAACATGCCGGTCGTCTCGTTCGGTGGTGTGCCGCGGCTGCGGCAATCGCTCACGTCGATCCGTCCGTCCCTCCTGCACCCACCGAAGCCATACTCGCCTCACTGTGACTGAATGTCGTCCCACACGGGCGCCGATGTCTCGGTACGATAAACCGCTGTCGCGATAAACCCCTGTTCGTCCTGTGTCGAACTCCGAAACGTGCTGGAATGACTCCCGTATTCTGCGACGAGACATCAGGAAGATTCCCACGCACAGGTCCGGCAGCACAACACACTTCCACTACTTACACCCCGCCTTCTGTGCACCCTTCTTATAGTGCTTCTCGGTGGCGAGCCGGGCGCACATGATTTGCATTGGCCCTGCAATGCTAATCGTTTGCATGTCCTCTCGCGGACGACGCATGCTGCGAATTTCAGGCCAATCGGATGCTTCCTTCTTGGTGTTGCATTTTGGGTGGCCAGCGGTGTATTAAAATAATAATATCAGAAATTTTTAAAAACTATAAAACTTTTAGAAACTATTTTTAGAAACCTTTAGAAACTATTTAGAAACCATTAAAAAATAAAAAAACACTCCACGTCATTGGCCCAATCTTTCTTCAAGGACAAAATTACTTGCGCTTCGAACTTACTCTATAAGGTGTTATCAAAAAGAATCCATACTGGATATTAAAAGGAAAAGTATAAGATTTACATATTTGAAACGTAATCTTCTTCGAAATCGATCACTTTCGAAGCCACACATTTAGCTTAGCGCTGTTTCCACTGCTCGAAGCATTTTCTGAAGTCATCTTCTGAAATAGCGAACAGTTGCTTCGTCGCATTCTTTCGTATCTCTTGATATCATGAAACCCTTTTCCTTTCAAGTTGTATTTGATTTTTGCGAAGACAAACAAAAAGTAGCAGGGAGCGAGTTCTGGCGAATAACGTGTGTGGTGAACTTTTGCAGGGCAGTGCTTAGTAAGAAACTGCAGCTCAAGTAGCAATGTATGGGCAGCCGCGTTGTCATGGTGAAGTTGCCAGTCGCCACTCTCATGCAGTGCCGGTCCTTTGCGACGAACTGCGTCCTTCAAACGCCGCAAAGCTTGACAGTAGCACTCCTTGCTGATTGTATGGCCTTATGGAGCACATTTGTGGTGCACAAGTCCCTTATGATTAGAAAAAGCAGTCAGCATTGTCTTAACATTGCTGCGGTTCTTTCGCGCTTCTGTGAGAGTTAGGGGTCTTCTCTGTGAAGACTGGGTCTTAGTTTCGAGGTCATACCCAGAAACCGACGATTCATTACCAGTTATGACAGTTTATCAAAAACGTTTCGTCGTTTTCTCGTCACTCAAGAAAGTCACTAGCAGCAGAAACACGGGTCTAATTTTGCTTAACTGAGAGCGATTTTAGTATAAATTTGGCTGAGACGCGTCTCATGCCCAAATCGTCAGTAACAACAGCCTGAACTGAAACGAAACTACTCAGAAAAAAACACAAACTGCTGGCCACCAGCTGGCAGTGATGGGACACTGCTGGCTGAAATCTGCTGCTCACGACACTGTAGCCGTCCGTTGGTGGCAGCGCCATCAGCTGGCAGCCATTGATGGTCTTGCAGCATCGCCGTGAATAGCGGGCCTCCAAGCAAGTGCCACAAGTGGCCCGTAGCTGGCAACCGATGCAACCCCAACTGGAAGCAACGGGACTGCGCATGCGCAGAAGCAACACGTGTCTCTCGTAGTACCAGTTAGTTGAAGACGACGCTATCACCATCGTGTTATTTCAGTGAATGTTAAGAAAAAAAGCCATATCTAGAGAGCCGAATTAATTTCCTAATGAAATGCCACGTCGACGAAGATATCAGATTAAGCCATGAAATACTATATTACAGCCATGAAATACTATATAACAGCTATGAAATACACCCACTCCATTCCCATGAATAACAAGAAATAATTTCTGTGTAGTCTTTCGTTATAACATACACTAAACCGCTTGAAAGTCCTGGAAAAACATTTAAAAAACGTTTGTTATAAAAAAAATTAATTATACGCGCACAAAATTTATCAACTATTTGAAAAAAAACCGGTATGTGTATGTGATGTACTCATCCATGGGTTGAATACACAAGACTGGAGGAATTCGCTACTAAAAATAACGAGAAGTAAAATAAAATATATTTTCTCTTTAAAACAAATGTAGCTTCGGACAGCGGAAAGGAAAGATACAATGTTTAAAATGTAACAGAATGTGAATGAACGGGTACATATATTAATTCAACAATCGCCTTTCAAGACGACAAGGACAGCTCGAAACTTTGGAAAGCGCCTTTAAGTTGGTACACTCCTTGAAATGGCCGCCCTGGTGGCGCAGTGGTCTAAGCGATGGCCTCTGATCATTCGTCCGTATGGGGTCCGGGTTCGAATACCGGTCAGGCATGGATGTTGTGTTTGTCTTACGGCACTGGATTTCTCCCTTCCCTGGAACCAGTGACCCTAAATTAGGGACGGGCGACTGCTTATAGCCCATTGAGTTGCTCACGGTGGTCGTTAAACCTCCATTCAAAAAAAAAAAAAAAACTCCTTGAAAATGAGTGAAGTTCCCTTATGGTAAAAAAAAAAAAAAAAAACTATCGTTACGTTGAAAAAATAAATTTATGAATTATATGAAACTGACATTTATGAAAAATACCTCGCAATATTGTAAAATTAAAGGGAGGACCATTTGATTACACATTCCGCTGGAACGAGGCTCAACTTCAAGCTAATGCTCGGGCGCGGCAAGTCCGTCCCGTTGATAGAGCGCGCGCTTCCCACGCAGACAGTCCTTGGTTCGTTTCCAACCAGATCCAAACAGGGGATTTTCCGGTCTGTTGAGAAAATTTCCCCAGCGCAGTGCTAGATTTCAGAAGTTTCGTAAGGGATAAAAATGTTGTACCGTTGGGAAACTGCAGTTATCCTTGATTTTTTTTTATGGCTAATACTTTGAAATTGGGAAACAAGATTCGGTAAGCCATCAGTTATGTCACGTGATTGCCGGCTGCCACTGCCGGGAAACTAGCGGACCAAATTAGGCTAGCCGTCATTAATGGCAAGTGCTTGCAGGGCCGCTGAAGGGCCACTTGTGGCAGCTACTGCATGTGATGGATAACTGATTGCCCTGTTGTGTCATATGACAACTGATGGGGGTGACAACTGTTGGCCAGCTGCTGGCCTGAACTGCTGCCCTTTCCGTTGGCCTCTCGGACGTTTACTGACGCTTCGGCAGCGGCAACATAGTGCTGGGCCATTGCTGGCAGTGCTGGTTGCCAGCACTGGCCCAATGCTGGCCCAGCAAGACTGTTTTTGCTGGGTAATGTTGAAGGCTTCAGAAAACTCACGAAAAGTGATTCGATGATTTTTCCGCACAGCTGTGCGCGCAAGTACGACATTGTTTTCACTTACGTTGGTTGTGGGCCTCCCAGACCGTTCATCACTCTCAATACTTTCACTGCCATCTTTCAAACGTTTATGCCACTCACAAACTTGTGCACGGCTCATACAATTCTCCCCATAGACTTTTTGTAACTTTAATTATGTGTTTTTTCAAGTTTCGTTAGGTTTTGGACGAAATTTGATGCAAATCCGTTTGATCATTTTTTTCCGACATGTCACATGCGACGAACAGCTTCACACGCGGAAGAACAAAGCACTACTGTAAAAAAAAATTACTAAAATCATAATGAATAACAAGTTAGTAAAATCATGCAATGCATTGATTATGATACGCTTTCCAACATACCAGACATTATTACTCCTGTTAAGAGGATAATGGCTGTGGAATAAATCTCGCTTCTGCGCCAAGACATTTGAACCCATTTCAATGATATTCTACAGAACCGGTTTAGTATACCACCGGAACAACATACTAAAGTTTTGTCGCAATAGAATCATTTTTAGTCAAGTTATGAGGATAATGGCTGTGGAATAAATGTCACTCCTGTGCCCTGACCTTTGACCCCATTTCAATGATACTCAATAGAACCGGTTAACTATAACTCCGGAACAACATGGTAACGTTTTGTCGTAATCGAAGCATTTTTACTTAAGTTATGACGCATAAGGGCGATGGAATGGATCCCGCTTTTATGTCATTATCTTTGACCCCATTTCGCCCATTTTAAATAGGGTTTGTCCCCAGGTTGTCTCCTACCGCATACTAAAATTTCATCGAAATCAAACCAATTTTACGCGAGTTACCGAGCGGACGGACTGACAGACAGACAGACAGACGGACAAATCGTGAGCATATACGCTTCTTCAACCTACAGTTGGAAAGCGTAAAAAACCGGACGAGAAGAGGAGGCGTAATTCACGGCACATGCGTAATAGGCTCCAAGGTCAACCTGTGCCAAACAGCTTCCTGCTGAGACAGCGATTCCAAACTTCAGTCTGGATACTTTTCAATTTTTTGAATACACCTCGTACCCCCTGATGATAACACGTACACCCTGATGATAACACGTTAGAAAAAGATAGAAACATGTAGATGTTTCAGATACAAATTTCTTATATTCGGATTCAGTAAAGACTGCTGGTTTAAGCCAGTTATACTGGTACATGTACAGATTTTCTGTTTTCTTTTTTTTTTTTCAATGCTTTCATTTTCATTACCGGAACACATTTCAGTTAAATGTTTCCATGCAGTATGAAAAAACTCGGACTCAGAAGCTGATTCATGTCAGCATCATCATCAACCATTATCAATCCACTGCTGGATGAAGGTCTCCCCATGTTTCTTCCAAAATTGTCTGTCTTGAGCCTGCCTCCTCCACGTCACTCCAGTATGCTTTCGAATTTCATCCATCCATCTCCCACGGGGTCTTCTTCTGGGTCTTTTCTGTCCCTCGGATCAATCCAGTCTAAAAGTTACTTGTGACCTTCACTTGATATCTTCTGCTCTAGATAAATGTAGGTTTCGGTTGTCTCAAGCTTTTCGACATCAATCGATAAATCTTCGTTTCTTGTAAAAGTACATCATTTTTGTCTTCTGAAAGTTCATTTTTAATCCCACTTCTTTACTTTTTTCAGCAAGTTCCTGGACCATACTCTGCAGCTCTGAAGGCGTGGTTGCAAAAATGACTACGTCATCAGCAAAACGAAGGTGAGTTAAATAATCATCATTCATTTTTATCCCTTTGTTTTCCCAGTTCAATGATTGAAAGACATTTTGCAACGTGACATTAAAGAGCTTGGGAGATATGATGTCACTTTTTCTCACTCCCTTTCCAATTTTTATTTGTGCTGTATCCTCAAATATCCGAACCTTTGCACTTGCATTTTTCATAGATGTTGCTGATAATGCTAATGTATGCATATTCAATACCGCAGGATTTCAAAGCCAGCGTAACTGCTGATGGTTTCACGGAATCGAAGACCTTTTCATAATCGATAAAAGCCATGCATAATGGGTGTTCATATTCTCTTGTTCTTTCAATTTGTTCTCTCAGTACATGGATATGATTTACAGTGCTGTAGCCATTCCTGAATTCAGATTGTTCTATTGGTTGAGCCATGTCTATTGTTACTTTCAAACGATGTGAAAGAACCTTAATGAAGATTTTATAACGGGCTCAGAAGCTGATTCATCTGGCGCAGAAACTAATTCGTCGGGCTCAGAAACTAATTCGTCGGGCTCAGAAACTGATTCGTCGGGCTCAGAAGCTGATTCGTCGAGCTCAAAAGCTGATTCATCGGGCTCAGAAGCTGATTCGTCGGGCTCAGAAGCTGATTCGTCGGGCTCATAAACTGATTCGTCGGGCTCATAAACTGATTCGTCTGGCTCAGAAGCTGATTCGTCGGGCTCAGGAACTGATTCGTCGGGCTCAGAAGCTGATTCATCGGGCTCAGAAGCTGATTCATGTACTTTTTATTAAATCCAGACAGAGCTGGGTGCTTCCGCTTGTTCAGTATATAAATTTCAGGTATTCACAAACTTGGAATCTTGGAGCCAACAGATTGAATCATGACGCTGAATATTAAATTCTATAACATGATTTGCTCGTAATGCCTGGTCTCACTTTCAGTATTAAGAATACCTAGCATCTTGAAAACAGAGTACCGCCCCCGGTGGCACAGTGGTCTAAGCGATGGCCTCTGATCATTCGTCCGAAAGGGGTCCGGGTTCAAATCCCGGTGAAGCATGGATGTTGTGTTTGTCTTACGGCACTGGCTCTCTCCCTTCCCTGGAACCAGTGACCCTAAATTAGGGACGGGCGTCTGCTTATAGTCCATTAAGTTGCTCACTGTGGTCGTTAAACTTCCAATAAAAAAATAAAAAACAGGCTCAGTCATAACCACAGATATTCTATTGTGTCGTAGTGTCCTTATAATATTCGTTCTGAATTTCAGGTATACAGAAAATTTGAAATGGTGGACCAATCGAACTTCATCATGACAGACACCGCGGAGTTTGGCAACGTGAGTACTTACAGTAGTTCACATTTCTCAAATGTTTATTGCAACATTTTTTAATACATATTCGGTTATACAGAACAGTGGACAATGACTTCTAATGTGGAAGTAATACACATGAAACCTTCGCAAACTGATTCACAATAGATACTGAAGGAAAATAGAGCAATGGAGTTTACCTGATCGTATAGAACATACACTGTATGATCAAAGAAATCGGAATGCTTGTCTATCCACATACTCCTTGTAATAGGAAAGTATTTAATATCGAGTTGATCCACTCTTTTCTTTCTATATTAGCCTACACTCTATCGCGAAGGTTTTCCGGTAGATATTAGTATGTTGAAGAGGAAATTACCTTCCATTCTGTCACAAGTGCATTAGTCAGGTCGGTCACCAATATCAGGAGGTTCGGCCTGATATTGGTGATTGACCTGACTAAATTCATCCCAAAATATTCATCTCAAATGCGTTCCATAGGGCTCCAATTCATCCCAAATGCGTTCCACGGGGTTGTAATCGGGGCTGTGTGGAGGCCAGTCAAGTTCTTCCACACCCATCTCATTAAACCATTCTAGCACGGACATCGCTCTGTGGACGGAGGCATTGTCCGGTTGGTAAAAAAAAAGGATCTTCACCGAACTGTACCCGTAAAGTTGGGAGCCCAAAGTTTGTCCAGAATGTCATTATCGGCCGCAGCGTTAAGATTTCGCGACACTGGAACTAGGAAGCCGAGTGCAAACCATAAAAATGTTTGCACAACATGATGCCGCTTCCACCAAACTTCTCAGATGGCAGAACACAGTCAGGCAGGTAACGTTCACCTGGAATCCTCCCCATTCAGACTCGTCCACCAGACTACCAGATGGTGAAGCAGGATTCAAAACTGTGCTTCCACTGCTCCAGAATCTACTGGCCCCGAGCTGTACGCCTCTCCAAACTATGTGACGTACTACAGAGGCAAAGCACGTGTTAGCGTGACAAATCTGCAGCGATACTTTCTGTTCATTAATCCCTTTCAACCAGAAAAGAAAAAGAAATGTGTTGCAAAACCCCAGGTTAATAATAACTAAAAAAAGCTTCCAAGTAAAACTTACTTCATAAATTTTTACTACCTATAATTATGAAACCTCTATGCGTCTAAATATAATTTTCTTAAATAATTTATCTGTAAGATCTCATATTCAATGTCTTTATTACTCACATTTTGTTCAATATGTTATGTTCAGTATACATAATATCTTTAGTAAAGCAAGCTGCAAATTTGGAAGGTGTTTAACATAACATGACAATCATATATAAACTTCATTTTAATGTCAAACTGTTGATTTAAACAAAAGCTGGCAACATTGGGCTTAAAACCAACCAAACACAACTTCAAATTTGTTCCGCATCGAGTATAATTCTGTATTTTGATTTAAAACAAGCATAAAGGGAAAATGCTTTCTCACAGGAACATGTGGTGGAAAATATTTGGAGAATTTTAAAAGCTCTCTTGTAGATAGATAGAAATTAATTTTTTACTGTTAGCCAGAAATTTATGAGGCTGTCATTTTTTAATGGTGTCTGTACTTTAAAATCAGTTTATGCGTCAATTAAATTTTCATTTTCATCCATTGTCAGTTCATCAGTTGCAGATGCCAAAGACCTATCAAATGTGTTGCGAATTCAATTTAATCTGTTGAAAATTTCAGGAAAATAGTCATTTCTAAAAATCTAAAATGATCGCTGATGCCTTTCTTGATAACCCGATCTGAATATTGCGAAATTTCTAATAAGAAATTACACACATCGTCAAAGAAATAGGCTCACCCGAAGGAAGCAACCGACAGGAATGAAATTTGGTGGGTAGGTTTGACATCGTCAAAGAAATAGGTTCACCCGAAGGAAGCAACCGACAGGAATGAAATTTGGTGGGTAGGTTTGACATCGTCAAAGAAATAGGTTCACCCGAAGAAAGCAACCGACAGGAATGAAATTTGGTGGGTAGGTTTGACATCGTGAGCCGTGAGACATGCGAATGATTCAAGTATCACGCTCGGCCGCGCATGTGACACAAGCAAGGAGTCGTCGTAGCGCTGTGCCTGACCAGCTATGTAAGGTCGTCCTGTTGCGCGTGCTTGCCATTCTGACTCGTGCTGTTGTGTTGGATGCATCCTTTGCAAGTGAAGTATGCCTCGGAGAAAAGTTCAGAAGCAATTCGAGCAGTTGGAGGAATTCAAGATGGGGCCACATCATCGGGCTCTGGGAAGTGGGATGGTCGTATCTCGGTTTTGCGCGCTATACCGGTCGTGCGGATGTAACCATAGCACGCTGTTAGTGGCAGTAGATAGAACAAGGCACGCAGCAGCGACAGGAAGGTTCTGGGAGACCCAGACGATTCACGGAGGGAGAGAACCGACGGCTTGTCCGAGATGCGCGGAGTGACCCAACAACCATGATTGCGGATATTCAGCGAGCAGTGGTGCCCTCCGTGCATCGTCTGATTAGGGATAGCACCATTAGCAGACGGATTCACGACGTAGAACTGCAGGCACGCAAACCGTTACGACGACTGCCCTTAACAATAGTGCATCGTCGCCAAAGACTGCAAAGGTGTCGTGCCAGACTGTCACGGAAATACGCTGAATGGCAGCGGGTGATCTTCAGTGATGGGTCCCCCTTTTGTCTTGAAGGAGACGGACACCGAATCCTTGTGTGGAGGCACCGTGGTTAGCCGCAAGGTCGGTTTGTTGTCGAGCGTCACACGTCCAGAAGGCTTGGTGTCATGGTATGAAGTGCAATTGCCTACGATGCCAGATCACGTTTGGTGTTCATTACAGGCACTTTGACAGCCCAACGTAACATTAATGAGGTTCTGCAACTAGTGGCCTTACCTTTTCTGAACTCTAACCCCGGTGCGATTTTCCAACAGGACAACACTCTCCCTTATACTGTTGCTGTCTTGAGAGCTTGCCTTCAAGGCACTGACACTCTGCCATGGCCAGCCTCTTCGCCACACCTATCACCGATTGAAAATGTGTGGAGTGCTATTAGACGCGCTATCCACATTCCACTCCTACCGCACAATCTGCAGGAACTGCTTAAAAAGATTCATGCTGCATGGAATGTTTTATCGCAGGACACCATTAGGAACCTGTACAACTCCATGCCGAGACCTATAGCCATGATTTGCGAACAAACATGACGGCTCAACGCGATACAGAAAGACATTACTTATTGGCGTGTAGCTCAATAAATATTGCCGATATCTGTCTCAATGTTTAATCAGTTATTGCTCCTGGTAACCTGTACCTTCCTCCCGAACAGCATTGTATTCTGACACGTACTTCTTTCTAGGTGCAACTATTTCTTTTTTGAGGATGAGAGTATGTAATGTCACAGGACACTCTGTACTGTCCTCAATTGCTTCGTTCTAAAATTTTAGTTTCTCATTTATTATTCTTTGTCTAGAACACTGAATCATCATAACTTTGAGTAGAACGATGAATCATCATACCTTTGTCTAGAACATTGAATCATCATAACTTTGCCTAAAACATTGAATCATCATAACTTTGTCTAGGACATTGAATCATCATAACTTTTTCTAAAATACTAAAAAATAATAGCTTTGTCTACAACATTGAATCATCATAACTTTGTGCAGAACATTGAATCGTCATAACTTCGTTTAGAACTTCGAATCATCGTAACTTTGTCAAGAACACTGAATCATCATAGCTTTGTCTATAACACTGAATCATCATCGCTTTGTGTACAACATTGAATCATCATAACTTTGTCCAGAACATTGAATATCTTTGTATTTGCACCCTGTAATGCGTTGGGAAGCCATTGCAAAACGTTTAGCGCTACCTCTGGGGTTCCCAAACTACAAAATGGGAACCACTGCGGTGAGGAATGAAGCTCTGTTTGCTGAAAAGAAAACCAAAACAAAACGAAACACATAGAAGTCTTAAAGTTGAAAAAAATGCTTGAAAAGTTTGGTAAAACGGCAAAAAATCTCAAAAGATATCTCACTCTGGTAGCAGTAAAAAAACCCGTTTTCCCAGCTGTGGGATAAAATAAAATAAAACAATTCGTTGTTACTCCATCCTTTACGACCACATAAAATATAACGAGTGATAACTAAAAATTTACACAAGAGTGAAAAGTTAAACAGGTATGGTATAGATCAGATCAGATCATATGTAGAGGTTTTTAAGAAGGGATTGTCTGACCCCAGGTCTTAAATAACCCTTAGAAAGAGTGCCCGATAGGAAAGTGACACGGAAGCGAGATAGAAAGAGGGAGGAAGACGCCCTTATTTATTCATACCTGCTTGGGATCGAACCTGAGGTCTTCACCGTGGCCGTCACGAACGTTGACCACTAGGTCCACCGCGGTCCAAGGCATGATACAACAAAAGCTAAACTTAAATATACTCTGTATGACCAAAAGTATCAGGACATCCCCTTTTGAGTGGTGCATTTGCCCATATATGTCACAGCCATGACTCAAACAGGTACAAAAGGACGCATGCGGTCTCGCAAATCTGATAGACAAGCATTAACAGTAGAATGAGCCGCACGGCAGAACTCAGCAAGTTTCAACGCGGCATGGTTGTAGGATGCAATCTTAGGAACAAGTCCTTTCGGAAAACTTTTGCCTTGTCACAGCAAAGTGACTTTATTGTGAAGTGGAAACCCCTAGAAACAACAGCACAGTAATCGCGACCTGGTAGGCTACGTAAAATGGCTGAAGGGGTGGTGTGACAACATTGCCTGTCCCCCATTGCAGCACTCGCCAGGGAGTTCCGAAATGTCTTGGGAAGCAAAGCCAGCACAATAACGGTTCTTCTAGAGCTGAAGTGTTTCCATGACTGAGCAGCCGCACGCAAGTCTAACATCAGCAAGATCAACGCCAGGCGTAGGTTGGAGTAGCATAAACCTCGGCGCAAGTGGACTTTACAGCAGTGCAAACGTTTTCACTGGAGTGACGAATCACATTTCACTATCTGGTAGTCTGAATCTGGGTGTGGAAGTTGACAAGAGAACGCTACTCTCTGACTGTGCTGTGCCAACTATGAAGTTTGGTGTAGGAGGCATCATACTCTGGGGATGATTTTAATGCTTTAGGTTGGGACCCCTAGATTTAGTACCCGGGTATCTTACCACTGCGGTCTATAATGACGTACTGGACAATTCTATGCTCCCAGCAAATGTTCGGTGAAGACTCTTTCCTTCACCAACAGGGACATGCCATCGTCCACAAAGCGACGTTTATGCAGGAATCCTTTTATGAGATGGGTGTGGGAGAGCTTGAGTGGACTACACAGTGCCCCAATCTCAACCCTATGAATCATCTTTGTATTGAATTGAAACGCTTACCACGTCGAGCACCCCGACATCGATGTTCGACCTGACTAGAATGGAAAGCAATTCATGCAGCAACGGACCAAAATCTGGTGAAAATACTTTCCAGAAAAATTTATGGCCGTGATAGAGCAAGGGTGGACCAACACTATTGATTCCTTTCCTATCACAGGGAGTATGGAAATAGGCAATTGTCCGGACGCATCTGATCATATGACGTATCTTGAAACAGCAGAAAAGAGAGTTTCTTTGCTGATGATTTTGCATGTGCGATGATGCTCCAAAAGGGATGGCATGAATTCCTTAAAGGAGTTTCATTAAAATTTTACATTTTCAGTTTTCTTTGAATCACATTCATTTATTATATTTTTTTCATTTCAATGATAAAAACATTTAATGCATTTCCTTGTGTCCAACTACTCTACATTTCATCAGCACGCACGCACGCACACACACACGCACGCACACACACACACACACACACTCTCTCTCTCTCGCTCTGTCTCTCGCTGATTTCCTGAATGAAAGCTAAGAATTTACTAGCATGATTTTGATGATGATGATTTTTTTGCATTTAGATTGTGGCAACGGCAAGAAATGCGTTTCACTCAGGAAGAATGAGAAATGTTGATTACCGGATTAAACAACTAAATCAACTTCATAGGATGA
Organism: Macrothele yani; assembly: GCA_039090855.1. Taxonomy (NCBI): domain Eukaryota; kingdom Metazoa; phylum Arthropoda; class Arachnida; order Araneae; family Macrothelidae; genus Macrothele; species Macrothele yani. The sequence continues at coordinate 141,133,104 of CM077013.1, read as the reverse complement.
TTTCTGAAAACAAAGAAAGAATTGAATCTGCCTTAATGCAAGATGCAGGAAAGGTAATACACCAATTAATGTTTTTAGCATTTTTTTCGACATGAATATGAGCTGAAAGGTTACTTCTTTAAGACTACCCTTATGTCATTTTTATGGATTTCCGCAATCGCATTTCCTGTTTCATCAGGCAATGCGATCATTAAAATAAGAATGATTGTCAATACTTAAGGTTACAAGGTTTAACATAGGAAGCGTAGCAACTATACTGACGGAAAAAGAAAATACCTACACCAAGAAGGGTTTGTGTTAGATAAACGACAGTTGGTAGGCGGTTAAGGTACATCTGTAAGATGACGTCTATGCAAATTTTGCGCTCGGCGCATACATGTGGCGCTAGTAGCGCCCCTCGGAACATGCAAAACAGGTTTGCTGTAAATACGCGCTGTAACGTTCGTGAGCGTTAGTTATCGTTGAGATTCGACGTAGGGTGTTGATGTTAGTCAAGAATGCCTTTAAGAAGACGAAGAAGCCAACAGCTCACGGAGTTTGAACGAGGTCGTGTAATAGGACTACGAGAAGGTGGATTTTCTTTCCGCAATATTTCAGAACGACTTGGCAGGAATGTAGCCACTGTGCATGATTGTTGGCAGCGGTAGTCAAGGGAAGGTACTGCCTCAAGAAGACCGGGTTCCGGCCGGCCACTTGGCACTACTGAGAGGGAAGACCGCAGTGTACGGCGTATGGCCGTGGCGCATCGTACCGCGTCTGCGGCAGCAATTCGAGCTGCAGTTGCCACCACAGTGACACAACGAACTGTTTTAAATCGGTTACTTGAAGGACAGCTGCGAACCAGACGCCCTGTAGCGTGCATTCCACTTACTTCCAAACCACTGCCGTTTGCGACGTCAGTGGTATCAAGCTAGAGCTCATTGGAGGACGGAGTGGAGATCTGTTGTGTTTTCTGATGAAAGCCGGTTCTGCCTGGGTGCCAGTGATGGCCGTGTGTTGGTTGGAAGGAGGCCAGGTGAGCGCCTGCAACCACCCTGTCTGCGGCCGAGACACACTGGACCTACACCTGGAGTTATGGTCTAGGGAGCAATTTCCAATTACAGCAGGAGCACTCTCGTGGTTACCCCACGCACCCTGACGGCACAATTGTACGTCGGTCTGGTGATTCAACCTGTTGTGCTGCCATTCATGAACAGCATTCCAGGGGGTATTTTCCAACAGGATAACGCTCGCCCGCATACCGCTGTTGTAACCCAACATGCTCTACAGAGTGTCGACATGTTGCCGTGGCTTGCTAGATCACCATATCTTTCACCAATCGAGCACGTATGGGACATCATTGTACGACAACTCTAGCGTCACCCTCAACCAGCATTAACCGTCCCTGTATTGACTGACCAAGTGCAACAGGCATGGAACTCCATCCCACAAACTGACATCCAGCACCTGTACGACACAATGCATGAACGTTTGCGTGCTTGCATTCAACATTCTGGCGGTTACACCGGTTATTAATGTACCAGCATTTCACATTTAAAATGGCTCTTCTCGCGCTTACATTAAGCTGTGATCTTGAAACCTCTTCTCGCGCTTACATTAAGCTGTGATCTTGAAACCTTAATCGATTAAATATGTTACCTATACAAATGTATTGCCGCCATTTCATTCCTCTACAACTATTTTTTCGTGGTGTTGGGATTTTTTTTTTCCCGTCAGTGTATGTTATAAGTAGTAATGTACCCAAGTGAAAACATTACGCAACCTGATGACGCGTGCACAAAGTGCAGCTGTGTTGTGTCATTTTGAAATGGTGATTGGGCTGAAACACTGGTCTCTGACTGGCTTGAAACTTTGGTCTCACATTTTCGCCTGTAAGTACCTGTCAACTGCTTATTGAAATACACTGAAATAGCGAAATATTAGGAACACCAACCGATTATCGTGTTGTTCTGTCCCCGGCCTAAAAAATAGCCTCGATGTCATGTGGTGTGGATTCAACGAGGCTCTGATGTTGTTCTATAGGTACGTTCACAAACCGGTTGGCTCCACCAATATCATCCCACTCGGGTTCAATTGGATTACGATTGGCAGACAGAGGGATCCATTTTAACACTTCGCACTTACTTTCCTGCTCCTGGAACCACTGTGTCACGACCTGAGTCTTGTGATATGACGCATGATCATGCTGGGAGTATCCTTCTTCATCAGGAAACACCATGCACATGTACGGGTGTTCCCGGTTCGCATTGATATTAGGATACCTCGTGCCTTCCAAAGGATTTAAACAACCTAACGCCAGACTTGAAAGCACTCCCAGATATAATCACAATGCCGCCACTAGCTAGTACATTTAACTCTAGGCAGCTGGGAATAATCGATTCCTGCTGTTTAACGCTAGGCAGCTGGGATCCATCGGTTACTGCTGTTTAACGTAAAGCAGCTGGAATCCATCGATTCCTGCTGTTTAACGCTAGTGGCTGGGATCCATCGATTCCTGCTGTTTAACGCTAGTGGCTGGGATCCATCGATTCCTTCTGTTACGCTAGGTAGCTGGGATCAATCGATTCCTGCTGTTTAATGCTAGGCAGCTGGGATCCATTGATTCCTGCTGTTTAACGCTAGTGGCTGGGATCCATCGATTCCTGCTGTTACGCTAGGTAGCTGGGATCCATCGATTCCTGCTGTTTAACGCTAGGGGCTGGATTCCATCGATTCCTGCTGTTTAACGCTAGGGGCTGGATCCATCGATTTCTGCTGTTTAACGCTAGGAGATGTAATCCATCGATTGCTGCTGTTTAACGCTAGAGGCTGGGATCCATCGATTCCTGCTATTTAACGCTAGGGGCTGGAATCCATCGATTCCTGCTGTTTAACGCTAGGGGCTGGGATCCATCGATTCCTGTTGTTTAACGCTATGCAGCTGGGATCCATCGATTCCTGCTGTTTAACGCTATGCAGCTGGGATCCATTGATTCCTGCTGTTGACTACACATTCTAGCTCGTCAATCGGCGTGTATGAACTGAAAAGTGGTTTTGTAGGACCAGGAGACTTTTCTCAAGTTCTCAAGGGTCCAGTGTGTTTGCTCGAGTGACCACTGCAGACGAATTTGTCGGGTTTTAGCAGAGACGAGAGGTGCGCGAAAGGGAAGTCTGCCGTAATAGCCCATCAGCGCCAATGTGCTGTGCAGTGTATATCCAAATGTGCTCTTCTGTGTATATCGTGTATATCAAATCTCGATACCGCTGTTGTACTTGGTGGTTACTTCAAGCAACTGAGTTGTTAAAAATTTAACGTCCTCAAATATTAACCAGTCCATTTAGCCCACAGGAAGACATCTGACTACATGTTTTGTAGTCGTTTTACAAGACAGCTGACAATATGATTCACAGTAGTTTTAGTGTACATGTTTTACAGTAATACAGCTGACTACATGTTTTGTTTCACAGGAAGACAGCTGACTAAAAGTCGTGTTACAGGAAGACAGCTGACTACATGTTTTGTTTCACAAGAAGACAGCTGACTATATGTCGCTTTACAGGAAGGCAGCTGACTACAGCTGACTGATGTGGGCTGTCATTTTCTGGAACAATTTTTTCTTCATCGAACCATTTATTTTCTGAAATTATTTTCTGGAATAAAATGAAGCAGGTCATTCAATCGTCTAAAATTTAATGAAGACAGCTGACTTATGTTTTGTTCTGCAGAAAGACAGCTGACTACATGTTTTTGTTTTACGGGGAGACAGCTGACTACATGCTTTTACACTCGTTTTGGCCCACAGAAAAACAGCTGATTACATGTTTCGCTGTTTGTTCACCCTTCATTTTACACCCTCAAACCTTTTCACTTATATTCTTGCAGATAAGAGAAGATTTGTCATTTTTCACATACTTGCACTTGCCCTCCTAGCTCTTACTGCAAGGGCCATCCTGAAAGTAATGCCTCCTCCTGAATAACTTTTGACATTTTGAAGCGATTTTAATGAAACTTCTTTGAAATGTAACTATGATATGTTACCAATGTACGAACAAGTTTTTTTCAGAATCGGAGGTAAAGATCATGAATGACAAACAACAGCAGCGAGCCATAATTGAATTCCTGGAAAAAGAGGGATGTGAAGCTCCAGAAATCCACAGAAGACTCTTCAGCGGTGTATGGAGTTTCCACAATCGACGTCCGCAGGTGGTGAAGAGGTTTCGAGAGGGGGAAAGTTCCGTGTCGGACAAACAACTAAGTGGAAGACTCGCAACTGCAGTGACAGATGGCAACAGGCAACGAGTGAAAGACCTCATCACAGCTGATCGTCGTGTTACCATCCAGGAGTTGTGTGATGCAATTTATTGTGGTCATAGTGCTATGAAAACATTAATTAGGGATCTGGGCTACAGAATAATTTGTTCAAAGTGGATCCCAAGAAACCTAATCCATGAGCAATGTGAGCAAAGGGCGGATATGCGGCGGAGCTTCTTGGACTGTTATTATAGAGAGGGTGAGGTGTTTTTCTCTAATATTGTAACGGGGGATAAAACCTGCGTGTCCTTTCATGAACCAGAAACAAAGGTGCGTCAACGGAACAGGAAAAGGTGAAAAGAACTCGTTCCGCAGGGAACGTGATGGTGACAATTTTCTGGGACAAACGTGATGTCATTTTGACTGATTTCCTCGAACGGGGTACAACAATAAACAGTGCTCACTATGTGCAGGCATTGAAGAAGGTAAAGGAAGCTATTAGAAGAAAAATACGTGTCATTCCACTTTATAGTATTATTTTACAACATCATAACGCACATCCGCAATGGTGATTTCACAGGCTATTGCCAAAACGGGGTGGACGGTGATGCCCCAACTCCCCTACAGTCCTGATTTGGCTCCCTCAGACTTTTTTCTGTTTGCCCCTTTGAGAAACCCCTTCGTGGAGAACGTTTCGACGATGCGACAGACGTTAAAGTGCCTGTGAACTCATGGGTGAAACGACAGCCTCAGGAATGTTTCCAAAATGGATTTTACCAATGGGTTCAAAGATGGTGGAAATGTATAGAATGTGATGGACAATACTTTGAATAGGCTAGCATTATTGACAATATGTCCAAGTATTTTGCCACCAAGTTTCACATTTTTGCTGCTACGAATAATAATCTTATGAGGGACGAGGCGTTACTTTCAGAATGCCCTTTGTACAGCGCCTATTTCAAAGTAGCTTAAATCACGAGTTCTTCCCATATTACCTGTGTATATGCTTCGTATATATCTGAATCCAAAGTTCGAAATCACCGAATCCCTAAAAGGTTCAGCCGTCCTGGTGAACTGTTGTGGTACTAGGAACAACAGTCACCACGTCCTGGAGACTGTTCCTTGTGAGACATGCAATCTGTCGACGGGTGTTGTTCTACAAGACCATTCCCGACGTGTGGCAAGGACAGGGTCAGGCCGTATGAATTGAATACTGTAGGTATTGACGTAGCACCTCGCTAGGTACCAGAAATATGGGCAAGAAATGTCCCACTGTCGCATCGAAATAAATTTACTCTACGCCAGTATATGACATAAGGTACTTGTATGGCAGCTGATTTTAAAAACCCTCACACGTCGATGGTAACAATGGTAACATACATCGAGTGATCTCTGAATTATGACCACCCCTATCAAAAGTGGATGTCGCCCGTTGACCACGTGATTTCCGAAAAAGCTTGGTTAGTCCACAGACGTAGCGTATATAAGATGTGAGTATAGCAGTTGGTAGTAAAATTCGGAACGTGATGGGTAAACAGAAAGATCTATCGGAATTTGCTAAAGGACAGATTGTGGAAGCCCGAAGAGCGGATGTATCGATTCCCAAACGACTAAAATGGTGGTTTGTCCGTGAGCCGCCGTAGTTATATTTAGGAATGGTGTAAAAATGGCCAAAAAACGATCCGGTTGCACAACTACAGAAGACATCGAAAGGTTGATGTGAGAGGTGAGCGCCGGGTCATATGACTCGTACAGGTCAACAGACGCAGCACTTTTCAACATTTTACTACCCAATACAACAGAGGTCAACCTGGAAAAAGATCTGCGATGACCATGAGTCACAAACTCGCACCTATGGGCAGACGAAACCGACGACATCTTCTGCTATCCACGGTTCATCAGCGCAGAAGACTCGCCTGGTGCAAAGAACATGCAAGTTGGACGTCGGATCATTGGGAAAAGTGTGCTTGTCTGACGAGTCGCGTTTTTACTCCATCCACTCCATGGATGGTCGTGCACATATTTGGCGCAAACAACATGAGGCACTCGATCCATCCGGCATGGTCTCCACATTGCAAGCCGATAGAGGCTATTGTATGGTGTGGGACATCTTTACCTGGCAGAAACTTGGACCTTTGCTGCATGTGGAACAACGTATGACTCGTGCCCAATATCGTGATTCGCTTGCTAAATCTGTACACCTAGCAGTGTTTCTATTTTACCCGAATGGCGACGCTGTCTTCCAAGATGACAGTGCACCGAGTCACAGGTCCAATGTTGTGTAGGAATGGTTTGAGGAACACAGTTAACACTCTCAGCATATCGACTGGCCTCCTAAACCCCCCCCATATCAATCCCATAGGACACTTGTGGGACACTATGGAACGAAATATCAGGTGTCCGGATTCACCAATCACCTCCATACCTGCATTGAAGGTATGGAGGTGATTGATGCATCATTACACATAGCTTGGTTGGCCATATAGCCCAATTGCTCCCGGAATCTTATTGAGTCGATGCCACGTCGGATGGCATCCGTACTGATGACGAAAGAAGGACCTACGAAGTATTAGATAGGTGGTCATAATTCAGGGATCACTCAGTGTATGGTGAATCGATGTCACGTCGGATAGCTGCTGTACTGAAAGCGAAAGGAGGACCTACGAAGTGTTAGGTAGATGGTCATATTTCAGTGATCACTCAGTGTGTGTTGAATCGATGCCACGTCGGATAACTTCCGTACTGAAGACGAAAGAACGACCTACAAAGTATAAGATCCTCCTCCTCCTCATCATCATCATCATCATATTCAACTATTATCAATCTACTGCTGGACGAAGGTCTCCCCAAGTTTCCTCCACAACGGTCTGTCTTGTACCAGTCTCCTACATGTCACTCCTGCATACTTTCGAATTTCATCCACCCATCTCCCATGTGGTCTTCTTCTGGGTCTTTTCCTGTCCCTTGGAATCCAATCTAAAATTTCGACTGTCCATCGATGGTCTGTCCTTCTGGCAGTATGTCTAGCCTATTGCCTATTCAGGGATTTAACTCTGATCATGATGTCTTCCACTCTTGTCATTTTTCGGATCCACGAGTTCCTTTTCTTATCTCTCCTGGTTACACCAAGCATGCACCTCCCCATGCTTTTTTGAGTTGTCTGCAGCCTTTGTATGTCTCTTTTAGTTAAGGTCCAGGTCTCTGCACCATACGTAAGCACTAGAAGGATGCATTGATCTTTTAAGACATAATGGCATATTGCTCTTGGAATTTATGCTGTTTCTGCCAAAAGCTCTCCAGGCAAGTTTTGTACGCCGATTAATTTCTTCATCAATGTGACCCTCACTTGATATCTGCTGTCCAAGATAAGCGTACGTGTCTGTTTTCCCCAGCTTTTCTCCATCAATCGCTAAATCTTCATTTTTTGTAAAAGCTTTGAACATCACTTTTGTCTTCTGAAAGTTCATTTTTAATCCCACTTTTTTACTCTTGTCAGCAAGTTCCTGAATCATACTCTGCAGCTCTGATGGGTAGTTGCAAAAATGACTACGTCATCAGCGAAACGAAGGTGGGTTAGATAATCTCCATTAATCTTTATCCAATTGTTTCCCCAGCTCAGCGACTGAAAGGCACCCTCCAATATGGCATTAAAGAGCTTCGGAGATATGGTGTCACCTTGTCTCACTCCCTTTCCAATTTTTAAGCGTGTTGCATTTTCAAACAGCCGAATCTTTGCACTTGCATTTTCATAGATGTTATTAATAATATTAATGTATGCATCTTCAATACCGCAGGATTTCAGAGCCATTGTAACTGCTGATGGTTTCACCGAATCAATGGCTTTTTCATAATCGATAAAAGCCATGTACAATGGAAGTTCATATTCCCTCGCTCTTTCAATTAGTTCTCTCAATACGTGGATATGATCTATTGTGTTGTAGCCACTCCTGAATCCAGCTTGTTCTCTCGGTTGAGCCATGTCCTGTGCTACCTTCAAACGGGGTGAAAGAACTTTAGTGAGGATTTTATAAACCACTGACCGGAGGCTGATAGGTCTGTAGTTCCTGAGATCCTCAATATCCCATTTTTATGTAGCAGGATCATTGTAGCGTTGTTCCAATCCTCAGGAATCTTCCTTTCATTAAGGCATCGAGTGAAAATTTGGGCGAGTACTGTTTCGATTTTTCCACTTGCTTCTTGTATGATGTCTACAGTAATTCCATCTTCTCCTGGAGCTTTCCCCCGCTTCATGTTCTTGATTGCATGTGCAACTTCTGCTGGGAGGACTGAAAGAACTCTGGTACTGGTACCTTTCATGATCTCTGGAGTACATGTATCATCCCTTTCATATAATTTGGAGTAGAAATCTTTCACTCTTGTCAAAATTTCGCCTCTATTTCTTGTTACAGAACCATCTTCTTTTCTCAGTGCCATAGTTCGTTTTCTTCCCTTACTGAGGTGTCCCTTTGCTATCTTTAGGCTTTGGTTGTTTTCAATTGCTTTCCTCACTAGTTTACAGTTAAATTTCCTTACGTCTTCAGTGATACTTTTTCGTACTGTCTTGCATAGCTTTATATATTCCACTTTGGAAGTCGCATCTTCTTTAGTTGTCCTCATCTCTCTTCTTTTTTGCATCAACATTTTGGTTTTTCCTGATAATTTGTTCACATGCAACTTGTTCTTAGACCCAGCTAATTTTGTTGCTGTTTCCATAAGAGCTTTGGTTACTTTTCTGTTAACTTCAGAAATATCCACCTTTTCCGATGTTAATCTTTCTAAAGCAGAGAATCTGTTCTTCAGTTCCAACTTGAAGGTATTGTTTTGATTTTTAAGGTTGGTTATGACAATACATTTTGTTTGTCTTATGAGCTTACCACGTTCAAGTTTAGTGTTGAGGTGCATCTTACATCTCACCAATCTATGGTCACTACCTGTGTTGAACTTGTTTAGCACACTGCAGTCTTCTATAACGAATTTTTTGTTACACATATTAAAATCAATTTCACTTGTCTTCCCAATTGGATGTCTCCATGTGCATTTCCTGTGTGGCTTTTTCTTGAAAAAGGAGTTCAAGATGAAAAACCCTTCTGCCTCTGCAAACTCTACGAGAGTATTTCCACGCTGGATTCTGTTGCCGTGACCGAATTTACCTACTGAAATTTCATTCTGTTGCCGTTGCCCTATTTTTGCATTGAAATCTCCCATAATTATCTTCAAGTTGTGCTTACCTTTATTATTTAGATGACGAATTTCTTCATAAAATTATTCAATTTCTTCTTCAGGATGACTTGTGGTGGGTGCATAAGTTTGAATAATCTGAGCTTGGTATCTTCTCGAGAGTTGGATAACGAGTCGTGCAGCTCTGTCAGAGGAACTTTCAACTTCTACAACTTTATTATTCAGTTTCTTGTTTATTATAAATCCAACACCACTAGTTCTGCCAGTATCTGTCCCACGATAGTAGAAGAGATGTCCACTTTTCAGTTCAATGAGATCTTCTCTTTTTCTCCTTACTTCACTTAGCCCGACGATGTCCCACTTGATCCTTTGTAGTTCCTCTTCCAATTCAAGAAGCCTTAAATCAGAAGATAGGGAGTGTCCATTATACGTAGCCAAAGTCAGCATCACATGGCAGCCTAGTCCGGTTCTCCGGGGATTCTTAGCACCCTCTGCCTCCATGTCGCACTGGCCGCTGCCTTGGCTAGGTACATTCCAGCTGCCGGAGACTGAGGGCCAAGATTTAAGTTGTGGAGTCATTTTGGAGGGGTTTGGCCATAACTCACCACGCTGGCCAAGCGGGTAGGTGAGTGTGGGATAACATTTCCTCTAATCTGGATGGTATAGTTATACCACTATTGGCGGTAGTCAGAGCCCCTTTAGTAGGAACAGAATGCACCACGAGAAGGCGGGGTTGACATTTGTCAAGGAGAGGCTGTGATGTTACGCATCACCTGACCTTACATCCGTAAAGTATTAGATAGGTGGTCATAATTCAGCGATCACTCAGTGTATGTTGAATCGATGCCACGTCGGATAGCTGCTGTACTGCGAGAGAAAGTAGAACCTACGAAGTATTAGGTAGGTGGTCATATTTCAGTGATCCCTCAGTGTATGTTGAATCCATGCCACGTCGGATAGCTGCTGTACTCAGGGCGAAAGGAGAACCTACGAAGTAATAGATAGATGGCCATATTTCAGTGATCACTCAGTGTGTGTTGAATCGATGCCACGTCGGATGGCTGCCGTACTGAAGGCATATGTGCTCAAAGCAAATCGTGGTCCCGTAGGAGAATATTTCAACACATTTAGCTGTCACACAGTTCCAGATCGTCTCTTTCTTCTCCGTTCTTGACAAGACCTGTGGCGGCTCATGGTTTTCTGAGCAGGTAGAATACACACAACGTGAGAACTGATAAATTAATATTTTTGTACGCTTCAGAATGATATTAAAAGCGCCTCAAGAAATAAAATACCAAAATAAAAAAAAATCCCGAGGTTGTACACCTAGGCGGTTTCATCGTGTGCTCGCGGTGCAAGTTCAAATACGCTACAAAACGAATACAGTTTGTAAGCTATGATAACACAAGTCGATCGACTTTTACATTTTTGTTCTACTGTTGAATTTGCTATCTGTAACTAGAATCTAGTTGAGATCTCACCTTTGCCTTACCAAGTTCAGTCAAAATTAGTATATTATTTTTGTGTGCAGAGGACACGTCATGTCACTGAATTTTGTCGGCTAAATGTCATAAATAGCATTTTTATGGCATAACTGCATATTCATCCATTCATTCTTACGATACGTTTCGGAACTGAACTTGCATTTTTGCCCAGTGTTTCTCTCTTCAAATTTTCGCTGTAATTTAAAATCTGGTGTAGTTGTACCCAATCTTCTAATTTCCAATTTGTGTTCCAACGAACGAGAGAAGGACGGATGTTTTCAGCAAATAATCAACAGCATTCACGATTATAAAGACAAACATTTAGCTTTTCACATTTCATTATTTACACTGCTGGCCACCCAAAATGCAACACCAAGAAGGACATGATATAGCAAAGCCAGATTTACTGGACACATAACAGCAGATACAAAGATAAAACGATTGAGCATACAGGCCCTTGTGACTTGCGGAACACGGAGGCATCAATAGTTCGTATGGCCTCCCATGGCTCGTAATAACGGCCGCTACATGCCGCGGCATCGAACGAAAGAGGCTTTGGATGTGGGCTTGGGGTATGTCGGTCCAGGCTGCTTCCACACGTTGCCGCAGTTCATCAGGCGTAGCCGCGGGTGGTGCTTGCCTGGCTACTCGGTTGCCGATCAGCGACCAGACGTGTTCGAGGGGCGACATATCAGGAGAATAGGTGGGCCACGACAGCAGTGACACCTGGTAGGCCGTGAAGAATTGTTGCACGTTACGTGCTACGTGCGGGCGCTCATTGTCCTGTTGAAACGTGGCCTCTGGCAGGTCCTGCAGGTAAGGGAGGAATACAGGCTCCAAAACGTCGGAGATGTAGCGGTGGCTGTTGAGTGTACCGGCGATGAGTACCAGAGGGATGCGGCTGTCTATCCAATTGCGCCCTAAATTATAACGACAGGCGAAGGACCGGTATGGCGATGCATAATGCAGGCGTCACACAGTCTCTCGCCGCGGTGCCGCCACACGCGGATCCGACCATCGTGGTGTTGCAGGCAGAAGCGGGATTCGTCGGAGAACACAATGTCCTGCCATTCCGTAGTCCAGGTGAGGCGTTCAACGGCCCACTGCCGCCGCACTCGCCGGTGGTGTAACGTCAATGGTAATCGGAGCAATGGGCGCCGTGTGACAAGTCCCCACTCCTGCAGACGACATCGAACGGTACGTGCTGACACAGGTTGTTGCGCAACACATCCTAATTCTTACGCTAACATTCGTGATGTGGCGGTGCGAGCCGTCAATGCCCGCAGCACAAGATTCCGGTCCCTTCGTTAGGTGGTGTGCCGCGGCTGCGGCAATCGCTCACGTCGGTCCATCCGTCCCTCTTGTACCCACCGAATCCATACTCGCCTCACTGTGGCTGGATGTCGTCCCACAAAGGCGCCGTTGTCTCGGTACGATAAACCGCTGTTGCGTTAAGCCACTATTCGTCCTCTGTCGAACTCCGAAACGTGCTGGAATGACTGCCGTATTCTGCGACAAGGCATCAGGAAGCTTCCCACGCACTGGTCCGGCAGCACAACACACTTCCACTACTTACACCCCGCCTTCTGTGCACCCTTCTTATAGTGCTTCTCGGTGGCGTGCGGGGCGCACATGATTTACATATGCCCTGCAATGCTAATCGTTTGCATGTCCTCTCACGAGCGACGCGTACTGCGAATTTCAGGCCAATCGGATGCTTCCTTCTTACTGTTGCATATTGGGTGGCCAACAGTGTATATAAGGATATTAAGCTGTCACTGACACTGTTTCAGACAGCAGAGACAGTGGTTGCCTGTTTTTTAACATGTCTTTTGTAAAAAAATGATAGATCGTGCTGATGTTATAGGCTTGTCGTTCCAACCGTCTGTAGACACCATATCTGTGCAACTATTGCTTCGATTTGAAACATTCTTTTTGCGTTGGGAAACTTGAAATATGCGAATGATGATCCTTCATTTCCTTTTTTTTTTTTTTACCGTGTCTAATTTCGCCACTAGAGGGCGTAAAGGCAGATGATATCGAATGTAAAATACATTTTATTCCGTATATTTACATCTAAACATCCGACTGAAAAAAATATTTTACCATTCTATTCCATTTATGTCGAAGAGTACTTTAGGTATAGTCACTTTTTCAAGTTACGTACAGATTAACCGCTAGGGGGCGTAAAAATAAATTGCGGTTTCACCGATATCTCTACTTCTAAAACTCCGATTTGAAACATCATGTTTGCTCACACAGCATGTCAGACGTCTCGCTATGGAGTTGTACAGGTTCCTAATGGTGTCCTGCGATAAGCCACCTCATGCAGCTCTATCTTCTCATGCAGATTGCGCGGTAGCGGTGGAGTGTGGATAGCGCATCTAATAGCATCCCGCACATTTTCAATCGGCGACAGATCTGGAGATGCGGCTGGCCATGACAAAGTGTCAGTGCCTTGAAGGCAAGATCTCGAGACAGCAGCAGTTTGCGGTCGAGTGTTGTCCTGTTGGAAAATCGCACCGTAGTGAGAGTTCAGAAAAGGTAGGGCAATTTTTTGCAGAACCTCATTAACGAAACGTTGGGTTGTCAAAGTGCATGTAACGAACACCAAAGGTGATCTGGCATCGTAGGCTATTGCACCCTACACCACGACACCAGGCCTTCTGGAAGTGTGAGGCTCGACAACAAACCGTTCACTTTGGAGCTTACCACGGTGCCTTCACACACGGATTCGTTGGCCGTCTCCTCCACGGCAAAAGCGGGACTCAACTACAAGTGTGTAAAACTTATCCCGTAGAAAACATCTTGATGATACTACTCATGCTCGAATAATTGGGAGGCTCGAGGAGGGCAGAACTGTGATGAATAGGGCTAGGATTAATATGTAAATAAATATTTTTACATATTTGACATTGTTTACGTTATTATACACATTTACTGTTTTACTACATATATTACATATTTTCACATTATTTAAAAATATTTTTACGTAAATCGCCAGTTTTTACGCAAAACTTTCCAATATTTTTTATTGTAGCTAGCTGTGATCTGACCGACGGCAAGTTTCGCAACACACGAAAGCCGACAGATGGCAGCATCATACCGGCACTAGAGTACTTCCTCATCTCAAATGAGATATGAGGAAAGCAGTTACGTCATCTGTCACTTAATGTGTAGTTTCATGTCCAGATTCTTCCTAAACCATTTCGTTCACGTCACTATTAGAAGATTGTTCTTCCTGTTCAAATTGTTAAGTAAATCGACATGTCCAAAATTAAATCAACTATATGATTCAAATTAAAGGCATTCATTAACGAGTTTCCCCATGAAGGACTGAGAACTGATGGGAATATTTTGTTTTGTGGTGTGTCAGACGACTGAAATATTAGGAATAAATGCCGTCCACATTGGAGAAATTTTAAAACACAAGATGTAAAAGAAATCCTAAACTAGAAACCATTACAGCAATAACAAGAACGATGACACTGAATTTTCGGGTGTAATGAGCACGTATTTTGAATCAGCTTTGCAGCGAATTAAATTTTTCAAAGCTATTCAAAGTCAATGGAACCGGTATAGAAAACAATTGTATCTGACGGAAGAAAGAAGTTTTTCAATCGGGTTTTTAATCCCGCAGATATTGCTGCAAACGGAATCGTGAACTTACGCCCTCTGGTTGCAGACTTGTGCGTTAAGAAAAATTTGTATTTACATGAGAAACATTTCGCAGAGGAAGCGCTCTCCAACAAAGAACGAATTTTTCAAATCGGTCGCTTCGAAGAAGAGATATGGACAAATATAGCATATGCATCTACGCCCCCTGGCGGGAAAACTATTCATTGTTTTAGGAAGAAAGTATTCTCAAAAGGTTTTTCGATGTGAGAGGTATCGGTCCCAGAAAAAAAAAAAAATTTAGTCGAGTTTTCAGGAGCTCACATTTCGCTTCAAATACATCAGAAGTAGAAAATAATGCTTATGCCCCCTAAGGCCAAACCATTCTTTACCAAATATTATAAAATATATGAAAAATATTTTCCATCAAGATACAGGAAGAATTTTTCAGATCGGAGTTTCAGAAGCAGAAATTACGCAGAAAACGCAATTTACCTTTGCGCCCCCTAGCGAAAAGTCTATAATTCACTTGAAAATTTTGAACTTATATGAAAAACATTTCGCGTCGGAAACACTATCCAACAAAGAAGGAAGTTTTCAAATCGGACTCCTAGAAGTAGAAATATTGACAAAAATAAGATATACATCTACGCCCCTGGCGTAGAAACCATGCATTATTTTAAGAAGAAAATATCCCTAAAAGGTTTGCCGACGTGAGTACTATCGGTTCGCAAACGAATTTTTTTTAATCGAGATTTTAGAAGCTCATATTTTGCTGCAAATACATCAGAAGCGAAAATTAAAACTTACGTCCCCTGGTGGCCAAACTATTCTTTAACAAAATTAGAAATTATATGCAAAGGATTTCTCATCATGAGCTGTAATTGGTGTAGAAATAATTTTTCTAATCGGAATTTTAGAAACGAAGTTATCGGGGAAAACGCAGTTTACCTTTACTCCCCCTAGCGGAAAGTCTATGAATTACTTGAAAATTTTGAAATTATATGAAAAACATGTCACACCTGTCACACCGGAAACTCTATCTAATAAAAAAGGAATTTTTGAAATCGAACCATTAAGAGCAGTGATATTGACAAAAATAAGATATATATCTACGGCCCCCGGCAGGGGAAACCATGCAATATTTTAAGAAGAAAATATTCCCAAAAGCTTTATCGACGTGAGTAGTATCGGTTCACGAAAGAATGTTTTCAATCGAGATTTTAGAAGCTAAGAGTTTATGGCAAATACACCAGAAGCAAAAATTCACACTTACGCCCCCTGCTGGGCAAAGTTATTCTTTACCAAAAATTTGAAATTATATGCAAAAGGTTTTCCATCAGGAGCTGTATCCCATGAAGAAAAATATTCTCAAATCGGAGTTTTAGAAGAAGAGATATCGCGAAAAACGCAATTTAATTTTACGCCCTCTAGTGGAAAAGGTATGATTTATTTGAAAAAGTAAGTATACCTAAAATACTCTTCGACATAAACGGAATCGAAAGATAAAAGATTTTTTCAATCGGATGTTTAGAAACATATATATAGAATAAAATGTATTTTAAATTCGACATCATCTGCCTTTACGCCCTCTAGCGGCGACATTATACATCGTAAAAAACAAAAACGAAATAACGGATCATCATTCGCATATTCCAAGCTTCCTAAGGCAAAAAGAATGTTTCAAATCGGACTGATAGTTGCAGAGATATGGAGTCTGCAAACGGACGGACAAACCGATAGCTTAAGCGCGATCTTTTTTACAAAAGACGTGCTAATAAATATTTTCCAGTGAACTTCAACCGGTTTTAGAAGATATGGAATTCTCGCTATTGGATATAGTGCGATTTAAGGTTTCGCTAATAATCGTACGTGACGTCGAGAGGTCGTTCAACCAATTTAGAGGCAACAGGGGAGCTTTGTTTTTGACAACCTGAAGAGTTGTTGCTATTTGCAAGTTAGTTGGAAACCCTGGTTTTGAGTAAAGGGATTAAAAATTTTTTAAGCAAAGCAATTTTTTGATTTCTTATGACTGTCCGCTCGTCCAGAAAGCAGTGCAGCCTATATTCGACGTGCTGTGTCATCGGCCATGGACGTCCCCATAACGACCCGAACGGTTAACCGAAGATTACATGTGGTAAACCTGCGCAGTAGACAAACGTTACGTCGACTGTCAGTGACGGCCAGCCATCGCAGCGCTGGTCTGGCTTGGTGCCGAAATCATGCGAACTGTGGTCACGAATGGACCACTGTGGTCTTCAGTGACGAATCCCGTTTCTCTCTGGGCACTGACGATCGACAGATCCGTGTCTGGAGACACCCTGGCGAGCGGACGGATCCCAGTTTCTGTCTGGGCGCTGACGATCGACAGATCCGTGTCTGGAGACACCCTGGCGAGCGGACGGATGCCAGTTTCGTTCGCGACCACCACACCGCCCGTCAGGCAGACATCATGGTATCGGGTGCTATTGCGCATGACAGCACGTCATCTCTTGTCCGCATTACAGGCACACTGACAGCTGCACGATACGTGAACGAGGTTTTGCAGCCCATTTTTACACCTTTCCTGAATGGCCTACAGCACTCCATTTTCCAGCTAGATAACGCCCATGTAAACACCGCTCGGGTTTCCATACACTGTTTGCAACATGTTCAAACATTACCAGCAAAATCACCCGATTTATCTCCAATCAAAAAGCTGTGAGACTACATTGGACGTCGTCTGTAATTGTATCGGCCTGCACACGATCTCGAGGAATTATGGGAGCAAGTGCTTGGTGTTCAATTCCGCAGTACGATGTCCTTCGACTGTGTGACTCACTATCATGCCGTATTGCTGCCTGTATTGCCGTTCGCGACGGTGCAACCACTTAGTGAGGGGTGCCCATTGTGCTGCATTGTCTCATCTGATAAACACTGTACGTGGCTGAAAAAAACGTAAACCCTTATGTATTCCTAATTGCATGCTCAAATTTACCTCTCAACCCTCACTCCTTCTGGGTGGGGTAACTCCTAATTTCTATGTCGAGCAGTGTATTATTCTCTTGTCCTATGTTATTCGCAGTTTTGAAATAACTTATCTAAATAACTGTGCCGATGATGATTTGTTCTCATAGACAAAATGTGAAGCTGCAGGTGAAACTCAAAGTGTACTCATTAATGTTCATTACATGAAAAGTAAAGTAAAGAAATGGGCAAAGCCAATACATGTAAGTATTTTTAAGTTTGTCTTCTTTTTCTGTCACTAACTGCTATGATATTTTTATCAGAATAAAGCCGTTACATTTTTTGTATAACCTGTGCAGGTAGTTTCCATGCATATTTATTCATTATGACATCACACCTGTAATCCGAATGTGGGCGTAAAAGTTTGTTAGGCCCCACACTCAAATGCAGACGGCCAGAATACAAAATTAGATATTTAGCAATTAATGTCGTTGATGTAATTGCGTCGATGTATTAATGCCGTCATGAAACTATCTGTGAGGGTAATTAACATGCATATTTATTCATTTGGGCAACATATTTAGCAATTAATGTTGTCCAAATGGTGCCGAAAATTTTCTGTCGTCCACAAGAAGGAAGGTTCCGAGTTTTCCTGAAAGTCCTCTTATCAGACACGTACTTGTTCTACCTACGTAATTGTCTAATGACAACTTTATATCACATCCAAATCTCACTTCCATAAAAGAGGGAAGATTTAAATAAGGCATCTAAACAGCAAGCTTTGTTTCTTTTCCTACAACCACTTTCTAAGTAAAAATACCATTATTCACAGTGCGGCAGATTAGTAAGGAGACTAATTTTTTTTTAAAGCCCCGTAGAACACTCCAATCCGGAAGGCATGGATTTTGAGAAGTCATTTATCAGTTATGCGGTGGCAACAGCGTTTGCGTGAGAATTGCGCAGATGATTATTTGCACTGTGCATGACGTCATTCCGTAGAAGAGCATGGTGTATTCTATCAGCCCTGATGGTCACTGTTCTGTCATTGGCACTGTCTCAAGCAAATATTCGGTTGTGTTTGAAAATCCGTAAAACTGCATCTGAGGCAGTTGAATTGTTGCAAGACGTGCATGGGGGGGCTGATTGCCTATTTCATGAACAAATATTCCGATGGTACGCACGTTTTAAGAATGGACGGGAATATTTGGAAAATGACGAAAGGCTCGGACGCTGGATTTCAGAGCGCACGTCTGAACTCAATGAGAAAGTTCGCAAGAGGATGAAGAGTGATTATTGTGTGACCTTGAGGATGATGGAATGCCATCTCGGTGTTAATAAGGAGACGATTTGTTAAGTTCTAGCGCAAGGTTGAGTGGGTAAAAAAGTTTGTGCTGCTTTTGTTCGGTCTGCTTTTTCAGACGACCATAAACGTGCACGAGTGGAGTACGCAAAAGACATACTGCAAACTGCAGAAACAATGCAAAATTTTCTCCAAACCGTTGTGGCAGGTGACGAGACATGGTGTTTCCGTTGTGATCCTGAAACGAAGCGTCATAGTGCTCAGTGGAAGACGCCACAGTCACCCAAATGAAAGATCAGGTTACAGAAGTCCAAATTTAAGACGATGCTTGTGTACTTTTACGATAGCACGGCATCAGCAGTTCATTTCTGAAGGTAAAACTGTAAATGACAATACTTGCACATCCATTTCTGTTTTATTGGGGGTTTAACGACCACCGTTAACAACTCAATGGGATATAAGCAGTGGCCCGTCCCTAATTTAGGGCCACTGGTTGTAGGAAAGAGGAAAAGACAGTGCCGTAAGATAAACACAACATCCATGCCTCACCGGATTTGAACCCGGACCCAACTCTCGGACGAATGATCAGAAGTCAGCGCTTAGACCACTGAGCCTCAGGAGCGCCCACATCTATTTTGGAACGATTGTGGAAGAGGACTGTTTGTGTCAGGCATGAGCACGAAAACAAGCAATGGTTCCTTCTTCACAATAACGAAAAAGGAACCATTGAAGAAGGAACCATCAGCGAAGAAGGAGCCATTGAAGACGGAACTATCAGTGAAGAAGGAACCATTGAAGAAGGAACCATTAAAGAAAGAACCATCAGTGAAAAAAGGAACCATTGAAGAAGGAACCATCAGTGACAAAAGGAAACATTGAAGATGGAACCATCAGTGAAGAAGGAACCATCAGTGAAGAAAGAATCATCAGTGACGAAGGAACCATTGAAGAAAGAACCCAAAAGGTATATCCACTGGTGGATTTATATTACAGCATTTGTCTTTAAATTTTTCGATGGTTAATGCTTCTGCATTTAAAATTTGTTTACATGTTTTATAAGACGAAATAATTTTAGCATTTTCCCAGTCTGGTAGCAAATTGTTATAAATGCAATACTGTATCAAAGATGTTTTATTATCCTTCATTTTCCAGTTATATAAATGTTCTTTTAATCTAGTACGGAAGCGCCTCCTGGTACTTCCTATGTATATCTTATCTTGAATGTTGTCATTATTCTTAATTGGTATTAGATATACGCCAGATCTGTCTAATATGGAAACATTGTTGTTGCATATTAACACCTTTCCTATATCCATGACTGTTTCTGCAAGATATATATTGTTGTTTTTGCATTCTCTTCCTAGTACATCACTTAATGGAGGCATAAATGGGAATAGTTCATATGTATTTAGTTCTTTGTTCTTCTTACTGGATCTTTCTTGCTGATTTTTTATATTTTTATATATAGAATCTACCATTCTTGTTTTATATTCAAAGTTTACAGCAACATTCTTAATCCATTGTATTTCTTTATCTTCAAGATCAACTGATGATGTATGTGTTATTGCTCGTTTTATGTAATAGTCAAAAGCAGCTTTCCTATATGTCCATGGGTGTGACGATTCATACGGAATTAGAGCAGGAATATAGGAAGGTTTTCTTTATATAGTATATTCAATATCAGAATTATTTCTGCGTATTTCGATGTCAAGAAAGTGGATTTCATTATTCACTTCTTTTTCATTTGTGGTTTAAATAGTTGTGTAATATGTATTAAATGTTTTAACAAATTCTTCAAAATTGTCATCAGAGTGTGTCCAGAAGATTAGAACATCATCTACATATCGCTTATACAAGATGGGTAAAGTTGTGTTTGGTCGTATAAATAATTGCAATTCGATATGTTGTAATACTACTTCTGCCAGAAGGCCCGATAGGGGAGAACCCATGGGTGCTCCTTTGTAAATACATTTATTAAAGGTGAAGTAATTATTATTGGTTACAAATTCCAATGGTGAAATAATTCTCATTCGGTCTTTATCCTTATGATTTTCCATTAGCATTTGACTATTCATTATTTCAATTGGTTTTTTAGTAGGTGTGTTTGGATACAAGGCAACAATATCCATGCTATTCATGGTTAAATTATGTATATTTATCTTTTTTATCTCCTCAATTACTTCTTTAGAACTGTAAATACTACGTTGATGTTTATTGAAGAAGGGTTTGAGATAACACTGGAATTTGTAACAAAGAATAACACTTCACCTTTAATAAATGTATTTACAAACAGACTTATGGGGCACCCATGGGTTCTCCCCTATCGGGCCTTGTGGCAGAAGTAGTATTACAACATATCGAATTACAATTATTTATATGACTAAAGACAACTTTACCCATCTTGTATAAGCGATATGTAGATGATGTTCTAATCTTCTGGGCACACTCTGATGACAATTTTGAAGAATTTGTTAAACTATTTAATAGATATTACACAACTATTTAAACCACAAATGAAAAAGAAGTGAATAATGAAATCCACTTTCTTGACATCAAAATACGCAGAAATAATTCTGATATTGAATATGCTATATATAGAAAACCTTCCTATATTCCTGCTCTAATTCCGTATGAATCGTCCCACCCATGGACATATAGGAAAGCTGCTTTTGACTATTACATAAAACGAGCAATAACACATACATCATCAGTTGATCTTGAAGATAAAGAAATACAATGGATTAAGAATGTTGCTGTAAACTTTGAATATAAAACAAGAATGGTAGATTCTATATATATAAAATATAAAAAATCAGCCAGAAAGATCCAGTAAGAAGAACAAAGAACTAAATACATACAAACCATTCCCGTTTATGCCTCCATTAAGTGATGTACTAGGAAGAGAAACCAAAAACAACAATATACATCTTGCAGAATCAGTCATGGATATAGGGAAGATGTTAACATGCAACAACAATGTTTCCATATTAGACAGATCTCGCGTATATCTAATACCAACTAAGAATAATGACAACATTCAAGATAAGATATACATAGGAAGTACCAGGAGGCGCTTCCGTACTAGATTAAAAGAACATTTATACAACTGGAAAATGAAGGATAATGAAGCATATTTGATACAGTGTTGCATTGATAACAATTTGCAACCAGACTAGGAAAATGCTAAAATTATTTCGTCTTATAAAACAGGTAAACAAATTTTAAATGCAGAAGCATTAACCATCGAAAATTTTAAAGACAAATACTGTAATATCAATCCACCAGTTGATATGCCTTTTGCTTGGAGATACTTGCTAGATCTTGAAAATAAGAAAGATAATGAACGTAATTACAACAACAATAGGACTGATAACATAGCAGTAGAAGGCGGCACAGATCAACGTGAAGTGAGCCAAAGCGAGCACAACAGCGACGATGACTTATATGACGCTGGCCATGACGGGCAGTGTGCTGGTACAAGGAGAGTCTCCTTAGAGCTGCAGAGGCCGAGTAGTTAGAACGCCGTAATATTCCATTGAAAAAAACACAAGCTAGTGCCGAAACATGTATGGAAGGTGGTGGTCACGATGTTGAGGATTCTTCAATTGTATTGAAATACTCTGGACCCCAATTTTAATGATATCACAGGTTTTTAGATGTATAAGTTTGTACATTTTATCTTATTAAGGTTCTTTTTGTTCCATTTTTTACGTAACTTCTAAGTATTGATTTTTAACTACGCACTTCGTTTTACTTCGTGCATATTACATCTCGTAATGAAACTACTGTTTTTTGGCAATATTTTCCAATAGTCATGGTGAAATGGAGATGGATTGATTTACCAATATATAGTGCTGCATTCTACGTATCCAGAGTGTTTGTCAAACAAAAATAGGGCAACGGCAACAGAATGAAACTTCAGTAGGTAAATTCGGTCACGGCAACAGAAACCAGCGTGGAAATACTCTCGTTGAGTTTGCAGAGGCAGAAGGATTTTTCATCTTGAACTCCTTTTTCAAGAAAAAGCCACACAGGAAATGGACATGGAGACATCCAATTGGGACGACAAGTGAAATTGATTTTATTATGTGTAACAAAAAATTCGTCATCGAAGACTGCAGTGTGCTGAACAAGTTCAACACAGATAGTGACCATAGATTGGTGAGATGTAAGATGCACCTCAACACTAAACTTGAACGTGGCAAGCTCATAAGACAAACAAAATGCATTGACATAACCAACCTTAAAAAACACCATAATACTTTCAAGTTGGAACTGAAGAACAGATTCTCTGCTTTAGAAGGCCTAACATCGGAAGAAGTGGATATTTCGGAAGTTAACAGAAAAGTAACCAAAGCTCTAATGGAAACAACAACAAAATTAGCTGGGTCTAAGAACAAGTTGCATGTGAACAAATTATCAGGAAAAACCAAAATGTTGATGCAAAAAAGAAGAGAGATGAGGACAACTAAAGAAGATGTGACTTCCAAAGTGGAATATATAGAGCTATGCAAGACAACACGAAAAAGTATCACTGAAGACGTAAGGAAATTCAACTGTGAGCTAGTGAGGAAAGCAATTGAAAACAACCAAAGCCTTAAGATAGCAAAGGGACATCTCAGTAAGGGAAGAAAACAGATTATGGCTCTGAGAAAAGAAGATGGTTCTATAACAAGAAATAGAGGCGAAATTTTGACAAGAGTGAAAGATTTCTACTCCAAATTATATGAAAGGGATGATACATGTACTCCAGACATCATGAAAGGTACCAGAGTTCTTCCAGTCCTCCCAGCAGAAGTTGCTCATGCAATCAAGAACATGAAGCGGGGGAAAGCTCCAGGAGAAGATGGAATTACTATAGACATCATACAAGAAGCAAGTGGATAAATTGAAACAGTACTCGCCCAAATTTTCACTCGATGCCTTAATGAAGGGAAGATTCCTGAGGATTGGAACAACGCTACAATGATCCTGCTACATAAAAAAGGTGACATTGAGGATCTCAGGAACTACAGACCTATCAGTCTCCTATCAGTGGTTTATAAAATCTTCACTAAAGTTCTTTCACACCGCTTGAAGGTAACACTGGACATGGCTCAACCGAGATAACAAGCTGGATTCAGGAGTGGCTACAGCACAATAGATCATATCCATGTGCTGAGAACTAATTGAAAGAGCGAGGGAATATGAACTTCCATTGTGCATGGCTTTTATCGATTATGAAAAAGCCTTTGATTCGGTGAAACCATCCGCAGTTACCACGGCTCTGAAATCCTGCGGTATTGAAGATGCATACATTAATATTATTAATAACATCTATAAAAATGCAAGTGCAAAGATTCGGCTGTTTGAAAATACAACACACATAAAAATTGGAAAGGGAGTGAGACAAGGTGACACCATATCTCCGAAGCTCTTTAATGCTACATTGGAAAATGTCTTTCAATCACTGAACTGGGAAAACAAAGGGATAAAGATTAATAGAGATTATCTAACCCACCTTCGTTTTGCTGATGACGTAGTCATTTTTGCAACTACCCCATCAGAGCTGCAGAGTATGATCCAGGAACTTGCTGACAAGAGTAAAGAAGTGGGATTAAAAATGAACTTTCAGAAGACAAAAGTGATGTTCAATGCTTTTACAAGAAATGAAGATTTATCGATTGATGGAGAAAAACTGGAGATAACAGATACATATGTTTATCTTGGACAGCAGATATCAAGTGAGGGTCACATTGATGAAGAAATTAATCGGCGTACAAAACTTGCCTGGAGAGCTTTTGGAAGAAACAGCATAATTTTCAAGAGCAATATGCCATTATGTCTTAAAAGAAAAGTGTTTGATCAATGCATCCTTCCAGTGCTTACGTATGGTGCAGAGACGTGGACCTTAACTAAAAGAGACATACAAAGGCTGCAGACAACTCAAAGCAGCATGGAGAGGTGCATACTTGGTATAACCAGGAGAGATAAGAAGAGGAACTCGTGGATCCGAAAAATGACGAGAGTGGAAGACATCATGATCAGAGTTAAATCCCTGAAATGGCAATGGGCTGGACATACTGCCAGAACGACAGACAGATCATCGATGGACAGCCGAAATTTTAGATTGGATTCCAAGGGACAGGAAAAGACCCAGAAGAAGACCACATGGGAGATGGGTGGATGAAATTCGTAAATATGCAGGGGTGACATGGAGGAGACTGGCACAAGACAGACCGTTGTGGAGGAAACTTGGGGAGACCTTCGTCCAGCAGTGGATTGATAATGGTTGACAATGATGATGATGATGATGACTGAGACATATCCTTGAATACTTAACCCTAATTGAGTCCTCATCGGGCGACCACTACATTAACATTTTGAACGTGTGTAATAGTAAGATAACTACAGCTAATGTTGTAATGATAATATTGAATTGTTATCTGGAAAACACAAAATATCAAAGAATTATCTCACTTCCGTTCGACAATTCTTTATCTCAAAAGATGCAGTCCTTTAAAAAACCGCTTATATGTTACTCTACCCTTATGAAAGCTCACCTCGTTCATCATTTCTTTAACAAGATTCTACAGTAAACAGGCGTTAGCATATCATTATAGTGACTTTTGACTCACTGCCAGTGATGTCAACTTGGCCAACTCGTCGGGGAAAACACTGCGTCGGTAAGTCAGAGAACAAAACAAATTATGAGGGCCACACAGAATGCAAGTACCGTTTGAAGATAAAACGAAAAAAAATATTGTTAACTGATTTTTAATATGGGATGAATTCTACTTACTGTATTTTTCAACATAATCCACGTGGATGTAAAGGGATTTGTCATGTCGTGGTACAAGTTGTTGGATAACCTTCTCATAGAAATCGGCCTTCTGGGTTCTACATACCTTAGTCTACTTTTCAACATATTCCCCGTGGATGTTAAGGCATTTGTCATGTCGTGGCACAGGTTTCCGGATGCCCTCCTCATAGAAGTCTGCCGCCTGGGTTCTACATACCTTAATCTACTTTCAACATATTCCCCGTGGATGTTA
Source organism: Macrothele yani (assembly GCA_039090855.1). Taxonomy (NCBI): domain Eukaryota; kingdom Metazoa; phylum Arthropoda; class Arachnida; order Araneae; family Macrothelidae; genus Macrothele; species Macrothele yani. Next base: position 141,107,316 of record CM077013.1, on the reverse strand, counting down.
AGGCAAATTTGTCATATCGTGGCACAAGTTTTTGGATACCCTTCTCATAGAATTCTGCTGCCTGGGTTCTACATAACTTCTACTTTTTAACATGTTTCCCATAGATGTTAAGGCATTTGTCATGTCGTGACACAAGTTTCTGGATACCCTCCTCATAGAATTCTGCTGCCTGGGTTCTAAATGCCTTAATATATTTTTCAACATATTCTTATTAAGGCATTTGTCATATCGTGGCACACGTTTTTGGATACCTTTCTCGTATAGATGTGCTGCCTAAGTTGTACATAACTTAATCTACTTTTTATCATATTCTCCGTGGATGTTAAGGCATTTGTCATATCGTGGTACAAGTGTCTGAATACCCTCCTCATAGAAGTCTGCCCTCTTTGTTCTACATACCTTAATCTACTTTTCAACATATTTCCCGTGGATGTTAAGGCATTTGTCATATCGTGGTACAAGTGTCTGAATACCCTCCTCATAGAAGTCTGCCCTCTTTGTTCTACATACCTTAATCTACTTTTCAACATATTTCCCGTGGATGTTAAGGCATTTGTCATATCGTGGTACAAGTGTCTGAATACCCTCCTCATAGAAGTCTGCCCTCTTTGTTCTACATACCTTAATCTACTTTTCAACATATTTCCCGTGGATGTTAAGGCATTTGTCATATCGTGGTACAAGTGTCTGAATACCCTCCTCATAGAAGTCTGCCCTCTTTGTTCTACATACCTTAATCTACTTTTCAACATATTTCCCGTGGATGTTAAGGCATTTGTCATATCGTGGTACAAGTGTCTGAATACCCTCCTCATAGAAGTCTGCTCCTTTGTTCTACATACCTTAATCTAGTTTTCAACATATTTCCCGTGGATGTTAAGGCATTTGTCATGTCGTGGCCCAAGTTTATTGATACCCTCCTCATAGAAGTCTGCCGCCCGAGCTCTGCATTCCTTTATTTACTTTTCAACATTTGTCATGTCGTGACACAAGTTTCTGAATACCTTCCTCATAAAAGTCTGTCGCCTGCGTGTTTCATCTTCCGTCACCACACGGCTTAAATAATCGTCGCCTTCCTCCGGGTAACGCGCGCGAAATTCCAGAACAGATCCCCTGCGCTTCGTTTAGTGCTTTTCCTTCAACATCTTTGGCACCCATGTGCACAGACTTTGCGGTACTGACACTCTTCTGTAATGATTTCTTTCGAAACTTCAGGGAAATGTTCTGAAAGATTTGAATCTGTGAAGCTTCGGGGTTTCCCCTAATGTTTTCATTCCCTTTCTCCAGCAACTCTTCCGTGACCAGAGAGGTCTTCTACTGCGCAATTCGTCATTAACGCTCTGTCCTCCTTCGTTAAACATTCGAACTCACTTCCGCACCATTCCTGCACTCATTGCGTTTTGTCCGTAAATTTTTCAAATTTGCCAATGAATCTCACTAGGACTGACATATCTCGCATTCAGAAACCTTATCACAGACCAAACTTCGCAGTTGGCGGGCCGTTCTATTAACTTAAAAATTATTAATGCACAAACCTTTAACATAAGCACAACCTCGCAAAATGGCGTCAGGCCGCGACAAATGGATGAAGCAATACAACTGCGCATGCGCGACCCTGAAGTGAATACTTACGCTGGAGTTCTGCGCGAACTGTACTTACTTACTGGATAGCCATAATACACAAGAACTCAAAAGGAAGGTTAAATTAGAGTTAAACGTCACAGCCGTTAAGAGCGTAAGTTGACAGAACAGAATCAGGAACGAGCGCTATTTAAGAAAAACAATTTCTGAAACAGAATCAGGACTCCGTAGTGATTACGAAGATTGATAGAACAGAAGTAGGACAAAGTGGTGGTTAAGATTGACAGTTGATAAAAGAGAATCAGAAATCAGTTTGCTTCCACGGTGGCGCAGTTGTCTAAGAAATGGCTTCTGACCATTCGTCCGGGATGGGTCCGGGTTCAAGTCCCATATTGTGTTTGTCTTACGGCACTGACTCTCTACCTTCCCTGGAACTAGTGGCCCTAAAGCAGGGATGGGCGACTGCTTATAGCCCACTGAGTTGCGCACGGTGGTCCTTAAACCCCCAACAACAACAAAAAATATATGCATAGACATATTAAAATCATTTATTTTTTATTATTGCTGTTTGTGGTTGACTGCTGCACAGGAAAGTATGTAGGGCAGCTTACAACTTCCTCACTTAACGGGAAACAGTATTATAGATGAGCTCGGGCACGGACGGGCTCAGAATTCATTAACTACCAAAAAACCCGGGCCCGGGCTCGGAATTACACGTCTTGAATTTCATTACTGTAATTAATTCAACACGTGTAATTCCGAGCCTGGTTGAAATACACGTGTTGAATTTCATTGTGGATTTGTTACCATGGTGGAAGGATTTTCAATTTCCTAAGCTAGCTGCCATTACAAGACCAATTTTTCTTAGCAAGACTTGCATTATGCATTGTACAAAGCTATGGCCCAAGCAAGAATTAGTTTAAGGAGGTCTGCTATCGAAAAACTGGGAAAAAATCACATTCCCATTTTTTTGTATGTTATTAAAAATCAAGAATCTTATCTTTACAATGATGTATTAATTTCCAAAATTGTGCAGTTAGAAATATTGTTAGCACGTCTTTTGTAAAAACAGATCGTGCTTATATTACCGGTTTGTCCGTCCGTACGTCCGTCCGTATGTACCCACGATATCTCTGGAACTATCAGTCCGATTTGAAAAATTCTTTTTGCATTGGGAAGCTTGAAATATGTAAATGATGATGCTTTATTTGGTTTTTTTTTTACGATTTACAATTTCGCCGCTAGAGAGCGTAAACGCAGATGATGCCGAATTCAAAAATACATTTTATTCCACATATTTGCTTTTACCCATCCGATTGAAAAAAAAAATTATTTTTCGATTCCATTTATCTCGAAGAGTATTTTAGATATAGTTACTTTTTCAAATTGCTCATAAATTTTCCGCTAGGGGGCGTAAGAGTAAATTAAATTTTTCCCAATAACACTTCTTCTAAAACTCCGATTTCAAAATTTTGTTCTTCAGCGGATACATCTCCTGATGGAAACTCTTTTGCATATAATTTCAAATATTTGGTAAATAATACTTTGGCCACCAGGTGGCGTAAGTCTTACTTACGCTTCTGATGTATTTGCAGCAAAATATGAGCTTCTAAAATCTCGACCGAAAAAAAAGTCGTTTGTTGACCGATACTACTCATGCAGACAAACCTTTTAGGAACATGTTCTTCTTGAAATAATACATGGTTTCTACGCCAGGGGGCGCAGATATATATCTCATTTTTGTCATTATCTCTACTTCAAGAGTCCGATTTGAAAAATTCCTTCTTTGTTGGATAGTTTTTCCGAGGCGAAATGTTTTTCCTATAAATTCAAAATTGTCAAGTAAATCATAGACTTTCCGCTAGGGGGCACAATGGTAAATTGCGTTTTCTGCGTTATTTCTGCTTCTAAAATTCGGATTTGAAAAATTCTACCTGTATCGCATACAAGACCTGACGCAAAATATTTTTCACATAATTTCTAATGTTTGGTAAAGAATGGTTTGGCCATCAGGGGGCATGAGAATTAATTTCTGCTTCTGATGTATTTGTAGCAAAATCTGGGCTCCTGAAAACTCGAGTAATTTTTTTTTTCTTGGACCGATACCGCTCATATGGAAAAACATTTTGAGAATACTTTCTTCCTAAAATAATGCATGGTTTTTTCACCAGGGGACGTAAAGTCACATCTTAGTTTTGTCCGTATCTCTGTTTCTAAGAGTCCGATTTAAAAAAAAAATATTTCTGTGTTGGAGAGCGTTTCCGGTGCTAAATGTTTCTCATATAAATTCATGTTTTTTTAACGCACAAGTCTGCAACCAGAGGGCATAAGTTCACGATTCCGTTTACCGCAATATCTGAGGAATTAAAAACCAGATTGAAAAACTTCTTTCTTCTGCCAGATTTCTGCTTCTGAAACTCCGTTATTTCTGCGTAATTTCTGCTTTCCATATTGTTTTTATATATTCTGCTTTCGTTATATTGCTTTTTTCGTTATATTGTTATATTGCTGCTTTCGTTATATTGCTTTTTTCGTTATATTGTTATATTGCTGCTTTCGTTATATTGCTTTTTTCGTCATATATTTCTGCTTTCGTAATATTGTGTTCCATACCGGTTCCATTGACTTTGAATAGCTTTGATAACTTTAATTAAAATTTATCAAAGCTATTCAAAGTCAATGGAACCGGTATTATATTTTAAGAAGAAAATTTCCGAAAAGGTTTATCGGCGTCAGAACGGATTCAAAAGACGTGCTTATTTTCACCCGACAATTCGGTGTCATCTATCTTGTTATTAATTTTTAGTACGTCTTTTGTAAAAAAAAGATCGTGCTTATGTTATCGGTTTGTCCGTCCGTCCGTCCGTCTGTACCCACAATATCTCTGCAACTATTTATTAGTCCGATTTGGAAAATTCTTTTTGCATTGCGAAGATTGAAATATGCGAACGATGATCCTCCATTTTGTTTGTTTTTTACGATGTACAATTTTGCCGCTAGAGGGCGTAAATGCTGATGATGTCGAATTCAAATTTCACATATTTGCTTCTAAACATCCGATTAAAAAAAATATTTATCTTTCGATTCCATTTATGTAGAAGAGTATTTTAGATATAGTTACTTTTTCAAATTACGCATAGATTTTCCGATAGGGGGCGTAAAAGTAAATTACATTTTTACCGATAATTCTTCCTCTAAAACTCCGATTTGAAAAAAAATTTCTTCAGCGGATACATCTCCCGATGGAAAATGTTTTGCATATAATTTCAAATTTTTGGTAAAGAATACTTTGGCCACCAGGGAGCGTAAGTGTTAATATTTGCTTCTGATGCATTTGATATAAAATCTGAGCTTCTAAGATATCGATTGCAAAAATTATTTCGTGGACTGATGCCACTTACGTCGATAAACCTTTTCGGAATATTTTCTTCTTAAAATATTCAACAGTTTCTCCACCAGGGGGCGTAGATGTAAATCTTATTTTTGTCAATAACTCTACTTCTAGGAATCCGATTTGAAAAATTTCTTCTTTGTTGGATAATGTTTTCCGTGTGACATGTTTTTCATATAATTTCAAAATTTTCAAGTAATTTATAGACTTTCCGCTACGAGGCGTAGCAGTAAATTGCGTTTCCCCCTACATCTCTGCTTCTAAATCTCCGATTTGAAAAATTCTTTCTGCACCGGATACAGCTCCTGATAGGAAATCGTTTACACACAGTTTCTAATTTTTGTAAAAAAATGGTTTGTCCACCAGGGTGCGTAAATCTTTATTTCCGCTTCTGATGTATTTGCAGCAAAATATGAGCTTCTAAATTCTCGATTGAATAAAACGTCGTTTGTTGACCGGTACTACTCATGTCGACAAACGTTTTAGAAATATTTTCTTCTTAAAATAGTGCATGGTTTCTACACCAGGGGGCGTAGATGTATGTCTTATTTTCGTCAATATCTCTACTTCTAGGAGTCCGATTTGAAAAATTCCTTCTTTGTTGGATAGTGTTTTTCGTGTGACATGTGTTTCATATAATTTCCAAAAATTTTCAAGTAATTCAAAGACTTTCCGCTATGGGGCGTAAATGTAAATTGCGTTTCCAACTATATCTCTGCTTCTAAATCTCCGATTTGAAAAATTCTTTCTGCACCGCATACAGCTCCTGATGGGAAATCATTTTCACACAATTTCTAATTTTTGTAAAAAAATGTTTGGCCATCAGATGGCGTAAGTCTTAATTTCCGCTTCTGATGTATTTGCAGCAAAATATGAGCTTCTAAAATCTCGATTGCAAAAAATGTCGTTTGTTGACCGATACTACTCATGTCAACAAACTTTGTAGGGAAATTTTCTTCTTGAAATAATGCATGGTTTCTACGCCAGGGGTGTAGATGTATTTCTTATTTTTGCCAATATCTCTACTTCTAAGCGTCCGATTTGAAAAATTCCATCTTTGTTGGATAGTGTTTCCGATGCGAAATGTTGTTCCTATAAATTCAAAATTTACAAGTAAATTATAGACTTTCCGCTAGGGGGCACAAAGGCAAATTGCGTTTTCTAAGTTATTTCTGCTTCTAAAGCTCCGATTTGAAAAATTCTTCCTGTATAGCATACAAAACCTGACGGAAAATATTTTCACACAATTTCTAATGTTTGGTGAAGAATGGTTTCGCCACCAGGGGTCATAACTGTTAATTTCTGCTTCTCAAGCATCTGTAGCAAAATCTGGGCTCCTGAAAACTCGACCAATTTTTATTTCTTGGACCGATACTGCTTATATGGATAAAACTTTTGAGAATACTTTCTAAAATAATGCATGGTTTTCCCACCAGGGAACGTAAAGTCACATCTTATTTTTGTCGATATCTCTGTTTCTAAGAGTTCGTAAGCTCACGATTCAGTTTACAGCAATATCTGAGGGATTAAAAACCTGATTGAATATTTTCTTTCTTTCGTCAGATCTATTGTTTTCCATATCGGTTCCATTCTCTTTGAATAGCTTTGATAAATTTAATTTGCGTTAGAACGGATTCAAAAGACGTGCTTATTACACCCGAAAATTTGGTGTCATCTTTCTTGTTTAAAATTTCTTCACTCCCACGATTTTTGGGGTGTTGTTGGTTTTTAGTGCAGCAGGTCTAGTTTTATATAAAGGAAGATCAAGTTGAAGCGCTGAGGCATTAGATGCAATTCTCTCTCTCTCTCTCTCTCTTTTTAGCACGTCTTTTGTAAAAAAAGATGGTGCTTATGTTACCGGTTTGTCCGTCTGTACCCACGATATCTCTGCAACTATTCCTACGATTTGAAAAATTCTTTTTGCATTCGGAATCTTGAAATATGTGAATGAAGATCCTTTATTTCGTTTTTTTACGATGTGCAATTTTGCCGCTAGAGGGCGTAAATGCAGATGATGTCGAATTCAAAAATACGTTTTATTCCACATATTTGCTTCTAAACACCCGATTGAAAAAAAATTATTTTATCTTTCGATTCCATGTATGTCGAAGAGTATTTTAGATATAGTTCCTCTTTCAAATTACGCATAGATTTTCCGCTAGGGGGCGTAAAAGTAAATTACATTTTCCCCGACAATTCTTCTTCTAAAACTCCGATTTGAAAAAAAAATTCTTCATCGGATACACCTCCTAATGGAAAATCTTTTGCATATAATTTCAAATTTTTGGTAAATAATCCTTTGGCCACCCGGGGGCGTAAGTGTTACTTTTTGCTTCTGATGTATTTGCTATAAAATCTGAGCTTCTAAAATATCGATTGAAAAAATTATTTCCTGGACTGATGCCACTCACATAGATAAACCTTTTTGGAATATTTTCTTCTTGAAATATTCCACAATTTCTCCGCCAGGGAGCGTAGACGTATAACATATTTTCGTCAATATCTCTTCTTCTATGAGTCCGATTTAAAAAATTTCTTCTTTGTTGGGTAGAGTTTTTAGTGTGACATGTGTTTCATATAATTTCAAAATTTTCAAGTAATTCATAGACTTTCCGCTAGGGGGCGTAGAGGTAAATTGTGTTTCCCCCTATATCTCTGCTACTAAATCTCCGATTTGAAAAATTCTTTCTGCGCCGGATACAGATCCTGATGGGAAATCGTTTGCACATAATTTCAAATTTTTTAAAAAATGGTTTGGCCACCAGGTGGCGTAAGGCTTAATTCCCGCTTCTGATGTATTTGCAGCAAAATATCAACTTCTAAAATCTCGATTGAAAAAAAGTCGTTTGTTGACCGATACTACTCATACAGACAAACCTTTTAGGAACATGTTCTTCTTGAAATAATACATGGTTTCTACGCCAAGGGGCGTAGATGTATATCTCATTCCTGTCATTATCTCTACTTCAAGGAGTCCGATTTGAAAAATTCCTTCTTTGTTGGATAGTTTTTCCGAGGCGAAATGTTTTTCCTATAAATTCAAAATTGTCAAGTAAATCATAGACTTTCCGCTAGGGGGCACAATGGTAAATTGCGTTTTCTGCGTTATTTCTGCTTCTAAAATTCGGATTTGAAAAATTCTACCTGTATCGCATACAAGACCTGATGGAAAATATTTTTCACATAATTTCTAATGTTTGGTAAAGAATGGTTTGGCCACCAGGGGGCATAAGTGTTAATTTCTGCTTCTGATGTATTTGTAGCAAAATCTGGGGTCCTGAAAACTCGACTAATTTTTTTTTTCTTGGACCGATACCGTTCATATGGAAAAACCTTTTGAGAATACTTTCTTCCTAAAGTATTGCATGGGTTTTTCACTAGGGGACGTAAAGTCACATCTTATTTTTGTCGATATGACTGTTTCTAAGCGTCCGATTCGAAAAATTCTTTCTGTGTTGGAGAGAGTTTCCGGTGAGAAATGTTTGTCATATAAATTCATGTTTTTCTTAACGCACAAGCCTTCAACCTATTGAGAAACGTTTTTCTTCCGTCAGATATTATTGCTTTCCATACCGGTTCCATTGACTTTGAATAGCTTTGATAAATTTAATTTGCGTCAGAACGGATTCAAAAGACGTGCTTATTACACCCGAAAATTTGGTGTCATCATTCTTGTTTCATTATGAACTTGATCTGGAAACTGCACGCACATATAATAATATTAAGAGCAAAGCTTTGTTAATGTTACAAAATGCAGAATAATCTGGTCTGGAATGCTTTTACGTTCTTTTTTTTTTTTAATTTTGGAAATTTTCCTACGTGTTTTTTTTTTTTATATTATACTACATCACTCTGAACTACCTTTTTGAATTAGCATATACAGGGTGTATAAGAAAGTCCTTAAACAGGGAAATAACTTTTGAACGCAAAATTCTAGAATTGTGGAAGTAGTATGTACATATAGCAAAGTGACTATGTCCTATCAGAGGAGACCGATTGCAGCACCCCTAGAGGCGAATTTTGGAAGTTAGCTATCCTATCGCGAGAAACAAGAGAAATAGCGAAAAAAGTTAATAGCAAACGTGTAGAGCGTCACCGATTTAGTATGAAATGATGCCCTAAATTCACCAAAAACTCCAATAGAAGTCCGGAAATGCAGATCTCTTGGTATCCGATCACCGGCATAAATACGTCACTCATCACATGCAGAAGTGTGACATTATAAGGTGATGCAAATCGACTGATGAAACTAATACATGTACGTGTCCGCAAGGTACAATTCATTATGTACTGTACAGTAAAGCAGTAGGTAATTCATACAGCAGTATGACATTATGAAGAAGAAAAACACAAAATAATGTTCTAGAAATACAAAATGTCACTACTAATACTTAAGCATTCGCAATGTGTCCACCATCGGCAGCAATATACATCTGTATTCGAGCTAGAACTTCCTGTTGGACGTTCTGCAGCATTTTACGTTACTGCATGCTTAGATAATCCGGGTTTGTAGATCGTTAACATTGCGGGATGGCAAGCTGAACACCTGGTCCATCACTTAACCCCATTAGAAGAAGTCCAATGGAGCTAGGTCAGGTGACCTCGGTGGCCACTCCACATTACCTCCATAACCTATGAACTTGTGCTGGAAAGTGTCTGACAAAAAGCTTTGCACTGACGCCAGGTGATGTGGTGTGGCGCCGTCATGCTGAAGCCACACAGAAAGCTGATGGATTAACGGCAAGTCATCTAGGAAATCGGGTATTGTTGTTCGCAATAGCTCCAAGTATCTTCGTCCCGTTAAGGTTCCATCGTAGAACACAGGTTCTATGAGGCGAGTGTTCCAAATCTCGCAACAGACATTGAGGGACCACCGCACCTGATGACGAACTTCTTGTTGCCATAATGGGTTTTTAAGTGCCCAACCGTGCGCGTTGTCGGTTTAAGACCCCACTGCAATCGAATTTCGCCTCGTCCGCCCACAAAATGTTAATCAAAAAATCCGGCTGTTCATCCAGTGTGTTCATCACGAAGTTGCAGTAACGTCTCTGATAATCTCCTGGCAGCAACTCTTGCGTTAGTGTTGCACTATACGGGTAATCTCAAGATTCACGCAAAATTTGCCATACACGACCAGATGTAAGGCCACACGTCGCACTGATGTCTCTCGTACTGCAGTGTGAGTGGGCTAGCGCATAGGCTAGGACGTCCACTGGTTGCAAGTGCACACCTGCAAGTGTCGGCCTACCTGAACGGGAACGACTTGTAATGCTCCGGGGTTCTCTCAGCCGGAGAACCACATTGATGATAGTAGCAGCAGTAGGATGAGAACGATTAGAGAAACGTAATGCAAATTGAGGTGCTGCCTCTCTTACCCGACGACAGCATTTCCTGTACAACATAACCATCTAGCAGTACTCCTCGTTGGAATAACTTACCATGTGTAGACTGGTAGATCCAGTCCATGCACTGTCTCACAAACCTTCCCTGACCGTCAATTTGTGCTTCACGATGAAGTATGACGTACCGTTTACATTTGCATACTTTCATCCATCCTCCGCTGTTTGCAGGCAAAATTTGTTTGCATATTTTACACTTTGCGATGTCATTCGTGACGTATTTATGCCGGCGATCGGATATACCGAGAGATCTGCATTTCCGGACTTCTATTGGAGTTTTTGGTGAATGTAGGGCGTCATTTCATACTAAATCGGGGACGCTCTACACGTTTGCTATTGAATTTTTTTCGTAATATCTCTCTCGGTTCTCGCGATAGGATCGCTAACTTCCAAAATTCGTCGCTAGGGGTGCTGCAATCGGTCTCATCTGATAGAACATAGTCACTTTACTATATGTACACACTACTCCCACAACTCTAGCATTTTGCGTTCGAAAGTTATTTCCCTGTTTAAGGACTTTCCTATACACCCTGTATGTAAATTATATTGCAAAGATTAGATTTCTAGAGTCAAAATTTCAAGCACTTGCAACTGTCTGTACGGCGTTGTACGTTTTATAATGCAATTTATTCAAAATAAAAGTAAATTTAGACATCAAAAAGAAATAACGAATGGAATATTTTGTTTCTAAACGATTTTCTTTTCTTCAGCTTTTACCAAAATTAGTGATTCCCCTGATACTGTAGAAGGGCACGTTGATCATTTATTTATTTTCAAATCCACATTTTAGAATATTTGGCTTTATGCGTAGTATTTCTAAAACATATTAGTATTATGAAATGGATTAACTGAATTAAACTTTTTAAATTCATGATCTTTAAACTAATCCTTGCTTGGGCCATATCTTTGGCCAGTGTATAATGCATAAATGCAAGTCTTGATAAGCAATATTTTTCAAGAATCCGAGCCCGGGCTCAGCAAACACATGTAATCAAAGAAAGCGGACCGGGCCCGGGCTCAGCAACCACATGTAATCAAAGAAAGCGGACCGGGCCCGGGCTCAGCAACCACATGTAATCAAAGAAAGCGTGCCGTGCCCGGGCTCTAGGCTTTTGGACCCGGGCCAGCCCGGGCTCCTAAAATTGATCCCGAACTCATCTCTAAACCGTATCTCTCTTTAACTCTTAATATTTTCCGCATTGCACTGTTTTTTACGCTTTCCAACCGTAGGTTGAAGAAGCGTATCTGCTCCAGCTTTGTCCGTCCGTCTGTCTGTCGGCACGATAACGCACGTAAAAATGGTTCGATTTCGATGAAATTTTAGTATGTGGTAGGAGACCACCAGGGAACGAACCCTATTGAAAATGGGTGAAAGGTCACGCCATAAGACATTGCCTTTATGCGTTATAACATACGTAAATATGGTTCGATTTCGATGAAATTTCAGTATGTGGTAGGGAACTATCTGGGCACAAACCTTATTGAAAATTGGCAAATTGGGGTCAAAGGTCAGGCAGGGCATAAGAGCGGGATTTATTCCATTGCCTTTATGCGTCATAATTTGCGTAAAAATGGTTCGATTTCGATGAACTTTTGGTATGTGGTAAGGAACCACCTGGGAACGAAACCTATTGAAAATGGGTGGAATGGGGTAGAAGGTCAGGACATAAAATCGGGATCCATTTCATTGCCTTTATGCGTCATAACATGCGTAAATATGGTTCGATTTCGATGAAATTTTAGTATGTGGTAGGGGACCACTGGGTACGAACCCTATTGAAAATTGGCAAATTGGGGTCAAAGGTCAGGCAGGGCATAAGAGCGGGATTTGTTCCATTGCCCTTATGCGTCATAACTTGCGTAAAAATGGTTCGATTTCGATGAAATTTTAGTATGTGGTAGGGAGCCACTGGGGACGAACCCTTTTGAAAATGGGAGAAATGGGGTCAAAGGTCAGGACACTGGAGTGGGATCCATTCCATTGCCTTTATGCGTCATAACATGCGTAAATATGGTTCAATTTCGATGAAATTTTGGTATGTGGTAGGGAACCACCTGGGCTCAAATCCTACTGAAAATGGGCGAAATAGGGTAAAAGGTCAGGCAGGACATAAAAGCGGGATTTGTTCTATTGCCCTTATGCGTCATAACTTGCGTAAAAATGGTTTGATTTCGATGAAATTTTAGTATGTGGTAGGGAGCCACTGGGGACGAACACTATTGAAAATGGGAGAAATGGGGTCAAAGGTCAGGACACTGGAGTGGGATTCATTCCATTGCCCTTGTGCATCATAACTTACCAAAAAATGTTTCGATTGCGACAAAACGTTATCATGTTATTCCGGAGGTATAGTGAACCGGTCCTGTTAAATATAAACGAAATGGGGTCAAAGGTCATTGCACAAAAGCAAGATTTATTCCACAGCCATTATTTTCATAACTTGCGTAAAACTGCTTCTATTGCGACAAAACTTTAGTATGTTATTCTTGAGGTGTACTGAACCGGTTCTGTTGAATATCATCGAAATGGGGTCAAAGGTCAGGACACAGGAGCGAGATTTATTAAACAGCCATTATCCTCATAATATGAGTAATAATTTCTGGTATGTTGGAAAGCGTATCATAATCAATGCATTGCATGATCTTACTAACTTGTTTATTTTCCTATCAGGGCACCTGTTCCCGCTTCTAAAAAATTTTTCCACCCTCCAAAAGGTGCAGCGCGCTGTAGGTGAGTGGACTCAGAACCTTTCTAGCAATTCTTCGATTCGCGATAAATATCTGTCCTTTGCTTGACAAGCAGTCTTCTGAAAACTTCTGTAATCTCCTCAGTTCCGTACGGGAACTTGGACTATCTGACTGCAGAAACAACTGTTACTCAAGAGATCTGCAGGAACAATCTGAGTTACTGCTAGAGCTTTCAGTTCTAACACAGGGAACACGGAAATTGCATTTTTGATCAGATGTGCTGATGTATGAATTTTGCAAAAAAAATTATTTTTCACTTCTAGGTGCAGAAGAATATTGTAAATATCGCAGATGAAATTTTCATACTAAAGGAGCCGTATGGTGTAGTGCTCGCAATTGGACCTTGGAATTTTCCTTTGATGCCATTGTTAATTTCTATAACTGGAGCAATTGCTGCAGGAAATTGTGTTATTTTGAAACCATCTGAAATGACTCCAAGGACTTCTGGTATTTTAAAAGAGCAATTCCCTAGATACCTAGACAAGGTAAACTTAAAACAGTGTTTCTGAAACGATTTCAATGTTATGTAGAAATCTGTATGCTTTGTATTTTAATTCTCAAATCACGTCCATCTGCTTCATTTTCAGTGCATTTCTTATTAAAAATATACTATTAAAAATGTTTTGCACCAGAAGTGCTTGTACGAGAAAAATGAAACTAGAAGTTGAGTTGGGTAGACTGCTTTTGGCAGCGTGGCGAGTTATTCGTACCAATTGTGGGACAGAAATGCAATTTGACATACTTTCAGTGCAGTTTTTGGTACCGGTGGAAGGGGCCTTTTCACGTGAATTTTGTATTCAGACGTATTATTCTGACTGAATGTGCATGCAAAACGGTGGTGAAGATGAGTGAGCAGTGCAATAGAACAAAAACGGAGGCAAACATTTAATACCTTGTTATAGGTAGACCATCTTGAAGGCAATGACTGTCCAACGTATGAATGGACTCAGAAGATCTACACTGCTGGCCACCCAAAATGCAAAACCAAGAAGAAAACATCCGATTGGCCTAAAATTCGCAGCATGCGTCGCCCGCGTGAGGACATGCAAACGATTAGCATTGCAGGGCATATGGAAATCCTGTGCGCCCGGCACGCCAACGAGAAGCACCATAAGAAGGGTGCACAGAAGACGGGGTGTAAGCAGTGGAAGTGTGTTGTGCTGCCGGACCTGTGCGTGGGAAGCTTCCTGATGCCTCGTCGCAGAATACGGCAGTCATTCCAGCACGTTTCGGAGTTCGACAGAGGACGAATAGTGGCTTATCGCGACAGCGGTTTATCGTACCGAGACATCTGCGCCCGTGTGGGACGACATCCAGCCACAGTGAGGCGATTATGGATTCGGTGGGTGCAGGAGGGACGGACGGACCGACGTGAGCGATTGCCGCAGCCGCGACACACCACTGAACAAGAGGACCGGCATGTTATTCGCCGGCATTGACGCTCGAACCGCCAAATCACGAACGTTAGCGCAGGAATTAGGGTGTGTTGCGCAACAACCTGTGTCAGCACGTACCGTTCGACGTCGTCTGCAGGTGCGGGGACTTGTCGCACGGCGCCCATTACCCGGATTACCATTGACGTTGCACCACGGACGAGTGCGACGGTAGTGGGCCGTTGAACCCCGCACATGGACTACGGAGTGGCGCGACATTGTCTTCTCCGTTGAATCCCGCTTCTGCCTGCAACACCACGATGGTCGGATCCGCGTGTTGCGGCACCACGGCGAGAGATTGCATGACGCCTGCATTATGTATCGCCATACCGGTCCGTCGCCTGGCGTTATGGTTTGGGGCGCAATTGGATATGACACCCGCACCCCTCTGGTACGAATCGCCGGTACACTCAACAGCCACCGCTACATCTCCGACGGTTTGGAGCCTGTAGTCCTCCCTTACCTGCAGGACCAGCCAGCGGCCACGTTTCAACAGGACAATGCGCGCCCGCACGTGGCACGCATCGTGCAATAATTTTTCACGGCCTACCAGGTGTCACTGCTGTCGTGACCCGCCTGTTCTCCCGATATGTCTCCCATTGAACACGTCTGGTAGCTGATCGGCAACCGAGTGGCCCGGCAAGCACCACCCGCGGCTACGCCTGATAAACTGTAGCAACGTGTGGAAGCAGCCTGGACCGACATATCCCAAGCCCACATCCGAAGTCTCTTTCGTTCGATGCCATGGCGTGTAGCGGCCGTTATTGCCAGTCATGGGGGCCACACGAACTATTGTTGTCTGCGTGTTCCGCAAGTCGCACGGGCCTGTAAGCTCAATCGTTTCATCTTTGTATCTGTTGTTATGGGTCCAGTAAATCTGGCTTTGCTATCTCGTGTTCGTCTTGGTGTTGCATTTTGAGTTGGTCAGCAGTGAATTTTATCTTGTGGAACTCCCTGAAAGTGATGAATTTTCAGGATACGAAACCACTCAGAAGATCTATTTCCATTTGTGGACCTTCTTGAAGATGATAACTGTCCAGCATATAGGAAGGTACTCCAAAGATTTATTTCTATTTGAGGACCTTCTTGACCTCTTTGAAGATGATGACTGTCCATCGTGTGAAGGCATTCATAAGATCTATTTCCACTTGCGGATCTTCTTGAAGGCGATAACCGTCCAACGTACGAAGGCACTCAGAACATTCATTTCCACTTGTGGACTTTCTTGAAAATTATTACTGCCCATCATAGGAAGGCACTCCAAAGATTTATTCCCATTTGAAGACCTCTTTGAAGGTGATGAATTTCCAATGTATGAAAGCAATAAAAATATCTATTTTCACTTGAGGACCTTCTAGGAGGTGATGATTGTAACGACATTTGCTCCTTTCCATCTCTTTCCTAATATGGTTGCGATCGAGCGAGAGTCATCACATATTTTTCTTGGTTCGGCCCATAGAATCACACACTTCAAAATATAAGAACCCGGACCCATCTTTGCAATATTTACGATAAGTAGTTTAATTCGATGTTACTTTGCGGCTGGGAAATTATTGCAGGTTAGGTTTATGGAAGACTTTAGACTGACCTGGTGTCCGTCCGTCTCATGGACACTAGAAAACCGAAGTTACGGCTACTCCGACGCAAAACCAACGACGCTTTTCGAATTCGTTCCTTTCCCTCAGACGCCAATTCAGTCGACCTTTCCATCTCTCTCCGGACCAAAGCCCCGTCTCTCTCCTTAGACCTCCAAAGACGTCTCTTCTCAAAAACTCAAGATAATCTCCACTCCCCACTTAATCGTGTTTCGGATTTCAATCACCTCACATTTTTGGGCTACTGTGAAATTCACAAATTTGTCGGTGACAGAGATCGATGTCGCATCCCTCTGCTTCGGAGTAGATTGCTTTGTCAGTTAAGCAACACCGACGGAATTTATCGCTGCAAATGTTTCGTTTGGACACTCAGTAGTACGCCACACTACCTGCAAACACCTTAAGCGGTCGTCTCTCTCATTAACACACCCTACAAAAGAATCCCATGCCACAAGACATTTCAAACACTTAGACATGCTTATATTCTAAGCAGAATCTAATGCCGCAAATCGCGTGTTATATGCCCACAATAGCCTCAGAGCATAGCTGTTTCGCCCGCTCTGCCCTAAAATGGCTCAAAGAAAGAATTTCCACGTAGGAATGAGCATATACATACATATTTATAATTATTTTTCCTGAACCGGGGTTAGAGAATTCCACAAATCCCCCGCTGTTCAGACGAAAGTCCACATGTGAATTGCGCCTATGAAAAGAGCTTTTGTTTCGTCGTTAAAAAATGTTTTCCAGTTCTCACACAAGGGTAATGTGGATACAAGTGTCCTGTACGACGACAGTCACATGACTATCCCCATATTTACACATATACATTCACATGACTGCGCACCATTTCTTTACTTGAGTTCGTAACTGTATTCGATTGTCAAACAAAAGTCTTGTGCACTTAATTATGTCTGTCCGTACCGAAGGAGGGTTCTATGCACTTAACCTGATGCTCCTACCTGACAATTAAAAACTGATGCCATCATGAATCGTCTAATTCTTTAAGTTTAACCATCATAAGGAATCGGACTGTAGTGTTACTTTACCCTACTCTTGTCCTACATCCACCTTAAACTTTGAAGTTGTGAAATTCCTCTCAGTACAAATTTTGAAGTTGTTAATCCTTTTATTGGTGTAAATATGACACGAAAACTTGAACATTTCGTCGTCCTGGAACGGGAATCGAACCTGGGTTTAATCGGAGACTTGAAACTTGGTCGTGTTCTGGGTTGTGTAGTGGTTATCATACTTGGGCGCTAACCGTGAGACGCGGGTTCGGTTTCCGCTACAGGACGACGGAAGTTTCAAGTTTTTGGATATAATCTGACTTACCATTCATGTCCTATTTACACCAATAAACGGATTTACATCTTCAAAATTTGTATTGTATGGTGTAATCTCGTATTTCATTCATTGATTCCTCTCTGTAACCTGGAATTCCTGGTCGCTATAGTCTTTTCTCTGTCCAGCTTTCTTTGGCAGGAAAGCCTCACAGTAGACGTTGACCTTACACTGAGGAAAACTTACCTAATTTACTCGGTTGACTACAAATTCCCACCCTTTCCTTGAAGTTAGCCTTACTTACGATATCAGTACCTGCTAATTCAGAGAAATTGCTTTTCGCGCCAACCTGTACAGCGCCGATTTGACCGCTCTATTCACTTCCTCCGGGCAACCCTCTTCTTTTTCTCTATTCACTTCCTCCTGGTAACTCTTCTTTTCTCTGTTCACTTCCTCCTGGTAACCCTTCTCTCTTCTTTTCTCTCTTCACTTCCTCTTGGTAACCCTTCTGCCTTCTTTTCTCTATTCTCTTCCTCCTGGTAACCCTCTCTCTTCTTTTCTCTATTCATTTCCTCCTGGTAACCCTCTCTCTTCTTTTCTCTATTCACTTCCTCCTGGTAACCCTTCTCGCTTCTTTTTTCTATTCACTTCCTCCTGGTAACCTTCTCTCTTCTTTTTTCTATTCACTTCCTCCTGGTAACCCTTCTCGCTTCTTTTTTCTATTCACTTCCTCCTGGTAACCTTCTCTCTTCTTTTCTCTATTCACTTCCTCCTGGTAACTCTTCCTTTCTCTGTTCACTTCCTCTTGGTAACACTTTTCACTTCTTTTCTCTATTCACTTCCTCCTGGTAAGCCTTCTCTCTTTTTTCTCTATTCACTTCCTCCTGGTAACCCTTCTGCCTTCTTTTCTCTATTCACTTCCTCCTGGTAACCCTTATCTCTTTTTTCTCTATTCACTTCCTCCTGGTAACTCTTCCTTTCTCTGTTCACTTCCTCTTGGTAACACTTTTCACTTCTTTTCTCTATTCACTTCCTCCTGGTAAGCCTTCTCTCTTTTTTCTCTATTCACTTCCTCCTGGTAACCCTTCTGCCTTCTTTTCTCTATTCACTTCCTCCTGGTAACCCTTCTTTTCTCTGTTCACTTCCTTCTGGTAACCCTTCTCTCTTCTTTTCTCTATTCACTTCCTCCTGGTAACCTTCTCTCTTCTTTTCTCTATTCCCTTCCTCCTGGTAACTCTTCTTTTCTCTGTTCACTTCCTCCTGGTAACCCTTCTCTCTTCTTTTTCCTATTCACTTCCTCTTCGTAACCCTCTCTTCTCTTTTCTCTATTCACTTCCTCTTGGTAACCCTTCGCTCTTCTATTCTCTATTCACTTCTTCCTGGTAACATTTCTCTTTTCTTTTCTCTATTCACTTGCTCCTGGTAACCCATCTCTATTCTTTTCTCTATTCACTTCCTCCTGGTAACCCTTCTCTCTTCTTTTTTTTTTTTTGTGTGGGGGACATATATATCTGGGCTCCGAAATAGAGCATGTCCTTCCGAAATGAATATTTCTTTTCCTTCACTTCCGCTGATCTGCTACTGTGACCTAACGATGAGTTGCTTTTTTGCTTTCCCCTGAAGGTACTTTTAAATACTTGACTTCATTTCCGTCCTAATCGCTTCTCCTCAGTGTCCGTTCGCGTAACATCTAACTTTTGCTTGTTGTTTCTTACTCTACAACGACCCCCTCTTCCACCATTTCACCCCGTCGTAAATTTTTCTTTACTTTAGTTACCCCGTGAGGCTATGTTTCCTGAATTTCCTTTAACTTAAGGAAGTCATCTGCTTTCATTAAAATGTTACACGTCAAAGTTGGGACGAATGCGCACTTTAGCATGCTAAAACCTTCCCCTCAGGGCTAGTACTGGCTGCACCTTCTACTAACTTTACGCCTATTCCCTTGAAAGGAAAAATACTTTTTCTTCCATCAAATCCTGTCAAAATTATTCCCCCTTTTTCGGGCAAATCCTGTTTTTTTAGAACACCTTCCCATGGGAACAGATGAGCCCATGAGAGCGGCGGAGGACTGGTGTTTTTAGGACAAAAATATTTAGGTGATGCCGAGGAGAAAGGAGGAGGTGATTTATTTTAACAGGGCTTTTGTGAAGGAGAGAGCGAGGGAGAAGGGCAACGTAACTTTGAGAAGGATGCGATGTCTCGTCGCACTAAATATTTAAGATGGAGGTCTCTGACGGAACCTGGACTTGAGAAGCTGGCCGAGAACTCGCTTCTGTAATCGCAGGTGACTCGAGATTAAAAGTATTATCTCAGTGTAATATGGAATTTCATAGCCACAAGGTCACTTTCATTCAAGTATGACTTATTTGTGATGTCTACAGAAGTATTCGAATCCTGCAATTTTCTGATTTAACAAAATAACGGGATTAACAATCAAAGAGACCAAATACCATTGTGACAGACTCACTGTTGCTTCTAGTGACAGAAATACTTCTCAGAGAGTAAAGTTGTTTAGTAATTCGAACTTTTTGTACCTGAACAGCTAGTTGAAGCTACAAGTTCATAACTCTCCATCCTAAGTATCCTTCATTCCTTCTCAATATACAAAGAGTGAGTCGAAAGTTTTGTAATGTTTGCATAAACGCATGTACTGCGGCGGATATGTCACGCGTTTAAACTAGTTCAAGACGCGTACTTCAGTCAGTCGAAATTGGTACAAAATGGTAGTCGTTGCTGTAAACAACATTGCATGTCGTCGTTCTGTATGTGGTTGGGACGCCTAAAAGATGAGCAACCACAACCGGTAAATTAGGAAACTTTTGCTTTACGAGTTTGAACTCGGCCATAACGCTGTTCAAGCAACACGAAACATTTGGCATGCAAAAGGGAAAGGTTCAGTGGACCACAGCACCGCAACCAGGTGGTTCAAGAAATGTCGCTCAGACGACAAAAACCTCGACGATTAGCCAAGGTCAGGTAGGCTGCGAACCGTGGATTCGGAGGCCGTGCGCCAGGCCGTAGATGGAAAATCCGACAACTAGCACTCGGATATTAACAGGCGAGCTGGGCATATCACAGACCACCGTGGTTTGTCGCCTTCAGGACCTCAGCAAGGTCTGCATGAGCGGTCACATTGTCCCTCACGAACTGACGCCAGCTGAAGCAAACCACCGAGTGGGAGTGTGCACGAAACTGCTAGAAAACCCGCGCGATGTACGTTTCATCAAGAGAATTGTTACGTGCGATGAAAAGTGGATCTATTTCCGTAATCGTAATTCACAACGACAGTGGTTGAGCCCGGGTCAGCTTCCTAAACATGTTGCCAAACGTGGACGCTTCGAGCACAAAGTAATGCTCTGCGTCTTGTGGAATTTCGAGGGGATTATCCATTACGAATTTGTTCCAGACGGTCTGACCATCAACGCCATTCTCTACTCTTAACGGCTGGAGCGGATGTATGCCGTTTTGGAGAAATACCCGGCACTGATGAGCAGAATGCACGTTTTCCTACAGAAGGACAACGCTCTGCCTAATACCGCGCGAACGACCCGGGAAAAACTCCAGAAGCTTGAGAGCATCGAACTGATGCCACACCCAACATATAACCCGGACCTTGCCACGTCAGATTGTTACTTGTTCTGGTCCATGGACCAGAAAAATGGGCAGTTCGGAAAATCTCAGTGACTCGGACCTTGCCACGTCAGATTGTTACTTGTTCTGGTCCATGGTACAGAAGAATGGGCAGTTCGGAAAATCTCAGTGACTTTCAACGTGGCACTGTCGTAGGATGCCACCAGGTCTGGTACGATTCGTACAACCACGATTGGTCCAATGCCGATTAGTCCAATGCCGATTCGTCCAAAGGGACAATTCCAAAGATACGATTCGTCCAATGGAACAATTGGTCGAATGCCGATTCGTCCAATGGCACGATTAGTCTAATTTTATCTGATCTGTTCGAAGTGCTACTTGCCGCCCCGGTGGCGCAGTGGTCTAAGGCGTTGGCCTCTGATCATTCGTCGGAAGGGGTCCGGGTTCGAATCCCGGTGAGGCATGGATGTTGTGTTTGTCTTACGGCACTGGCTCTCTCCCTTCCCTGGAACCAGTGACTCTAAATTAGGGACGGGCGACTGCTTATAGCCCATTGAGTTGCTCACGGTGGTCGTTAAACCTCAAAAAAAAAGTGCTACTTGTACGAAACAAGCCTCATCCGTTCTGTCTTCGGTGTTATATGGAAGTACTAGTAGTCCAAAGAATGTAAAATAATGTTGCTTTTCATGCGCAATATTGTGGTTTTAGATTTGTTATTGGAATCGCTTATTTCTTGTTATACTGTCCTCGCTGCCGTATGAAATTGTTGATGTACGAGCCATGCAATCAACTTTATATCAAATTAAGCTAATAATCTTGCATTTTTACTTTAGCACTAAGTGATAATTCATATGCCCTAGGCCTAGGCCTAGGCCATTTTAACAGTTTTTATTCTACCGCTGTTATTTTCACAAAGCTTACACACTAAGTCAAGTTAATAATACTGCGCTTTTACTTAGGTACTAAATATTAATTCATAGGCCCTCGGCCTTGTAAAGATGCGAGAGATGATCCGTTGAATTCCTTTTTTTTTACGTTATATAAAATGTTTATACAAATGCCAAATATATAAGTTGTAACTTAAATCTACTAAAACGCCCACGGCCGAGGTGCCTTGTAAAGAGCTGAGAAGTGTTCTGTTGAGTGCCTTTTACCAGGTTTATAAAATGTTTACAAATATCAAATATATGGGAATCATTTTTCAAAAGGATATAAAGAGGAGAACAACTTAATTTATTATTCCATTCTTAAAAATAAAGAAAATTGGCTGTTGCTCGGATGATAAAATCGAACGAATCGGCATTGGACTAATCGTACCATTGGACTGAACGGCATTGGACCAATCGTCCCTATGGACGAATTGTCCGGGACCGGATGCCACCTTACCATCAATTCAGTTTTTTGAAAATTTCTGCCGAACTGCCGAAATAAAACTGTAAATGATCAAGTTAGTTTTTTTTTTAATTTTTGCCTAACTGCCGAAATAAACTGTAAATGATGCAAAGTGGAAACGCCTAGAGGCAACAACGGCTCAATTGCGACTTGGGTCTCTATGGTGGAGCAGCCTCACAGAAGCCCAACATCAGCAAGATGAACGTCAAATGTTGATTGGAGTGGTATAAAGCTCAGCGCCAGTAGACTCAGGTGCAGTGGAAACAAGATCTCTGGAGTGATGACTAACGTTCACCATTGGGCAGTGCGACGGATGAATCTGAGTGTAGAAGATGCCAGCTGATCGCTACCTGCCCGACTGTGCTGTGTAAGTTGTGAAGTTTAGAGGAAGAGGCATCATTATCTGGGGCTGTATTTAATGGTATGGGCTTGGCCTCCTAGTTCCAGTTCTCGGGAATCTTAGCGCTGTGACCTATAAAGACATTCTCGACAATTCGTACCTTTACAATGACATTTTCGAGAAACCCTTAACACTATGGTAACAATTCGAGGAAGGCCCTTTCCTTTACCAACAGGACAATGCCCCGTTCACAAAATTACTTTCGAGCCGGCTGGCCTGCACAGAGTTCCGATCTGATCCCCATGGGTCACCTTTGGAATGAACTGGAACGCCGACTGCGAGCGGCACTGACCAGCTAAACATCGATGACCGACCTGCTTAGTGCTCTTATGGTAGAACGGAAAGCAATTCTTGCTACAACGTACAAAAACCAAATGGAAGTCCTTCTTAGCCGAGTGGACCTTGTGATAGCTGCAGAGTGTGGACCAACTCGATACTAATTCCATTCATATTACAAGACGTTTGTCGATGGTCAAGTGACCGGATACTTTTGATTATATATTTCTCTTTCACCGTTTTCTTTTAATTTAACTTTATATCTCTTTAATGGGAATCGACGGAATTATATGCCTTATACCGTAATATCTCTATGGATTGATTAGAACCATTGGTTAATATGTAGAACTGAATAACTTTTCAAGCAAATGTTGTGAATCACAGTGAACGTTTTATTCATAGCTTAACATCGAATATATCTGAGTAAAATATATATTTAAATGTTATTTTCTTTTTCAGGAATGCTTCCATGTCGTTATAGGAGGACCTGCCGAAACCATTATGCTTTTGAAAGAAAGGTTTGATTATATATCATTCACGGGAAGTTCCAGAGTGGGGAAAATAATACGTCAAATGGCAAATGAAAACCTGACTCCAGTTATCTTGGAATTGGGTGGTAAAAAGTAATTAATATGTATTTTTAATACAATAATTTCTGATTTCTTAATACAGTATATTCCTATCTTTTCTTTTCTAGTATTTTATATCATTCCAAAATGTTGTGTTCCATAACAGGAACACAACATTAAATTTGAAAATGATATACTACTAAAAATTTTATGTTAAATTTTCTGTTTCTCAAAACATATTCGGAATGATATTGTGTACGACATTACAATACTGAGTACTACAAGAGAGTAAAAAAATACGAATATTTTCAAGGATGTAAAGACATGTGTGAGTTTGAAAAGATTAGAAGGTTGTTACCTTATCTGGATGGAATTACCGTGCATAGTATAATTAGTGAAGATAAACAAGCCGTCTTTTACACGATGATCATAAAGATTGAACACATATCTGTACACAATTATAACAAAAATATAATTTAATACTTTAATACTAACTGCAGATATATAATCGTACAAGATCTTTCGAAATTGCAGAGCATTTCATAATCAGGCACATCCTACATTAAGGAGGAAATTACTAGAACAGGAACAAAACACCGTGATTTAAAAAAACATAAACAAAGAATTAAATGCTAATGGCGCGTGATATTACCAAATAGTTAGGCGTGATATACCTACACGTGCATACGATATTTAGGGAAGATGCATAGCATGTGCGTGTGCGTTTTTTGGCATGTGATTAAAGACGTAATGATTGTATTATATTTAGGTCATATTTTTTAACACAATTTTTGGTTAAATTGTGGATGCCATTACTTCTTGATCAGTTCTAGTCATGTTGGGTGGATACAAATTGGAGTCTCTTCATTACAGCATTTGGGTTTGTGAGAGAGGATAAGTTGACTTTAAGGGTACGATATTGATATATTATGTTATTGGAAAAGTACACTTTCGTTTTGTTACATTGCTCAGTATCTCAAGCACCCGTGAATCAACATTCTCGGCCTGCGTTTCAAATCGACTCTTGCGATGTGCATGACGGCCATGTTTTCTTCGGAATTGTACAATATACATATACTCTCTGATCAGAAATAACAGGACACTTGCCTATAAACAAACTCCCAGAAGTAAGGAAAGAATTACTATCGAGTTTGTCCACAGGAAGATCTATGTTTTTCGTGCTGATTTGTACAATCTGAACAAAACAACTTCCGTTTCTGCACGATATTCAAACGAAACACAATTTAACAAGTTAGTAAAATCATCTTCCCAATTTGTATAGCAGAAATCACTACTCAAGTTATGAAGGTAAGGGCTGTGGAATAAATCTCGCTCCTGTGCCCTGACCTGTGACCCCATTTCAATGATATTAAACAGAATTGGTTCAGTATACCTCCGAAACAACATACTAAAGTTTTGTCACAATAGAAGCAGTTTTAGTCAAGTTATGAAGATAATGGCTGTGGAATAAATCTCGCTCCTGTGCCCTGACTTTTGACCCCATTTTGACTTTATTAAACACAATTGGTTCAGTATACCTCCGGAACAACATACTAAAGTTTTGTCGCAATAGAAGCATTTTGAGTCAAGTTATGGGGATAATGGCTGTGGAATAAATATCGGTCCTGTGTCCCGAACTTTCACCCCACTTCGATGACATTCAACAGAACCGGATCAGTATACCTCTGGAACAACGTGATAACGTTTCATCGCAATTGAAGCATTTTTACGTAAGTTATAATTCATAAGGACGATGGAATGGATCCCGCTCCTATGTCATGATCTTTGATCCCAATTCGACCATTTTCAATAGGGTTCGTCCTCAAGTTGTCCCCTACCACATACTAAAATTTCGTCGAAATCGAACCATGTTTACGCGAGTGTTCTTGCGGACAGACAAACAGACGGGAAAGCTCGAGCATATATGCTTCTTCAATCTACGGTTGGAAAGCGTAAAAAAACACTAACTTACTAAAATCTTTAATTTACAATTCAAAGACATAATAATGTCGTAGTTTAAGAACATGAGACCTTTCGAGCTCGCTACGAGCTCATCTTCAGATGTGAGACTACAAATTAATGGAAGAGGTGTTTAAACATCAAGCTCTCCGACACATGAGTTGGTCACCTTTTGCTTCTATCACAGCTTCCAATATGCAGGGAAGGCTTTCCACTAGATTTTGGTGCATTGCTGCAGGAATTTCCTTACATTCTGCTACAAGAGCATTTGTCATGTCGGTCACCAATGTCGGGCAGTTTGCTGGCATTCGGCGTTCCATATGAGCTCAAAAGTATTCTATGTGGCAGAGATCGGAGCTCTTTTTAAGCCATTCAAATTATTCCCGCCCATTTCATCAAACCATTCCCGAACATACCCTTGCTCTATTGATTGTTTTTTTCCTTTTGGTAAACGAGAAGACCTTTACCGAACAGCTGCCTTAATGTCGAGAGCACAGAATTGTCAAGAATGCCATTACAGGCCGCAGCGTCAAAATCCCCGGCATTGTAACTAGGAGGTCCAGCTCTACCCATGAAAAACTACGCCAGAGTATGATGCCTGCTTCACCAAACTTCATAGTTGGCACACCACAGTCGGGCAGGTAGCGTTCACATTGCATTCTCACACCCAGACTCATCCGTTGGACTGCCAGACGGTGAAGCATGATTCATCACTACAGAGAACGCGTTGCTACTACGCCAGAGTCCACTGACGAGGATCTGTACACCACACCAATCGAGTTAATTTAACAGAAATATTTCCAGCTTGGAGATTTGTTACCAGATTTTGTTTATCGTCCAATCGAGGTACGTACGTCGCTCTGTCAACTCTACTATCGCATACACACACCAAAGTGCACCCCAAACGGTGACTTTCCTTGATTCCAATTACAAATGTTATTATACGACACTAACGAATTTCTATTTCGCTAGTACAGAGTTCTGTGTTCTGTGTATTCATCTAGTTAGCAAATCTTACCTTTTTTTTGGACGACTCATTCCGACGAAAATCAAGTGGCGACGAGGATGGGATTACTAGTTGTATTATTATTTATTACACCATTATGCACGAAAAAATACACATTAAACACGAATGCACCTCCTACATAAACTTTCAATAAAATAAAATCACGTAATACTCATTATTCATTTCTACATTCTTCCACTCCCCAACCACGCACATACCTTCTTTCTTCGACCTTCGTCTTCTTCTGCTCACGTCACAGCAAACAAGTTAGTAAAATCATGCAATGCATTGATTATGATACGCTTTCCAACATACCAGAAATCATTACTCAAGTTATGAGGATAATGGCTGTGGAAAAAATCTCGGTCATGTGCCCTGACTTTTGATCCCATTTCGATGATATTCAACAGAACCGGTTCAGTATACCACCGAAATAACATGATAACGTTTTGTCGCAATCGAAGCACTTTTACATAAGTTATGATGCATAAGGGCTATGGAATAGATCCCGCACCTGTGTCCTAACCTTTGACCCCAATTCGCCCATTTTCAATAGGATTCGTTCCCAAGCAGGCCCCAACAACTTACTAACATTTCATCCAAATCGAAGCATTTTTACGTAAGTTATGACGCATAATGGCAATGGAAGTGATTCCGCTCCTATGTCCTAACCTTTGACTCCATTTCGCCCATTTTCAATAGAGTTTGTCCCCAGGTAGTTCCCTACCACATACTAAAATTTCATCGAAATCGAACTTTTTTTACGTTAGTTATGACGCATGCATAAGAGCAGTGGAATGGATTCCGCTCTTATGTCCTGACCTTTGACCCCATTTTATAGGATTCTATCCCAGGTGTGACGCTACCAAATACTAACATTTCATCGAAATCGAACGAGATTTTTACACGAGTTATCGAGTGCACGGACATACGCACACAACGCGTAACGTAATGAGTCATATGGGAATCGCGACCATCTGCTCACAAGAGTGTGACGTCATGAAACTTTAATAGGATCCACACACAACGCGTGACGTAATGAGACAGATGGCGTGACCGCGCGCCAACATCTCAATTGCGAGAGTGTGACGTCATAAGATTTCTAAGCATGTGTAACATTAATGGGACGACGCCATGACACTAAAAATGTGGCAATTCGGGGTAGTTATTTAACCCAATAAAAAAATTTTCCTTAAGTCGAGATCAAGCTAAATCGATTTCTGGTACAAGAAAACGGCAGGTTAACGACTTTCATCAAAATCCTTAGAGCCGTTTTCAAAATAAAATATACATACATACAAGAATTGCTCTTTTAATAGTATGGGATAAGGGCGATGAAATGGATCCCGATCCTATGCCCTAACCTTTAACCCCATTTCGTCCATTCTCAATAGGGTTCGTCCCCAGGTGGTCCCCTACGACATACTAAAATTTCATCGAAATCGAACCATATTTACGCAAGCTATGACGCAAAAGGGCAATGGAATGCATCCCGCTCCTATGTCCTGACCGTTAACCCCATTTCACCCATTTTCAATAGGGTTCGTCCCGAGGTGGCCACCTGCCACATACTAAACTTTCATCGAAATCGAACCATATTTACGCAAGTTATGACGCATAAGGGCAATGGAATGGATCCCTCTTATATGTCGTGACCTTTGACCCAATTTGTCCCATTTTCCATAGGGTTTGTCCCCATGTGGTTCGGTACCACATACTAAAATTTCATCGAAATCGAACCATTTTTACGCGAGTCCTTGTGCGGACAGACGGACGGACGGTCGGACGAACGGAAAAAGCTAGAGCATATACGCTTCTTCAACCTACGGTTGGAAAGCGTAAACAAGAAACACAAGTTAGTGAAATCATGCAATGCATTGATTATAATACGCTTTCCAACATCACAGAAATCATTACTCAAGTTATCACTCAAGTTATGAGAATAATGTCTGTGGAATAAATCTCGGTCCTGTGCCCTGACCTTTGATCCCATTTCGATGATATTCAACAGAACCGGCTTGGTATACCTCCGAAATAACATGATAAAGTTTTGTCGCAATCGAAGCATTTTTACGTAAGTTATGATGCATAAGGGCTATGAAATAGATCCCGCTTCTGTGTCCTAACCTATGACCCCATTTCGCCCATTTTCAATAAGGTTTGTCGCCAGGTGGTCCCCTACCACATACTAAAATTTCATCGAAATCGAACCTTTTTCACGTCTGTTATGGCGCATAACATCAGTGGAATGGATCCCTTTCCTATGTACTGACCTTTGACCCCATTTCGTTCACTTTAAATAGGGTTCCTTCCCAGGTGATCCCCTACCAGATACTAAAATTTCTTCGAAATCCAACGGTTGTTACGCGAGTTATCGTGCTGACGGACATACGCACACAACACGTGACGTAATGAGTCAGATGGGAATCGCGACCATCTGCTAGCAAGGTGTGACGTCATAAATCTTTAATAGGATCCACAAACAGCGCGTGACGTAATGAGATAGATGTCATGACCGCGCGCCAACATTCTTAAACGCGATTTGTGACGTCAAAAGATTTCTAAGCATTGGTAACATTAATGGAACAACGCCATCACTAAAAACGTTATAATTCGGGGTGGTTATTTAACCCACTAAACCAATTCTTCTAAAGTCGAGATCAAGCTAAATCGATTTCTAGTACCAGAAAACGGTAGGTTAACGACTTTCATCATAATTCTTAGAGCCGTTTTCAAAATAAAATGTAAATACATACATACAAGAATTGTTACTTTAAGGTGGACGTCAAGTAACTTTGCTTCCTATACTTCCAATGGAAAAACTTTTGTACATATTTTCTTCACAATTAATGCGTTCCCAAAGATGAAAATTTGAACATCGATTAAAATATCTTTTTTATAACTTGCAATACTTAATTTTTTCTAAAACATAACCATAATTATATAATTCAACATTTGTTTGTCTACTGACGTCATGAAAATACAGATCACGCCATCTTTTTTCTGGACAATTAATGCGTTCACAAGGATGAAAATTAGAACATCGTTTAAAATAGCTTCATTTCATAACTTGGAATACTTAATATTTTCTAAACCATAACCGTAATTATGCAATCCAACATTTTTTTGTC
Source organism: Macrothele yani (assembly GCA_039090855.1). Lineage (NCBI taxonomy): Eukaryota > Metazoa > Arthropoda > Arachnida > Araneae > Macrothelidae > Macrothele > Macrothele yani. The sequence goes on along the minus strand of CM077013.1, from coordinate 141,077,564 downwards.
CACTGACGTCATCAAAGTACAGGTCGCGCCATCTTTTCTCTGGTTTCAACACCACCAAAGGAAAAGTTGTTGATTTTTAATATAATTATGGTTATGTTTTAGAAAATATTAAGTTTTCCAAGTTATAATATGAAGTTATTTTAATCGATGTTCAAATTCTCATCCTTGGGAACACATTAATTGTGGAGGAAATGTGTACAAAAGTTTTTCCATTGAAAGTATAGGAAGCAAAATTACTTGACGTCCACCTTAATAATATGGGATAAGGACAATGGAATGGATCGCAATCCTATGTCCTGCCCATTGACCACATTTCGTTCATTTTCAATAGGGTTCGTCCCCAGTGGTCCCCTACTACATACTGAAATTTCATTGAAATCGAACCATTTTTACGCACGTTATGACGCATAAGGGCAATGGAATGCATCCAGATTTTATGTCCTGACCTTTGACCCCACTTCACCCATTTTGAATAGGGTTCGTCCCCAGGCGGTCTCCTACCACATAGTAAACTTTCATTGAAATCGAACCATATTTACGCAAGTTATGACTCATAAGGGTAATGGAATGATCCCGCTCCTACGTCGTGACCTTTGACCCCATTTGTCCCATTTTCAATAGGGTGGTCCCCTACCACATACTAAAATTTCATCGAAATCGACCCATTTTTACGCCAGTTATCGTGCGGACAAACGGACGGACGGACAAAGCTGGAGCATATACGCTTCTTCAACCTACCGTTGGAAAGCGTGAACAAGTTAGTAAAATCACGCAATGCATTGATTATGATACGCTTTCCAACATACCAGAAATCATTACTCAAGTTATGAGGATAATGGCTGTGGAATAAATCTCGGTCCTGTGCCCTGACCTTTGATACCATTTCGATGATATTCGACAGAACCGGTTCAGTTTACCTCCAAAATAACATGATAAAGTTTTGTCGCAATCGAAGCATATTTACGTAAGTTATGATGCATAAGGGCTATGGAATAGATCCCGCTCCTATGTCCTAACCTTTGACTCCCTTTCACTCATTTTCAATAGGATTCGTCCCCAGGCATGCCCCTGCAACATATTAACATTTCATCTAAATCGAAGCGTTTTCACGCAAGTTATGACGCATAATGGCGATAGAAGTGATTCCGTTCCTATGTCCTGACCTTTGATCCCATTTTCCCCGTTTTCAAAGGGGTTCGTCCCCAGGTGGTTCCCTACCACATACTAAAATTTCATCGAAATCGAACCTTTTTTACGTTAGTTATGACACACAAGAGCAGTGGAATGGATCCCGCTCCTATGTCCTGACCTTTGACCCCATTTCGTTCACTTTCAATTGGGTTCCTTCCCAAGTGTTCCCCTACCACATACTAATATGTCATCGAAACCGAACGATTTTTACGAGAGTTATCGTGCGGACGGTCATACGAATACAACGCGTGACGTAATGAGGCAAATGGGAATCGCGGCCAACTGCTCGCAAGAGTTTGACGTCATAAAACTTTAATAGGATCCACACACAACGCGTGACGTAATGAGACAGATGGTGAGAGTGGGATGTCATAAGATTTTTAAACATGGGTAACATTAATGGGACGACGTCATGACACTAAAAACGTGGTAATTCAGGGTGGATTATTTAACCCACTAAACGAATTTTCCTAAAGTCGGGATAAAGCTAATTCGATTTCTAGTACCAGAAAACGGTAGGTTAACGACTTTCATCAAAAATCCTTAGAGCCGTTTTCAAAATAAAATTTACATACATACAAGAATTGCTCCTTTAATAGTATGGGATAAGGGCGGTGGAATGGATCCCGATCCTATGTCCTGACCTTTGATCCCATTTCGTCCATTTTCAGTAGGGTTCGTCCCCAGTGATCCTCTACCACATACTAAAATTTCATCGAAATAGAACCATATTTACGCAAGTTATGACGCATAAAGGCAATGGAATGCATCCCGCTCCTATGCCCTGACCTTTGACTCCACTTCACCCATTTTCAATAGGGTTTGTCACATACTAAAATTTCATTGAAATCGAACCATATTTACGCAAGTTATGACACATAAGGGCAATGGAATGGATTCCTCGCCTATGTCGTGACCTTTGACCCTACTTCACCCATTTTCAAGAGGGTTAGTCTCCAGGTGGTCCCCTATCACATACTAAAATTTCATCGAAATCGAACCATTTTTACGCGAGTTATCGTACGGTCAGACAGACGGACATAGTTGGAGCATATATGATTTGTGACATATATTCTAAATTAACTTTCCTTTTTAGTTTCTTTCTCTATGTAAATCTTGAGTTTGTTCTCAGGTATACTTCACATAACACAAATATATTTCAACGAATTTTCCAAGTAATAGTTTAATGGAGGGTTATCCAGTTTGGAAAGTAGGATGTTAGCTGCACAAAAGACACCAGTTAATTTCGAAAGTTTCATTGAGCGATGCTGTTCTTGTGCAGTTCTTTTCTCAATTATTTCATTAACATACACAGTGTATTTGTGCATTATTTTTGGTTGACTGTTCAGACACACCTTTTTTTATGCAGCTTGCTTGCTAAATGCTTTTCACAATGGTCCTTTCTTGAAACATCCCCTGGTATGTTGCAACACGAACAGAACAATAATTATTCTCAAAATTAAAAATCAATAACTAGAAACTTCATAAACTATGTACACAAAAGCACAGATTTTCTAAACTAAGCGTCTACGAAACACTCTTTTCTGTGAGCTGCTTTCCCAGCAAAAATTACTAACACAACTGACGACATCAGGTTTACTAGTCCGGCAAGTCGCAAAGGTCATTCAACGGTAGCGGGGGTAATCACGTAGGACCACGTTTGCACTCTTCAGCAGAGTGCAAGTGACCTTGAATTACGAGTCTGGCTTGTTCGAAAAAAGTATCTTCGTAACGAACAATCTTGAGAGGTAGTTTAAGGTTTAAAGCTCTGGTTTTGACTTTCGAGTAGGATTACTTTGCGGTATATTTTTCGCGTAAATTCTAACGAAGGCAGTATTAAAATTATTTAATTATGAAAAATACAGTTATCAAAAAATTATAATAGAAGTTAGGCAAAAAAATAGGTAAAAAATCTGAAATTCTCGGATACATTTGACATTCGCGAAATTATCGAAAAACCTCTAAAATTTGCGAAAAAATCGCGGAAATTCGCGCCGCGACAGATTTACTGCCCTACTTATAGCACATCGAATTGCTCACGGTGGTAGTCAAACCTTCGAAAAAGAACAAACAGACTTTCGTCAATACTTACATAGACTTTCGTCAATACTTACATAGACTTTCTCGAAAAGTCATTGTCCAAAAAAGTTATAATTCTCTGTGTCAACACTTTGGACTTAATCAACAAACAAAATGATTCTATTCAACATTTAAAACGACTCAGTAAAATGAAGTAAAATGAATTTATAGCAAAAGTGCTTTCTTGATAATTATGGGGTACCTTTCGTTAGTCAGAGGCAAAACTTTGAACAAGATTGCTTGCGCTAACATGTTCAAAAACTATGCAGTAAAAATACATTCATACGTTCCTAGATTAAATATGGGACGCGGGTGGCGTAGTGGGTAGCGTTCGTGACTGCCACGGAAGGGACCTCAGGTTCGATTTGATCCCAGCCAGGTACGAAAGCTCGATCAACTAAATATCCGCCGTGCGTCGGATGGGCACGTTAAGCCGTCGAGCCCTGGGTACTGGTCCCCCGGTAATAAATAAGGGCGTCTTCCTCCCCTTTTCTACCTCGGTTCCGTGTCACTTTCCTATCGGGCACTCTAGCCCAAATATCTTAGCTTCCTATTTCTAAAGGTTGTTTGAGACCTGGGGTCAGACACCCCCTTCCTAAAATCCTCTACATTTGATCCTAGATTAAATATACAAAACTAACTTTAGATAATATTTAATACATACCTGCGCAGTGAAAGTAAATGATACACTAATAAATGCCCTTTGCAGCAGCAAGACGAAGCGGTTTCTTTTCGAGTCGTCTGAAACAGTCTACCCTATATTTTTGATTGGAGGTTTAACGACGACCGTGGGCAACTCGCTATAAGTAGTCTCCCATCCCTAATTTAGGGCCACTGACTCCAGCGAAGGGACAGAGCCAGTGCCGTAAGACAAACACAGCATCCTTGCCTCAACGGGAGTCGAACGCGGACCTATCTCGGACGAATGATCAAAAGCCAGCGTTTAAATCACTGCGCCACTGGGACGGCCAGTCTACGATAGTATCGGTTCTTGCACAGTTGGGGAGCATAACAGAAATAAAAACAGATGATATTACAATGTTTACTAACCTACTGAAAGAAAATCAGAATGTGAGGATCTCAATGGAAAACATACCTCGTTTAATATTTATTTATTTATTTATTTGCCATATTACACGCAGATAACTCCATGGCAACATAGCAGGGAACCAGGGGGAAAGGCTAATATTTGCCTGACTAGACCCTAGCTCTTAAAATAAGAAAAACGACAAGTCAACTGATTACATATTTTTCAACTTATATACACACATTTGCAATACGATATAATTAATCAAATTTAACTATTTACATAATATTCCTTTAGTGCCTTTTTAAACGATACAAAACCGGCAAGTGATTTTATATGAATCGGCAACCCATTTCAGGGCCGGGGGCAATGAGTTTTAGTTTTAAAATACAGCGCATTAGTACGAGTCTTTGGAATTAAAAAGTTATCATACACACGAGTTTGATAAATATGTGAATGATAACACAAATTTATTAAATTGAGATGTTTGTTGGCATAAACACGCTCATGCATCAATTGACAACTGTATAATCTCTCAAAGATCAATAATGTATAACGACTGAACAGGGTTTCCACATTTTCCAGTGGATTCCACAAACGAATGAATTCTTTTTGTAAAGAAAATATTCCGTTACTGTTACATTTATTTGTCTACTCCAAAAAAGCAGACAATGAGACAGGTAGGGATAAATAATAGAGTGTTAATTTAATATTTAATGGCAATAGACTGGAGATAAAACTCCTATTCCAGACCTCAAGTCCCGCGAAATAACTTCAACATGGGCATCTCACCTGAAATTCTCCTGAAACAAAATACCTAATAAAACTTTTTTTTTTTTTTTGGAGGTTTAATGACCACCGTGAGCAACTCAATGGGCTATATTTAGGGTCACTGGTTCCAGGGAAGGGAGAGAGCCAGTGCCGTAAGACAAACACAACATCCATGCCTGACCGGGATTCGAACCCGGACCCCTTACGGACTAATGATCAGAGGCCAGCGCCACCGGGGCGGCTTAACAAAACTTAATACTATCTTGAAAACTCAAAGGAATATCATTCAAAATCACTTCCGGTATAGTCTCAACTCGAGCTTTTCTGCCAGAAAGGAACATACATTTAGTTTTCGTAATATTAAGAGTTAACAATACAATTATTTATTGCACACATTTAAAACTTACAGTTATATGAAAATGCAGTACTCTAGGAGGAATCTGAACACATTGGTTGTAAGGCGATTCCCCCTATCAGATGTAAGAAAAAGAATAAAACACATGACATATATGAAAGCAAGTAAGATGGTTATAACAGAAGCACCACTGTTAGCAGCATGCTTGGAACTACAATTTAATTATAGGGTTGAGATTCGTTATGGATTGCAACGAAACCAAGCCTGATGTTCCTGTAGGGCGTGGTTAACCCAGAGTACTAAGTCAGACAACGCATGACCAGAAAAAAGAAATATACTCGTGTCATCAGCAAAAAGGAGCGTGTACGAACAGCAACGATAATGAAAAATATCATTAACATAAATTAACAACAAAAATGACACCGAATTTTCGGATGTAATGAGCACGTCTTTTGAATCCGTTCTGACGGAAATTAAATTTACCAAAACTATTTGAAGTCAATGGAACCGGTATGGAAAACGATAGTATCTAACGGAAGAAAGAAGTTTTTTAATCGGGTTTTTAATCCCGCAGATATTGCTGTAAACGGAATCGTGAACTTACGCCCTCTGATTGCAGACTTGTGTGTTAAGAAAAATTTGAATTTATATGAGAAACATTTCGCAGCGGAAACGTTCTTCAACAAAGAAATAGTTTTTCAAATCGGACTCTTCGAAGCAGAAATATATATATAAGATATGCATTTACGCCCCATGGCGGGAAAACCATGCATTATTTTGGGAAGAAAGTATTCTCAAAAGGTTTATCCACATAAGCGGTATCGGTCCAAGAAAACAATTTAGTCGAGTTTTCAGGAGTTTAGATTTTACTGCAAATACATCAGAAGCAGAAATTAGCACTTATGCCTCCTGATGGCCAAACCATTCTTTACCAAACATTAGAAATTATATGCAAAGGATTTCCCATCAGGAGCTGTATGCGGTACAGGAAGAATTTTTCAGAAATAACGCAGAAAACGCAATTTACCTTTGCACCCCCTAGCGGAAAGTCTATGATTCACTTGAAATTTTTGAATTTACATGAAAAACATTTCGTATCGGAAACACTTTCCAACAAAGAAGGAATTTTTCCAAATTGGAATCCTGGAAAAAGAGTTATTGACAAAAATAAGATATATATCTACGCCCCCTGGCGTAGAAACCACGCATTATTTTAAAAATAAAATATTCCTAAAAGGTGTATCGACGTGAGTAGTATCGATCCACAAACGAATTTCTTTCAATCGAGATTTTAGAAGTTCAGATTTTGCTGCAAATACATCAGAAGCGGAATTTAAGACCAACGCCTCCTGGTGGCCAAAGAATTTCTTACCAAAATTAGAAATAATATGCAAAGGATGTCCCATTAGGAGCTGTATCAGGTGCAGAAAGAATTTTTCAAAACGAAGTTTTAGAAGCAGAGATATCGGGGGAAACGCAATTTACCATTACGCCCTCTAGCGGAAAGTCTGTGAATTATTTGAAAATTTTGAAATTATATGAAAAACATGTCGCACCGCAAACTCTATCCAATAAAGAAAGAATTTTTCAAATCGGACCATTAGAAGCCGAGATATTGACAAAAATAAGATATACATCTACGCCCTTGGGCGGTGAAACCATGCAATATTTTAAGAATAAAATATTCCGAAAAGGTTTATTGACGTCAGTGGCATCGGTCTACGAAAAATAAATTTTCATCGAGATTTTAGAAGCTCATATTTTATGGCAAATACATCAGAAGCAAAGATTAACACTTACGGCCTGTGGTGGCGAAAGTATTATTTACCAAAAACTAAAAATTATATGCAAAAGATTTTCCATCAGGAGCTGTATCTGATGAAGAAAACATTTTGTAAATCGGAATTTTAAAAGAAGATTTACCGGGGAAAACGTTATTTCCTTTCACGCCTCCTAGCGGAAAATCTATGCGCAACTTTGAAAAGTAACTATACCTAAAATACTTTCGACATAAATGGAATCGAAAGATAAAGTAATTTTTTTCAATCGGATGTTTAGAAGCAAATATATGTAATAAATGTATTTTGAATTCGACATCATGTGCATTTACGCCCTCTAGCGGCAAAATTGTACATAGTAAACAAAAACGAAGTAAAGGATCATCATTCGCATATTTCAAGCTTCCCAAAGTAAAAAGAATTTTTCAAATCGGACTAATAGCTGCTGAGATATGGTGTCTACAGACGAACGGACGGAGGGACAAACCGATAACATAAACAGGATCTTTTTTTTTTACAAAAGACGTGCTAAAAATAGTAATGACCCTATTACCGAACCCTGTGGAACACCATAAAGAACAGTTTTAATACTAGAACAAACATTTCGAAATTGAACATATTGCCTCCTCCCAATAAGATAATTTTCAAAAAGAGTTCTTACGACTCCCTTGATGCCAATGTGTTCCAGCTGGAAATAAGGATGTTATGACAAACAATATCGAAGGCACGAGATAAATTACAAAAAACTCCCACTAAATTCAAGCCTCTATCAATATTAGTTTGTAAATAATTCAGAACATCAAGAGTAGCTGTCTCCGTAGAATTACCACGACGGCATCCATATTGCTTTTTAGTTAGTAAATTATTAGTTTCAATGTAAGATAACAACCGACTATGAATCAACTTCTCAAACATTTTTGCAAATACAGAAATAGGACGATAATTTGAAACATCGTTTCTGGATGTTTTGCTTGTAGTTCATATATTACAAATTTGGATTACGGTGTTAAAGATTTGTTTGCTGTGTATGTTTAAGTCACAGTAGCAATGTACATTGTATGTGGCAGGACAATTCAATGTTCTTGAAAGACTGCTCGCCGTCTTTGTAAGATTGTTCTAAAGAAATCCATGTTGTGTTGTAGTTTTCGAAGAGAGTTGTCTTCACTTCCACAGATATTTTCGGTTAGTCTTCCACATGCATAATACTAAACGACATTGTTTAACGACCTGTCAAGCGAGCGACCCCACGAGAGGGGTTCATGGAAGAGGGAGAGATAAACATACGGAGGTTTACGGGTAGAGAGAAAGATATTGCCTTTTGCGCTCTATGAGATATAACCCATAAAATATATAACTATTTTGTACACAGATACGTTAGCAATTGTTAGTAAATGTTTCCAAAAGAGTAATGAGGCCCTTTCAATAAGGGAATGCATCCTAAAAACGAACCGCAAGGATTGGGCCTGACAAGCGAAATGCCTGAACCCAGGTCCCGCAGTGTCATAAAGAATTTAGACCAGTGTTTGCTGAGCTGTCGAATGCTAAGCTGTTGGTAAATATAATTTTGTAATTTGCTGAAGACAGATTGGTGTTGTGTTGACAGTGCTCAAACTAAAATTCGTTATTTAGTTGTTGCTTGTAGCCTAATTTGTTTCCGTTGTTACTCATATACGTTCATTAATTTCTGTTTTTAACTGCTTGCAGTCCTGCTTACATGGACGACTCGGTTAACATCGAAGTGGCTTGTCGCCGACTGTTGTGGGCCAAATTCTTCAATACTGGTCAAATGTGTGTTTCTCCCGATTATTTATTGTGCAGTAAAGAACTTGAGAAAATGTTGATACCCGTGATGATGAAAATTTTAAGGGAGTTTTATGGAGCAAACCCTGAGTATTCTCAAGATTACGGACGCATTTTCAGTGACAAGCATTTTAGGTAAGTTGCTTTGATATTAGTTACAGGCAATTATGAAGAAGTGTATTCCGAATGCAGTGATCTGGAAATTGTGAAAACACAGGTTTGTCCACGCCGGACATCGAATCTGGAGTAAGTCGCTCTCCCAGCTGAGCTGCGCGGACATGTGCTCTCATTGCTATCTGCCTTTATCTCATGTGCGTCCTGCGGCGCAGGCACGTCACAAAGTTTCGATGTCCACAACTTAAAACAAATGCAAGAAAATAGAATACAAATTAAGAACATTGAAATTATGATCACATAATTGGTTTCGTCTTGCATGTTACTAGAAACAAGAAGAATGCCTTACCAAATAGAGGTGGTCTAGCCATTTTCGATGTTACAATGCTATGCATCTTTTCTGATAGTAGTAAATCTCAAGTAAAATATTTCAATGTAACGAAAATGGTAACAGAAGAAGTCAAAACCATTGTTGAAATCTGGTTTTTGAATGCTGTTCCATGAAGTTACGCAACAACAGTTCATTTCCTTGTTATTCAATAATATACACTGCTGGCCATCTAAAATGCAACACCAAGAAGGACACGAGATAGCAAAGCCAGATTTACTGGACACATAACAACCGATACAAAGATGAAACGATTGTGCTTACAGGCCCGTGCGACTTGCGGAACACGCAGACATCAATAGTTCGTGTGGCCCCCATGGCTGGCAATAACGGCCGCTACACGCCGCAGCATGGAACGAAAGAGGCTTTGTATGTGGGCTTAGGGTATGTCGGTCCAGGCTACTTCCACACGTTGCCACAGTTAATCAGGCGTAGCTGCGGGTGGTGCTTGCTGGGCCACTCGGTTGCCAATCAGCGACCAGACGTGCTTGATGGGCGATATATCGAGAGAACAGGCGGGCCACGGCAGCAGTGACACCTGGTGGGCAGTGAATAATTGTTGCACGATGCGTGCCACGTGCGGGCGCGCATTGTCCTGTTGAAACGTAGCCGCTGGAAAGTCCTGCAGGTAAGGGAGGACTACAGGCTCCAAAACGTCGGAGATGTAGCGGTGGCTGTTGAGTGTACCGGCGATGCGTAACAGAGGGGTGCGGGTGTCTTATCCAATTGCGCCGCAAACCATAACACCAGGCGACGGACCGGTATGGCGATGCATAATGCAGGCGTCATACAGTCTTTGGCAGCGGTGCCGCCACACGTGGATCTGACCATCGTGGTGTTGCAGGCAGAAGCGGGATTGGTCGGAGAAGACAATGTCGCGCTATTCCGTAGTCCAGGTGCGGCGTTCAACGACCCACTGCCGCCGCACCCGCCGATGGTGTAACTTCAATGGTAATCGGAGCAATGGTCACCGTGCAACAAGTTCCCGCTCCTTCAGACGACGTCGAACGGTACGTGCTGACACAGGTTGTTGCGCAACACACCCTAATTCATGCGCTAGCGTTCGTGATGTGGCGGTGCGATCCGTCAATGCCCGCCGGACAACATGCCAGTCCTCTCGTTCTGTGGTGTGCCGCGGCTGCGGTAATCGCTCACGTCGGTCCGTCCGTCCCTCCTGCACCCACCGAATCCATAATCGCCTCACTGTGGCTGGATGTCGTCCCACACGGGCGCAGATGTCTCGGTACGATAAACCGCTGTCGCGATAAGCCACTATTCGTCCTCTGTCGAACTCCGAAACGTGCTGGAATGACTGCCGTATTCTGCGACGAGGCATCAGGAAGCTTCCCACGCACAGGTCCGGCAGCACAACACACTTCCACTACTTACACCCAGCCTTCTGTGCACCCTTGTTATAGTGCTTTTCGATGGCGTCTTGGTCGCACATGGTTTGCATATGCCCTGCAATGCTAATCGTTTGCATGTCCTCTCGCAGGCGACGCATGCTGCGAATTTCAGGCCAATCGCATGCTTCCTTCTTGGTGTTGCAGTTTGGGTGGTCAGCTGTGTATTTTACAAAATTACAGCCGTAAATTATTTATCACCTTTTTATATACACGTAATAATATATAATTGCAATCCGTGTTAATTACGCGAACCTGACGCCAAACGTGATAAAACCTATTACAAAAAATGCATTTTTGATGCTATGAAAACAGTACGTCGCAAAGTGTAGGGTTTCGCGAATCTATCGCGACAAAATTACGTTGACAATGCAAAGGCATAAATTTGATAAGAGGTTTGGACAACAAGCACAATGGCCTGGTATAGCACGACAGCACATATTATATGACCGATGTCCGAGTCTTCGGTCATTTAATATTGTGTATGCGGTTCCGAGTAGTCATTTCTTAATACTTCGTACCATTCCCCTTTTGACACTAGCATGACGGTACCTGAACCAAACGCGGAAAACATGCATTAACGCACGTAGTTGCATGTGCCATTCATTCGCTTCATCTCTATAGGAATGAAGGATCATATAACACATGCAATAGTGACATACAAAGTCGTACAACAATCTTGACAGTTTACTGAAATCATCATCACTTAGAATTCCATTTGTGTTTCTGTCACCTGTGGTCTTAAGCGGTATTACGCACTTTCAAACATGTTGAAATAGATATTTTACTTCGCAAATGCAACGTACTAACCTTGTTTTCACTGTTCCATAACAATGTGCACACATCTAAACACAACACGTGCTTTGTTCACAGTTGATTTCCAAACCGACTGCGTACGCTCGAGCGCTCCTGTACAACTGGTCCGGTAGAAACCTTTTATGAGCGGTTACCGTTAGTGAGGCGCGAGATCACTTTTGACTTGACATGCTTTCTCATGGGCTTATACGGTTCATCGGCTTGAGTTTTAACCGATTGTACGTGAATACATTGCATGTTATTTTTTTTTACTTTTCTCCCGCTAGATTAGCAAAATCCTCCACTGTGCGTCGTGGCGAAATTTGGCTTCTTATCGACCCTCCCTCCTCAGAGAGTTACAGAAATTGACGAGAACTTTAGTACGATGGGTTGTAACCTGCAGGTATCCTATACCAGAGGCAGGGAACCTTTTCATGTTGGAAGATCGCATTAGAAGATAGAGGTCTGCACGAGCCGTGGCCTGCCAAGCATGAACCCGCCACCGGACCGGGCCAAGTCGACCCATTCTTTTTATCGCAATGGTAAAGAAGGAAAAAGTCGTGTTACTCGATTTTCTGGTATGTTTAACTGTATCGCTGGTTTTACTTACTTCCATGACATAGCCCAGGCCGTAATCACATAGGCGAGGAGAGGCACTCACAGTGTTTTTTCCAATATGTAGGTATTAAGATGGTAAAACCACTTTGGGGCTTGTTGACAGGAAAAGATTCCACCCCGAGCAGTGCATGTGTTGTGTACTGTGGAAGACGGAGGATGTCTGCAGTGGGGTGGGGGTCTGTGTGTTTTGTGTGTTTTTGTATGACAGAGTGGTACGACATGGATTTATTCTCCTATCCCTAATCTATATAAGGATTGACTTTTGTAGGGTTACCGCTTACTAGTTCAGAGAAAGGGAGATTCTGAACTTGCTTAGTCTTCCCTTTTCTCTCTTTTTAAAGGTTATATTCTTCGATAATTGCCAAAGTTTATTTAATATTTTTAGGCTTACATTCAACTAAATATTTTCAATAATATCTCATTTCATTATTTAATTTTCACATTTTAATAAAATACGGCAAACGACAAAATAATACCAAACGGCACATCACGGGCCGGGCTGGGCTGGGCTGGGCCTAAATAAGAGATGCAATTAATGGTCCCAGGACGGACTGAGGCGAGTGTCTGATATTTGGAACGGGCCGGGCTGAGGCTTAAACGCCCGGGCTCACCAAATTAGGCCCGTGCAGATCTTTATAAGAAAACCTCATTTTTGTTTGTTTGTACGTTTCGGCCTTTCAACCTTTCATGTTTGGATAGCCGCTGTAATCTGAAAAGGACGCATTCAAGAAACTTCAATTCGAAATATTTTTCAAGAAACTTCAATTAGAAATATATTTCAAGAAACTTCAATTAGAAACAAATTTCAAGAAACTTCAATTCGAAATATTTTTCAAGAAACTTCAATTAGAAATATATTTCAAGAAACTTCAATTAGAAACAAATTTCAAGAAACTTCAACTAGAAATATATTTCGAGAAGCTTAATTCAAGGAACTTCATTATTTTGTAAAATCTTGCTATACTTGTATACAAACGAATTTCAAAATAATGGAAAAAAAATTGTTAATTCTAAAGTTAACTTTTTCATGACTTTGCTTTGACTGCGTTTTCTTTTTTCTTTTTCTTTTTTGGAAAGCATTTGAATATTTGGTTGCAACATGGAGGTCCGTTCTTTTAGCTGATCCTCTAGATGGGTATCTGTCATTTGTGGCCTTAAAGGCGTCTTGATTTGGGTTAAGTAGGAGAATGTAGATTCGTAGCAGTAAGTGGTTGAAAAGCAAGAAAACATTTTTTCGTGCATGTTGCCGAAGGCGTGGGTATTCTAATGCATTTTTCCATATTTCAACTGGATCTTTCTTAGCGTCAAATAAGGACATTAAAATGTCATCTCTTGAGAGCTCAATCTATTCCTTCTGTAGTTCTTTAGGAGCCATAGAACGGAATCATGAGCGCAAAAAGTGTCAAAAAAACCATTTCGACTTACTAATGTTTTAAATGTGGCCGTCAGTCGGGGAGCATCGTCTCGTTGAATCTTCTTTTACTCTTCGATGTCTTAAATACGGCTATTTTAAGATTAAAATAAAAATAATAAATGACGAGCAAAAACATATTGATAAAAACAAGTTGGTAAATACATGCAATGCATTGATTATGATACGCTTTCCAACATACCAGAAATCATTACTCAAGTTATGAGGATAATGGCTGTGGAATAAATTTCGCTCATCTGCCCTGACCTTTGATCCCATTTCGATGATATTCAACAGAACCGGTTCAGTATACCTCCGGAACAACATGATAAAGTTTTGTCGCAATCGAAGCATTTTTACGTAAGTTATGACGCACAAGGACGATGGAATGGATCCCGCTCCTATGTCCCAACCTTTGACCCCATTTCGCTCATTTTCAATAGGGTTCGTCTCCAGTTGTCCCCTACCACATACTAAAATTTCTTTGAAATTGAACCATTTTTACGCAAGTTATCGTGCTGACAGACTGACAGACAGACAAAGCTGTAGCATATACGCTTCTTCAACCTACGGTTGGAAAGAGTAAATAAAAGGATTTGTTCTGAAATATTTGGATTCACTCAAAACGCCGTAGGTTCCCCACTCCTGTCCTAGACCAAAAGTTATCAACCCCCTCACGAACCCTCTTGTGACTCAGCTTTTTTTCTGTCTGAGATCAGATTTCAGCTAGCCGTGTTAGATTTTCGTAGCTGCATAGCGTTTCATCGGTGTCAGGGTCGTTTCGTATGTTCGTCTAAATCCTAATAACATATAATAATAATATTAATAATAATAATAATAAGAAATACACCGGTACCCTGTCAGCTGACTATCTCCATCCATATCTGCAGGAGGTTCACGCAGACCGCACTGTCAACTTTCAACAGGACAACACATCGTGTCATCGAGCTCGTATAACTACTTAGTTTTTGGAGGAACACGACAAAGAATTCGCCACAATGCCTCGGCCCTCGAACTTTCCTGACAGTAGCCAAATTGAACATTTGTGGGATATGCTAGAACGAGATGTGAGAATTGCTGATCCTCCATCCATGGAATGGAGAACATTCCACACCTTGTAGAATCTGTTCCTAGAAGCCTGTGAGCCGTAACAGAAAGGTGGACCGACGTGTTATTAGGTAGATGTTCCTAATGCAAAGCTAACTGTGACTGCGATGCTCGTGTGTACCTCGTGTTCCGATATTTTGAGCATTTGAGTGAGTTTTCCTTCCTGCCGTCCCTCC
Organism: Macrothele yani; assembly: GCA_039090855.1. Classification (NCBI taxonomy): domain Eukaryota; kingdom Metazoa; phylum Arthropoda; class Arachnida; order Araneae; family Macrothelidae; genus Macrothele; species Macrothele yani. The sequence continues at coordinate 141,062,551 of CM077013.1, read as the reverse complement.
TGTCTGTGTGTTTTGTTATTATAAAGGTACGAACTACGTTTTCACCTATTCTTATTTCATAGTTTGCTCTCTTTATTAAGTGCTGCTCATTGTTTCATTTTCAAACCCCATTTGTTTACCTTTGGAAGTCGCCAAAATGGCGGCTTCCGGTGATTCTGTCTCAGCGTTAGCACGGGTAGAGAATGATTACACTCTACTCTCCAACTCCATGGAGATATATGTACCCTCGTTCCCAGATGCCACTGTCATTGATGACGCCATCCCCTCTGCCAAGATGTCTCCCGTCTCAGGACTTGGTTCAGACATGCTACCTTTCTCTGCGACAGCTATGTCTTCCCCTTTTGGACCTGCCTTTGCACAGTTGTCTTCCCATTATTTAGTGCCACCTTCTCCGCCTCTCAGGCCGTCAGGGAAGGTACCTTTCCTGACTTTCCTTCAATGTGGTTCAACGCCATCACCTGCTCCTGCCTCTTCAGATCGCCAACAAAACTGTACCGGATCTCCAACAAACTGCTACCGCTGCAATTGACGATAAGTCAGATGTAGGCAGAGAGTTTGCCTCCTTACTCAATCGAGGTGTACTTTTTCATGCGTTCCCAACACTCCTCTATCTCGTTACACAGAGGCTCTATCTAACCGTCATTCCTGCTGCAGGCATTACCTGAATCACCACTTCTCCTCGAGGTATTTCTGTGCTGTAAGACCGCAAAACTGATGCTGACTTCTTCTTGGCCAATGGCTTGACCATTGGTGCGCATTCCATGTCCACTTTCGAAAAGGCCTATTGCAATCACTTTCTACTTCGTCCCTCAGGAGATTCCTGATGACATACTTTCGTAGCTGGTTGATAAAGTCTGCAAAATTGTTGGAAAAGTCTGCCGCCTTTCGGATGCCCCTAGGGCAACCGTTTCGCCAAAGTTTCTGGCATGCGAAGACAATTGTTGGTTGTCTTCCCGACTGATCAGACTTTGCTGAATTGCCCCACAGATGCGACTGTTAACATCTGTACTCATTCATAAACTTTCAGGAACTTTACCACTCATTATTGTACACAGTGTCTGAGCCAAAAGCACACTACGGCAGCGTGTCCGAACTGAAGACGTGACCCTCCCGGTTATAGCCCGAACGCAGCAGCTTGTTCCTCTTTCCCGTTTGATGTTTCCGCAAGTGCATCGACTGATACTCCTCCACCTTCTTCTGTGCTTGCTCCGAGCCATCTGAAAGACTCCAGCCATTTTCCACCCTGTCCCAGCGGAAGGTACTGCATCATTCTCCATGCATTTTGGAGATTGTCTCAACCACTGAAATCTTCACGACTGAACTCTCCGAATCTGATGAGCCAATGGTTCCTCCCATGCTTATTGTTGGGGACTCTTCAGTGCTTCCTTTTATACCGAGACCCATAAGTGTGGCTCTACCGGTCTCCTTTCTCCAAGAGCACGTTGTAGTCTCAGCGTCTTGCTGTGCTTTGTCCCTTTCAAACGAGTGCTTCTCTTACGCTGATGGCTCATTTGTGTATTCTGTTCTCCCTCTCTCCGAATCTGAGCCCGCCGCTGATCAACACATTGATGTGTTGACTTATCCTTCCTCTTCTAAGAGGTCTGTTTCCTCAAGGAAATCTACCATAAAGAAGAAAGCGCATTAATTGTCCCATTCACCTCCTGACATGTCTGAGAGATCTCATCTTGCTGATAACTTTTCGGTCCTAGCCGAACAACGTAAGTGACGCTGCACTCTCCTTCCAGCACAACGTCCTAGCCTCCTGCAATCACTGCTGCCAACATTACACGTGCGGTGGACTCGATCTCTTTGATTCCCGCTCCGTTGTCCCATCAAAAATTTCTTCACCTTCTTTCTGAATCCCGCTCCGTTGTCCCATCAACAAGTTCTTCACCTTCTTTCTGATTCCCGCTCCGTTGTCGCATCAACAAGTTCTTCACCTTCTTTCTGATTCCCTCTCCGTTGTCCCATCAACAAGTTCTTCACCTACTTTCTGATTCCCGCTTCGTTGTCCCATGAACAAGTTCTTCGCCTTTTTTCTGATTCCCGCTCCGTTGTCCCATCAACAAGTTCTTCGCCTTCTTTATGATTTCCGCTCCGTTGTCCCATCAACAAGTTCTTCACCTTCTTATTCCAAGCAGGAACGAACAGATTCTAACATTGCAGTTTCGCTGGTTTTTTGACTTGGACATTCAAGCTGCTGCTTGTCAGTTCGAACAATACATCCATCATTTTCAATCTCATCGTATTTCTGATCAACGATACCCTGCCCTTGTGTACAACTTTCTTGGTACTCGAGACGCCTCAAACAGATCTCCGAGTCGTCTCTGTGTGTTACTGTTTCACCTGAGGTTGCTGACAAGTTTCCTGAATACCTGAGGTTTGCGAATCTGCTGTCTAACTCCTTGGTGTTCGTGATCTTGCAACAGTTGATTCTGACATTATTTTTCTTCAAGAATCAAATTGCTCTACGTTCACTCAATTCACCTCTTGATCTTTCTGGTTTACTGAATGAGCCCCTTTTCCCCTCCTGTCATTGTCCAGTCTGGTTCCTCGTCCCGGTTAGTTAAATTCAGATTCACTTCCTCTTCTCTGTTCTTTTCTTTTTCCTCTTTCAATTTAGCATCTATCATTACCTCTTGCCCATTCGTTTTCTTGATCCCCTTCCGGTCGTTGCTACCGTTCCATCACAGTTGCAGTCTGCTGTTCCAGACTTCCATCTTCTCCTTCCCATGCAATTAACCGATGCATGTCTTTCTGAACTGAGGATTGGAAAAGGGACCTCTGTCTGTAGTAAAGCCGCACGATTATCTTTTATCATTCGTTTCTTCTTGAAGGGCTTCGGGAGCCGGGTATCCAAAAAGATTAGGCTCCGTTGCAAAATGTCGGAGTGCTACACTATCTATTACCTAGTACAGTAGACTCTTGCTAACCTGCCTGGGATCGAACCTGAGGTCCTTCCAGTGGGCAACGTTCGTGACTGCCACGGGAAGGACCTCAGGTTCGATCCCAAGCAGGTACGAACGCTCGATCTACTAAATATCCGCCGTGCGTCCGATGAACACGTTAAGCCGTCGGACTCCGGGTACTGGCCCCCGGTAATAAATAAGGGCTTCTTCCTCCCCTTTTTACTTCGCTTCCATGTCACTTTCCTATCGGGCACTCTAGCCCAAATCTCCTAGCTTCCTATTTCTAAGGGTTGTTTAAGACGTGGGGTCAGACACTCCCTTCCTAAAATCCTCTACATATGATCATCGCTAATCCGCCCATTCCTTGCACAGAGGACTGCCGGATTAGCGACAGTGCCGGAGTACTGAGAGTCTATAAAACTTCAGTTTAATTCTTTATTAAATTTAATGTTGCAATTACAAGTTTACTATGTGTAGTACATCTGATTTAAAAAAAGCATAAATAAGAGACAAGCATATGATAACCGTAAAAGAACACGATCAGTACGCCCTATACTGTCTCATTAAAAACAATGAAATGATAGTTTCATGTTATCAGTACAGTAAAACACAGTATCTGTGTGTACGTACTATATACACAGTAAAAGAAGCGTACAACTGCAATGCAGCACAGATGAAATATTTCATTTTCTACTCAGTGTGGTCACTTCGAGACATGTCACAGATTTTTGTCCGCTTTAATGAAAATGATTTTTGTGATATTCTTTATTATTTTGATGATCCTTCCTACTTTTACTTTAAATTTAATTACATGAACGTTAGTGTCAATTCAAAACATAACATAACATTAAAATTGAAAACTTCACTCGTGTATGAAGTACAATTCATTCCGGCCTGATATTAACACGATTTCTACAACCAAAAACCACGCAAGGAAAAGGAGGTTAGATTTACGGAGAGACCGGATTTGCGAGGGCCTGATTTCCAAGAGTCTACTGTATCTATAGTTTTTGAAGAAGCGTTTCCTTTTCCGCAGAAATCCGCGAATGCATGCCCTATGGCATTTGCGACCCAAGCTCAGCATAAATAGCCCTTTCGAGCCTTACTCTCCACCCAGACCCAATTGTCCATGAATTCTCTTTACCAACTCAAAAATGTAAGAAAAGTCTCGTGTTCTAAGTCATATATAATCACACTCAAAAAAAAAAAAAAAAAAAAAAAGGGAAATTTTCTCTCAGAGCAGGAGCCCACACAAGCCGAACTTCAGTAAATATTACGCACACCTTTGGGATTTCGGGCTCATGCTCGACCTGTCTCAGTACAATTACACAACCACATCTGTACGTCTTACAATTGCGTGTGTAGTTCCTAAACTGAGTTCTGCCTCTTCCGCCAATTTTCTTAATGATTTTCATGGGCTTACCTTCTTGTTTTCAGAAATCTCGAGTGTTTCCTTAGGCAAAAATTTGGGTCGACCACATTTTGCAGCACCTGCCACCGAATCAGTACTTTGAAATTTTGCAAATAAAATCCTGGATAGTATCTCAGTGTGAAACAGGCTCTGGAAATCTCTCTCTGAACTTTTGTTTCACAGTATTTGTATACTTGTCTTCTATTCGAAACGTGTGCTCCACTGGGACGAAACGTGTGCTCCATCAGGACGAAACGTGTGCTCCATCAGGACGAAACGTGTGCTCCACCAGGACCAAACGTGTGCTCCACCAGGACCAAACGTGTGCTCCACCAGGACCAAACGTGTGCTCCACCAGGACGAAACGTGTGCTCCACCAGGACGAAACGTGTGCTCCACCAGGACCAAACGTGTGCTCCACCAGGACCAAACGTGTGCTCCACGAGGACCAAACGTGTGCTCCACCAGGACCAAACGTGTGCTCCACCAGGACCAAACGTGTGCTCCACTGGGATTATTCGTTCCTCGGTGGTGAGCATATTCAAAGATGCTATTCACACAGGATATTAACTCTTCCAAAGCCCAAAAACACTAGACACGAAGTGCTGGAAACAACCTACGAAGAAGTCAGATTTGTACATACCAGCACCAGTCTGTGGGGTAATAGTGATGACACCTTTTTGTAGGGCAGGCACTCGGCACTCAGTGCAGAGGGCCTTTTTGAACGCTCTGTACAACAACAAATATCACCCTTGCTGATGGTAGGGATGCAGTTAAGTGAGAATTAACAAATATATATACGATCGATGAAGAAACGGGTGTCTGTACGCCCAATTAATGTGAAAGACAATAAAAATAAAAAGTGAACTCCGTTTATTAGGCGTAGAAAATAAGGGAAACAAAAGATGCTAGCTTTCACTACCTCCGGGTAGCTTCATCAGGCATTTAGTAGTTAAAGATCTTTAACTACTAAATGCCTGATGAAGCTACCCGGAGGTAGTGAAAGCTAGCATCTTTTGTTTCCCTTATTTTCTACGCCTAATAAACGGAGTTCACTTTTTATTTTTATTGTCTTTCACATAAGTGAGAATTAGCTGACAGGAAACGTTCTCTATTGTTTCTGTAACCATGCAAGAGATGAAATATTGAGAGGTACCGCAATTTGATAAAGTTTTTAAAATTTTGGAGGTACCGCAATTTGATAAAGTTTTTAAAATGAAATGAAAATGGATTTTCATTGCATTTACTTTAATATTCATTGCGCAAATTTATGTTTCGTGTGCTACAAATTATTGCATTTTTTCTTACTATTTTTAGTCGCCTATGCTCCTTGATGAAAACAGAGGACATCGTCATAGGAGGAGAAACTAACGCCAAAACGAGATATATCGCTCCTACAGTGGCCACGAATGTGAAACTATCGGATCCGATAATGGATGACGAGGTACCTGCAGTTCTTCTTTGTCACTTCACGATACTATGTTTTTCAAAATGCGGCTAGAAGAGCTGATTTTCTGCCCTTACTCCCATGAAAGAGCAGTGAGAAGTCTTATCAAAGAAAATCAGCGATAGGTACACTCAGTGGACAAAACGTTAGAGATACCTATTTAATAGCGTGTTGATCCTCCTCTAGCTAGAGTAACGGGCTGCACGCACCAAGGCATCGACTCCACTACGTGCAGGAGGATTTCCAGAGGAAATACCAGCCATGCATGTTGCAGTATTGTCCAGAACACTACCCGAGACGTCGGTCTAGGATCTATGGGTCTGGTGTTCCGCTCCACGGCAACCCAGAGAGCTTCAACAGGGTTTAAATCCGGTGACCGTGAGAGCCACTGGATGGTTACAAACTCAAATAAGTATTCCTCGAGCTGTGACTCAGAGGTTGCGTCCTGGTGTGGCGGTGCATTGTCCTATTGAAACAGATCATCGGCAGCAAGATGAACAAAGGCTATGAAAGCGCTTAGGTGATCAGCCAACACATGCCGGGAAAGGGCAGCGGTTCAGGACTTCTCGAGGCACACTGAAGAACGTAATGTGTCCCATCAGAAGGCTCCCCAAACCACCACAGAGCCGATCTGGCACAACAGCGCCATGGCCTCATGCTGCAAAAGCGACACCGTATAACGAAGTAAATTTCTCCGTCATTTTTGTCCACGCCGGGCATCGAAGCATCGAACCCGGACCCCTGATCCCGGAATAAGTCGCTCTCCCAACTGAGCTACGTGGACGTATGCTCTCGCTGCTATCTGCCTTTATCTCATGTGCGTACTGCGGTGCAGGCCCGTCACCCCCCCAGAAAGAGGGCCGTGGGCATGGCCTACGGGTCAGCCGCGACCATGTGTCTCTGTAGGCAGTCATCCGCTGAAGAACGTGCATTGGAGCAATCCCAATCAATTTGGTGTGTGGAACGTAACATCACACAATTTATTTTTAGAAGCGCTGAAGAAAGGATTCTCTCATTTTTTCTGTCTCGCGGTGTGGAAAGAACATTACACCATTGCGAGTACTTTAACGGCCAGGTCATTCTTGAAGTTCGGGCGCCAATAAGTGAATATATCCGTCATTTATGTCCACGCCGGGCATCAAACCCGAGTCCCCTTATTCCGGAATAAGTCCCTCTACCAACTGAGCTACGCAGACGTATGTTCTCGCTGCTATCTGCCTTTATCTTATATGCGTCCTGCGGGGCAGGCACGTCCCAAACCCCACAAACCTGTGAGATCGGTACAACTGAAAACGGGATTTGTCTGACCACACGATACGGTGACACTGTGCAGAGGTCGAGTTTTGATGTTCCCGGCACCAGGCGAGGCATAATGTCCAATGACGAGTCGTCATCAATGGCACACGAGTAAAGCGTCGCCTCCCGTTACCCAGGGTATGCAGCACGCGCCATACCGTTCACTCGCTGACGCTGCTTGTGCCTCCAACCTTTGACCTGGATGTGATTTGCGCCGCCCTTGATAAGCGGTCGGTCTGTATGAGCCTGTATGATTTGCGATGTACCACAGAGGCGAACGGCAAAGTTTCAGCGATGCATTCCGTCGGTGTAGTTTAACTGGAAAACATGCGACTCCGGAGCAGAAGGAAGCGACTTCGATCTGCGTCACCGGCAAAAAATGTATGTTTTAACACTGGCTCCCGATTGTGGAAATGGATCTATTGGCTTCTGGGTTCTTTGAAAAATGTGTGATGTTCATTCCATATTCCATACATCGTCTGGTATTAAAGAGAATTCCTTCTTCAACTTTTTTTTTTTTTTGCATTGCGGGTTTAACGACCACCTTGAGCAACGCAATGGGCTATAAGCAGTCGCCCATCCCCAATTTAGGGGCACTGATTTTTCCAGGGAAGGGAAAGAGCCAGGGCCGTAAGACAAACACAACATCCATGCTTCACGGGATTCGAACCCGGACCCTTCACGGACGAATGGTCATAAGCCAGTGCTTAGACCATTGCGCCACCTGGGTGGACTCTTCAACCTTTCAAAAATGTGTGTTTCTTCGGAAATTAATAATACTAATAATTCCATCCCAGCCCTTCTTTTTTTTTTTTTTTTTTTTTTTGACTGGGGGTTTAACGACCACCGTGAGCAACTCAATGGGTTAAAAGCAGTCGCGCGTCCCTAACTTAGAGTTACTGGTTCCAGGGAAGGGAGAGAGCCAGTCCCGTAAGACGAACACAACATCCATGCTCACCGGGATTCGAACCCTGACCCATCGCGGACGAATGATCAAAAGCCATGACTTAGACCTCTGCGCAACAGGGGCGGCTCCCAGCCCTTCCTCAAGGTGCGTACACAGTGATTCAAAAGTTTGGTGCAAAAGACAGGATTTTGTATGGCATCAGGGAAAAAAATGTTCAAAATCTTGACAATAGAGGGCGCTGCTGCAGAGAAAACAAGGAGAGGCGACAATTGGGAAATGAGATGTACGTTAAATTAGTAAAACTTACTTTATTTTAATATGATATACAGATGCAAGAGTTCAATGTGTTCACTATCACATTCTAGTACTGCGTTCAGTCGTGGTATTACGCCTGATACAGCATTGAACAACATGTCAAAGGGAATGGCTGATACCTCCTGCTGTATGGCGTCTTTCAGTGATGGTAAGGTCTGGAGATTACCGCTACAGACACAGGATTTCAAGTAGCCCCATAACCAGAAATCAGCGGATGTGAGATCTGGAGATCGAGGAGGCCATTCGTGTGCACTATTCCTGTTCAGTAGACAATCGGCGCTAAACGTGCACGCCTGATTTCACGTTATATGCAAATTATTAGCTTAATAAAACCATGCGGTTTTGCAAACAGAATGACAGCACAACCATTTATTATTTTCGCACATCGAAAATGTGACTGCATTTCTCCGTAATAGTTTTTATGTCTCATCCTAACGTTGCTTTGTGCGAGTAATGTACAAATGTCACTTATGTGGCATTCTCTGCAGCAGCGCCCTCTATTTTCGTGATTTTAAACTATATTTTTTTTTCTTGATGCCATACAAAATCCCGTACCTCGGTGAATATTAATCTGCAAACCGCATGTCTCTGCAACCCATAGATCTTTTTTAATCGCATTTCACTTTTGCACCGAACTTTTGGATCACCATGTATACGTGACGTACGAAAGAGGGGAAGCACATTTAAAGACGGCAAAGTTGCAGCGATAGATTTCGTCGGGGTAGCTTAATTGGGAAAGCAACCGCTTCGGATCTGAAGTAAGCGGGTTCCATACCAGTCACTGTCAAAAATATGTGTTTTCACAAATCTACGTCGATCCCGGTCATCAATGGCGTGGGGTCGACCAACTCTCTGGACGCTGGTACGTCCGTTGACGGCATACTCGCGGCACACCCTTGATGCAGTTGCCCTCGGAAACTCTAATGATCAGGGCCGTCACCAGAAAGATTTTTCTGGGAGGGTTTCTGAATTTAAAAATTAATTTTCACCGTACGTTATGCCTGTGTTACATTTTTTCTTTCTTGCATTTTCCTTGCACATGAAATTCTTCTATTTAAAAATCCCCATTTTACAAATACTGATTTACGTGCTATACAACTTACACAAGTACATATATGAGTCTATCTACCCTGTATTTGAGTACGGCATTTCGGGGAGGGTTTAAACCCCCAAAACCAATCCCTGACTACGGCCATGCTAATGATCTTACCACTTGGGCTATAGAATGATTTATCTGCCTTGCGCCGATAATGCGTCCACGATCAAAGTCGCACAGATCACCACAGGTACCCATGTTCATCAAATACGAAACACTGTTGAGAAGCCATGCTATCCGCTTATTTATCGCCTGCGTTCGATTTGGGTCCATTCCACTCTGCAAGTGGGATGCTCACGTCAACTGCCCGTTACCCTTACCTCTAATATTTTGTCAACTGAGTGTAGTTGCAGCTTCTTTGACTTGAAAACTTGTGATAATAATTTTGAAATTTTACTTAAATGCAATGCTATGCACGCAAATGTCTGTAATCGGATTAATTTTCTGAAATTAAGTAGATAACATTCAAATTACAGGATTTATCAAAATAATGGAAACACTTACTGCTTGTGGAGAATATTTCTTTAATGAGTTGTAGTCCCACTGCAGGCTGTCAGAACTGAAGCAGTTCGATTGTGAACAAACTTACTGTATAGAAGTCATGAATATGTACAAATATAATTTTTTCGATTGGAGGTTTAACGACCACCGTGAGCAACTCAGTTGGCTATAAGCAGTAACCCATTCCTAATATAGGGCCACTGGTTCCAGGGAAGGGAGAGAGCCAGTGCTGTAAGACAAACACAACATCCATGCCTCACAGAGATTCGAACCTGGACCCATTTCGGACGAATGATCAGAAATCATCGCTTAGACCACTGCCCCACCGGGACAACAAACATAATAGAATTTGAAACCGTTCTTCCTGTAAAATATATTCCAACTGTGCCAGTGATATACACCTGTGACAGCAAAGGAAAACGAAGTTTATTCACCTTCAATAGTTGGTGGAGCCTCCATGAGCTGCGATTACAGCTCCGACCCTCCGGGGCATACTCTCAACCAGGCGTTGTACGACGGCTAGCGGTATTTTCTTCCATTCGGCCTGGAGAAGACAAGTTAGTTCCTTCACCGATTTCGGACGGTGGGGACACCCCTTAAGTCGACGCTCCAAATCGTCCCAGAGGTGCTCGATAGGGTTAAGGTCCGGGCTCTGCGCAGGCCAGTCTATTCGATTAACCCCATTGTCACCATACCAAGCCATGGTGGACCTCGCAACATGACAGGTGGCATTGTCATCCTGAAAGTAACATGGGTCCACCCCGTAAAACTGCCACAATGTAGGAAGCGCATGGTCATCCAAAATGGTGCAGTAGGACTCGGCGTTGAGTCTACCAGGAATTGCGACCAAGGGTCCCGTGTCATACCAAGAGAAACACCCCAATAGCATAGTTCCACCACCACCGAACTTCACAGTTGGCCCAATACATTCCGGCAGGATACGTTCTCCAGGCAGACGCCAAACCCAGACCCTGCCATCCGAACGGTAGAAGGTGAACCTTGATTCGTCGCTCCAGAGAGCCTGTTTCCACTGTTCAACGGTCCACTGTCGACGTTGTTTGCACCACGTTAGCCGAGCAGCGCTATTGGACTTGGTGATCAAAGGCTTGTGGGCGGCATCACGTCCATGATAACCGAGCATCCGGGAGTGGTATTCATCGAAAGAACACTCCCGGATGCCTGTTGAAACTCCTCGCGGATGTGGCTCATCGATTTGGTGCGGTTCTTCCGAATTTCTCTGGCCAGCACCCGTCGGTCTCTAACTCCCAGTTAGAGACCGATGGGTGGGCCTGCCGGGTCGGGGCACATTCCAACAATCACCTCTCATCTTCCACTTGCCAATCACGTAGGCCACTGTCGATTTTGGGTACTTCAACTCGCTGGATATGTCACGTATGGATCGGCTATTTCTGTGATACCCGACGATTACACCTTTCTCGAAATCAGAGAGCTCCGAACTGCGTGGCATCTTGCATGCGACTGGTTGCGTTGTTGTTTCCCACACGATATTTAACGGCGGCGGCCGTGACGTGTGTCAGAACCGCAGATATCGTTGATTGCAGGGGTGTCCAATAACTTGTTGGTAGATAGTGTAGGAGGTGGTAAGTGTTTTTTTTTTTTTTCATTTTTTTATTGAAGGTTTAACGACCACTGTGAGCAACTCAGTGGGCTATAAGCAGTCACCCGTCCCTAATTTAGGGCCATTGGTTCCAGGGAAAGGAGAAAGCCAGTGCCGTAAGACAAACACAACATCCATGTCTCACCGGGATTCGAACCCGGACCCTTCTCGGACGAAATGTCATAAACCAGCACTCAGACCGCTGCGCCACCGGGGCGACGTGGGAAGTGTGATTCGACCTTTCGCTGCAGATATTTCCCCAAATGATCAATACAAAGACAATACGTTTCTCTGTCCTTTGACGTATGAATTCACCTCAAAAAGGGGGACAGTTGGCACCTTAGTGCTTAAATCAAGATTTTGTGCGTTTTATCAATGATAAGTAAAAATTCAATTTAGAAATAAGCACAAAATGCAGGAAAATTCAACAGGGGCATAGTGTAATACGAGGGTTGTACCGAAATTAATGCAAAAGTGGGCATAACTTTTTTCTATTAACTGACAGAGATCGTTCAAATTGAACATGTTGGTAGACTAACTCCATCTCCATAAATAGGTACTACTCAACGTAGTCTCCATCACAAGCGATGCATTTGCGCCACCGTTGAACCCAACTCTCGAATTTCCTTTGAAAGACATCAGGTGTGGACTGTTGTTCCCACTTCTTCACAGCCACTTTCACCTCGTCTGGGTCATCAAATTGTTGTCTCCGCAGACTGTCCTTCATTGAACCGAACAGGTGGAAGACGGAGGGCGCCAGATAGGGGCTGTACGGTGGACGGGGAACCACCGACCAGCTTAATTTGCTGATCGCCTGATTTGCTGCCAAAGATGTATGTGGACTCGAATTGTCGTGGTGAATGTGGATCCTTGTCAGATTCTTGTTCGGTCCCTTCCTCCTTATGGCTTCTCTAAGTTTCTTGAGTGTCCCAATATACCTCTCGCAGGTCACGGTATGGCCACGTTCAAGAAAATCAATGAGAATGACACCCCTGCCATGTAAGAAAAACAATCACCACGACTTTCTGAGTTGATCGCTGGCTTTTGAACTTCTTAGGCCTTGGTTAAGAAGTGTGACGCCATTCCATGGATTGATTCTTCGTTTCCGGTCGTAAACATACGCCCACGTTTTATCCCGTGTCACCAGATCGAAAAACAAAACGTGTCTTCATTGTCTTCAAACGCTTCTAGCAGGCTTCAAATCAGGTGTCAACTGCCGAGGAAGCCACTTTGCGCACACTTTCCGATACCCTAAGTCTCCCACCATCTTCTGTATGGCATTGTGACCACAGTCCAGTTGTGCCACAAATTCGCGGATTGTGACTCGTCGTCTCTCCCCGCGCATCAATTCATCCACTTGCTGACGATTCGTGTCAGTAGTCGCAGATGATGTCTCCCAATGCGTGGCTCGTCTTCATTCCTGGTTTCCCTTCTTTAAATTTCTTCATCCATCTGTGCACATTGCTGTTCTCAGTGGTGTGATCTCTGAAAACATTCTGTGGATGTCGGACAGCCTGCACCCTTCCTTCGTCAAGATCTCAATAACGGCACTTAGGTTCTACTTGCAATCCATTATTTACCTGCAATGAAGAAGAAGGGTTACTAAAGAGGAAGAGCTACTGTATCAACATGCGCAATTTGAACAACCTCTGTCAGTTAATAAAAACGTTGTACTCACGTTTGCATTACTTTTGGTACAACCCTCGTATACACTGAAGAACAATTGAATTAGAGATACCTATCTAATAACGTGTAGAACCACCTTTCGCCCTGATGACGGCGGCGAAGCGTATCGGCATGGACTCGACAAGACACCGGAAGCGTTGGGAAGCCATACGGATCCACGACCCCTGAAAAAGCTCCCACAGTTCACAAAGATTTGATGGAGGGAGATCAGAGCCTCGAACATCTCTCTCGATGGCATCCCAGATGTGCTCGATGGGATTGAGGTCAGGTGACCTAGCTAGCCAAGGAAGTGAGGTCACGTCGGTGGAGTGTTCATCCAACCATTCGGATACAATTCGGGAGCGATGGCACGGTGCATTGTCTTGTTGCAGGATGAGGTCCCCAGTGGGATGTTGAAGAGGCACAAACGGGAGCAAATGGTCGTCCAGGATATCCCGGTAATGTTGACCTGTGAGGGACGATGTCACACGTACCAGGATTCCCATTTCAGTCCACGTAAACAGTCCCCAGACGAGAACGCCACCCCCACCAGCTTGAAGAATACCCTTCTGGCAAGAAGGATCCATCGCTTCATGTGGTTTGCGCCGTACTCGTAACTTGCCATCCGCATGTACCAACGTGAATCTCGACTCATCAGTTAAGGCAACATTTTCCCACATGTCTAGGGTACAGTGGAGATGTTCCCGCGCCCATGCTAATCTTTGCACCCTGTTATGTGCGGTCAGCAGCGGTACCATCGTGGGACGATGGCTTCTGTACCCCATAGCGAGGAGATGGTTCTGGATGGTGTGGCTGCTTACACGTTTTTGTGCACCAGCGTTAAATTGCCGAGTGATTTCTTGCACTATGGCCCGTCTATCCGCTGTTACAATGCGAGCTATCCGACGATGACCCCGCTCATACACACGCTGTTGTCCACGGCAGTTGGCCCTTGCAGGGATGGTTTTACCGGATTCGATGTACTTACGGTGCACCCGTGACACAGTGGCTCGTGAAAATCCCAGTGCCTGCACGACTTCCGAGATGGAGTTACCCATTCGTCAGGCCCCGACAATTTGCCCACGATCAAATGCGTTTAGATCCTTCGTCTTACCCATACTGCGTCCGACTCTTACTGATTCCCGTCGAATCACTCCTTATATTGTCGGATCGCTGCATACGTCGTGTCGTTTTTGTTTACAGGGCCGCCCACAGCGCCACATTTGCATAACGCCAGCTGTCTTTAATTCAATTTCTCTTCAGTGTATATTAATACAAATATACTGTACATAGTAAGGAACCCAAGCAAAAACTAAAACTGTTATAAAAACAATGCTTATGAACTGCAAAGCAGTCATAAATATAATACAATTAGAACATCATAATCAAAATAAATAAAACAAAAAAAAACTAATTAAAACGAAAGGAGCTGCTTACTAGTAATTCAAAATTACAGAGCAGCAGGCTTAATGCCTCGCCTTACATCACCGATGAGCTATTACAATATGATGACCTACCTAATAAGCTGAAGGACCCCTTTAACCCGCAAAAAGCGGTCACTCGGAGAGGCATCGATTCGATGAGGTGGCGATAGGTATCCTGGGGTATGGGTCTGGTTCACTTGACCGAAACGATTGTTTCACCGAAACATCACTTGATCGAAACGTTCATTTCACCGAAGGGTCATTTCATCGAAAAGTTCATTTCACTGAAAGTTCTCTTTACCTAAAAATTCATTTCGTCGTAAGGTCATTTCACCGAAGGGTCATTCCATCGAAAAGTTCATTTCACTGAAAGGTCTCTTTACCTAAAAGTTCATTTCGTCGTAAGGTCATTTCACCGAAGGGTCATTTCATCGAAAAGTTCATTTCACTGAAAGGTCTCTTTACCTAAAAGTTCATTTCGTCGTAAGGTCATTTCACCGAAGGGTCATTTCATCGAAAAGTTCATTTCACTGAAAGGTCTCTTTACCTAAAAGTTCATTTCGTCGTAAGGTCATTTCACCGAAGGGTCATTTCATCGAAAAGTTCATTTCACTGAAAGTTCTCTTTACCTAAAAGTTCATTTCGTCGTAAGGTCATTTCACCGAAGGGTCATTCCATCGAAAAGTTCATTTCACTGAAAGGTTTCTTTACCTAAAAGTTCATTTCGTCGTAAGGTCATTTCACCGAAGGGTCATTTCATCGAAAAGTTCATTTCACTGAAAGGTCTCTTTACCTAAAAGTTCATTTCGTCGTAAGGTCATTTCACCGAAAGGTCATTTCATCGAAAAGTTCATTTCACTGAAAGGTCTCTTTACCTAAAAGTTCATTTCGTCGTAAGGTCATTTCACCAAAGGGTCAGTTTATCGAAAACTTTGGATTCCATTACAGGATCTGTTGAAGCATGGTTCAAGTTCGGCAGACAAACCACCGAAACGTTAGGGAATCATACTCAAATTGCACTTTTGATTTCTCCGTGTCACAGAGAACTCAAAGATTTAGTTTTAAGACAAAAATAATTAATTTTAAGTCCCTAGGTCTCGGCTTAGGCCTTTTTAGCAAATTTTAATCATGTTCATAAGGTTTACATAAAAAGTTAAATGAATAATTTTGCACACTTTTTCAGGCAAAAGGAATGAAGTTCAGGTCCCTAAGCCTTACCTTAGGCTTTTTTACCCAATTTTAATCGTACGAACTCATGTTCATAAGGTTTGCATAAAGTTAAGTTAATAATGTTGCACATTTTTTCAAGCAAAAAGAGTCAATTTTAGGACCCTAGGTCTCGGCTTAGGCCTTCTTAGCAAATTTAACCGTGCATGCTCATGTTCATAAGCACATAAGGTTTACTTAAAAGTTACTTTACATTTTATGTATGGCTTATGCATATGAGTGGGGTTTAAATATGTTAAAATGACCTACGGTCAAAAAATTTTATGTTTTGTGGTTGAGTAAAAGTGAAACATTATTTACTTGATTTACGGAGGAATAAAATTTGACAAAAAGGCACAGATCTAGGCCTTATAATTAATGTTCTATTTCGAAAAACCTACTCATGGGGAGATGTTTCATAGAAATTAAAAGTATATTTTTCATACAATCCGATACTGTTTAGGTGGCCAGTTTTTCAAAAAACCCGCGGCACACTCCAACACAACAAAATTCGAAGTTTTCGATAAACTGACGATTCGGTGAAATGATCTTTCGATATAATGAACTTTTGGGTAAAGTAATCCTTCGGTGAAATGAACTTTTCGATCAAATGTCTTTTCGATGAAATGAACTTTTAGGTGAATTGTCCTTTCAGTGAAATGAACTTTTCGGTCAAGTGACCCTTCGGCGAAATGTACCTTTCGATCAAGTGATTTTCGGCGAAGTGATTTTCGGTCAAGTGACCTTACGATCAAGGGATTTTCGGCGAAGTGATTTTGGGTCAAGGGACCTTTCGATCAAGTGAACGATACCCCTGGGGTATCTGGTACCATAATATCAACAGAAGGTTCTCCAGTTACCGTACCTTTCGGGGTGGCGGTGATTTACCGCGAACCTGCTTTTCCAAATCGAACCACAAATGTTCGATTGGGTTCAAGTCAGGTGAATCTGGAGGGTACGGCATTAACAGAAAGTGACCAGCATGTTCCTCGAACCACTCCTTGACGTTTCTGGTAGTGTGGCATGGCGCATTATCCTGTTGGTAATAGCCATCTCCGGCAGGGAACACAGTTGCCATGAATGGGTGGAATTGATACCTGACAGCTGTCGGGGATTGTGCTACACCTCAAGAAAAACTGTCTTTGCACGATTATAAAAAACCTCCATCTAGTACACCACCATTCACAAGCTAAAATATTTATTATTTACACTTAAGAACAATATGTGCCGCCCCGGTGGCGCAGTGGTCTAAGGCGCTGGCCTATGATCATTCGTCCGTAAGGGGTCCGGGTTCGAATCCCGGTCAGGCATGGATGTTGTGTTTGTCTTATGGCTATGGCTCTCTCTCTTCCCTGGAACCAGTGACCCTAAATTAGGGACGGGCGACTGCTTATAGCCAACTGAGTTGCTCACGGTGGTCGTTGAACCTCCAATCAAAAAAAAAAAAAAAGAACAATATGTACAGATAAAAGCATTAGAAAATTAACTAGGCGAGATCTTTCGGGTCCCCTAGGGATCCATTATCAAGCCTGAAAGTGCCACCAAAGTGCAGTGTACAAGACTCCTTACATAAACAGAAGACGCCCGTCATGCATCTGTAACAACGAACATAACAATGTATACAAATGTTATTGTACCCGGAAATTAAACAACTCATTAATACATATTATTTATAAACTGGGAGGTTTTAGAGTCTTTATATATTGGCGCCAACATAGTGGTATGGCGGTGGGCAATTCTTCGTTACAACACAAATCATCAAACCACATAATGAACATTGATTCAGTGAAAAAAGTGTCCCTTTTGTTTCTGGTAAAGGCCAAGTGGTGTATGTCCGCCCAACATGGGGTATATCGTCCACCAGACACCAATCGAGCAAGTGCTGTGGTTGTTGCTCCGGTTCTGACATCATATTCATGTTCCGACGCTCGAACCCTTAACGTCCGCAGTGTGGAACCGATATACACCATTGATTTATTGTCAGGGTAATCTGCTTGTAGAGGTATATAATATATGCCATGTTTTTGTTCATTACACACTTGGTCGCGGTCCTGTCTTATCGTTGAAAAAATATTCGATGTCCGCATTCCGACAGCCAGTTGATGTTTATTGCAAATTCGATTCAAAAAATAAATCACATTAGAGTAGTAATTCACCGAGCCCACAAATCGTTTACTAACGTTTTCACGTTGTAAACTTGTAAAAGAAAGTCGTTGTATTTGTTGAGTCAGTTTTCAAACGCAGGCCTCAGGGTATCCAAATTGCGTAGCAATTGTGGCAATGCAAGTGATTTCAGCTTGCCTCGTACGTACTGACGACGAGTGGGTAAACGCTCTTCTGATATAAGAACGCAAAGCAGCAAATTTAAATACAGTGTGGTGGCAGGAAGAAAAAAGAATGAGGTTTGAAATGTTTGAAGGTTTCCGATAAACAGAATATGTGATATTATTGTCAGCTGGGTTTCTAAAAAGCATAAAATCCAGAAAAGGTAACGAAAATTATTCCTCATGTTCAACAGTAAATTTGATGGTCGGGTAAACTGAAGATAAGGCAAGGGCAAATTGTTGTAAGCGTTCGATAGAGTGTTGCCAGAACACCAACACATCGTCAACATATCTGATGTACATTGCCGGTCTATAGGGGCTACTGTGCATCACATTATTTTCAACAGTCTGCAAAACTACCTCAGCCAAAATAGGGGACAAAGGTGACCCCATAGGGGTCGCCCCTTTTTGGCGGTAAATAACTTCATTAAATTTAAAGAAAGTGCGTTGTGCAATGAGTTTCAATGCTTCCATAATTGCAAATGTCTCAGCAGAAGAAAGTTCAGGAACGGATGATAATCGTTCTTCAATAATCTCATGAGCTTGTAAAATGGGAACGTTAGGAAATAATGAAGTAACATCTAACGAAGCCATAATAAAAAAATGTTGATCGCCAGAACTAAAAGCTTTAATATTGTTGAGAGCCTGTAGTGTTGTTCCCTGGACAGAATACCTAGACTTTCTGAAAAACGGATCCAAGAATGATGCAAGTGCCTTTTCAAGGGTTCTAGTTGGGTTATTAAATCCAGAGACCAAAGGTCGAATGGGGAAACCCTCTTTATGAGTCTTAATCTTGCCAAAAACCCGTGGTACACTACGTCCATTAGGGGGTGCATATGAGAAGAAATAGAGGGCGATAAGTATCCCTGATTCTTCAATTTGCTTAAGGCTCTTATGGTAGCCGCAGTTGGGTCAGAATGAACAACTTTATGTGGTATATCATTCAACGTCTCCAGCATTTTGTCTTGGTATTCACTCTTGTCCAAAAGAACTATCTGTTGTGATTTGTCTGCTGAAACAACTGCCAGTTCAGGGTTATTGGAAAGTTCCAACAATTGTTTCCGCTCATACTTAAGTGCTCTTAGGGTTTGGCGATCGTGACGTTTCGTGTTGTGAGTTAGAATCTTGGTAATAGAGTAGCGAGTAGATTCCTGTTCGGCAGAAGGTAGAGCGGAAATTATATTTTCGACCTGTGGAATTATCCTTAAAGGGTCCATGCTGAATGATGGGTAGTTAAACTTAGCGCCTCTATTAAGAGCAGTTAATAGAGGCGCTAAGTTTAACCACATTCCAACCCTCATTCCTTTGTCTTCCTGCCACCCCACTGTATTTAAATTTGCATTCTTATATCAGAAGAGCGTTTACCCACTCGTCGTCGGTACGTACGAGGCAAGCTCAAATTACTTACATTGCCTCAGTTGCTATACGCAATTTGGATACCCTGAGGACTGCGTTCGAAAACTGACTCAGCAAATACAATAACTTTCTTTTACAAGTTTACAACGTGAAAACGTTAGTAAACGATTTGTTGGCTCGGTGAATTACTACTCTAATGTGATTCATTTTTTGAATCGAATTTGCAATAAACATCAACTGGCTGTCGGAATGCGGACATCGAATATTTTTTCAACGATAAGACAGGACCGCGACCAAGTGTGTAATGAACAAAAACATGGCATATATTATATACCTCTACAAGCAGATTACCCTGACAATAAATCAATGGTGTATATCGGTTCCACACTGCGGACGTTAAGGGTTCGAGCGTCGGAACATGAATATGATGTCAGAACCGGAGCAACAACCACAGCACTTGCTCGATTGGTGTCTGGTGGACGATATACCCCATGTTGGGCGGACATACACCACTTGGCCTTTACCAGAAACAAAAGGGACACTTTTTTCACTGAATCAATGTTCATTATGTGGTTTGATGATTTGTGTTGTAACGAAGAATTACCCACCGCCATACCACTATGTTGGCGCCAATATATAAAGACTCTAAAACCTCCCAGTTTATAAATAATATGTATTAATGAGTTGTTTAATTTCCGGTATTAATGAGTTGTTTAATTTCCGGGTATAATAACATTTGTATACATTGTTGTGTCCATGGTTACAGATCATTGACGGGCGTCTTCTGTTTATATAAGAAGTCTTGTGCATTGCGCTTGGGTGGCGCTTTCAGGCTTGATAATGGATCCCTAGGGGACCCGAAAGATCTCGCCTAGTTAATTTTCTGATGCTTTTATTTGTACATATTGTTCTTAAGTGCAAATAATAAATATTTTAGCTTGTGAATGGTGGTGTACTAGATGGAGGTTTTTTATAATCGTGCAAAGACAGTTTTTCTTGAGGTGTAACATTGAGGCACGAAATAAAAAATTAGGATGGGGATTGTGCTATTGGAATAATGGAGCCTAAAGTGTCTTATAAAAGCATCGCCCCACCGCATAACACCGCCGCCGCCATCCTGTTTTTGCCAAATAGTGCATCCAGGTGCCATAGCCTCCGTTGGCAATCGGCATATCGCAGCTTGGCCGTTTACGTGACGCACTAGGGATCTTGATTCGTCAGACCAGGCCACTTTCTTTCAATCATCCACAATCCAATCTCGGTGATATTGGGCCCATTTCATTCGTTGTTGGCGATGACGGGCAGTGAGCTTGAGGACCCAGCTGGATCTTCGGCTACGCAGGCCTATGCGCAGAAGGCTGCAATGAACTTTGTGCTGTGACACATTGTCCTGATCACCACTTTTGTAGCTGACGGTGATTTGTCGCACTGAGTCCCAGCGGTAGCTGTGAACAATGCGCGACGGTCCCCGCTTCCCTCTGGTATCAATTAGCTACGGACGACGACTCAACATTTGGCACCACTTTTGATACGTACTCAATACAGCTGCACGTGAGCAACTCACAAGCCACGTCATGGCCACCCGTAGCCTCGAGAAATGAGCGCGCCTGGAGATCGAACGGTGGCGCAGGTGAAGTTCGTAGAGCAGTCTAATATACAACCCGAGGACCGGCTTTCGGTTAGTAGAGCGTTCGGAGTCATAATGGGAAAAGCTGCCGATTTATCGGTTTAGTAAAGGACGAATTGTGATGGCACGGCGCCGTAGAACTACGATCTCGGAATGCGCAGCTTGTCGGTTGTGCACGTGCCGGTGTAGTGAGTACGTATAAAAAGTGGTGCCCAGATGGCCAAACGTTGAGCCGCCGTACAGACGTGGTTCGTCCGCAGCTCATTGATGCCAGTAGGGAGCGGATACTGTTACACGTTGTTCAGAGCGACCGCAGAGCCACAGTGCGACAAATCATCCGCAGCTACAACAGTGGTGATCATGGCAATGTGTAACAGCACATAGTTCCTTCTGCGAATGGGCCTGCGTAGCCGAAAACCTAGCCAGGTCCCCATGCTCACTGCACATCATCGCCAACAACGCATGAAATCGGACCAAGATCATCGAGACTGGACCGTAGATGATTGGACGAAAGCCTCCTGGTCTGACAAATCCAGATTCATGGTGCATCACGTGAACGGCCGAGCGCGGATACGCTGATTACCAACGGAGGCTATGGCACCTAGATGCACTGTTGGGCGGAAACAGGCCGCCGGAGGCGGTGTTGTGCTGTGGGTGATATTTCCTTGAGACACTTTAGGACCCAATATTCCAATAGCACAATCCCTAATAGCTCTCAGGTATCTGAACATCGTTGTGGACCAAGTTCACCCATTCAGGTCGTCTGTGTTATCTGCCGATGATGAACATTACCAACAGGATAATGCGCCATGGCCGCCCCGGTGGCGCAGTGGTCTAAGTGATGGCCTCTGATCATTCGTCCGAACGGGGTCCGGGTTCGAATCACGGTGAGGCATGGATGTCGTGTTTGCCTTACGGCACTGACTCTCTCCCTTCTCTGGAACCAGTGACCCTTAATTTTGGACGGGCGCTTGCTTATAGCCCATTGAGTTGCTCACGGTGGTCGTTAAACCTCCAATAAAAAAAATGCGCCATGCCACACTGCCAGAATCATCAAGGAGTGGTTCGAGGAACATGCTGGTGACTTTCTGTTAATGCCTGGGCCTCCAGATTCACCTGACATTTGTGGGCTAAAGGTGGTCCTACAGCTTATTAGGTAGGTGGTCATAATATAATGGCTCATCGATATATATGAAACTTTCACCAATGAACCAAATCCGTGGACCGCCCACTTTAAGAAATTTCTGGCTACGCTACTGTTCTAGCCCTGCGGTCGGTCTCTAGGATTTATTGCTCTTAATTGACCTTAACTTAGGCATTCTGGCTCCCCATGGTGTCGCCACCTCAGTGATTAACTAACCCATCGAGGCACATAGGATCCACTGTTCACTCTGTCCCTTGTTTAAATGCAGAGGATATTAAACTAAAAGTTTGGGTTGCATACTCTCTTCATACAGAATCGGTTGCTCGTCCTAACAAAAGCCACAAGTAACTATCATCCTAAACAGAAGGAAGGGGAGCCCACTGCGGCAGTGCTCAATACCTTTCACTGGAGCAACTGTAGGTCCATCTCCATATTGAAAAAAAACGAACTAAGGTGGGCAAAAAATCCCTATTTAAATAATATCAGCGCTGAGCTAAAATTTTTACACTAAAATAAAGATCTCGTAGTTACATTGGTTGTAAGTGAAATATAATTAATTTATTTAATTATTTTAAATTTAAAACGGAAATAAATTAAAGTAAGAGCTATGAATTTTATAATTCTGCAATTTCATTTTTTTTCATTACGTAAGCGGGGCATTCAGTTAGCATGAGGTAGTTAAAAAAAATTAAACCCTGTTCAGCACCAACAATGTTCTTTGTCTTGTGACGTCCTTGCGGCGTAGGTGGTCATAAACTTATGACACATGAAATTATTTAAAACATTATATTGTATCAGTATTCGTCTCCAAAGACTTAATTAGCTAGGAGCTAACAAATTGGTAAGGCATGAAATAGTAAGACCGATGTTAAGTGCCAAATGATGTTTTGTCTCCCATCAATACCATTGTTCCATGTTTAAAGAATGTTTAATCTGTATTTCAGATATTCGGACCTATTCTTCCAATTATTACAGTCGGTAGCGCAGATGAAGCTATAGCCATCATAAATAGCAGGTACAGTGTTTGCTATGTTATATATTTAACATGAGGTTCATTTTGGAGTAATAATGTTTTCCTACTTTTTTGTCTTGCGATGCATAACTAAATTGGCTGCCACAGTGGCACAAGTTGGCTAAATGCTGGCTGTTTATGACCACTTGCCAGAGATGGGTCCGGTTTCGGAACCCGGTGAGGCATTGATGCTGTATTTGTCTTACCGCCCTCTGGCTCTCTCCTTTCTCTGGAGCCCGTGGCCCTGGCCCCCCGAGGCTACGCCTATGTCTACTACGTGCATATTACGCCAAACGTACATGTGGTATCAGGTTTCTTTCATCCATACAGTCCACTTTTCCCAAGTGAAAACCTTCCATACTCCTAACGTGCTATCGGCCATATTTTAAAGGAACCAAAATCAACAATTTTTCCTTCACTTCTTATATAACCTGACCTGCCCATCAAACAGAATCCTTGTAATCCGCCATATTTTAAATGAACCCAGATCCACAATTCTTCCATCATGTGTTATATCACTGACCTATGCACCTAACGCAATCCGTGTTATCTGTCATACATAGTGCGATCAAATAGTTCCGAGACTAGGTACCTAGCGCGCCAACAGATGGCAGTATGCGGATGCGTGCGCAGCGGTCGAGGGCAGGGACCTTCATGAGTCATTGTGCCGAGTGGCGTCGTTCTGTGAACATCGCGAGCTGTGCTACATGATATTTGGTGGCCACGTACAGAACACACCTGCGATTTCGGTATGGACTGGAAACTAGAGCAGCGAGCGAACATCAAATTCTGCGTCAAACTCTGCAAATCAGGAACGGAGACGCGTGAAATGTTGCGGCAGGCTTATGGCAATGAAGCAATGAGTCGTGCGAGGTGTTTTGAGTGGCACTCGCGCTTCAAGAGCCGCAGAACGGCACTGGAATGCGACGAAAGGTCAGAGCGACCTTCCACGAGCAAAACCCCCAAAAATGTGGACAAAATTAGGAAACTGGTTCATGAGGATCGTCGGAGAACCATTCAAGACATTGCTACTATAGTCAATGTGTCATACTGAACAGGGCAAGAAATTTTGACGTCGGTTTTGAACATGCGCCGCATTGTTGCAAAGTTTGTGCAAAAGTTTCTGTCCGAACAGAAGGCGCTCCGTGTCGAACTCTGTCAAGATCTTCGTCAGCAGGTGGTGAATGATCCAACGTTCCTGTCACGGGTCATCACTGGGGACGAGACCGGGGTCTACGGTTACGATCCGGAGACCAAACGACAGTTGTCGCAGTGGAAGAGCCCGGCATCTCCACGACCGAAGAAGACCCAACAGGTCCGGAGCGCAACCAAAAGAATACTCATCGAGCTCTTCGACATTCGTGGGGTTGTGCACCGTGAATTCGTCCCCCAGGGCCAGACCGTCACCGCCCTTCTTTACTGCGATGTTCTGCTGCATCATAGGGAGGATATTTGCCGCAAACGACCTTAAATGTGGCCCAAGGGCGATTTCCTGCTCCATCACGACAATGCAGCAGCTCACAGAGCGTTAGCAACACGCCAGTTTTGCAGCCGCAACAGCATGACTACCCTTCCTCACCCGCCTTACTCGCCGGATTTGGCACCTTGCGACTTGTTTCTGTTCCCAAAGATGAAGCTGAAGCTCAAGGGTCGCCGTTTTGAAACCGCTGACGAGATCTAGAGCGAATCGCAGACGGTGCTTCACCCGATTCGCGAACAGGACTTCTAGTGAGCGTTCCAACTGTGGCAAAAGCGCTGGCAGCGGTGTATCGCTGCCCAAGGAGACTACTTTGAGGGAGATCATAGCCAGACTTAAGTAACGTAAGTACTTTGTTGTATATCGGCCTAGTCTTGGAACTTTTTGATGGGACCTCGTATTTTAAATGAACCCAGACCCACAATTTTTCTTCGCTTTCTGTAACATTGACCTGCGTTTTCTACACCATTTTTCATAAACGTTGCTTTAGCTTTTCGGGTGAAGCACATTTATGTTAAGCTGTCTACTTTACATACGTAGGAGAGATCCCCCCCCCCACGATTCCTCGAAAGTTTAAAATCAATCCGTACTCTAATGTTTCACCACTTTTTTTTTTTTTTTTTTTTTTTTTGTTATGAAGAGTCAAAATACCGTTTCGGTAAATCACTAGATGCTACTAAAATGTAACCTGAATTCAAACGACTATCCTGCGTCACAGCTTTCTACTGTACCTTGTTCTTTATTCGAAGTGTTGTTTCACACATATTGTATTCTTTTAAATGTTTTGTTCTAGTTCAATTTGTATTTTCTTGATTTAATAACTGAACTATTTTGAAATACATGCCTGCTGTTCAAAATGTGACCTTTTAAATATCCTAATTTTACAGAGATAAAGCTCTTTCACAAAGTGTATACTCTAGAAAAAAGGACGTTATAAAGAAATTTTTGGAGAACACTTCCAGTGGTAGCATTTACATAAATGATTCATTTGGGAATCTATTAAGTAAGCAAATTCGTTTGTTTTCCAACATTTGAATGTAGTAGCCTATTTTTAAAGAATGTCACCACTAGCAATATTTTAATGTCACACAGAATGTAATTATAAACACACCTCACGGTGAACACTCATTTATGTCTACCATTGCCTTGAGAAAGCCTCCCAGTGGAGTGCGAAAGCTTGGCGAATCTTTATAATTACTACACCACAAAAATAAACGGATTTAAAGTGTCATACAGAATGTTTTGAGAAATACTTTTCCATCCATTTTTTACGAAACAATTCTTATTGTAACTGTAAAAACTATTTTTATGAACATTGTTGCATTTTTGAGTGATTTCGCATTGATGATTATCCATGTACGATTCCTGTAAATCATGCGTGTTGAAGAAACGAAATTTAAAAATTTTGATGTTCTGGTACAGCGTCTGTCGTTGGCCGAACAGTTTGGAAGTTGGCATATCGCACCTCGGACTAAGATTCCAACCAGAAGGAGATCCTCTAGTGTCATGTTTGTCCTTGTGGAAAGAAGTAGAAATAAAACACTCATGTCAGACTTTCTTTAAGAATCCTGAAAATACTCGAGCAGAGAGACAAACGTAACACACGTTGATGTTTCACAATTATATACCAAAGCAGAAACCGTACAAAAGAATAAGCAAGAATAAAGACATCACTCGTGTAACATATTAAGAACCCCTTCAGAATCCGTGAAGAAGAATAGATGCAACAGTCACGTCAAAATTAAGAACTCGCCGCCCCGGTGGGGCAGTGGTCTAAGGCGCTGGCCTCTGATCATTCGTCCGTAAGGGGTCCGGGTTCGAATCCCGGTCAGGCATGGATGTTGTGTTTGTCTTACAGCACTGGCTCTCTCCCTTCCCTGGAACCAGTGACCCTAAATTAGGGACGGGCGACTGCTTATAGCCCATTGAGTTGCTCACGGTGGTCGTTAAACCTCGAATAAATTAAAAAAAAAAAAATTAAGAACTCCAACAAAACATTAGAGACAGATTAATCCTTTTATCGGCCAATGTACCTGATCCAAAATGTGTCAAAACATTTCCTGGCTCCCCAGCTATGCCAAAACAATTTCTTACCTCTTATTTCAGCAGTAGTGAGCATAAACTTGACAGTGGTAATGAAAAGATCTCCCTTCTAGTCTTTTATTTTCTGCTCCATGACCCAAGGCACAACTGTTAATGAATAGTCTCCCTGATATTGACATCATACCACTGGGGTGAAACAAATGACTCAAACATCTTCTGCCTTCCTTCTTTGGTTCATCGCCATTGTTACAGCCCTTTTAGCAGGTAATTATTCAGAAAAGATTAGTGTCAATCCTCCTCCTATGAGCAATTTGAATAACAAAGCTAAACAACGCTTTCTGATGCGCAGGTTGACTCGTCCGACAGCGTTCGGCCAATTTCTCAAACAGCGAATATGTTTGTTCGAACTCATTTCAGCCCATTTTTGTCAACCCCGAGTTAAGTCGTTCCAGCCGGTTAACGGGTTAAACATAGGACTGACGTCAGAAAAGAAGTCTGACAAAATTTTTGTGAAATAATAAACACAGAGCACAAGCCGGAATTCCACACCCTCTGCGTTTAATGACCCTTGTGATTATTAAAGGGTATAAAGTGACGCGTCTCTCCCAACTTTAGGGACAAGGGTCACTTATTTAATCATTCAACCGGGCTTCGCCGTGATGATTAACGAGAAGTCCTGTACTCGGCCACTAAGGTGACTTAAAAATTAAGAACCGTGAAAGAAACAGAGCGGATGAATACCAAAGCACTTACATCAAATGTTATTAACCTGACAGAACTCCAGAAAAAAATACAGCACGGTATCCAAATCAAATATTTAGAATCCTTAAAGAACCGTTCAGAAAGAATTAACACAGCACTCAAGTTGAAAACTAGGAAAGGCCTTTGAGGAAGAATAA
Organism: Macrothele yani; assembly: GCA_039090855.1. Classification (NCBI taxonomy): domain Eukaryota; kingdom Metazoa; phylum Arthropoda; class Arachnida; order Araneae; family Macrothelidae; genus Macrothele; species Macrothele yani. The sequence goes on along the minus strand of CM077013.1, from coordinate 141,034,874 downwards.
ATTCGGCACTCTATTTAAAAAATTAGGAACCAGCACAGAATCTTTGAAGCCGATAAACATAGCAGCCTCAAGTGAAAACTTAGGAACCCTTACATAAAATTTGAGGAAAAATAAATTTAGCACTCAATTAGAAACACAGAGAGAACCTTTGAGGATGTGTAAACACAGCACTCAAGTAAAAAAGTAGGAGCCATTACAGAAGCTTTGAGGAAGAAGATACCCTGTACTCAAGACCAAAAGCTAGGAACAGTTACAGAACCTTTGAGGAAGAATAAACACAGCACTAATATCAAAAACAAAGCACCCTGAGAGAGCTCCAGCGAAAGAATATATGTAGCCCTCACGTCAAATGTTCAAAAAACTGAGCTCATGAAAAACAATAAACACAATGTGCACATTAAATATTAAGAGTCCTCACAGCACCAGTGAGGTAGAAAATGAAATCGAGAGAGTATCCTAGTACTCTTTGGAGATAATTAGTTTATGCTAAGCATCTTTCGTAGGCCAAGATCTTTGGGGGTGTGAAATAAAACGAGTGATTCGAGAGTACACATTTATTTACGTTCAACACACTGCATTTATTCGCGTCACTGACACGACCACACTGAGCCACTGTTCGGTACATACTAAGTGGAATTAAATCATAACAACAAACAATAAACTTTACTAATTCCTGACACTGAATAGCACTTAAGTGGATTAATGAATGATTTTGTCGTAAAAAACCAATAAAAGAAGATATGTGAGTCATAAAAATATTTACTAAAGAGTAAATATTAATATTTACCGAACTACGGCGACTGCAATAGTATTTCGACCGTTTAGTTTTTCAAAAACAATACTTTTTAGTGTTATTATTATTACACGTTATTCAGATTTGGACGAACATAAGAAACGACCCGGACACCTATGAAATGTGATGTAACTACGAAAGTTTATCTGTGCGTGCGCAAGCTAAAATGTGACCTCAAGATAAAAAGAAAAGAAGAATTGCAGGTGTGTTAGTGAAGGGGATGGCTAACTTTTGGTCTATGAAATCTGCAGGTAACGCATTGTGTTGTACATTTTTAAAGCTCTCATCAATCGGAGGTAATTCCTACTTGGGAGTATCGAGGGGAAGTCAAGTTTCACTATGACGCACATACACTGGTGTGCAAAAATTAAGGACGAAGAGGAGAAATTAGCATAACAGCGGAACGAGCAGGCAGAACGGACCGAAAGACCACTCAAGAGATAGACTAGGGTCCAGTACGGTAGGGAAACAGGTTCTGGAAGCTGACCCGGGCGCAACCACTGTCGTTGTGTGTTAGGATTACGGAAATAGATCCACTTTTCAACGCATGTAACAATTCTCTTGATGAAACGTATATCGCGCGGGTTTTGTAGGAGTTTCGTGCACACTTCCACTCGGCCGTTTGATTCAGCTGGCGTCAGTTGGTGAGGGGCAATGTGGCAGCTCCTGTAGACCTCTGCCGAGGTCCTAAAGGTGACGAACCACGGTGGTCTGTGACATACCCAGCTCGCCTGATAATCTCCGAGTGCTGGTTGTCGGATTTGCCTCTACGGCCTGGCGCACGGCCTCCGAACCCACGGTTTGCGGCTTACCTGACCTTGGCTGATCGCCGAGATTTCTGTCACCTGAGCGAAATTTCTTGGACCATCTGGTTTCGGTGCTCTGGTCCACCGAACCTTCCCCTTTCGCATGACAAATGTGTCATGTTGCTTGAGCAGTGTAATGGCCGAGTTCAAACTCGTAAAGCTAAATTTCCCTAATTATCAGGTTTTGGCTGTACCTCTTTTCGTCTTTCCAACCACAGACAGAACGACGACATGCAATGCTGTTCACAGCAACGACTACCACTTATTGACTGACTGCAGTGCGCGAATAGAACTAGTTTAAACACGTGACATACCCGCCGCAGCACATGAGTTTATGCAAATATTGCAAAACTTTTGACTCACTCTCTGTAATACAGAAACCTATCTGATAGAAATATAGAGCAGCTTGGTGGGATTCCTTAATATATTTCCGAACCACTATTCTAGCCTAGGAAAACTGTCTGCTAGAAATTTATGGAGGGATTGCTCAGTAGGTACCCGGCCTATCAGGAGGGGCACAAGTGTCCCATTTGAAAGTGTGTTTCTAGAACAGGGAATAACATCATTTGAGTATGAGCCAATTTTAATCTTTTTTTTTCTGAACCGTACACAGACATTCAGTTTCGATTTTTGTATATAAGATTTGTTGGTGTGAATTTGCTTTATTTATTTTTTCAGTTATTATGAAGCAGAGAATTAATGAAACTTCCATTTTGGTTTTGTTGAAATTTAGCCGAGACTCTTCCTCATGGTGGTGTTGGAAAAAGTGGAATGGGTTGCATTCGTGGCCAGTTTTCATTCGATACGTTCTCTCACCCAAAATCTGTCGTCCATAGAAGCAGTATAGTGATGATTTCCGAAGAACTTATGTCGTAAGTGCTTGAATAATTCATTTTACTACATTCCTCCCACTTAAACATGTAAAACATTTTTACTCTCCACAAACAGGAAACCTACAGAACCAGTACAACGTGTCGCACACGAAGCTGGAAACCCTAGGATGTGTGCAAAAAGGTACTGAGGTGCGGTATTCAGCAGGGGATTCAGCTATTACACACACACACACACACACAAACGCGTGCGAGAGAGATAGAGAGAAAGAGAATATTGCTCAGTCCATATCAGGGAACACTGCCATTACACCACCTCCTCCAGCTTATGGAGTTAACGCCAGGTACCTGAGATGCATGGGTGTTCGTGCTGTTGCCGACATATTTTGGCGTGCATTTACTGAAAACATGATTCATCTGATCAGGCGAGCTTTGCCAGGACTCATGAGTCCAGTTTTGGTGGCTGCCGCGGTGGTGCAGTGGTCTAAGGGTTGACATCTGACAATTCGTCCGTGATGGGTCCGGGTTCGAATCCCGATTAGGCATGGATGTTCTGTTTGTCTTACAGCACTGACTGTCTCCCTTCCCTGGAACCAGTTACCCTAACTTAGAGATCGGTGACTGCTTATAGCCCATCGAGTTGGTTACGGTGGTCGTTAAACCATCCAAAACAAACAACAGCAGTTTTAGTGCTCCCGTGCAGACGACAGACGTATTTGTGGGTTTTAAATAAATACAGGTGGTACACGATGTGGCTGTCTGTCGTCGTAGCATATTCTTACCAATATGCGACCAGCTGCGTGTTCTGAAACTCTCCCTCGATATCTCGGTTACACTCCTCGGTTAGTTGACGCAATGAAACTCGTCTGTTATCTCGTACGATACTCTCCAGCTACCGTTGCCTCCGAGTGGTTTCAGCCTACAAGAAGACCACTGACTACTTGTTGTGTTGTTTATGCACCACTCATTATGCACCCACGATGCAATTGTTCTTGCATAAAGAAGAATGTTTGAAGTTTCTGAGATGCTTGCACCGGCCTGCTTTGTGACCACTTTCATGCCTTTTAAAAGAATATATGACGTTTCTGAGATGCTTGCACCTGCCCGCCTAGTGACCACTTTCATGCCACTTAAAAGAAAATATATATGCAGTTTCTGAGATGCTTGCATCTGCCCGCGTAGTGACCAATTTCATGCCTCTTAAAGGAGAATATATGCCGTTTTTGAGATGCTTGCACTTGCCCAACTAGAGAGCACTTTCGTGTCCCTTAATGGAGAATATGTGTTGTTTCTGAGATGCTTGTACCTGCCCGCCTAGTGACCACTTTCATGCCATTTAAAGGATAATGTATGCAGCTTCTGAGATGCTTGCATCTGCCCCCTAGTGACCTCTTTCATGACTCTTAAAGGAGAATATATGCCGTTTTTCAGATGCTTGCACCTTCCCGGCTAGTGACCACTTTAATGTCTCTTAAAGGAGAATATATGCCGTTTCTGAGATGCTTGCACATGCTCGCCTAGTGACCACTTTCATGCTTCTTAAAGGAGAATATATGCAGCTTCTGAGATGATTGCACCTGCTCGCCTAGTGACCACTTTCATGCTTCTTAAAGGAGAATATATGCAGCTTCTGAGATGCTTGTATCTGCTCGCCTAGCGACAACATTCATGTCTCTTAAAGGAGAATATATGCAGTTTCTGAGATGCTTGCACCTGCTCGCCTAGTGACCACTTTCATGTCTTTTAAAGGAGAATATATGCAGCTTCTGAGGTGCTTGCACTTGCCCGCCTAGTGATCACTTTTCATGCCTCTTTCAGTCACTTTAGCCTTTAATGACCAGAGTTCTGAAATATTTGTCGTTCAAATTACCGTAACGCCCGAAATTGTCTTTTGCTCCTTTCAGAATTTCTCCCCTGCCCTTTGCAAGTTAACAAAAGAAAGAGTAATGCTCGGTCACCACACTAAACTTCTTATTTATAAACTTCAGGCGTTTCCCGGCGGGCTATGACTGGAGTTTTCCACGGAGAAGGCATGCGATGTTGTATGAACGAATAATATCGACCAGGGCGATACAAACGCCTACTTGACTTACAGGGGTTGGACAGAATAATGTGAAAACCTAGGAAAATGTTTAAAGTACCTAATAGAGTGTGGGACAACCTTTGTATTCAAAACTGCCTGAATTATCCTTGGAATGGACTCATTCAAATTCTGGATGGTGGGTAGTGGGATGTTACACCATTTCAGAAAATTATCAGGCCCTCGGGAGATCCAGGGAATCTTGCTCTGTTTTCCAAAACAGACTGCTGTGGCTCGATGATGTGTAAGTCTGGTGATTGTGGAGGCGAAGGAAGATGTGAAAGTTTCTCCTCATCTTCCTTAAACCGTGATTGGACATTCAGAGCTCTGTGAATTGGGGAGTTATCATCTTGACAAATGGCATCACATGCAGGAAACAGTGCCTGAGCCATTGTATGGACTTGGTCAGCCAAACATGGTTTCATACGCCCTGCCAGTCATCCATCCTTTCAAGGGGATCAGGGGACCAGCTGAAAATCACGATATGACCTCCCAGAGCATGACAGAACCACCAACATGCTGCACAGTTGGGAGCAGACAGTCTGGGTTGTATGCTTCTGACGGTGTTCTCCACACTTAAATACGTCCTCGAATGGAGAATAATGCGAATGTGGATTCATTCGACCACATTATATGCTTCCATGCATCGGCAGTCCACGTTTTATGCTCCTGGCACCACTGCCGTAGCCGTTGTGCATTCACCCGGTACACTAGAGGTTTTGCAATTGCAGCTTTGCCATGAAATCTTGTTTATGCAGTTTTCTGCTCAATGTTTTTGTTTATTCTGGGGTCTGGAGGTGCAGATTGAGCTCCGCACTAATTTTCGGCGCCGTAGTCTTCGTGTTACGGGTAACAATCCTCTTTAATGCTCTCCTCTCTCCGTCAGTTAGGGTTGTTTTCGAGCTGCTCTTGTGTTTCGCAGACGAGGTTTTGTCACGAACACGGTATGCTGTCATGGCACTAGACACAGTAGCTCTCGATACCCCTACTACCCTGACATCTGTTGTCAGCGAGGCACTTACTAGCCGGCCACCAACAATTAGCCCTCTTTCGAAGTCCGTTAGGTTGCTCATCTTGTCGGCACCTTGAAAGAAATTTTGCAAAAAGACACTTTAAATGCACTTAAACAGAACCTTGAGGTTCTAAACAAAGCTATTACAACCAAAATAGTAGTGGATACCTTTGCGTATTGCGACGTACACAGGTGAATTAAAAGTCACGTCTTTGACCGTAGTGTTCATATTCTTCTGTCCAATCCCTGTATTTGTTTAGTAACAATAAGTTCCTGAGGATAACTTCTGCTAATCCGTAGTGTAAATTCAAGGAACAGATGGAGTGAGAAATTCTATTGAATCTAGGTGGGCGTTTTTAGGTGGGCGTTTTTAGGCGGTCGTGGGAGTTTGGGTGTAAAGGCGTTTCGTGCGTTATGGTTTACAAAAACATTACGAGCATTGTTGTTGTCAGTCTTTACCGCAGTGAGGTAGTGATGTCATCTACGCTACGTTGGAGTCTAAATCCTTCGCAGTCAGATCCTTGCAAAGGTATCACAACGTTAAAGTTACATCTGTAAGTGTCGATGGCACCTGGCTGATTGCTACTGAGTGTTATTAATAATTTGCTACTTCAGTGCATCAGCGAAATAATTACACCCTCTGAGAATCGCGGGGCAGCACGATATGCAATTGTCAATTCATACTTTTATATTTGAACTCTTTACCAATGAACAAATTTTATACCTAGGCATAAGCTGTTATTAAATTACAGTATAACTCTTTTCTTTTTATTTGTACAACTCTTTTTCTTTATTATTTTCTTCTATCTTAGGCTTCGCTATCCTCCATACACGGAGCTAAAGTTGAAGATTTTGGCAAAAGTTTTACATCACCTTCCCCACCTACCAAATATCAGTATTGGACTAAAATTATTCCTGGGACTTGGAGCTGCCATGATCTGCTATCAAGTTACTCTGCTTGTAAGTGATTTCAAATCTGAATTCTAAGTATTTGCCTGAATTATAAATATGAATTGCGTAGGTATAGTCACTCACAAATCTTAGAGACAGATTTCTGTGTTCTGGTTATCTATCTATCTCCCGGTAGGTTTGGAGACTAATTCTCGTTCAGTTATATAGCCAGAAAGATAGAAAATTTGATTTGGAAGGAAGTGAATTAAAACAATTATTGGAAAGAATTAAAACAAGTTTTGAGAGTTGCAGATGTAGACTGTCACACTGAGCGCACACAGAAACAGATTCCTTGAGGAGGAAAGCGTGGAAAGGATGCCAAAAGGGAGGGAACACAAGGCATCCTCAGTGAGAGTAGATAATTTAGAGATATATTTGAGGGGAAACGTTTAAACAAGTTATTAAAAAGTGGAAAATTTGTAATCAAAGGGTAGAAAGGAAATAACATAGAAATATATATAGGTAAATAAATTACGAGAGTTTAGGATGTGGTTCCTGGTAATTCCTGGAATCATGTTGGTAATTTCTTGGCTTTGGAGGATAAGAAGGGATTTTGAAGACTAGAAGCTTGGAAGCTAAAACAGGAAATACGAATATGCGATGGAATTAAATCAGCCCTGAAAATGGCCCTTTTTTCCATTGTTATCCCTAAATAAGGGGGGAAATTATATTTGTTTTGTAGCATAAAAAACGGATCTATGGATATCTGGGCCAAACAGGAAATCTAAATTTTTTGGAGTACTATTTTTTGAGACGAGAACTTCGGAGATTAACATAAAATGAGACACATTAGGAAATAGAAGAATGTTCAGAAGGTGGCTGCCGAATGTCTGGGATTGGAAATAACTATTCAGATAGTGAAATTAGTTTTTGGCAAGGTATTGGTAGAGGCTAGGTCGAGAATATTTGTTCGTGATTGAACCGAGATTTATCAATGAAAGTTATGAGATTTTAATAATCTGAAGTTCAGTTCGAAATTTTGGACGTTGAAAATGCCCTGAAAATGCCCTTTTTTCAAACGGAGGAAAGCCAGGGGATGCTATGAATTCTTAGGTACTCTCAGTAATACTTAAGATATATGTAGGCTTTTACGAACCGCCAAAGGTTTGCATAGTATCACACCAGACATACCAGTGATGGCATCATTTACAGTGCATAGTGCCGATGATGGTTAAATGACATGGCACTTATTTCGTAAGAGAATGCACATGAGTGAAGCGCAACAGCTTGAAAACAAATTCTGGCTACCATAACGACCATTGCAAAATAACACAGTTTTTCGAGTCGAAACAGTGCAATTTGCCGAGGACCGACAGATTTTGGGTAAGAAACATCATTTAAAGGGAACAGTATTCCGATTTACAAACAGGATTACTGCCGGATTTTTTTTTATTGAATGTTTAAAAATTTATTTATTGGACTTGTCTGACAGATACATTGACATGTAAAGGCAGATATTTTCAAACATGGTACACAGTATGTCAAATTATCAATTTATACAGAGAGAGCCAGTGTTGATCAAGTAACACATAGAGAACTAGGACATTCAAACATTTTACACAGTATGTCAAATTATCAATGTACATAGAGAGAGCCAGTGTTGATCAAGTAACACATAGAGAACTAGGACATATCAAACATGGTACATAGTATGTCAAATTATCAATGCACATAGAGAGAGCCAGTGCCGAAAGACAAACACAATATACGTGCCTCATCGGAATTCGAACCCGGACCCTTCTCGGGCGAATGGTCATAAACCAAAGCTTAGACCACTGTGCTGGATTTCTGGAAAAGTCACGTAAGTGGTCAAACAACAAACAGGAGATGGTGCAACTAAAGAAATGGAAAAAATGTCAACGGAGCGTTCAGTTGCACATTTCATGTTATCAAGTAGATTTACACACACAGCGTTCGAATTCCATGGCGGACCACTTGTGCGAGAACGCTAAAAGTCGAGTTCGACCACCAAAACCAAAATGACAGTGGTCCGACGGACTAGTGTTTTTATTTATTTATTTATTTATTTATTTATTTATTGAGTAAAGTCACATATTTAGGGGGGAAATTTCAGTGTCTTCTCTTCTAAAAGGAAGAGGAAAACATTTTTCGTTCATAATAGATACCGAATAACTTATTATTTATTATTATCCTCTTTCTGCAGTGCAATGCATGAAAATTGCGTAGTCTACACATGTTCTAGGCCCAAAAATAAAATGTGATGTGAAGCGTAAACTGCGAGACAGTGAACATCTTTTCGCCTAGTATGTTCTACAAAACACCTGAGGAACTAAAAGCTTGGTATCCTGACATCAATGGAAGTTTAATTGCAGTGAATTATATGTTATCCTTGTCTGAATGTTTACCGAAACCATATCCAGTGAACTTTGGAGGCAGAAACAAGGGCACTGATTGGTGAATATAATCATAAATTCTAGAAATTCATAATTTTAACAGCTAGTAAAGAAAGTAATACATATAATTTCAGACTACAAAATTGTGATGTTGAGTTCGAATAAATTATCAATGTGTATTTACAGTTAAATGCTTCCTTACAAAAAAAGCTTGATTTTCTCAAACGAATTGCAGTACGCAGAGGATATAGCCCTTCCGTGATAGACGAAACTGTCCAAAAAGTTAGAAAACCAAAGCCTGTCTGCTCTCTCACGCCAATATACCTCCCAGTACGAACGAATTGGACGGTTATCTCATTTGATGCTCAGATTTGCTTCGGAATTTCAAAAATTCTTAAAAGTTTTAATTTCAAAGTTATTTTCATACCCATAAACAAGATGAATTTTTACGGATCAAAAGACTACGTCGAAGACATAACTTCCTGGGGAATTCACCAGATACCTTCTTAATGTGGACTTTCATATATAGGACGTACTCGCAGGGTTTTAAATTTCTGTGTGAAAGAACACAGGACTTACCTAAGGAACTATTGAACGGAAGTCATTAATAACCCAACATTGCCATGAAAATAACCATAAATATTTGTTTGGAAACGCTACGCTTATTGGTAAACCTGATTCGACTATCAAGCGTAATACATTAGGAACTTTCCACATAAACTAGAATTCTTCACAACTAGCCAACGACATGACGTCTATGCCATTTCTTTCAAGCGTGTGGAAACAACTAATCAAAATCCGGGACCGTCAGAACTCTAATGATGTCACAATGATTTTAATGTTTACGCTCCATTCGTCCTGATGATGCAGAGCCAAACGCTCTGCGAAACTAACGCGAATGTCAATAAAACATGTAATTGTGAATAAACGTTGATAACACAGCCCAACAAAAAAACAATTTCTGGTGCCTCGGAATTTAGACCTATTCTTTGGTATATTTGGGGCGCTAATTCAAAAAATGGCGTCAGTTTTGCCCTATCAGCTCCAGTTTTGCAGATAGGGCATACCCGCCCTATATGCTGATGTGCAGAAATATTGCTATTTTATGTGCGTAAAGTCAGTGTATATTGTTATTTTATGATGTAAAGCCAGTGTCTGTTAATCTAATTGGGAGTTTGTGAACAACTATACAACAAGATAATCTAATGTGATATAATTTTGTTTGCAAATTGAGTAGACGCCATGGCGTCCCCACGAAGAAGTTGCTTGAATCATCCAGATGTTTTTGCTACATTTGTGGCGAGTACACGCCTAAAGAAAGTAGGAAACCTATTTCTGAGTTTGTTTGTGAAAAGGGCAAATCTTGGTTATTTTTGGTGTTCAGCTTGGAGGCCAAGATAAATCGTGGGCTCCCCATATTGTATGCAAAACTTGCACGGAGCATTTACGGCAGTGGACAAATGGAAGAAGGAGCTCTCTTAAATTTGGAATACCAATGGTGTGGAGGGTGCCTAAAAGCCACCATGATAACTGTTATTTTGGTATCAATCGAAACACTCAAAGCAATTGTGCATATCCTGACCTAGATTCAGCAAGACGACTGCATCCACACTCAAATGAGGTACCCATTCCATCTTTCATCCAGCAACCAGAGCTGCCAGAGGAAGAGGAATCAAGCATGTCTGATCACATGCAAGATAACTGCAGTGGGGAAAGTGGCAGTGATTTCGAAGGAGCTTTATCAAGTGCTCAACCTTTTAACCAACATGAACTGAGTGACCTCATCAGGGATCTGAACCTCTCAAAGGAGTCTTCAGAATTGCTGGCCTCCAGGTTGAATGAAAATAATTTATTACAATCTGGAACCAACATTACGTTTTACCGTAGCAGAGAAAAGGATTTGCTGCACTTTTTCTGTAAGGACAACAACCTAGTGTTCTGCAATGATGTCAGTGGCCTTCTCAGGAAAATGGGTCTATCATCATACATGTCAAATGAATGGCGCCTTTTCATTGATAGCTCCAAGCAGAGTTTAAAATGTGTTCTTTTACAAAACTGCAACAGATATGGCTCAATTCTAATTGGTCACTTAGCCAGTATGACAGAGACGTACGAGAGAATCTCTCTAGTCTTGGAAAACCTGAAGTATCAAGAACATCAATGGATGACTTGTGTAGACCTAAAGATGGTGAACTTTCACCTTGGTCAGCAAAGTGGCTACACAAAATAAGTGTCTTTGGAACAGCAGAGCCAAACACGACCACTGGATAAGAAGGGTGTGGCCTCTCAGAAAGGATGTGGTAGTTGGAGAACAAAATGTCATTAAGGAACCTTTGGTAAGCAGAGACAAAATCATCCTGCCACCTTTACATATCAAGTTAGGCCTAATGAAACAATCTGTAAAGGCGTTGAACACAGAAGGTTTGTGCTTTGGCTATTTATCACGTGCATTCCCTAGACTGAGCACGGAAAAACTGAAAGCAGGGATTTTTGATAGTCCCCAAATAAGGCAGCTTATAAACGATCCACATTTCATAGATTCGATGGACAACATTGAGTCTTGTGCCTGGACTTCGTTTGTTCTAGTTGTCAAAAACTTTCTTAGCAAACATAAGGCAGACAACTACTCTGAGTTAGTTGAGGACATGCTCTCGAATTTTAATAAGCTCGGCTTTAATATGAGCATCAAGGTCCATTACCTACACAGCCACCTATATCGCTTTCCAGAAAACCTTAGTGATTTAAGCGAAGAGCAAGGTGAAAGATTTCACCAGGACATAAAAACTATGGAAGACAGATTCCAGGGTAGGTGGGATACCCACATGATGGCAGATTACTGCTGGAACCTTCAGCGGGACTGTCCTCATAGATCTCACTCTAGAAAGTCATATAAAAGACGTTTCTCATATGATTTGTTTTCATTGAAGGTTTAACAACCGCCGTGATCAACTCAATCGGATATAAGCAGTCACCAGTCCCTAAATTAGGGTCACTGGTTCCAGGGAAGGGAGAGTGCCAGTGCTGTAAGACAAACACAACATGCATGCCTGATCCGGACCCTTCACAAACGAATGTTTCAAATGTTGAATGACTAATCATTTTATATGCTCTTGTGTTGAAATATACAGATTTAGTAATATGTGCTTGTTTCAATAGTATGTATATAGTATCAATATTTGTCAAGATCATGTCAAAAGTAGGAGACCATGCGATGTAGGAACCCGAATTTTGACGGATGGAATCAGCATATAGGATGGTATGCCCTATCTACAAAACTAGAGCTGATAGGGCAAAACTGATGACATTTTTGGAATCAGCGTCCCAAATATATTCAAGAATAGGTTTAACTTTCAAGGCACGAAAATGTGTGTTGGGTAGTGTAGTTTATTCTAGCTAGTAAAGAAGGTAAGAGGATTTCTTTAAAACAGTATTCTTGCAAAGTAGAATCCAATAAATGATCATAGGAACAGATAAATTCACAGTGTCATAATGAGCTTGGAAATATTTTTGCTATGATTGATGTTTTACATTTTTACATTCAATTTCTTGCAGATCAGCCGAGTGTGAACGGAGGATTAGAAATATGGCGAATATCAAGAGGCTGGAGAAAGCGGCTGGCGATACAAATTGAACGCTGAAAATGTTTCAGACTTAAGCAGGGTGTAACTAATATTAGACATATTGCACAGTTTGATCCATTTCAGACAATTTAGCTGGGGATCCAGTCAGGTGAAGAGAAAAAAATTGCAAATAAATGTTACGCTCTTCAAAATACTACTGACTAAAGTTAAATCATATGTTCATTAGTTGGAATAAAAATTGTAATCAGGGTGTAAAAATGTTTTGTAATGTTTCTACTATATTATTTAGTTGATTTCAGATTAACGTTCATGCTTCACTGTACCGCGACTTGTGGAAGCCCAACCACACTAAGGCAATGAGCATATTAAATGCATTGATATTTGGGTCATTTACGAAATAGTAGAAATAGCTGATTTCTTTTTGTTCTGTCTTATATTGATTAATGTAATGGGAAAATATCTGCGGAGCAAGGATTGGAAAAACTTTGTTTTTTTGAGCACCAAAGTGCATCATTTAAAGAGGATAACATTCCCAATCTCCGCTGTAGTGAATGGCATACAGTAAAAACAGGAAATTTTCAAAAGGACTTTTAAAAGTGGAGTTACAGATGCAAACAGAATAATCCACTAACACCACCTAGTGCCAGCAATGTGAACCACACGGGCAAATGCAAAATATTTCACAAGGTAAATGTTATCCGGTGTTTAATTAATTTTTGTAATCAGACTTTTAGAAGCAGAGATATCGAGAAAGAAACATATTAAATATTTAGGCTCCTAGCGAGAAAAATTTGCCATATTTCGGGGGGGGGGAATGTCCACAAATATTGTAGTAGCATCTGACAGAAAACGGACTTTTCAATTGAGTTTTTAGAAGCGTAGATATTCCTATAATTATGCTGTAAACACAAACATGAACTTATGCCCTCTGGTGGCAGATTTGTACTTCAGAAATGTTTTAAGTAATATGCAAAACATTTCGCTCTCGGTTAAAGAAAGAATTTTTCAAATCGGACCCTTAGAAACAGACATATGGAAAAAATATATATATACGTCCTCTGGAGGAAAAACTAAGCTTCACTTTAAGCAGAAGATATTTTACAGAGGTTTTTCGTAGTTAGCGGTGTCTGACCACGAAAGAACTTTTCGATCAAGTGTTCAGAAGCCCAAATATTTCTGTGAAAATCGCAACACCATGAAGGAATGATCCGCAATCACGTGAAACTTAAGGATATGCAGAGCTGGGTAGGACATGCGAATGATTAGAAATGCAAAGTCATTGCGCATGTCTGGACCCGGCAGAGCCCTCTGAACCGTCGAGTGAGGGGTATAAAGAGAGGGCCGTTTAAGACAGACACCAGCAGTGCACCGCAGACAGCGAATTGTAAATAGCTCTCCAGGATTCAATAATGCTCCGCCGACGACGAAGGACACAATATCACCACACAACAGAGTTCGAACGGGGACGAATGATTGGTCTGCGTGAAGGTGCATCTTCGTCCCGCGACATTGCGGCTGGGACGGGACATAACGCCAAGGCAGGGACGTGCGTGTGGGTGGCGGCAGTGGACCGAGGAGAACCAGGTACATCGACAATCCGGCAGTGGACCGAGAAATGTGACGTCACTTCGGGGTGACCGACACCTCGTCCGCATGGAAGTGACGAACCGTTCCGCATCCTCGCAAGTATTAGCACAGCAGTGGAGCACTGCAACAGGTGGGGCGTTGTCTGCCTCCACAGTTCGACGATGTCTGATCCACAGAGGACTGGTTTCACTCATCCCTTTGTGGCGGATTCCTTTGACCCTGAACCATGGGCGCCTCAGGCTGGGATGGGGTTCTCACAATGGCGTGCTGATTGGCAACATGTTGTGTTTTTGGACGAGTCTCGATTCAACTTGGACTACCATTCGCATTAGACGGTATTGTGGGGAGCGCCTTCTTCCACCATGCATTGTCGAGCGTCATACGTGCCGAACGCCAAGTCAAATGGTGTGGGGTGCCACTGAGTACCATTCGCGATCTCGGCTGCTACGACTTGAGGGCAATCTCAACAGCGACTGGTACATCAGGGAAGTTTTAAAGGCAGAAATCATACCCTTCCTTCAGAGTACTACTGGCGCTGTATTCCAGCAGGACAATGTCCGACCACATGTTGCCGAGAATGTTCAAGGCCTCTTCACAGCACAGAGATACCGCTTCTTCCCTAGCCTACACATTCGCCAGATATGTTGCCTATGAACATGTCTGGGATAAGGTCACTCGGTAACTGGCCCATCAAAGTCCTATAGCGGTAAGTACCAATGATCTGTAGACTCATATACATGCCACCAGGCAAGCAATTCCCCAGGACACCATCCAACGCCCTTTCAATTCGATGCCACGCCGTCTAAAAGCTCTTATTACAGCCCGCGGAGGCTTCACAAGATACTATACATGTATATGACGGTGAAAAGGGGCCACAAGTATTCTGGAATATCTGCATTCTCGTAACTCAGCTTTATAAACTAAAACAGCGAACATTATTTCTAAGTATTGCACTTATTTATTGAAAAAATTGATTTTCTTTTTAATATTTCATTTAAAGCTGCTGTCAAAAATTCCTGGCTATTTCTTTACCCAACTTCAGATGAAGTTTCTGCCTCAAAATTTGTAAAATATTTTTGCTAAGGCTAGAGGTCCTCTTAGCCGTGGGGCCCCTTCACAATGTGAGGCTTATTAGTACGCCCCAGAGTCGGTTCTTTTTAAGAAAAATATCCACTAAATAGTAAATAAATTATCATGAAGGTGTCTTTCTGACAAGGACTCTTCGTTTCTCTTGTAACATAAAACTACGTTTAGCACGTACAGAACTTTCTATTTTATACGCCTTTGTGCTATTCAGCAGCAGGCGGACACTTCGGTTTCTTTGTTGGACATAAGACATAGCTTGGTGTCCCGTCCAATACGAAACTAGCTTCAGGTAAACAAAAGCAGTCAAGGACGGAAACATACGGGCCTCAAAGTGTCCTTTATAATCGAATTTCTTGCCTTCTAATTTTTTAGTGTTCTTAAACTGATTGCATCTTGTCATCAAGAACGTTCGCCATCCAACAATCGCCACAGATATTCGAAAGCCGCGGAAAGATTCTGATCAAATCCTTGATTGACTGTCAAAGCAAAAAATCAAATGAATCCTTCGGTGCCCTGGATTCATTTGATTATTTTACATCAACAATTTTATCAACTGCACTTTTCCTGGTAGAAGTAAATAGTTTTCAGTGTTTAATAAAATGTCATGCTTTTCAAATATGCATGCATATCTTCAAAACTCAAAAGTGTTCTAAAAATTAGAAACATAATGCGTAGTGAAATCAGTCGTTCATTTCCTTTAGAAACTCTTCCAGAAGATTAATTTTCTAGTCAACTAAAATAAGAGCTTTAAAATAGAATGATTTCGAAGTTTTATTACATAGAAACAATTGCCAATGAGTCATTTCTAACACCTAATTATAAATAAACTTATTTTTTTCTAAATGCTATCTTATAAAAGACTCAACTGGAAAACAATTTGAGGTTTAATAATAATTTCAACCCAAAAGTATCCGAAACGGAATGCAGAGGTGAAGATCAAAACCAGATGAAGAAAAATCAAGCATCTCAGTTGGTTATCGCAGCTAAATATTTGCAAGCTCAATAACTCCGGCAAAGTCTGTTTATATAAATGACGATAGAAACAATGTGGAATGCTTTTAACGTTTGCATATTAACTACTTTGAAGATGCAACAGGAGAAATTCCTACAAAAATATTTATTCTATTGCTAAGAAACAAAATATTTATTCTATTGCTAAGAAACAAAATATTTATTCTATTGCTAAGAAACAATCCTCTCGATCTGATAAGTAAAGTTCAAAAATTTGAACTTTACTTATCAGATTGAGAGGATTGTTAAAAGGAAAGTTTCTGAGAAAAAAAATCGCCTGTTGGATCACAAACAAGCAGAAAAAATGGCATAACTTTAAAGTTTACGTTTTGTGGAATAAGAGACTTCCTGAAAAGAAGAGATTCTAACAAAAACTTAGGTACTCTATGATAATTGAGAAACAAAGAACATGGCATTGTTTCAAAGCGCAGGCAGTGCAGATGAAAACTTTTTTTGTGAACAATAGTGCACATCAGCAGTAGCAGATCTTAACAGGCCATTTAGGATCAGAGCTTCGAATTTCAGTCCTCTCCATTGCTCTCGATTATGCGTCTCTTCAGGTCCAGCATTCATCTTCCTTAGATTCCCGAGCACCACGTCTATCCATCTAGTTTGGGACCTTCCCCTCGATCTTGTCTTATTAACTTCGTTTACCAGCACCTCCTTCACAATTTGTCTATTTTCTCTCCCAGTCTCTTATATCGGACAAATGAGAGCATGTCCGTCCTTTTTACAGAGCTGTCGAAGTTCCTCATTACGTCTTTTACATGTTCCCGTCTCCACATTGAATAGAAAACTGTATATCTTTCTCAGTGCTCTTCTTTCGAACGTCATAAGGTGTCTGGCATCGTAGTTGACCAGCTTCACAGCCATATGTGAGCAAAGTATACAAAATACTGATTAACAGCCTTCGTGAAAAAAATAGATTCTGCGAAAAAACATAGTCTATAAACATTAAAAGACATAAAATATGGCATCCTTTCAATATCTACATATTGCAGAATACTAGACTTTAGTAAGAAGAGGACATTTCCATAGAACAAATTAGGTTCTAAGATCATTAAAAACAATAGAAACAACATTGCACTTTTAGAAAATCTTGATATTGTTTGTTTCGTGAAAAGAACACATTTCCGAAGTGTTCTTTTCACGAAACAAACAATACGACCAAAACGTTCCAGACTGCAACATAACTTTACATAAAATTCGCGCAATCAAAACTGAAGCATGCCAAGTTCAAAGATACTTCCCCAAGATTTGTTAGCCACGTATTCTAAAATTTCCTCGGGATCTCCTGCTGTTATCACATGCTCCTCAGCTACCATCAGTTCTAGTAGCAAGATTGCAACCGCAAGTCCGATTCTTGCCAAACTGAAGGTTCGTGGCAAGTCAACAATGGAATAGGAAATTTTAGAGCTGTATTTTTTCCCTCACTGATACTTTTGCACATATCAGGAATAAATACTGCGAGGCACTGTATAAAGAATCCCCATGGAATTTTTTTTTTCAAATCTCTTGCGTACATGTACCGATTGTATTTTGACTGTTTTCGACGCTGTACATAGTTTATTATTTTGCATATCTCTTCGGAAAGTAAGTAGCAAGCTACAAAACTCAAACAGCTATGTCTTACATTTCTACAGCTGTCATGAATGTCGTAGTCAGGTACGCAATTTTCTAGAGATGGAACAATCTCGCACAACCGATGAAGTGGTTATTTAATCGGCATTCTGAACTTTCTGCCGACCAATCGTTAAGAAGTTTGTTCGTCGTGGGAGCGTTGGCTTGCATTGCTGCGATAACTTTACAATGTGTTTTGTTCGTGTTCGCAGCCTTCTGGTATGCGACAACCACAGAGAGATCCTACGATCACTTTTCTCTTAATTTCCTTGGCCTGTTAATGGAACCTTCAAGACGAAGTGTAAAGGCTCATGCCTATATATTTTTCATTTGTCGCTACACCGGCTCTCAGTTAATTCAAACCGCACTTGTAATTTATGATTGGTGCGCTTTGTTGAGAAGAACTTTTGGGAAATTTGAAAATGATCTCTTACGTAAAGATGTCAAACGCAGTACTATTCTCTTGGAAAGATACAATAGCATAATGGAAACGGTGTTACGGGTAGATAAAGCATTAAGCCCTGTCACTGCTTTAATGTTCTCATTCTTTTGCTTAATCATGTTCCGCTGTATTTTTACCATATTACACGAAGACGTGGCATCTTTATATGCAGTTGCTTTTGGAACATACTGTGCATGTTTCTACGCAGCACTAGCTGCTGTCTTGATGATTTCGGCAGCAAGTGTTCACGAGGCAGCCACACATGTTCGTCGAGCCGTAAGTGAATTTTTGATTCAACAATATTCTGCCCTTGATCAGTTGAAACTGACCCTTGGTATTCAATTGTGCGAACCAGTTCTGACTCTATGAAGAACTGTGCCCTTAAAGAAAACCACCATTTTAAATTTTGTAGGTGCTGCAATTACGTATTATGTTCTTTTTTGCTACCTTTAGAAGCTAAGTTGCGGGGAACTTAAAGTTGCAACTAGGTACTTTTTTCCGGAAAAGAGTTGACTGATTTTTAAAATGCCTTTACTTCAAGTCAAATGTCTGAAACAGGAAAAATATCCAACATGGTTCGTTGCTGAAACATTTACTCGGAAGCGCATTATCGTCGGTAATTCCACCTATCTGCTGATAATATTCATGCTTATGTCAAGTTAGCAATTTGTAAAATGTTTGGCTTTCTTCATCTGAGCATGGTGAAGAACAGAATATTTCTGACTCAAAATTTTATAACTGGTTTCTGACAATGTTGCTTAAAGGCACAATCCAGGAAATGCAAATTCAGCAGGATACAGTTTGGGTCAGCGCATAGTACAAGTAATGGTTCATTGGACAAACGAGAAAACAAACAGTGATGTATTCAGGTGTCTTCTCGGGGATGCTTAGCCCCCTCCCCCCCCCTTCACCGAAAATCCATCAACCCCCCCCCCCCCACACACACACACACACACACACTTAGGTTTTTGTGTGATCTCCCTTTATATTTAATCTAATTATTTTCGATTATAGCTGAATATTTAGAGAATTTAATAAAAGTAACTTAAGAAAATGAGGCAAAATATTATAATAATAATAAATAAGATAGTAAAGTTGTGCATTGATTATGACACGCTTTCCAACATACCAGAAATCATTACTCAAATTATTACTCAAGTTATGAGAATAATGGCTGTAGAATAAATCTCGCTCCTATGCCCTGACCTTTGACTCCATTTCGATGATATTCGACAGAACCGGTTCAGTATACCTCCGGAACAATATACTAAAGTTTTTTCGCAATCCAAGCATTTTTACGTAAGTTATGATGCATAAGGGTAATGGAATTGATCTCGCTCCTATGTCCTGACCTTTGACCCCATTTCACCCATTTTCAATAGGTTTGTCCCCAGATGGTCCCCTACGACATACTAAAATTTCATCGAAATCGAACCATTTTTACGCAAGTTGTGACGCATAAGGGCAATCGAATGGACCCCGCTCCTATGTCCTTACCTTTGACATGATTTCACCCATTTTCAATAGGATTCATCCGCAGATGGTCCCCTAATACATACTAAAATTTCATCGAAATCGAACCATTTTTACGCGAGTTATCGTGCGGGCAGGCAGACGGACAGACAGACAGACGGACAAAGCTGGAACATATACGCTTCTTCAACTACGGTTGGAAAGCATAAAAGAAACACATTTATATGGACTTGAATCTGAAATTTCGATTATCATTCAGTTAAACATTAAACTGCTTCCAATATAACAAATTATTTTCTACCTAATTTTTAACAATAGCAAATTATTAGAAATTGTTCCCATAAAATGTTTTTTTTTCCAGGCGGCGGGTGGTTTACACTCTGTTAAAACAAAAAAATCATGGCACCTTAAACTTTCATCCAAACGTTTAGTTACTTTGTTGGTTTTTACTACTGTATGCTAATCTAAATAATCTAAAGGGGCCGAAACCAAATGGCAGGGGAATGATTTATACCATACGTTTTCACGTAACACTGTAATGATTCCTTAATAATGAGAAATACGCTTGTATAGTAAGGCGGGGACATTTTTGCAATTCCTAAAGGGGGTTTTTTTTTGGGGGGAGGGGATTTCTCCAGCACAGCGTTATCTTAATAGCATCCTCAATATTTTACACCACAACATGGTGAAATCAATGGTGCATTACTGAATAAAAGTAAAGATATAACATTTTTACATTTTTAATCACTTGTATGGGTAGATTTGTTGGAATTTACATTTGCGATATACGAGCGTAAGAAAAATATTCTATTCTATTTACAATTTTATTATACATGTGTATGTACAGAGGATGAGCAGAAAGTTTTGCAATATTTGGATCACTTTATGCCTTCATACGTACCTTCATGACGAAACATGAGCAGCATTCAAAGTACGGACCATCGTGCTACACCGTCTGCAGCCATCGCATTCTATCTATCAGTACTTCGATTCCGCGGAGGTACCGGTTCCTGTCCTTCGAGGCAAAGAACTACACTGCTGGCCACCCAAAATGCAACACCAAGAAGGACACGAGATAGCAAAGCCAGATTTACTGGACACATAACAACAGATACGAAGATGAAACTATTGAGTTTACAGGCTCGTGCGACTTGTGGAACACGCAGACATTCGTGTGGCCCCCATGGCTGGCAATAACGGCCGCTACACGCCACGGCATCGAACGAAAGAGGCTTTGGGTGTGGGTATGTCGGTCCAGGCTGCTACCACACGTTGCCACAGTTCATCACGCGTGGCCGCGGGTGGTGCTTTCCGGGCCACTCGGTTGCCAATCAGCGACCAGACGTGTTCGATGGACGGCATATCTGGAGAACAGGTGGTCCACGGCAGCAGTTACACCCTCGTGGCGTTGCAGGCAGAAGCGGAATTCGTCGGAGAAGACAATGCGTGCCATTCCGTAGTCCAGGTGCAGCGTTCAACGGCCCACTGCCGCCGCACTCGCCGGTGGTGTAACGTCAATGGTAATCGGACCAATGGGCACCGTGCGACAAGTCCCCGCTCCTGCAGACGACGTCGAACGGTACGTGCTGACACAGGTTGTTGCGCAACACACCCTAATTCCTGCGCTAACGTTCGTGATGTGTCGGTGCGAGCCGTTAATGCCCGCCGCACAACATGCCGGTCCTCTCATTCGGTGGTGAGCCGCGGCTCCGCCAATCGCTCACGTCAGTCTGTCCGTCCCTCCTGCACCCACCGAATCCATACTCGCTTCACTATGGCTGGATGTCGTCCCACACGGGTGCCAATGTCTCGGTACGATAAACCGCTATTGCGATAAGCCACTATTCATCCTCTGTCGAACTCCGAAACGTTCTGGAATGACTGCCGTATTCTGCGACGAGGCATCAGGAAGCTTCCCACGCACAGGTCCGGCAGCACAACACACTTCCACTACTTACACCCCGCCTTCTGTGCATTCTTCTTATAGTGCTTCACGGTGGCGTGCCGGGCGCACATGATTTGCATATGCCCTGCAATGCTAATCGTTTGCATGTCCTCTCGCGGGCGACGCATTCTGCGAATTTCAGGCCAATCGGATGCTTCCTTCTTGGTGTTGCATTTTGGGTGGCCAGCAGTGTATTTCACCCCAGCTGCAACCTCCTCCTTTTTGTCGAAGTGCCGCCCGCGAAGGAAATGGGCCATGGACTGGAACAAGTAATAATCCCACGGGACAAGGTCCGGACTATATTCTGGGTGTGGCATCAGTTCGATGCTCTCAAGTTCCTGGAGTTTTGCCCGGGTCGCTCCCGCAGAACCAAGCCGAGCGTTGTCCTAATGTAGGAAAGCGTGCTTTATGTTCGCCAGTGCCGGGTACTTCTTCTCCAAAACGGCATACATCCTCTCCAGCTGTTCAGAGTCCAGTTTGGCGTTGATGGTCCGACCGTCTGACACAAATTCGCAACGGATTATCCCATAGAAATTCCACCAGATGCAGAGCATCACCTTGTGCTCGAAGCCCCCACGTTCGGTAACAGGTTCAAAATGCTGGCCCTGGCTCATCCACTACCGTTGTGTGTTAGGATTACGGAAATAGATCCACTTTTCATCTCACGTAACAATTCTCTTGATGAAACGTACATAGCGCAGGTCTTCTAGATTTGCTTCAGCTGGCATTAGTTCGTGAGGGACAATGGGTGCAGCTCCTGTAGACCTAGCCGAGGTCATGAAGGTGACGAAACACAGTGGTCTGTGATATGCCCATCTCGCCTGATAATCTCCGAATGCTGGTTGTCTGATTTGTCTTGTCGGCCTGGCGCACAGCATCCGAATCCACCGATCGCGGTCTACCTGACTTTGGCTGATCGTAGAGGTTTCTGTCACCTGAGCAAAATTTCTTGAACCATCTGTATGCTGCGCTGTGGTCCACGGAACCTCCCCCTCTCCTATGACAAATGTTTCGTGTTGCTTGAACAGCGTTATGGCGGAGTTGAAAGCAAAATTTCCCTCGTTTCCTAGTTGTGACTTTTCAGTACTTAGTCGTCCCAACCACAGACAGAACGACGACATGCGATGCTGTTCAAATCAAATCAGATCATATGTAGAGGATTTTAGGAAGGGAGTGTCTTTCCCAAGTTCTTAAACAACCCTTAGAAATAGGTAGCTAGAAAATTTGGGCTTGGGTACCCGATAGGAAAGTGATACGGAAGCGACGTAGAAATAGGGAGAAAGACGCCCTTATTTATTACCGGGGGTGGGGGCAGTACCCGGGATCCGACGGCTTAATGTGTCCATCCCACGCACGTCGGATATTTAGTGGTCCTAGCGTTCGTACCTTCCCTGGATCGAACCCGAAGTTCCTCCGTGGTAGTCACGAACGTTGACCACTAGGCCATCCGGGGCCTAAATGCTGTTCAAAGCAAGGACTGCCACTTCATATTCCTTTCGGCTGACTGCAGTGCGCGACTTGAACTAGTTTAAACACGTGACATACCCGCCGCAGCACATGCGTTTATACAAATATTGCAAAACTTTCGACTCACCCTCTGATTAATGCATGTGCTCATAAGTTACAAAATTGTGATTATATATACTGTATATACATATACACGGTCGAGTCACATTATTGTGACCACCAGCTAATATCCAGAGTAACAGCCTTGTTCTTCGCGGACAGCAGCTAGACGGGCTGGGAGTGACCCAATAAGGCGCTGGAGGTTGTTGACAGGTATGTAGAGCCATATTGACTACAGCGCATCTAAAAGCTGCTGGAGGGTGCGTGGTGGAGGATCCGCAAAGCGAACAACACGCTCGAGGTGGTCCCACAGATGTTCAGTTGGGTTTAAGTCTGTGGAATTAGTGGGACAGAGAAGTACTTTGAAGTCTACATAATGTTCTTCCAACAACTCTCAGACATTTCTAGCTGTGTGACACGTCGCTTTCTCGTGCTGGAAGATCATATCCGTTCCAGGGAAGACAAATAGCATGTACGGGTGTACGTGGTCTGCAAGGATGGGTTAATAATGAATTCGGTCCATAGTTCCTTCCACAGGTATGAGTGGACCCAGAGAATGCCACGAAAACATTTCCCACACCATAACGCTGACCTCATCTTGTGTTCTTCCAGCAATGGTTGAAGAGTGTTTGTTCTCCGATGTTTCTTACCTTATACGCCAACGTCCATCTGTTCGATGAAGCAGAAAACGTGACTCATCAGAGAAGGCAATCGTTTGCCAATGAGCGGAGGTCCATTCCGATACTGCCGTGCAAATGTAAACCTTTTCTGCCGATGCACTTTTGTTAGCATAGGTGCAGTGACCATCCGTCTGCATCGGAGCCCCATACGTAGCAGGGTTCGCTGAACTGTCGTTTTAGACACACATCCGGTAGACCCCTAGTTCATTCGGACAGTAAGTTACTCCACTGTAGCGTGTCAATAGGCCTTCGTGCATCTTCGCTGCAAACGTTCACCTCTCACATCAATGGCACGTGATGCTCCGCAGTTTCCATATCGCTTATTCGCAATGGTGTCATTTCTCTAATCCGATACACTTTAACCACAGCAGCACGTGAACAGTTCACAAACTGCGCTCTTTCAGAAATACTGCCAATCTTGGCCCGAAAGCCGATGATCATGCCTTTTTTGCAAATCTGATAAATCGCTCCTTTTATCCATGAAAGCAACGAGTGATATGTTTTCAGAATGCCTGCAGCACACCTTATATACCTTCCAAGAAAGCTCACGACACGTGCCTTCTTTCATTGGCTACGCGCTGTTGACGTTAAACGTAGGAGGTGGTCACAATAATGTGACTCGACTGTGTATATATATATAATGAGTCCACAGGTTTCAGCCCCTGAAACTTTGCAATTGCCCCCTTCCCCCCCGGAAAAAAACTCTATGGATGCAACGCTGAAAACAAATATTTCCTTCAGCTAACCTGTATAATCAACTCTGTATTTGCCAAAAACAATTACTGTTAGCTGTTATTGTTAGCAAATATCGTGTGATTAAATCATTCAAGTTTCGCTGAAAATAATTATGAGATATTGATTTTCGAAGTATTTAAATGTCATAAGCGAAGACAATTTGCCCTTCTTTCGACTGTCACGATCTACCGTCCACTAGTAAAAGGTTCCTAATCGAAAAGTCTCGTCTTTCCAAATCTGACTTCACATAGGTTTGTCTAACTTATAATTGCTGACAAGATAGTATGTAATGTATTCGTACGATTTATCAGCAGATCAGTACATATCTGTACTAATCGGTGATAATTTGTATTATTACTAGCCTACGCCTGTTACATATAACAGAACGTGATCCGTTTGGATAGGGATAATTTAAAAATGCTTTGATATGGCTCGCAACAGAAATAAGGAACATTTGGGAGATTTTTTTATTGGAGGTTTAAGGACTACCGTGAGCAACTCAATGGGCTATAGGCAGTCGCCCGTCCTTAATTTAGGGTCACTGGTTCCATGAAAGGGAGAGAGCCAGTGCCGTAAAACAAGCACAACATCCATGCTCCGTCGGGATTCGAACTCGGACCACTTTCGGACGAATGATCAGAGACCATCGCTTAGACCACTGCGCCACCGGGGCGGCATTGGAAGAAATGACCTTTATAGATGGGAGTTTGTTTACGCATCTACATGACTCCCTTTGTGGAATCAGCAGAGTTCATACCCAGTGTTCAATTCTTTCCTCGTGTTTTCTAACATCCACGGAGTGATGTGTGCGAACGCTGCACAAATCTTCACCTCTAAGTTATCCAAGCTTTGAGGTCGTTGTACGTAGACGGTGTATAACGAAGTGAATTTCTCCGTCATTTTTATCCGCGCCGGGGTTCGAACCCGGGTCCACTCATTCCGGAATAAGTTGCTCTACCAATTAAGCTACGCGGACATTGATTCTGACTACTATCTGCCTTTATGTCGTGTGCGTCCTTCTGGCAGGTACGTCACATCTCCTGGTACGTTACATCATCTCCCCCTTATTTTTCTTTTTTACTTTCGAAGTGCTGCTCATATTTTTCCTATCTCGCGGTGTGGAAATAACATCACACCAATGCGAGATTTTGAACGGTCAGGTCATCCGGGTAGTTCGGGCGCCATTATAACGAAGTGAATTTCTCCGTCGTTTATGGTCTACGCCGGGATTCGAACCCGGGTCCACTCATTCCGGAATAAGTTGCTCTACCAATTAAGCTACGCGGACGTTTTTTTTAATTCTGATTCCTATCTGCCTTTATGTCGTGTGCGTCCTTCTGGCAGGTACGTCACATCTCCTGGTACGTTACAGGTGTTCTTCACAAACCTTAAATCGGGAAAGTGAGATCCGAGGAGTTTGTAGACCAGGAAATAGGGTCACCCCGGCCACACCAGTTGTCATGGAAATGTGTTGTTGAGGAAGTTCCTACCTTCCGGTGACAAGTGGGGTGGGGCGACGTCTTGCTGTAAAATGACATCGTTATCCAGTTGTGGTACCAAGAAGACGTGCAGCATGTCCAGGTATGGTCCTGATCGTACAATGTTCTTAGAGAAGAAAAAAGGACCGTACGGCTGGTAACGACTCACCCCACACCATACATTTACCTTAGGGTTTGCTCTTTCCACTTCGCGGAAAGCCTGGGGTTTGTGAGTACCCCAAATGAAAGCGTTGTGCGCATTCACGCTTCCGCTCACATGAAATGTAGGCTCGTCTGTGAACACCCCCCGATCCAAAAAAGTGGCACCCGCTTCCATTCGGTCGCACATTTCGAAGTACATTTTCATGTTATACGGCACTGTCAGCCAGGGCCTGATTTCTGCACGTGCACAGGGCCTCAGAATTTGGAGGGGCCTCCAAACTACCTTAATAATAATATAATTTTTCAGAACCAAAATATATTTTTCGCTATAGTACGAAATTACTATATGGTTCAGTTTCAAAACTTCGGATGAGATTTTGGAAACCAAATTGTTACTATTTCATATAATAAAGCACAAGCGTTGTACTGAGGTGTGATCGGTCAGTGTAACAACTTAATCTGACCCTTATTTGTAACAATCAAAATGCAATGGAAACAGCCTAAATTCGTAGCAATATGGTATAGTATACATGAAAAGCATTTCAGCAAACATGTAAAATTTACTCAAAATATTTTTATTTTATTATTAATATTAGTCTTGTGAAAACAAAAATTGTGAATCAACTTTTTTATTTATGTAAGTTTACTTTTACATAAATAAAAATGCAAAAAAGTTTAATTGACACTACTTTATTTAAAGACTGTTGTAATAATCTACATGGAGTGTCGCAATAATTTCTTACAATGTGTCTGGACAGCTGTAAGACTTCGCGAAGAATTGCTTCTTACAGCTAACTACCACTACCAACTACCATGGGTCCATCGTTTCCATTAAATTTATGGTAAACTAGGTGTTTTAAATTATATCTATGGGAAGATGGTTATTTGTTTCCGTAAATGATACTATAAAACAAAAAAAATTCCAGAGTAATTAATGTTACAGCTGTAAGCTCTGCGTGTGCGAGGAAGTACAAGCGGTGTGAATCCTTCGTCTATTACATGCCACATTAACTGTAAAGTTGACGAGCACGTGGGATGTGTTTTACTGTTTTTACTGCAAGAAAAATATTTACCAGTAAATATTCTTTTCGAATGTTTGACTTAAAATTTTAAACAAGGGGGCCTCAGACATAGGACGTGAACAGGGCCTCAACTGACCTAAGTCGGGCCCTGCTGTCAGCTACAAGGATAAGCGCCGTAGACTTTTCTGCGGGTTACGCTCCAAGGCGGCGGAAACAAGGGCTTCTTTTTCAGGCTCACGATTACGTCCAGCGGAGTTTGGATTAATGATGGACCCCGTGTCTTCAAATGTAATACCAAAGCTTTATGTTCTCGTACTTATAGGCGCCTTCCGGACCCCACACACACGACGAAACTCTCGTTGAACAGCCGTAACACTCTCAAACTTTGAATAGCACAGGGCACACTTCGCGCGTTGCTGAACTGTCGCTGCCATTTTCAGTTTTACCACCATGCTGCAAAGGCGCGTGAGCAATGACTATAGCCCATCAAACTCCCATCCTTCTTCGCCCTTCGAGCAGAATTTGACCTCCGCATAATGCAGCGTTCGCAAACGTCACTCCTCAGATGTTAGAAAACATGTGGCAAGATTGAGCACCCAGTATGAACTCTGCCGAGTCCGCAAAGGGGTTCATGGAGAAACCTAGACAAACCCCCTCCCATAAAGGTAATTTCTGCCAAATATTAACTTATTGTATCTGTTACAAGCCATACCACAGCATTTTTAAATTATCTCTACAAAAAAGGATCACCCTGTAATTCATAATTTTTATATATAATAAATAGCAGGGGTACCCGGTATTTCCTAGGTAAATATTCGTGGAATCACCAAGTTCAGCGGGTGAAATTTTATGAATGAAAAGTATATTCCTGTAATTTTCCAGTAAATACCAACTTTGATGGTTCTAAATTGAAAACTGTAGAACTTTTTACGAAAATTTTGTATGGGGGCCCCTTGACCCCTCCCCCCGGGCTCCGACCCCCTTCCAAAAACTGTCTATGGTATAAGTCAGAGTATCATGAGATAATATACCAAATTTGGTGGTTGTAAATTGAAAACTGTAGAACTTTTTACGAAAATTTTGTATGGGGCCCCTTTGACCCCTTCCAAAAATCGTGTACCATGAGATAATATACCAAATTTTGTTGTTCTAAATTGAAAACTGTAAAACTTTTTACGAAAATTTTGCATAGGGGTCCCTTGACCACCCCCACCCCCCGGGCTTCGACCCCTTCCCAAAACTGTCTACGGTCTAAGTCAGAGTATCATGAGATAATATACCAAATTTGGTGGTTGTAAATTGAAAACTGTAGAACTTATTACGAAAATTTTGTATGGGCTTCCTTCGATCCCCGGGCTCCGACCCCTTCCCAAAACCATCTACGGTGTAAGTCAGAATACCATGAGATAGTAGACAAAATTTGATGGCTCTAAATTGAAAACTGTAGAAATTTTAACTGAAATAACGAAAATTTTGTATGGGGGCCCTCTTGACCCCACGGCTCCGACTCCTTCCAAAAACTGTCTACGGTCTAAAGGCAGCAACCATCTTTTGAAGCTGTCAAGCCAACCTCTGCTGGATTTAAAGCCCGTTTCTTTAGAACGCGAAGCTTCTCCCTCTTCAATAGGAGGTGTAAAATGATCATAGAGGCTGAGAGCTTTTTTCTCTTAGCACATTTTCAATTCATATCTTCGAGTCACAAGTTCGATGCCGATTCAGTCTTGGCTAAAGTTTTATCCCGCACATGGCTTGTCTCTTTCGATATTATGGGAGCGCTGGATGCAAAGGTTTCGCGAATAACTTTCTCCCGAACTTTAACGGCGCGGATGCTTGACTCGTTGCGACCGTATCTGCGGGCCACATTTTTTTTTATTGGAAGTTTAACGACCACTGTGAGCAACTCAATGTGCTATAAGCAGTCGTCCGTCCCTAATTTAGCGCCCCTGGTTCCAGGGAAGGAAAAGAGCCATTGCCGTAGGACAAACGCAATATCCAAGCCTCACCAGGATTCGAACCGGACCCCTTTCGCAACAAATTTAAAATATCTACTTTTTCATGCAGTGTTAACACACGTCTCTGTTTCTTTGGCATAGCATCAGGTGAAGCAGCGATCTTATGTTTAGGGGCCATGTTAGCTTTTCTGAAAGTCACTGAACATCAGTTAGGTGCAGAGGTAAAATGCTCATTGCCGCCCCGGTGGCGCAATGGTCTAAGCGATGGCCTCTAATCATTCGTCCGAACGGGGTCCGGGTTCGAATCCCGGTGAGACATGGATGTTGTGTTTGTCTCACGGCACTGGCTGTCTCCATTCCCTGGAACCAGTGACCCTAAATTAGGGAAGGGCGACTGCTTATAGCCCATTCAGTTGCTCACGGTGGTCGTTAAACCTCCAATAAAAAAAATGTTCATTGCCACAAAGGGGCGGGCTTGCGCGCGTATTCTGTAACTGGCTGCCTCTGACTGGAATAGGAGGGGAGTTGTCTGGTTGCCAACGACAACGAAAGGCGCCGTCCGTCCTGTAAACACGGAGGAAGGTTTATTGTTAGCTTGTGAATATACATACGTACTGTTGCTCTCCTAATTTACGTGCGAAAACCAAACCGTCTTTTCCATTATCAGAGCGATATATTATTTCAGTTAAGCTTACATTTCTTATATATTTCTTACGTCGTTTTTCAAGCTCCACTTTACTTTCGTAGCTCCATTTCCCGAGTGATATGAATCTCGCAGTGGGGATGACCGCGTATAATTGAATCCGCGTAAAATGCGGCACCACCGTAGTTGCTTTAGTTTTAGTGAGAACGGATATCTGAATGTGCAAAAATTAGTTTCTTTTTCAAGACTTGCCTATTATTAATAAACTAAATGCGAAATTATCTCTTGAGAAAATTGATGATGTCCAGAAGTGCAAGAATTTTAGTCCTAATTTATAACGTGAGAGAAATTAAAGAATGTGAAGATCAATTTATATTTTTCAAATGGAAAAAGTATTTTTACTGTAGCTGAAACAGACTTTCCAAAACTGCAGTTCAAGAATTCGTGTAACTGTAAGCCCCAAAGCATATTCAACTAAAATTGGTAAAAGCAGACTGAAGTACGGGATTTGAGCCCATAAGGAACACAGGGATCAAATTTAGAATTCAGGAAAGAGGGAGGGGTGTATCAAAACAGTGTTTGGCTCAACAGAACATTTGTTACGTAGTTTTTGCTTTTTGTTTTTTACTAAAGCCGTCAAAGTGGTAAACAAACTTTGCAGTTTTAGTAGAACTTGGTTTTCTTCTGCAAGAATATTGAAGAAGTACAGTATATATAACATTTCCTTTTTTTACTTGAGTTAGCATAAGGCCTAACGTCCCAGAATATAGATGACCACCGGGATTTCTTCCGGTATCTCGACGGCCCAGTCCGTGCCTGTAGAGATGTATATTAATATCTGCTGAACCGTTAATTACCAGTGAAGTAAATATATTCTGTAATAATTCCACATAATGGAATTACTTCAGAATACATTTCTGTCCCCAGCACAGTGGATAGCAACCATTGCAACTGCAATTTTTGAACGTCTTTTATCTTTCACCATTGATGCAGTTACTTGGGGGTTGGGAAGAGCAAGAAATATGTTTTTTGTTTAAATAAATACATTTACAGAAATGAATTTTGAATCTCTAAATAACTTACCAGTTTTTGTAACTTTCTTTTCTAAGTTTGTTAACAACCTGGACATTTCTTAACCTCATTTTAGGCTGGAAATTTTTTTAATGAGTTTGGGTTAAATTTCTAGGATCACTTATTTGCATATGCATTAGACATACTGTCTGCTATGTGCGTACATATCATATTTAATGAAGGAAAAGTTAACTAGCCACTGCTACATACTCCCAAAGTTATTCATTCTTTTTAATATGGTCATATGCATACATATGGTAACATAGAGTAGATCAGTAAACACAGCAGTGGCTGCTCTGCTTGCTCAGAGTTGAAC
The DNA here is from genome assembly GCA_039090855.1 of Macrothele yani. Taxonomy (NCBI): domain Eukaryota; kingdom Metazoa; phylum Arthropoda; class Arachnida; order Araneae; family Macrothelidae; genus Macrothele; species Macrothele yani. Next base: position 141,003,678 of record CM077013.1, on the reverse strand, counting down.
ATTGGTAATGTGAATAAGTTCAAACCCCAGGGTTTGAATGACTGAACCTGTTCTGTGGCAAAGTTCTTATTAACTGTTAAGGTGGTTTTGAAGAACTCTCGGGGTGAGGGTTTGACCTGTAGCATTACTGTGGAGTAAGTATATATTTACCGACTCCACAGTAATTATAAGTGAGAGCTATTGACTGACTTCACAGTAAGTATAAAGCTGTCTCTCACTTGCTTCCTCATAAAAATAGCCTCAACACCCAGATCCAGGGACTTCATATTTATTTGCAGCGTCTCAGCTTAAGGTATTTCATTTTTTCTCTATTATCATTGTGAATCTTATTAAGTCCCTTTATATAGAAATGAAACCATGTCAGTAAATAAAATTTTGCAATCTTACATGTCACATCTTTACTGTGTTCTCCACAACCAATGAATTTAATTTTCTTTATCATCAAGATAGTAAGAATATCAACGATACTATCTCTGTGTAGTTTTTCGGTGCTGAAATAATGTGTAGCAATAACTTCCAGTTGACTGACAAGTACTAGCAGCTCCTTTGATGGATGTAATAAGCCACCTTTATCAAATTATCGTATCAGTGTTCCAGAAAATCTGGCCTTTTCTTCAATACTACATGTTAAACACATTTTGGTGCAATCTTTGCATTTAGTTATTGCAACACAGTTCCTAGCTACATAACCTGCAACATAAACTAGCAACTGGTTATGGGAATTATGTTAGAAAAGGGAAGCACAATCAGAATATGCAGCACTATTCAAGGTATCTTTCACATTATCTAGCATTCCATCACTTAAAAGTTTATTTAAATTTAACAAAACATTAGGTTTGCAACTGATGGTGTCACTTGGCTCAATAAGGGAATTGATGATTTCTGTTATACTGCTAGTACCACACTTTACAGGCTTGGCCAAGATTATAAAAAACTTAAACACTGAATGGTCTCTAAAAATTCTGCTGCAGTGAGGTGGTCAATACAGCCTGACAGTTGCCGAATAATGCCAAAAATGTTTTCTATTGAGTCTTGACTCAAGCGCGATGTCATTACATACTTGTAGTTCAAGGTTTCTGTTAGATATTTTAGTAGAGAGATGATACTGTTATAGTGACTCGTAATCCTGCAGCTGTGCTAGCTAGCACTTAAAACCCCAATCTTCTTATCGCTTACAAAAGATTCCCATTTATCTAAATATAACAGAAAATCATTAAGTACTTTGCACCCCTCAGAATCTACGCGGAGACTACTTGATGGACTCCTAGAGATCATTACAGTTATTAACTCTATCATCAACTTTATGAAAAATGCAGTTGCATTAGTACTTCCAATCTGTATTTCAATAGAATGCTTATAGAGAAAAACGCCTTTTAATATTTTGTTGCTCAAAAGCTGCAAAGCATAGCTTGCCTTCATTTTCTCAAAGTTATTCGGGTCAATATATACGCGTGTAATTTTTGGCATGGCTTTTAGAGTAGTTATGTCAGAGTCCTTCCTCCATGCTGCTTCAACATGCTCTGGTCTTGCTTGTCCTTCGGGCAGAAGAAAACCTCTGGTAACAAATGCGTTCCGTACTCATTTTATTAAGTGAGGAAAACCTGATATGAAATGTAAACTTCTAGAACAATCTGCAGGATGCATAATGCTGTATTTAGTTCCAGAACAGTCTGCTGATATACCAAATGTCTTCCACATATTCCTGTTCCAACACGTAATGAAATCAACAAACAGGCTTGCATTTTCAGTGAGATAAACAGCTTCAATAATCAATTTTGCAAGCAAAGTCCCATTTATATTGTTACTTATGGCAAAAACAGCAATTATTTGGGTCCAATCTCCATTTAATGGCTGGAACACCATTACCAGTCCGTGATTACATGAGGTATGCTTAACAGTTTCTGAAGTGTATGGCGCCGCCCCGGTGGCGCAGTGGTCTAAGGCGTTGGCCTCTGATCATTCGTCCGTAAGGGGTCCGGGTTCGAATCCCGGTCGGGCATGGATGTTGTGTTTGTCTTACGGCACTGGCTCTCTCCCTTCCCTGGAACCAGTGACCCTAAATTAGGGACGGGCGACTGCTTATAGCCCATTGAGTTGCTCACGGTGGTCGTTAAACCTCCAATCAAAAAAAAAAAAAAAAAAAAAAAGAAGTGTATGGCCCAACACCAACAAACCCTATTATTTCACCAGATGATTTTGCTTGCAGTTTTTCTGTAAGCTTCATTTTATCTATAAATATACCACCATATCTTGCAAAAGGCTCCATCTTACTTGTTTTCTTTGATATTGTTTCAAACGTCTGTGCATTGAATCCAAAATCACTGTTATAATTTGAAATATACTTTCTAATAGTTGTTCTATTAGGTCGGATCCTGATTTTGTGTTTCCGTATGTGCTCGTACAATTTTAGACTTTTTATGTGCATTAGTAAGCTCTCATGTAACCATTCTTTGGTATATGACATACTTCTTGCAGATTTCCTATTCGCTGCCTTATAACAATGAATAACCATTTGCTGCTGCTGAATGGGTAATTCTGCTATTTTTTCATTAATGGAAAGTTCTGTAAAATTCTAATTTTTGTTTTGGATTTTTTTTTATGTAATCAGAGAGAGAAATAACCCGTTTCTTCAGCCTGTTGATTTTCCGAACTTTATTCTGATACTTATTTTTAAATGTATCCTTTCTTCTATGATAAGCTATTTTGGGCAAAAGTAAGCGCTGCAGATATTTACATTTGAGGCAAGTCTCTGTTGTTCCTTTCCTTACACAATTTTTGCTGTACAAATTATTCTCAAAAATAACTCCACTTTCAAGGTACTTCCTGTTATTTTCAAATTCTGAAATGGAGCCTGCGCCATGACATACTGTTAGTCTATCAGTGTCTCGAATAGTGGATTCTAATTCATCTTCAAAAGTAATATTAGAAACTGTGTTAATTTTTAATCCACGTAAATGCACTTCACAGGCAACCTCTGGTTTACTTTCGGTTACAACAACCAACCAGTTATTAGCAAGAATTTTCTTACCCCAAAATTATGAAGGTAGGTTGATATTCAGAAGGAAGTTCAGTGTAACTCTTTCGAAAGTAAATTCCAAGCTATTTAAATTACCATCAAGCTTATCATCGGTTTCCCAAACTTTCCTCTTTTTTGCCAGAGGTTTTGACAAATAATGGGGAAGGTCTGGAAATATTGTTGGAATTACATCTAGTGTCAAGATGGGCCGATCTCTGGGTATTAACACAGTCTCCTCGTTAATTTTATGCACAAAATTTCGAACCACAAATCTCTCATCAAAGTGCAGTTCACATACAGCACTAAATTTGTCTAAGTTTTTATTTGCTCGAGGAATCAATCTTTGACATTGCTGTAAAAGTGTATCACTTTTAGTGTATCATTTTTGGGTTTTTAAAAGTGTATCCAAATAGTGACAAGCTTTCGTACGGAGTATTGCAACCTGGCAGAAAACAATGGTTATTTCTTTTCCGCATAATGAGCTAAGTATAATTTATATACAATATTTAGGTAATCCACATTCCTTCTAAAACCTAAAGCAACACGTCTTCGTCTAAATTGCCGCTCTTTTCACAGTAAGCAACACGAATTTAGTTTCCCGCTCCCCTCACAGTAAGAAAGAGGGAACGGAAGGGAAAGCGATCGCAGCGTCATCTACGAAGGGGACAAATTTCGGTATCCATGCCAATCATTACGTACGCTAGGCGCTATGCACACTTTCCCTTCCAGACGCTATCCCCGTTTGCATCAAGGTTATATCACTGGAGACACCACTCCTATTGGGAACCTCAACGAACTATAGGGGGCGCTGCGCAAACGTAAACAAACTTCTCTAGTACGGGTAACGTCGCACGTGTTTCCATAAAGTCGAATGTTAGAATGGCTGGTTTGTCGCTTTCAATCCTTGAAATAATGAAATTTGTGGACGCTTCCAAAAATTCAAGATGCATTAAAGAAGGGGAAGTGATTGTTAATGTAGGCCATATAATTTCTTGTGGAATTAAGAAGGAAGATGGAAGAGAAATTCTCATAGTTTCGCACTGCATTCAGTCCACGGCAATAACGTCGTCGCCTCACTTGTTTTAGATACCAGTAACAGTGAAGTTTCTATAAAGTCATTTGAGTGCTCTTGTAAAGCGGGCAGAAGTGGAACGTGTAAACACTGTGTAGCAGTAATGCTTTACTGTAACAGGTAATTTTTATTTTTACATTTTCAGGCAAGTGATATAGTAATACCGACAGTGGTGTTCTAATCCGGATTACTATTAAAAGCTGACATTTCGTTTCACTTGACGTTTCCCAGGACCCATTTTCAATACTGTCAACAATAACATTTGTAATTTTTGAACATTCTGTTCCTAAAAGTGTTTGTGAATTGGTAATTGTGGATCATCATTGGGTTCTGCGTTTTTGAACCGATGACTCTTGACAGAACATTGCAAATCTTGTTCCATAATGAAGTTTAAATTTATACGGATAACAGCAATTATTTGTTTTCAAGATTATGTAGGAATGCGGATTTTTTAATTACTACTGTGCAATAAAAACATGCCGCCTTGTTTATTATTCATTCAAAGACGTTACTAGGTTAGTAGCATTTCACTGGAAGGATTTCAAACGCAAGGCACAAACGTTTATACTAACTTGTGAAAAACATGGCCGAAACCTTGGGAACGACATTGCGGGACACAACAATATGATTTGTTCTTCTTCACGGAATTCTCCATTATACAACTCTCTAATTCCAGAATGAATGCAAAAATACACCAAACTACGACAACTGAACGTAATGAGCGATCTACCAACAGCCAAGCATTGAGCCGAAAACGTTACCCGTACTACAGTAATTGTTCCTTTTGCCGCTAGAGGGAGAGCGGACCGCTGAGATTGCCAATCCACGCAGCATTGGCAGCCATAAATCACCGTCCGTGCTACAAATGACGTCATGAGCAAGCACGACGCAGCCGCAGAAATGAAGCTGCTTTGAAACCAATGGAACAAAAGCTTCTAAGCTGGTAAACAGATAAAATGAGTAATTCAACAATCTTTATCAATGATACACAAGCGTACTGTTCTATCAACGGTATAATTTAGTTTATTTTTGCCTGCTTGTGACGTCACACCACAGATTAGCTGTGACCCATGATGGCGAGCCAGTGGTGCCTCCAATAATATAACCTCCTAGGTTAGAATCGTCTGTTAAGAAAGCTTCAAGTTCGTGACGTCATACTTTCTCCCTTATTTCTACCTCCGTGGTGTTTCTCATCTGTGTGAACGGAAATCCTACTTCTCTAATATTTCTTCAGTTGGTGTAAATAGCCACCGACTTTTTGGTCTACTATGTAAAAATCGGCTGCTATTTTTGGTAGATGAATTTGTATCCGAATGTTGCAATGAATGCTCGTGTGATGTGTACGTACTGATGATTGATGTTGAACACTGTAACTAATTTCTCTGCGATGCGTATTTCGTATTTCTTTTCTGCCCAAGTTTTTAACCCTGTTTTCTTGCTGATTTTCGAAACTGGAGTTTCAATTTCATCAACATGCAGTGCTACAAACAATATGTGTCTATGCGAGTATTCATCTGTACACATCTCGGAATATAAGAGATCATCAAAATGTTGTAGCGATCACGGGGACCAAAATTTCTCTTACTTCCTCGAAGAACGATCACTCATCAGATATTGTTCAGGTGACGCACGTTGCACCGGCTCGAGTGCAAATTTATCTCACAGCGCAGATGGCTCGAGAAAAAACAGCTTGGTATGCTTCAGTGGAACAGAGTGTTTATCCTCTTATGAGAATGGATCGGCCGATTTCATTAGCGAAGGAAACCAAGTTTTTCCCTGTTCTGGAGATTTCTTTGTATTGATGAATATAAGCAACACTTTGGGAGTTTGGACATCCTACAAATGTTTACCAACCTCTGATGGGGAGCTTCCGTCATGTTGCATTAACACCAAATGCAGCAGTTTTAGCCTTCTAACAAGAAGGTGTCAATGTGACTTCAGAGATAATTCGTGTTTGTGTTACAATGACTGTGATGTAATTAATATCAAACCTATATACAACACACATGCTGCATTTCTTTCTTTTAGTGATAACTTTGTCTCTGAGAGGAAGAACACAGTTATTGTAATTCTGATCATAATGCTGGTCACACTTTCAGCTGTTATTGTTCTCTTATCATTCAAGAGAATTTATTGGAACTCAATGGTACCTGGAATATCTTTAGTTTCTGCAACATACACCAGCTCTGAGCCTATTGATGGGAATACAAATATGGCATTATCTAGAGGGAATTCACCTGAGCAATTAAGAAATATCTTGAGTGAATCATGCCCAGTCACAAACAATTCTAGGCTTGATGAATCCACCTTGCCATCATATTATGAAGCGATAAATAGTGAAATGAAAGCAGTTGATCTGCCCCCAAATATGATACAACCAATAATTTAGTTCAAGAATAAAATGTATCATATTTTCTTACGAATAGTCAGCTAGGAAGGGGGTCCTTGGGTTTGGACCCCCCTTCCATGAGGGGAGATTGAGCATTTATTTAAAGTGGTATATATGAGGCTTTTACCAGTGAACCAAATCCATGGAACCCCCCCCCCAAGAAATCTCTGGCAACACCACCGGTCAGCACTCGCATAATGCAGTAGTTTCTTTTTTTTGTCTTTTTTTTTTTTGTAAAGAAAATGAGAATTAGATGGACTCACTGACACAACACAAAATGCAACTTGTTTTCTGAATATCTTCGCTCACTGTGTTGTGAGGGAAATAAAAATACACTACATTTCAGGAAAAAATTCTGAGAGTTTCAATAAATAGTACAGGTCCTTACCATATTATTCATAATCTTTTATTTTAAGTGAGTGGTAATATTAAAGCCTGATAAGGTACATTATTGTGAGTGCAAGTTACAGATGAGGCATGGTTTGTTTGTTTATCTTTCAGCACTGGCTCTCTCTTCCGTGAAGCCAGTGGCCTCAAATTCAAGACAGGCAACTTATAGCTCTTAGAAATGTTTGTGGTGGTCACCAAACCCTCCCAAAAAAAAAAAAAAACCTGATGATACTTAAGAGCAGTGTTTAAGCTGAAATTATTTCTCTTGTAGAAATTTGAGTATTATATCAGCAAAAGTTGCAGCAAAATGATAAAAGACAGAATTCAGGAATAAAAACAAACAGTCTTTTTTTACACTTCTAATTTTAATAAAAAATACTTTGCTGATGCATGCAGTTTGTGAAAATACATACAAAGACCAGGACTGAGCAAAGCCACAACCAATGACACACCAACCAATTTGTCAGCCCAAAATCAAATAGTGGTTGCTGCAGCGAACTCCAAAAAAAAAAAAAAAAAAAAAAAAAAGATGCGATGCTTCTTTTCTTGTCCATTGCAAAAGGTTCTCTCGGTGCTTTTTTGTCAGCCCAAACTGAAATGGTGGTTGCTGCGGCGACCTCCCCCTCCCCAAAAAAGACACGATGCTTTTTTCTTGTCCATTGCACAAAAGGTTCTCTCTGTGCTTTTTTGTCAGCCCAAACTGAAATGGTGGTTGCTGCGGCGAACTTCAAAAAAAAAAAAAAAAAAAAAAAAAAAAAAAAGACACGATGCTTCTTTTCTTGTCCATTGCAAAAGGTTCTCTTGATGCTTTTTTGCAGTAGGACAAAAAACAACGGGGATGAAAAAATGACAACACGGTGAAGCAGAGTGCATCAGTGATGACAGAAAGAAAAAATGACTGGAAAAGGATGCTAATTCAGCAGGGCGAAGCAGCAATGATGGAATGAAAACGTGATGGAGATTGGAAAAACCTACAAGCATGGGCAGGATGACTGGGGGAAAAAATGATGAATAAAAATAACGCAGAAGTTGGCAGGATGACAAAAAAAAAAAAAATGATGGGAAACATTCACTTTTTGGTGATTCAGTGGGAACTTTTTGTCACAAAATTACCATCTTTATTGCAATTTGCCAAAAATGTGAGCAACAGCTTAAACATTGCTTAAAAGCACATAGGCACACATGTCTAAATTTTACAAGAAAACCTATTTGCATACTTTTAGCAAAAGATCCTAGATACTTCTGACCATGTCTCACCAACATTATGTGTTTCTTAGAATTTGATGTTCTGTACCCCTTTTGATTAGTGAATGCAACATAACAATGCTTCAATATGGCCATTTGCTTTGGAGTTCCGTAAAGGTGAAACATGTATAATAAGGTAAAAGAGGTTTATAATTATTTGCCAAGAGAAACTGAAAATATTTGGTAAAAAAAAAGTTGTATTTTATGAGGTATCAGTTATTCAAACATATCAGAAAGGCGCTGCTTAAATTATTACGTAATTGTCACACATATTTTCTTTTGAAGATGTTTTAAACCTAATTGTCAAGCTTAGGTAGTATAAGTACTTGGAAATTTTGAAGAACTGCATTGAGCATTTTGATGAATTATATGTACTTTTGGGAGCTAAAGGTAATGATGTTACATTCTAAAATAATTTTTTGTTTCTCTGTCAAATTAATGTTTTCATCTTGAAGTTCAGTCAGGGTTCTTCCTAGCTGTTTCTGAAAGGGTCCTGCATACTGGGCACCCTTTAATTAAAAAATCCACCCTGTCGACCCTCAAGCCTAAAATGACTGCCCTACCCCTAAGGTCCATTTGAAAGAGATTTACATGCATTTATTGATAATTAGCATAAAACCATATTTAGGTAGTTAGAAAAGCAGTTTATTATTACAAACCTTGGTATCTTAGAAAAGTAGCATCAGAAACCACTCTAAGCCTTTATGACATTGCTGAAGTAATAAAGCTGTCTGAACCTATACTTGGGACAAAGCTATTATGACTACACTGCTAATGCTGTGAAACTGATTTACCGACAAGATATCTCGTGTGTTTCAGTATTTCTCCGAGAACTAAAGGGGTGCCATGTGTCGTGGAAACTTCCTGCATTCCGTCGTGATGTTTCCCCTTCAAACCCCAGACCTTCTCAACCTTGCCGACTACCAGACAAATGATTTCTGAATATTTTAAAACAGTAACCACAAAGAAAGGAGCAAGCTTAGTGGCCACAAAGCCATTATCTCTCCCCTCACCCAATTCTCCTCTCCCGCTTGCAGTAAATATCCCCCATGTATACTTAGTGTTCTCCCTAGAGCTTTTTTACTGGGTGGCCCACCCAGCTAATTTTCTCAGCCGCCTAGTTAAATTTCCTTAAATGAATGTTTTCACAATGCACATAAGTTGATGAAAACTAGCTGAAATCTATGTCAAATATGATTTATTTTAAGTACTCATTTTTTTTTTAATCATTTTTGTACAATTTTCTAATGTTGTTTATCATGTTATGTTACATTAATACCTACCACACCAATAACAATGTTTAATTAGTGTAATAATGTTAATCAAAACATCCTTTTTTTTATTTATTTGTTGGGGAAGGGGTCATTAAAAGTACCAACCAGCTAAAATTTCTTACCACCCAGCTGTAAAAAAACCCTAGGGAGAACACTATATACTGTACAGCCTCTCTGAAGCAAAACAGAAGTGGCAATGACGTTGCCAAAGTGTGAATATTTGTATTTTTTAGAAACATGACCGAAACTGGGATCTTTATTTTTTTTTTTATGTACGTACATACGACATTTTGAACATCTATATATCCATGTGCTTTCTTAGGTCTGAGTTCAAGTTTGAACAGGTGTTTTTAAATGAACTATATTATGCAGTGGAAGTACGCACTCCATAGCTTTAACTGCATAGTCAGGTTAGCTTTGCCCTGAATATGTATAAATGAAGATGATTTACTGTTAGAGTGGGATGAGTACAAATCAATGTTTCTATTTCAAACTAATATTGAGAATAATATTTGTCAATTCTGAAAATATGTTCAATTCTGTCAAAATCAGAAGGAACTGTGAGTAGAAAATGCCCAGTAATGCAGAAATTTTTAAACTTTGCATGTACCTCGGCAATTTTAAATGCTGAAGTAGAAAGAATATTTTTCCAAACTAAACTGACTGATAACAACAATACATATAATAATGCAGTCAAACCTTGATATGTAGAACTTTGATATGAATTTTTCCCTACGCATGTTCTATTCCACTAAAGTAAGTCCCCCCCCCACCTTAACTCTTTCATTTTTGAAGACTTCAAAATGCTACTTCACAATTCAGTTTTGACTGGCTTTTGGCACTAAAAATAGATCCCCCACCTGTGCCCTGTCACACTAAAAACAGATCACTGGTACCTTGCTTTCTTCTCTCCTCCTCTTCGCACCACCGAACCTTAGGTTACGGACCTTCAGCCCCCCTTGCTCAGTGGAGGAAGAGGAATAACCCTTTCCATCATTTCATCTCACTGGCAGGGCTTGAACAGCCTCCTTGCTTGCAACACTGACTTTCAATACGTTGAGCAAGTTGCATTTTTAGGTCTTGCACTCATAAACACCTAATGGCTACCAAACGCAAATTGAATGTTCTCTCAATCAATGAGAAGAAGCAAGTAATAGAAGATATAAAGAAAGGAGGAAACAAGAAATATGAAATTGCAAAGGAGTTTGGGATTCTAACCAGGACATTACCCACAATTTAAAAAAATAAGGAAAGTATCCTACAAAACTGTGCTGACCAAAAAAAAAAAAAAAAATAAATAGAAGTGCCGAGTATCCTGACCTAGAGAAATGTTTGATGATGTGGATTACCGAGTGTAGAACCCAGAACTTATCTCTTAGTGGAAATATCATAAAAGAAGAGGCAAATAATTTTGCTAAAGAATTGGGACACACAGACTTCAAAGAAAGTAATGGTTGTTTGAAAATTTCAAAAAAAGAAAACATAAGTTTCCTTAAAACGAGTGCTGAGAGTGCAAGCGTTGGAGAAGTTTGTGCCGATTTTATAAAGACATTTGATCCTATTAAAAATTATGACCCAAAAAATGTATTCAATACTGATGAAACTGGTCTATTTTTTAAATGCCTGCCTGAGAAAACAATGGCCATTAAAGATGAAGCCTGTCACAGAGGTAAAAGAAGCAAAGAACAAATAACTTTTTTATTTTGTGCAAATATGGATGGTTCTGAAAAACTGAAACCATTGATGATAGGGAAATCTGCAAAATCAAGATGCTTTTCTGGTGTTAAATCATTTCTAATGGGCTATCTAGCAAATAAGAAAGGATGGATGACATCCAGCATTTTCGAAAATTGGCTTAAAGAGTTAGAGAAGAAAACAACTCGTCAAAAACATAAAATTGTTCTTTATATTTTCAATTGCAAAGGCTATAATATTATACCAAAAATAAAATCTGTGAGAGTTGAGTTCATGCCCCCAAACACTACATCCAAATTACAGCCATTGGACCAGGGTGTCATCCGGAGTTTTAAAGTTAAATATCGACATCAAATTGTGAAAAAATGCTTATTTGCTAAATATTCACATATATATTGCTTGCAAAATATATGTGAATATTTTGCAAGCAATGAGAATGGCTGACAAAGGATGGAATGATACGACTCCTTTAACAATTTCCAATGGTTTTAAAAAAGCGGGATTCATTAATAACAGAAAAAGTGACCAAGTAAACAATACTGATGGTGCAACTGATGATTGTGGCACTGAAAACCCTTCATTACATAAAGACTGGAGCAATCTTGTGAAAACACTGAACCTTAATGGAACAGACACATTTTAGGATTTTGTTGCTGTCAACAAGAAAGCTGCAATATGTGGTCATTCGGAAGATGAAGAAGTCATATTTCAAGTGACAGCTTCTGGTGGGATTTAAGAAGAGGAGGAAAATAAAACTGAAGATTTCGAGCGAGAATTGAAAATTTCGAATAAAGATGTGCAATCAGCAATGAACATTGCGCGGAGATTTATTGAATCTAGACTAGGTATAGCAACTGAAACATTTAAAGTGATGTCACATTTGGAAACTGTAATTGAGCTTGAAAAAGAGAAAAACATGCAACAAACTGTATTGGATTATTTCTTTAAACGTTAGCAGTCATTGTTACAATAAAAAACATTTTGAACCCAATGTTCTGTTTTTAGGGTAAGTCCAAGCTTAAAATTTCTGATAATTTAATGCTTTCCAATATTGCAAATGTTTTATAACTCCCTTCAGGTTAAAGATATTGAGGTTTGGCTGTATTTTAATATCCATAGTGAATTAGTGTTGAATTTCTCTGGTGAATTAATGCTGCTTGTACCATCTTGTTTTTGTGTTGTTGATGTATAATGAATGCTCTTTGAAAGTGTAAGCTCCCTTTGTTTTCATAACTAACATCCTGCCCCTTTTTTAGTCCTAGGATGAACCCTGGTTTAGTGTGATTAATAATGTACTAAATAATTGCTTAGAAGTTGTATGCATTTGTTTTATGCATATTTTTTTCTGTGAGAATGCCTTTTATGATTACAGTTGTTGCTTTGTTTTTATTTGATAGCAGAAATAATGATTCAAGTTTTCTTTTACATACTTTTATATGAAGTTATTATGCCCCTGTCAAGTTGCAGTAGGCTAAGCAGGGTAACCAACATCCTGTTTGTTCATATTTTGCACAACTCTGGAAGCCACCAACAATTTTGGACAACAGTTATCATCTGGAGCTGCTTTGCCTCCCTCAGACAGATGCTTCCTTTTAAAAATGGCCAAGATAATAAATAATTAATATATTAATTTTGCAAAATTTTAGTAATATGCAGATTTTCATAAAAGCTTTAATAACATGAAACTTGCTGTAATTTCATGGGGGAAAACATTAGGTAAAACAAGTGTGCCCAGTTTTCTGGCAATTACCACCTATTCCCACATAGAAACAGAAAAACCTCTTTAGTTAGTAGTTTTACTAACTAAATGTGCAGTAGTCTAGTTTGTTTTTTTTACCAACTAATTTGATTTGTCAGGAACAAAAATCATTTTGAACTGAGTTGTTCAAAGATATTATTGTTCATTATTTCTCATGCTTTAAACATACAAAATAAATTATTTAGACTGTATGTAATTTAAAAATTGCTGAAAGAAATTTAAAACTTTGCACTCTTTATTGATAAAAGGAATTTTAAAATTCACTGTGTACTATCAAAAATATTTTTATTACTGGATAGAATGCATGTCCTTTAGTTGTACACCTGTTAGCTTGTAGTAGTTGGCAGATATAGTCTTAACTCAGTTTCAAAAATTGATGTGGCTCTAATATTGGATGCCCACGAGAAGTGATTTTTGGGATTGTATCATTCAGCGCTGCCACTGACGCACTGTAGCACATAAATTATCCCAAAACTAAAAAAGGACACGTAATGACAAATTCCACGCATCCTTTAGGACCCACATTTTATTTGGGATTTTTTTAATAATGCCATTTGGGAAAAGTCAAATTCGTGAGGATTAGGGAAAGAATGAAAACAGCCAGCAATACACTGCTCCTATATATGTAAATATACAATATAAGGCTATGTAAGTATACAAATTTCCTGATTAATTTATTAAGTCTTTCAGCTCTTTTAATCAATATTGGAACAGTTGAAATTTAAAATTTGAAAAATGAACAAACTTACATTTAATGAGAGCACTGTGAACGATTATACTGTACTAAAAGTTGTATGTCTACTACAATGATTGTTCATTAAAAGTAAAAAAAAAACTGTTCAAGAGTTGACATCACAGAGTTTCCGTGTTTTGAAAAAAAAAAAAAAACCCCGCTCTGGTGTTCTGAGCTGACTTAAAATGCATAGTCTTTGTATAGTTCCATTATGATAAAATTTAGTTAAAAATGATAAAATTTAATTCTGTCAATACATGTTTTTTTTTTTTTAAAGATTGCTTTTAAAAAGCGTAAAATTAAAGTGTTGAACAATGTACATTACATTTATTTTTCAATTGCTTATGTAAGTATAAATATTCATTATCTCTAGATTCTTTTTTTTTTTTTTGCGTTTTTAAAAGGGCCCAGAATATCTCACAAAGTATCCACTTTTTAAAAAACTGTGGGTTCCTAGGACCCAGCACGATAAATCAAAATGCTATGGCAGCTCTGATCATTTGTTGTTAATAGCCAGCCACAAATACTGCAGTATGTAGGCTGATCAGTAAGTAAATTCCAATGGCCTTTGGAATACTTCCAAATGGTATGACCATTTTGGAAGTCTATTGCTCTGGTATGACCCCAGTAAATATGGCTCTGGAGACTCCTAATATTTTTACATGTTGAGTCATTAAACCTCAAACAATAAAAAAAAAAAATAAAAAAACTGTCTCTCTCTTCCCAATGTCATTTACCTTCCTACTTATGTAGCCCACTGATGTTTACTATAGAGTTCACATCTAAATTTCACAACAACACTGCCCAATGTTCAAAAATGCAGACTTCTCAGATGTTGGGTCTGGGTTCAAATCTCAGGGTAAAACATGGATATTGAGTAGTTTTTTTTTCTGGTGCTGATTTTTTCTCTTCCCCCAAAATACTTGCTCTGCATTAGGAATAGTTGAATCTGGTGTTCTCCCTGGATTTTTTTTACAGCTAGGCAGCAAGAAATTTTGGCTAGGTGGTACTTTTAATGACCCTACCTCAATCGAGAAAAAAAATGTTTTGCTTAACATTATTACACTTATTAAACATCTTCAGTAGTGTAGTATTCAAGGTATTAATGTAACGAAACATGTTGAACATTAGAAAATTGTACATAAATGATAAAAAATGAGTACTTATTACTAAATATATGATACAGATTTGAGCCAATTTTCATCAATATTTATGGGTATGTGGGAATAAGTTTTCCACTCTATTATGTACAATGTGAAAATATTCGTTAAAGGAAATTTAGCTGGGCAGGCCACCCAGTAAAAAGTCTCTTGGGAGAACATTACACTCCTTATATCTTGTGAGAAGAGGGAGGATGGGGGTAATTAAAAGAGAAAAAAAAATGTCCACAGAATGTGTTTATTTGGATTTCAGTGAGTTCAGAACTACATTGTCAGACTAGAGCAGAGATGAAGAAATTTAAGTGCCACATTCTCAGATTTTTGATAACAGTAATTTGAGAGGCCAAAATTTCATACAGTTCAGTGAAGAATTGTGTTTTCCGTCCAGTGTTCACAAACTCTTACAGTAGTGATGAATCTTGTTTTAATTATATATATTTATGATCTTTGTTTTCAAATTATTTATTCTGTAGCATATTCTTTATATCTGAGAGATATGTGGTCATATGTGCAAAAACTAAATAATAATGCATTTTTGTTCATGTGTTGCATGTAATGTATTACTGAACGGCATATTGTTACTTAACTTGCAATTTTAATGTACAGTGTTATTCTTCAGAGAATTGAAGCCTTGATGTTAGACTGAAGGAAGATTTGGAAAATTTAGATTTGTTTGATAAATGAAGCCAGACTTTAAAAAACTGGAGTTATATGCTGTTCAGTGGCAATATTATGTAGTTTCCTCATTATTAAGAAGACTTAATAATAGAGGTAATTCTTTATTTTGTTTCTTAAAATCTTTTTCTAGATATTTGTATTAGAAGTTTATTGATCTACAGTGCAGTTGCAAAATCAAACCGTTGGTAATCTGAATAATGCTGACAGATAACTTTCCCATACAGCATAATAGTATGTATCTACTAGCTACATATTTCTTGATCTCCATCCACCTACAGCTCACTGCAGATGCCAGGTCATCATCTGTTAAGTTTTTTGTGTTACTGTATAGTTAGTGTGATTAGTTCAACTTGTGCTTTAAAATGTCTTTAAAATAGAAACTTGCTACTTTATTATTTAAAAAATGTATGAAATAACACTGGAATATTCTATTAGGATGGCTTAGTAGTTAACGAGTCAGACTATCAATGCAAGGTCCTCAGGTTCGATCCTGAGCTGATCTTTCAGAGATGGTGTGTTTTACTAACAATCGCTGAATATCCGCCGTGCATCGGACGAGCACGTTAAGTGACGGCCCCCAAGCTGGACCCACTGGTTAAATGAGTATCTTTTCCTATGCCCCCCCCCCCCTGAAATTCTCTCACCCCTCTATGTGCAACATCATATCTGTACGGTGGTGCCATCTACTGTACCCTAATCTCACTACAAAACTGTTCTGTGAAAGTTGCTAGACTTGCTCTCATTCCTTCAGTTTCTGTGTCCTGCCCAAAAGGCGATCTCGCTGTAGGTGGATGGAAGTCCTACAAGAAAATGACAAATACTTAGGAAGGCAATCAGAGTTTGGGATGTTAAAAACAAAGCCAACACACAACATTCAATCTTTTTGCTCACAGGTGGAATGTGGTCCACATGAGAGAAAACTTCAGCAGAAAACCCCAATGTATTAATAGAACAAACATTATGTACTTAAAAATAAAAATAAACAGAAATGCACTAATTCATTAAATAGTACTCCTACTGTATAGCTTATTTTATTTTTTACTATAAATTATTTTTTTATAATGCATATGGCTATTATATTAAAAATATGTTCACTAAATAGTAATTCAGTATCACACCATTTCTTATCCTTGGTAACCTGAATGATTCAATGATATAAACATGCTGTACATTAATTAGTGTAAATTACAATGACTGCACTGTATTAAAATATTAAAAAACCCTGAATGTAAAATATAAAGATCAAAGCAGCATTTAGTATTCTAGGTATTTTTACTCTTATCCGCA
This sequence comes from Macrothele yani, assembly GCA_039090855.1. Lineage (NCBI taxonomy): Eukaryota > Metazoa > Arthropoda > Arachnida > Araneae > Macrothelidae > Macrothele > Macrothele yani. The sequence goes on along the minus strand of CM077013.1, from coordinate 140,986,980 downwards.
AGTCACACTACATGTATAAATTAATAAGTTAAATTTTACACACACACACACACAATATTTACTGTTTATAACCTGTTTTAACCTTTTAATATTTTTTTACTGTTTTTAACATTTTAATATTTTTATACAATATTTTATTGTTTATAACCAGCCTTTCTGAAATGTCAGTAAAACATAAATCAGAGTTTGAAAGACTTAAGTGTTTAATAACATTATGGCACTGCTAATTCTTATCTACAGTGAAAGAATTAATATTACAAATTTTATAGAGGTAATCTGTATATATTTGGTGGTCAAATTTTGAACTAGAGCCTAGTTCATCATCAGGACTATATCACTGGAATAGCTGTTGCCATTTGATCGGGATTGCCCAACTGCAATTAATGTTAAGTGTGGTACTGCTTCTCATTATTTCCACCCCTTCTTCAAGTTTCCTCCTTACTAAGTGTGATTGAGAAGTCTATAAAATGGGCCTCAATGAAAATAATCACCTGCCAATCACACTTAGTAAATAGGAAACTTGAAGAAGTGATGGAAATTGCAAGAAGTATCATGCTTAACTATTATTGCAGTTGTCCACTCCCAACCGAATGGCAACAACTGCTCCAGTGACATAGTCCTGGCGATGAACTAGGTTCTAATTCGAAAATTTGACAACCAAATATATACAAATTACCTCGATAAAACATGTAATATCAATTCTTTTATCGTAGACTTCAGTATTTTCTGAAGTTTTTTATTGCACAATAATTGAATCTTCTCAGATCCAAAAACATAAATCTTACTGTTGAAGCAAATAGTTGTTTATATGGAAATTGTATAAAGGAATACCACCAGCATATAATTGAGCATTTATTCATGCTAAATTTGTTAAAAGGATGTGGTGTAAAAGAAATGAACTAAAACTTCTGTGTTAATGATTGTTCATATAATTACATGCTGAAACTTTCTAATTATATGTATTATACTAATATTTGTGAATTATAAATTTATTACATTCAAGTCAATTTACGGTTTTGCTCAGTATAAGTACTTGAATGAGTACTATTATGACAGTGTGATAATTACATGTATAATGTCCAAACCAGTTTAATGGAATCTAGCAATCAAATGCAATTGTTACTTTTTTTGCAAGCCCTTGATTGTTGTGGCAGATGATTTGATTATAGTTTCTATCTGGGATGAAGATCTTGAATACTGAAGCACAGTCAGTCTGCTGAAATCACTACATTTTGACTGAAACTTACTTTAAAACATCAGATGTGCCCATCTCAAGTTGCTTTCATGAACAGAAGAAATTTTTCAGTATTGCTAAAGAAAAAAAATCAAGGGAGTACTCTTTGTAGATAATTTATGCGATGCATCTTTCACATGCCAAGATGTTCGTGAGTGTGAAATAATTCAAACGATTTGAGAGTATATATTCATTTACATACAACACATTGCATTTATTTGTTTATTTGTGTCACTCATACAACCACACTGAGCCACCATACCATGTGGTACATACAGGGGTTGGACAGAATAATGTGAACAACACACTCAGAGACGTGACTTATAATGCAGTTGCGTATGTCGCAATACGCAGAAGTATCCACCACTTTTTGGTGATAATAGCTTTGTTTAGAACCTCGAGGTCCTGTTGAAGTGCATTTAAAGTGTCTTGTTGCAAAATTTCTTTCAGGGTGACAACAAAATGAGCAACCTAGTGGACATCAAACGAGGGCTCATTGTTGGTGGTTGGCTAGTTGGTGCCTCCGTGACGACAGTCACCAGGGTAGTGGGCGTATTGAGAGCTAGTGTGTCTAGCGTCAACACAGCATACCCTGTCTGTGGCGATGCAATTTGAGCTCCGCTTTCCGTAATCAGATGAATTCCGATGCTTTGAACCATCAATTGCGGATAACGCTGGAAGCACCACAACAATAAGCAGAACCAGAATCTACCACAAGTTCAGGAGTACTCTCACTGACAAGTGACAGTAAGTAGCTGCAATGTGTGACCAGGTAACATTTTGCTATATATCCATAAAGAAAATTTGTACTTTTTACATATCTACTAAAATATTTTTAAATTTTACTTTTCATTACTGATAAGAGTATTTTCGATAGATATTGAAAGGTGCGAGTAATAGTTTTATTAAATACTAAATTATTAGTCACTTAAAAAAGAAGAAAAATAAGTCTCAACAGCGCTCCACATAATTACTCAATTGCTCCACAATGCTAAATTTGAGGAGCAAAATTGCTCCCCAAAAAATATCAATTATTTTTCACCCTGGTCCACAATGTTGTTCAGATACCTGACAGATGTCAGGGATTGTACTATTGGGATAATGAGGCCTAAAGGGTCCCAAGAAAATATCTCACAGAGCATAACACTGCCGCCTCTGGCCTGTTTCTGCCCAACAGTGCATCTAGGTGTCATAGCATCCGTTGGTAATCAGCGTATCAGTGATTATCCATCTACAAAATGCATCAGGAATCTTGATTTGTCAGACCAGGCCACTTTCTTCCAATCATCCATGGTCCAATCTCAATGACCTTGAGACCATTTCATACGTTGTTGGCGATGATATGCAGTGAGAAGGCCCATGTGCAGAAGGCTGCGATGAATTGTGTGCCGTTTGTCTTTCAGCCATCTGTACACCACTTTTGATACGTCCTCACTACAGCAGCACGTGAACAACCCACAAGCCGCGCCGTTTCCGTGATCGTAGTTCCGAGGCGCCGTGCCATCGCAATTTGTCCTTTATCAAACTCCGATAAATCGGCAGCTTTTCCTATCCTGACTCCAAACACTCTACAAACTGAAAGCCGGTCCTTGGATTGTATATATATATATATATATATATATATATTGCTCTGTGAACTTCACTTGTGCCACTGTTCGGTCTCCAGGCACATTCATTTCTCTAGGCTGGAGGTGGTCATAATGTAATGGCTCATTGGTGTACATTACAGAAAAAATTACTTACATGACAGCTGTAAGCAAAATTTGACACTCTAAATTTTTACAAAAAAATATTAAAATATATAGGAATTGAAAAACGATATTTGGTGCTTTTTTTAATTAAAAAAAGGTACCAGAACTTATAAACATAAGTTGCAAAGGGGGTAGGGTTTTACCAAGGCTGTCTAAGAAATACAAGGTCATGATAGAGAACTCCCACCTTTTATGACGACACCCACTGGTTATGTAACCAGATACATTAGTGTTTTGTTTGACATCATTCACGACTGCATTGGAAACTAGTCAGAAGCCTTTGTTTTCACATGCCACTAAAAAATGGAACTCATCTCTCTAATGTCATGGGCCTTGGCTTGACCCGATGAAAAACAACTTAATTTCCTGCATGCACTGATACAAAGGGGTAAGCTATTGGAAGTTTACTGAATTAAATTAAAATATGTCTTACATTGTGCAGTCTATATTACATTTGCAAGGATTTTCGACAGTTTTCAGTTTTGTTACAAGCTATGAATAGATTTTATCTGAAATTTTTTTTTATTCAAATGATATGCATCTGATATCTCACCACATCGTAGTTCCATTATATTAATTCAACATTTGTCGAAAACATTACGTGGTTTCAGAAATTATTAACTATATGTCAACAAAAAAAGAAAACAAAACATCATTAATAAATCATTGTATTGAAAATGAAGCTTATCCTGTTTGGTATGATGCAAAATTAATAACCTCACATAAAACTAAAAACCAAATATTAACCTCAGAAGCGATAATGATTGAAAAAAACTAAAGAAATAAATTGTAATAATAATGATCCAATGAATCTACCGTACGCTTGGAAATATTTTATCGAAAAAAGAAATTAACGATAAAAAATATAATAAAAGACCTTATTAATTATTTTCAACAAACGAATGGCAACACCAATTAATTTGGAGTCGGAATTCATGTCATCCGGTTATATCAAAACACGACTAAGAACGTGCATTAATACCAAAAATAGCATGCGCAAGAGTACAACTGCCGTGAAAAGTCGGACGCTGCCAGTAGAATCGATGTAAGTGGCCGAAACACAACATGTATGAGAAGATCATAATACCCACTGAAGATGATTCCAAAAAGAAGGAATTGAAACTAGTTTGGGATATCGAGCCACGGAAAATAAAACATGCAACCATCATCTATAATAAGAAATTATAAGATCGAAGTTCAACTTGGAAGCTGATACCACAGGAAAGGAAAATCATGCCTTCTTCGATAACAAGATGGCTTATTACTGATTCAACGCATCATAATCAAAAGGTTCGAAAGTTCTTTTCTATTGTATTAATTTCGTAAATCATGACTTAAAAAACTGGAATAATATTAATCTTTTAATACATATTGTCTCTACGTATTGGAGGACTTTGACAACTTATGATGCATTTGACTGCACATATAAAAACATTTTTTCATATAAATTTGTAATCTTCATAATAAAATTCTAAACTATTATAAAGAACATCAAAAAGAAAAAAAGGAATATTAGTGACAAGTTGAAATAAAAATTTTCTTATTATATGGACGTTTTTCCCGTGCTCGAATTTCTAATAACGTGCGAAACAGTAGATGATATGGAAACTATTTTGTTGACATATAGTTAATAATTTCTGAAACCACGTAATGTTTTCGACAAATGTTGAATTAATATAATTTATGGAAACTGGAGATTTAAAAGGCTCATAATGTTGATTTTATTGGAGAGAATCTGAAATTCGCGGCTGAAATCATAATATATACGAACTAAACAAAATGAATATCACGAACTTTAAAAAGCATAGAATCCAGTTGAGCAAAGAAGTCGAACATTTAAACTTTTTGACAACTTGTAAAAACAATGGAATTACACCTAAATTTTTACAAATTAGAAATAAACCAATGAATTATAAAGATAAAACCATTTTACAAACTAGTGAAATTAAAAGATTAAGAGCCTCTATTAGAGAAAAACGAAAAGACATTGATAGATTGAGTAAGAAAAACTACAGATTATATAATCAATGCATGCAAGAGAAAGATAAAGAAGAAATAAAAATAGCATTAATTAAAATATTTGCTATTATAGAAAGACAACAATTTAAAGACAGAAGGAGACACTTTCATAAAATTGAAAACCTCATAAGAGAAAAGTATAATAACAAAGAAGGAAAAGAAAAACTACCAACATTAGAAGACAAACCACTGTTCATTAACAAATCTAATAATGAATTGACATATCTACAAGTTAAAGCACTCAATAGAGGAACGAAGATATGCATATAAACAAGAAATTCGAAAGCCGAGATAATAATCCCATATATAGAAGACGTCATCAAGAAACTACCAAATAAAAGACAAAACCCTACAAGATTTAAAATATTAAGAGCAATCAATAACAAAGAAAAAGAAGAACAAATACCAGCTATAAAATATGAGAGACAAGAGCTAATGAACCTCAAGAACAACCCAGCAATTAAATGCATAAGCGCTGATAAAGCCAAACAAATTATTATATTAGACAAAGATGATTATGATATAAAAATGAAAACGGCTATAGAAAAATTGGATATCGAAGAAACTACACTTGACCCAACAGATACAATTCTAAGAAAAATGGCTTATATAAAAAACCATGGACATTTACCTGATAATATTAAAAACAAAGCCATTCCGCCCGTTGGAGCGTCTATTCCAAGCATATTCAGCAAAATCAAAACGCATAAAAAAGAAGAACCATTAAGACCAATAGTAAATAAAACAACGTCTCCAACAATTCTCCTTGAAAAAGAACTATTTAAACATTTAAAACAGTATTACTTTCAACATATTTATACAATTAACAACTCCATTGAAGTGATTAAAAAAGTTAAAGAACTAAAAACAACCGATTTTCTGATGATCAGTCTAGATATTGTTTCCCTATATCCAAATACACCTGTTTATGAAGCAATTCAATTGTTAAATCAGAAGTTAAAAGATGAAAAAAAAATACCTGAAGCACAAAGAATTAGTATTATCCAGGCATTGAAACTAGTAGCTGATAATAACTACTTCACATATAATAAAAAAATATACCGACAAAAACAAGGTGCACCAATGGGATCACCAATTTCGGGACTTCTTGCTGAAATAATATTACAAGACATAGAAAATAAACTTTTGGATTCATTCAATCAAAAACAACTAATACTATACGTAAGATACGTTGACGATATCCTTATCTTCTGGAAGCAATCTGAAAAAGAACTTGAAACATTTGTAAACAAATACAATAGTTTTTATCCTACAATACAAGTTACTATGGAAAAAGAAGTTAAGAGACAACTAAACTATTTAGACATTTCTTTATTCAGGCGAAATAATATGATTGAATACGAAGTATATCGAAAACCAACTTATACTCCAACGATAATTCCGATTGATTCAAATCATCCTTGGAAATATAAAAGAGCAGCACTTCAATTTTACATAAGAAGAGCATTAACCCATTCCTGTAATAAACACAAAGAAAAGATTGAGATTAACTGGATAAAAAGAACTGCTATGAAATTTGGATACAAGAAAAAGATCATAGATGATATACTTGAAAATATAAAGAAACCTTTAAATGAAAATAAAAATAAACAAAAAAATGAAATAAAATTTGCTGGTAAAATTCCCTACATTCCTCCAATAACAGATATCTTAAAGAAGGAATGCATTAAAGAAAAAATGATATTGGCAGAAACCGTCATAGATAACGAAACTATATTAACTAATGGAAATGAAAGAAGATCAATGCTTGATAAAGCCGGAGTATATTCTATACCAACAAAATATTATACAGAAATAGAAAGAAATGAAAGAAATAAAGTATACATAGGAAGTACAAAAAGAAGATTTAAGACCAGATTAAAAGAACATATATCGAACTGGAATAAAAAGAAAACAAAACATCATTAATAAATCATTGTATTGAAAATGAAGCTTATCCTGTTTGGTATGATGCAAAATTAATAACCTCACATAAAACTAAAAACCAAATATTAACCTCAGAAGCGATAATGATTGAAAAAACTAAAGAAATAAATTGTAATAATAATGATCCAATGAATCTACCGACGCTTGGAAATATTTTATCGAAAAAGAAATTAACGATAAAAAATATAATAAAAGACCTTATTAATTATTTTCAACAAACGAATGGCAACACCAATTAATTTGGAGTCGGAATTCATGTCATCCGGTTATATCAAAACACGACTAAGAACGTGCATTAATACCAAAAATAGCATGCGCAAGAGTACAACTGCCGTGAAAAGTCGGACGCTGCCAGTAGAATCGATGTAAGTGGCCGAAACACAACATGTATGAGAAGATCATAATACCCACTGAAGATGATTCCAAAAGAAGGAATTGAAACTAGTTTGGGATATCGAGCCACGGAAAATAAAACATGCAACCATCATCTATAATAAGAAATTATAAGATCGAAGTTCAACTTGGAAGCTGATACCACAGGAAAGGAAAATCATGCCTTCTTCGATAACAAGATGGCTTATTACTGATTCAACGCATCATAATCAAAAGGTTCGAAAGTTCTTTTCTATTGTATTAATTTCGTAAATCATGACTTAAAAAACTGGAATAATATTAATCTTTTAATACATATTGTCTCTACGTATTGGAGGACTTTGACAACTTATGATGCATTTGACTGCACATATAAAAACATTTTTTCATATAAATTTGTAATCTTCATAATAAAATTCTAAACTATTATAAAGAACATCAAAAAGAAAAAAAGGAATATTAGTGACAAGTTGAAATAAAAATTTTCTTATTATATGGACGTTTTTCCCGTGCTCGAATTTCTAATAACGTGCGAAACAGTAGATGATATGGAAACTATTTTGTTGACATATAGTTAATAATCGTAGTTCCATTTCTGTAAATTTAAGCTTAGTTTTTATGGCATCATCCTTGCAAGTTTGTTTTATTTTATCTACTTTTGATTCTGTTTTGTTAAAAAATGGTGCTGGAATGCCAGAAAAAGCCCCAGTGTATATACATATATAAAGAGTCTTTTGATCTCGGGCTTTCCAGCAGTTTTATCATTGCTTGATCTTTTTTTGAGAATGCTTACCTTAAGACATTGCTTATAGTTTTATCACATAACTTAATGTCTACACACTGATTTGCTGTTTGAACATTATTTATCCCTTTGTTTTTTTATAACTGCCACTAGTGTCCATATCCATGTTTTTTTTTACAATATTGAAGGAATTTGCAGTGAAAATCTAGATTATACATGGTGTTCTAGCTAAAAGTAGCATGGGCTGGAATGGTGAAGAATGAATGAAGAAAACAGTGTACAATAACATAGCTGTTCATGTATTGCAAGGGATGTCAACACTATGGTTACTACAGTACTGTCATGTCATCACAATAAGTGCTGAAAATGTTCGCTCACCTGGTTACAGCACAGTACGATTTTCCTGAGCATATTGTGGACGACATTGTGTAACTCATCCGCTGCGATGCTGTTGATAACTGTTGTGATATTGGTCTTCAATTCATCTGGCATGTGCGGATTACTTTCATACACTTTGCCTTTAAGGTTTCCCCACAAATAAAAGTCTCATGTACTGGGGTTATGAGAACGAGGAGCCCACCACTTTTTGGACACTGTTTGCTCACAAGAAAATGGACACGTGGTTATTGCTGATTGCAAAACCAAAGTATGTTGTTTAGATAGAGGATCATAAGATATGTTTATATCCAAACTTTGAGCTGCTATGGACAACAGGGGGAGCCACTAGAGCCTTGCTCATGAGCATTATATTATGTAATACACATATGAATGTTATATTAGAACTTCTTACAATTATTTCCTATAAAACTAAGTGTAAGAAGTCTCTATAAAAATATGGTTAAATTCATAACAGACACTGTTGGTAGCATCAGACATGAACTTTTGGCACAGAGACCACTTTCTCTGTCTGCAGTCTTTTGTTCATTATCAGTGCCACGATTTCAAAACCTAAACCACTTTGCATTTTATAAGTGTGGTTATGTCACTACTCGTCTTGAATACTTCCAAACATCTCTGCAGTATTGTTTTGAATCGGGCCTAATTGAGAAATGTGGTAGAGAAGATTGCGAGGAAACAGCATTCATGAAATGTACTCGCTGTGAGAACTACTTTTGTTTGAATTATTCCACAATTAAAGATCTTCATATTTTTTGTCATACATGAAAGGTGAGTGCAATGTATATCCATTACTGAACATGCTATACTGTGTATCCATTCATGAATACTTTGTAATGTATACCAATTGCTTAAAACAACAAAAACCATTCCGATATGGGCCACAAGAGTAATGGAGATTCCATGAATATTGTCTCTGCCAGTGTTCTTTGATGTCCTATAACTTCATCATTTATATTCCATAGCACCTAAAAGTTTGCCATTATCCATTACCCCTGCAGTACTGTTGAATGATATAACACGCACTGTGCATTTAACGACAATGGTCCGGACCATTCCTTTGTCAGTACTGAATACCAAATGCTCTTGATGCAAAGATATTCATACAGTATGTGCTATTGTGGTGTCTTGTTGAAAGTATATGTACAGTTTCTCCTCTTCTGTCAATTGCTCAACAAACACATTGAATATGTCATTTATGTACCACTTTGAGTTAATTGTGTTCGTGAAGAATATGGGTCCAAAAATTCTGCATGCGAACAGTGTGCACCATACCACAATCTTTTCATTGTACAGTGAAGTTTGAAACATTCTCCAAGATTCACAGAGAACCAATATCTTGTGTTTTAGATATTCACATAAGTGGAGAGATGGAATCAAGCCTCGTCCGGAAATACAGGTGAGGATCCATAAGACCTTGTGTGCAATTTCGTTGTGACAGTATCAAAGTCTCCAAGTAGTATTTGCTGGGAGTAGCTCTTGAAAGCTCATGACTTTGTACGGTTTTAACTGCAGTGCATGAACTACATGATGACAAGATGAGCGCGACATACCACTTTGTTGCAACAGCCGGCATATAGACTTCCATGGACTCACACTTATTCTTCTGTCAATATCATCCACTGCTTTAGGTGTATGCACAGAGTGCGGTCTTACATGTGTCCAACTTAAAACACTTCCTGTCTCTCAAAATTTCTCAGCAAATTGTTGAATAGTCTTTATCGCCAGTACTGATATTGTTGTGAATTTCACAGCAAATGATTTTCGAGTGGCCTTGAAGGATTTCGACATAAAGTAGCACTCCACCACAAATAACTTTTCTTGTGGACTCGGTGGCATTCTGAACAGCTCAAATGCCACTCAAAGAACAACACAAATCTCAGTGGCCAAACCTGTAAAACAAATGTTTACATTAAATGCACCTGTAAAAACAGCGTTTACATTAATCTACAGGCACCGTGCTAATTTTAGCTGGGACACCCTGTATATATTTTAACTGAAAGGGCTGCTGCGATTTGAAAAATACCAAATACTTTTTATGTCAGATTTACTTATGCCTTTATGTATGCCATAACAGTTGATATTATTTATTTTTGTACACTTTGTTGTTCCTTGGTTGTGATTTTTATTTATATGTTCTTAAATTAATAGCACAAAGTCAGCTTCTTTAAAGTTTCTGTGTATCTTTTAGATTTTGATTTGCATTAGAAAAAAGAACTATGGTATTGGAAAAGTTGTACACTTCAGTGTGTAAAAAATTCTTGTTTGTAAATTAGTCAGTGTGAGTGTCTATGATAAAGTCATGCTCTGGTGCAGTGTTGAAGTTGGAATGGTCTCCTCCTTTCATATTTTACAAAGAAAAGTGTTGCTCAGCAAAAGGTGAAAATTGAATTGTTCATTTTCAGTTGACATAAGAGAGAAGAGCATTAAAGGTGTTCTATGCGCATATACTGCAAATGTACTTTATTTTCATATAATATGTTGATTTGGTTATCTGTATTCTAATATTTATACCTTAATATCTATGATTCGATGGAGTTGATGTATCAGATAGCTTGGTCAAGTACGCACAACTGGTAAGTCAGTATGCTTGCTGTAAGAGCAGTGAACATGACATTGTCTTATCCAGAAGTTGAGTGCAAGCCCATGAGCTCCTAACCATTTCACCATCAGATAACAAACCATCACAGATAGAAAATTTGTTTTCAGTGTCTTCCTGTTTATCTGTATTCAAGAAATAACACTATTTTCTTTTCTGTAATTTCCTCAATAGTACTTTTGTTTTCAATGTCTTCCTGTTTATCTGTATTCAAGAAATAACACTATTTTCTTTTCTGTAATTCTGTCAATAGCGCTGTATTACATACAGCGGTGTGCAAAAGTATGGCATCATCTGCAAAAACCATGAATTTTTAACTCCTTTTTAACTAATTTTCAGAGTTATTTCATTGTTTATGTCATTAGATGCAAATTTTAATGGAGAAAAATGTCTTAGTTTTTCCTGTAGCTCCCTCTGTTCTTAAGATATGACATAAAATATGGGATTTGACAAACACATTGAAATTCATGTTAACTACGTATCAGTTGATATACCATTAAAAGTCACCAATCACTTACCCTAAAGATCATGGTAATTTCCATCTACAACACACTTCAAGCATGCCAATTATCGTAATGTTGTTGGCCTTCAAAGGTTTACAGACATCTTGCTTACGATTCCTTCTTCCGGGGATGAAACTTCGTATTTTTTTTTTTTTTTTTTATTTGCTAGACAAACAACACTGGTTTTTTTTAGCCATATGAGATGTAACCATAGCTCGTCAATTCCATAAAAACCAAACAAGCATACTACTCATTCATACATTCAATTAAAAAACTATGTACATATTTACACCACATTACATTCACAGGTGGTTAACCACCAAAATTTAAATGGCGATTGCGAAGGGCGAGGTATGAACCCTTGAAAAAGGTTATGATCATCAGATACAGAGAAAAGAGTGGTGATATTCTGGAAATGGCGAATTTTGCTGTTCATGGGCTACTGTAGTTAAACTGTACTGTGAGTGGATGAAAAGAGGTGCAACACATGTCTGAGTGAGTGGTGGATGGCTATGGCTCATTTTTTTTAAAGCTCAGGGAGAGAGGTGGCCAGGTTGTATTGCCTGTAATAATAGGCATGCTACCTTGATACAGCTGACCATAGTCTGAAACTAGGCAGTGCAGAGGAGTGTATCTATTTCTATAGTGCAACAATACTTCCACCGCAAGGACCTATGGTGTGAACGCATGACTACAGACCCATCACTACAACAAGACATTGGTGACAACAACTGGATTTTGCCAGAAAACATTCGGTATTGACAGATTAGAAAAAAGCTGCTCTCTTTGATGAATCTAGTTTCCTACTGCATCCAGTAGGTTGACATTAGTGGTTAAAACTAATAGCTGTGTAGAAGATGGCACAAGATGCAGTGACCCAATGGGTACATGTAGGAGGCAGGGGTATAATGCTCTGGGGGATATTTTCCTGGGACACTCCCTGGCTCCTGATAGTAGTGGATGGCTTCCTGAATGCTGTGTTTGCCAGAAAACACTGGGACTGAACTGTGGACAATTGGAAGAAAGCTGCCTTCTCTGATAAATCAAGTCCCCTACTACATCTAGTAGATGGACAGTGGCAGGTAAGACTCATATTTGCAGAGAACATGTAGTGGTCCCATGGCTACATGCAGGTACCAGGGGTGTAATACTCTGGCAGATGTTTTACTGGGAAACTTGTGGTTTTCTGATGGAAGTGGATGGCCTCCTAAACACCACTACATAATTATCCATCATTGCATACGCCGCCCCGGTGGCTCAGTGGTCTAAGCGATGGCTTCTGATCATTCGTCCGAAAGGGGTCCGTGTTCGAATCCCGGTGAGGCATGGATGTTGTGTGTTGTCTTACGGCACTGGCTCTCTCCCTTCCCTGGAACCAGTGACCCTAAATTAGGGATGGGCGACTGCTTATAGCCCATTGAGTTGCTCACGGTGGTCGTTAAACCTCCAATAAAAAAAAAAAAAAAATCATTGCATACCAGGCTCGTCCATTTATGCTGACAGTGTTTCCTGACCAAGATTAAGTGTTCCAACAGGACAGTGTCATAAGGTCCATATCATCCAGGATTGGTTCAGGAAACAAGAGTCTGACTTCCATGTCACCCAGCATGAACACTATTGCTTGGGATTTTTTTATTTTTTTTTATTGCAGGTTTAATGACCACCGTGAGCAACTCAATGGGCTATAAGCAATCGCCCGTCCCTAATTTAGGGTCACTGGTTCCAGGGAAGGGAGAGAGCCAGTGCCGTAAGACAAACATAACATCCATGCCTCACCGGGATTTGAACCCGGACCTCGTTCGGACGAATGATCAGAGCCCATCGCTTAGACCACTGCGCCACTGGGGCGGCTATTGCTTGGGATCATATGGATTGGCAGCTGCTGCATATGGACCCTCCCCTGGGGACTTGGGATGAGCTACAGATAGGACTTTCACAGATAAGGTACAGCACACCAGTTGACACTTTCTGAGGACTAGCAGAGTCCATGCTTTGTCACATGGCTGTAGTGGTAATGCCTCATGGAGGTCTTACACAGTGCTAGGTAGGTGGTTTAATGCTTTGCTCCTACAGTGTGTATGCACACTTTAATCATATAGATATGATATTTATCTTTGTTTCAAGATTTGATGGTCCCCATAAGCACCTAATGCTATGATCTTTCCTAATTAAGGGTTGATTTTCCTAATTAAGGGTTGCCCTTCCCTAATTTAGGGATGCTAGGGATAGAATAAGTGTTTAAGGTTCATCCAGAACAAGTTCAAGCAATTATCTGGAAGCCCTCAAATTTGATCAGTTGGATGTCAGGGTTCCATCACTACACAGCTTTGGTTTTCCCGTTGAATGCAGTGTAAATACCTCCTGAAAATTTTGTACATTGAATTTTGCTCAGCAATAACTGGGGGTAGTGGGGTGGACATTCTGAAAAACACTTTTATGTACTAGAAAAGTTGATGAACATGAAACACTCATTGGCTGTGCATTTCACTCACAAGGTACTGAGAATATCTAGTCTTTAATTTCAACATATAGTCATTTTTTCATTCTCTATCGTGGCTTTGAATCAGAGTTGTTTTTTTACGCTTTCCAACCGTAGGTTGAAGAAGCATATATGCTCCAGCTTTGTCACTCTGCCTTCTGTCTGCTCGTCCACACGATAACTCGCGTAAAAATGGTTCGATTTCAATGAAATTTTAGTATGAGGTAGGGGGCAACCATGGGACGAACCCTATTGAAAATGGGCGAAATTGGGCCAAAGGTCAGGACATAGGAGTGGGATCCATTCCATCGCTCTTATGCGTCATAACTTAAGTAAAAATGCTTTGATTGTGACAAAACTGTTGTTCCGGAGGTATAGTGAACTGGTTCTGTTGAACATCATCGAAATGAGGTCGGGGCACAGGAGCGAGATTTATTCCACAGCCATTATCCTCATAATGTGACTAAAAATGCTTCTATTGTGACAAAACTTTAGTATGTTGTTCCGGAGGTATACTGAACCAATTCTTTTGAATATCATCGAAATAGGGTCAAAGGTCAGGGCACAGGAGCGAGATTTATTCCACAGCCATTATCCTTATAACTTGAGTAATGGTTTCTGGTATGTTGGAAAGTGCATCGTAATCAATGCATTGCATCATTTTACTAACTTGTTGATTATGTCCTTGATCTCTCGTCCAAGCATTTCCCCCAAAGCATTATTATGTATATTTTGCAGTTTCTTCAATACAAATATTAGACAACAGGTTTCTGTTTCATTTTCAGGTTCTATTCTGATCTGAAGGAGAAAACAGCACTGTGCTAGTTCTAGTGTTTTCCTTTATTGCAATGCCATATACTTAATTTAAATTTGCGATTTTTGTCAGTTTCATTAAAAACAAATATATCTATTTGCATTGCAACTGTTGCTCTGATCTCTTTCATAATCCATTGCTCTATAACAAGCTGTCTGTTTTCTGAGTTTGAGTGGGTGCGTCACCCCAGCAGAGTTAAATTTCTGCTTTTGCTTACAGGTTTTAATGTATTCATGGGTTCTTAAATTTCATTTCTACTTATATAAATGGCAAAGTTTCTATTGATTTGGCTACAAAAATGTTTAAACATTTGAATTTGAAGAAATTAATTTAAAAATACACTATAAAGAAAAGCATTTACATACATTTTGATGGGAATAACATGTACAGGAGAACCAGTGAGAAATATAGAAAGTTAATTACAAATTTAATTATTTCTTAATACTAAACATTTCTTATAATTCCTAATTAAATTATGCTATAAGGGTTTCTAAAGGTACTTTTGATATTTAAGAGCTGCAGCCTGTTTTCTCCCACAGATTACATGAACATCATGTAAAACATTGTTATGTTCTGAAAATTTTATCATTTTACTAGGGAAATTACATGACTAAAATCCAATTTTATGTACATTAGACAATTCTAGCTGGTGTATGAGCATATTTTGTTGCATGGGGAGAAAAGAGAAAACAGATTTGAAAGGTTGCCATGAATGATGCTATGTAAACAAGTACAAACAAATATTTTCATTAACATTGTCTGTAAAAACTCTTGCAACAAGTAAGGCATTTTATTCAAAACTCTTAATCATTTCTTCCCAAAAAATGTTTTGTCAAAGGAGTTATTTAGTATATCACATACACAGGCTTGTATGATATGCACTAACAAAAGTGGCCAGCATACTTGAAGTCAGTAACTTAAGTAGAATTTATGTAATTGTGTTGTTTGGTTTATTGTTGATAGTTATTTTATTGTTGAAGTTTTACTTATTATATTCATTGTTAGGCACTAGAGCATTCTATATGTTTTTAAGTTTCGTTCACAGTGGTTGCATCTTTAGTTGCTGAATAAATCAGTTTGCAAAATAAATAATGCTATTTGTTGAGAAAGTTGTTTTTGTTTTCATTTTTTTGTTATTTAAATAACAGTAATGAAATACCATCAAGTGATCATGTGCATTAACAACCTATTACATATACAAGTATTAGCTGTTTTAGCACTAAATCACCTTCTGTAGTTTATGTTGTGATATTTTAATGTTTTGTATGACGCTATATCCTTATCAACAAATACACCAGTACACTGATCAGTGGCAAATATTTTGCGTTAACCAGGATAGCCAAAAAAAAAAAAAGCTCAGAAAATTCAAGTAATTAAATTTAAACAAAAGATTGAAAAACAAGTAAGAACTTATTTGCTTTGATTAAGAGAATAATCTTACAAACTGTCTAACAACACAACTATTATCTTACAAACTGTCTAACAATACAACTATTAGTGTGTTTTCCACACGCTGTCTTCATTGCCTGACATCAGAACCTTGCTGCTCAGACTCATCACATTTCTATGTTAATGAGGTAGGCATGTGCGCATACTCAAGGCTTTGCTTACTAAACAGCTAGATTTCTATGCCACAAGCTGGAGCAAGTAGTGTGTCTTCTTCACCAGCTGTTTTTGATTGTGAGCCATACATAATTAGTACATGTTAATGAATTAAAATATTTTGTTAGCTAGATGTAACAACTACATAGTCGATTAAAGTGAGTGATTTTATTAATGAATTGTGTGGTAAAAAACCCTTCTCTTAACTAAGAGGATAAACTGCACATTGTGCAGAGTGAAAGACCTTACTCTACACTTCATTATATGATTGTCAAGATCCCTTGCCATTGAATGGAGTCGAGGCCTTCATTAGGATCTTCAGCTCAGAATGCACCGGAGTGGGTGGCTAGCCCAATGCTAGGGGATTGTTTCTTACCCACTACATTGACATGTCACTGGACACCCCTTCAAAAGCAAATGAATGAATCTGCTGCATTGTTAAGATGTGGTCTGCCAGTATGGATCTGCAGGTTCCACCATGCTAAATGATGAGTAGCATTCAGAGTGGAGATGAAAGGCTTATGAACAGCCGCACCACCACAGTAACCCATAGAACGAAGTTCTCTGCAAATGGTACTTGTACATACCGAGGTTCCAGCATTTTTACTCACCTATACACTAAGGTCTTGTGCAGTACTCCGTCGATTAGCTGTAACGACTCTGAGGCTTTGACGCCTCCTACCACTGATTTTCTTTGGTCTGCCAGTACGTTTTACTGCTTCAGGCATGCCACGTGTCTTCCACTTATTCAGTACATCCAAAACCGTTGACTTGGGTATGTTTAAATGCCTCTCAGTTTCTCTTATGGACAACCCACTAATATAACACCCAACAATCTTTCCATTCTCAAAGTCAGTTCTAGTTCTCTCTTGCCACGACATTTTCACTCAATCTTACAGTGCAATATGATCACGGTCAGCTGCAATCTTGTTTTTATACTGTTTGCAGCTGTACCACATGTACTGGCAGACCACATCTTAACTGGCAGACCGTAGAAAAGTAAAACGTACTGGCAGACCAAAAAAAATCAGTGATAGGAGGCGTCAAAGCCTCAGAGTCGTTACAGCTAATCGACGGAGTACTGCACAAGACCTCAGTGTATATATAGGCGAGTAAAAATGCTGGAACCTCGGTATGTACAAGTACCGCAGAGAACTTCGTTCTATGGGTTACTGTGGTCGTGAGGCTGTTCATAAGCCTTTTATCTCCACTCTGAATGCTACTCATCGTTTAGCATGGTGTAAAGAACATTTATCGTAGACCGTAGACCAATGGAAATGGGTCCTATGGACTGATGAATCCAGATACACAATCTATCTGTCTGATGGTCGTGTGTGGGTATAGCAGCAGCTGGGAGAACACTATTTACCACAGTGTACTGTTCTTATGGCCAAGTTCGGCACTGGCAGTGTACTCTTGTGGGGGTGCTTTTCAAGGTATGATCCCGGCCCATTGGTTATTGTGGACAAACCTGTTAACCAGCAAGTCTACCTTGATATTCTGAACAATTATGCCCTACCAACTCTGTGGCAATACTATGGAACCAAGCCTTATTGGTATCAGCAGGATAATGCACCGAGCCATAAAGCAAGGACTATTATGGCGTGGTTTGACAATAATTCTGTATCTTGTTTGAACTGGCCGTCACAGAGCCCTGATCTTAATCCCGTAGAGCACATATGGGATGAATTAAAGTGCAGCATAAGAAGTTTGGAACCAAGACCTACTACTAAGCAACAGTTAGCGGCAGCATTATGTGCTGAATGGAAGCGCATACCTATCACTGTGTTCCAAAACCTTTTCAAAAGCATGTCTCGAAGGGTCAGTGCATGCATTAAGGCCAAAGGTGGACCAACACCGTACTAATGTATGTCAGTAAATGCTACATTGTGTTTCTCTTCTAGGTGTCCAGTGACTTTTGTCAATCTAGTGTATATCATATTATAGATCACCCAGATCCTTTGCTGCCAAATGGAGCAGAGACTTCCATTAGGATTCTTTGCTGGGAATGCACCAGAGTGGGTAGCCAGCCCAATGCTGGTGGACTCTTCATATGACATCACAGATCATCAAGATCCCTTGCTGCCAGATGGAGCCAAGGCCTCCACTATGGTTCTCAGTGGTGAATACATCAGATTGGTGACCAGCCCAGTGCTGTGGAAATCTTCACATGGCATTACATGTCACCGAATGGAGCCATAGCATCCATTAGGATTATTTTGACTCATCGGGTCTTGTGCCTGTCACTTTTTAAGTTATTTGTCCACCATATCATTGTTTATATAGTCTCTCCATTTCGCCTTACGTCTTCTGCTTAGTTTTCCTGGTACCTCCAATGACTCCATAATCCACATATCTTGCATTCTCCCTTAACACATGTCCATACATGCACCATCTTGCTTCTTCACTGCCTTTGAAGCAAGAGCAGATCCAGAAGCTTACCTGGGCAGGAGGGGGAGCTTTGTTTATTCTTTGCCAATGCCTAATTTCCACTTCTTTTAAAAGGAACTTCCATCTACTTCACTTCAAGTCATTCAGACTGCATCATATTCATGGTCTTATTAATGATTTTCTCTTGAAAGTTTGTGGAAATATCACATTAAACAAAGCACGCCCATTTCTTTACATGATCAGTCAAATTTCCTTTACCTTCCGCTATCAGCTACCTCTCTTTCTGAAACTTTTTTCTTTATGTTCTCTCTCTGAAGCTGGACCAAAACATTTAATCTCCAAATCCACAGCAAATTTTATTCGTTATAAAACCTATGATAAATAAATACATGAATTATGGCCTTGGCACCGTAAAAAGGAAAAGTCTGTTTTAGGGTGGGGGAAATTACGCTAGTTGCCTCTTCCCTCTGCAGATTTGCTACTACTTTGAAGTCTCATTTTTTTTTTCATCTATCCTTTCTGGTTATATTGGACATCCATCTTGGCATGTCTGCAGTGGTTGGATTCTTCTCTATAGAAAGTGTCATTGGCTAAATATCATCACTTGCTTTTCTTACTAGTCATGAAAATTAAGCTCACACACACTGACAGTCTACCACAGAATGCATCATATGTTTTCCTCCTGTTATTCCATGCCACCTGCACTCTTCTATTCACTTATCCATTTATATCTGTCTTCCTCAACACCAATCTCAATTATACAAATTATCTTACCTTTCTCATTACTTTTAGAGAATATCACACACAGCAAATATTTAAAACCCAAATACCACACTTAACTCCATTGTCCATGGAGGCAACTCGGAAAACTTGAAATTTCTATCACCCTGGAGAAAGAATTGAACCCACATCTGATTACCCACTGATTATTCTAATAAGTGGAGCAACCGAGATGTGTTTCTTGTTGGCCATTCAAGTCCAAACAGTTAATATACAGTTGCAACTTTTACCACTGATATGAGCCCCTATCAACCAGGAGCTGAGAACAAAATGCATTTCCATGCCAGTTCACTACTGTTGGTCAGTACAAATGCTATTCACTCCACAGCTAAACTAGAAAGTGAAGCAACTAGTCCAAGTTCATCTCGCAAAAAGTATACTATTTTTAGTGTTGTGTACACATTCATCATCTTTAGTGTTCTGTCTCTTGACAGGTCTAATAGTATCTCAGCAAGTTCTCTTCCTCCAGTTTCCTCTGTCCCTTGCTTCCTCCTTCATTTCTTGATAGCCTCTTGTACCCATTATATCATCAAGCATCATTAGTCGTCTCCTTGCTCTTGGTTGTTTTCCTTCAATTTTCCCTACTATCATTCTTTTCAATAGGCTGTCTCCTCTTAGCACATGTTCTATCCAGTTATATTTTCTTTTTCTTATAGTCTTTAGTAAATTCCTTTCTTCTCCAGCTCTTGGCAATACTTCATCATTAGTGATTTTTGCTATCGACTTTATTTTCTCCATAACCAAATTTCAAATGCCTCCAACATTTTAGCTTCTTTCTTCCCACACATTACAAGAACAAAATTCAAACTTGATTTTTCTTTATATTTATAAAGATTATAATTTATCTACCCTTCTTTCATCATTAACATATTATGCTTTTACATTAAATAAAGTTTCAAAATCTCTAGCACTCACTTTGCCAGTTTTCCCGCTTGCCATTTTTGATTGCCATGCCATTGGCAATCAAATATTAATTTTTGGCAAAGAAACAAAATGATGCAATTTTCCATCACCAACATCAAGATCCTGGTGTTCCAATTTAACTTTCTGTAGTCTGATGCTTTGATGTAGAACTACGTCTTATGGTGTGATACAGATTAGCGGTGGACGCGACATAACTGTGACCGATTTCAACTTGCAATAACTCCGGGGTTATTGGGGGCATGGCAATGCGCTAGTATCTTTTTAAACCCCATAAGCATTAATATAATTTCAAAATTTGTTTTGTCTAATGCAGAAAATGAAGAAATGAGAAGGGGAGGAGAAACTAAAATAACATAAATCAATCTTGGAGGAGAAACTACAGAAAAGAATGAGATAAGTACAAAGAGCAGATGCATTACATATTTGTGGAAGAGGCAGAAATGAAAGGTGATGAAAAAGGGGGAAATCACAGTAACAACAACAATATTCTACAATTTTTCCCCTTCCAACTTTTCTTGTGATTCTAGAAAGGAGTAAACCATGAGGCAATTCCTAAGTACTGATTGTTATTCCGTCGTATCCCAGATGAGGTATTAGTGGTGTGCTTGTCCTATAATGGTGGCTCTCTCCCTTCCTTAGAACCAGTGGCCCTAAATTAGGGTCAGGTAACTGCTTACAGCTTTTCCCACAATGTGCTCATGTGGTGGTTGTTAAATGCTAAAACAGAGAAAAAAACAGAAAGTACTGATTAAAGGTTTGTAAGTGACTTATTCCTTCAATTACTTTTCATCTTCTCCTCTCATTGAACTTGCTAGTTCTGTCCCCTCTCTCTTGTTATTGGTCGATGTATAAAAGATAGGGGCAGGGAAGAGTAAAGAACTGAATTGTTCAGGCATCAAAGTAAATGCTGCAGCAGATGGGGTGACACCAACAGAAGCTCGCTCATAGCCATTGAATGTCATTAGGGCTACAAATACATAAAGGATGGTCTGGGGAAATGAAAATACATGGTGAGCCAAAAGTCCTTGTGCACCTGATGTACGGTGATAAGAAATCTATAAAGCATAGTTACCATGCACATACATGCAATATTATGAATGTTTGGGGGGCAGGGGTATGCGTATACTGCCGTCTGACCTTGAACAATGCAACCAATATCTGGCCATGATTGAATCAGTCAGTAGTGAGGTTCACAATAGCCGGTTGAACATGGAGTCACTTGAGGATCAAATGTTTCCAACTGAACATGTGTTCTGTAGTGGAGGTGAATATATGGATGAAGTGAAACATAAGTAGAGAGAAAAATTTCCAGATACTGAAGCACCTCATTGCAATGTAGTGAGGTGTTCAATTGAAAAGTTTCATAAAACTGGATCAGTTAAAGATGCTCCGAGAAGCGTTAACAAAAGAAAAGGTGGGGGACATTTCCCTTCCCATCACTAAAAGTTCAAAGAAATCAGTTCAAAAACTGCCCAACAAGCAGGTGTGTTGTACAGCAGCATCTGTAGGCACTGAAGACACAACTGCAGCTCTTACCCACACAAAATCAGAACAGTGCATGAACTGAAACGCACAGATTATGATAAGTGTGTGCAGTATTGCAGATGGTTCAAGGACTTCATTAATGACAACAGAGAGAATATTCTGGACGTCAGGTTTTCCTCTGACGAGGTGCTGTTCCACTTATTGGGATATGTGAACAGCCAAAACAGTCTCATGTGGTCTTCCAATAATCTGCATCAGCTACACACAATGCCATTACACAATCAGAAGATTGGTGTGCAATATCTCAAAGACGCATAATTGGGCCCGTGTGCTTCGAGGGAACGATAAACAAGGCAAGGTATTGTGACAATATCTTGAACCCATTCATCAGGCACTTACTGAGGAGGAAATTGTTAACAGCTACTTCCAGCAGGATTCCACTATGTCTCATACAGCTCACGTCTCCATGGCATTGTTGACTGATGTGTTCCGAAACAGGATCATCTTCAAAGTCATATGACCTCCACGTTTGCCCAATCTCATGCCTGCAGATTATTATCTATGGGGTTTACTGAAAAACTGTTTATAAAAATAATCCCCATTCTTTGCCGGAACTACAGGAAGCCATCACCACAGTAATCAGCATCATTTTCCCGTTGTACCTGTCGTGTGTCTTTGAGAACATGTTCAGATGTGTGGATGCATGTCTACACAGAGGGGGCCATATCCTGCATTTATTGTAGCAGGCGTGCTTGTAGTTGTTGGACGTGTATTGTCTTGCCAGGTGCACAGTGACTTTTGGCTCACCCTGTATAAGGTTGAAGATGACTGATGAAAAACCTGATCAAATGGAAGGCGAACCTTAAAATTCTCATCCTAATTTCAGTTTTAAAACACTAAATGCTCTATTCTTTTACATGGTTTTTAATGGAAAAACAAACTACAGTTAAGCATTTCTTCAGAAAATTATGTATGGTTTTGCCTTTTTGTAAAAGTAATGTAAATACTATTTTTCTTCAAATGACGATTTTAATGAGAAATGGTAAGAATCGCAATGAAAACAATTAACTTGGAAACTGCTTCTGGCAGCAATGCATATTTAAATACCTCCCAAGTTTCAAAAGGACTGCTGGAAGACAGTATTCCTGCTGAAAAACTCTTGGTAAAAAGAGAAAATATAATCCAGCTTCAGAAAAACTATTTTAGTGAATTAGCCATAATAAAAGTTTTTACAAAGGATATTGCAAACATTGGAAGCAACTTCCTGGAAGTGGCTTCACTATGTCATTTGTTGGCCATGATAAAAGTACAAGTCTTAATTAAAGCTATGTTTAGCATATTAGAAATCGGTGGAGAACAAATCCCCCAGAAGAAATACTTCACATACACATGGAAGGTGTATAAAAATGTCATTGTTGGCACAAAGATGCCACCTCTCTAGAAAACTTGAAAATTACGTCATCCTGAAGTAAGACGCTCTAAGTGATATAATTTTCCAACTGCACAGCACTTTGTGAAAAGGAAATGGAGGTAGGCCTACAAATTTGAAAAAAGAAAAGGAGCCACAATTAATGACCAGAAAGGCTGGCTATCACTGCACGAGTGGCAACACGTACTTTCTTGAGTCAGTCCTGATGATGGGTTGACGTGAAACTCCAAAATTTGTCAACTGAAAATAAGTTCCATCCTAGTAATCCCTGTCACACTAAATTTAAATCTGTAGGATACTTCATCCCTAGGATTTGACATGACTTTATTAAAATTTAGAATTAATTTTTAAGTTTTCTGATGAGGTAGCTACGTGGGAAACTGAAAATATGGCAGCTACGTACATGCAGTTAAGGACATTTTAATGTTGAGCATTTGAAAGCATAGTTTGTTCCTCCAGAAATGCCAGTGACAAGACGTACAAAAAAAAAATTGGATGAGCCACATGTTCTTGCTTATGAGTAATCTTCTTAACATTGCATATTTTACTGATTTTTTTTTAAATTTATAGGTTTCAACGACCGGTTGCATTTAGCAATGAAATCGGATGTTAACATTTTACAAAAGTATGGTAATGAAAAGAATGTACAACTTCTGCGCATTATTGAGCAAAGCGAGGCGGAAGCCCTCTTTACGAGAATCTAGACAACTAGTTGTTCGGGCATAGGTACGAGACAACACATCCGATCACCATGATTTTTTGCATGCGATTGGACATCGCCCATGCTTAGGTTTTGACGCCTTCCGATTCCCGAAATTCTGTGTCATTGAGGGAAAATCGTCCAAAAACTTGCATTTTTAGAGCTTTTTCCGGGTTTTGAGAAGGGGTTGTTTGATACCTATTTCCTCCAAAGATCTTCAGCCGATCGCGGTGACACTTGTCATAAAGAAAGGGAAGGACATGGTGATCGGTCGTGTGGTATAAAAATAATTACCATTAAAAAACTGACGAATTTTAGTAATTGAAAAACTCCACTCTCTATACGAGACTCGGGACAATTAGTTGTTTGGGCATAGCTACGACATGACACATCTGATCACCGCGATTGTACATCGTCCATGGTCAGGTTTTGACGCCTTTCGATTTTGCAACAGCTTCGCTCAAAATTTACCAACTGTACCAGAGTTATTGGTTACTGTTGGCGGCTTGTCCTAGTATAGCAGAAACACTAACCGAGCTTCAAGGAAGAGCAAAGAATTCAAACTTATTAGTGTTTTGATTGACGGTTCAATCGATAGGATTTCCACTGAACATGCAATTGTTTTATATCAGAAACTCAGACAATTGTGCTATCAAAGGGGACTTTTTAGAGGTGTCACTGACCCAAGGTTTTGAAAGGTTATTCTGCTGCTTTAACATCACTTAAAATGCTATATAGCCACTTAAATTAAAATTTTTGACAAGTTAACTGAAAATGTTAACAGAACTATTCACTAGGCTCTTGCTAATTTAGCCATTTCTTGCACAGGGGTTGCCAGATTACTGAGAGTGTATAAATCTTAATTTAATTCATTAAATTTAATGTTACAAGTTTCCTGAATGTAGTACATACGTATTTAAAAAAAAACAAGCACATGATCATGATAAAAGAACACAATCATAATGTACTATATACTGTCTCGTTTACAACAATGTTCTTTTCATATCAGTAGAGTCAAGTACTATATGTATGTAGTAAAAGAAATGTAAAATTGTAATACAGCACAGATTAAATGCTGCATTTTCAACTCAGTGCAGTCACTCTGAAACATGTTATGGAATTTTTTCGTCTGCTTTAATGAAGATGCTTGTTGACGGCATGCTTTGTCATGCAATCGCTTTACTAGCATTATGTCGGTACTGCACATTTTTTTTGTTTTTATATCAGGCACAACAAAACTATATACAAAGCAGCTAGTGAAAACAAGGCAATACACAGAAGATCTGGGTGTGGTTAATTTAGGCACAATACAACAAAATTATGTACAATAAAAGAAACTCCTAGATATCTGTTAAGCTTATATATTTTTAATGATTAAGGTGGACGTCAAGTAATTTTGCTTCCTATACTTCCAATGGAAAAACTTCTGTACACATTTGCTTCACAATTAATGCGTTCCCACGGATGAAAATTTGAACATCGATTAAAGTAGCTTCATATTATAAGTTGGAATGCTTAATATTTTCTAAAACATTACCATAATTATATTAAAAAAACAACTTTTTCTTTGGTGGTGTTGAAACCAGAAAAAAGATGGTGTGACCTGTACTTTGATGACGTCAGTAGACAAACAAATGTTGGACTGCATAATTATGGTTATGTTTTAGAAAATATTAAGTATTCCAAGTTATAAAATGAAGCTATTTTAATCGATGTTCAAATTTTAATCCTTGGGAACGCATTAATTGTGAAGAAAATGTGTACAGAAGTTTTTCCATTGGAAGTATAGGAAGCAAAATTACTTGATGTCCACCTTAAGTGCAGAGCACTTAATCATGAAAGGGGGAAGAGAGAGAGGGGGGAGAAAAAAAAACTTAGCAGATAACTAAACCCTTTCCCACATGGCAGGCCAGAGTGTCGCCTGTATAGCAACAAATGGTCTAAAAATAACCTACACTCCAGACTTTACAACTCAGCCTCTTTTACATCATGGCCGAAGTTAGAGGCTGGATTAGTCTATTGTACGTACTGCTGACTTTTAATTCCAAAATAAACCAGCAAGCTCACTAACATTTTCAGCTAAATTGTCAGAAAATTTACGTGATTCAAATCCAGACTATTGAATGGATAAGACTGAAGTGTTTCCATTCTGAAAACTAAAAAAATAATTAAAAACAAATGCGATGCGATTGCATTTAACAAGTCACACATACATTTGGCACCATCTATTAGCAGATCTCAACAATACCAAAGGAAAAGTTATTGATTTTTAATATTGTGGGTAAGTTTTAGCAAACATTTAGTTATACTAGGCTATAATACAAAGTTATTTTTATCAATGTCCAAATTTTCATCCTTGGGAGTACAGTAGTGCCGCATTTTACTAGGGGTTACGTTCCGACGAGACCGCATAAAGCTGAAACCATGTGTATTCAAAACCAATAATAAAACTACATACAATAAATAACTTCACACGCTTTTTTGCGTTATATTTTGTAAGATATTATTCACTTACATATATCTATTACAGTATAATGTGTATTTTACAAAGAACAATGTGTACGTACTTCTGTAACAGTTACAGTTAAAATATGAGATAGCATGTTTCAAATCGTTATGCATACCTACCTAATCGTTGCCTTCACTACACACCATCATGGCGGGGTCGTCAATACTGAGGTCTCTGGGCGGGGCAATGGGGAGCCAGTAAAAGGAGTTTTTTTCTGGAGAAACATTATCGGCAACTGTTGCCACTGTCTTTAGCTGCTGAAAAATATCATGATACGGCATTAAAGAGTCCGCAATACTTCTGTTTATTTTAAGGCCAAGTTCCATAGAGGGATCATAGTTAGAAATTAAATCTTTCAAGTGCTTTGCTGCTTGGAAAATTTTTGGCAAACTTGTGCAGATTGCCACCGGCAGTTTCATCTTGTTCGTCAACATAGTCATCATAATCTTTGTCCGAGGAAGTTTTCACAAGTTCTTCTAACTCTTCATTTGTCAAAGGTTCTTGATGTCCATCAATCAAATCTGTTATTTCTTCCTCCAAAATATCGACGAAGCCTTCACTCCCCAATCTGCTGGGCCATCTGAGTAATATGTTTTGCTTCCTCGTTGATAGCAGGAAAACCTTTAAAATCATTGACAGTCACACCACAGGGGCCACCAGCACACATTGATTGATTTTTTTGCAGCTCCATTTCCCGTGCGATATGAATCTTAGCAGTGGGGCTGACCGCGCATAATTTAATCCGCGTAAAATGCAGCACCACTGTACATTAATTGTGAAAAAAATGTCTACAGAAGTTTTTACCATTAGGAACATAAGGTAGAGTTTTTAGGTGGATCCACTTTAAGGGTTTAATGACCACAATGAGAACTCATTTGGTTGTAAGCAGTCACCTGTCCCTAATTTACATCCACTGGTTTCAGGGAGGGAACAGAGCCAGCGTCATCCAACAAACACACCACCCATATCTCATTTGGGACTCGAACCCAAGCCCATCTCTGACGAATGGTCAGAAACCAGCACCCGAGAACACTCAGCCATCATGGTAGTGTGAATTTTGCTTTTAACTTAACCCTTGCAAGTCCTATTTTTAATTTCAACATGTTAATATTAGTAACAAACAAAAAAAAAAAAAACAATACACCAAAGTGATGAAACAATGTTCATATGTAGTTTTCATTTTGAGATCAGGAAGTGCAGTGGATTCCGGGATTTATTTTAAACCTAATTTGACTTCCAGCTGAATGAGTGTGTTAATTCCTTTGTTATCAGCTTCTCACACAAGATAATTCTTACATATATTTTAGACTAGACGAACTTTCTAGGAAGGTTAAAACCTTTGATACAGGCTTTGAAAAAGGAAAGAATCATCAGAACATAAACAATTTCATGTTATTTAAATAAATTCAAGTAACTGAATAGTTTTACTAAACATTTTTTTTTAAATTAATTGTTCCTACTCTGATGTATGGCAGTGAAACCTGGGTACTCTTGTAGAAACATAGGAGCCATTTGTGTGCTGGAGAAATAAGTTATTTATGGGGATTTGTGGCAAGACACGTTCCGATAGTGAGGAATGAAGATGTGTTGCAGCTGTGTAATGTAATGTGAAGCAAAATGTTTTTAGCAAGGTGGAGACTAATATGCTTTGGTGGTTTGGCCATGTTGAAAGAATGAGTGATGAGGTGCTTACTAAGAAATTTTTTTTTTTAGCCCAACTGGCAGGAAGGAAAGGCAGAGGAAGATAAAGGAAGTCATGGGAGGATCAGATTCACGAGTGTCTGCATGAGAAAAAGATTGTATGAAGATCTTGTGTATGTCGTAGGATAGGTGTCAGTGAATCCCGTGTTGTGTGTCAAGATCACTAAATGGAGAAGTTTGATATGGCAACAGTAAGTAAATTATCGGTTAAAAATTTATCTGGTAGTTTGCAATTCTTTGTGGAGCTAACCACTGAATCTCGGAAGAACAGCTTAGTGATGTGTATGTTTTTTTTTGTTAGTTTTGTCCAGTTTGCTCAATAACAAATATGTTAAAAAATAGGCTACAAGTATTGTGTAAATCACTTCAATGACTCTGAACATGAAAAATGTTTTCTCCTGAATGATATCCTCCATTTACATAATGTTCAAAGTTTTATTGGTGTAGTGAGAGAAAAAAATAATATTGTGGGCATCTATTACAATAAATGTTCAATAAAATGCTTAGAACTCCATCCTACAAAAAAAAATTATCATTTACTATAAAACATTTGAATGACATGGAACACTGGTGTTCACATTTCAAAATGCAGAAATTTACAATTATTTTCAATGGATGCAACACAAGTACAATTTACTAAAAATATTTTATTCAACATTTTATTTATTACAATATAAAATTTGAGAAATTATTAGCACCATGTGTTTAACAATAAAAGGCACTACAGCTAATTCCTCAGTGCTATATGTACATATCTTTATTTATATTATACATCACTTATATAATGTTTCAGTATGGAACTATATTAACAGTAAATACATTAGAATCAAACTATTTTTGGCAACATATACTTTTACAAAATCGTAAAGAACTAAGCTATGAACAAGCTCTATGATGCAGAGTAATACAGCTTCCAATGAAAACTGTTTCTTGCAATAACCAATATGGCTCAAACAGCAATAGTATTATACCTAAAGCACAAATTATACATATAAACAGAAAAATGACAATGTCCAACTGTGATCAAGGTGCAACAATGTATGAATTGTGCTATACAAAAATTCTTATTTTGGAATGTATAATGCAAATGCACACAGGGTCCCCACATTTCTCATATTCTAAAACAGGAGTTACATAACAGGAAAATGACATACTTATATAGTATAAGTGATGTAGACTTACTTTAAACAATGCTGAAATAAAATTTTCATATTATAAATATATATGACAGCAAGGGGGTATATAGAATTCGTTGGGGGGAGAAGGGGACGACGAAAAACAGAAGTTTTTGAAATCCAGCAGAACAAAATAAAAGTCAATGAAAAATGGAAGGAAAAAAAATTAAGTGTTTTTCTAATGTAATTTGATGCATTTTTATTACATTAAAGCACTTTTTTTCTAATGTATATGTCATGTTTTAACCAAAAACAAAAACAAAAAAAAACACGGGGGGTGGGGGGTGGCAAGGCTCCTTGTGCTTTAATATATTAGATGGCCAGAAATGAATGAAATCCCTATTAAAAGATTTGGATTCTATTAATAAAAACGATTTATGGAATTTACGCTTTCTAAAAAATCCTACAATGTCATCATCCATATGCTAAAAATATATAACTGCATTATTTCATAATCACTGGGTGAATGGAGATTATGCAGACAGTGTAAATTGGAAGTCTGATTAATACCGATGGCTAAATTGGTTCTGTACGATAGTATTTCTCAAAAAAGTCAGTTTGGTTATTTGTATGCTGATAGATGTTAAGTGGTAGTATCACAGTATGTGTGGCTTCAGTACCTTAATCTCAGACCCCAAAGCCATCCCTAATAATGATAGTTCTGCACCTTCACGTTAAGAAATTTGAGAAATGCAGAAGCATTTGAACTCTATCTCAAGTCGAAATCTTCTGGCAACTAGTCTGGCTCTGAGTGTTTACAGGTGATCAAGATCTAAGTTGGGTTGAAAGCTTCAGTGTTTCTGAAATTTCTTAATGTAACTGGTGTGTTTTATTACAACCTAAATTCTTGAATTTCGAGGCCCAAGATGAATCTCTCTCCCTTTTTCTCATCACCTCTGACCAAGAAAATCCCAATTTACAATACATACTTATTAAAAGGTGGATGTCCAGTGATTTTGCTTCCTATACTTCCAATGGGCAAACTTCTGTACACATTTTCTTCACAATTAATGCGTCCCAAGGATGAAAATTCGGACATTGATTAAAATAACTTCATATAGCCTAGTATACTTAATATTTTCTAAAACTTAACCATAATTATATTAAAAATCAATAACTTTTCTTCTTTGGTGGTGTTGAGACCAGAAAAAAGATGGTGCAACCTGTACATTGATGATGTCAGTAGACAAACAAATATTGGATTGCTTAATTATGGTTATGTTTTAGAAAATATTAAGTATACTAGGCTATAATACGAAGTTATTTTAACCAATATTCAAATTTTCATCCTTGGGAACACTAACTGTGAAGAAAATGTGTACAGAAGTTTTCCCATTGGAAATATAGGAAGCAAAATCACTAAATGTCCACCTTAAGCAAAAAGAATGTGTTTGCTATGCAAATACAGCTTTAAGACACACACATACAAGTCCCCCCCCCCTTCCCTAACAGATTGTCATCCCTATTCACCTTCAACATAAATTCTGAAGTTGCCACTGTAATGCCCATGATACAAACAGTATGCATGAAAAGCACACCAGAAGCTTTATTATATACAGAGTGGCCAATTCATTAGGCCCAGCAGCCCACTTTACATAAACTGGCTGATATGCCATTGTGGCTACATAATCAAGTGAATAGGACCACTCACAGCAGTAGTTTGGAAATAGTTACTGACTGTCCTTACTGGGAAGGCATCATGAAACAGACTGCCCCTGAAATGAATTATAATGGGTGCTCAACAGAGTGGTACACAAATTGGCAAAACTGCTGCACTTGTGGAATGTGAGAGAGCAATATACGGTGAGTGACACACAGCAAACAAACAGTACTGGGCATATGACCTATAGACAGAAAACAGCTACTTGACACAGGAGGTGAGCAGAGGATATCTGAATTCATACATGCCTTATTGTGAAGCAATTCAAATAACACAAAATGGGGATAATATCAAATGGTACCCAATGTGCACCATTCTTTGTGTCATAAATAACAGAAGATTCATTCATACAACATTGCTGTCTGCAGTCAACAAGATAAAATATCAAGTTGGCTCAAGAACACTGCATTCTAAATGACTGGAAAAGGATGTGCCCGACAAACTACATTTTCAACTGCACGATGCTAATGGAAGGATAAGAATTTGGAGACAACAGCACAGGAGTACGAATCCATCTTGCACGGTCACAACCATCCAGGCCAGAAAAGACAATTTAATGGTGCGGCCAAGATTTTATAGAAGATTTTCAATAATATTTTTTTATTTTACAATAAGACAAGCATCAAGTTTTCAGTACTACACACACTTTCTCGATTACTTCCACTGGGATCACTGTATTATATAAAGCAGCAGGTCTGAAAGGTACACAAACATCAGAATTCTGATTGTGCCAAAAAGGTTAAATGTACAACATATTTTTAAATCCATATCTATTACTATGTACATTTTAAAATCTGATTTTCAACTCTACTGGATATCCAAAAAAAAATCTGTAAAAGGAATTAGCCTGGGGATAACTTTGTATGGGAGAAGAACACATGCAAATGAACATACTAAGACGGTGAATGGCGCGATTCGTAATAAATTCAAAACTATTGAGCAATGCGAACGAATAGAAGCTCGTATTTGGACCTCTTCATTAGGTGAAATTCCGGAAGCAGAAAAGAAAAATATTGATAATTGGTTAGCTAAAGCAGTGAGAGATAAAAACAAAAAGTTTAAGGAAAAATTGAAGATTAAAGAGAATAAGTGGTTGAATCCAAAGTTAATGTCTACAGCACCTGGCCCACGGTTAATACCATCCCCCACTAACAAACATGTCATGGATCTGACTGAAGAAGGAGTAGATGAAAACCTGATTAATCTCCTCAATAAGGGATATAATTATAACCTTTCCTCCGCAACACTTGATAAAAAACGTATACTGATTGATTTAGAAAGCATCTGTAGTAAGGTAGAAAGAGAAGATGAAAATACAACAGTTACTTTAAGGAAAGAATTCTCAGACTGAGTCTCAAAATTTGTAAAAAAGCCAGTAAAAGTTGATTACAATTTTAATAGAAATGCCATTGCTGACCTTAAAAATTCAAAGCCAATGATAAAGTTGTAGCACTGAGAGCAGATAAGAGCAAAGTTTTGGTATTGGTAGAAAAAGAGAAGTATTACAATAAAATGGAAGCTGAATTGAGCAAGCCTTATTATGAAGAACTCAATGGTAACCCTATAGATCAAACTGTCAAAAATCTTAAGAAATTAATCAGCTCTTTAAGAAATAAAAAACAGCTTAATGAGCTCTTCAAAAACTTCTCCAAAATCCAGTCAAGAATTCCACAGATCTATGGTAAGATAAAAGTTCACAAAGAAGGCCATCCAGTAAGACCTATAATAGACACTAGAAATTCGCCACTCTCCAACATTAATTATTATTTACTTGGTCACCTCAGAGATATGTTCCCTTCTCCTCCCTACCTACTAAAAAATTCCATGCAGCTAAAAGGAAAACTGGACAACTTGCCAGAATTAATTCATCCAGTAATGGCAAGCCTGGATATAGTCTCTATGTATACCAACATTAACCTGGACATCCTCCTTGAATTCATTGCAGATGACCTTGCGGAAAAAATAGTATCCCATAATCACAATAGAGAAATACTACTTGGCATATATGAACTGCTCCTATTTTCCTTCAAGAATAATTTCTTCCAGTTTGGAAAGAAATATTACAGACAAACTTCAGGACTTGCAATGGGTTCTCCACTAGCACCTCTGCTAGCAAATTATTATATAAGTAAACTAGAGGCAAAAATCCTTATACAACCCTCCTTGTTTGCTCTCTATGTAAGGTACATGGATGATGTCCTAATTATAGTAGATACTGTGGACCAATCTCTACCCTCTCAGATTCTGGAAGAATTTAACTTACTAGAGAATACCTTGCAGTATACCCTAGAACAGGAAAGAGACCATAGCATCAATTACCTAGATTTAACCTTGACCTCAAGAGAGGGAAAAATATTCACTCAGCTTTTTAGAAAACCCACCAACACAGGGAAGATGTTAGACTTCTGCTCATTCCACCCTGATTATATTAAATCGAATACGGCGAGACAATTTTTGGAAAAGATTGAAATCCTGGTCTCTTCAGCTACTCAGAAAGATCTTCACAAAGAAGAATTAAAGGAAATATTGGCAGAAAACAATTACCCCTCCCCATATGTTGAAAAAATATTTAAACAAGTGCCAAAAAAGAAGCAGGAGAAAACCAACTTCAAATTCACCAGCAAAATTACGTACCACAAGGGACTTTTCAAGAAACTGAAAAGGATCTGAGCAAAATATAATATCAGGCTAGCTCCAGACCTTAATAACAAAATAAAGAAATTCCTGCCAGCTTTAAAGCAGAAAGAATTGGACATCCAATTGCAGGAAGGAGTAATTTACTGCATAGACTGTAACTGCAGACTCAGCTATATAGGAGAAACAGGGAGAAGTATTAAGGTCCGAATGAAAGAACACCAAGCAGCTATTAGGAACATTGGGAACAAAACAGGGCTAGACATATACAAGCAAGTGGACACTCCATAAATTGGGACTCAGTGAAAATAATCACCCACCAGTCAAACTTAGTAAAGAGGAAACTAGAAGAAGGGATTGAAATAGCAAGAAGAAGAAGTACCACAATTAACGATAATTGCGGATGGACTCTTCCAATTGAGTGGCAGCAACTACTCCAGTGACATAGTCCTGATGACGAACTAGGCTTTAGTTCGAAAATTTGACAACCAACTTTGAAGAAAAATAACCTCTATAAGACCCGTAAAAGAGTTATTCCACAATAATATTTATAATGGCAGATACAAGGTCCATTCCAGTTCTGGCAAAGCTTTGCTGAAAATGAAACACACACATGGAGTTTTGCCTATGATGTCAAGCTGCCTGCATCACAAGCAGTGTTAATAGATAATTCTGCACAACGCAAAATCAGTAACTGAAAAATATTGTTTTCTGTACAAAATCTTAGTGCTGTGTTGTGAAGTACTTCTGAATTAGAGGTGGTTTTGGGGGATTTATTTTCTACAATCTGTAGCTTACTTTTATAAGTTCCACTGGAATTAGAATATGAATGTGATTCAATCTTTGCTGATCTCTTCCTCCCACGCTGTCTCTCTCTGATGACTGATGGTTCTTCAGCCATCACGACGATGGTACTTCTGCTTTCCAAAGGAGATTCTGGAATTACCTGTGCCATTTCTATCAGTCGCATGAACATGGGGAACTCCCTCACGCAACTTCTGACTAATATGACCTTTTGCACTCATTATTCAGTTATTATTCTCAACACTATTCCTTGCCAACTAGTGATCTGTGTGTTGTGATTTGTTTTTTATATTCAAGGCATGCCTTCTCCAAAGCTTACATAAAAGCATAGTTTCCTCCCATCTTAAGTGAT
Organism: Macrothele yani; assembly: GCA_039090855.1. Taxonomy (NCBI): domain Eukaryota; kingdom Metazoa; phylum Arthropoda; class Arachnida; order Araneae; family Macrothelidae; genus Macrothele; species Macrothele yani. The sequence continues at coordinate 140,951,978 of CM077013.1, read as the reverse complement.
GGGTATTTTTCTTCTTCTATCAGGCGAATCACAACTTTTCATGCTGTCTCTGATCTTTGTGTACTAGATTTATGTGATCACCCTTCTCATTGTATATAGTCATCACATTTTTATAATTTTGCATTGCAGACTGTTGCTCTTTTACATTTTGCTTTTTGCCAATGAGTAGTTGAAGTCTTTGTACCAGAATTTTGTTTGAAAAAAAGACAAATTAAATGAGCAGATTTTTTCCAGATATTTTTGTTGTAAGAATCCCATTACAATGATCATGACTGAATTTGTTTACAACAGTTTCCTTTCACCCAGGATCTAAAGGATGAAGGAATTTTTGAGGTGTTGTTCCCCTGGTAGTATGTCTTTTTTTTTTTTTAGTGGGACCGAAAGACAAACTCTTGATTTGGTATGGTCATCCCAAACCGCCCCTATTGTATTCTTGAAACAGGCAATTAAAATAATGGTTTGAAAATATGCTAGGAGGAACGGTTTGCATTTGCAAGAATGCAGTTGTACACAGAGGTGTATTTACCCTTCAAGACTTTAAAACTGTTTCAAAAGTATTTTTAAATGAATAGTTGATTTAAAGTTTTAACATATCAACCAAACTATGCAGCTTCGAGGGTGTTGGAGAGAAATGTGCATTAGTAAATGTTTGCGTCCTATCTGGAGGAAAGGTTTACAGGCCGATCTAATTTTTTTTATTTTTTAAATAATTTATGCATAGATATTCATTAATTACACAGAAAGTGGCAATTTTAACCTTCCTAAACAGAATGCTGCTAGATTTTGTGATGCACAAAACTGATTAATATGTGACAAACAGAAGGAATTAGAAAAACACATTAAAACCAGACAGTAATTGTATCAGTTTGGTGTTTACAGTCAACTGAGTTTGAATCACCTCTATAAAATATACATTAAAAGAAACTGAGAAAAAATCACAATTAAGAATAAATAATCTCTCAGTATGCAACTAAACAATGTTAAAAATACTCAACTCAATATAAAATGTCACGTGTGCATTATATTAAAAATATGAATACCACATTTGAGCCATATTTACAACAGCACATTAAAGTAAAAAAAAAAAAAAAGTAAAATATAAATTTCAGTGAACAAGTTGGTCAACTTGTACACACATTAATCACTGAACAAATTAAATTCATACATGTTACAAACTTATTATCAGCTTTAAAATTTAACAGGTAGAGAAAAAAATACTGAGTCAATAATATTGCTATGAGCAAGCAATAAATTGAATTTTTTTTTATATGTCATACTTGCATACTTTTCGTGAATATGCAGTGTAATTAAATCAGCAGGAAGTTTAACTGCACAAATTATTTGTGACTAGCTAATAAGGGTACTTGTAAATGAAAGCTACAGTGCATAAGTAATGTTTCAGGCATTTTTTTTTTTTTTGCATTCAAGTATAAACACAACCAACCAGCTTATACCATCTTAGCTAATTCACACGACATGCCTGAGAAGGCATAATGACACACATTGCAAAATAAGTTTCAAATCTACTGGAAGACTAATACAAATTGCACCCATTAGGTTATTAACTTGCTGTATAGTGCTAAAATAACTTTTTTAGGTACTAGAAAAGTAAATCATACAAACTACAAATTATTCTCTTCTATGACAAATTCATTTTTTTGCCTTAACAGCTGACATAATTTCAAACTGTGGAACAAAAACTGAAATGTTTTAAATATAGTAAGTGTTTTGTTGCACAAGGGGCACAGGTGGCTTAAAGAGTATGCCACACCAAAAGAAACTATACACACACACACATCTGGCCATATGCCATTTCCTAGTTATGCTACTAGCTGATCCCTGAATGCTTATTGATTTTAAAATATTAAGCAGTAAATCAATAATTAGTAATTTACTATTTAAGTCATCAAAAAAGTTGCAATAGCAGTCATTTTAAAAATTTGGCAGTTTATTGCATTGGGTATATTAGTTACTGTTACACAAATTAAGGTGGGAGTCTAATGATTTTGCTCCCTTTACTTCCAATTGAAAAAATCTCGATCCTAATCCCTCAGCGAAGAAAGATTTTCCATACATCAGAATTGGTCCACTGATAAAAACATTGTAACTTAGATTGTACAATTGATATTTTTCGCAAAAAATGTTTCTAACTATATTAAAAATCAATAACTTTACTTTGATTGATTGAAGTTTAACCATCACCGTGAGCAACTCAGTGGGCTATTAGTAGTTATCTGTCCCTAATTTAAGTCACCAACTCCAAAAAAGGGAGAGAGCCAGTGCTGTATGACAAACACAACATCCATGCCTCAGCGGAATTCGAACCCGGGACCCATTTTGGGCGAAAGATCAGAAGCCATTGCTTAGACCACTGCGCCACTGGGATGGCAACTTGACTTTGATGTAGTCATGATACTTGCTTACAAATAGCACACCACTCTTCCTTACCACAACATCAAAGTAAAGTTTAAACAGAAGTCACGTTTTATAAGTGAGTAACGTAAAAATTCTCATTGGCTGCCACCGAGAATCGAACCCAGGGTCTACCAGTTACATGCCAGACATGCTTCCACTGCACCAGCAATGAGAATTATTCTGTGACTCACTTATAAAACGTGATAAGAGGACTTCTGTTTGATGTTCCTAGTCCACGTCAAATGTCTGCATTAATTATTCATTCGCCTTCTAGTTATTTGTTCAGTTGCTGCTTACCATGTTTGGTAGATCCCCAGCATTGTGCGAGGCTCCAAGAAGCAACCTGCCAACCGGCTTGGCAGTTAGTCGTATGCGAGTCTGAAGAATTTGAGGCCGCTTTGGTGCAGTGGAAGCATGTCCAGCGTGTAACTGGAAGACCCTGGGTTCAATTCCCGGTGACGGCCAATGAGAATTTTTCCGTGACTCACTTATAAATGTGGAAAGAGCGATGACTTGTGTTTGATGTTCCTAGTCCACATCAAATGTCTGTATTAACAAAGTAAAGTTATTGATTTTTAATACAGTTCACGGTAGGGCAAAAACAGATGGTACAATCTAAGTTAGGATGATTTTTTTTTTTTAATCAGTGGGCCAATTTTGATGTGTGGGAAATCTCTTCACTGAGGAAATAGGGTCCAAATTTTTTCTATTGGAAGTATAGAGAGCAAAATCACTAGACATCCACCTAATTATGTAACCAATTACAACAATAAAAATGAAATTCACTCACATTATGTAAAAAAAATATGGCAATGTGGAAGCTCTCAAACTATATCATCTAGCCTTTTTTGATCAAAGTTTGAAAGGAAACATTTAACCCCTTCAGTGGCAAGTATTTTTTTATAAAACTTTTCTTAAGACTTTTTGAGTTAAATGGAAAACTTCCAGGCAATGTTTGTTTGAACAATTTTGATCTAATGGAACTGTTCTGGGCAATCGCGTTTTAGACCAGATCGTGCAGCACGAAAAATTTCCAGGAGTGCCATTGAAAGGTGCAGCAAGGAAATTTTCTGGGAGTACCACTGACAGGAGTGCAATGACGAAATTTTCTGGGAATGCCACTGATAGTGAGTGCACAGCAAATAATTAAATTCAGGAAATTTTCCGAAGTGCCACTGAAAAAGTTAAATTGTTGCTATATCATTTTTATGTTGTTGCCAGATCTCTATTCTTGTTTAGATTATTGCCAGATTTCTATTCCATCCATTTTCAGAGTAAGGAGAGCTAAGGCAGCATTACAGAGTTTATAGTTTTTATATCTTTTGTGTTCAGTCATATCTGGGAATAATTACAAATAGATCGACTGGACACCAAAAATGCAAAAATTGGAAACTAATGTTCTTATATATATATTGGCTTCCCGCTAAATATCTTATCAGAGCTCTTTTGAAAAAAATCTAAATAAGTTGTTTCCTTCTCAGATCAGTAGAAACCTCATTATTGTGAAAGCCTAGAAACTTATATTTCCTCCAATAACAGCAATTTGGACCCATTAAATCATCCCCATGATGTGGAAATCTGTTCTCAGTTTGAAAAAATAAATAAATTTAGATTCTGACAACCACATAAAGGAGCACAAGGATAGAGATCACCTAAAAATTTACTTTGCAAAACTTTGAAAAAGATGACATATAGTTTGAAAGATTCCACATTGCCCCCTTTTTTTATACATAAGTGAATTTCATTTTTATTGCTGTATTTCTAAGTTATGTATTTTTGTCCATTCCTCTTAAAGTAACAAAATTCGTGATTGTGCAGTAAACTAGCTGCATGCAGTAGATCAATGTAAGTAGGTTATGTGGTCTTATGTTTTGTCCTATGACAGCTATGCAAACCATCCATAGATTGACAATTTGCATACATTCACCAAAATGTCCATAAAATCACTTAAGGACAGAAACAATTGTAAAAAAATGGCAGTTAGTTTTCTTCATAACTATTACTTCTGAACTTAAATACCAAGAAAATATTTCTGACAACATAAAAAATGTCATTTGTGTAAACACTTTCTAATTCTTTTGACATTTGCATAATGTTTGCATCATCCCAGAAATCAAAACTGTTTTTCCTGCAATAAAAATCTAATTTTTTTCTTTTTTGTTTTGGGGCTTAACATTATATGAGCATCTACAACAGCTATAAGGAGTTGCCCGTAATTTAGAATCGCGTGCTTCAGGGAAGGGAGAGAACCAGAGCTCGAAGGTTAAACACTACATTCACATCTTGCATTTGGATTAAAGTCACAAGCCACATCTTGCATTTGGACCTGTGTGGTATTGAAAAGAAATAAAGTATTCATGCTTACATTTCATAGTAACTATGAATAAAAAAGAAAAAAAAAACAACTTAGAATGACGGTTGAGTGTCAGAGCATCACAACTATAAATGATAGCAGAAATAGTATGGTGAAAAGCTGAAGAATATACAAAATAATCACTTTGGTCCATGCTTGACAATTAAAATCTATCAGTAAAATTTCCTTTTTGATCTATTAAAAACTCTTGCTGGGACTTGTAGCAAGTTTTCCAAGGATATAATTTTGTACTTTAAATTTCACACTGAGGTAGAGATTCCCTTTTACTCTATTAAAATATATTTCAGTTAAATCAAGTAGTTTTTAAATATAGCAATGAAAAAAGCTGTGTTCTATAAAAAAAAAAAAAAAAAAAAAAAAATAATGCATGTTGACTTTTACATCCCATGCTAAAAAAAGCATGGAATGTAAAAGTTAACATGCATTAAATAAAATTATTTTATGCAGATCTGTTTTTCTGGAAGTAAACTTAACTCTGCTGTGTGTACTCTTTGCTTTCTAATTTAGGAACACAGGACAGGCGTGCTGGGAAACAATGAGTTAAATGTGGGCGTGAAAACAAGGTACAGACTTCGTCACTACTTTTAAAGAACTTTACTGCTTCAATTAAATGCCCGAGGTTTTTCAAACAGCAGTACTCGGGCATGAAAGTGGTCATGGTAGAAAAGGCTGAACGTTTCCCACATAGGAATATGCAAAAATACACCCATCGTCAAAAAAATAGTTGCACCCAGGAGGATGCGTCGGATTGCAATGCTATTCGGGAGAAAGGTAAAGTTACTAGGAACAATAAATAATTAAACATAGAGACTGATATGGGCAATATTTATTGACCTACACGCCAATAAGTAGTGTCTCTCAGTATGGTGTCGGGCCGCCATGTTTGCTCACACAGCATGCCAGATGTCTCACCATTTCTATTATTGCATTTCTGCATCAATCTCAGGAATTACCCTGATGGCTTCCAAAAAGGCGGAATTCCACCTTTTGGCGGAACTCTTTCACCCCTGAGTACTTCAGTAATCTGCAGGTAGGTACACCAATAAATGCCTGTGACCACTCAAGGTGATGACAAAAATGTGACATGGATATGGAATTTTCAGCCACATTAGACATTTGAGTCATAAAACTACTATTAACACTAGAACAATGTTTCCCAAAGTGTATTCTGCAGAATGTGAAAAGATGTTCCATGAATGAATTGCAATTATCGTATTTTTATTCATATAATCTGCAGCGGCGTAAAATTTGCACATCACAAAATCCAGGAAAAGTAAAATATAATAAATATGAAATGTTGTGCACAATAGCAAAGAGAATCGAAGATTTGAGCTTCTTTATTTACGGAAAGCCTGTTTATCCTTAATCACACTAACAATAGCTGTAATGAAGAAACTCCTCTTGTAATTCCACTACCACGGAAACAGACTATTGAACCCTGTGCTTTGATGGATTAATTCTTCTTGACTGACCTCCTTCATCAGTACTTCCATCAATGTTATATCCTCACACCGAGTCTGCACTATTTAAACCTTCTACATACCTTTGGAATTTGGATATTATATCTAGCAACTACTGGTATTGCTCACCCCCTTTACTACATCTGATGATCTTTTTTTCTTTTTTTGATTGAAGGTTTAACGACCACCGTGAGCAACTCAATGGGCTATAAGCAGTCGCCCGTCCCCAATTTAGGGTCACTGGTTCCAGGGAAGAGAGAGAGAGCCAGTGCTGTAAGACAAACACCAAATCCATGCCTCACCAGGATTCGAACCTGGACCCCGTTCGGACGAATGATCAGAGGCCATCGCTTAGACCACTGCGCCACCGGGGCGGCTCTGATGATGATCCTGCCACGGTATTGAAAGGACCTAATGTACTTTTAACTACCATCTTTTAACTCGTGATTATTATGCGTGATGTGTGTTTTATAAATCATTTTATTATCATTTTATCGAGCAATAAATGGCACAAATCTTTAATTCTCTTTGCAAAAGAAAAATAAATTCCTTCATATAATCCACAGGCTGTGGAATTCGGGGGGGGGTGCACTGGATCTCAACATCCCCATACCTGCAATGTTGATCCCAACCCACACTTTCGTACAGAAAAGTTGCAATTCACTGCATGACCCAGCGGTCCAAAGAAATGGGGAAAAAACATGCAATCTTCTTATTAAAAGAAAAATGGCATTTCAAATGTTTTTGTTATTTTTAAGTGAATAAAGAGCAACAACTACAAGATTTGTCAGCATTACTGTAGTTAGACCTGAGAGTTCCGTAGTTACGATTCTGTAGTACGCAATTCCATAGTTAGCCCGGTGGCATCCATTAACATGTGTGACACTGGACTTCCTACAGCACATGATCATTCATGAGATCAAATAATATCACCTTCTTTGAATCATATTTCCTGTCAAAATGTTTGTAAGTAAATAAAAACACTTCTTTCCAACCGTTTGCAGACCCTCCATCTTCATACTGCATTACATTTTCCTGTTATTAACGCATTTCTGGTAATTTTCCAAATGCGCAACATCTCTTGACAGTTGCAACGCAGAATTTTTTTTTTAAATGAAGTTTTGCAAATATGTTAATTTTTTTAAGCGGCAGATAATCCACAGAACCTAAATTTATAACTTTTTAACAGATAATACACGGATTATAGGACAAAAACACGGTAAAAAAATTTAAAGTTAGTCTATTTGAAACCTACTTTACAACACTTTGAATTATAATTTATCACAGAACTTTTGTTCCAGGTACTTATTTGATCTCATATTGAATATAAGTAAAGTCATTTGCATATTTGCATATCTGAGCACAAATGCATATGGACCCAGATGAGAACACACAGATGTTTGCAAATTCCTAATTCATTGAAAATTCTGTTAAGTGAGACACTGAATGAGGCAATGATCCATTCATTCAGTTAGTTACATTTTTTGAAATGTACTGACTCAAATTCTTTAAGAGCATAGGCAGAGGGTGTGTGGGGGATAATTTGATCCACAATTTACTGGATGCTGCGGAGTTATTATATAATATTACTAAAGGACCTAATAAAAGGTCTTCCAAGAAACTACCTCCATAGGTATTCTGAAAGTTTTTTGTAATTAAAGTGTTCTGCTCTCAAAAAAGTTTGGAAAACATTGCACTACATTAAGACTATTAAGACTTATTAACTTGTTCCTGAGAAACAGCCATTCAAAAAACATTCACACGGTAAACCCTCGTTTCCTGTATGAACAATGTCATAAATCAGATTCAATCTTGGATGGATTACACACAAGACATCAAAAAATGAGCAATATAAAATAAAAGAAAAATGAATGCATTTACAAAAATTAATTATGGATATAAAAATGAGCATTTAATGTGCAAGATGGGGTGTGGAGGGGAGAATGGGAGATGGAGCTCTAAACTTTCATTAATCTTGATTCCTAAGTTTCGAAGGTTCAACATTTTATATTTAATATAGATATCCTTGAACTGTTTGGATGAGCTAGTAGTACATAGCATCACTTTCCCCCTTTTCATACATTGTTGAAGGCAAAATAATTTAAAATGTTGAAAAAAAAAACTAATCTTTTAACTCTTATGTGCTGGGGATATTTCAATTTAAGTGACAAAGGAAAATTTGAGGGAACAATACAGATATTTCACTTTTCCACTTGTTATATGGAATCACTTAATACTTTCAACCCTTTTTTTATGTATTTCACAAGGAAACTTAGTGTTAATCCTACTACTTTATTTTAGCCTGCAAAGGTATCACAAGTGCTCAAATACGAAATTGTTAAAAAAAGTGATATGGGATTTTTGCATAATGGTCATGATATTTATTATACACTGTTCAGTACAATGCAATAATTATTCTTGGTAATAAATGAAGTCATGACACCCATAAATTTTCAATATTCTGGTGACATGTTGGGTTTACGTTTTTTTTTTTTAAGGTACAAATTAAGTCTTTTTTAATTGCAGTTGTCAAATTTTAGAAATAGAATCTTGTTCAACTTCATCACTGAAATAGTTATTGCCATTCAGTTGGAAGTGGCCAACCATTATAGTCATTTAGCATGGTACATTTTCTCACTATTTCTATTCATTCTTCAAGTTCCCTCTATATATTATGTGTGACTGGCAGATGACTGCCTTTACCTAGTTCCATTTCGTGGAGTGTATAACAGCGCATAAGAATAAAAATTTTGATGGGAGAACACCAAACCGTGGTCAAAAACACATGACAAACAAGACTGCATTAGACAAATGAGCATATGCAACTCGACGCTGCCTGAAATGAAACTTGGTAAAATTGTTAACTTGCCAGTCACTCCTAATATAGGGGAAACAAAAGGATAGAAATAGCAAGAAGAAAGGTATCATGCTAAACAACTACAATGGTTGAGCACTTTTTCCACAACTAAGTCACAACAACTACTCCAGTGACAGTCCTGGAGAACTAGATTTTAGTTTAAAAATTTGACAACCAAAACTGTAGAAACATAATTTACTTCTAAACCCACCCACCCACACACACAAAACAACTAGTCACAGCAGTAACTAATTACTTATGATGTATTAACATTTCTATTTTTTTATTTGGGAGTTTGACAGCCCTGGTTGAACATATAAGGCTAAGAAATAATTCATGTCTTATTCCGAACAGCAGAAACTAGGTAAGACAGAACATTTGAGTTCCTGACAAGAAACATATGTTGCATTTGGATCTTGAACTTGATAAGCATGAAAGTACAGCTCAACCACCCAGAACATTTGTCACTAGGGAAAATGGCACGCAGACATTTTGAATGTTTTTTTTTTGTTTTGTTTTTTTGTACTTAAGTACACATATCCAAATTTTATGGCACAGCAGTACAATCAATTCCACACATTTTCAAGTCACAAAATTTATACTTAGAATTTGTCACCTGACATTTGTAAGTACAATGCAAACCTGATTCAACAAGTAAAAAGATATCAAAGTAGTTCTAACTGCACTTATTATGACAGCTCTAGCATCCATTCTGAACACAACTGAGTGCACTATACTTACATGTGACAGGTTCTGTCGAAATAACACAAAGCTAAAACATTATAATTTTAAAAAGATGTGCAAATTATGTCATTCTAACTAATCACAAAAATCAATCACTGGCAAATATGATCATTAAGTTCTAAAAAGTTCAAATTCCTTTGGTACAATGGCTGATAGCATAAGCTGTAACTCTTGAAAGACTTAATGCATTGATAAAACATGTTGCTTCAAAACTAATTACACAACACTCTCTTGAAAAGACTTTCACTTGTCAACTCCACAAGATTTTTACAGATATCTGTGCCCAGTGAATATTGCAGAATTCTAAATATACAGTCACGGTTTATTAGAGTATGTCTGGCTTCTAAAAGTAATTGACACCAAGGAACTGAAAATAAAAAAAGCACACAGTTATGATTTTTACATGATCGAGAATATTGGTTATTAACTTAAAACTGATTTAAACTACATTAAATAAATTAACATATTTTTTGGCATATGAAACTTTTTTTCAGCAGTTTGGGCCTTGACTTACCTATTGTGTGCTCACTGAAATTTCTCAATGAGAAAAAATATATTGTATCTTAAAATTGGTCACGACCCAAGCACCCGAAATGCAATATTATTAAGGAACCATTCCAAAACTGTACAGAATGTAATTTTTGGTCCACTCAGAACTTGTTTTAAAAGCATGCTGAAACAGACATTTGTATTTGACAGAAACATGACCAATTCGGAGTGGCAACAGTTGCATGTTTTCTCCCCCTCACAATCTCTCAAAGACACAGTAGGTGGCATTCACCATTAGTTTTCAAAAGCTGTCAGAACTACAGTAGGTGCAACTTATTTATCTTGCAATGATGAAATCTCTAAAACACGTTCTCTGCCAGGCAGTTGATCAGCTGATGACAATCGCATCAACAGCCGACACATGCACTTTAAGAACAACAATTACCACCAGCTTACAGTCTTTTTTCACCTCTGTCAATCTCTGAACTGTGTCTATCAACTGAATTAAAATCAATTCAAATTAACAGTTCATATTCCGACCCATAAAATAGATTGGCAAAACTACTATCCTCATCTAAGTGCATAAATTCAATATTAATGGGAAATATTCTAGTTGCTTAATGCTTACCTATGCATTCTGCTTCTACAGATGAGTTACAATTCTTACACGTCGTTAGGTCCTTGTTGATGCCATTGTCCATTAGTCCGTTGTAGATGATGCACATTCACTCACAACACTCTTTTCACTTTGGGTAAACACTGTAGATCTTAATTTTATGGATCATTAACATCAACTAATAACCGTTTATTATGCTCTAAATTTTTCGCCCAGTCTTTGGGCATCCTCAGGAGCGTGGCGATGTAACCACCAATGTTCGTGCCTCACTACTCGATTATGAAGTCCGATACTCTGCGTTGCCTTTGTCGGATACTCAGTCTTCGATACATTTCTTGAAAAACCTTGTTTGGTGCCACCTATGTTTCACTTTTCTCTTTATAATTAAAAAAATATATATATCATTCACGTTATTGATCGTCTATGCTGTTTATAACTTCATCTTTTCTTATCACTATTCTCGTCTTTTTTGTAGGTTTTTTTTTTGTGTAGTTCTTTTTTCTTGCCTGATTAATTCTTTCCAGTGGCTAGATAATATGTTAGGGCCATTAATGGTTACATACTCTTGTCTTATTTTTATACATTAATATCAATTCCTCCATTCTCATTTGTCTCTCTGATCTGTTATTTCTTCTTAGCATTTTGATTTCATCAAATTTAGGGAATGTTTGGTTGTCCATGCAGAATTGTACAAAGGCTGTTTTGGCTTCTCTTTTTTTTTGCCAGTTTGATATATGCTGTTTTAGCATTTTTTTTTAACATGTTTTTTGTACTTCCAATGTACGATATTGGGGGGATGTGTGCTATAGGAATTTCGTATGTTCCCGATTCCTCTATGATCTTGCTCTCAGTTTCTTTGTTAATTGTCATATTCTTCATTGTGTTTACCGAACTTCCTAATTGCAAACCATATTTTGCACAAGGATATATTGATAAAATGCACACAGCAATATCCGAGTTACAGTGTGAAAGCGCCAATGATGATCATACAGAAAAACAACTAACATTCTTAGCATCGGTGAGGAATTATAGTACGCTAACCAGCAATGGGAGCAGGTATGCCAAAAAATATTCTCGAAAATTAAAACACAAAGAAAACACACCATTAAGACAAAATATTTAAAAAATTTACCACTCATCAATCTCGAAAAAAGTTGTACAGCTACTTTTCACCAATATTTATGAGGATCAATATACATTAAAGAACAGCTATGAATTTATTGAAAATATCAAAGAGATAAATCAGGACCTCACTGAATTTATGATGGCATCAATGGATGGGAAAGCATTGTACCCAAGTACTCCTGTCGATCTAGGCATCGAGCTGATTATGCAACAATTAAATAAAAATAATTATCTAAACATGACACAATTGACTGAATTAAAGAATATATTATGTTTCATCAAGGAAAACAATGTCTTCCAATTTGAAGGACATATATAAACAAAAGCAAGGTCGCCCAATGGGGTCCCCATTATCAGCCTTATACGCAGAAGTGATAATGGCGTATATTGAAGGAAAAGTTATTCAAACACAACCGGAGAAACCCCTGCTTTACACACGTTATGTAGATATTATATCTAAACTCAACAAAGCTGAGTTACAAGGTCTGGTTAATCGTTTCAATGAAATCTGTAACTCCATTGAACTGACTATAGAATTTGAGGTAAATAGTAGCCTGGCATACTTAGACATCCTACTTATGAAAAATAAAAATAATTTTGACTACACCGTGTTCAGGAAGGAAATGTACATTCTGGTACTTATTCCATACTCTTCACACCACCCAGTTATTAAAAAAAAAATAAAAAAAATAGCATAGTAAACTTGATTCAAAGAGCATACACGCACACTTCAAATAACAAGCTAAAGAATCAAGAACTTGAGTATATAATGAAAATAGATAAAAATGGATGTGCGAGAGTAAAAGACATATGGCTAAGAAAATTAATGGCCAAGAAGCTAACAAATCACGAGGTCAAAGAAAGGAGAAGAAGAAATGAAAATATATTGGAGCATTCCTATACTTAGAAGGTATTAGCAAAGAAATAAATAAACAATGTGCGAAATATGGTTTGCAATTAGGAAGTTCGGTAAACACAATGAAGAATATGACAGTTAACAAAGAAACTGAGAGCAAGACCACAGAGGAATCGGGAACGTACGAAATTCCTATAGCACATATCCCCCTGGGCAATGTCGTACATTGGGAGTACAAAAAACATGTTAAAAAAAGGCTAAAACAGTATATATCAAACTGGCAAAAAAAAAGCCAAAACAGCCTTAGTACAATTCTGCATGGACAACCAAACATTCCCTAAATTTGATGAAATCAAAATGCTAAGAAGAAATAACAGATCAGAGAGACAAATGAGAATGGAGGAATCGATATTAATATATAAAAATAAGACGAGAGTATATAACCATAATGACCCTAACATACACTGGCGTGCAAAAATTAAGGACAAGACTATTTTTTGAATGCAACGTGTTGAAGTGCTCCACATAGACTCAAATCATACCATAAGATCCCCAAGATGTAAGAATATGGGACAAGTGAGCAAAACTGTCCAAACAAGGAATCCAAATGATACAATGGCACTTTATTGAAAAGGTGGCTTTGAGCTCAACTGGACAGAAGACAGAAACATCCATGTGACAGGTGGCTGCCAAGAAAAATCCAGTCTTTAGTAGGGGATATGATCACCCCTGACTGCGTTGCAGGATTTACAATGTCTGTCCATGCTGAGGACGAGGTTGTCAAGGAGCTGTTGAGGCATCGCGGCCCATTCCTCTAGTAGCACCAATCACAGCTGCGGAATCATCGCTGGCGGCTGGTGATGTGCTGCCAAGCGTCTCCCGAGAAGGTCTCGCACGTGTTCGATTGGATTTAGGTCCGGGGACCTTGCGGGCCAATCCATACATTGAATATCTTCACTCTCCAACAGCTCTGCAACAACCACTGTACGATGAGGTGTAGCGTTGTTGTCCATGAAGAGGAACTCTGGACCCACAGCACCTCTAAACAGACGCACATGAGGCAGGAGAACCTCAGTACAATAGCGGACACCAGTGACAGAACCTCCTTGGAAGATGTGGAGGTCAGTACGGCTACCAAGCATGATACCGCCCCAAACGAGAACTCCGCCACCTCCAAACCGGTCCCTTTCAATGATGTTGGAGGTGTGATTGCGTGTTCCCTGCTCTTCTCCAGATGTGTATACGCACAGAATCGCTCGTCAGACTAAATCAGCTTTCATCCGTAAAGAGAACTCAACCCCATTGCTGATCCGCCACCTCCAAACCGGTCCCTTTCAATGATGTTGGAGGTGTGATTGCGTGTTCCCTGCTCTTCTCCAGATGTGTATACGCACAGAATCGCTCGTCAGACTAAATCAGCTTTCATCCGTAAAGAGAACTCAACCCCATTGCTGATGTGTCCAGTTCTTGTGTCCCTGGCACCACAGAAACCGCCGTCTCCGATGAGTAGGCGTTAATGGCACACACCGTACTGGTTGTCGTGCAAATAGACCACCTTTGTGCAGCCTCCTGACCACGGTAAAACGCGATAACGGACGCCCAGTTGTCTGTTGCATGTGCCTTGCGATTTCTCCCGCTGTCTGCCGTCTGTCTCTTCTCGCCTGTAGGACAATATACTGGTCGTCCGCCGCCGTGGTTGCTCGTGGAAGACCACTGCTAAACTTTCGGACAGCTGCTCCTTTCGTTTGAAATGCTCTCCAATCTTATGAAATGATGCTGTGAGCGATCCCAAACTCCTCGGCCACACTAGTCACACTTCGACCTTCTTCCAACTTCCCAATGACGAGACCTCGGGTAAAGTCATCCAGATGTCGTCTACTGGATCGCCTGTTGGCCAAATCACATGGTGGCAGCAACTAGACGTCGTTCAAACCGATGAACACTGTGCAATAGCTTTCACCGAATTGATGAGCGCACACCGCCTGTGTTCTTTATACCCTTCCGATAATACCCCCCTCCCCACGTCATGCTGCATATATGCGCATGTCCTACTGTACCGGACCCTAGTCTATCTCCTGAGTGGTCTTTTGGTCCATTCTGGCTGCTCGTTCCGCTGTTATGCAAATTTCTCCTCTGCGTCCTTAATTTTTGCACACCAGTGTATTATCTAGCCACTGGAAAGAATCAGGCAAGAAAAAACTACACAAAAAAAACAAGAGAATAGTGATAAGAAAAGAAAAGATGAAGTTATAAACGGCATAGACGATCAATAATGTGAATAATATATATATTTCATTTTTAAAATTATAAATATTAAATTATTTTTTAATTATTAAATTATAAAGATTAAATTCCAACTTCCCAATGACGCGACCTCTGGTTAAGTCATCCAGATGTCGTCTACTGGATTGCCTGTTGGCCAAATCACACGGTGGCAGCCACTCGACGTCGTTCAAACCGATGTATACCTTGCAATAGCTTTCACCGAATTGCTGAGCGCACACCGCCCGCATTCTTTATACCCTTCCGACCCCCCCACGTCATGCTGCATATATGAGCATGCCCTACCATACCGGACCCTAGTCTATGTGTGGCCTTTCGGTCCGTTCTGCCTGCTCGTTACGCTGTTATGCTAATTTCTCCTCTTCATCCTTAATTTATGCACACCAGTGTATTATCTAGCCACTGGAAAGAATTAATCAGGAAAGAAAAAGAACTACGCACAAAAAAAAAAAAAACAGAAAAAAGACAAGAGAATAGTGATAAGAAAAGAAAAGATGAAGTTATAAACGGCATAGACGATCAATAACGTGAATATAATATATATATATTTTTAATTATAAAGAGAAAAGTGAAACATAGATGGCACCAGCAAGGTTTTTCAAGAAACGTATCAAAGACTGAGTATCCAACCAATGCAACACAGAGTATCGGACTTCATAATCGAGTAGTGAGCCACGAACATCGTTGGTTACATCTCCAAGCTCCTGAGGATACCCAAAGGCAGGGCAAAAAATTTAGAGCATAATAAACGGTTATTAGTTGATGTTAATGAACCATAAAATTAAGATCTAGAGTGTCTACCCAAAGTGAAAAGAGTGGTTTGAGTGAATGTGCATCATATACAACAGACTAATGGACAATAACATCAACAAGGATCTAACAACATGTACTCATCGCTAGAAGCAGAATGCATAGGTAAGCATTAAGCAACTAGAACATTTCCCATTAATATTGAATTAAAATCAACAATTTTGTTCCATTCATTATGCTTAACTTAATTTATTTCATGTTTCCGATCGAAATTAAAAGCTCATTTGGTGTCCGATTCAAATTAGACTCTGGAAAGAACCACTGAATGATAACTCGCTCAGCAACAATCACTCCGATTTGGCATGCTGTGTATTGCCTTGCTCTTTCTTCACCTATGTGTGGTTAATCTGTATTCTTTCCATCCTACTGTTGGTCAGAGATAATACGGTGGTGTGGGTTTGTAAGAAAAAAATAAGCTTACGAAATTAAACTTTTTGCTGAAAAAAAAATATGGACGTTTTGTAGAAGCATGTATGTACACGTTCTTCATAATTTTTAACTTTTCATGCATTATCTCCTCTGCTGCTACCTGTCCCGTTCGTCATATCTAAATGAAAATGGGAAACTTGCATTAAAAACAATGTACTTTGAATAAACTGTACAAAAAAAATGTTTACCTGTCTCAATGTCATTTGTTATCCATTTAATAAAAATTTCCTTCCATGTTGGCTGACAGGAGCTATGGAAGATGGTCGGTCAAGATGCAGTTGACTCAATGAATCTTATCTGGACCGATAGTTCAAAGTCAATAACACAAATATAAAACATTGAATGGCTATGGCACGAAGTGAAGAAAAACGCGTTACACCAGTTAAAATGTGGCAAAGTTCATTAAAAACATACCCTTACTGTAACAAGGTTCTCAAAGGAAGAAGTTTAGGAATGAAAATTATACTCACTATGAACAATGGAAGTCACTACTGAAATGAAGCATTCACTTTTACAACGAAACTGTTTTTTGGTGGTGGCAACCACAAACTTTAGTGACGTCGAAGGTCTGCGTACGCACGGTGACAGCGGCCCCGTGGGTGTGACAGTGTGTGAAGGACGATGAGAAGGACAGTAAGTTGGACTTTGTACGCTCCCTGAGGATGATGAACGAGTCATTCACTGAAATACATAGGATATCGACAATATGCCGAGTTCTGTGAAATTTCTGCTGTTCCTGTGCCCTCGTTGGATATCGTTTTTGGTGCAAAATAATTTTTTTAATTCGTTTTTAGTAGGCCATTCCATTTGTTTAACATTCATGTTTATGCTTCAAAACTTATTAAATTTATTGCGTGTTTTTTTCCTTGCCTTATTAATATAAGAGCAATTTACTGTATAAATAAGGAAAATGCCTCAAAAAAATATAGTTACAGAGTTTTGGAACACTATTTGTTCTAGACTCTCTAATACTCAGGATTGACTTATCTATGAATGAAGATAACCAAATTAAGAAATTTAACTCATTTAACTTATACGCTATTTCTCACAGGGAAGGGGATAATTTGTCAGTTGAACAAGGATGCAGCTATCACCGCTGCTGTCTCTTACAAAATCATTCTAATTCATGCAGGTAAAGTTTTATGTACTCTAATTACCTGGTCATAACACGGAGGTTCTAAATATGCATTTGGGATGTTCTAGTTGGTGTTCACACCCATATATCAGTCTGCAGAAGAGAGGGGGAATCTATATATCCAATCCACCAACGCCACCTACTAAAGCGATTTTCACGATTTTTTTTTTTTTTAAATGAAAGCTACTGACCCACAGATTTGTCATCGCTAATTTTTAATGTCACAAGTAATTTCTTTTTATGTTAGCATGGCATTTTTGTACAATCTGCCAGTCGTTATTCTGGCATTTTGTTCTTGCTTCACTATTTGCAGTGTCATGTGCCTTTCTGCGGTGGCTGGACTTGGAACTAAGCCCTCTGCTCTCAACTATGCAATTGTAATTATCCAAAATGGTTCAGTAGTTTTCGAGATTAGCAAAAAAAAATTATATGTTACTGTGAACTACTTTCACGTTGGGCGTGATCAGGTTGTATATAAACAAAGCGGAAAGACACAGGAAATCGGGAACTACTTGAAAGCGATCTGATTCGGTAGTACAGCCAAAAATAATAAAAACAATAATAAAAAAATAAACGAAACAGCCCATGTCCACCAGAAAATAATAAGCTTCCCAGCGGTGAAAGAATTATCCAATTGGTTCAGTTGTTTTTGCAATTACCTCAAACACATAAACAAAGTTTCTCTTTGCATTTTTCGAATTTAATAAACAATACATTTTCTCATAACTTGTGTGTGTGTGCAGTTTCAGACCATTGGTGAAAGTTTTTCAGGCTAACATCCCTTGAAATTATATTATGCCAACCAAAGACTTATGTTACTGTGAAGTATTCTTCCACCCCTCACATTGCATCGCTGGGTTACCAATGCTCAATATGGAGTTTCACCTCTGACTCTTTCATTCTCATACAATCCGTAACATCTGCAGTGGAATGCTATTATGATTAACCATCTACCTCACATTCTACTTTTTCTATAAACCAGCAGTACCCATCCAATGGTGCGGTGTCTGCTACTGGCGCCTGACAGGCAAAACTACTGTATACATAAAAAGCAGGGGCGCACAATTTCGGCAGATGAAATTCACATGAATCTGATGTTCTAAATTGATTTGTTTACTTTTCTCACAAGCTTTAGACACTTATATCCTAATAGTTGTATTACTATTATTTTTACTGTTTCACACATTATGAAAGTTTGAGTTGAATGCTCTATTGCCTCAACTCAAAAACTTTCATAACGTGTGAAACAGTAAAAATAATAGTAATACAACTATTAGGATATTTTATAGCCACAAAAACAAAATGGATAGTTAAAACTAACCAAGTTATCTGATTAGATACTTATTTTCGTCCAAACATGTGCCGTCAGGAGCAGCAGGGTATATATTAACATAATTAATAAACACACACTCACATATTAATATATATACACTCATCAAAAAATAGTTGCACCCAGAAACAAGTGTTGAATTGCAATGCTATTCGGGAGGAAAGTACAGGTTACCAGGAACACAAAATGATTAAACATTGAGCCTGATATGGGCAATATTTATTGGGCTACACAACAGTAAGTAGTGTCTCTCAGTATGGTGTCGGGCAACCATGTTTGCTCATACCCCATGCCAGATGTCTCGGCATGGAGTTGTACAGGTTCCTAATGGTGCCCTGCGATAAGCCATTCCATGCAGCTTGAATTTGTTGTTGGTAACCCATTGTATACACTGCCCATTAATAATTCAACTGTTTACTATAGTTATGCATTTTATTACGATTCGTGTTATATGACAAGAAAAAATTTCAGTCACAGCTTTTTTAACCGTGCATGGCAGGCGTTATGAACTAGTATCTATTATAACACATGCTATTCCACAGGGATTGTAGGTAGTGGTCCAAGTAAGAGGAGCCCATATTTACGTATTTAAGGGTGTCCACTGAGAAAAGTTTTACCATATATTATATACACTTGTAGGCCACAGATCATTATGACTACCCATCTCCACAAGCAGACAAGTCTAACGACACATAGAAGTGACATCACCAACTGGCATGAAATATATATATTGCTGGCATGGACAGAGCATGTCAGTTCACCAGTGAAAGAGGCCCATGCAACGGGAAAAGGGAAAGACTTATCATAGGTTGAGTGGGAAGTGATTACTGAAACTAGGAAGGTGGGAGCCAGCATCGCATCCCAGCAACTATATGCATTTTTGGCTATTCAAGGCTGCCATAGTGAAAATGTAGTGGGAATGGTCACAAAAGGGTCACACATCCACCCAACAGGACACCAAGGAGAGACTACCACTGGTTGACAGACTAAATGAAAACCGGTTAACGTGCAGTCCAGAACAGCAGATGGGTCGTGATCCCTCGGTTGTTGGCAGACTACAACCAAGGCAAACAGAGTAATGTTTCCAAACACACAATTTAGTGGATGCTCGTTTGGATAGATAGGCTTAAGAATTGTAAGCTCATTTACATGTATCAATGCTGATTGAACATCAATGGCAATTCCACCTGAAGTGGGCACAAGAGCACTGTGAATCGACACTGGAAAAAGAACTGCCTGGTCTGATGAATCCAGTTTCCACCTCCAACATCCTAATGGACAGGCATGTCTTCTTCTTGACATAGGAAATGCTACACTATTAAGGAATACATGAAATTATATGAAACGTACAACAATTGTAGACAAGTAGGTGGGAAATATGTAATTTAATTTCTGTATGATGGGGGAGGAGACAGTATACTGTGGCCTAAGTCAGTAGGTCATATGACTACCATGTTGGACTATACATTTGGCAACAGAGTGCAGCATCGAGTGGAAAATTCCTCAGATGGTGTCCTGAGGTATCGCCGACCTGTATCTACAAATAAAGAGTGGAAGAAATATTCTTCTCATAATACGTGGCAGCTTTTTCAACTGTGCATGACAGGGGTTATGGACTAGTATCTATTATAACACATGCTATTCCACAGGGATTGTAGGTAGTGGTCCAAGTAAGAGGAGTCCATATTTAGGGGTGTCCACCAAGTACTATGTCCACAATTTGTGAGGAGTCTGTATTCAGTGTATCCTGTGTCCACAATTCCTTATTATGATGCAGTTGTGCAGAGGTGTTAAGTTGTCTCCCAATGAACATCCCACATAGAAGTCTGGGGATTGCTCTGTCCAGGACAGCACTTTGACACCTTGTAGGCACTGTCTGATGATTTTAGCAATGTGCAGGCAGTTATCTTATTGAAACTGGGCATCAGGGATACCATAGAGATCCAGTAACAAAATGGGCTGAAGCACCTCAACGACGTAGTGTTGTGCCATCATTGTAACCACTATACATACTAGCAGTAAATCGAAATTGAAACCACTCTAAACCATGATATCAGGCTGAGTAGTCACGATACTCACAGACGGTCACAAGATCAACTTGGTGACCAAGT
This sequence comes from Macrothele yani, assembly GCA_039090855.1. Classification (NCBI taxonomy): domain Eukaryota; kingdom Metazoa; phylum Arthropoda; class Arachnida; order Araneae; family Macrothelidae; genus Macrothele; species Macrothele yani. Next base: position 140,930,944 of record CM077013.1, on the reverse strand, counting down.
TACCTCCCGACTCTTAATCAGCGATTGTTGGTGCCGAGACAGAAATGAAATTCATTGCTCAATACAACATGGTTCTGTTCATCCCCACCACTGCAATCTTGCACAATGTGCTGCAGTGAGTGGCAGTTGTTACAATCGCTGGCAAGAGCACAAGCCTGCCTCAGCCAATTTCTGATTTAGTCTGTGTTGATACAGGGATATCCATAACTGCCTGTATACCTCATCAAATGCAGTCTGCTGTGCATTGTGGTGCTGATATGGCTTGCTGTGAGTGTGGCAATTGAGCCACATTATATGCCATAAGTTTTTGCATGCCATGGGACAAACCAGCCATATGAAGCTTATATTTCTGATGATGTTGCCCAGGCATTTTCACTCCTTACACATGCTTTTACCACAGTGATCACTCTGATGCATTGGTTCATGTGCCCAGTTGAGGATGACCAAATCAGCTATTTTACCCTTTTATCTCCCTCATGCAGCACACAGTTTGTTCAGAACTGCAATAATTTAAGTAACCCAACTGCATTGGTTCATGTGCCCAGTTGAGGATGACCAAACCAGCTATTTTGCCCTTTTATCTCCCTCATGCGGTACACAGTTTGTTCAGAACTGCAATCATTTAAGTAATCCAACTGTCGACACATACCCGCCAATTTGTATGGCACTCTGACAAATACTTCCTGGTGTATCATTTTCTGTGTCGAGCAGTGTGCCTCCATGTTGATATATATATTTTTTCTTTTTGTTTGGAGGCTTAATGACCACCGTGAGTAATTTAATGAGCTATAAGCAGTCACTCATCCCTAATTTAGGGCCACTGGTTCCAGGGAAGAGAGATCCAGTGCCATAAGACACACACACCATCCATGCCTCACAGGGGCAGCTTTCAGTGCTTGCATCTATACTCCCAGACAAGCTACTGAAATAGAGGAAAAAATAAAGAAAATAATCTAATTTGTCTTTGCACCTTGTTTTTCCACATGATCTCATCTGATACAACGCCACTAGCTATGAACAAGTTTTTCCAACACACCTCTGTAGAATTCTTCAGGCTGTTCTTGCAACCATTTTGTTGTAGCAGCTTGAACTTAAAAAAAAAAATCAATTCGTGTGTTGAGATCTTTGAGTACTGCAAATGACAAGGAGTTAGATGGTGTCATATCTGGGCTGTGCGAAGAGTGCGGTACAATTTCAAATTGGATGCTCACTATCACTGCTAAACTGGCAGGACTGGTGTGGGGTCTGGCATTATGTAGAAGAAACAAGAGCTTTTTTTTTTTCTCCTGACAAATGTGACTGAAACCTCTTTAAGGTGTTCACATAAGCTTCAAAGCTGCTTTTCACACCTTTGACAATGTAATCATGGTGAATGATGCATTGTAGTTTCAGAAAATGTAGGTGAGCATGTATTTTTTCCAGTAGAAGAGTCAAACTTTTTCTTTCTGATAGAAGTGGGGTGATGACATTTATTATTTTTTTTTTTTGGAAGGGTCATAGTGAAGCACTCAACTCTCATACAAAAAATCATAACCTTCACTTCCATAGCAAGCAATCATTGACATGCCACCAAGTTTTACTTTTCTCATTTCAGGCATATGCTGACGTGGCAACCACTGAGCACACACTTTTTTCTGAGATCTGCAATAATCTCATTGATGCTACTAGCTGAACCAATGTCAGATTTTTCTTCTATGGCTCTCTGATTAATTTATCAATTATTTTTAATAGGTTTGTTGATTTCTTTCCTGTTCAAATCCTGAGTTGCTATGATAGGACTCCTTCCAAACCATGGCTGGTCATTCAAATCCAAATTTCCACCACTAACCCTCGATTTTCCCCCCAACGATACCTACTATTTATGTCCACTGTACCTTCACCATAACAGCTATTTATCTGTGATGTATCCCAATGCGAATCTCATTTTGATGCACCACAAACTATGTACTTGGAATTGGTTGAAAACAAAGTAAACCATTTTGGCCCAAAGACAATGTGAATAACTATGTTTACAAACTTGTACCTCACTGCAAACTGAAGCTCATAGAACAATGCAGAAGTTGTGAAAGACTCAGCTTCAAGATAGCACCTCTTACACGAGTTATCTGTATGGAATCATTACTGTATTTCCTGATTATCACATTGCGGCGCTAAGCCCAGTTTTTCTATTTTGCAGCTCTTAAATGTGGCATTTAACACTAACTGCAGCTTGTAACCATTTTCGGTAACATTATAAATTTCAATCTTCATTCACAATATTAAAGCAGGTCATTCCATGAATTGTTTAGGGCAGACACTGAGCTATAAAGAATCTAGACTCTTAATTGAGTATTAGCATATAAGTCTAGCACTCACGCAAATGAAGTCTTGAAACCTGCATGATTATATGGCAATAGATAATTTGGAGGATGGTAACAATTCAATTCAGCCTTTTGTTTTCAGTGCAAGTGGTTTATGATATACTGTTTGAATCTTTACCTGTAATTAATATATTATGTTTTACATCCCTTTTCAACCTGTCTTTTTATCTCGTGTTAGGAAAGGTAAAATGTGGACTTCTTTTTGGCATTATGCATAGTAAAGACAGTGAGCTAGCAACAGGGAAAATCACAAAGCTGTATGCACCTCCACTGTCACACACTTCCTCACAAATGAAATTAGAGTGATGTATTGGTTTGTAACAAAAGTTTGTACCATTAGACAGTACGCAGTGTTGTGACTTGAATGCACTGCATGTGTAGCGGAAGCACGGGACAGAGATAACAGAGTCTGAAAGGTCACAGACAATGCGTCGTTTACTGCGAGTTGTATGTGGATTTCTGAAGTTTAAGTGGGTTGAAGTGAAATTTGAAAATGGAGGACAATAAGGTACATTCTCGTCATTTGATACTCTTATTTTTCTGGAAAAGAAAAAACGCTGAACAAACAGCACAAAAGATATGTGGCATTTATGGAGATGGTGTCGTCGTAGCTGCAAGTATGGTTCATAAGCGGTTCGTTCAGTTCAGAAGTGGAAATTTTGATCTGGAAGACCGGGAACATTCCGGCAGGCCTGTAGTTGTTGATAATGACAAAATTGTAATGCTCGCGGATAAATAATCTTCATCACATGACATCGTAGAGATACTCAAAATATCTCGTATGAGCATTGCAAGGCTTTTGGAGACACTCAGATATGCAAATCACTATGATGTTTGGGTGCCACATGCTTTAAGGGACAAAAATTTAATGGACCGTGTTTCCATCTATGATTATCTACTCAAATGCAACGCCATGGACCCATTTCTGAAACAGACAATCACGGGTGATGAAAAATGGGTCGTGGACAACAATATAGTGCTAAAATGATCCTGGGGAAAATGAAACAAGCCACCGTTAACGACTCCAAAACCTGGTCTGCATCCGAAGAAGGTGAGGCTGTGTATCTGCCCATACAGCACAAAATGTTTCAGATATGTATCAATAATATTACAATCTCTCATTTTCGTTACAGATATCTTACAATTACATTTCAGCAACATCTATTTTGGAACATAACTCTTTGTACATTATGGTTACGTTAAAAATAGCATTTACTACTGTTTTATAGTTTCTATTGTACATAATTGCTACCTTGATGTTACATTCTGGCAATATTTAAGATTTTTGGTTTGGCAATGGCGCGGATGCGCATGTGCATTTATGGCACTCTCGCAGTCATATTCCATGTGCTACTGGGGTATTCTTTGGTGATACTGTCTTGAGTTAACTAGTTAGTATGTTTAATATTTCATCCTTTTTTTTTTTTTTTGTAATTCAAGATCATCTGAAACTAATTGTTTTGATTATTATAATTTTTAAATTCTAAAAAGCATTTTATAAAATTTAAGTAGATGCCTGTGTTGTTGTATTAGTATACTATACCAGCATGCTTTTTTAACTTGAAGCTGAGAAATTTCATATTGGTAGGTGTTTAGAGAAATGACAAATCTGATTTTCTTTCTTTTTTTCGCTGAAATATAGTCTATTCCACATATATAATAGAAATTCGACATCCTCATTTGGGACCGATTTTTATTTCTTTTGTTATCAATATATAAATGCCGCCACTGTTCCCAATGGACAGCGGACTGCGTTGAACCTGTGAAAATGTAAACAACTCGTAATATGACTGTTGTTGCTTTTGAAACAGCTATCTGGTGTAATATTTTTTATTGTGATTTTACAAAGTCTATTAAAACTATAATGTTCAACGTAGTAAATGCGTAACAGTAATATGATGATGTTACAAACATCTTTCAAATACGTAACAGTAATGTAACAAAGTTACAAATATCTTTCAAATACGTAACAGTAACATGAAGTTGGTATGTTGAAGTTACAAAGACCTTTCACTGTAACGTATCGGTTATGTTTCAAAGTTACGTAACATTTGAGGACGTTTTGACATAACCGTAAGGTTTCTGAAACATTACTGTTACATTGCGCAACGTATCTGAAAAGTCTCAATGTTTCAGTGCTACATACTTGTAACATACACGAAATATTCTGTGCTGTGAGGGCGGTGGAATTGGAAGGGCACCGTGTATTACAAGTTCCTGCTACCCAACCAGACAATGAATTCTCATGTGTACTGTTCCCAATTGGACCGACTGTGGGCAGCAATTGATACAAAGCATCCAGAATTGGACAATCAGAAGGATGTCTTCTGTATGGACAACACCAGACCACATGTATCTTTGCAGAGCCGGCAGAAATGGGTGCAACTCGGCTGGGATGTCTTACCTCACCCGCAATATTCCCCAGACCTAGTACCTTCAGATTACCACCTATTCCAGTCCCTACAGAATTCCCTTAATGGGAAGAACTTGAATTCCCTGAAAGCCTGTGAAAACCACATGGAACAGTTCATCACCCAGCAAAATGCCAAGTTCTGGGAGGATGGAATCCTGCAGCTGCTGCACAGATGGTGACAGGTTGTGGAACAAAATGGCACATATGTGGTTCAATAAATCTACCTACAGGTATATCAACACTGTCCTTCAATTTCATCGAACCTGCAATACGAACTTTTGTAACAACCCAATATAATTACATTTTTAACACATAAAACACTGCAGGTGTTAACCACATGCTAAATCACATTTACTTCCCACTTCCAGGGATTGAAAACAAACGCACTGCCATGAAATACTTACAGTCTTCTAGTATGTAAAACTGCACTGTCATGAAACACTTATGGTCTTCTAAGTAAGTAAAACTGCACTGTCATGAAACACTTATGGTCTTCTAGTAAGTAAAACAAATGCACTGCCAGGAAACACTTATGATCTTCTAGTATGTAAAAACAAATGCACTGCCATTAAATACTTAGTCTTCTAGTATGTAAATAGGGTGTGGTCTTTTACCCTTTAGAGAAAGGCTTACACAAGAATAGCAACCAAGCAGTGGTGACAACTGCCATTTAAGGCATACCATTCCATGCATTGTGACATATACTCTAATTTAACCTTCTTTATTTAGTTCTTGTTTTATTTTCGTTAAAGGTTTTCATTCTGAATGCTACATTATCTCTCTTAACGAATGTGTTTTGACATAAAATAAAAATATCAAAGTTTACCACAATCAATGTTGATACTTTTATTCTATCTCAAACTTGTGGTGTGAGATAAAATAAATATATCAACGTTTACCACAATCAACCTTTGATTGTGGTAAACGTCGATATTTTTACTTTATCTCAACACCACAAGTTTGTAGTCATAAATTATATATGTGTTTTGATATCCCTAGCAGCAGGTCAAAGTGCAATTACGTAGTTGAAAGCAAAAGAACTAATGTGATCAGTCTTTAAAAAGGAAATGCATTCATTCACCTTAAAGGCAATGTATTTATTCACCTTAAAGGCAATGTATTTATTCACCTTAAAGGCAATGTATTTATTCGTCTTAGAGGTAATGTTATACATAGATACATGCATATCACTAAGCTGTTCTCTGAGATTCAGAGTTTAGCTCCACAAAGAAATACAAAGTACCAAATAATTTTTACTTACTGTAGCTGTATCAAACTTCTCCATTTACAGCAATCTTGACATACAACTCGGGCTTCACTGGCATCCATCACACGCCGTACACAAGACCTTCTATACTTCATACTCATAATCTGTTTCTCATGCAGACACTCCTAAATCTGATCTTCCCACGACTTCCTTGGCCTTCCTCCGCCTTTCCCTACTCCCACTTGGGCTAAAAAGATTTTCTTTGTAAGCATCTCATCACTTATTCTTCCAACATGGCCAAACCACCAAAGCATATTAGTCTCCACCTTGCTAACAACATTTTGCTTTACATTACACAACTGCAACACATCTTCATCCTCACACAATCAGAACATGTCTTGCCACCCCCCCAAGTAACGCATTTCCCCAGCACATAGAAGACAACTCCTATGTTTCTTCTGCAGTAACCCAAGTTTCACTGCCATCCATACATCAGAGTAGGAACAATTACATTCTCATACACAGCCATGTGGAACTCTCTTGAGAACCCATCATTCCTGTAAACACCTCCCAAAGCCGCTATGAATTTCAATGAAGAATTCACTTGCCTACTGATTTCACCATCCAATTTGTTCTCTCTGTCAAACATGCTTCCTAAATACACAAACTCATTCAACCTGGTTAATCACTGTGCCATTTAGACTCATATTACATTCAGTACTACCAGTTCCACTCTCAAAAACCATAACTTTGGTCTTTCCCTTATTTACACTCAGTTTGAATTTCATGCAAACTTCGTACATCCGGGACAACATACTCTGCAACTCACTTTTGCTCTCTGGCAACAGGACAGCATCATCAGTATACAACAATCTGCACACACGGATATCACCAAGACATAAACCAGTATTATCTATTATGGCATCACGCATGATGCATCCATAAATACATTAAACAACCATGGTAACATTACACAACCTTGTCTGACTCCAGCACTAATAAAAAACCATTTTGATAAAGCACTATTCACTCTTACACAAGCTCTACTGCCAGCACACATGGTTTTTACACTATTAAGTAGATTCCCAGTAACACCATATTCATTCAAAACCTTCCACAAAAGTGTTCTATTTACTTGGTCATAAGCTTTCTCTAAATCTATGCAGGCAGCAAAAATTTTCTTACCAACAGCTAGATACTTTTCAATCATCATGTGAAATGCAAAAATTTGGTTAGTGCAGCTTTAACCAGACATAAAACCTCTCTGAACATCCCATACTTTCTCTGATGTAAGACCCCATACTTTTTCAATAACGACCTTACCAAACACTTTTCCTGGCACACTCAATAGGCTAATACCACGATAGTTCTTGCAGTCAGTTTGATCACCTTTCCCTTGTACAAGGGAACAATAATAGCATCCTTCCAATCCCAAAGGGACCATTCCCAACCCCCAGCACAACTGACAAATTTCAGTTTACCAGTCAATTACAGAGTCACCACCATATTTCAACATCTCGGCAGTTATGCCATCAACTCTCAGAGCCTTACCGTTCTGGAGAGATTTTAGAGCTTTACACACCTCTTCTCTTGAGATCCCTCCTGTACTTCTATCCTTCACTGTGCCATCATCTGCTTCTGCCTCAGAATCATCTTTGCTTCCCTGATCTAATAACTGACAGAAGTATTCACCCCATCTTTCACTTAACTCATTGGGTTCCCAAATCATTTCCCCAATCCTATTCTTCACACAACTTACAACTTTGTTTCCCCTATTTTTTCTGAGTCTCTTGTACTTCCAGAAAGTATTCCTATCTTTCCAAAAACACAATTCATGCCTTTCCATCGTCTCCTTCTTACTTCTTATATTTTGCCTTACTCTGGTGAACCAGCTTAGCTGCTTCTTACAGCAATATTCATCCACAGAAACTCTACCTTGCAACATCTCCAAATAGGCTTCCTTCTTTCTCTTTACTGCCTCTTCAATCTCACTATTCCACCAAGCATCACCTCTATTGTTACCTACTATTGTGGTGCCACAAACCTCTTCAGCAGCAGGGACAACATAGTTCTTAAAACATTCTCATTTCTTTTCTACATCCCTCTCACAAGACTTCAGCTCCTTCAGTCGTTCTCTGAGTATGTCAGAATGAAGCTGATGATTTTCAGGGAGCCTTTCAACCTTTATTCTTTCCATCCTGGGCCTCTTCCTATTCCTTTTCTTCCAACCAACATTCAGTTTCACTCGTGACACTACCAAGTAATGATCAAAACCAACATCTGCACCTCTCATCACACGAGTGTCAACAACTGTGTTTCAGACGCTGATTGTAGATAACAAACTATCACACTCTTTTGACCAAGAGTACGATTTTTCCAAGTATATGTGTGGATATACTTGTGGCTGAAAAACGTATTAGACATACACAAACCATTCTCAACGCAGAGTTCAATTAATCTTTCACCATTATCATTCACACAAGGATCATTAAACTTACCCAGAACATTGTCAGAAATTGCATTCTGCACACCTACTCTAGCATTGAAATCCCCTGCTGTTATAACCGTCTCTTTAGCACCAAACTGGCTCAAAACAGCTTTCAGCTCATTCCAGAAATCTTCCTATCAGAAGGTTCCGAGTCACAAGGAGCATACACTACAACAATTACTATTCTCTGTAATTTCAAACGAATCCAAAGAATTCTCTTACTTATGCAACTACAGTGAATAAAGTTTTTCATCTTCTCACTTAAAATCACACCTACACCAGCCTGTCCTCCCACATTATCCAATACTACAGACCATACACTCACCGTTCCATTCACTTCTTCTATCCCAATTTCCTTCTTTTTACAGCACATCCAATCTGTACTTATTCATCTCTTCAATCACCTCATTTATCTTGCCATTTATACCTCTAGTATTCCATACACCAATCTTACACTCACTTAGTCGAGATCTCTTTCTCATTCGCCTTTTTCCAGTTCCAGGTCAATTTTATGGTGGACCATCCTTCTCAAGTGTGGTAGGTCCCCGACGGTTCCAGTTGGTCATTCAACCTAAGGATTCTGGAACAAAACCCAGTGAGTTGGGGTCTTTTCGCCAATGTCACACAGAATTAGCTGGCACCTCTTACATTGTTACCATGGAGTGTCCCGAGGTGGTAAAACCATCTCTCAATTAGATCGCCCGCTAAAAATGTTATATTATTGATGGAAAAGCAATCTTAACTCAGTTTATCAACAAATGTATTAAGTTATGTTTCTCTACTGAAAACATGATTTCGTGTTCAAAAACACCTCCATATGCCTGTGTTAGTCAACTTTAGATGCTGTGCAAATATTGATGTGTGATTAATGAACGAGAGATATTCCTATGTTTAAGCATTCGGAGGATTTAGGTTAAAAGTTACCATCTTCTGTTAACAAGTCAGTTGATTGAATTTTTCTGCACTACTCTTCGGGGCAAATACAGTGTACTGTATATCTACTATATATTAGGGTGATTCAAAAGTCACTGACATTTTTAAGAGTTGTCCTGTTTCAGGCAATTAATTACTCAGTGCACACGTGTCATGCATATAACAACAACACAACCGGGAAAACTGGTATCATTTAATGTGCTGCACCATAGCCTGCAGCCACCAGGCATGGCTCAAGAAACAGTCATCTGAGTTTGGAACTTCAGTGCCCCGGGTTTAATCTCTGTGGAAGCTCTCTGGGATGCCTTAGAGCAGAATATCAGATCCATGGATCCTGGACCGATCTCTCGGGCAGAGTTGTGGACAATACTGCAACAGGCATGGCTGGAATTACCGTTGGTATCTAGTGAGGTCAATGTCTCAGCATGTATAGGCTGTTATTTGCGCTAGAGGACAACCAATACACTATTAGGTAAGTATTTTTAATGTTTTGTGCATTGAATGTATATTAAGCACCAGCAGTGATGAAGTGAAGCTACCCTGGATTCAACTAAGGCAATTCAGCAAAGATAATTCTGGAAGATTTACATGTGAAGTAATTTATTTCGGCAAGTTTAAGCTTTAGCTTGTAATCAGAACAGTGCTTTTCAGTGAATACATGTTGGGTTATTAGTTTGAACCATAAACAGTTATGAAGTAAACCAAACACGTACTGACAAACAACTATTATACCACAGCATACTAAGATAATTCATCTCTGCTTTTATTAGATGTGAGCTGCACAGGTGATTCACAGTGTATTAATAATGGATGAACAGAGTTTGCCAAAATGCGTAATTACGCGTCTAGGACGCATCGAAAAGTGTGTTTACGCATTGAAATTTTGCCAACGCGTAAAAATATGCATTGAGAATTTTAAGCTGAGAATTTTTTATTTTCAACTTTTTATTCGAATTTTGTATTTCAAACATATGATCAGCAGTATCCTTTGTTACCTCAGGCCACATCTCACGTTGTAGACGACCATACCTGGCCATGGTTTTCTTGGCGCGACCGGAGCTTTGATGGCCTGACCCGCCATCCGCCAGCCAGTCAGGGCGTGACGTCAGGGAGACATCGTTCTTTACCTTGACCTCATCGGCTCATTGGGAGCGCAATCGCATCGCAAAACTCCTGTCATTGCTGCTACAGCTCATGCTCGATCAGATGAGTGAAGTACGCTTTCGCAATCGCAACTCCGGAGCGCCTCGCTTGTGGTCGTGGAGTCGTGATTTGTACTTCGTCATGACGGTGGTATGTGGTCGTGATTTGTAGAGATTGAAACAGCTTTATCAGACACTGTAGTATCGAATGATGTGCTGAAACGGCGTACTTTATAGTCTTTTTTTTCTTTGAATAAAGCTCATATTGAGAAATGGCTTCCTAGTTTAATTGAATTAATAATCTAAAGCAACTTATGGGAATTTACTAGGTAATTTTTTCATTTATAGCAAATTTTCGGAGAAAACTCTTCTTCTTCAGGCTCTCTTGTTGTTGTCACTTTTTGCTTGTCACTATCATGGTTACGGTTTACCTTGACGGTTACGGTTAACCTTGACGGTTTAGGTTATTTTTCAACAAATCTTGCCAGATGTTAGGCAGGGAAAATCCTTTGCAGTCATTGATGATGGAATTTTGATTTTTCTCAATCTCTATTCCTTCTTTCAGTTTTCTTTTTTGGAAATTGCTTTGGAAACTGATTACTTTAAGGGAATTCTTTTTTTTTTTCGGCTAGACTCAGTCCAATGGTGTAGAAAAGAAAAAAAAAACGCAGAGGAAGGAAACAATGAAATCTGCAAAAAACTAGTGGTGGAAATACGAAAGCAGCCAACGAACATGGACACTTCGTTAGAAAATGAAGAATGCGTTGTGTTACATCGACGTCAAAGTTGGAAATTCATTCTTGTTCTTTACTAAAATGGTACAAAGAATTTCCGGGGATTACTTACCACGTGCTTGTAGTGTTTATGTTATTTATGTATTATATATATATTGTTTTTAACTAAAAAAAGAAGCAAAACGTCCAAATGCATTCAGTAGTAGTGAAATACTTTGTAATATGAAAAAAAAAAAGTTTTTTTTATAATTTCCCGGTGTTTTCGCACCTTTTTTTTTTTTTTTTTCACTCGTTAATTTTTCTAAAATACTCCTCACTTTTAAAAATTACTCCCTAAATTTTTCCAAAGGAGTAAAAATACTCCTTCAAATTATTTTTTTGGCAAACTCTGTGGATGAATGTATAAATAATGTATTATTATTATGGATGAAGTATATTAATGACGCCTCATTTAATTTCAGTGAAAGTCATTCAATGTACTCTGCTTTTATATTGGTTGGTCGTTGGCATCAGAATGATTGTCAAATAAAAATTCCTTTGTACTAAGTTCACCTGCACCTTTAAACAGGGTATGGCATTACTTCCAATTTAACAAAACGTGGAGATACCAAGAACTACGTTTTACTTGGGCCAGCGTTATTCTCGGAAAACACAGTACTTTCTGAGCACCTCTTTTATTCTAATCTCAAACTAATTTCTTAATCACAATAAATTAATTCCTTAACTTGAATCCTTACAATAGCAGCAAACTAGCAAACATCTTTGGTTTCATGTGACAAAAGTAAATGCTTACCTGAAAAGATCAGTTATTCATTGTTCTCAATTTACACGATACTGGATGTATATAAATGAGTTCCATCAGTATTTTACCTTTAATAATACAGAAACAACAGATACTATTGAATGGAGCATTAGAAACTGACTTTCTCAACATCAGTCAAATTCATTCTTTTCCAACCTTCAGATATATGAATGCATTGATTTGTTTCATGGAATCATCTGCACAACTTCAAATCTATTTCTTTACCAACAGATTGATTCTTAAGTTCCAGTGAAACCTGCCAGGTGGCTTTATCTTCTTGCGACACATACTTATTTCTTTAGCGATTATTTGCAGTAATTAGAGGAGCAAAAGCAAATTTAAAAAAAGTAGCATTAATGATGGAAAAAAAAAAAAAAAAAAAACCTGTTTCATTGGTGTAAGAGGCAAAAATATGAACTTACGAATTCTGAAGCTTTGACACAAAATGCCCCAGTCTCTCCAGCAGGTGGCTAGTTTGGCTAGTTCCCCCATTAGCATGATTTAAAAACTTAAGAGCCAGCACTGGCCAAAAAGAACCAAATGCAGGATAATACTGAAAGTAAACAACAGTGCCAGAGGAAAGAAAAAAAAATCAAGATAATTCAAACTCCTACACTGAAACAAAACTTCCATAAAGCAAATCTAAACAAGCAAGCTTAAAGTTGCACAACACAAACTCAACAAGAAGAAAACACGTGGCACACAGAGGAAACCAAGCCACACTGAAAAGATGATTTGATTTGCATGCAGGAAGTAATGAAATCCTGAAAGACTTAGTCATGTTAATGCTGATACATAATTATTGTCACCAGGGAGCAGCAAAGCAAAACAATGAAAATTTGAAAGCACAAAAGGCAGTGCCAACAACAAATAAAACATAATTTGAATGGACCAGACATCTGCATCATTCCCTGTAACATGATTTTTCAACTCAAGTGAAAAGCAGTAGTCATAGTTAGTGCTGTATTACTAAGAGCAGGAAATGATCCTAATAAACATGATTACTGAAGGAGGGGGAGGAGAATAAATTATGTGCAACATGAGCACTTTTTCACATTTGTAACATGACGTGTATGGACACCAAAACAGTGCAACTTTTAATATGTAACACCATTTTGGAGCCAATAAATATTATTAACTTCATCAATTTTTTGTTCCCATTTTTTTCTTCTGTCTGGATAAGAACAGATATATGAACTTACACAGATCTTCATCACATTGTTCTGCAACTGGTTTAACATGTAAGCTGCTGTTTAAGCTGGGTGTGTAACACCAACATAAGCTATATCAAGTATTGTGTTACAGCTGAACATTTATCAAGCTCCACTGTTCAGGCTGTGTGCTGCATCAGATAACAGCATTAAAGCTCACTGTTGCAGAAAGCTACTGCTCACAATGGTTAGCTAAACATGGTCAGCTGACGATTCATCAAAGGCTAATTACTACAGCTTTACTGAACAATATTCACCAAATAAATGCTACATCTCATTAAGTGAATGAATGAAAGTCAATGAGCTAAAATCATGTGACAAAAAAGTTAGTTTCAAGCCATTATATGCCCATGTAAATAATTATTAGTAAGGCCTGCTCAATGAATTTTAAATAGCCGCAGCTCTCCGTGCTAAGGTAGCATAATAATTTGCCTTTTAATTGAGGGCCGGAATGAACGGCTCAACATGTTAACACCTTTATTTTCAAATCTACTTTAAACTTTCTTGGGAGTTAAAAGACTCCCATCTTCTAGGGTGACGACAAGACCCTGTCGAACATAAGAATTTGGCTCATAGTTTATAATAGTTGATACAGGTGAATGAATGAAAACTTAATCCACTCTCAGGTACAATCTCACTTTATGGTAGTCAAACTTCCTTCATATCCTTTAGTGCATACTCTTTCCTTCATGGTGGTCACACACAAATTTGCTCCACACACCCCTTGGTATACACTCTCCTTCATGATGGCAAGATACAAACTTGCTTCACATCTCTTTGTACACACACTCCTTCATGGTGGTCAGACATCCCCTGGTATGCACTCTCCTTCATGGTGGTCATATAAAGAAATTTGTTCCACATCCCCTGGCATGCACTCTCCTTTATGATGGCAAGACACAAATTGCTTCACATCCCCTGGTATGCACTCTCCTTCATGGTGGTCATACATAGAAACTTGCTCCACATCCCCTGGTATGCACTCTCCTTTATGATGGCAAGATACAAACTTGCTTCACATCCCCTGGTATACTCCTTCATGATGAGCAGACAAACTTGATCTACATCCCCAGGTGTGCACTCTCCTTTATGATGGCAAGACACAAACTTACTTCACATCCCGTGGTAAACACACTCTTTCAGGGTGGTCAGACAAACTTTCTCCACATCCTCTGGTACACACTTTCCTTCATGGTTATTAGAAGTACCTTGTCATGTTATGGGAATAAGAGAAACAATTATTGTTAGGGAATAGCATTTCTGATACATGAGAGGACGGAGGTGTTCACTTCTTAATATTGAATGACACCTAAAAGCCTTAATTATTTTTTCTTGAATTCTCTTTTTCCTTATCATCTTGGCATCACATTTGCACAATATTGGATAAATGCCTTTTGACGGCGTCAGAAGCAAGATAAAAGGCCATGTTACTAAGATCTTATCAATTTTTCCATGGCTATTTACTAGCCTTAAGTTGGAGGTCAGCTGTTCTGGCTGGTGTAGCTACCGTCCGAGGAGCGGAGTATGTGCCAAGCGTGACTATCTGCTGGGTGTGATGCAGTAAAGTCTGAACTGTCATTCTCAGCTGTCTTAATGGTGTTGCTGCTGTCTGAGGAGTGGAGTATGTGCCAAGCGTGACTAGCTGCTGGGTGTGACAAAGTCTGAACTGGCATCCTCAGCTATCTTGCTGCCATCCGGGGAGTGGAGTATGTGCGTAATTGTCACTATCTGCTAGGTGTGACAAAGTCTGAACTGCTATCTTCAGCTCCACTCCTCAAACGGCAGCACTCATGTTGCTGCCGTTTGAGGAGTGGAGTATGTGCCAAGCGTGACTATCTGCTGGGTGTGATGAAGTAAAGTCTGAACTACCATCCTCAGCTGTCTTGCTGCCATTCAAGGAGTGGCATATGTGCCAAGCATGACTGCCTGCCGGGTATGATGAAGTGACGACTGACTTATGCAGTATTTTGGGCTGCTTTTGATGGTAACTACTTATTTTGAATTCTTCTGATAATGCTTTGTTATTTATGGTGGAGGAGACATTTTTTCTGATGGTTTCAACCACAGGCTATCTGGATATGGAGGTGGCTCCATGCAAGGCTTCGTACTACAAAAATGGCAGAGAGACCATTTTATGAGAAAATGGTTGTCCTCTGTTAAATGCTAATGTCTTAGATATAATTAAACAGTTGAATTCAAAATTTCAAAATTGATGTGTTATTAAAAATTTTTGTGTACTGTCAGTGACTTAAACATACATGTCAACTTAGTTCTAGACAGTCCTTCCTGCGGGGTTGAGCTAGCTGGGTGGGGAGGAAAAGTTACGCTGTGTTGGACCGTCGCAACCTCCATCCCACTATGGAGCAGCAAAAAAAAAAAAAAGAAGTAGTTTTGTGTCCTGGATTGGCACAGAGCACACCTTCACAACTCTGGTGGATGCAATCCTTGCTTGATAATAATCTATCCATAACAAGGTGGGCACTTCCTTTCATATGCTGCCTCACAATATAAGTCCCATAGTCCAAGAATAAAACTTAGGCACATTGGGATATTCTCCTTCACTACTGGCCCCATAATTTAGCCATGACAGCATGGAGTCTCATCGACTTCTATGATACAGCTGAAATGTAAACAACTCTTCAGTGCTCTATTACATGGAAAGAACACATGCGATATATCCACAGTCCAAAAAATCAAATCCACCTCCAGCAACTGGTCAACAAAATTTTCATGTACATATGTTATTTTTTCAGGTAGAACCATTTAATGGTGGTTTTAACTGCTGTAACTTTTTTACATGTTATGTTTCCTTTGGGTGGAAAGCAATTTCTCGGTTGGAAGTTATTAATACTCGCTGCGAATATATATCGCGGTAATCAAATGTGATTCAAAGAAAAATCTTTCACGTACCTCTCGGTTGTAGGTGGTCGATGTTCAAATCCTTGCACTGTTGTTCTCATCAGGTTCTTGGGTGAAGGCTTTTTTTGACTAACTTCAAAAAGTCCGCACGTTTCTTGAGTAGGATATACTTTTTTAGTTGAAATACGGGAGGCACATGGAGATAAAGGAGATGTGAAAATTACATTGGAACACTTGAAAAACGGAAAAATGAATCACTCGTAAAAATATTCGCACGAGGAATTGCAATCACCAAAAAACTTCGTCAGACTTCTTGGATGTATTGTCAGATGCATTTCGGCAGATCTGTCTGCCATCTTCTGGGACCTCTGTTCATCCGTTTTCTCTGCAGTTTATGTTAAATATGCAACGTGCTCAGTTTGGGAATCTTTGTGACATCATCTAATGTGTTGCGTTGCCATTCTAGTGATTTGAAGACTGGTGATTTTTTTTATTATTATGTCTGCATGTTTGCATTGTTTCTGTTCCGTTTGCCTTCCCATTTTTTGTTCTCTTCTATCAGTATCTTCCATGGAATTGGCATTCCTACTCCACTACTAATATTGCAGTTTTTTGTTTTTTTTTGTTTTTTCAATTACGATTGCTTTGGCGAAACGGATGGTCTTTTCGGTTGGTTGTTTGCAGATAATTTCGTTATTTTCAAATTCTTAGCGTATGGAAAATGTTTTTTTAAATCTCGATACATCGAGAAACAGTTGCGTATTATAATGTACGAAGATGTATGTAATGCTGATATGCTATATGTAACATGTGTTGAAGTTATTTCCATTTTTACATAGTGCTGCAAACAAAGTATAACATCCATCCATTTCTTTAACAACAACTATTGGCAGTCAAATCATCAGAATTCCAGAAATATATAGATCTCAGCCCAGTATCATACTGCGAGATCTAACAACTAATGTCTTATCTCAATGGTGGCCATGAAACCAAACCTACAGTACAAAATGAATGATGGCCTACAAGTATGTAATTTAAGTCAGAAGTAGTAATAACCAGTAGCAGCCATAATCTAATCTAATAGTAATTGCAATTGAACCAAAAGAGCACACATGAAAGCATTTCTGACTTTTCCTCACAGAAACCCATTCACTATTTGCCCACAAGATCTCTCTGGGATGAAAGATAACAAAAAATGCTTGAAAGTCAGTTAAAAGTATCCAAAATACCTATGAATTTTATCTCTTTGGCAGGAATCTTTAAGCCAGATGGTGAATCAGCTAGTTTCTTGTGGGATTAGCCTGTGAAACAGCAGCAGACTTTATGGTAAAGTACTTTGAATAGATGAAAACTAAGTGCGTTTAAGAGAAAAAACAAAAATGAGCTACTGTACACTCAGCATGGTACTGGTTCTCCATAAATCCTTAAGTATACCAATGTAATGTCATTAGATTAGAAACAAGAGCATGCAAATAGCTAATGCCAAAATGTTAGAAATAAATCCAAATAAAATAAAACCTCACAATATAAACATTTATTCTGAACTTAAGGATTTCAAAAGATCTCTCATAACAGAATAAATACCAGACATGTGGAAATTGCACAAATATCTACCAGGTTTGAAGCCTGAATTAAGAACAAAACTGAGGGGAATTCTTCACAATGTAAGTTCTGGGCCAGATTTTACACTTAAAATAAAACTGCAGCTATTTTGCAATACAAAACAATGAAAGTAATTCAAAGGCTCTAACTAAACAGTTAGATGTGGAGTTTGGAAGATTTGGTTACAAATTACTGAAATCCCCCCCCCCACACACACACACACACAAAAAGACCGCAAAAATGAATGGACTGCAACAAGCAAACCAGCTGTCAGAATGGAAATTACATGAAAATATATTTTTATACTTATATAAGATATGTTCATTTTATCCTATAACAGGAAAAAATAAAACATACTGACAAAATGATCTAAAGTCTAAGGGAAACAATCTGCATAATTAAAGATAGGCTAAAATATTATGCAGAAAAGTCCAGCATTTTTTTTTCTTCTTTTTCTCTTTTTATTCTGCCTATTTAGGAAATATGTTCCCCCACACAGGATTACAATGATTTTTTTGCTAGAAAGAATGTTTATTTTGGAATATGAACATTATATCTCATCTATAAAATCTGAAAAATGCATGTTTAATACATTTCAAGCAAAGCCAGAAACTAATTTAAATTCAGTTTACATTAAAAAAAAAAAAAAACTAAGCAGATTTTGTAACATGAATGAAATATTTTATACTCTTCTTACTGAAGTATATGTTATACAATGCAATGGTTTCTGCTCCAAAACACATTCAGATGCCAGTCTGTTAGGTACACCAGCCCTAGTCACTTAAATGGCTTACTCCAGCACATAAGATGTCATGTGAGCATGGTGTGTGGTATAGATCAAGCAGACCAACTTGTCAAACATCAGTTAGCATTCAACTGGAGATCCGAATGGACAAAATGAGTGATCTGAGAAACTTTGAATGAGGCGTGCTAGTTAGCACCAAGCTTAATGGCTGTCCTTCTGAGCTTTTCAGGCACAACCGTACCAAGGGTTTTACACTGTGAATGGCACAATAAAAAAAAACTTCTAGCAATTGGCCAACCTGTGGATAAAAACATCTGGTGGATCAGAGGGTTTAAAGGAGACTGGTGAGAATCATGTAAGCAAACAAATGGGCAAAGACTCTGGAAATCACTACAAAATTCAACACTGGTGTGTCAAAGGTCATCTTTGAATGCACTTCATATTGAACCATGTAACAAATGGGTTATAACGGCTAGTGATCATGTTGCCAGTCTCCTCTGATCAACCTGATGTTATCCACAAGGTCACCAGAAAAATGTGAATGCAATCTCAGCTCCCATACAGCTGAGACCATCTTAACATTTTACATTCTAGATGACCCCACCTTGAAATAGCTTTTTGGTTTTTTTTTAATGACATTAGGAAGATTGTGTGTGTGTGTGTAATCTTGAAGTCAATCGCACTTTAAACAATCCTTAATCACATGCAAATTTTCTAGTAAGTGACTTACTTTTTTTTTTTTCTTTTCCTTTAACTGGCTGAACGAATTAATTCGATGTTAGCAAAATGGGCTAAAATCAGGAGGAAAAAATATATCGAATATATACGCTGCTTAAAAAGTCGGCCAAACATGGCTAAAATGAGTGAACATGAGCATCAGAAAGCGTTGCTTATTCCCTTAGCCCTGTTATTTAAAGTGATCATTTGGGTGGATGGTTGACACTTTTCCTTTCTGACTGATTACCGACTAAAATGGCTATAATAATGTCAATGGACCTAAGAAAGGAGAGATATGTTTGAATCACATGTTTCTAAACCCTGTGGCATGATGTCCATGTCAGGGTCACTAACCTTTCGCCACCATACCTTGGGTCATGAAACAGAGAATACAGACTTAAAAGGGGCGTAGAAATTTTGGACATAATTTGGTACATCAGCCGCTTAAAGGGTTAAAATACTCTTTAATTTTATCTTTTGTGTGTGTTTTAATTATTTGAAAGAATTAAATGTATTTAATATAACTTGGTTAGTCACATCTAACCATTTGGTTTACGTGGCTATATTATACAGTATGTTAATACACTGAAGAGCAATTGAATTAGAGACAGCTGGCGTTATGCAAATGTGGTGCTGTGGGCAGCTCTGTAAACGAAAACCACATGACGTATGCAGCAATCCGACAATGTAAGGAGTGATGCGACGGGAATCAGTAAGAGTTGGACGCAGTATGGGTAAGACGAAGGATCTAAGCGCATTTGATCGTGGGCAAATTGTCGGGGCTCGACGAATGGGTAACTCCATCTTGGAAGTCGTGCAGGCACTGGGATTTTCACGAGCCACTGTGTTACGGGTGCACCGTGAGTACATCGAATCCGGTAAAACCATCCCTGCAAGGGCCAACTGCCGTGGACAATAGCGTGTGGATGAGTGGGGTCATCGTCGACTAGTTCGCATTGTAACAGCAGATAGACAGGCCACAGTGCAAGAAATTACTCAGCAATTTAACACTGGTGCACAAAAAGGTGTAAGCAGCCACACCA
The DNA here is from genome assembly GCA_039090855.1 of Macrothele yani. Taxonomy (NCBI): domain Eukaryota; kingdom Metazoa; phylum Arthropoda; class Arachnida; order Araneae; family Macrothelidae; genus Macrothele; species Macrothele yani. Next base: position 140,910,688 of record CM077013.1, on the reverse strand, counting down.
TCCAGAACCATCTCCTCGCTATGGGGTACAGAAGCCATCATCCCACAAGGGTACCACTGCTGACAGCACATCACAGGGTACAAAGATTAGCATGGGCATGGGAACATCACCACTAGACCCTAGACATGTGGAAAAATGTTGCTTGGACTGATGAGTCGAGATTCACGTTGGTGCATGCGGATAGCAGGATACGAGTACGGCGTAAACCACATGAAGCGATGGATCCTTCTTGACAGCAGGGTACTCTTCAAGCTGGTGGGGGTGGCATCCTCATCTGGGGACTGTTTACGTGGACTGAATGGGACCCCTGGTTTGTGTGACATCGTTCCTCACAGGTCAACATTACCGGGATATCCTGGACGACCATTTGCTCCCATTTGTGCCATCCCACTGGGGACCTCATCCTGCAACAAGACAATGCACCGTGCCATCACTCCCAAATTGTATCCGAATGGTTGGATGAACACTCCACCGATGTGACCTCGCTTCCCTGGCCAGCTAGGTCACCTGACCTCAATCCCAGCGAGCACATCTGGGATGCCATTGAGAGAGATGTTCGAGGCTCTGACCCCCCTCCATCAAATCTTCACGAACTGTGGGAGCTTGTTCAGGGGCTGTGTATCCGTATGGCTTCCCAACGCTTCCGGTGTCTCATCGAGTCCATGCCGAGACGAATCGCCGCCATCATCAGGGTGAAAGGTGGTGCTACATGTTACTACACAGGTATCTCTAATTCAATTGCTCTTCAGTGTAGTTGTATAACTATTATTATTACTGTTACACACGTTATAAATGTCTTTAAGCTGAGTGCTCATATGCCTCGTAATTCCTGCTATTATATAATTATTGAATGATGTGGGATATAAAATATTTCAGCTATTATTAATTGTTCAAAATGATTGCACTTACCCAATATAGCACAATTGGGAAGGTTACTGTAGGCTGTTTTTACTCACAGGTACCCATCTCGGAAGTTCAGGAGTTGACAGGTTCGTGCAGATTAAGTTCGTAGAACTAAAAACATTCACAGGTTTACATAAAAACATACAACCAGAGTCGAGATTCAAAGAAAATGAAGTTTGAAAGCATTAACGAAATAAAAACTATTTACAGTGTGATTAAAATCATTAGCTTTTATCGACGTCGTCTTCACTTAAAAATCTAACCATAAAAGAGCATTCAAAGTTACACCAACATCAAGAGATTTGCATAAAATTTGGACAGAAAGCAGAGAAATTCCTTGCAATGGGCACTCACTACTCAAACACTACCAGACTAGTTTCAATCCACCTACATCACGGGCGTCTTCAGTGGTACAGGATTCAACGTATATCGTAACTTACATATGTTCCTACCATAATTCAAGGGTGACAGGATTCTACGTATATCATAAACCTATGTATGTTCCTACCATAATTCGTAAAGAATCCTGTCACCCTTGGAGATATAAGACATGAGCCTCCCAATCATTTGTAAATCGAGCCATTACACACTCGTCAACAAAAAAGCACCGAGACGAAATACAATGGATTAAAGATACTGCGACTTGTTTTGGATACCCAAGGAGATTGTTTAATGATACGATAAATTGAATCAAAGAAATTCTAAAAATAACTATATCAAAAATAAAATGCAATTCTGTGGCAGCATCCCATATTTACCACCTATTAGTATTCTGAAAAAAGAATGCCAAAGAAAACAACTTTGATATTGAAGAAAAAGTCATTGACAATTCACGATTACTAACAACTGAAGGTTACAACAACAGTTCATTGCAAAAAGCAGGCGTTTATAAGATACCAGCTACTGATCCTAACGATGGTAAACATGATAAATATTATATTGGTAGCACGAAAAGAAGATTTGCAGCTTCACTGAACAAACATTATGAGGATTGGACAAGAAAAGAAGTAAAGACATCACTAATACAGCACTGCATGGATAATGAACTACCACCAGATTGGAAAAACATCAAAATACTGACAACACACAAGAAACACAATCAAATTCTATGGTCAGAGGCTATTAACTATTGAAAAGACCCAAGTCGAGAATTGTAATTCATCAACACCAAGGAAAATCCCACACCCTTGGAAATATCTAATTGAGCAAGAAAAGAAAAAAGTAAATAATAAAAATAAATCAAGGAGAAATTTTAACCTGAATAATTAGAAGGATAACAACTATACTTTACAGCCAACCAGATAGATGGTGCATCGCAACATAGTCACGTAGACACACCTTTATGGGAACATCCAATTCAAGAATGATACGTGGAAGTAGGCACTTACTACCAACCTTGCTTAACATCGACCTACGATAGTTGTACCACTGAAGACGACCGTGATGTAGACGGATCGAAACTAGTCTGGTAGTGTTTGAGTAGTGAGGGCCCATTGCAAGGTATTTCTCTGCTTTCTGTTCAAATTTTATGCAGACCTCTTGATCATGGTGTAACTTCGAATGCTCTTTTATGGTAAGATCTTTAAGTGAAGATGACGTCTATAAGAGCTAATGATTTTAATCACACTGTAAATAGTTCTTTTATTTCGTTAATTCTTTTAAACTTCATTTTCTTTGAATCTCGACTCTTGTATGTTTTCATATAAACCTGTGAATGTTTTTAGTTCTACAAAATTAATCTGCACGAACCTGTCAACTCCTGAACGTCCGAGATGGGTACCCGTGAGTAAAAACGGCCAACAATAACCTTCCCAATTGTGCCATATTGGGTAAGTGCAATCATTTTGAACAAGTTATAATAGTTGAAATATTTTATATCCCGCATCCTTGAATAATTATATAATAGTAGGAATTACGAGGCATATGAGCGCTCGACTTGAAGACATTTATAACGTGTGTAACAGTAATAATAATAGTTAAACAACTATTAACATATATTAAGTGTATTTATTTTTACCAAAAACAGATTATTCACAACAATCAGGATCGTGTACTGAATTGTCAGCAGTTTACTGGTCTCCATGTGACATCTTAGAAAACTGGAAAATTACAATACCCTGGAGTGGAAACCGAACCTGCATCTTCCAATTTCCGTTTCAGCATGCTATCCATAACACCACCCAGGACAATGAAGTTCCAAGCAATCGAAGCTAAGCTTTTTATACCTTAGAAATGCTTGAACAGAAATTGGGAGATGTGGGTTTGATTTCCTCTCCAGGGGAATGTACACTCACGGACAATGAAATTTGCGCCCTAGAAGAAAACATGCTACAACCGCGAAACTTTGCAAATATCTAGAGTGCGTGCTGGTAGCCAAATGATCCACATTTGGTGTGATTGCGCATGACTGCAGACCCTGTGGTGGCACTGCAAGCACGAACCGGTAGTCTTATAAATCGGCATGCAGTCGATACCCCATGAAAGCAAAAAACACCGGACGAAGCAAGCAAGTGCACAGAGTGACAAGAATATCGGGTAGATGCCAGAGACATCAATTTTATGCAACTGATGGACTTTGAGAGAGGCCTGATCATCAGGCTGGAAACTGCAGGGTTGTCGGCACGCCGTATAGCACGCCACGCGAATCATTCTGACCATACCTTCTCTGTTGGGAGCAGTAGACACGTGACAGCACTGCCACATGGTGAAATGACTCTGGATGGACCAGAAGGACCACCCGTAGAGAGGATTGACGGATTGTGTGCCAGGTACGAATGGATCCCTGGTCCACTATAGGAATAACAGTGATATTTTTATAACAACATCCAAGTTTTACCTTGGATTTCCTCTTGATGCCAAAAGTCAGCAGCCCAAGTACTCAGAAACCACAAAAACCTCAAATACATCAGTTATAAAATTTATTCAAATTAGTTTAGCTGCATATTATTGGGCCATCCATATTACAACATTTCATGAAATACATTTGAACATTTCAGAACAAATTCAGCATTGCTACCCAGAAAGAACATTTCAATAAATTTCAAATATGAAGTACACATTATTATTGCAAACTAGACTGAATGGACAATTATATATGCCGACCTAATAACATGCTGCTCCGCCTTTAGCCCTCATCTTGGTAAGGACTCGGCAAGAAGTTGAAAAAAATATGGAAGTGGTATTGCCACCAATGGAGCAAGGGTGCCTGTTATAGAGCATCCACAGTTACTGGCAGGGAGGGGGTGGTGTGAGCTCAAACACATCTTTCCAATTTGTCCCACAAATTTTCAATGGGGTTGAGATCCAGATATTGAATGAGTCATTCAAGTGTGGTAAGCTTGCTTGAATGCTCCTGGAGCCAACTGGTCATCACTCAAAGTATGTGGTGTAATGTCCTATTGAAGAATGGTGTCCTGATGTAGAAAGAGAATCATTATGAATAGGCGTAGACGGTCAGCAAGAATGTACACACACCTTCTTGAGCCAGAGATAGAGGTATCAACAGATACAAGGAGACCAGAGAAAACCCATGTAAATGCACTCCAAACTGTTACACTGCTTTCACCTGCTTGTATGACCCCAACTTTGCAATCTGGGTCCATTACTTCAAGTTGCTTATACCTTACATGCACCCTCTAGAGCTGAGTTTGGGCTCAATTTTCAGAGTGTGAGCCCGTCCGAGCCCGAATTTTAAATTGCAAGATAGAGCCCAGGCCCAAACAAGCCCGAAAACTAGCTAATCTGTTCAACCATTAATAAAAAAATCTCCTTTACCACACTTCCACTCTCTCCTCCTACAATTAACCAATGTATTTTTCGAATGTGGAGTGGTTGGAAGGGACCTGTATCTATTTTTACAGTGTAACTGTATTATTTTATTCATTTCGACTAAAATGATCGGGAGGCGCTGCAAATTGTATGATGCTCAAATAATGCTAATATTATCACACCATAATGCACTGCAATGAGTATAATGCTAAATAGAATTAACCGGGAGCTACTGCGTGGAAATAAGAGGTAAAGTATTGTCGGCATGCTATCAACTATCCAGTATCTATAGCTCTTGAATAAGCTTTTTCTTCTCTGCAGAAACACACTAATGCACGACCTATAGCATTTTCTAGCTGAGCCCAGAATAAATAGCCATCTCGAATGCCCGCTCCCTAACTAGAAGCCGAAGAATTTTCTTTACCAATTATAAAGTGTCATTTTCCAAATCATATAAAATCACATTTATATATATATATAAAAAAAAATATCTCACTCTCCTCTCCCTAAGAGCCTGCTGCAGTAAATATTCTACAGCCCAAGTCGGGCCCGGGCTTTGGTTTGGGCTCAGCCCGCCTCAGCTCTGGCACCCTCCCATCGGCATGGCAGGGTTGAAACTGTGATTGATCAGACTACATGTGATGGTACAATCTGGAAATCCCAACAGTTCAGTAGTTACAGTGATTGAACAACCAGCCAGCCTCACACCTTTTATCTCGTCACATGGTCAAACTCACACTACTATCTTTACCTATGATTACTTTCCCTGTGGTTGGTTTCCAATGCGTAGGGACTTGTTCTATTCATAGGCACTGCTGCTGGTTTCAGCATCTCCACATGACTGGAAGTGATACTTCAGTTTCACATATTGTTACTGGGGTATATATAATAATTTGCCATCCATACAGTGTATAACTAACATAGATTAAGTTTATTTTTTAGTATTTGTAAAATGCCATACAGATACATATTTGAGGAAGAAAATTTAAAGAACATCACTCACATGTAGAATTACTTTAACAATGACAGCAGTTGCAAACCCCAGAACAAAAATAACTGCATAGTCCATGTGTGGGGGATTATATTGGGTCTTTTCTTGAGCAGTTTCCTCAGATAATTCATGTTTCCTTCTGAATATGGGGGATAACGGCTCCTTGAGAAAGAACAAAAAAATAACATTAATGCAGAAAATGCCTTATATAAGCAAAATATTTTGCGAACTCATATCAACAGGAATGTGCTGGAAAAACTAAATTTTCTATTACAGTATCGGGTTTTTTATCCAGAACCCTTACGGGGTTCCTGAATGAAGGATTTTTACAAAATATGCATAAGATAAATCCCTAAGGACTGTCTTATGGTAAAAACGTACTTTAGATCATATAAATATTTAATATCAAAGGTATTGTTTACCTAATATTGAAAGGTATTTCGCACGTTGTCGCTCGGCGAGACATGTGCTCCTATCCCGAGAGAGGCCTTTTTGTACAATGGTTTTTGTTAGTTAAAAGAATATATTTATAAATAAAACAATTTAATTGAATATTAACTTACCAATTTTCAGTTAATCACTCACTCAATAGCACAAACATACATTTAAAACTTTCTTTAACTAAAACAATCGCATTAGAAAAGACCATACTCATCGGGTCAGGAGACATGGCTCACATGAAAACTCTTTGTCTACGATATCTTGGCGAGCGCTTTGTATGCTCCTGGAGCATTATCTCCAGGCCATCAACTATCTACAAGTGGCTTCCTCGCCTGTGATTAGCCGTAGAAGTTGCATGTCGGGAAACGAAGGGGGGGGGGGTCTGCACTACCTGTAAGGTGAATCTTCTCAGGTGCCGCCATCTATTGGATGAGTTGGTGGGGGTATATCTATCGTAAGTGCAATTCTTTTTTCTTTTTTAATGTAGAGATATTTTTTTTATAGAAAAATGTATTATTGTTAGTCCTTTATTAAATGGTGTGATTTTTGTAATGCTTTTTTTTTTTTTGTCTTTTTTTATGCATTTTTTCTCTTTTTATGAGTGACTTCCAAGCTGTATCAAGAGTAGTAGGGTCCCGTAAATTGCATATCTTTTTTTTTTTTTTTTTTTTTTTTGTTAGATTATAACACTTTCTGAAATCCTTAATTCCTTTTCGTTTGTGTGAGTAGTTAACAATTTAATATTTTCAAAATCAGGGTATTGTTTATGATTAATGCAGTATTGAATAGGCGCAGTTTTTTCTTCTTTTTTGTTCCAGTTTTTTTTTTTTTTACATAATTTGGAGCATCATGCCTAAAAACCCACTAATATATGTTAATATGAGGACAACTAAAACTTAGGAGCTAAAAACACCAAAATTTCAGCAGTCCTTATTATATTGCCATCCCAAGTTACAAGAAATGATATTCATGGTCATAAAGTATTCATACATTTGCAAATGAAAAATAAAAGGAAACTGAACTCAGGGATCATAGCATACTTCTGGAAAATTTTAGGTAAGAATTTTAGGAATTTTTAGAAAAATTTTAGGAAAATTTTAGGAGTGTATTTCAATAAAAACTAGATGTATATTTGTATACATCTAGTAAAACAACTTTGTATACATTGTAAAGAGTTTGCTTCACACCCTTCAACCATATATACTGATAGACTGCGCATGACATCAAAATTTCTGGCTCCAACATAAAATCACATGACAACAGTCAAAAAGATGGGTTACACCTGCTGTGCTTATGGTTGCTCTGACTGATATAGTAAAGAAAGTTCTATGATTTTTCATGGGTAAGAAACAAATTAAATACCTAAGTCAATAAAGTTCAATTACTTAACCAGAAACTTGCAGCTATTGATATAAAAATATAGTAACTTAAGAAAAAAAAATGGAATGCATGTTCCAAATTCTTCGCAAATGTTCATCACATTATAAATCACAAAATGTAAACAACACGATCATGCATGTATATAGCTCATAAGTAAACTTACCTGAAGAGTTTTCATTATATATGAGGTGCATTTACATAATACACCAAAAACACTGAAGTTCTGCAGCGTAAATTAGTAATCATAACAGCATTTGTACACGAAATTTGGAGTCTGATGATGACGTGCCCAATGTTTGAGCCATGGCGGCTTTGATGCAGCTATTGCCAATGCGCAGTCCATTAGTATATATGGTCGAAGTTCACACCCAAATTTTTTGCATAACGTCTAATGTCTAAAGTTTAAGTATGATTTACTTCTAATGTTCAGTTCTTATCTTTTCACGTGTTATTATCATATTCAAGTATATTTACCACATTCAAGTTTCACTTTGAACATTAATATGCTGTTGAACCAGAAGCAATTCACGATTTTCACAGTCAAGTTTTCAGGTTTCACATTAAACTATAATATCCTAAAAAGGTAATTGAAAACCAAGAACTATGTACAATTGTTCACTGAATTACTTTTTTCATATTATTGTTTTAACCTTTTCCTGATTAGCCTATCTTTTTCTGCTTCCACCACAACTAATTTACTTTCAGTTTTCTTTATTTCAGCTGAACCTTGTATGATCAAGTTAGAGGCAACTGCTATTTCAACAGTATTTTGTTTTTCTACAGCTTTTCTCATTTTTTCTGTTCCCTCTTGAATTACTGCTAGGGAGGCTTCTTTATCTTTTTTAAGCCTATTTATTTCTGCATCATTTTCTTTTATTTTGTCATCAAACTCAGCTTTTCTTTTTTCTCTAGCTGCTTTTCCTTATTTTCCCTCTCTTTCTTCGAAAATAAAAGCATAACAAACAGCGCGAAAACTAGCTCATAAATAGAATATTTGAAACACTCTCAATGTATGCACTCTCAATTATTACGGATAGTAGAGGGGAAGGGAATAGAACTGTCCAAAATTAGCATGTTTTCGTTGCGCTAGGGCGCTTAAGCACGGCTGAATTCCTTCAGATACCCCCAATGTTCAAATGATTGAAATGTGCTGATGTTCATGGAATGAAATGGTTGATCAGCTATGATGACCGCATAAAAGTTCGAGGTTGGGGGGGGGGCTTTATTTTTTTAGTTTATGCAACATTTTACATCACTCCAGTATTTATCTTGTCATCATCAACAATCGCAATGCAACTACTGCTTACGATCGTGGATATCAGCAACCGAAAATCTGCCATATCTTTAAGTGATATAACACACAGTATCCTGTTACAGTGTATTGTAATTGAAAAAAAGGATGTGGAAAAAAGAAACTTTCAGAAATTAAGATCATCAAGTCATGCGTTTCAAAAATCCATTTTCCTTTATAACGTTTAAAAACATGTTTTTGCTTTTTTACCTGTAGTGTAAATAAAAAAACTATGTTGATTTTTTTTTTATGGAATCAGACGTCCGTATGTCTGATTGTCTTCATCTGAGTTCACACTTTAGCTACTGTGTACAAGTAGACCTATTTTTTCAGCTCAAAAATATGTAGTTTTGTATATATTCACAGTATAAGTCATTCCTTATTCCCACAGAACTGAATTCAGCATATGCAAAATGAAGATCATCAAGACCCGCCCAACACTATGTTTCTGACTGTCTGCTGTTTATATTCAAGAAATGCAAACGTGGATCAATGGTGAATGCAGCAACTATGATTTTCATTTATTACCAAGAAAAAAAAAAAGAGCCGTGAAAGCTGTAAAGCTGAAACGGATATTTCTCTCCCCCCCCCCCATGCACAAAAACATTCCAATTAAGATCAAACAGCAGGAGGACGCGTCCACACAACACAACCTTTGGAATTACCTGATGGAATGGCTTCTTTTCATTTGGCACATCGCCATAAATCACCACCTGCAGCTCACTGAACTGTCAAGTTGCACCCCTTCCTTTTTCACTTTAACTATAATAGAAACTGTAAAAAAAAAAAAAATGCTCCCCAATTTTCGACAAAATTAAATTACCAAATTTACGTCATGATGTTGCAATTTACTAAAATATGTTTGTTTATCTGCTGAATATTGCTTAAATCCATTGAAAACTGTTTAATTATAGATGATTTTTTTATTAAAACAGTAACTCAGACGTCTGAATAAAAACGTGTTTGTAATTCAAATAGAGTCCATATCATCACAGAAAAAAAATTTAAGGATCACTCTGTTTAAATAAACCATGGCATCTTAAAAAAATAATTCACTTGCTTTTCCCGTAATTTATAATTACTGTTTCTTTTTTTCAATCCGATTATGCAACTTTTTTTTTTTTTTTTTTTTTTTTGCATCTGCTAAAGTTCCTAACGGAATTTGGCGAAATTTGCACTAGAACTTTATTGTGATGTATCTTAACTACTGTAAAAATTTTACTGTGTTATTTCCAAAATTCAGAAAAATGGATTTCTGAAAATATTCTCCTAGTCCTTTTGTGCTGTGGAAGTGATAAACAGGTGTTTGCTTTCTTCCCAACCAAGGGCTTCAGATCAGCGCTCCCAGCTGTCAATCAACCGTTGCTATGGTAACACCCTTTCTGCTGGAGGCTCACTCTGTCCAAAGAGGCACACATACTTGTCCATAATAAAAATTACCAATGCTAACTTTTAAAGTTTTAAACCGATTCAACTGGAATTTTGGAAGTGAGCTTCTGTAATCCAATTACAGTGAATGTAAAAATTTCAGCCACTTTCGTGAAAAATTCGCAAAGATAGTTTTCTTATTTTTTATCATAAGTAGTGGAAGTCTCTTGAGGGGAGGGAGGGTGGCATGCACATAAACAAGAAGATGAATGTGTTGTTCAGGCATACTCCTCACTGGTGGATGCCAGCTGACTTGGTACATACGCGACCCCCTGCAAATGCTAAATGCCTCTTCTTTCCCCTTCTGTTCTCAATTGTTGGACGGACATCAAGCTCCCCTTCGACCTACTATAATCATCCAATTTTATTGCACTGGAAGTAGTGCCTTTTTTTTTTCTTTTTTTCCCCCCAGCCAAATTAGGATTTGGTGCACATCGGAAACCGCTGCCGGTGGTTTCTTTGAGAACAGAGAAAAGGAACTTTAAAAAATGAAGGGGTAACAGTAACACGATTTCCTAAAAGGGCATTTTTTAAGCACTAATTTCAAATTTCAAGGCTTTTCAAGACGGCATTAAAAAACACCGTTTTTCCAGGATATTCCAGGCCTTGAAAACGTAATCATGATTTTCCAGGACTTTCCAGGTTTTCAAGCACGCGTGCGCACCCTGCGTAATGGTAAATTTATTGGCGTTAATAACGGTTGTGTTTTTAATAAATAAGCTTACGAAAATTTTAGGATGAATAGCAAATTTTAGGTATAATTTTAGGAATTTAAGGAGGGTCACAAAATATTAGGAATTTTAGGAGGAATGTGATCCCTGTGAACTATGGTTTTTAAGGATTTTTGCTGCAAAAAATTAACTGCAAACTTGACGAATTTGTCCCCAGCTCTCAGGACTGTGCTCCTTCCTGATCTGTGGGAAGTAGTGAATGCTTTTAACATTCTGAGTTAGGTTTAGGGTATACCCATTTAGCTTCACATAAGTATGGCATCAGTCACTGATGCCACACTAATCTGAAGCTATAGTTTGCCACTTTTAATCTTATTCTTAACTACATGTTATTAGATACAACCAAACAGTGAACAGTAATCAAATACGTGAATGTTGGGAAACAATCTTCCAGCACAACTTCCACAACTAGGAAGCAAATCACTGGAAATGCTCTGCTAACAAAGGCATCAGAGAAAGGCAATTCGATAAATGTGTAGTTTAGTGTCCAAAATTATTTCGTCGGAAATGTTGAAGGATTTCGAAAAAAGTGAGACATACAGATTTGAAAGTATGTAATTTCACAGCAAATGGTGAAAAATGCCATCTGTATTATGCATTTTAAAGATTCTTACCGTAATATTTATATGTAAGTACAACAATGTAAACAGCGCTGCAGAAAATGCTCATTTTTGTCTACTTGCCACTCCATCTTCATATGGCTAAAAAGAGTTAAACTAAATATAATATTGAAACCGATGAACAAAAGTTGTACAGGAAGAATAAAGCTACAAAAAAACATATGCTATGATCAAAATGTTGTTCATGTTCCTTCAAATAACATTGGAAAAAACCAATATCACATGCCATTTCCTCACAACTGACTCACTTGTTACTCCCTTGCCATATACCGCAACACGATTACGATTAATTTCATTTGGTTGGACATTTAGTGCATTCAGAAAGCAAATAACTGACCATACTTTGCAGTCGGCAGGATTTTTATCACCCTGTTCACTGTAAATGACTGTACAAACTCCCTAATCGATACAACTTGCAAGCAAAACTGTCTAGCCAACAGCTAACACACAACTACACCCGGTTGACCTTAACACAGCACCAGCAGCTCATATGCACAAACATTCTTTACTTTTCTGTAAATCCTTGACCTACATAGATTCTGGTTAGTTAGGTGGACTCATAGATATGAAGTTGCAGTATGTAGTCTTTAAGCTAGAAATACCATCTATCAAGTAACACTATGAGCATAATAGATGCCATTCATAGTAAGCTGATGCACAGATAGTGCCACCACAATTTTGTTTGTTTCTACCTTGAGCATAAGTTGTGGCTTGTTAGTGAACTTATGTCGTACTTGTAAACAAAATATAAACCCTAAACTTGTCTAAGAAACACAAAAGTGATTAGAATGCATGTACAGTCAAACCTCGATTTGACGAACTTCAAGGGACCAACAGTCTTGTACATAAAATCGCGAAATTCGCTAAATTGAGGAAACCTTTCGTATGAAAGATTCAAATTAAGCTAGTGTTCATAATATAATACATAAGCAGCTATGCTCTCTTTCTTTCAGTGATTAACTTTTCCAGTGCTACCTGTGTTCATCCAAACTTTGTTCATAAACGAGCTGTTGTTGTTTAATTCGAGTTGTAAATCTGAGACTGAGAAGAAAAAAAAAAGTGCGGTTTGGCGAAGAATTCCAGAGGTATAGGAATGGGTACGTACCATGTGTGTCCCTTGACTTCACAGAGTGCTATTGTTCTGTCTGTAGCTAAAAACAAAAATCCCCAGGGTATTCTAGATTTTCTCCCCCACACCACCCTTCTTTTTCTTGCTTCCTACCCATGCAAGAAAATGTTGCACTCTTTTGGAACTTGTTGGTCATTTGCTTCCTCCTGTAAGAAGCTTATGCTTGATAGAGGAAAGGCAAACTAATTTATAATTAGTGTCAAGTTGTGTCGCAGATGGTGTTCTTTGAAACGCTGGTTAACTGCATGCGTAAAAGTTTCCTGTTACGCAAAGCTCTCTTTCTAGCTGACTTTTAACGTGAAAATGCTGGTTAACATAGTGCAGTGGTTTTGAAAAAGTTAAAAATGTTCACTAAATTGAGGAAATGTGTTCGTTAAATCTGGAAATGCCAAGCATTAATTTCAATATGGTTCTGCCCGGACCACAAAAAATGTACGTAAAATCGCGGAATTCATTAAATCGCAGTCCGCTAAATAGGGGTTTGACTGTATTCACAAAAAGAGGTGAATTATAAGTATGGAGACTTAAGTAGAAATTATGAAATGCCACAAAAAAGGTATTAAGTTCATAGACATAGCATGCACTTACAAAATGAATAAACTGGCTGCTAGAACTACTATAAAAGATAAAGGGCAGGGTATGAAGCACATGAGAAGCTATGAGCAATGCAATCTACAACGATTTACAAAAAAGAGGCACATTAATAGAAGAAATAGAAAAGTCATTGGTGATTTGGATTGAAGACATGTAACAATGAATGTCAAGAAGTCCTACGCTTATACACAAGAAAGCCTTGGGCTTTTGCATTAATCCTTGCAATTTGGTCTCACTATTATCACACGAGGTCCGATCAAAAAGTTCTGAGACTAGGCTGATACACAACAAAGTACTTATGTTACTTAAGCCTGGCTATGAGCTCCCTCAAAGTAGTCTCCTTGGGCAGCAATACACCGCTGCCAGCACTTTTGCCACTGTTTGGAACACTCTCTGGAAGTCTTGTTTGTGAATCGTGTCGAGCACCATCTTTGATTCTCGCTGGATCTTGTCCCCGGTTTCAAAACGGTGATCCTCAAGTTTCAGCTTCATCTTCGGAAACAGAAAGAAGTTGAAGGAGGCCAAATCCAGTGAGTAAGGTGGGTGAGGAATGGTAGTCATGCTGTTGCGGCTGCAAAACTGGTATGTTGCTAACACTCTGTGAGCTGCTGCATTGTCGTGATGGAGCAGAAAATCGCCCTGCGCCACATTTCAGGTCGTTTGCGGCGAATGTCCTCCCAAAGATGCAGCAGAACATCGCAGTAAAAAAGGGCCTGGCCATGGGGAATGAATTCACAGTGCACAACACCACGAATATCAAAGAACATGATGAGCATGCTTTTGGTTGCGCTCCAAACCCATCGGGCCTTCTTTGGTCGTGGAGATGCCGGGATCTTCTACTGTGAAGACTGTTGTTTTGTCTACAGGTCGTAACCATAGACCCAAGTCTCATCTCCAGTGATGACCCGCGAGAGGAACGTTGGTTCCCGACTTGCTGAGTTTGACCCAGAATTTGATGTTCACTCGCTGCTCTAGTTGGCAGTCTATACCGAAATCACAGCTGTGTTCTGTACGTGGTCACCAAATATCGTGTAGCACAGCTCCTGATGTTCACAGAACAATGCCACTTGGCACAATGACTCATGAAGGTCAGTGCCCTCGACCGCTGCTATCGCATCCGCGTACTGCCATCTGTTAGCATGCTACGTACCTAGTCTCGGAACTTTTTGATCACACTACGTATCCCCATTATTTGGTAATATCTTCTAAAATATGGCAACAACTGATTTGGTACGTGTTTATCACCTCCTGTCATCTTCATTCTCACTGTAAGGCTGATGAAGGCAAAAACTAATACCGAAACGTTCCTCCATTAAATGTTTGTCATGTAACTGTTACGCATTGATTTCTAATATGTCATATGAAATTCCTTTCACTTTTTGTTTCTTGGTAACTGCTTCTGCTACCTTGTTTTTATGCATTCTGCAATATGTTTTACACCATAAATACTGCACATGAAAAATGATGCATCTAGAACAGATCAATTTAATCTGGACAAGATTCATTCATATAATTGGCTATTTAGCAGTTTGAAAAGTAAAACTAGGATACAGATAAAAACTGAACATGTAAAGACTTGTGATAATATTCTGATTTCATTTCTAGTTGTTATTGCCAGTAACACCCTGCAAAGGTCATTGGCAGAAAGCTGACATTATGCAGAGGGAGGAATAATGCAACCTGTGCTGTTCGCCTTAGAGTATGTTGGCGCTTCCATGGTAAGCTAAACCAGATTGCACAAGACAGATTATATGTTTGGAGATGCAGGAGAAAGCAAGTTGTTTCCAGAGCTCAAAATCTGTATTGAGAGCATGCATGTAAGAATTGCTTTTTTTTGTATGTGTGTGTGTGATTGATGTATAGTAATAGATAATTATGACCACCAAATAAACATTAAGTTTATCTATCTAGGAGAACAATGTTTCTTATGTATACTGTTGGATGAACTGTCTATTAATGTCTAGTTTAATGAATGCAGTGGGGGACACTACATATCAAAGCAAAGCTGAATGTAAAGAAGAAGTTGTCATAAACAAAGACAGACTGAAAAAATAAAAACACTAAATTGATCACGATTTCTAAAATCTAATTTCAGTCAACATTACTTTTTTAAAAATAATATTGTCATATTTGTGACATATCTTTCAATTTCCCATGTAGCTATCTCTTCCAGAAGTTAAAAAATTACATCCCCTGGAGCGAGAATCAAACTCTTATTTCTTAGAAGGGATTCGTTTCCTATTGATATTGACAATCTGCAGCACTGAATTATTGTTCTATGTCCATACTTGTGTGAGAAAACGTCATCGACTCCATGAAGAAACATGGATTGCTTCAACTAGTGCAAAACTGAATGGTACTCAGACTCCTAAGTTATATCTGCTTAGCTTTAGCTGCTTGAAACTGTTGTCTTGGGTGGTATAATGCTAATAGCATGCTCAAGCAAAAATTAAGAGATGTGGATTGAATTTCCGCACCAGGGTGACAATTTTCAAATTTTCTGAAGGGTTGGCTACGCCAAAAGCAGTGAAAATATGACACTTCTGTCAGTGGCGTAACTAGTGGGAGGAGCAAAAAGAAAACGAAAAATACTGGGTTAAAAAGAGAAAGAAGAGGTAGAAGGGAAAATATTCACAGCAGATGTAAATTGAAAAATAATACTAATATAAATAATGCAATGGTAAAAGTTAGGTGGCGAGAACTGCATCGAGAGGGAGCACTGTGGAATACTGACAGGTCACTCAGCGAAAAACATTCCAAGCTGGGTGGTTAGTGGGGTGGGTTGATGAATTTCAATTCTCATTTACAGGCTTTATCTGGCAGTGTAGGGTTAAAGAAAATAAGCAGTGTGCCATTGATATAGAGCAGTTTTCATATAAAATACATTGATTAAAGCAATAAATGGATGGAAGAAGTGTAGAACCACATGGATGATCAGGACGAGAGTCTTCCCTCTCAAAATTGGAAACCACCTCCAGATTGATCTCAGATAAGATGTCCTTCATTCCCCTAAAAATCCCCTTTTCTCCATCCGAAATATCTGTGCTGGAATTAATACCATTTCAGAAATATAGGTAGAAACTATGCTAACGTCCTTTTATACAAGCAAGTTGTTTTATGACTGGAAAGTGTGTGTGTGTGTGTGTGTGGAGGGGGGTTGCGACAATCCTATAAATCTGCCCTGTCTGGGATGAATACAGGTTTGATACATCTTGGATGGGGGGGGGGGGGTTAATTTATGAATATCTTCTGCTGCACTAAAATAAAATAAAGAACACAACATTTTGAAAATTAAATGAGATAAATTAAACCGAACAAGTGATTTTAACAAAATAAAGGCAAATACAAAATTTGACACGTTTTTCTGAAAAATAAAAATCATGAGCAACTATATTGGCAAAGTGCAGTGACAAACCACCCTTGGTAATCACATCACAACTCAAATCACTATGGAATTAAAACAACATAAAATTTAATATCACAAAGCAAATGGTCACAAAAATCATGAAACAATTTTCAAAGTTCTAGAACTAACCACAAAAAAAAAAAAAAAAAAAGCTGCAGTATAACATCTCGAAGAAACTTCACTTACGGGGAAATTTAGAATATACTAATGCAATCTAACAAACTCAAACCTATTTCAAAGACAACAAACTGTACACTGAGGATCCTATGAAAAACTCAAAATCATAGCTTTTCTCACATACAATTCATTTAAACTATACTTACTCTCCAAGTTTTTCTCCAATCATCGAGAAATTCCTTATAAGCACAGCCTTCTTATGGGAGAATGTATCAAATGAAGCTTTCCCATGGTAGGAACCCATTCCACTTTTACCAACACCACCAAATGGGAGGGCATCAACTAAATAATTAATAAATGATGCTGATTAATATGGAACTAAATTTAATTACCAGTCAAACAAGAAAAGAAAATCACAACATACAGAAAATCACATATTGTATTTTCCTTTGTATCAAATCTGCTGACCATGGAACTCAGAGGGGGGGGAATGCCATTTAATATGCCCTGTGATGTTGATCTTAATGTACAAGTAATTTCCAACAAATAAAGTGTAATTATAAGATGGCCTAGAACTCCAAAGAAATAAGTAAATGATCTTATTGAGAAAAAAAAAAGTAACTTAGTTTTCACTAATATTGATAAAACCACTTGAGAAATGCAGAAATATCTCGCCTAGTTTTCAAAGTAATATAACATGTAAACCTAACATTATAAATCTCTTAAAGTTAAAAATGAAGTACAGTTTAAAACAAAACTACCTAAGCTTGTGACTTCATATGACATATATATAACACACGTACTATCTCTGATGTTCATCTATGGGGCCTTACCGAGTAAAGCACAAAAGACAAATACTATTAATAAACATGCAAATAATCCTAAAATACTACTATTTACTTCTTATCCGGAGTCATTTTGGAGGGGTTTAGCCATAACTCACCACGCTGGCAAAGCGAGTTGGTGAGTGTGGGATAACATTTCCTCTAATCCCGATGGTATAGTTATACCGCTATTGGCAGTTGTCAGAGCTTCTTTAGTGGGAACAGGATGCACCACGAGAAGGCGGGGTTGACATTTGTCAAGGAGAGGCTGTGACGTTACGCATCACCTGACCTTAGGCAGAGGGTGCTAAAAATCCCTGGAGGACTGGACTGGGCTGCTATCTGATGCTGACCTTGGCTACGTATAATGGGCGCTCCCTATCTTCTGATTCAAGGCTTCTTGAATTGGAAGAGGAACTACAAAGGATTAAGTGGGACATCGTCGGGCTAAGTGAGGTAAGGAGAAAAGGAGAAGATCTCATTGAACAGAAAAGTGGACATCTCTTCCACTATCGTGAGACAGATACCGGCAGAACTAGTGGTGTTGGATTTATAATAAACAAGAAACTGAAGGATAAAGTTGTAGAAGTTGAAAGTTCCTCTGACAGAGCTGCAAGACTCGTTATTCAACTCTCGAGAAGATACCAGGCTCAGATTATTCAAACTTGTGCACCCACCACAAGTCATCCTGAAGAGGTAATTGAAGAATTTTATGAGGAAATTCGTCATCTAAATAATAAAGGTAAGCAGCACTTAAAGATAATTATGGGAGATTTCAATGCAAAAATAGGGCAAAGGCAACAGAATGAAACTTCAGTAGGTAAATTCGGTCATGTCAACAGAAACTAGCGTGGAAATACTCTCGTTGAGTTTGCAGAGGCAGAAGGGTTTTTCATCTTGAACTCCTTTTTCAAGAAAAAGCCACACAGGAAATGGACATGGAGACACCCAAATGGGACAACAAGTGAAATTGATTTTATTATGTGTAACAAAAATTAGTCATAGAAGACTGCAGTGTGCTAAACAAGTTCAACACAGGTAGTGACCATAGATTGGCGAGATGTAAGATGCACCTCAACACTAAACTCGAACGTGGCAAGCTCATAAGACAAACAAAATGTATCGACATAATCAACCTTAAAAAACACAATAATACCTTCAAGTTGGAACTCAAGAACAGATTCTCTGCTTTAGAAGGCCTAACATCGGAAGAAGTGAATATTTCTGAAGTTAACAGAAAAGTAACAAAAGCTCTTATGGAAACAGCAACAAAATTAGCTGGGTCTAAGAACAAGTTGCATGTGAACAAATTATCAGGAAAAACCAAAATGTTGATGCAAAAAGAAGAGAGATGAGGACAACTAAAGAAGATGTGACTACCAAAGTGGAATATATAGAACTATGCAAGACAGTACGAAAAAGTATCACTGAAGACGTAAGGAAATTCAACTGTGAACTAGTAAGGAAAGCAATTGAAAACAACCAAAGCCTAAAGATAGCAAAGGGACATCTCAGTAAGAGAAGAAAACAGATTATGGCACTGAAAAAGAAGATGGTTCTGTAACAAGAAATAGAAGTGAAATTTTGACAAGAGTGAAAGATTTCTACTCCAAATTATATGAAAGGGATGATGCATGTACTCCAGACATCATGAATGGTACAAGTACCAGAGTTCTTCCAGTCCTCCCAGCAGAAGTTGCACATGCAATCAAGAACATGAAGCGGGGAAAAAGCTCCAGGAGAAGATGGAATTACTGTAGACATCATACAAGAAGCAAGTGGAGAAATCGAAACAGCACTCGCCCAAATTTTCACTCGATGCCTTAATGAAGGGAAGATTCCTGAGGATTGGAACAACGCTACAATGATCCTGCTACATAAAAAAGGTGACATTGAGGGTCTAAAGAACTACAGACCTATCAGCCTCCTATCAGTGGTTTATAAAATCTTCACTAAAGTTCTTTCACACCGTTTGAAGGTAACACTGGACATGGCTCAACCGAGAGAACAAGCTGGATTCAGGAGTGGCTACAGCACAATAGATCATATCCATGTACTGAGAGAACTAATTGAAAGAGCGAGGGAATATGAACTTCCATTGTGCATGGCTTTTATCGATTATGAAAAAGCCTTTGATTTGGTGAAACCATCAGCAGTTACAATGGCTCTGAAGTCCTGTGGTATTGAAGATGCATACATTAACATTATTAATAACATCTATGAAAATGCCACATTGGAAAATGTCTTTCAATCACTGAACTGGGAAAACAAAGGGATAAAGATTAATGGAGATTATCTAACCCACCTTCGTTTTGCTGATGACGTAGTCATTTTTGCAACTACCCCATCAGAGCTGCCGAGTATGATCCAGGAACTTGCTGACAAGAGTAAAGAAGTGGGATTAAAAATGAACTTTCAGAAGACACAAGTGATGTTCAATGCTTTTGCAAGAAATGAAGATTTATCGATTGATGGAGAAAAGCTGGAGATAATAGACACGTACGTTTATCTTGGACAGCAGATATCAAGTGAGGGTCACATTGATGAAGAAATTAATCGGCGTACAAAATTTGCCTGGAGAGCTTTTGGAAGAAACAGCATAATTTTCAAGAGAATATGCCATTATGTCTTAAAAGAAAAGTGTTTGATCAATGCATTCTTCCAGTGCTTACGTATGGTGCAGAGACGTGGACCTTAACTAAAAGAGACATACAAAGGCTGCAGACAACTCAAAGCAGCATGGAGAGGTGCATGCTTGGTGTAACCAGGAGAGATAAGAAGAGGAACTCGTGGATCCGAAAAATGACAAGAGTGGAAGACATCATGATCAGAGTTAAATCCCTGAAATGGCAATGGGCTGGGCATACTGCCAGAAGGACAGACCATCGATGGGCAGCCGAAATTTTAGATTGGATTCCAAGAGACAGGAAAAGACCCAGAAGACCACATGGGAGATGGGTGGATGAAATTCGAAAGTATGCGGTAGTGACATGGAGGAGACTGGCACAAGACAGACCGTTGTGGAGGAAACTTGGGGAGACCTTCGTCCAGCAGTGGATTGATAATGGTTGACAATGATGATGATGATGATGACTCAGGGTTCCCATTCAAAAGTAATAAAAAAATTCCCTGACATTTGCAGGTTCTCCAGGAGGTTTTTAAAGTTTTCCAGAGTGGCATGTTGCAATGAACTGTTACATTTCATTCCATTCCATTAATTTTTCTCACCGAAGTACACACTTGTAAATTCTTTAAGTAATTTGTCTTTATAAAATTACCTGCTTTTCATTAATAACAACTAACTGTGCACATGTACCAAAGTTCCATGAACTTTTGTGAATACTACCCACACGGAATTTGTAAATAAATCCCCAATGAAACATATGTAAGAAAAAATCTGTCACTTGAATAGTTTCAGTTTTTCTATAACACAATGCAGCTAAGCTTAATGATGGAATGGCTCTGTTCAAAGAAACACGTTTCAAGAGAACCAACAGAGAAAGGACTTTGATCCATCATTTGGTTGGTTCTCTTGTGAAGTGTTTCTTCAAGCAGGAGCCATTGTGCCTAATTGTTCCATGTTATATAACTGCCTGCAGAAATTGAACAAAAGCTTAATAACTGGCAATTTTAAAAATCCAATTTTGCATGTTTTTTAGAGAATAAAGGAAATACTTAATATAACTGAAAGTAAAATCTACCAAATCTAGGCAGGCAGTAATTGCAAGCAAAAGTTTGAAATCTTGAAAAAATAAGTTTTTTTGGCAAAATAAAGTATCCATTGCTTTTTACAAAAAAAAAAAAAAGGCGGGGGGTAATTTTCCCTGAGTTTTACAAAAAAGGGTAATTTCCCCTGAGTTTTCCCTGATTTTTGGAACCATTTTCAAATTCCCTGAGAATTCCAGGTTTTCCCTGTTTTCCAGGTTGAGTGGGAACCCTGTGACTTCTTATCCATATCATTTTTAACCATTCGCAAGAAAACATTGCAATATTTAAAATGCAATCTTAAGTTAAAAAAACACTTTTTTTTTTTTTTTTTGACAGATGCTGCATGCAGCAGACTGAAAGGCTTCATGACCATTATGGTTCCCTGACAATGTCATCAGTGGTCTCCATGCTCCGAGTGCCATCTACTGCACCCTTACTGTACTGCACACAGAAACTCCATTTCTTTTTAAAAACCTTGTACTTCTGTTTTAATTTTATTAATTCTTCCCATTGATTTGAAATGATATTTTGGCCATTATGATTGCATACAATATTTTTATTTTTTATAAACAAACTGCCCTGGGGGTGGGAGGCCTTAGGCATCAGATGTCCTTTATTTGTAGTAGTTAATAAATTAATTTCTTCAAATTTTGGAAATTCTTTTTTCTTTTAAAATGAACTGTATCATAGCTGCCCCCCCCCCCCACCTAATTTTTAATATGCTGATTCAGTCAATGTTTTGATTTATTTTTTGTATTACCAATATATTCGTCTGAGGAACATTTTTTCTAATCGAGATTTGATATACACCTGCTGATTCTAATATCTTTCAAAGTATTTTTAATGGAATTAATATGACAAAATCTGAAAATCATACTTTATACCAATTCTGTTAATTTCATGGGCTAATATTTTATTGTAAAGAAAAGATTCAACAAACTGTACTTTTGTTTTTAATTTTTTTTTATTATTAGTAGTGTTAATAGTTCTTATATATATTCACAAAGTAATTTACTTGTGGTGGCATAGCTCTGCCCTACGGCATACAATCTTTTATGAGAGTAAATAGTTGGTCTTTATTGGATCATAATTTCTATCGAAATACTCATAGGTAAAAGAAAAAAAAAACTTTCAGTTGTTTGCAGACCTTTACCTTCACATTGTGTTACATTTTTCTGTGAACATAATTTTAGTTCTTTTTCTAATACAACAACCTTTCTTCAAATCAGCTATCAATTCCTTTCATAAAACTTCTGCAATATGAGAAATGAGTTCTTTGCAACCTTTTTCAGTTGTGTAGTGGCTTGAACCAGTAACCTCCAATTTGCTTAATAATGCCATTAATTCTGGTAAGTCACTAAAAAGTCTACTGTTCTTAGCAATGTAATAAAGATGCATTAAGTACTGCATCAATGCTTAAATGTGCTTTCATCAACCTTTATACATTGTCATTTTACAAAGATTTTTTTTAGCCTGATCACCTGCTTCACATTTTATACTGTATGTGTCATCAATTTACTGTGATTTTTGTGTTCCTAATGTAAACAGAGCTGCTGTTCCATGGACAACATTTGAACTTTTATCACAGATGTTAGAAAAAATGTTGCACAATACACATTTCGTGATTCTTCCATTATTTTGGAGAGAATGGGGAAAAACGTTCAGCCACAATTCTCAAAATTTTTGCTCACTTGAACTAAGATGTTAGGAATTTCCCAGTAAAATGGCTTCATTGGAAACACTTTTTTTTTGGTCAAAAGAGCACTCTAAGATTTAGAATTCTACTTTTGGGTGTGATATTCACATTGTGTTTTTCAAAGAAAGAAGTCAAACCCCATTTGCCTCTTCTCTGGAATTTCATGAATTTCATTTCTCAGATAACGTGAAATTCCGAATTTCTTACAGATTTTAAATTACTTTTCTTTCCCTTAATTACTTTTCCCCTTCTTTAATAAAAAAAAATGATTTTATAGATTCACCGTACAGAGAACGGGCATGATTGCTAGTCTTTTCAAAAATTAGAAAGAACAGAATAAGGATAGCAAAAAAACAAACAAAAAAACAATGTGCAACCAAAAGTCACATGCTTAAGAGGTGAGACAATTACTGAAAGGGTGATTAACTACCAATAAATGGAGAAAGGGGCATGTGATTGGTGTTATAAACATTATTTTAATTCGAAAAGCCTTTCAGCACGATAAGATATATTTAATAGTACAGTCTGTACTAAAAAATAGACATTTATAAGGCACAACAACTTACAAGATCTTTCAAAGCACCAAGTGCTCCATCGTCAGGTATTTCAATATACATAAACAAAACAACGGATAAAAGCAAGAAGCATTTTCAAATTACGCGAGCACGTGATAACAATAACGATGTTTACATTAAATATAGTAGAAGTTTTGTCATGCGTTAAAGGGTTTCAACAAATGATACTATGAATTGCTATAACATATGCGAAGAAAATATATACACAGAAGATAATTAATAAGTTGACATTATTCGTCAAACTGTAAATGAATTCTTAGGAGTTAAGTGTTGTTGGATAGGAGTATGCTGTTCTGGCCGCATTAACATGGCCCAAGGCACTGGAACTAAACGTGGAGTTTCTTCATTACAGCAGTCAGAGTTGTGCAATAATGTACGTAAACTTTCAGCGAATCGAAGAGATCGCTTTGTACGATTTGAGCTCAGCACACTGGCATTGGTCCAGTCTGGTCGGTAGATACCTCTATTAACTAATCGTGCAAGAAAGGTAGCATCAGAGTTATTAGTAATTGAGTACTTCTGCTCATATATTCTTGTTCGCAATGGGCGTGCAGTGGATCCTATATATGCAATTGCTGGATCTTCTGGGTCAATAGGAATTAAGGGTATTTTGTAAACCCCATGTCTGTTGAGTGTGGAAACTTGGTCACGGTCTTTTTGCACGATGGCTCGAATACTTTTCGTACTTTCACCAAACGCAATGTGGTGTTTTTTGCATATGTTCTTTAGTATTGTAGTGACTTCAGGTATATAGTCCATAGTGCCAACATATTTTGTAATTCTGGTTTCCCTTTGTAAGGTACTTTTGTCTAGACATTTCACTGATCGTGCAATTTTTTCAACGATCGTTTTATGGTAGCCATGCGCCATCGTAATCATCTGGATATGATTTAACTCATTTCTTCTAACCTGGATATTGGAGGAGTGGGTGAAGGCTCTTCGGACCATGTACTCTATAGCTCCTAGTTTTTGTTTTCTTGGGTGCGATGAATTATGCGGAATAATAGCAGATTGTGTTTCAGGCTTTCTGCACACTGAATAGGATAAACAATTGGTATCTGGATGTCTTTTTAGTAATATGTCCAAGAATGGAAGAGTATTATCATTTTCATGCTCAATGGTAAAATTTATGGAACTGTAATGTTTTGAGAGCTCTTTAGCAAACTCTTCAATTTTGTTTTTATGATGCGGCCAGAAAACAAGTATGTCGTCTACATATCTAATGTAGAGATCAGGCTTAAGTTGGAAATATTGTAAAACATTGTTTTCTAGGTCTTGCATTAACAATTCAGCGAGCACTCCTGAAAGTGGGGAACCCATCGTCGCACCTCCAGTCTGGCGGTAAATGGTTCCTTCATACCGGAAGAATGTGTGTTTTTGTACAAAACGTAGAGCATTTATAATTGCTTGGATTTCATTAATAGTATAAGAATTCAAAGCCAATAGACGGTTCTCAATAATGGAGTGTACATCTCCAATCGGCACATTGGAGTACAAAGAGACAACATCGAGTGATGCCATAGCAAACGGCTTTCCCTTTCGTAAGAATGGCTTAATGTTGTCAATAGCCTTAACAGAGCTATTAACTGAGTGGGAGGAACCTGTAGTTAATGGTTTGAGGAATTTTGCTAGAGCACTTTCGAGCTGGCGGGTTGGGCTTGCATATCCTGATAGAAGTGGGCGTACAGGAAGACCCTCCTTACGAGTCTTTACTTGGCCAAATAATTCAGGTATTCGAGGGCCTATAGTAGGGTATATATCCTTAGCAACATTTGCAGGTAAGCCTCCATGGTTTCTGAGTTTTGCCACTGCTTATACTGTAGATGAGGTTGGTTGGTTGGTTGATGAATTTTAATGGCGCAAGGGCCAGGTTTGGCCAAAGAGCGCCAGACAAAGGACTATCAGCGACAGATGTTTAAAAGCGGGGAAAAGGATTAAGAGAAAACAGGCTTGGTAAAAGTTGGAAAAGAGGATGAAGAAAGCTGTGAAGACACGTCAGTGAATTAGGTTTATATAAAAATTTAGGTATGTAAGAATTAACTAATATAATGATCAGCAGTAAACACAACTACACAAAGGATGATTCACCAGGAGGGGGACGAACCGTCACTCTCCTCCCCCCACACTCCTCTGCAATGCTGGCAGAGGGCGGGGACGAACTGTCACTCTCTTCCCCCCATGTTCCTCTGCAATGTTGTTTGAGGCTGGGGACGAACTGTCACTCTCCTCCCCCCTATGTTCCTCTATAATGTTGGTTGAGGGTGGGGACCGCGCTGAGTCCGAGACAGTTGCAAAGTCGGCCATGATGGCCGCGACATGTGGATGGACACTGCACACCTTAGAGGATTGAGGGCCGGCTCTCCAGCACGTGCAGGCCTTCTGCTGGGAACTGGAAGAGTCGGTCGTCTTCAAAAGAGAAGGCGCAGACTCAGCTGGTGGAATAAGCTGGAGCTCGGTGAAATCCACCTGTGTCGCTTGTTCAACTGTAGATCGCTTGGCAAGTGCGGCGAGAGCTACAGGGCGCGGAACAAAGGGCTGCACGGGTGGTGGCTGAGACTGAACAACTGCGGCAAAACTACGCTGTCGGGTGTTGGGAATACCCAACTTGGCTTTGGCAGCAGGGTACGAGAGGCCGTCCAGGGTCTTGAGGCGCTGGATTGCCATCTCGTCCTTCCATTTCATACAGGTGCGGGAGTAAGCCGCATGGGCCTCACCACAGTTAACACAGGAGGCCGCAGAAGTGCAACCTTCCCCGTCATGTTCACTGGAGCCACAATTTGCGCAACGAGCGGAACTCTTACAAAAACGTTGTGAATGCCCGTACCTCTGGCACCTGAAACAGCGCAGAGGACTGGGAATGTACGGGCGAACTCCACAGACCAAGTAGCCAGCCTTGATTTCGGTCGGAACCTGCGGGGAGTTAAAAGTCAAGATAACATTTTTAGACTTAATTAAAGAACCATCGCGCCGAAACATCATACGGCGCGCAGCAATAACACCTTGATCTGCAAGTTCAGTCACCAATTCTTCTTCACTGCATGGCAAGAGATCAAACTCAGAAATAACACCCCGAGAGGTGTTAAGAAACGGGTGAGGTGTCACTTTGACAGGAATGCCTTGAAGACTAGTGAGGTGCAGAAAAGTGTTACTCTGAGAAACACTGCAAGTTTGGACAAGCAGGTCCCCAGAGCGAAGCTTCCTCACAGACCTCAAGGGGCCAACCGCAGCGTCCAAAGCTTTAGAAATGAAAAAGGGAGATCTGGTGGACAGTCTCTCATTCGGATCGATGGATTCTACAAGCAAGTGAGTAGCATGCGTAGTCACAGCAATTGAGGGAGACGACGCTTCGGAGCGACTGGTACAGCTGCCGAAGAAGAGGTTCCACATTCTTGGTCCAGGTCAAGGTCTAAAGACCGTTTAAGGGTATGAGACTTGGTAGGTTGAGAAGACGAAGGACAGTCGTTGTCAACTATCATTTTGTCATTTGACTTAAATTTGGAGTTTTTGTTCTTTTTACCCATGGAAAAAAAGGAGGAAGATTCGTCTGCAGACTACTCCACCCACCACCGAGCCCTACAAGGGAGAACTGGAGGTCTGCAAGCCAAGAAAATGACGCTGGACACAGTTCTGGAGCTTATACGTTGCAGATATAGTCCGTTGGCTGTGATCACACGCACTCGGCGGACACTTCGGCCTCCGGGTACCGTCATGCCAACGCCTTTGGCATGATCCCACAGCCCCCGGGCTCACCCTGCCGTGCTATACGACAAAAAAGCCGCTAAAGCCGTGTACACAACTTGGTACAAGACTTCTGACTAGAGGTGGGTTAGTCTCTAGCCACCCGTTTACAGCGAAGCCGGGGTCGAAGAGGAGTGTTGGTACACAGGAGGCACTTTATCCGGTCTCCTGCGACCTCAGCCGCCAGACATCCCATTTCCGCCTCACGGGTCTCCCGCACGCGGCAAACATGCAGGTAGGTCTAGTACCCAAGCCAACTAAAAGGAAAAAAAAGAAATCTAAAGAAGACAAATCCTGGCAGGGAACCTAAACTGAATCTCAGCAACCTACGAACTGAGCGGTTAATATAAATCAGTTAGTGGTGGAGGGTAACAAAACCACAAGACCGGGGTGTTAGTACATAACGTGGTAGCGATTAGGTAAAGTATACAACACGGGCAACTAGCCAGTGGAGAAAATAAATAAAAACGAAAAGCGAGACACAAGACCAGCTCGGGATCGTGGGGCCGCGACTCCCCAACAGCTGGATGAACAGCCGTCCCTGCAAATACCAACAGCACCAAAATAAGAAAAAAACAAGCTGTGGCATGACATCAGATGTTGACCAGTCACAAGGTCAGCTCGGGCCGTGGGGGCGTCGCTCCCCAAATAACTGGAAAACCAGTTATCCCCGTGCGGGGGTAGATGAGGTTGGATCCGAAGATAGGATCTTGTGCGGTATACTCGCAATGGCATCATTCATCTTATTAACATAGTCTGCTTTGTTTAAGATGACAATTTGTTGAGTCTTGTCAGCTTTTAAAATGGAGATAGTTTCATCAGACTTCAATAACTTCAGCTGTTTAATCTCATTACAAAATTTACGGTCATCCGGTGTTCTAGGCTTATTGGCTAACTTTTGTATGGATTTTGCCAGTTTATATCGTACGTGTTCACGATAAGATATATTTAATAGACTGTACTATTAAATATATCTTATCGTGCTGAAAGGCTTTTTGAATTAAAATATTGTTTAGCGCACGAAGAATCCTTATTAAAGTTATAAACATGGTTAATAATAGAAGCCTTTAGAAAAAGGTAAAATTTACAAGGGCAAGAAAAAAAAAAGCAAACTTTGTTCATACCTGGGGGACTTTGAAAAAATTGTCCAGTTTGGCAGCACTAGTAAAGAAGCAGATAACCATAGTTAATCTGCTATGTTAACGAATTCACAGGATGCATTCCAATTTTACAACAATGTATGTCGTTAAGCTTGCA
This sequence comes from Macrothele yani, assembly GCA_039090855.1. Lineage (NCBI taxonomy): Eukaryota > Metazoa > Arthropoda > Arachnida > Araneae > Macrothelidae > Macrothele > Macrothele yani. The sequence continues at coordinate 140,882,091 of CM077013.1, read as the reverse complement.
CCAATGTGCAATGCTGCAATTTCATTGCATCTCAGCAACAGGGAATGCTTTGATGAGGTTTGGAGTACCATTGGCTGTTCATAATATTTAGGAAATCTTATTAAAGGTAAAAAGAGTGGCATTCAAGTATAATAACATAACAGCAAATGTAAGAAGATTCACTCATTATGAATATACAGTTGCACTGCCTAGGTGGCAGTCATCCAAGCGATGGCTTCTGACCATTTATCTGAGATGGGCCCAGGCATGGGTGAAAGCAAAGAGGTATTTGCCAAGACTGAAAATTTCTCTACCCCCCCCCAAGCATTTAAACCATAACAAATTAGACTGTGCCCACATTTGTCGCCTTCATTTTTAAGGTAATCCCACCCATTCATGTCTGTCTATTTATCTATATGTATGTATAAATACATACATAGTTGTGCCATTCTATTTTATGGGGAAAAATAAATAAAATTTTTCAGGTCTTATGCACTAAATTTGTTTATAACATATTCAAATGCTCAAAATTTCAATCCAATGTGGTAGACCTCTGGTTCCATATCTAGTTCTCAAACTGCAAAGCATCATCAAATTTTAACACATGCTTTTCTTGAATGTATTCACTATCACCATTGATAGTATCTAGTGGAAATACAATCATTTATGGAATAAACTGATATTTAACAACAATAGACCGCGAGGAAATTTCCTTTTTCTATTATTACGGGAGATATTTTCAATCCGTCTAACTTCCGTGTTCGGAAATTGGTGAAAGACGGAATTTTATCCCCAGGACAGAAAACTTTCAATCATGGGTCTGGGTTCGAATCCTGGTGAGGCATGGATGTTGCATTTGTCTTACAGCGCTGCTGGCTCTCTCCCATCCCTCTCGTGCATGTGTGCAATGTCCCCATGAGTGCTGATAACCATTTTCACTATGATTGATCTACTATGGGTGCTGAACAGCGCATCGAAATTTAATTGCAGTCATGCTTTGATTTTACGCAAGTCATCACGCAAAAGGGCGGAAGAATAAGGCCCACTTCTACGTCCTGAACTTTGACCATTTTCAACAGGAATTCGATGAATTAGTACGGACCCAAACAAACTAATTTTGTTGAATCCAGCCAAGACATCATGCAAATTATCATATGGATGGACAAATCTGGAACATATTACACTTCCTCAACCTACGGCTGGAAAGCCTAGAAAACTTACTGACTAAAGAACCAGCAAAATAAATCATTGCTGGAGAAGCACTGGGATGAGCATGGGACTTTTTTTTTTTTAACTTTTTATTACTGCATTCTTTAGTTAGGCCAATTTATTGCCAGAAAAGTTACGAAACCATGCCTCAAATGCATTTTTAATTTCACAAAACTGGCAGCTTTTGTTTAATTTCGTCAAGTTGGGTATCGATCTGGGCTTAAAAATTCCACAGATTTAAAATCAGCTTGATTTTTTTTTCTACAATAACTACATTCTGAGATGGCATTTCGAACTGGGAGTAATAAAGACAGGTGCTCCAAGCAGGGCACCTGGTGGCCTGAGGAGTATCTACTTGGGGGTACGAACAATGCATTATCTGATAAGTGGGAGGGGGTCAACACAGGGAGAGATAAACAAGCCCAGCTGCAGTTCAGTTTACACACTGTGCAAACTCTTTAGTGTTTGAAACAACCCGAAACAACATGTGGGAAAACTGCAGACAAATGTTCCCAAGTAACTAAAAAATGTATTTGTAACTTACATCGGTGCTTCATTTTAAATGGATTAAGTTAAATAAAGTCTTAATGCTGGGTACAAAATCATTAGAAAAAAAAAAAAAACTGGAAGAATCACCAAATTCGTAAAACTAACACTTTAACCGTAAAACGAGTTGCATTTCCGTAAATTTTATGGAAAATCGTAAAACCTGGCAGGTATGTTAGCGTTTCGAACCCTTGTCCACCAAACGACAGATAGCATTGATTTACGCAATTATACAAGCATGGTTTCATAAGAATAATCCAATAATATGCATCACTTGCAATTTTTTTAAGGATTCTACCGATTCAGAAAGAACTCTGATAGCTCACAATGTGTGAAGGCTTTGCAAAAGTTGTGATCTCCAATTAGAAATCATGATTTCACATGAGAGGAGAATGCTGCTAGGAAAAAAAGACCCAGCATTTTACATACCGTATATACTCACATATAAGCCCATTCTTGTATAAACCGACTCCTCTAGTTCAACAGCTAGAAATTGGCAAAAACCCGGGACCTGCATATAAGCAGACACTTTCACTTAAAAAAAAAAAAATTATTCCAAAAACTTTTGGCTTTTACGTGAGTATATATGGTATTCATAATACAATTTTTAGGTTTATCTGGTGTTAATTTAGTCATCTTGGGAGCAAAAGCAGCCGTATGTGCAGCGCCCACGTTAACAGCTGTAGCCCTATTAAACTGGGGATGTGTAAAAAACAGGGTTACATAGGATAGAAATACTGTATTTAAATTCACATTTTTATCCTACTATAATTTTTTTATTATTCATTCACATCTTCCCAATATTTTTTCTTTTCTATGTAGGGAAACATTTTATGATTTTAACGATGAGGGTGAAAATCCTCTGATCAACAGTTGATAGTGAGCAGTTTTCTTAGAAAACTAGTGTCTACAGTTTTTGTTTTTTTTTTTTGACAATAAAATACTTAAAAAAATTGTTTTGGCTAAGAAAAAACACTGCTCTTTTCAGTTTCTAAAAATACGATTAAAATAGTGCATATTTTTATTTATTCCCTGTAAGCAAAGTTTCTGTGTTATGTCATCATTATCAAAAGTAAAGAAAAAAAAATGCAGTGCTGAAGCCCCGTGTTTTGTGTTTTCGCGCACAAATTCGTTCTAGTAGCTCAATTGCGGGTGTCATAAATCTGAGGGAAGCTTGTTTATTTTTTGCTTTTCTTTGAGGGATTGTCTCTGCTGTGGCCTGCCTGCCTCTCTTGGTGGGATTCGCCTCTACCCCCCCCCACCCCTGATGGTCGAAGTTCATTTGAGTGAGTCAGTTCCCTTCATAGCAGTGGCAGGTAAACAAGCCAGCAGGGTAATCTTCAGAGACTCCAAACAAGCGATACGAGTACCAAGAACCCGGCAATTTATGGAACAGAAAAAAAATTGCTTTGAAAAGGTTTACCATCTGTCTGGAAATTTCAGAGGGGGAAAAAAAGTAATTACAGAAAACAATTTCAGCATATCAGCAGTACCACATTATGTTCAGCAGCAACACATTATGCACCGCATATTTGGAAAAAAAAAAGGAAATTCCGGTAATACAATGAGAAAAGTTTTACTCGCCAACAACAAATTTTCACTCGCCAATGGCAAGCTGGTGACCGGAAATTTCACACCCTGCTAAAACTATCTGATAACGTGTGAAACAGTAACTAACAATACAACACAATTGTTGTATAAGCTTAAATGAATTATATAGCCATGTAGAGAGGTTCAATATATAGAATTTGAACAAGGAGTAAGGGCTATAAGCAGTCACCTATTCTTAATTTATAGTCATGGGCTCCATGGAAGGAAGATAGCCAGTGCCATAAGACAAGCACAACATCCATGCCTCACTAGGATTTAAATTTGGACCCATCTCAGATGAATAGTCATAAGCCAGCATGCTTAGACCACTGCGACAGCCAAGAAATTTACATGATGGTACATATTTGTCAGACACCTCACATAAAGTGCCAGGCACTGTTTGTGTGCAAAAAAGTTTTCAATGTCTTTCAGTGCCATCTAAGCCTTTGAATTGCTTACAAAATAGAAACAAAAAAGTCTTGTGACCTTGCAATCATGAAGGTCACAAGACTTTCCAATATCCTGAAAATCAGTGCAATTGCTTGAATTGCCTCTTGGCATGCTGCACTACCTTGCCAGAAGTAACCTTCACAGGACTCAGTGTTGCCCATTTGACTGCTGAAAATTTTAATTATTTTTAAGTACCATGATTTTAGTCATATAATCCGCGAATTATGCTAAAAAAGTTAAAAATATAGGTTCTGCGGATTATACGCCGCTTTAAAAAAAGTTTTTATCGCCCTTTGATTTTAAAAATAATCCGCAAGATAATTGTGCAGAAGAGGCGTATAAATTGGAAAAGGAACTCCCTCAAAAAATTTTTCCTCAGGTCAGGAGTTAGTACGGAGCGGAGAGGATGGGTGTTGTAATGAAAGTTTGGGAAAGTTGTGGGGAGGGATGGCAGGGGTCATTTTGTATGGTTGAGAAGAACAGCTCTGACTGTCGTGCCATCTCTGTTTTTGGCAATCAGCCAAGGAAGTATGCACAACACTTGCTGTATGAACCTATGCGTTCCTCCTCTCGGATCTCATGCACACCATGCCATCTGTTTAGTTCGCCCTTTGCCGTTTTGAGTTGGCCAACTCCTTTGCTGCCGATGTTTTCATTCATTGCCATTCATGATGTCTTTGAAAAGGAAATGTTTCAATTACACTGCCAAATTTAAACTTAAGTGGTGGGCACAGTATTTTGTATCGTTGAGAAGGACAGCTGACTCTTGTGCCATCTCTGTTTTTGGCAACCAACCAAGGAAGTATGCACAACGCTTGCTGTGCGAACCTATGCGTTCCTCCTCTCTGATTTCATGTGCACCGTACACTCTGTTTAGTTTGTCCTTTGCCGTTTTGAGTTGACCAACTCCTTTGCTGCTGATGTTTTCATTCACTGCTATTCACAATGTCTTTGAAAAGGAAACGTTTCAGTTACACTGCTGAATTTAAACTTAAAGAGGTGGGCACAGTTAAGGATATGATCGAGCTACTGCAAGATAGTTTTGAGGTGAGAAAACAATTGCGCAGTAACACAAGGAAAGCCACGATCTAAAACGTAAACAAACACGCCGGTAAATTCTGCGGGAGAATTCACGGAAGTCTAGCCCTATTTTTTATTGGCCCACGTATAAACCGATCCCCCAACTTTGAAAGCAGGATTTCCTCCAAAAACTTTCTACTTATACACGAGTACATACGGTATTTCTACGACTTGTTCTGTATCAGTCTTTCATCATCGGCAAGGTGTAAAGCAATACTCTGGAGCTGCATCGCCGTGATCTATGGATGCCACATCACTGAGCTTTATCTGCCCGGAGATAAAAACATGAAAAACTAACCTTTAAAAATGAATTTTTTTCATTTAATAAAATATTTTTTTTCGTACTTCTTTGGACTCATGGATTATTGTGTGACCGACTTTTCTGTCGAAAATTCCACTTCCTGTTCAACATCTATGATGTGCGAATTATATGGCGATCTTTTTTTTTTCTGAATGTCACAGTCTGCGGATTACATGAAGGAAAAACAATTTTTACGTGAATTTCGCTGTCTGCGGATTATATGCTGGTGCGGATAATACGACAAAAATTATGGTACTCTATGAATTCAATACCTTTCAAAGATTTTGGGCCAAGTGATTCACAAGAGGAGCAATGCACTATCTTAAAACTATCTGATCAAAAGTATCTGGACACTTGCCTATCCACAAACTTCCTTCAATAGGAAAGGAATTAATATCGAGTTGGTCCACCCTTTGCTGCTATCACAACCTTCCTCCACTGGGAACACATTGACTAAGTTTTGGTACATTGCTTCAGGAACTGCCTTCCATTCTGCCACAAGAACATCAGTCAAGTCGATGACCAATGTCGTGCGATTCAGCTTGGCTTGCAGTCAGCACTGAACTAAAGGTGTTCCATGGGTTTGCAATCAGGACTTTGTGCAAGCCAGTCAAGTTCTACCACATCCATCTCATCAAAATATTCCCGCACAGTCATGGCTTAGTGGACATGGGCAGCGTGTTTTTGGTAAAGGAAAGGGCCTTCACCGAACTTTTACCATAATGTTGGAAGCACAGAATTGTCAAGAATATCATAACTGTCAGTGTTTTAAGTTTTCTGGTCACTGGAACTATAGGGGCTTAGCCCAAACTACAAAAAAAAATTCCCAGAGCATGATGCCTTCTCCACTAAACTTCACAATTTGTACAACATAGTAAGGCTTGCAGTGTTCACCTAGAATCCTCCACACCCAAACTCATCTGTCAGACTACCAAATGGTGAAGGGAGATTCATCACGACAGATAATACATTTCCACTGCTCCAGGATCCACTGGCATTGATCTTTACACCTCTCTAACAATGCTTGGTTAGCCTTGAAGCCTTGCTGGTGTTAGGCTTGTGTGTGGATGCTCAGCCACGGAAGCCTATTTCCCTTCAGCTCTCAATGAGGTGTTATGGTGCTGGCATTGTTTTTAGAGGCATTTTGGCACTTTGTGGTGTGTGCTGCAACTGCTGACAAGCTATTTTGTCGCACTACCTGCTTTAAGACTGTGTAGTTCAACTGTCATTTTTCTTGGGTTACAATGTCACAATTACACTATTGTTGCTCAAGGAGTTTTCTTTTACACTTTCCAACCGTGGGTTGAAGAAGCGTATATGTTCCAGCTCTGTCCGTCCGCACAATAACTTGCGTACAAATGGTTCGATTTCAATGAAATTTTAGTGTATGATAGGGGATCACCTGGGGATGAACCCTATTGAAAATGGGTGAAATAGGATCAGAGGTCAGGACATAGGAGTGGGATATTCCATTGCCCTTATGCATCATAACTTGAGTAAAAATGGTTCGATTTCGATGAAATTTTAGTATATGATAGGGAATCACCTGGGGACGAACCCTATTGAAAATGGGTGAAATGGGGTCAAAAGTCAGGAAATAGGAGCGCGATGCATTCCACTACCCTTATGCGTCATAACTTGTGTAAATATGGTTCGATTTCAATGACATTTTAGTATGTGGTAGCGGACCACCTGGGGACGAAACCTATTGAAGATGGGCAAAGTGGTGTCAAAGGTCAGGACATAGGAGCAGGGTCCATTCCATCACCCTTATTTATAACTTACGTAAAAATGCTTCCATTGAGACAAAACTTTGTTTTTTCAGAAGTATACTTTACCAGTTCTGTTTAATATCATCAAAATGGGGTCAAAGGTCAGGTCGTAGGAGCAAGATTTATTCTACAGCCATTATCCTCATAAAACGAGTAATAACTTGAGCAATGATTTCTGGTATGTTGGAAAGCGTATCATAATCAATGCATTGCATGATTTTACTAATTTGTTTTTGTTGGTTGGGGTTTAAAACCACTGAGCAATCTGATGGGCTATAAGGAACCAACCCTCTTTAATTTAGCACCACTGGTTCCAGGAAAAGGAGACAGCTAGTGCCATAAGACAAACAGAATGGCCATGCCTCACCAGGATTCGAACCCGTACCCATCTTGGAAAAATGATTAACAGCCAGTGCTTAGACCACTGTGCCAGCAGAATGGCCCTAGGTGTTTCCATTTCACAATAACATTGCTTAATCCCGATTGGGGCAGCTGCCCCAATAGGGATTTGCCCATATACATCAGCCATGCTGGAGCATGGCTGATGTATATGGGCAAATCCACAATTCACAAGGGGTGTCTGAACTCTGAATATTTTTCATCATACAGCGCATTTCAAAAATGCAGTACAAATATCCCTCCTCTCAAATAGAACAATGACAAACTACAGGATTGCACCATTGTACAATACAAATTTGGAAGATGTGAATCCGTTTATTGGTGTAAACATGACATGGATGTTAAGTCAGACAATATCCGAAAACTTGAAAATTTCATCGAACTGGAGAGGCTATCCGGGAGATGTGGGTTCGGTTCCCACTCCAGGACAATGAAATTTTCAAGTTTTCGGATATTACCTGACTTAACATCCATGTCATATTTATACCAATAAATAGATTCACATCTTCCAAATTTGTATAGTCCACTATATGCCATTGAAAATGCCAGTGAAGCACTGAGCAAAATGCATCCAAAGGAATGAAGGAAATGATGTTATCTGTATGTAAGCAGTGTACCTAAAAATTCATGGTGCTTTTCTTCTAAAAGATTTTAATCCAGTTAATTAGAATTTTATGCCTTCAATATATCTAACGTATCAATTTTCCTTTTTAAACCTGAACAACTCATTTTATTCATCTTATATTACTATTGGAGATCTTTTGAAGTTTGCCATGAAGACCATTGATAACAAGATGGAAGATCGACATGAATAAAAAAAAAACTGGATAAACCCTAATCTAGATATTTTTAACCTTGCAATCTTAATTGTCTGAATATTTTCAATGCATACCATTACATTGGGAATATGAATTCCCCCCCCCCAAGCCAAACAATGTGGAGAACAGAGATGGACAGTATGAATACAATTATTGTTGATACTACAATCTTTGATAAAAAAAAATACCATATATTTTAGCTTTCTGAACATATTAGGTTTAAGACTAATAGCGAATGACTTCAATATTTTTCTAAAAACATTCAGTAATAGGTATAACTATATTTCACACCAGCCAAACGTGTTAAGATGCAGGGCATGACTTTAAAGAGATAGGATTGCAAGTAATCCTAGTGAAACGGCTGTGTGGGTAGTGCACTGTCATGGCTTCTGTTCATTTTGGCACAGATTTATTTTGGGTTCATATATCATTAAGTGATCACAATCAGATTTCTCTAAGTTTAGTTTTTACTTCTGAACCATCAGTCCATGATTTATCAAGGTTTAAATCTCTTTTCACACCTGAATTACTTTCAAATGTGCAGGACACCAGACTGTTCATTTACCACACCACTAATTCCTTCCTGAAATTTCAAACACACAAAAACATGCCTCAAAATGCTGGTTTGTCTTAATATACTTGTGGCCCTTAGATCAAAATAAAGCCATTTGCACCCCATCCTAATAAAAATTATTGTTGATTATAGAGGGGATAGGTATTTCAAAATCATAGAATTTGTACAGTACATGTTGACTTCTCATCAAAAGATAAAATCAGCATAAAAAAAGTAAATTCACGAAACAAGAAAAAAAAAAAACATTGCTTCTTAAGATCATGTACACACACACATACAGACTTCTTTTCCAAAATAAATTTACAGTTCTTACTTGAAAGGTTTACAATGGAATCATTGACACACACACTTCCACTGGATGTATTTTCAAGAATTCGCTTTATTACTTCTGGCCTCTTAGAATATACATTTAGAGTAAGAGGTTTATCCCTGAAAAATTTAAAATTTAAAGCTAGTTAAACATTTGAAATGTTAACTGATAAATTTAAATAGACAGTGTACCAGCATAAGAGTATAATCCCCGAGTCACACCTGGTATATCAAATATAGCCTTAAAAGTGCTTCTGTCATATAAACCATAGGATACATCAAAATAAATGATAATCATACTTATACACTATACAAATTTTATGGTCTTGAGAAATGAACATAGCTGAACTTTAATACAGGTAATATAACATGGAAAATTGCAACATTTTTAAGCAGAAATTTTAGTTTCAGAGTATTTCCAAATTACGGGAAATACAAGAAACATATGAGTTGTAACAACTGAATGTTGGGAAGGTGTTTAAACTTTATCAATATTGTAATTCCCTTTTTTACTACAGCTTTTAGTTTGTGTGAAATTTACAAACTATGCAAGTACAGTAACACCCTGAGTTATGTAAGTAATGCATTCCGTAAACTGTTACATAACTTGAATTTTACATAAGTCAAATTTGTAAATTAAGTACATAAGAAATTGCAATATTTATTATTATATGTACATGTATATTATTTATTACTTTACAAAAGACATGTAGCAGTATTTACTCTGATATACACTATATTGACAAAAGTCACCGGACACCTAGAAGATAAACACAACATAGCATTTATTGACATACATTAGTACAGTGTCGGTCCAACTTTGGCCTTAATGCATACACTGACCCTTCGAGACATGCTTTCGACAAGGTTTTGGAACACAGCGATAGGTATGCACTTCCATTCGGTACATAATGCTGCCACTAACTGTTGCTTAGTAGTAGGTTCCAAACTTCTTACACGGCACTCTAATTCATACCATACGTGCTCTATGGGATTAAAATCAGGGCTCTGTGCCGGCCAGTCCACACAAGATACGGAATTATCATTAAACCATGCCGTAACAGTCCTTGCTTTATGACTTGGTGTATTATCCTGCTGGTACCAACAAGGCTTGGTTCCATAGTATTGCCATGGAGTTGATAAGGCATAATTGTCCAGAATATTGAGAGAGACTTGCTGGTTAACAGGTTTGTCCACGATAACCAATGGGCTGGGACCATACCATGAAAAACGCCGCCACACTAGTACACCACCAGTTCCAAATTTGACCGTAGGAACAGTACACTGTGGTAAATAGCGTTCCCCGGCTGCTGCCATACCTACACATGGCTATCAGACTGATGGAGCGTGTATCTATATTCATCAGTCCATAGGACCCATTTCCATTGATCTATGCTCCAAGAGAAATGTTCTTTATACCATGCTAAATGAGGACTAGCATTCCGAGTGGAAATGAAAGGCTTATGAGCAGCCGCACGACCACAGTAACTCTTGGAATGAAGTTCTCTGTGAATGGTACGTGTACATAATGAGGTTCCAGCATTTTACTCACCTGTACACTGAGGTCTTGTGCAGTACTCCGTCAATTAGCTATAATGACTCTCCTGAGGCTTCAACGTCCTCTATCACTGATTTTCTTTGGTCTGCTGGTATGTTTTGCTGCTTCAGGCCTGTCATGTGTCTTCCACTTATTCAGTACATTCAAAACAGTTGACTTGGGTATGTTTAAATGCCTCTCGGTTTCTCTTATGGACAACCCACTAATATAACACCCAACAATCTTTCCTTTCTCAAAGTCAGTTCTCTCCCACTGCGACATTTTCACTCAATCGCACAGTGCGATACGATTGCGGTCAGCTGTAGGCTTGGTTTTATACCATTTGCAGCTGTACCACGCATCTTAGCAATGCAGAGGATTCGTTTATTTGCTTTTGAAGGGGTGTCCAGAGACTTTTGTCAGTATAGTGTCATTAAAGTACAAAGAATATATACATATGTAAAAGAATATAAAAACAAACTGAAATACTGCATTCACTTTTCAAATAAGTAAGAAATATGTATTCACTTTTCAAATAAGTAAGAAATATGTATTCACTTTTCAAATAAGTAAGAAATATGTATTCACTTTTCAAATAAGTAAGAAATATGTATTCACTTTTCAAATAAGAAAATGTCTTGTGACTGCCAAATTGGCTTTGAAGGGGGAGAGCCGGCACTGGGGTAGGGTTGGATAGTTGTGAAGAGAAAAGCTATTCTGCGGCAACTTCTAGCCCTCTGGATATTGAAGGCTGAGGGCAGTCAAGGTCGTTTGAGTTGTCATATTGACTTTGTTGTGAGCAGCATCCCACAAACATGTTTAGCGAAGATTATGTGGTCACACGCTTCTTGTCATCGTAGATGGCCTTGTAGCTAGACATATAAGAGTAGATATGACGGCTAACATTCTGGAACTACTCAGTGTTCAGAACAATCTATTCTATCCATCTCAACAGTATTCACTACTGTATCAGATCCTTGATTCAGTGAGAGAACAATTTCTCCATCTCTGAAATGGGGCCCAGCCTCTTCTTGGTAATGATTGTGCCCTTCGACGTTACCGCACCTTTCGTGCTTTCAACAACACGAACTTTATCCTTCACTATTGTATTCACTGTTGAAATAGGTCGATTTATTTCCCGAGCTATTGTTGATAGAATTTTCCCCATCTTCATACATACGTGTATTATTTTCAACTTTTCTTCTAAAGTAATTGCAAACCTTTGTTTTTTAGATTTATTACCAGTGCATTTGGTTTTGCGTTTAGATCGCATTCTAATGGTAAATAAACAATGAACACTAGCGGTGATAAACAAGTGACTAAGCTAACCGCGCGAGGCAAGATCAAGTGAAACTGAAATGTGCTTACTGCGATAAGGCTGTTAAAGACGCAGCTGCGCAAAACCGCAAACGTGTTCATGCGCACAGTTCTCAGAATTTTTCATTTTTTTTTACGTCAGGATGAAGGTCACTGGTGAGGCAGCAAGTGCAGATACTGAGGCGGCAAGTAAATGCCTGAACGCACTAGTAAGTAGTTCTCAGAATTTTCATTTTTTTTAAGTCAGGATGAAGGTCACGGGTAAAGCAGCAAGTGCAGATAAAGAGGCCTTGCTGAAGTGACGCAGACCAATGAGGTGACGAATCGGCATGCACGTTTGAAATGCGTGTCAAACGTGTGATGATGATCTGTGCTTGGTGGCGAGAGTATGTGGACGCAATCGTGTAATGACATCTACATCGGCCTTCATGATGTATCATAGTTTTGTCAGGTGAAAAACCGTAACATCGATGTAAAATTCACATCAAGTTTTTGCGATGTATAATGGCGTAAAATACATCGCAGATAGGGTTGGGCGATGCTTTGGCTTTTTTTCAAGTTCTTGCCCTAACTATTTGCCAAATTCAATTTCTTGTGGACAGAGTTCATAATAAATAGTACGAAAAGGTAATTGCCAATATTTTCACCAAAACTTTTTTCCCCATCGCCAAAATGATTTTTTATTTGTAAATTGTAAAGAATGCATTCGACAGCATGACCCCTGCATATTTATAAGGCATAGACGCTCAAATTTTTGTTAAAGTGACCTGTTACGTATAAGTATGCTTTACATAATGCCCATTACGCAATTTTGTTTATAGCTTTAGAAATCCGGAATTTTCATAAATCCGGCACTCGTGCAGTCCCGTCGAAGTTAGATTTTTGGGGTTTCACTGTATATAGGCTTATATTTATTATTAATTGAAAAATTCAATGGCATTTATATATATATAGCGAGAGAGAGAGAGAGAGAGGTCATTAAAATAAATTATCAATATCATCATCATCGCAACCCTTATCAATCTACTGCTGGATGAAGGTTTCCTCAAGTTTCTTCCACAAAGGTCTGTGTCATGTCAGTCTCCTCCACGTTACTCCCACATACTTTCGAATTTCATCCACCCATCTCCCATGTGGTCTTCGTCTGAGTCTTTTCCTGTCCCTTGGAATCCAATCTAAAATTTCAGTTGTCCATTGATGGTCTGTCCTGGCAATATGTCCAGCCCATTGCCATTTCAGGGGTTTAACTCTGATCATGATGTCTTCCACTCTTGTCATTTTTCAAATCCACGAGTTCCTCTTCCTATCTTTCCTGGTTACACCAAGCATGCACCTTCTTCATGCTTCTTTTTTTCTTTTCTTTTTTTTTTTTATAGGGGTTTAATGACCACTGTGAGCAACCCAGTGGGCAATAAGCAGTCACCCGTCCCTAATTTAGGGCCACAGATTCCACAGAAGAGAGAGAGCCAGTGCCGTAAGACAAACTACATCCATGACTCAGCGGGATTCGAACCAGGACTCATCTCGGACGAATGATCAGAAGCTATCGCTTAGACCATTGTGCCACTGGGTCGGCCCATGCTTCTTTGAGTTGTCTGCAGTCTTCGTATGTCTTTTTTAGTAAAGGACCCTGTCTCTGCACCATATGTAAGCACTGGAAGGATGCATTGATTAAACACTTTTCTTTTAAAACATAATGGCATATTGCTCTTGAAAATTATACTGTTTCTTCCAAAAGCTCTCTAGGCAAGTTTTATATGCCAATTAATTTCTTCATCAATGTGACCCTCACTTTATATCTGCTGTCCAAGGTAAATGTAGTTATTGATTATCTCCAGCATTTCCTCATCAATCGATAATTCTTCATTTCTTGTAAAAGCATTGCACATCACTTTTGTCTTCTGAAAATTCATTTTTAATACCATTTCTTTACTCTTGTCAGCAAGTTCCTGGATCATACTCAGCAGCTCTGACGGGGTAGTTGCAAAAATGACTATGCCATCAGCAAAATGAAGGTGAGTTAGATAATCTTCATTAATCTTTATCCCTTTGTTTTCCCAGTTCAGTGATTGAAAGACATTTTGCAATGTGGCATTAAAGAGTTTGAGAGATACAGTGTCACCTTGTCTCACTTCCTTTCCAATTTTTATGGGTGCTGATTCAGCTATTTGAGATTGTGAAACAATCGATTGTGAAACAATCTCAAATAGCTGAATCTTTGCACATGCATTTCCATAGATGTTATTAATAATATTAATGTATGCATCTTCAATACTGCAGGATTTCAAAGCCATTGCGACTGCTGATGGTTTCACAAAATCAAAGTCCTTTTCATAATCGATAAAAGCCGCGCATAATGGGAGTTCATATTCTCTTGCAACTAATTATCCATATATGTGTATAATATATATATATATATATATCATCGGGATGTAAGGTCAGGTGATGCGTAACATCACAGCCTCTCCTTGACAAATGTCAACCCCGCCTTCTCGTGATACATCCTGTTCCCACTAAAGGGGCTCTGACGACCGCCAATAGCAGTATAACTATACCATCGGGATTAGAGGAAATGCTATCCCACACTCACCAACCCGCTTGGCCAGCGTGGTGAGTTATGGCCAAACCCCTCCAAAATGACTCCATGACTTAAATCTTGGCCCTCAGTCTCCAGCAGCTGGAATGTACCTGGCCAAGGCAGCGGCCAGTGCGACATGAAGGCAGAGGGTGCTAAGAATCCTCGGAGGACCGGACTAGGCGGCCATCTGATGCTGACCTTGGCTACGTATAACGGACGCTCCCTATCTTCTGATTAAAGGCTTCTTGAATTTGAAGAGGAACTACAAAGGATCAAGTGGGACATCGTCGGGCTAACTGAGGTAAGGAGAAAAGGAGATCTCATTGAACTGAAAAGTGGACATCTCTTCTACTAACGTGGGACAGATACTGGCAGAACTAGTGGTGTTGGATTTATAATAAACAAGAAACTGAAGGATAAAGTGGTAGAAGTTGAAAGTTCCTCTGACAGAGCTGCACGACTCGTTATCCAACTCTCGAGAAGATACCAGGCTCAGATTATATAAACTTATGCACCCATCACAAGTCATGCTGAAGAAGAAATTGAAGAATTTTATGACGAAATTCGTCATCTAAATAATAAAGGTAAGCAGCACTTGACGATAATTATGGGAGATTTCAATGCAAAAATAGGGCAACGGCAACAGAATGAAACTTCAGTAGGTAAATTCGGTCACGGCAACAGAAACCAGCGTGGAAATACTCTCGTAGAGTTTGCAGAGGCAGAAGAGTTTTTCATCTTGAACTCCTTTTTCAAGAAAAAGCCACACAGGAAATGGACATGGAGACATCCAAATGGGACGACAAGTGAAATTGATTTTATTATGTGTAACAAAAAAATTCGTCATAGAAGACTGCAGTGTGCTAAACAAGTTCAACACAGGCAGTGACCATAGATTGGTGAGATGTAAGATGCACCTCAACACTAAACTCGAACGTAGCAAGCTCATAAGACAAACAAAATGTATTGACATAACCAACCTTAAAAAACACCATAATACCTTCAAATTGGAACTGAAGAACAGATTCTCTGCTTTAGAAGGCCTAACATCGGAAGAAGTCGATATTTCTGAAGTTAACAGAAAAGTAACCAAAGCTCTTATGGAAACAGCAACAAAATTAGCTGGGTCTAAGAACACATTGCATGTGAACAAATTATCAGGAAAAACCAAAATATTGATGCAAAAAAGAAGAGAGATGAGGACAACTAAAGAAGATGTGACTTCCAAAGTGGAATATATAGAGCTATGCAAGACAGTACGAAAAAGTATCACTGAAGACTTAAGGAAATTCAACTGTGAACTAGTAAGGAAAGCAATTGAAAACAACCAAAGCCTAAAGATAGCAAAGGGACATCTCAGTAAGGGGAAAAAACAGATTATGGCACTGAGAAAAGAAGATGGTTCTGTAACAAGAAATAGAGGCGAAATTTTGACAAGAGTGAAAGATTTCTACTCCAAATTATATGAAAGGGATGATACATGTACTCCAGACATCATGAAAGGTACCAGTACCAGAGTCCTTCCAGTCCTTCCAGCAGAAGTTGCACATGCAATCAAGAACATGAAGCGGGGAAAAGCTCCAGGAGAAGATGGAATTACTGTAGACATCATACAAGAAGCAAGTGGAGAAATCGAAACAGTACTCGCCCAAATTTTCACTCGATGCCTTAATGAAGGAAAAATTCCTGAGGATTGGAACACCGCTACAATGATCCTGCTACATAAGAAAGGTGACATTGAGGATCTCTGAAACTACAGACCTATCAGCCTCCTATCAGTGTTTATAAAACCTTCACTAAAGTTCTTTCACACCGCTTGAAGGTGACACTGGACATGGCTCAACCGAGAGAACAAGCTGGATTCAGGAGTGGCTACAGCACAATAGATCATATCCACGTACTGAGAGAACTAATTGAAAGAGCGAGGGAATATGAACTTCCATTGTGCATGGCTTTTATCGATTATGAAAACGCCTTTGATTCGGTGAAACCATCAGCAGTTGCAATGGCTCTGAAATCCTGCGGTATTGAAGATGCATACATTAATATTATTAATAACATCTATGAAAATGCAAGTGCAAAGATTCGGCTGTTTGAAAATACAACACACATAAAAATTGGAAATGGAGTGAGACAAGGTGACACCATATCTCCGAAGCTCTTTAATGCCACATTGGAAAATGTCTTTCAATCACTGAACTGGGAAAACAAAGGGATAAAGATTAATGGAGATTATCTAACCCACCTTCGTTTTGCAGATGACATAGTCATTTTTGCAACTACCCTATCAGAGCTACGGAGTATGATCCAGGAACTTGCTGACAAGAGTAAAGAAGTGGGATTAAAAAGGAACTTTCAGAAGACAAAAGTGATGTACAATGCTTTTACAAGAAATGAAGATTTATCGATTGATGGAGAAAAGCTGGAGATAACAGACACGTACGTTTATCTTGGACAGCAGATATCAAGTGAGGGTCACATTGGTGAAAAAATTAATCGGCGTACAAAACTTGCCTGGAGAGCTTTTGGAAGAAACAGCATAATTTTCAAGAGCAATATGCCATTATGTCTTAAAAGAAAAGTGTTTGATCAATGCATCCTTCCAGTGCTTACGTATGGTGCAGAGACGTGGACCTTAGCTAAAAGAGACATACAAAGGCTGCAGACAACTCAAAGCAGCATGGAGAGGTGCATACTTGGTGTAACCAGGAGAGATAAGAAGAGGAACTCGTGGATCCGAAAAATGACAAGAGTGGAAGACATCACGATCAGAGTTAAATTCCTGAAATGGCAATGGGCTGGACATACTTCCAGAAGAACAGACCATCGATGGACAGCCGAAATTTTAGATTGAATTCGAAAGGATAGGAAAAGACCCAGAAAAAGACCACATGGAAGATGGGTGGATGAAATTCGAAAGTATGCGGGAGTGACGTGGAGGAGACTGGCACAAGACAGACCGTTGTGGAAGAAACTTGGGGAGACCTTCGTCCAGCAGTGGATTGATAATGGTTGATGATGATGATATATCATCGGTCATTTTTCACCAATATCATCGGTCTGTACATGTACAAGACAGACCGTTGTGGAAGAAACTTGGGGAGACCTTCGTCCAGCAGTGGATTGATAATGGTTGATGATGATCAATCATTATCAATCCACTGCTGGACGAAGGTCTCCCCAAGTTTCTTCCACAACGGTCTGTCTTGTGCCAGTCTCCTCCACGTCACTCCCGCATACTTTCGTATTTCATCCACCCATCTCCCATGTGATCTTTTTCTGGGTCTTTTCTGTCCCTTGGAATCCAATCTAAAATTTTGGCTGTCCATCAATGGTCTGTCCTTCTGGCAGTATGTCCAGCCCATTGCCATTTCAAGGATTTAACTCTGATCATGATGTCTTCCACTCTTGTCATTTTTCGGATCCACAAGTTCCTCTTCTTATCTCTCCTGGTTACACGAAGCATGCACCTCTCCATGCTGGTTTGAGTTGTCTGCAGCCTTTGTATGTCTCTTTTAGCTAAGGTCCACGTCTCTGCACCATACGTAAGCACTGGAAGGATGCATTGATCAAACACTTTTCTTTTAAGACATAATGGCATATTGCTCTTGAAAATTATGCTGTTTCTTCCAAAAGCTCTCCAGGCAAGTTTTGTAAGCCGATTAATTTCTTCATCAATGTGACCCTCACTTGATATCTGCTGTCCAAGATAAACGTACATGTCTGTTATCTCCAGCTTTCCTCCATCAATCGATAAATCTTCATTTCTTGTAAAAGCATTGAACATCACTTGTGTCTTCTGAAAGTTCATTTTTAATCCCACTTCTTTACTCTTGTCAGCAAGTTCCTGGATCATACTCTGCAGCTCTGATGGGGAAGTTGCAAAAATGTCTACGTCATCAGCAAAACGAAGGTGGGTTAGATAATCTCCATTAATCTTTATTCCTTTGTTTACATAGTTCAGTGATTGAAAGACATTTTCCAATGTGGCATCAAAGAGCTTCGGAGATATGGTGTCACCTTGTCTCACTCCCTTTCCAATTTTTATGGGTGTTGTATTTTCAAACAGCCAAATCTTTGCACTTGCATTTTCATAGATGTTATTAATAATATTAATGTATGCATCTTCAATACCGCACGGATTTCAGAGCCATTGTAACTGCTGATGGTTTCACCGAATCAAAGGCTTTTTCATAATCGATAAATGCCATGCACAATGCAAGTTCATATTCCCTCGCTCTTTCAATTAGTTCTCTCAGTACGTGGATATGATCTATTGTGCTGTAGCCACTCCTGAATCCAGCTTGTTCTCTCTGTTGAGCCATGTCCAGTGTTACCTTCAAGCGGTGTGAAAGAACTTTAGTGAAGATTTTATAAATCACTGATAGGAGGCTGATAGGTCTGTAGTTCCTATATATATATATATATATATATATACATACAGAGCCATTGTAACTGCTGATGGTTTCACCGAATCAAAGGCTTTTTCATAATCGATAAAAGCCATGCACAATGGAAGTTCATATTCCCTCGCTCTTTCAATTAGTGCTGAGAGAACTAATTGAAAGAGCGAGGAAATATGAACTTCCATTGTGCATGGCTTTTATCGATTATGAAAAAGCCTTTGATTCGGTGAAACCATCAGCAGTTACAATGGCTCTGAAAACCTGCGGTATTGAAGATGCATACATTAATATTATTAATAACATCTATGAAAATGCAAGTGCAAAGATTAGGCTGTTTGAAAATACAACACACGTAAAAATTGGAAAGGGAGTGAGACAAGGTGACACCATATCTCCGAAGCTCTTTAATGCCACATTGGAGGGTGTTTTTCAGTCGCTGAGCTGGGAAAACAAGGGGATAAAGATTAATGGAGATTATCTAACCCACCTTCGTTTTGCTGATGACGTAGTCATTTTTGCAACTACCCCATCAGAGCTGCAGAGTATGATCCAGGAACTTGCTGACAAGAGTAAAGAAGTGTGATTAAAAATGAACTTTCAGAAGACAAAAGTGATGTTCAATGCTTTTACAAGAAATGAAGATTTATCGATTGATGGAGAAAAGCTTTAGATAACAGACATGCACGTTTATCTTGGACAGCAGATATCAAGTGAGGGTCACATTGATGAAGAAATTAATCGGCTTACAAAACTTGCCTGGAGAGCTTTTGGAAGAAACAGCATAATTTTCAAGAGCAATATGCCATTATGTCTTAAAAGAAAAGTGTTTGATCAATGCATCCTTCCAGTGCTTACGTATGGTGCAGAGACGTGGACCTTAACTAAAAGAGACATACAAAGGCTGCAGACAACTCAAAGTAGCATGGAGAGGTGCATACTTGGTGTAACCAGGAGAGATAAGAAGAGGAACTCGTGGATCCGAAAAATGACAAGAGTGGAAGACATCATGATCAGAGTTAAATCTCTGAAATGGCAATGGGCTGGACATACTGCCAGAAGGACAGATCATCGATGGACAGCCGAAATTTTAGATTGGATTCCAAGGGACAGGAAAAGACCTAGAAGAAGACCACATGGGAGATGGGTGGATGAAATTCGAAAGTATGCAGGGGTGACATGGAGGAGACTGGCACAAGACAGACCGTTGTGGAGGAAACTTGGGGAGACCTTCGTCCAACAGTGGATTGATAATGGTTGACGATGATGATATATATATATATATATATATATATATATTTATTTATTTATTGTGCCTTAAATTCGGTCATTATCCAAGCACCTGAATCGCAATATCATGTCTACTGTATATGAAAATATTCCGCAAGTGTATGAAGTGTAATATTCTGTCACTAAGAACTTGTTTAAAAGGTGCTAGAACCGATATTTCTGTACAACAGAAACATCATTAAAATTACCATGACCTATTTGGAGTGAATGTTATCGTATGTTAATAGTATTCTCTTTGCAACCCATTGAGGGCCCCATGGGTGGCATTCACCCTTAATTTTGCAGAGCTGACAGAACTACAATGGCTGCAACACATTTAGAATGCAATAATTAAACCTCTGAAACATGATGCTGCCATGCAGTTGATTAGCTAGTGACAACAACAGTGTTGGCAATTTTTAAGAACAGCAAATGACTAGCGTCTAGCGAAGGATTTTTTTATTTTTGCTCTGTCAATCATTCAGCTGTATGGCTCAATTGAATTAAAATCAACTGTTGCTGCCAATTATTATGCCTATCTTAATGTATTTCATGTTTCTCATTGAAATAAAAGGTTCTTTTGGTTTGTGATTTCGCTTAAAGTGAAGGAATAGCCTACATGTAGCCTCAATTCATAAGAAACAAATAAACTTACAAAACTCATGTTTTTGCCCCCCCAAAAAAATGTGGAATATCTCATTTCCTTTTAACATTTACTGAAATGTTAAAGTTACAGAATTCCAGACCACTAATTGTAATTGCTCTAGCTTCATCTTATACTCAAGATCGATTTATCTAAGAATGAAGGTAAGAGAATTGAGAAATTTAACCCATTTGACTTATTAAGCCAAAAAATACAGTACATAAATTAAAAATCTCAATTTAATGAAAACCATTTGTGGAGAAGCAGTGTTAACAAGGTTAGATTACCAAATAAAAGTCAAATTAATTTTACTCCTAGTTGTAAATAAATTTATGGCTCCTCTATTTATAGTTCACTGTGTAAATAACTATTACGGTCCCTACAGAAGAAATTATTAGAAAAAATTGGTCAAATTTTCGAACTAGGACCTAGTTCATTATCAAGACTATATTTGTCACTGGAGTAGTTGCTGCCTCTCAGTCGGAAGTGCCCAACTGCAATTATCGTAAGTTGTCGTACTTCTTCTCACTATTTGCATGCGTTCTTCTGGCTTCCACTTTACTAAGTGTGATTGGTGGGCGATTGTTTTACTGAGTCTCAAATTATGGAGTTTCCACTTGCTTGTACATGTCTGTCCTATCCTGTTTTGCTACTAATGTTCCTAATAGCTACATGGTGTTCTTTCAACTGGACTTTATTATAGAGAAACAGGAAGTATTATTAAAGTCCAGTTGAAAGAACATCAGGTAGCTATTAGGAACATTAGTAGCAAAACAGGACAGGACAGACATGTACAAGCAAGTGGACACCCTATAATTTGGAACTCAGTAAAAACAACCACCCACCAATCACACTTATTAAAGAGGAAGCCAGAAGAAGGGATGGAAATAGTGAGAAGTACAACAATTAATGATAATTACAGTTGGGCACTTCCGACTGAGTAGCAGCAACTAACTCCAGTGACGTAGTCCTGATGATGAACTAGGTTTTAGTTCGAAAATTTGACCAATTTTTTCAAATAATTACCTCTATAAGACCCATAAAATAGTTATTAACACAGTTAATTTTACTGCATGTAGGATAGGAATTCTCTGTTGACTCACATAGAAAATGTTATGATATCAACAAAGTAAATACGTATAATTAAAATAGTCACTTATTTTTTGCTGATTCTGAATTATTGCTAATAGTCTGCTGTGAGTTTTCAATAATGCATACGATTTTATACTTATTATCAGTTGCTCCACCTTTTATTGGCATCTTAAGAATGGCAATAGGTCCATGACTTTGCTAAGTGGAATTAGTCCACATTTTGTTTGTTTGTGTGGGGCTTAACGACCATCATAAGCAACTCGATGACCTATATACAGTTGCCAGTTCCTAATTTAGAGCCACTGGTTCCAGGAGAGGGAGAGAGCCACTGCTGTAAAACAAAACATCCATGCCTCAACGGGATTCAAACCTGGGCCCATCTCAGCCGAACGGTCAGAAGCCAATGCTTGAACCACTAAGTCAGCTGATGGCTTGTTCACATTTTCTCATCACTTTCATCACTCTACCCAGGGCTTGAAAAACACTATGTCCGAGATGATTGGGCATGTAAATTATTAGCCTGGGCAGGCAAAATAAAAAATCTAGTTGCCCGGTCGGAGCAACTAAATTTAAAAATACAAAAAGTCTGGAATAGATCCATCCCAATGATCTGGAGATAGATTCTAAAATCTGGCAACAAAAATTCAAACAGAATCTGTAAACAATCTTATTCCTCCATTGGAGTGATGAAGACCTAAGACGAGGCTCAGAGCTCCCAACTTGCAAAATTTCTTTGTAAAAGTTCTCATTTCTTAATGTAACTGGCATGATCGACTTACCTTTATTGGAATAGAATTTTCTACTACAAGAAAAAAGACAGTCATCACATGTGTGCTTCTTTCTAGTAACTACTGATCACTAATCACCATAAGTTGTATTATTATTATTACAGAGTGCCAAGGACAGAAGAACATCACTTCTTTTAATTTAATTAATTAGGATGCATGCCTCTGATGGAACTAGACTCCGGTTTTTAGTAACAAAGAGCAAAAACTCTAATGAAAGGAACCTGGCAGAATCACTTAATTTCTCAAATATCAGTTTAATCTTCATATCATTTGATACCAATTTCAGAATCATCATGATCTTCAAACTTGAGATACACGCATTTGTGCATTGAACATTTTGAATTCAGATCCTTAAAACAGAAATGCAAAATATGTAAAAAAAAGTTCATATTTTTTAACTTGAAAAACAAAATGAGGGTTTCGATTTGTTATCTTAAAAAAATAATTTTCCCCGGGCATCTAGCTTTTACTACCTGGGAAGGTAAAATAATTTCTGAACATGCCCAGCTGTAACTTTTCAGAAATTTTTCAAGCATTGCTACCCATTGGGGAGGGATAACTGCCTGCCAAGGACTAACTGGGCAACTTCCAACTTTTTGAAAATATACTAATTTAAAAATATTCATAATCATTTTAAGCTTGAGATGTGTGTCTGTAAACAAGAATTATTTTGAAACATTTTAACCTTCTTTAAAAAATGAGAATTGGTGTAATTTTGAATCTTATGCTTGAAAATGTGATTCCAACAAATGGCTTTTTTTTATTACTACATTTGAATCTGTTCTCTGGAGATTGCTTTTACAGATTCTAGTAACTACTGATCACAACAACTGACACCTACTTGTGTTAAAATCGATAATAAAACCTATGGTGTTTCTTCATTGCTTGTGAGAAGTACAACTGCCATTTTAAAACATGAAAATAATTAAATGCATCCAGCAAAAGCCAATGCATCATAAAGAATTCCCATATGCCAACTGACTGATTAGTTTTAAGAACCATTAAACTAATTAATCAGTTTTAACCATATGGTGCACACTGATGTTAATGCATGAAATAAGAATGTGATAGCACAAAAGACTGACATGGAAAATTTTAGGAAACATTGAAATGAAAACCACATACTTGCTGTTTATCACATTTATGGCTTCATCTACACCATCAACAGTTACTACTGGAAAGAGGGGACCGAATATCTATAAAAATAAAGAACACAAGCTTCAGGTACTCATTCAATGTGATAAAAAAAAAAAAAAAAAACAATAAACAAATTTAAACTTTGGAAACTAAACACAACACTACACATAACTCAAATCGTTTTTGCATCAAAGATGATACTTATTAAAATGCCAGCAAAGGAAACAATGGGACCACGGTTTCAGCCACTAGGGCTCTCGTCAGCCATCAAATCGCATACGTTGTTCTATTCTTGATCAGCTTTTGAATCTTTTGTCACAAGGTTGTGGATCTTGTGCCACCATCTCTCAGCTGGAATCTGTTGAATTAAGTCTACCGAAAATAGTGGCATTTTAATAAGTATCATCTTTGATGCAAAAACAATCTAAGTATAATGGAATGCCATTAGCAATGTTTGCTCTGATTCATTATATAACTACACATAACTGGTGCAGCTTAACAAATGAAATTCATTAGCATATGGACAATTCAGGATTTATTAGCTGGTAAAGATTAACATATGAAACTTTGCAGTACATGAACTATTCAGGGTGTTACATTGAATCAAATCTCTAGAACAAACAAAATCCAGATTTTTAACAAGGCTTCTTTGTTAATTAGTACTTTTCATATAAAACATCTACAAATACATCATATTTTAGACCAAATTATATACATTCTTTTTATATGTTAATTGTGGTGTTGCGAATTAGAAATTCAAACCATAAGAATTCCTTATACCAAACTCTCATCCCCGCCCTTCCCCTTTGCTGTGAATTTTGTTTACAATTTTCTGATTACCCCTCCGCCTTATGCTGTCTGCATTTCCTGTCATCCACCTGCTTTATGATTAACTCTTTGAAATGTGCATGCACTTCGTGAGCTGCCACTGGTCAGCTCAGTTGGTACCTGCAGTACCCTTGCTTTTGCTTGACATTGTCATATCAGACTCATTCCTACCTTCATTTACATTCACTTTCCAGAGGAATCTACACCTAAGAAGATATTGTTTCACGATCTGACTGGAATGTTATAATTAAAGAGGAAGGTGAGTTTAGCTTCCAAGATTATGCCATCTGCAATGCAGATTTGGCAGTCATCATGTATGACTCTAGATGAAGTGATTGAGGACAAAAAGTGCAATGAGAATGTGTCAAGTGCAAAGAGTGATTATTCCCAATTAAGTGCATCAACACCCAAATTTAGCAATGTACTAAAAACATTTGGCATCCTTAGGTCTTCTTTTATAGACATAATTGCTGGTGGGAAAACAATGCAGGCTTTTAATAGCCTTGAAAATGCAATGTATGCAAAAGTTTCTGCCGTTTTAAGGAGAAAGGAGACATTAACAATCAGGAAACCAGTACACATTTATTCAACGAAGTATTGGCTATTAGCATCAATGAGTTTTTGCCATTTTTCAGGCAACAAATGGATGCCCCCATGACAGAAGGACTCTGGTTTTGAGCTGAAGAACGCAGTGATGAATTTTTCCACCTCTGGAACTGTGGTGAACCACCGTTGGGTTAGGGCATGTTGCATAGAGCGAAACAGATGTAAGTCTGAGGGTGCATTGTCCGAGGAGTAAGCAGGGTGCAGTAAAGCCTCCCAGTGTAACTGTTCAAGGGGACTGACATGTGGTATGACATTATCGTGTAAAAAAGACAAGTGGGAGGCGTCCTTTACGTGTCCATGGGCGTTTTTGCTCAATTATGGCATTCAGTTTCATCAGCTGATTGCTATATTCTTGTGCAGCGATTGTTTCACCTGGTTTCAACAGTCCAAAGTACAGCACTCCATGCATATCCCATCACACACACACAACAGCACCTTTTCCCCACGGATATCCTGTTTTGCAGTGGATGTTGATGCCTCGCCTGAGTCGACCCAGGATCACTTGTGTATGGGGTTGTTTTTTTCAGCCCCGGTGACAACCTTTCACAAGAAATTCTTCCCTTGAAACATCTTCAGCAGTGACATACAGATGCTCAATTGTTGAGCAATATTACCCTACATTAAAGTATGTCGAACCCACTTACCTATCTTCTGGATCTTCCCCAAAGCCTGTAGACACTGTACCACCATCGATTGAGCCACTTTCAAACGTTTTGCCAGTTGAGTGGTCGTTTGTGTGGCATTCTCTTGCAACAGCGATTCCAGCTCCTTGTCTGCGAGTTCCTGCAGTCTACTTGCACATGGCTTGTCTTCCAAGCTTAGATCACCTTACTTAAACATGGCAAACCATTCTCGACACGTCCGCTCACCCATAACAGTTTCGCCATACACCCGACATATTGAACTGTATGCTTCACTCACACTTTTCCCTAAATTATACATGAACAACAAATAGTGCCACAAATGAACTTTATCGACTGCCATGTTTCGCTTCATGTACGAACTGATAGCACTGGTCGCTGGCTGGTTAGACCCCTACAGCGCCTGCTAGCAGGGACGGCGGAAACTTTTGCATATCCCTAATAGTTTACTTCTAAAAGGCATAAAAATACAAATGAACATGAGACCTTTCAAACACACAGTGGGCCCATCCTCAAATGTGAACTAAATTACAAGATTGGACAGTAACGAGTTTATATGCTTGATGAAAGTTGTTGTGATGACGTAGGAGATAATGTACGTCATCATAGGATGTTAGTCAGTAATTCTATTTAAGAGTCATTATTAGAGGGAGGGTTTCCCAGGTGATCCTACCTTAACCAGAGACTAACCCCCATAAATTCATCAGATGATCCCTAAACTTTGATCAGAAATAGACTATTAAAAACTGTTTGTCACCGACTTAATCTAGACTTTGGAGTTAAAACCAGAAATATTTCATCTTTAATTAAAAAATGATCGCGATCTGGTAAAGTCTGACTGTGTGTCTACATTATTCCTTTACAAGCTACAAGCTGCAGACCCAGAGGAACCACCTAAGGTATACGTAAGATCTACAAAACGGAACTTAAAGACGAGAATTAGTGAACATGTGTATAATGTAAGACAATGTAAAGACGTGTAATGTATCTACTGCTCTTTCAAGACTTAGCCTTGAAGGATCATATCTTCCCCTATGGAAGGATTTATCTATTCTTGCAACACCTCAAAATAATACTCTCTTACAGTTCACTGAAAGTCTATACATCTATCATTATGGTTCTTTATCTTGCATTGACAATATTCCTTCATACATTTTAACTCCCTGGAAATCCCTACTTTACAAGTTTCCTCAAGGTCCACCAGGAAACCCTCCCTCTAATAATGACTCTTAACTAGAATTATAGACTAACATCATAGGATGACTTAAGTTATCACCTACATCATCAAAACGACTTTAATCAAACATATATAAACTATTTACTGTCCATCTTGTAACTTAGTTCACATCTGAGGATGGACTCACTGTGGGTTCAAAAGGTCTCATATGCTCATTTGTATTTTTATGCCTTTTAGTATTAAACTAAATTTTAACTTGTGTAGGTTTTAGGAATTCAAGTTTTTAAATTGTGGAAAGACTGTTTTATGTATTCTACTTTACTACATGAAAATCATTGTATCATTCACGTTTCAACTTAAAAGTAAACATGTATAAACTTACAGTCTCTGGATAAACATATTCATCCTATTGCACTTTAATTAACGTTTGTATCAGTGTTACATACTTTCCGTAGGTTACTCACCTTTCCCAATGGGTTCGAGAGTTCTACTTCCTTGCAGACATTTCCCACACAGTCTTAAACATCCTGCCTATACACCGGTACTTTTTCACATTCGCTCCGACATCTCGACTTTGTGCACTCCCTTGTCCCTCATGCAACCATTCTTGCTAAAAAAAAATTACACTAAGTAACTCACGTACACCTACAAACAAACATGCAGCATTTTACTAATAAACCTAAACTATCATTTAAAACCTAAAAATACACATATGTACAATCCTTCATTTTCTCAATAAACACAAAAACAATTCGAAATATCAAACTCCACAACATTAAAACTTCAAAGCTGAAAAAAAAAAAAAAAAAAAAACTATCTCCTCACACAGCGAGCAGGCCACACATTCTTCTAGTACTTTCTCCCATTTCTATGGGGGCCATCCATCAGGAAACTCTGCAGCTTTGATGTACTCAACTGCCTCTATGCAAGTTAACTTTCTGGTTGTCACATTGCAATCACCTCTATGATCTTCTCAATGTGGCACCATCTGTTGGTAGCTTATTATTATTTTTTTTACATTTTTCTTCTTTTATCCCAAAAAACTGTTTTAAGTCCTATTATATATTTCATTTGTATTATTTTCCTTCCTTTTTTTTTTCTTTGGGTTTTCTATTCGAATTCCTTCCAATTATTTGACAGGCAGCTTGAGTCATTATGGATCAGATTCATTTTAACGGCCCAAGCTGCCTGTTAAATAATTGGAAGGAATTAAGGAAGGAAGGAAGGAAAATAATACAAATGGAATATATAATAGGCCTTAAAACAGTTTTTGAGGGATTAAAAAAAAGGTAAAAAGATTAAGCTACCAACAGATGGCACCACAGAGGTATACCAAGGAGAATATTGTAGCGGTGATTGCGATGTGACTACAGGAAAGTTCACTTATTTAGAGGCAGTTGAGTGCATCGGAGCTGTAGGGCTTCTTGATGGCGCCTATACAAATGGGAGAAAGTACTAGAAGAGAGTGCGGCTGGCTCGCGGGGCGAGGAGATAGGTGTTTTTTGGTTTTTTTTTTTTTTTTTTTTTTTTTACCTTTGAAGTTTTAATGTTGTGGAGTTTAATATTTCGAATTGTTTTTGTGTTTGCTGAGGAAATGAAGGATTATACTTTTATAGATTTTTAGGTTTTAAATGATAGTTTAGGTTTATTAGTAAAATGCAGCATGTTTGTTTATAAGTGTTCATGAGTTATTTAGTTACACACGTATTTCTTGATGTATCATGATTTAAAAAACAAACAAACATGTTTTCCATAAGTTATTTTTTCAGGTAGAACCATTTAATGGTGGTTTTAACTGCTATAACTTTTTACATGTTATATTTCCTTTGAGTGGAAAGCAATTTCTCGGTTGGAAGTTATTAATATTCTCTGCGAATATATATCGCGGTAATCGAATGCGATTCAAGGAAAAATCTTTCACATACCTCTCGGTTGTAGGTGGTCGATGTTCAAATCTTTACACTGTTGTTCTCATCAGGTTCTTGGGTGTAAGCTTTTTTTGACTAACTTCAAAAAGTCCGCACGTTTCTTGAGTAGGATATACTTTTTTAGTTGAACTACGGGAGGCACATGAAGACAAAGGAGATGTGAAAATTACGTTGGAAAACTTGAAAAACGGAAAAATCAAGCACTCTTAAAAATATTCGCATGAGGAATTGCAATCACCAAAAAACTTCGTCAGACTTCTTGAATGTATTGTCCGACGCATTTCGGCAGATCTGTTTACCATCTTCTGGAACCTATGGTCGTCCGTTCTCTCTGCAGTTTATGTTGAATATGCAACGTGCTCAGTTTGGGAATCATTGTGTGTTAATACGTCATCGGATGTGTTGCGTTGCCACTTCCGTGATTGGAAGAATCAGGATTTTTTTTTTTCCTTTTTATGTCTGCACGTTTGCGTTGTTTCTGTTCTGTTTGCCTTCTCATTTTTTGTTCTCTTCTTTTATCAGTATCTTCCGTGGAATTGGCATTTCTAAAAAAAAAAATAAAAAAGCCTACACCCAAGAACCTGATGAGAACAACAGTGCAAAGATTTGAACATAGGCCACCTACAACCGAGAGGTATGTGAAAATTTTTCCTTGAATCACATTTGATTACCGCGATATATATTCACAGCAAATATTAATAACTTCCAACCGAGAAATTGCTTTCCACTCAAAGGAAATACAACATGTAAAAATTTACAGCAGTTAAGACCACCATTAAATAGTTCTACCTGAAAAAATAACTAGTTATTTAGTGTACATTTTTTTTAGCAAGAATGGGAGCATAAGGAACGACGGAGTGCATGAGGTTAAGAGCTATTGGAGTGAATGTGAAAAAGTACCGGTGTATAGGCAGGGTGTTTGTAACAATGAATTTTAAATTTAAAAAATATTAGTTTGTTGTGAAATTATTGTCAAGTGAAGATTTCTATCCTCAAAGCCTGAGATGGAACACAGAATTGAAGACTATGTGTGAGAAATGTCTGCAAGGAAATAGAACTCCCAAAGTTCGTTTGGAAAGGTGAGAAACCTACGTAAAGTATATAATATTAAAAGTAAGCAATCAAAAATTAATTTTTAAAACTATGTTAATACTTTTATAATACTGCTCCATTTTTTTAATATACTGCATATCTCCTTGTGTAAAAACATAATCCTAAATGAATTAATAGTAACTATTTGTGTAAGCTACATTCATACAGTATATGCACAACATACTGTATTTAAAAGCACTAACTCTATGCAGAGTGACTGAAATCAATAAAGTTAAAAACAAAAAAAGCTGGAAAACTAAAAAGGATAACTTAAAATACTAGTACACTAGAACAAAAAAAATACTATGTACTCTTTATAGTAGTACCTAGTATAACAGCATTAACTTGCTGCACCATACGTTGCAACAGAATAATGTACAATGACCTAAGGGACAGAAACATGCGATGTTTCGTTTACACGTTTTTTTTTTTTTTTTAATTATATGGTAATTTTACTTGGTCCCTTGAAAAATGTATATATGGGGTTTCACTGCACTTTAAAATCTCACCATGGGATCCTATCACATTTTGTTTAGTTTTATAGCATGTACATTTACACTGCTGCATTACTTTAAAATGGCACATCTTTTCAATTTTTTTAATTATAATTTACAGTTTTCTGAATTTACCTATAAGAAAAACTGATTTTCCTAATACATCTCTAAACACTGATTTTCCGAATATACAGTATTTACCAACACTGATTTTCTTTATGATTTTGTTGAGAGCCACTCCAGTTTCAGATTTTGCTTTTCTCAAAAAGTTACCACTGTATTTTTGTGGAAAACATCTACATAACTGTCGATATTTCGTGAAGCTCATCGGGAGCACATGATGATCTTTATATGTGGCAGTCCACATCCTATTTTGCATTAACGAAAAGTTCCCCCTATAGTACAGCGCCATATTGGTCTCGTGAAGCTGACGTGGTGGTATACTATCGGTCTTACCAAATTTAAAATGCGACATTCTCAGCATAACTACTGCAATAAACAACCATTGAAAACACCTTAAATTACGAAGCTTTTTTTTTTTTTATATAAAATGTATATTTTTCCTTATTATCTTAGTAATATACCTTAATCATATCTGAGAATATGTGGTTGCAAATCAATATAAGCTCAAGTGTTTAGGCAAAAAATATGATACAATGAGAAACAAACTTACTTTACTTCAAAGATAAATATGTTGATTGTTTTTGCTTTACATAAGTCAGCATCAGATAGATCATCCAAAGTTGAAACACAAACTGGATCGAAAATCAGATTCTTCTTGACCATACTAAACACTCATTCACATGTGGCATTACTGTGAGGTATAAGGTGAATTGTGGCCATTAATTTTCGTAAAACAGTGTATTTAAACAACCCATTACGATCTTTAATACATAACATTAAATTCCAAGCTACGTCAACTCTGTCGGCCAGACCTGACCTCTGTGTTGGAAATTCCAGGCGGCTGCCTGAATGTGGGGGTAATAATCCTATGCACTTCATTGGTCAACATGATTCAGTCCCCCCTTTAAGTATGGCGGTGATCTCCAAACCCCCTCTGTGCTCGCAGGCATAACAGCCACAGTCATACAAAGATAGTCAAAAAATACTACCATAAAGGGATAATATTTTTTTTAATATATCTACGACTACCTTCGCTCGAATTTATGTGTTCTTTTAAGTGCAGTATATTTCTGCCCACAATCGTTTGCTTGAGAGAAAATGGGTAATGAAATAAAAATTTAGTTTTTTCCGAAGACAACCCCAAACTCCGAGAAGTGGCTACATACATCTGAGGTAATCCAGATATTCCGAAGCAGTTGGGCATCAGATACCTCTTCCACCTTTGATTTTACAATCAAAATAGTATTACTGCTTTTGAAAGTTTAATTTTCCCCAAAATCCAAGGTTTCCCATTGCTTAATCACTTCTTGTTATATTAGCAGGCAAAAAGATCCACTTTGTTCTCTCTCTCTCTCACTCACTCACACTATTGAAGTTCAGAAACAGAACTTCAAAACTTTTCTGTCGCCACCTATCAGAACTTTAACTTCTCATTGCACACGCACAGTAATGTTTTTGAACATTAATTTCACTTTTAACAAACAGAAAATTGCTTGCTCTTTCTCTTAATACAGCACGAAGAGACTAAGGAATAATAAATTAAATGATAGTCAATAGATGTTACAGGCAGATGGGTGCCCAATTAATCATGCAAGTAGACAAGCCTCAGAAAACTTTAAAATTACAGCATCGTGGGAAGGGAATCGAACCTGCATCTCCTGATTTATGTTTGAGTATGTTACCATTACACCAGCTAGAACAAGAAACTTCCAAGCAACTGAGGATGTCTTTTGGGACTCAGACGTAATGCTCCACCATGGGCAGCAACGCTCTCCCATAAATCGGGAGATGTGGGTTCAGTTCCCGTTCCAGGACAACGTAATTTTCAAGTTTTCTGAGGCTTGTCTACTTGCATGATAAATTACATATAAAAAATTAGCAGAGCGTTGTTCACTGTGCTGTGAAAACAAATTTACTGTTCACAGAAAATGGCACAGATTTCACCATGGCCAGAGTAAGTACAGATTTTGAAATTCAATTTTGCTTTAAAAGAGGATAAAAAGGGGATATTATTTAAAATTTATTGCAGAATTTAACTTCACACAGTATTTTAGATTTGTGTCTTCCTGGTCCTAAAACCACTGTAAAATACCAAGACATAAAAATGAAAAAAAAAGCCAACATTCAAAATAGCTTAAATAATGACATCATTTAGTTGACATTAAGAAAAAAATAATCTACAACTGTGCACACAATGCAAAACATTTAAATTTATGTGAAAATAGATTCAAAGCGATGAAGAATACTTTGGCTTAATTAATTCAAATATACGTGAATGCAGCATTTGTTATTTCTATGCATTTGAACTGTTAACAAATAAAGTATTTAATAAAATACTAACTTACTTATTTGGTTACTTGTATTAACTTTTAAGAATCTTCAAGTGAGACATCCTGTATGCATGTAGTAATCCGCTGCATTCACGATAATTAGTTCTATAATACAGTGGTCTTTTAGTGTGGGATCACTTTAGTGTAAAACGACCCCCCCCCACACACACACACCACTGCTTCTACAACCAACAATTGGGAATGCCATGGATACCTGCATATGTATGGGAAGAATATGCCTCACTAGAAGCTTTATTAAAGTGAACAACCAACCAAAAGTCAAGTCAATATTTTATCAAATTCTTTATCAGTTCAATTACATAGAAATAACATAAGAAACAACAAATACAGCATCCACAAGGCGTGCTGAGTCTGGGAAGGGGGGGACTTTAGTTTTTGAACCTTTTCAGCACATTAATACATATATTTTTAGCCCAATAACCCAAAATATTTTTTATGATATATAATCCTATTGGAAAAATGGAAGTTCCATTAATAACGAAACTTAAAATTCAAAATGAAATTTTCAGTTGCGGAAACAAACAAAACAAATGGTTCACATGACTTCAAAATTCACAAAACTAAGACTTTCAACAGAAACTATGATACACAAAAACAATTATATAAATATGTGCACTTACCTCTTCCTGCATTACAGGGTCAGTTAATTTGACACCGACCAGAACAGTAGGAGCAATGTACCTTGTTTTATCATCAGTTTCCCCACCAATAATGATTTCACCAGAAGATTCCATCATGGAACGCAATCGGCTGAAAATACAAGCATATAAATGACTCATATAGTAATAGAATGCTTCTATTCATAGAACAGATTGCCCACTAATGAAACTGCAGATCTTAATAAAATTGGGATGCACAAATACTTAGGAGAAACTGGTCATACAATGAACTGGGAATCAAATTATTAATGATAAAATAACTATCATAAAACAGAAATTAAAGACTTGAAGTTTAAAAAAAAGCCAGAAATGGGAGCACATGGGGCCGCAGGATCTTATCCACATACTGCTGACCCATCAATGATCCACGTACAACTACTAGAGCTGATCGGCTATTGTAGGCAATGGCTCCCCAGACCATAATGCCTGCAGCAGGGAAGGTGTGGTACTCGATAGCAAGGTTGGGATTGTGGACCTCCACACCTGGATATCATCATCTGTAGCACCTACTTTGAGTCAGTCTTTATGATGGGTTGGTGTCCCACCCGAAAATTTGACAAAATAGTAAAAATAAAGTCATCCTAGTAATATTGCTAAATTATCATTCAGCAACACAAGGTAATTCAAAATGATTGCCCAGATTACAAATGACAATGTGTTTATGAAGATAAATAGACAGCTG
The DNA here is from genome assembly GCA_039090855.1 of Macrothele yani. Classification (NCBI taxonomy): domain Eukaryota; kingdom Metazoa; phylum Arthropoda; class Arachnida; order Araneae; family Macrothelidae; genus Macrothele; species Macrothele yani. The sequence goes on along the minus strand of CM077013.1, from coordinate 140,847,719 downwards.
ATATCCCTACACAAGAAAGAAGGAAGTTTAGAATTTTATTGGAACCTACTGCTGCTGTGTTGCTATGGTGACGTAGGAAAGTGAGCTGCCCGTGCGCCAAAGCCAGAGAGCTGCTTGTTACTAAAGCCATTGGATTGGTCATTGTGGACAGGACAAAGGGTTTTCTGCAAGCGGCCCCCCAGGTCTTCTCCGGACCTTACTCCTTGCAACTTATTTTTGTGGGGGTATGTCAAAGACCATGTGTATGTGTCACCTTTGCCGAGAACACAGCAAGAATTAAAGATGTGCATTCAGCTTGCACTGGCATCAGTGACTACGGACATACTTCATAATGTATGGCGTGAAATTGATTACAGTCTAGATGTTGTCCGCATGACCCAGGGGAGCCACATAGAACATTTGTAAGGTAGGGAAACAAAATTCTAAACTTCCTTCTTTATTGTGCAACAAATAAAGAAGGAAGTTTAGAATGTATCTACAAAGTCGAGTCACATTATTGTGAGCACCTCCTACTTTTGACATCAACAGCGCATAGCCAATGAAAGAAGGCACATGTTATGATCTGGCTTAGAAAGTATATAAGGTGTGCTGTAGGCATTCTGAAAACATATAACTCGTTGCTGTCATGGATAAAAGGAGTGATTTATCAGATTTGCAAAAAGGGATAATTATCAGCTTTCTGGCCAAGGGTGGCAGTATTTCTGAAACAGCACCGTTTGTGAACTGTTCACATGTTGCTGTGGTTAAAGTGTATCGTGATTGGAGAAATGGCACCATTGTGAATAAGCGATGTGGAAACTGCGGAACACCATGTGCCATTGATGTGAGAGGTGAACATTAGCTGCGAAGGTGCATGAGGGCCAATTGACACACTACAGTGGAGCAACTCACTGGCCGAATAAACCAAAAGGATACGGGAAGTGTGTCTAAAATGACAATTCCGTGAACCCTACTGCGTATGGGGCTCCAATGCAGATGGATGGTCACTGCACCTATGCTAATGAAGGTGCACCATCAGAAAAGGCTTACATTTGCACGGCGGTATCGGAATTGGACCTCCGCTGATTGGCAAAGGATTGCCTTCTCCAATTAGTCATGTTTCCTGCTTCATCGAACTGATGGACGTTGGCGTATAAGGCGAGAAACATCGGAGAACAAACACTCTTCAGCTACTGCTGGAAGAACACAAGCTAGTGGGGGCAGCGTTATGTCCTGGGAAATGTTTTCGTGTCATTACCACTCATACCTGTGGAAGGCACTGTGGACCGAATTCATTATGAATCCATCCTTGCAGACCACATACACCCATACATGCTGATTGTCTTCTCTGGGGTGGATGGGATCTTCCAGCATGACAATGCAATGTGTCACACAGCTAGAAATGTCTGAGAGTGGTTTAAAGAGTAAGATGAAGACTTCGAAGTACTTCCCTGGCCCCCTAATTCCCCAGACTTTAACCCAATTGAACATCTGTGGGACCACATTGATCATGTTGTTCGCTCTATGGATCCTCCACTATGCACCCTCCAGAAGCTGTCAGATGCACTGCAGTCAGCATGGCTCCACATACCTGTGAACACCTTTCAGTACCTTACTGAGTCACTCCCAGCATGTCTAGCTGCTGTCCACGCTGCACATGGCAGTTAATCTGGATATTAGCTGGCTGTCACAATAATGTGACTTGACCGTGTATGTTCATAAACCAGGTATTGTCATTTGTAATCGGGGCAATCATTTTGAGTTGTCCTGCATTACTATATTGCTAAATTTTATTTTTACGGTATCTCATCACTAGGATTTTGCCATGGCTCAATTAATACACAGGATGAAATACTTAGCAAACTCAAGGTAACAAAAAAAAAGCAAACACATTGGTATTGCAGTAGCAGACTCCAAAATAAAAGATTTAATTGAAGTATGATTGGTTACTTGGTTGTGCAATGTGAATAGAAATTGAATCTCGATTTGTCAGATACTTTGCATTACAAAGTTTGCACTCATTTTCAGTCTTGCTGATGCAAAACACTTAAGATTCAAGAATTCATTTTCATTAAACTGAAAAAAACAAAAACAAGATGACACCGAATTTTTGGGTGTAATAAGCACGTCTTTTGAATCTGTTCTGATGCAAATTAAATTTATCAAAGCTATTGAAAGTCAATGGAACCCGTATGGAAAACAATAGTATCTGACGGAAGAAATAAGTTTTTCAATCGGGTTTTTAATCCCTCAGATATTGCTGTAAACAAAATCGTGAGCTTACGCCCTCTGGTTGCAGACTTGTGCGTTAAGAAAAACATGAATTTATATGAGTAACATTTCACACCGGAAACGCTCTCCAAAACAGAAATAACTTTTCAAATCTGACTCTTAGAAACAGAGATATTGACAAAAATAAGATGTGACTTTACGTCCCCTGGTGGGAAAACCATGCATTTTAGGAAGAAAGTATTCCAAAAAAAATTTCCATATGAGCGGTATCGGTCAAAGAAAAAGAAAATTAGTCGCGTTTTCAGGAGACCAGATTTTGCTACAAATACATCAGAAGCAGAAATTAACACTTATGCCACCTGGTGGCCAAACCATTCCTTACCAAACATTAGAAATTATGTGAAAAATATTTTCCATCAGGTCTTGTATGCGATACAGGAAGAATTTTTCAAATCTGAGTTTTAGAAGCAGAAATAACGCAGAAAACGCAATTAACCTTTGTGCCCCCTAGCGGAAAGTCTACGATTTACTTGAAAATTTTGAATTTACAGGGAAAACATTTCGCGTTGGAAACACTATCCAACAAGGAAGGAATTTTTCAAATCGGACTACTAGAAGTGGAGATATTGGCAAAAATAAGACATACATCTACACCCCCTGACATAGAAACCATGCATTACTTCAAGATGTTCCTAAAAGGTTTGTCGACATGAGTGGTCGGACAAGAAACTACTTTTTTTTCAATCGAGATTTTAGAAGCTCACATTTTGCTGCAAATACATCAGAAGCGGAAATTAAGACTTACGCCACCTGGTGGCCAAACCATTTTTTACAAAAAATTTGAAATTATGTGCAAAGGATTTCCCATCAGGAGCTGTATCCAGTGCAGAAAGAATTTTTCAAATCGGAGATTTAGAAGCAGAGATATAGGGGGAAAAGCAATTTACCTTTACGCCTCCTAGCGGAAAGTCTATGAATTGCTTGAAAATTTTGAAATTATATGAAAAACATGTCACACTGAAAACACTATCCAACAAAGTATTTTTTCAAATCTGACTCTTAGAAGTAGAGATGATGAAAATAAGATATACATCTACGCCCCTGGCGGAGAAACTGTGAAATATTTTAAGAAAATATTCTGAAAAGGTTTATCAATGTGAGTGTCATCAGGCCACGAAAGAATTTTTTCAATCGATATTTTAGAAGCTCAGATTTTATGGCAAATACATCAGAAGCAAAAATTAACACTTACGCCCCCTGGTGGCCAAAGTATTCTTTATCAAAAATTTGAAATTATATGCAAAAGATTTTCCATCAGGAGGTGTATCCGCTGAAGAAAAAAAAATTTCAAATCAGAGTTTTGGAAGAAGAATTATCAGGAAAAATGTAATTTACCTTTACGCCCCTAGCGGAAAATCTGTACATAATTTGAAAAAGTAACTATATCTAAAATACTCTTCGACATAAATGGAATCGAAAGATTAAATAATTTTTTCAATCGGATGTTTAGAAGCAAATAGGTGGAATAAAACGTATTTTTGAATTCAACATCATCTGCATTTACGCCTTCTAGCGGCGAAATTGTACATCGTAAAAAAAAAAAACGAAATGAAGGATCATCATTCGCATATTTCAAACTTCCCAATGCAAAAGAATTTTTTTAATCGGACTAATAGTTGCAGAGATATCGTGGGGACGGACGGACAAACTGATAACATAAGCACGATCTTTTTGACAAAAGACGTGCTAATAGCATTCTTGAAATATTCTTAATAACAAACATTAAACTATCACATTTCACAAACTGACTGAAATAATGTAGTAAACCTTATACACATCCTAATTACTAAATCAAATAATTTTAAGAGGAGAAACTAGTGGGAGTTAACAAAACATTGCCAACAGTTTTTTTATGGCACATTTGTAGAGTTCACTGACTCAGAGACCACACATGTCAAAATACTGACAGTTCCATTCTATAAACAACAATGCACTTTTTTAATGCCAGTAAAAAAAAAAGGGGGGGGGGAGAAAACTACTTTAACTTTATTTTTCAACTTTCATAAACTACTATTTCGGTCACGAACAGTCACTATTTGACTACTTCAACTGATCTAAATTGTAGGTCACTCCATGAAATAAAATGTAGAGTTGAATTCGTCTGATTCCCCAAACCATTTAGTGAATGCAGTACTTGCATGGTTCTATGTTCAATAAATTTAATGTAGATTTGCTATATACTAAAAAAGTCAACTACAAGTCCTTCTGAAATGTATTAAATAACAAGAGCAGAAGTTTGAATTCATGTTGCTACTGCTAAAAAAGGAGATGCAGAAATGACGCAGGCATGTGCATTAGGTTGGGAAAAAAAAAAAACTTTTTAAATCAGAAAGGCCTAGAAGAGAAAAGGTGCCATCTGAACTGATTTGTAACCATTAAAAAAAACTTAAATGTCAGTTAATATTTAGAGGTCCCATTGGAACGTCAAAGTTTCTCAGTTTCACAACAACAAAAAAAAAAAAATAGTCTGTAGTTTATAATATTTTTATTTACTTAGATGGCCTAGTGCCAGAAAGGTGGCATACAAACGTTATAAATTGCCGAAAAAAAATGTGATGATTAATTGTGTATGATCCCATACTTTTTCCAATACCCCACCAGTGCAGTGTGCAAAGCATATTAAATGGCCTCAGTCATGAGTCACAGATGCTTTGAACGGATCCATTGTTTAATTGTCTAAGTGTAAGTTTATATTTTTGGGCTGGCAAGGCTGTTAGAATGTTAGAAACAGTTATCTCGTTTCCCCGTGCTCCTCTCTCAGGAGGATAAATTGCACCATGCATAGTGAGCAAGTTATTCATTAATCATTGCTGTCCACCAGACGGTAGTACTGGGATCTAACAACTCAGGATTTTGCTGTTCTCAACAGAATGGGTCAGACACTCATGCTGGGGTTTCATAACTATTTAAGAAATGGGAACATGGAATGGAGAACACTCCTTCCACTCACCCATGATTTGTATAACAGATGCAGAAAGCACATCTCCATTAACATCGTTGTCTCAGTTGCAAAGGAAATGCGCCTGATATAGTATCAAACGAAAATCCGATTTTATCTGCAAGACTCTTTCGTGTTAGCCATTTAAAAATGACTGATTCTTCTGAAAAGAATCTGCATGTTCATCATGACAAGAGACCTGTTAGGTGACAGAAGTTTCCAAAGTGCGAAATTTTTTGGCACACCTAAGGACTTGCCGATGGATATGCTTTCACTTCAGTCAGACGTTTTAAAATACTAACAGTGGCTCAGACAGTCATTTGAAAAAGAACAGCAAAGAAATGTCTGTTAGGGATCTGTCACATTTAGTGGCAGGAAAACTTATGGTTCTTTAGGAGAAAGCTTCAATTCCTGCAGTTTCACGAGAAAGAATTGTCAGCATAATGCAGTCCCATCATGATAAATACAGAAGTATCCTTAAAAATATAAAGATCAGGAAAAGCAGAGTGTTCCTTGATAGTGTTAAGAAATTCCAGACTAATGCTAACAATACTTTTTTTGACATTTCTGCCTGCAAGTGCTTGGATTTCAGTAAGTGTTATTGTCCAAAAAACCATAAAGTTCTGGAAAGAGAGCAAGAGTTCATTTTGGATCAAAGGGCACACAGACGGATGACGATAAGAAACATGGACTTATGCATTTCAAAGAAACTACAGGCAATGGAAGCGAGAAAGGTTTCCAGACATGTAGTAGAAGCACGTAAATCCTCGCAGACAGTTGACACTCTTATGCCTTCAACCAGTGGTTTACAGGGGCAGGATCTAACAAAAGCAAGCTCAATTAGCAGTTCATCAGAAGAAGAGGATGAGCATACCCCCCCCCATAAATACCAGTGACAGACTCCAAAGAAGAATAAGGCCACGCTCATGTCACGCACCCAAATGAGAAGCAAACTGAGCTTACTAGCTATTGCTTGCGACAGGACCGGAGTTTCCGATAGAGCAGTGACAACGGTAGCTTCCGTTCTAATGGAAGGTCTTCATTTGGCGACAGAAGACAATTCAAAAGTAATAGACAGGAATAAAGTTAGGAGAGGAAAAAGACAAGATCTACTCTTAGGCAGAAGGATCCCAGTGAGATGCATAATTTAAAAGCAACATTTTTCTATGGGAAGAAATATTACACTGTAATGCTAGTTAAGAAAGGAAGTAAGTTGTACAGGCAAACAAATCCAGAAGAGCAGATTACACTGTTGGAAGAACCTGGTTCTATGTATGTTGGTCTTGCCACTATAGATGGCAGGCCTACCGCAGACACAGGCAATATAAGGAAGAGCACGATTGAATATCTGTAGTGTAATAATTTTAGCATAGACGATTTACTAGCTATCAGATGTGATGGCACTAAGGTAAATACGGGAGTACACAGAGAAGTGATTCAACTACTGAAGGAGGAGTTGGGACATCCCCTCCATTGGCTGGTTTATATGTTACATGCAAACGAACTTGCCCTATGACATGTCTTGCACGAACTTGATGGAGGGTCAACCACAAGGCCCTACATACAGTTACAACGGACTGATCGGGAAGAAACTAGAGGACTGTGAGAAGCTGCCTGTCCTTCCTTACTAAAAAGTAGAGGTGCGACTTCCTAAAGTAGGTGACACCAACCTCAGTACAGACCAGAAGTACTTGTTAAGCATTTGCAGAGTGATTTCTTTGGGTTACTGTCCTCCATATCTCACAGAACAGAGAGTCCAGGAAAGCTATCACATGCACGCTAGTTAACTATAGTGAACAGAGTGCTTCGGTTATATGTCAGTAGCTCTACACCATCACAGAATCTTTGCTATCTCTTCACCTTTATTATGAAAGTATACTCTGCTATGTGGTTCCAAATCAAATGCAATCCTTTGTTCCGACAGGGCTCACGACACCTATGGCAAATGATTAGACTGACAAGGTACCTTCCCACAAAACTGAGGAATATTGTGGACAAGATAATTAGGAGGAACACCTACTTCGCTCATTCAGAGTCAATTACTGGCAATGCTCACAGATCACCACATGCATGTCCAACACCTTACCCTACACTGAATTCTTCGTGCAAGAGAAGAAAAGAGTAGTAGTTGTGGTACTGAAATAAGATGCTTCAAGATTCCCTCCATCAATTTTGATGCAACAGACTACTTCGAAATGATTGACTGGCAGACATGTGTGTGCTCAGTAAATCTCCACTCACGAAACATATATCTAAAATGGAGACATTCACTGTATCATCAACTCTGAGAAACCAGCAAATATTAAAATACCTCAGCTATCTTGTAATATACAGGCCATGGACAGGGTAATCCATCTAGTAAGCGACACTTCTACATCAGTGTGTGATGAAGTGGCCAGAGATGGCTACATAAGAGCAAGAATTGCATCAAGGAAAGCAAATCTCAATTTTCTCCTATAACTGGCAAGTGGTAAACATAACTGGTGTTGTGCAGCTGTAGAGTTGGGCTAGAGTCAGCCTAACAAGTCACCATGCAGCAGCAATCCTGTAGTAAGTTTTCCCGTTTGTTTCTATTAATCATTTGACTCAGAAACAAGTCAAGAACTAAAGAGTACAAATACTCACACAGGTTCCATCAGATGCATTAAGATTAGCAGATTGACATACCAGGAAATAGCAAATTACTGTTATGAAGTTGCATTTTCACCAAAATTGAGACCTTTTGGACCCTCTAAATGTTAGCCGATCTCAAACGTTTTTTTGTGGGCCTGCATAACACTTTTTCCGCAACAGGCTGAGAAAAAAATAAAAAAAATAAAATCACAAAACATTAAAATTTCTTTGATTTTTTTATTGAAATTGAATAATATGAGGCCCCAGTGGGACCTCTAAATATTCATCGATCTTTAACTTTCTTTGTGTGTGGTGCCTCATTAACTCATGTAGGCCTTTGAAATTAAAAAAATTAAAATGTAAAAAAAAACTAATTTCTTTATTTTTTATTGAAATTTTACACTTTGAGGCCCCAGTGGGGCCTCTAAATATTGACCAATCTTAAAGTTTTTCTATGTGGCAACTCATGAACCCAGGTGACACTTTTTCCACACTAAGCCTTCTAAATTAAAAACATTTAAAAAGTGCCTTTTTCAACCCACCCTAACGCACATTAATACTTTAAATACTACTGGATAAAGCCAGGAAAGATAACACACATACATATCACTAAGCTGTTCTCTAAGATTTAGAGGTTAGCTCCTCAAAGAAAGCTCATCTGCCAAATAAAAGTTGAAAACTGACGGAGTTAGATTTTACTTACTGTTGATATATACATAAACCACTTCTATTCACAGTGATCTTTCTTGGCAGACAACTTCAGCTGCACTGACATCCATACAATGTCTCACACAAGACCTTTTGTACTTCATACTCATTTTCTTTTTCTCATGCTGACATTCCTGAAAACTTATTCGAGCAAAGATCACATCAATTGTGAATATTAGCCAGGAAGCAAAATGAGAACTCAATACTAGAAAAAGTTATCAGCAGGAATCTTATGCACATTGACCTATAATTTTGTAATACACAGTAGATTCCAGTTAAGTGGGCCATTTATTAATCAGAGCAGCCATTTATTCGGGACTTAAAGAACATCCCAAACTTGCTCTTTGGGATAAAGCTTCACATAATTGGTTCTGAGTGTTCTAGTTCCAATTTTTCCCAGTGAACCAGAATCTGCTGTATGTTACAACACCCATTAATTTCAAATGAATAACTATATTCTCAACACATGCAAATCCAAATGTGACTTACTTGAAATGTTTGTCACTAACAATACGGCCTAAATCTGGAGATTTCTGTGGGTTTTCACCATAGTAATGTTTCAGTGTTTCCTTCATCATAGGTATTACCATATCTTGAACTTCTTTAGTACATAACAGATAATCAGGAGCAACACAGGTCTGTCCTGCATTAATTAATTTGCCCCATAACATCCGGCGACAAGCAACTTGCATATTTGCTGTTTCATCCAAAAACACAGGACTGCAAAAACGTTAATACATGATCATTTCAAACATCCTTAACTTAAAAGCAAAAATTACTTAACACAGTACTGAAGTCATAAAACAAAAATGTTAGTTTTTACATATGCTCCTGAACAGTTTTGAAGAGACAGTTAGGTGCACACAAAACAGCTGATGTAGTGTTTACAACTTTGTTTGCTGATTCTAAGACATTTGTTTTCTGAGGTGAATTTGGAGGTCCTTAATGCATGCATTTAAACAAAATTAGAAAATTATACTTCGAAGGCTTGACAGAAGGGCTTATTGGGCATCTATTCTGGAAGAAAACTCACACTCTGAACTTAAGGAAAAATGTGTGGAACCAATTTATCACTCAGGACACTACCTGACCTCCTAATGCTGCAGGATAGAAGCTTTCTGTTATGTACAGAAAGACTAAAGGAGGTAGATAAGAAACCAGACTCACTGTTTTTCCCCCTTTTATTCATTTGTTTCAGGATTTGATAACAATAAGCAACTGTTAACTTCGGGGCATATATATTTCAGGAAAAGAACAGAACTATGATCATAGATGCCCACAATATCCACAGGGCGAGCTACTACACAACACTGGACAATGTCCAAGGTATAGTATGTTCTATGCTGGAAGCCAAATGGCACTGGTTAAAAATAACATAACAGTAACATCATCTCTTTGAGAAACCTGACAACACCCTATACTAAAGTGAAATTAGTGAAATTAATTGCAAAAGAGCATTTAATGAAAAAGCCCTTGCAAAATTAAAGTATAAAGAGATAACTATATGAGAAAATCAAAGTGAAAAATCATATGAGAAATATACAGAAAACAGGCAGAATCAGCCAAGGAATTACAAAAGTTCAATTTAAATGTGATAAGCATGGGACAAGTACAAGCAGTGGTGGTAGTAGTGCTTGATTATACTACTACTTCTAGGTTTGTTAGGTGAAAATCTGGATCAGTGTACTTTATATGTTAACTATTTCAAACTGAACAGCATCAACACAAAAGTTGCATGGAACAGCTACAGACTCTAGTTCACAAAAGACAGTTTCGCCTCATAAGGATTTAGATATTGTACTTCAATACCAGGCAGTAAATAATGACAATCTTGGGAAAGTCAAATGATATACACTGATTTGGCTCGAGACTTTATATTGTTCTGATGTAACTGCATCGGTACCTATCTAAGTGCCAGAGTTGCTTTGTACACTGTTGGAATGCAAGTGCATCTCCACTTAGTTAAATGCCAGAGTTACTTAAAAGCTGTTGAGGTTCACCTTTAATTTCACTGATTTGATTCAACTTAGACATTAGTCATTAGCTAAGAAATTCCAACGTTTTAATTTTTTTTTTTTGACACTCTAAAAACCAAGTTCTACATAACTAAGACAAAACCCCATCTAAGATAAATATCATCATCAACCATTAACCATTATCAATCCACTGATGGATGAAGGTTCCCCCAAGTTTCTTCCACACAAGTCTGTTTTGGGCCAGTCTCCTCCATGTCACTCCCGCAAGTTTCCAAATTTCATCTACTTCTTTCCCATGTGGTAGTCTTCTTGGCCTTTTCCTGTCCCTTGGAACCCAGTCTAGAATTTTGTGGTTGTCCATTGGTGGTCCATTCTTTTGACATGTCCAGCCCATTGCCATTTCAAGGATTTTATTCTGATTATGATGTCATCCACTGTTGTCATTTTCCTTATCCATGAGTTTCTCTTCTTATCTCTCCAGTTTACACCGAGCACGCATATCTCCAGGCTTCTTTCAGTTGTTTGAAGTCTTTGCATGTTTTTTTTTTTTTTTTTAGTTAAAAAGGCCTACATCTATGCTCTACATGAAAGAACTGAAAGGATGCATTGATTAAACACTTTTCTTTAAAGACATAATGGCATATTGCTCTTAAAAACTGTACTGTTTCTTCCAAAAGCTTTCCAACCAAGTTTTATACGACAATTAATTTCCTCCTCAATGTGATTTTCGCTTGATATCTGCTGACCAAGATAAATGTAGGTATATGCTATCAACTTAAGTTGAATTAATTACATGGCAGTTCAAACTAAATGTATTGCAATTTCTCTAACTGCTCTTTAATTACTCTTACTTATGTTTCTGCTACGTAACATGACTGTTACTCATGTTCTACTGTTTAACACGTTCGCTGCCGCTGTACTATTTCAATGGCAAGCATGCTGTGCTGGTAAGAAACTCGAGCAAATCTCCTGAGACGCCACAAGGCGTCACGTGGCACTACGGACGAGCTTCTATGCGTTTGGATCAACCTAGCTGTGTTCGGATCTCGTAGCTTTGCACAACTACGCTATACTAAAATAGGAGAAAATTTATCCATAACTGATATTCGTAATTATAACCTTCAGTAACTCCAGGGATATAAAACATGTGTACAGCATATCCATTGCTTTGCAATGCATATGCTATACACATGCATATCCTGTAGACTAACTAATAAATTGTAAAGTTCTTCAGTCAAAAGATTGAAAAACTAGATTGGTTCAATACCTGTCATATTAATTTTCAGTCCTAGTACAGTAGTGAATAGAAGTATTCTCGTGCATCAGAAACATTGTACCAATGTGTAGCTAAAATCTGTTGAGGCAGAGTAAGAGAGAAAATCGCATTCTTCATTTTCACTGCTGGTCGTACTACAGCTACTAAAAGAATGCGTTTCTGCATATTATGACAAATTATCGGGATCCCCTATTTCCATGGCAGGATAGGAAGGGAAATATGAAGCCACAATTATGATGCCGTTCGGCAGCGGCACCTTGGCTAAGTATTGTATGATGTCGTTTGGCATCACGCGTCAGTGAAAGTGTTAAGAATTATTGTGTAACATGCCTACATGTGTAGTAGAACGGGAGTAACAGTCATTAAAGAGCAATTAGTGAAATTGCAATACATTTAGTAAATGTAGGTATCGGGTTATCTCCAGCTTTCCACGAACAATCACAATCTTCATTTTTTGTAAAAGCATTGTACATCAGTTTTGTCTTCTGAGAGTTCATTTTTAATTCCACTTCTTTAGTCTTGTCAGCAAGTTCCTGGATCATACTCTGCAGCTCTGAAGGGGTTGTTGTAGTGGTGCACCCACAGGGGTGGCCCATGCCACCTTTCCCCTTTGGGCTGATAGAGCGGAAAATTATGACGAAGTTTGAAACAAAAAGTCACGATATGCGATCTACATATACTTCTTAATCATGTACCCCGTATATTATAACATAATATTTATAAGGGAGTAGTTCTGTTAAATAAATTTAGAAAAATCTAACCAGGAAAAGATTTTTTATCTACTGCTTCTAATCATTTAACTTTTTTGTACTGTAACATCACTAGTAACTGGACAAGAATAAAGTACAAAAGTCAACCTCCTTAATTGTTATAGCATCTGACTATTTTTCCCAGTAAATTTAGGGGGAGGGTCACCCTCACCTTGGGAAAATTCTGTGTGCCACGGCGCACGGGCCCCTCCCTTGGGAAATTTCTGGGTGCACTACTGGGTTGTTGCAAACTGACTACATCATCAGCAAAGTGAAGGTGAGTTAAATAATATCCATTAATCTTTATTCTTCTGTTTTCCTAGTTCAGTGAGTGACGTACATTTTGCAATGTGGCATTAAAGAGTTTGGGAGATATGGTGTCATTAGTCTCACTTCCTTTCCAATTTTTATTGGTGCTGTATCTTCAAATAGTCAAACTTGTTAAAGATATTATTAATAATGCTAATGTATGCATCTTCAATATCGCACGATTACCAAGCTATTGTAACTGCTGGTGGTTTCACAGAATCGAAGGCCTTTCAGAATCAGTAATCCTTTTCGTATCGTAAAGTATCCAATTCATAATGGGAGTTTGTTATGTGTATATTATTGTGAAAAAACAGTCCAAAAGCACACGCTAAAATAGAAATCTAAGGTATTTTATTTCTGATCCAATGCTCATAAAATGTGTTTGTCAAACAAAAGCATCAAACAGATATGCTTTTCTTGTATTACTACTAAACTTGATATATTTGTACTACACAGAAGCTAAACTTTTCAGAGAGTAAAACATTTTACTATAAGGTGTGTGCAAACATTTTACAAATTGTTGTAGTAGAAAAGAGAAACACTTATTTTTGAATACATAACATTTTCATTCTTTTACATTATTACCATTATTATCTATGACCTCTTGTCCTTTTTCTAGTAGTAACTGAATTCCCCTTCTGTTGAACTGCCCCTGTTTTGGTGTAAAAAAACTCCTGTAATACAATAATATACACTGAAGTGCCAGAAAAACTGGTACAGACGAGCTTATGCAAAATACATAGCAATGTCAGCTATGCGTGTACTCAGTTGCATCTGCCAGAGCGTATATAAAGCGATAGATATCCGTGCCAGCTGTCAGAGCTGTTTTCGGCATGAGAATGACAAGTAATAACGATTTAAGCGATTTTCAACGCAGTGTCTTAGTTGGTGCTCGTGAGATGGGCCATAGTATTTCGGAGGTTGAAACCAAGTTTAGATTTTCATGGACGACCATTGCAAGGGTGTACTGTGACTACAAGAATTCCGGCAAAACCCCAACCTACGATACCAGTGTGGCCGTAAAAAGACATTGGGTGAACGTGACCATCGTCGGCTGTCAAGAATTGTTTCATGCGATAGGCGTGCAACACTCTCGCAGATATCATTGGAATTCAATGCTGGAGCCTCAACAAGCATCAGCGTCCGGAATGTGCAACGTATCCTACACGATATGGGCTTTGAGAGCAGACGCCCAACTCGAGTCTCCTTGATGGGTGAACAACACAGAGCTATGCGCCTCACTTGGGCATGTCAACACTGCCACTGGACACTTGATGACTGGAAACAAGTAGCCTGGTCTGACGAGTCGCATTTCCAACTATATCGGGCAGATGGAAGGATTCGTGTGTTGCGCAAACCCCATGAAGCCATGGATCCCGCTTGTCAACAGGGAACTGCACCGGCTGGTGGAGGGTCCATAATGGTATGGGGTGTGGTTTAGCTGGACTTCACTGGGTTTCCTGGTACATCTACAAACGTCTGCGACCGGCCAACGCTATGTGCACATCCTTTCTGACGACGTACACCCGTTTATGTCCTGCATTCATGCTGATGGGTTGAGCCTGTTCCAACAGGACAATGCACCTCCACACAAGTGTTGGGATGCCACATTATGGTTAGAGGAGCATTCATCTGAGTTTGGGGTGTTGCCATTCCCACCAAAGTCCCCAGATCTGAACGTGATAGAACACATTTGGGATGCCAAGCAACGCGCTATTGAACACAGGAATTCGAGACCTCGGAATACACCCGAATTGTGGAATGCTCTGCAGGACGTATGGTGTGCATTGCCTACAACATATTTCCAGGAGCTAGTGGAGTCCATGCCCCATCCTATTTCTGCAGTCCTGCGCTCCCATGGGGGACCTACCAAGTATTAGACTGGTGTACCAGTTTTTCTGGCACTTCGGTGTAATTTGGTTAGTGAAAATTAACCTTTGGTTTGCGTGGCTATATTATAAGTCAATAGTTGTATAACTATTATCGCTACCGTTACACACGTTATAAAGTATCTTCAAGTCGAGTGCTCTATGCTTCATTAATTTTATTATTTTTCTTTTTATTGGAGGTTTAATGACCACCGTGAGCAACTCAATGGGATATAAGCAGTCACCCATTTCTAATGTAAGGCCACTGGTTCCAGGGAAGGAAGAGAGCCAGTGCCGTAAGACAAACAACGTCCATGCCTCACCGGGATTCAAACACGTAACCCTTTCGGACAAATGATCAGAAGCTATCGCTTAAACCCCTGTGCCACTGGGGTGGAATAAATTTTAAAGGAGTTAAAATATAAAACATTTCAACAGTTATTAGTTATCCTGAGAATGTTGCCATTACCCAATATTGCAGCACCTTCCAAATTACGCTACAATAATGGGTAAGTGCAACATTCTCAAGACAACTAATAACTGTTAAAATGTTATATATTTTAAATCCTTAAAAATTTATATAATAGCAAAATTAATGAAGCATAAAGCACTCTACTTGAAGATACTTTATAATATGTGTAACTGTAGCGATAATAGTTATACAAATATTGACTTATCTTGTAATGCAGTTTCAACATCTTGAACTTTGAAGGCTTTTCTAGCAAAGTTGTTCTGAAGAGAACGTAAAAGGTGGTTGTCTATAGGTGCAAGGTCTCAGAAATATAGGGAGTGAGGTAACACTTCCCATCCAACATCCAGCAACTTTCTCTGAGCGACTAAAGCTGTATGGGGTCTTGCGTCGTCATGCTGCAAAATTATGCCTTCGCAATTAACCAATGCTGTATGCTTACATTTCAATTTTTCATTCAGCCTTTCAAACTATTGGCAGTACAGGTCAGTATTTATCGTTTTGTTAGGTGCAAGCAGCTCCCAGTAGATTACCCCTTTGACATCCCAGCCTACACTTAACAAGACCTTTCTCGGACGCAGTCCTCTTGAAGTCAACGGAACAGGTTCTCCAACTCGACATACATACAGTCCTTTGATGCTCTACATTTCTGTAAAGGACCCACTTTTCATCACCCATAACTAATTGTTCCAAGAAAGGCTCACTTCCATGATGTGCAAACAAAGAAAGTAGGTGGTCATTTTGTCTGATCAATTTCTTGCAGATAGGTCATGTGATATTCACTGGTCAAACTTTGTGAAATGCATCCTTCATTCTACAGAAAACTTTTCTGATAATTATTCAACGGTTAGGCATTGGTTATTTGATATGGCTTGGTTGAGATCCTCTTCAGAAGCCTTTGATGAACATCCAGAACGTGGTTGAACTCTGCAGCTTCTGTCTCCATGAAATTTCTGGAACCAACAGCGACATGTGCTTTCATCTATAGCATGCTTGCCATAAACCTCACAAATGTTGTGGCATGCTTCAGCTTCCACAACATTGGCAGCTGAAGCATGTCATAACACTGCCTTGTTGAATTGATAATAAAGCAAACAGTGCCTAATGTGATCCTTATTGCTTGAAATGTTAATCCTTGTGTGACTTGTATCACCTAATACATGAAACATAACTTTAAAATCACTTGAAAATTTTCCACAAGAATTATAAATAGAGAATTTGTACATGCAAAAAAAAATGCTCATTATGTGTAAAAAAAAGAAATCTGAAAAACAAACTTCGTACCTATGAATACAAACAAGTTTTACCTTTTACCCCCTAGCTCTAAGGTGACAGGAGTCAAGTGCTTATTTGCAGCTGCATAAACCTTTTGGCCAACAGCTGTGGACCCTGTGTAAAAAATATAATCAAATTTTTCTTTCAAGAGTTCAGCTGATCCCTCTGGTCCCGCAGTTATTACATGGTAGCATTCCTGAAATCAGTGAGTATAATTATTGCTAAAACAGGTTCATATTTAGTAGCAAAAGCTTTACTACACTGCAATATTAATAATGAAATACATAACAAAACAAGAAAGACTACACCAAATTTCTGGTTGCAATGATCACATCATTTGAATCTTTCCTGACACGGAAAAAAATATTTCAAAGCAGACTTTCAGAAATCTAAACATTCAGCACTTACACCACCCATGGAAAAGCTGTGTATAATTTAAAATATGTAATGAGTGGGATTATAGCAAATGGAGCCACCTGCAAAAAAAGCAAAAACAGATTTCTACAATTGATAATGTATATTTGGATATACATGCCTTCTACTGTTGTCATTTTCCTTATCCACAAGTTCCACATCTTCCCTTTCTTTCTCCCTGCATGCATCTCTCCCTGCTGCTTTCAGTTGTCTGTAGTCTGTCATTTTTAGTTAAGGTCCACATCTCTGCTCCATACATAAGCAGATGCATTGCTTAAACACTTTTAAGACATAATAGCATATTACTTTTAATATAACATGACTTTTCAAGTCACAATGTCTAGGTCATTCACAACTTTCTTCATCATATCTATTTGAAGCACTAATAGCATTGCTGTCTTCTCAAAGGAATGGTACCAGACAGAAATCCTAAATTCGACTTTATGTAGTAAAATTTACCTGCAATTTCAGGATCAGAAAGTAGTCTCTGTGCAACTTTAATTGAGGCTGTTTCATTGCTGTCAAACGAGTCAATGATCTTCACCACTGTGAAGTTCTCATAATAGTTGCATGCTTTAATCCAAGTCCCCCATCTGGTGGGAGCAGGCAACAAAAGCATGTATTTGGAGCCTCCAACTTGAATGATGCTACTCGAGATGCTGCCTTCACAAAGACTTTCTTCACACACCCAATCAGCTGGTCAACTTCTATGAAATGGCCTCTTATCTCTTCAGCAACTTTATGACAGGCATGTGCTAGACATCTCAGGTGCATAATTTTTGAGTACAGGGCTTTCAGAGCATTAGTAGCCTTTATCATGCAAGGTGCATCATCAGTCACAAAGAGCACGACACTATCACGTTGGATGCCATTAGGCCATATTAAGCTCAAGGACCTATAAAAGAGTTTGCTTATTGTAGAAAAAAAAAATCACTTTTTCTAGATGTTTACAAGTAATGAGAAAATATTCAACATAGCCATCTTCTTCTATCGAACCTATCACTAAATTAGCTACATATCATCCTAGAGAGTCAGTTGTCTCATCCATTGACACCCAGATTTTCTTGTCAGCTACATTTTTTCTTATTTTCTGCACAGTATTTTGATAAAAGTGGCCAACATAATTCTTCCTTAGAGTGGAGGAGTCTGGCAAAAACTTCCAAGTGTGCTTTTCTGAAAAGCAGCACAATTTTGGATTGTTAACTTTACTCAAGGGAATACTGGCAGAAATGAAGGCTTCACACAATTCTTCGTAAAATGCAGAATGTTTTGAAGACATGCTAGTTTGGCCAAGGAGCATTTGCTGCAACTTTTTCTCGTCCTGGAGTCACTAAAGACCTCGTTTGTGTTTTTCGCTGTTGACATGCTGCTACACAGTAAATTTCTTTTCCAAGGCAACTCTCGTGTTGCAGAACTTCCAATACAGTATCTGTCCATTGGTAGAGAATACAGTTTTGCCATATTCAGAAATGAAGTGTGTTTTAATCTCTGTGAGGTACTTTCTTTCACTTTAGACATGTTGGATGTTTTAAAATTCGCAATTGCTATGCATAAATTATTCACAGCTACTAAACAATATGTGCAGGCCTCAGAAAAATGTACAGAGACAATGAGTTCCCACTATCTGGAGAACTTACTCACCCTGGTTTGAAAGAGTTCATTTACAGCCATGCTATGCTAGAGGGAGAGGGGGAGAGAGGAAAGCAGGGTTATAACAGTGAAACCTGTATTGGTGGTTTGACCCTCTGTCCTAACAGAGCATGAAGTCTGCAGTGTTTGTTCCCACCCTCCCCCATACCGAACCTCACCTTCTGACATAATGGCAATGGCCATACTCCAAATGGGATAACAGCTCATCATCAGCCTGAAGGAAGAGGCAGAGGGGAGGTGGAAGTACTTTTACCATTGTCATGGCATTGCCGTTTGCTACGCATGTACAGATTTTCTAAACACAAGCACTACCTCCCATTTTCTGTCTTGCTTCTAGCTTTCAGGGAAATTCATCCAAAAATGCCATTTTTATTGAAAATACCAAAATATGCAAAATAAAGACAAAAAAAAAAAAGTAAAAATCCCCCTCAAAAAAATACCTTAACAAAGGTACTTAAATCGACTTAGTTTTGTATGAAAATCATCTGTATCTTCAACCATGTTTCAGTATTGCCAAAAAAATAGCGAAATCAAAAATAATATCCTAGCCGTAGTATTAATAATATCTATGAAAATGCAAGTGCAAGGATTTGACTGCTCGAGTACACGGCACATACAAAAACTGGAAAGGGAGTGACACACAGAGAAACCATATCTTCCAAGCTCTTCAACGTCACATCGCATCATGTGTTTCAGTCATTGAACTGGCAAGACAAAGGGATGAGGATTGATGGATATTACTTAACTCACCTTTGCTTTGCTGATGGCATAGTCATCCTCACAAGTACCACCTCAGAGCAACAATGTATGATCCAGGAACTTGCTCACAAGAGCAAGGAAGTGGGTTCAAAAATGAACTTAGAAAAAAATAAAATTAATGTACGTAATTTTCGTCGTATTATCTGCACCGGTGTATAATCCACAGACTGCGAAATTCACATTAAAAAAAAAAAAACCTTTCCTTCGTATAATCCTCCGCAGACTGTGACATTCAGGAAAAAAAATTGCTGTATAATCCGCACATTATAGATGTTGAACAAGAAGTGGAATTTCAGACAGAAAAGTCAGTCACATAATGACCCTGGAGTCCAAAGAAGTAAAAGAGAAAAAAAAAAAACTTTTATTAAAGGAAGAAATAAATTTTTAAAGATTACCGTTTTATATTTTTTTATCTCCGGACAGATAAAGGGTGTGGCATCCACAGATCACGCCAGTGCAGCTCCAGAGTATTGCATTACACCTTGCCAATGACGAAAGGCTGATACAGAACAAGTCACAGAAATACCGTATGTACTCGTGTATAAGTCGAAAGTTTTTGGAGGAATTCCTGCTTTCTGAGTTGGGGGATCAGCTTATACGTGGGCCAATAAAAACACTTCCGTGAATTCTCTAGCGGAATTTACCGACTGATTTGTTTACGTTTTAGACCACGGCACAGAAGCTTTCCGCATGTTGCTGCACAATTGTGTTCTGACCTCAAAACTATCGCGCAGTGACACAATCATATCCTAAATTCTATCCACCACTTTAAGTTTAAATTCAGCAGTGTAATTGAAACGTTTCCTTTTCAAAGACATCATGAATAGCAATGAAGGAAAATAGCAGCAATGACGTTGGTCAAAACAGCAAAAGACGAACTAAACACAAGGCAGCGCACATGAGATCTGAAAGGAGGAATGCATAGGTTCGTGCACCAAACGCTGTTTGTGCTTCTTTGGCTTTTTGCCAAAAACAGAGACGGCACGACAGACAGAGCTGTCCTCAACTATAACTAAATGACCCCTGCCATCCCTCCCCACAACTTTCCTGATCTTTCATTAGGACATTCCTACCCCCCTCCTCCCTGACCTTCCCACTCCGTACAAACTCCTGAACTGAGGAAAATTCTTCCAAGGTAGTTCCTTCTCCAATTATAACCCCACCCCTGCACAATTACGCTGTAGATTTTTTAAAAATTGGAGGGTTGTAATTTTTTTTTTTTTTGGAATCTGTGTATTATCCACATTGGCGTATAATTTTTAAACTGTTTTAGTAGATAATCTGTGGATTATACGATGAAAATTATGGAGTTTTTATGAAAACTGAAGAACTGGACATGGATGGGGAAAATCTAGAAGTAACCAGCACCTACACTTACCTTAAACAAAAATATCAAGCAAGAGCCACATAGAAAAAGGAATAATAAGTAGGCATATAAAACTTGGTCAGGCAAGCTTTTGAAAGAAACCATATAATTTTCAAGGGCAATTTATAGTGATACCTCTCTTAGCGACCACCCCTAGTTGATAACCACCCCTCATTACAACCGTTTTTCTGTGAACCGATTTCAAAACTCAGCGCTAATGCTAACTTTTCCCCTATTAAAAGACCACTCACACCCTTCTTAACAGCTATCTTTGTGTAAGGACCACTGTACGAAACCTGCATTGTCCAGATTACCATTCCCACTGAAAATTTTCTCTATATCATGGAGATATGAAACAACAAATTAAATTTACATTTGTATGGAGGGGTCATTTTAAATGGCTGGGAAGTTTTCTTTTGCACACGAGTGGGGGGAGGGGGTGAAAAAGTTTTCTGTGATGACACACAATTCTAATGGCTTACATAGTAATATGTAAAGAACTACAGAGACCCTACCCGCCATACTTCCTACAGAGGCTGAAAAAGAGAGTGACAGTTAAGTCATTTTTACTTCATTTCCCTTTTTGACAGGACAGAGGACACTTAAGAGGGATGGGGGTTGGGAGATGGGTTCCACTTTTTGGGATC
Organism: Macrothele yani; assembly: GCA_039090855.1. Classification (NCBI taxonomy): domain Eukaryota; kingdom Metazoa; phylum Arthropoda; class Arachnida; order Araneae; family Macrothelidae; genus Macrothele; species Macrothele yani. The sequence continues at coordinate 140,826,431 of CM077013.1, read as the reverse complement.
ATTAGCTGCCTTGAGGGTGTTGTGCTGACTTTTTCAGTCAAGCAGATGGCAATCATTATGCTGCATGTTTATGCTACAACTGAAATCCCCCTTAGTTGGAAAGATAGACCTCTCTCTCTAGTGCCCGAAAGTCTTTGATTTGTTATTCATTCTCTTTGGTTCTTTCTTCCTATAAGATCATGTTATGCAAGAATGTTGTTCTGAATTTAGAGGACAGAATAAATGTGATCAACCAGAATCAAATAGAGTTTCTGACAGAAAACTGGATGATATGTTTGAGTATGGAAAGACACACAGCATATTGAAAAAAATAAGGAAGTGGTTTTTAAAAAATGGGAGAGGTGGGGGAATGTTTTAAAAGAATGAGTGGTCAAAAGAGAAAGCGAAAGGAAAGATTCGAGAATGCAAACTATTCACTTCAGCAATGGTTTAAGTGTGCCAGGACAAAAAAAAAAAAAAAAAAAAAAAAAATACAGTGGTTCTATAATGAAAAGAAAGGCAACACAAATTGCAAAAGAATTTGGGGTTAAAGATTTTTCAACTAGTAATGGCTGGTTCGACTGATTTCATGTCCGCCATAACATTGTTTTTGGAGCAACAGATGGTGAATCAGTTGATGTCGATGAAGAACTATGCAATGGCTGAAAATCATAACTACCATCAAACCACAAGAATGTGAAGGAGAAAAAATTATCGAAAGAACATTTGATGATAGCTTTTTTGCATTAGTGCTTCAGGAGAAATAGAAATTCCTTTGATAATCTGGAAGTCTCAATGACCAAGATACTTAAAAAATGTTGATCTATCATTTTTAGGTGTAACATGGCAGGCCAATAAAAAGGCCTGGTTGACATTAGCGATCTTTGAAGAGTGGCTGGAATAACTTGATCGAAAAACAGCTGAAGAAAATTGAAATATTCTTTTTCTTGACAATGCACCATGCCACATCCATCAGACGGCTTTGACAAATGTTAAACTCCATTTCCTTGCTCCAAACACAACTGCAAAATTGCAGCCATTAGATCAAAAGATAATTCATTCTTTCAAACTGCAAAATCATCAATGCGTACTTCATTCCTTAATCACTAGAATGGAAGATTCTGACAGCACTTCTGAACTGGCAAAAAAAAAAAAAAAAAAAATTACTATAGCCGATGCCATTTCATGGATCAAATCTTCATGGAAACAAGTGAATTCTAATAAGATTGTTAAAATATTTTAATTCCTGTGGTTTCATATCAACACGCCCAGAAGAAGGGTTGCCATCAACTGACATTTTGGAGCATGTCCTCGACTTCTCTTGTACTGCAAGGATAGAATATGACTGAGGCTGTACAGGAAAAAAATAATCTGGATTGTTACCAAAACCCAAGTGAGAACTGGGAAGAATGCTTGCTAAAAGACTGCATAAGTGGTACTTTTTTTTTTTAGACTACAGTAAAAATGGCATCCCCCCCCAAAGACAATCATCATAGCACTGACATATCCCTTTTCTCCCCAGGCAATCCTACAGTCTCTGGATGAAATTTCAGATGAGTAAATTGATACACTTCCAAAATTATCAATTCAAGAGACATTGAAGTTGATTGTTTAATGCGGTCTTATGACTGACTGTCCTGAAGGGAAGGAAAAAGTAAGAAACTATTCTGTCAGCTGAAAGAAAACTTAGAAAAAATTGATTTGTGTGTATGGTTCTAAAGGGTTAATAAATATGTCAAGCAATGATAAGGCTATGACAAAATGCTCAAGAGCTTTACCCTTTCCCTAGTCTTTCATTAAAGTAAAATATAAGAATGAAAGGAAAATCTGAAACTTAAGCAGATGACATTACATTCGTTTTTCAAATGAATTTTTCTAGATTACCACTGTAGGTATTTTCCAAATGTGTAGCTGTACTACATATACTGTAGTACTTTTTTATTATACACACACACACACACACACACACACACACACACACACACACACACACACACGCTACATAAAGTGGAACACATCATGTCTGAAAAGTAGCAATTCAAAGTGCGTAATTTATAAAAGTTATGCAGTAGATTCACATTAGCAGTTCATATTCCGACTTAGAAATAGATCGGAAAAGGCTACTGTTCACTTTTACGTGAAATATTTCAAAAATACTTGGAAATATTCTAGTTGGATAATGCTTACCTAAGCATTCCGTTTCTAGTGATGATTCACATTTCTAGCACATTTTCCAGTCTTCGTTGAAGTTATTGTCCTATTGTCCATTGTAGGTGAAAAATGAAAAGAAAACTATAGAAAAATGAAAAAGTAAATGTTGTGTTTGATGTGAATGGTTGTTTCACATACAACAGACAATAGGACAATAACTTCAACAAAGACTGGGAAACATGTGAGAAATGTTAATCATCGCTAGAAACGGAATGCCTAGGTAAGCATTATCCAACTAGAATATTCTCAAGTTATGCAGTAGTTTACAAAGGTTTAATCTCAAAACTTTTCATTGGATATGCCATTAAAATCTTCCCCTATTTAGTGACTACCCCTCTGAACAACCGTTTTTGTAGAACCAACAGTGGTCACCTTAGAGAGGTTTCATTGTACCATTATGTTTTTAAAAGAAAATGATTTAATCAATGTTTCCTTCTAGTTCTTACTTATGAATCAGAGACATGGACCTTAACTTAAAAAAAAAAAAAAAAAAACTACACAGGCTCTAAACAACTCAAAGTAGCATGGAGAGATGCATGCTTGGAAAAAGGAAGATGAATACATAGATTAGGGAAATGACAAGAGTTGATGACAACCTCATGACCAAACTGAAAAACTTCAAATGGCAATGGCCTGGACATAATTGCTAGAAGAATTTACCACCGTTGGATAACTGAAATACTAGATTGGATACCAAGGGGCAGGAAAAGATGCAGAAGAGCATGTTTGAGATGGGCGGATAAAATTCCAAAGCATGCTAGAGCGACTTGGAAAGAGGGTGGGTCTCTAGTGAAAAATAATAAAATATAGAGAACTCTCTAATTTACAGTGGTCTTTGGTGAAAAAGAAGTTTTCGACTCCAACATTTAGATACATAGATTTTGCGTCTACAACCATACAGAAGAACAAAATGCCACATTCAACATTTACTGTACTGTTTACTCAGAAGACATATTAAAAATAAACAGGTAAAAAATGAAAAAAAAACTATTTCCTCAGTGACATTTTTTATAGAAGACAAAATGTAAGAAGAGATCAGAAAATATAGATAAATTTAATAAAAACAAAGCAACATTTTTTCCATGCAGCATAAGTAATTTGAACACAAGTTCACTGTGCCTCACGAAGTTATAATATATTACAATGCAGTTTTCTGCACTGGTTTTTGCCACAGTGTATACGACAGTAAATAGGCATCAGAGGTAGCTCAAATTGTTTTCATAATCATTCTGGAGCATGCATGAGATGAAATAATTTCTCCTCACAACTGTGTAATAGCAAGAAGACTAAAATCAGTTTTCAAAGCTCAATCTGGAGTAAAGAATTAACTAAAAACATGGCAATTTATTTTGCAGTCTCTAAAATGGTTTCACACCAAAGTATAAACTACAGTTGATCAGCACTTTCCTTTGAAATCACTTACATGAAATACCATTTAATAGGCACAGTAATAAAATACTTTAAAATGGAACTTTTACTCAGCACCTGCCACCTTTGGATATTTAGGAAATGATTTGTAAAATTGGAAACTATATTAAAATTACAGAAGTGTTAATTCTTTTTTCTTAATTTCAATACTTTGATAATTTTAATATAGTAAATCACCTTTTAGACAATGCTCGTTTATCTGGAATCCTATGTTAACTGATACCTCTCATGTCAGAAGTATTTTTTTATTCTTGTAAATTTCCACCCTCGCTCCACGTGTGGTTGTGCCAAAGTCACACACCATTCTCATTTCCTTATCTACCCTCTTCAACCATGGCAATGCCAACAACCAATCTGAAATCAGAAAGATAAGAAACACCAATCAGAGGTATGACAAAGCTAACAAACCCTCAGCTAACTTGTTTGTTTTCAGCTTGCTGTAGTTTTACATCAGATCGAAAGCTTGCTAAGTGGGTGGCAAAGTAGCATTCACCAAACGAAAGTGTGTTGTTTGGAAAATTGTACAAAAAATTCAAATTGTGATCAAACCAGAAGCAGGTGAAATAATAAAGGAATTTCACACTGGTATATCAACTGTTGTTTGCATGAAGCTTTGTGCAGAAAAAATGGAAGTATTTGCTTCATCATTGGATACTATTGGGTTATCAGAAAAGTAATGACTTATTTTAGCCATGTTTTGCAAAGGTCATTTATTGATAGAAAGAACCGAAGATCAATCAATGATATAATGCCCGTTTTGTTCGATAACCTTTTGCCATCTTTCAGTGAGCTGCAGAATGCCTCGTTCATAGAAGGACCTATCTTTCGTAGCGAAAAACTGTACAAGGTGGTGATTTACAGCCTCAACTGAATTGAACATTACACCACGCAAGGACTGTTTAAGAGAGTGAAACAAGTGATAATCTGACAGCGCAAGGTCAGACGAGTCTGCTGGGTGTGGCAACACATCCCACCCAAGCTCCAATAATTTTTGGCGGGTGATCAAACTTGTGTGTGGTCTTGCGTTGTCGTGATGGAACACAACACCTTTACGATGAATGAGCTATGGACGTTTCTGGATGATGTATTCATTCAAACTGTCCAATTGCAGACAGTACACATTCCAATTGATTGTTTGGTTTCATGGTAGCAGCTCGAAAAGCACGACACCTTTAAAATCCCACCACACTGAGACTAGAACCTTCCGCTGATGAATGTCTGCTTCCGATGTCGTTTGAGGCGAAGCAGCACGTTGGGACGAAGACCGTTTGCACAGTACATTGTTGTACACAATCCACTTTTTATCACCAGTTATCAGCAGCTTCAAAATTTGTTAGGTCTTTGTTTGTCTTGTGGTTGTTTATAGTGTCTTGTTTTAATTCTGACTTCGTCCAGTGGGACCGCATATTTTATCACATGTATGACTTCACCACCAGCATTCCTGGATGTTGAAAGAAAGAGGAATATTTGATTAGGCCTACATTGAGCATTGGTCGTGGACGTTTTTTGGGACATACTCATCGACATCGAAGGTAGAGCACCTTTTTTTATATATATGTAATTCGGAGTGAGCTGCTTGGTATATCGATACGAATAACTTTACGGTTCATACAATGTTCAGTGTATGCCGATATGAATAACTTTTACGGCACATTATATGTGGGACATCATGTCGGAGAGCTATATTTACACCAACAATAACGTGATGAACAGTCAATGTTTATACGTTAATATAGTAATACTTTGAGCCACGTAAAAAATATACTCGATTCAGCATAGAGGTAGATAATGATTTGAGTAGATAATGTAATGAGCAGTGTATAGTTTGAAAAATTGAATCACCACCACAGAATCCAGCACCTGAATATTGAGGGCAAAAAATTTCTAGTTATGACTGGTAATCAATATACACAGTGTTCTTGATTATCTGGAATTTTCAATTTTCCGACAGCACCACTGTCCCAATTAGATTTGGATAAACAAGGATTTATAAACATTGTTTCATAAATATCCAAAATATGACAGGTGCAGAGGGAAATATCTGATGTGTTAAATATGTTATAAGAAGAAAACAAGTTAGTAAGTATAACTTATTCTATACTGATATAAGAGTATATAGGTTGCTTGCTAACATACATTTAGCCAACTCTTAATTTACATGGCATGTGAAATAGAGTACTCATATACATCTAATCACTTTAATAACTGATAAACTAAACTTTCCATTTTGTTTTAAAGAAATCACTGTGACTTACCTTGTCTAAGTACTTCGGGATTAATTCATGAAGAACTGAAGCAGTTTTCGGTGAAATCTCAGAAGGTTTCAAAATAACGCAATTTCCAGCAGTGATTGCTCCAACCATAGGACCCAAACTCAGCTGTACAGGATAATTCCATGCTCCCAACACAAGTGCAACACCATATGGCTCATTGATTACAAATGTCTCATCGAGCATAGTGATCATGTTTTTTTCTGCCTACAAAGAAAAAGAACCAACATTAAATATGCTTGAAACTGTCTATTCCATGCAAAGAAAAAAAGCAATTCACTATCTTAAAACAAATAAATATGTGTGTGTGTGTGTGTGTGTGTGTGTGTGTGTGTGTGTGTGTGTGTGTGTGTGTGTGTGCGCGCGCGTGCGTGCACGTACATATATACAATACCTTTCAAAAAGTATTCATACACACCAATTGTCATATATAAGTCCCACTGATCTTCACAGTGGTAAAAAATGATAATCAGGGAAAATCCCCACACCTGGTTTATTGTAGCTACAAATGTGATTCATCACATAAGGTGTACATGCCACAGAAATTTGTTGTATACATCTGAACAGATTTTGCAAGGGGAACTGTCAGATGTCACATTGATGGCTTGTCCATTTGCATAAACTGCGGATAGTCTGCTCCATCCAACCATCCAATAACACAAAGGAAGACAATAGAAGTTCACCACACAAGACTAGAAGGTATTCAGAACTATGATTAATCAGTCTCATTAGAGAGCACTGCAAAACATCAGCCATGGGTATGTCCCAAGTATAGGTATGTCTCAGTGGCATATCTTGGGTCCGAAACCTGGGCTATCTCACCCCCCTCCCTCCCTCCCAGTACTGTTTTATTTTAAATTGTGAAGTTTAATTTTTGATTGTTAAGTAACAGAAGTAACTTTTTCTAAATTTTAGGTACATGCCATTGCTAACATGATACCAAATAATTATGAAGATTAGGATTTGAACACTTATTTGTACATGAACTCCATTCTTCTTCTGAATACTTTATTTGTATATAAACTCCATTTTTCTTTTCTTTTGTGTGAACTTGAATGTCACGTTTTCATAAAATGTTTCTTCAGAGTACTTTTTCATATTTAAAAATAATGTTTTTCTCTATTGACAAAACAGCCAAGTTTTTTAATGTGCATGTCCTTGTGTTGCTCTAAGATATATCTTGATTCTTTTTAATGCTGAAAAACTTCTTTCAGCAGTTGCAGTTGTTGATGGAAAGTTTAATATGAGGTCTGCTAATTTGTGCACCTCACTAAACACTATGTCCAATTTATTCAACTTTATGTAATACGTAATATGTCTCTTACTGATTTGTTTTCATATTCATCAAAGGAATAAAACACTTTCAGTTAACTTTTTAGTCAAGCTGTATCAAAATTTGAAGCATAGAGTTCTTTAAGTTCTGACAGCAGATGCTCAGGGAAGCTTTCACAAAATTTATCAAAACAGTTCGAATCCAACAAAGCCACAAATTTAAGATATAATATCTCTGATTTTAATTCATTGGCACTTCATAAAAACTGCAACTCTCACGAAACACTCTAATGGGTGGGAGTATGCGAGTGACAGATAGTCTGTCTTCTTTCTGAGCAAACCGTTTCCCAAAGCAATGGGCCAATACCCTCTACCAGCTGATTCATGTCATGAAATGCTAGCAGGCAATTGTACGGAAGGTTTTCGCATCAGAACTGTGAAGACTCTGGAAGAGCTGCTTGCATTATACCGTTGGTTTTCGCTCGCCAGACTGAGTCAAAGAAGCGAATCCCCGCACACGTTTCTTTTTGCAGCGAAGGCATCGACATATTTTAATACAGTTGATAATTGACTTTTATGTGTGTATATTTAATTGTTTTATTTGTACATTCTCTGGGGTTTGTAGTTAGCCTAGCTAGCCTTGAATATACGCCACTGGTATGTCTGCAAAACATCAGGGGAACGGACAAAATTTTTGATTTTCTGTATTTTTACACTTTGCTAAAAAAATACACATCAGTCTACCTAAGTTTTTGTACTGTTCAAGATTTTAAAATAATCTCAGTAGTACTTGAAATTCTTGATGACTTTTTCAGAAAGAAATATATCACTCCTCAATCATCAAGACAATGTGAAGCAGGAAGAAAAGTAGATTCTTTTCTAGAATCTGCCAGAGAATGCATTACTGCAATTCAGACTAATGAAGATCTGATTTGCTTGAACATCAAATGTTTGCCAACAGTATTAGATGTTATTCCAGTTACAACTGCAATGCCAGACAGATACTTCTCAGGTATAAAAAAGGATGGAAACATAAAACCACAACAGGCCAGCAGCACCTTACAGGACTAGGGTTAATGCATATCCACCGAACTATTGCCCTAAAAAATATTGATATTTTCAAGAGATTTGTTCGAATGCACCCAAGGGGACTTATTTTTTTGTAATACACATTCCATTCTTTATTAAAAATGGTTATTCAACAAATTTGTGCACTTAAAAATGACTCTTGAATAGACCCTATCAAAATACTCCCATAATCACTTGTGGAACTGAAACCATATCTGTACTGACTGTTTCAATCACTGTTGAACTTTAAAGCATGTTATTTCCTGGAGAACAATGTGATAAGCCAAGAATGAGCTGTTACATACATAAAACAAAGCAGGGCAGTAAATATTAAGTACTTACTTTTACCAAGAAAAAAGCCAGGTGAATACAGACTTAAATCAAGTATCACATGCTCATCACACTTACGAGAATAGGTATTCCTTTTTAAAAGAAAACTTAAAATATGAATGAAAAATCAATAAAACCTTAATATCCAAAAAATGCAGGAAAACAAATTTCAAAAGAGTGTAAAACATTGTCGAAAGTCTTTATACTCTGAAAAAACTATGACAATTAAAATCGTAATGAACAGGTAAAACACATTTGAATTGAAAAATCTGATGACAATCGTAAAACGTAGTTGCAAAAGACTAGGTCTGAAAAACCATGAATGCATAAAAAAAAACTAAACATATAAAAAGACCCAGGATAAAATAAAACCTTATAAGAACAAAAGCAAAACATCTTAAAGGGGAACGTGAACATGCTACACATTTTTATCCATCACTTGTCTCAAATGAGACCTTTTGTACTTTATTATTATTATCTTTTTCTCAAGCAGACATTTCTGAATCTCATCCTCCCATGATTTCCTTGGCATTCCTTTACCTTTCTTCCCTGCCACTTAGCTGAATATTTGCGTAGCATCTCACCACTCATTCTTTCAACATGGCCAAACCACTCTCCACCTTACTAACAATATTTTATTTTACATTAACCATCTGCAACACATCTTCCTTCCTCACATGATCAAAACATGTTTTGCCACAAACCCTTCATAAGTGAAGCATCTCTTCTACACACAAATACTCCAATATTTCTTCTGCAGTGCCCAGATTTCACTACTGTACATCAGAGTAGGTAAAATTACACTTTCATAAACAGCCAATTGGGAACTTTTTGAGAACTCATCAATACTGTAAAATCCTCCTAAAGGAGCTATGACTTTCACAGTTGAATTCACTTCATTACCTTGGTCTATCTCTGTATGATTTGAAATGATCTTGCATTCAGTACTACCAGTTCCTAGTTCATCAGTTCTAATTTCGTACATCAGGGACAGCATACTCTGTAGCTCACTTTACGTTCAGGCGATCATAGAGAGAGACGAGTTTGCCTCCAAGGGTCGCTCCACTGGGCAACAATGGCATACATGACAGCAACAAGTGCCTTGATGAATCTGATACAAAATTAAGCTTTCATATAAATATTGTTGAGGTACCAGCTGGTTCTGTATGACATTGGTCAAAAGTCTCAGACTCATTAGGTTTTGTTCCAGAAACCATAGATCGAATTATCAACTAGAACCGCCAGCTGTGGGCCACACTGATGTAATTTCATGACATTCAACGAAGCACTTTCTTAAAATTTGAATAAACACAAAACAAATATTTTACATCACTCATTGCAAATATGTGCAAAAATAAATGAAATTGGTTCTTTCTATTTAAAAAAACCTTGAAGCCTTAAAAACACCGTAATTTTCATGGTATTATCTGCACCGGCGTATAATCCGCAGACCGCGAAATTCACATAAAATGTGTTTTTACTTCATATAATCCACAGACTGACATTCAGGAAAACAAATCACCATATAATCCTCAGACTGTGACATTCAGGAAAACAAATGACTGTATAATCCGCACATCATAGATGTTGAACTGAAAGTGGAATTTCCGATAGAAAAGTCGGTCACACAATGATCCAGGAGTCTGAAGAAGTAAGAGGAAAAAAAAAAAACGATTTCATTAAATGAAGAAACTCATTTTTAAAGGTTACTTTTTTCATATTTTTATCTTTGGACAGATAAAGGGCATGACATCCATAGATAACGCCAATGCAGCTCTAGAGTATTGCATTATACCTTGCAGATGACGAAAGGCTGATACAGAACAAGACATAGAAATACCGTGATGAATTGGGGGATTGGCTTATACGTGGGCCACTAAAAAACTTCTGTGAATTCTCCCGCAGAATTTACCGATGGATTTGTTTACGTTTTAGACGGAGGCTTTCAGCATGTTATGTTACTGCAAGATTGTTTACTGACCTTAAAACTACGCGCTGATCATATCCTCAATTGTGTCCACCACTTTAAGTTTAAATTCTGCAGCGTAACTGAAACGTTTCCTTTTGGAAGTCATCATAAATAGCAATGAAGGAAAATGGCATCAATGACGTTGGTCAAAACGGCAAAAGGTGAACTAAATACAAGGCAGCGTGCACGAGATCCGAAAGGAAGAACGCTTAGGTTTGTACAGCCAGGGCAGTGCGTATGTTCATTAGCTGATTTACGAAAAAAGACGGCACAACAGTCAGAGTTGTCCTTCTTAACGATTTAATCAAAATGACCCCCGCGTCTCTCCCCACAACTTGCCTGATCTTTCATTACAACATTCCTCCCCCTCTTCCCCACTCCAAAGAAACTGAACTGAGGAAAATATTTCCGAGGGAGTTCCTTTTCCAATTATAACCCCTCCCCTGCACAATTATTTGCTGCAGAATTTTTTGAAAATCGAAGGGCAGTAAAAACTTTTTTTTTTTTTTTTTTAAATCTGCGTATTATCCGCATTGGCGTATAATTCGCAGAACCTATATTTTAAACTTTTTTAGCAGATAATCTGTGGATTACACGACAAAAATTACAGTACCTAGAAAAAGGCAAGTCCATGAAAATATTTGCATCCAAATTCAGTGTCAGGAGAGTTACAGTTGGTGACTGGAAGAAGAAAAGAAATAAATTACAAAAGTGGTACTCTAATTGGGCCTGAAGTGAAGGAACAAAGATCAGAAAAACAATGAAGCAACATAAATTTTAAAAGGTGAATGAAGCTTTGCCCTTATGGTTCACATAGCAAAGGGATAAAGAGGTTAAAGGGCATACCTATCACAGGCTTGTTCCTACATGAAAAAGTTCTAATTTACAAAATGAAATTTAATTAAACAGATCCTAATTTCATGGTTAGCTCAGTTTGGATTGGCCTGTGGCAAAAATACAATGGGAAAAGACAGATCAATATCTGTCGCAAAAAAAAAAACTGCCCTCAAACTCACAAGAATTTCTGAAATTCGAAGTGAAAATTAATGGTCTCATTGATATTGAAGGATTACAAGGTGTCAGCACACAACTACAATAAGACAGGCTTAAAACATAAAATGCTGCCTTTAAAAATCCTATTTTCCAAAGATGAAGCTGCAGCTCTTGGGTACAAATGAAGTAAGGAAAGAGTGACAATTTTATGCTGTAGTAAACACTACTGCTAACTTCAAACTAAAACTCATCTACTGAAAAGGCTAAAAAAGCCATGAGCTTACAAAAATCTAGCTGCTACTATTCTACCAGTTTTGTCTAAGAACCAGAAGAATGCACGAATGGAATCAAAACTTTCCTGAGGCTGGTTTTCTAGTGAATTTATTCTTTCTGTAGAATGTTTTTGAAATTGCTAAACCTGCCAAGGAAAGCAATCTTTGTCACTGATATTGCACCATCTCAACTGGATGATGATGAACTGAGCAATAGAGGATATTCAAGTAATTTTTCTTCCTCTTGAAGCAAGTCTCACTGAGTCAGCCTATGGATTAGAACACATCTGAAGTGTTAAAGAAAAAATACCTTAAGCATTCTTGTTGATGCAAATGACAATGATTATGAAATACTACAGAAGGCAAGAAAAGTGAATCTAAAAGATGAAATTTATTGGACTGCATGTACCAATCATGAGAAGAGACTGAGTAAAACTTTGGCAAGATCATGGAGAAATTTACTATCAGAAGATGAAAATACACAAGAACTGGAGTAAGAAAATTGTAATGACCTGCTACTTTTGTTGTGGCAAATTCCAGGCTATGAGAAAGTGACTGATTATCATATACAGGCATGGATGGCAAAAAACAAGCAACAAAAGCTGGCTGACCATTATATAATAGCTCTGGTGAACCAGGACAATTAAAATAATGTCTCTGGGATGGGAATATGACTAAACAAAATGAAGAGAATAAATCAAAGCAACGGCATTAAAGGTTTTTGAGGTAGCACTGGGTTATACTGAATAGCAAGGGGAGTCAACTGTTAGTGATGTTATTGAGATGTGGGGTGTGACCTCACCAAGGAAGAGAAGGAAAGCTGGGAAACAAACGTTTGCATTTTCCCACACTGTATATAAGATTTTGCATTTAATTAACATAAAATGTAGTGCTCAGCTTCCTTACTGGAAATTTGATTATTTCAAATATTAGTTCTGAACTCTTATTATGTTAGTTGCATTGTAGGATAATTATAATAAACCTGATTTCATACTTATACCACACATTCATTTAACTTGTGATCTGTTCTGCACATTCATTCCATTTCCGCTCTATTCCCACATTTTTAGTAATCTGGCCACCTCATCATTCCTGCTTAGGAACTCTACCACAAACAATGTAATTTCTAATTAACTAAAAACAGCTGTTTGATGATCATCACCAACCAGAAAAGAAATTCAGGCATAATATTTTGCAGCAAATACAGAGACCAACACTGTTTTGAGGGAAAACATTATTTAACATAAAAAATTAACATTATTTGCACTCATATTTAGCCTTAAGTGAGTTTTCAGAAGAATCTCTCTAGAAACTTTTTTTTTCTTGTTCTTCACAGCCACTTACTTTATGTGATGATTTACCTAAAACACAATTTAGTGCTAAAAAAAAATGACAAGATCAAATAGAGAGGCTGTCGAGGGCAGTAACCATTAGATACTATGGCTACCACACTTTACAGCCAATGTTAAGCAAATAAAAACCACACAAACATATGCTGGAACGTTCTACTTTCATGCTGCTGCTCGGAATTCAAGCCAAGGCAGACAGCAGGTACTTTGGCCACACTTGCAAATGAAGGCTATGTGAACAATACTGAATGAGAGAATTGGAGAGTTATCTTAAAAAATGTTTGTCATCTTATTTCACACATAAAAACAACTTTTTTAAATTACTTCTAAGTGGAAAAGGTAGCTTAACAAATTAACTAGGCATGAACATGACAGCCACTAAAATACTGACCATGCACATGTTGTGGGATAATGTGATTAGCTCAGATTTTAGCAATATTCCCACAAATTAAATTCTTAGAGTATTTATAAGATCTGTAAAAAAAAAAAAATAAGATATTCTTTAACCAAGAAATGTAAACTTACAGGTTCTGGCTTTGCCCATTTTCTAATATTCTGTTTCATGCACCTGATATCATTTAGAACAAAATCAACATCATACAGCACGGATTCTTGCTCAGGCTGTAATAGAAGAAAAATATATAATTTAATAATAAAATCAATAATCCAACATCAGCAAAACATTTTTTCATACAAAGGTGTCTTTTTATTATAAAATCAAAAATCATTATACTACTTATTTCCAAATACATGTACTTGGAATTTGGAAATAAGCAATATAACAAATTTCTTTGAAAAAATATGACTCCACAACAGCATGACAAACAGAAATTTTTATTTTAAAAAAGTATCTGCATTACAGTCCCATCCTTCTAAAATTCAGTGGAATGTTTAAAAATACATATCAATGCATTTAGTAACTTCAAGACAGACAAAATGTGTGCATTCATACAGATATTTACTGAAAATTAGGGGATAGATGATTAAGCACAGAGCTGCCATTGCACTGTAATCAAGCTGGGTCCTAGAGACACAGTTTTTTAAAAAGTGAGTATTCTGTAAGATATTCTGGGTCCTTTTAAAAAAACAAAAGATTAAGAGATAATGAATATTTATACTTACATAAGCAAATGAAAAATAAATGTAATGTACATTGTCCAACACTTAATGCTCTTTGAAAGCAATCTTAAAAAAAAAAAAAATCAAGTGCAGACAATTAAATTTCATCATTTTCAACTAAATTTTATTATAATGGAACAATGTATTTTAAGTCAGCCCAGAACACCAGAGCAGTTTTTATTTTTTCAAAATGCAGGAACTGTGTGATATCTACTTTTTAACAGGTTTTTTGTTTTTACTTTTAATGAACAATCATTGGAGGAGATACAAAGTTTAGTAGAGTATAATCATCTATAGTGTTCTCATTAAATGCAACTTTGTTTCTTTTTCAAATCTTAAAATTCAGCTGTTCCAATACTGATTACAAAAACTAAAAGGTTTAATAAGTTAATCAGGACATTTGCAATTTTACATAATCTTATATTGTATATTTGCATAATCTTGAGGGATGGGTGCATTGCTGGCTGTTTTTGTTCTTTCCCTAATCCTCATGAATTTGACTTTTGCAAAATGGCATGTTAAAACCTTCTAAAATAAAATGGGGGTCCCAAAGGATGCATAGAATTTGTAATTATGGGTCCTTTTTTTTGCTTCTGGGTAATTTATGCGCTACAGCGCATCAGTAGCAGTGCTGAAGTACAGCAAGCTCCTGTGCATGGCTGCTGTGTTTTTAATGACCAATAGCCTTAACATTACAATCTCTTATTCACGGGCATCACAGCCTATGAGGATTTTGAGGCTAGTTTACAGTTAGAGAATGCCTGATGAAATAGTTGCTGACTGTAAAATGGCACCAATAAAGATATTTTTATTTCAATTAAATGTCTGCACTGCAGTCCCAATCCTTTTCTAAAATCAAATTTAAAATCTTCTGAAATTAAATTCTCCTAAAATAACTGTTTAAATAACTTCATTGACATAATTTCATTGGACTAGACAAGCATTTGTGGTCATGACATGAATTGATATTATTTAAAAATCATTAGTTTTCAAAATAACCTATTAAAAAGAAGAATTATGGACAGACGTGGAACAGGAAAAAAAAAACCATCCATCATCAATGAGATCACGAGGGAATCCTCTACCAGGTACCTGGTCCAATTTAGTCTGACTTAACTATAAACCAAAACATCTTTCAGGGAAGCAAATTCCTCTGAATAAGTCTGATGAAGGAGATAAACTAATAATTTGGTACCTTTTAAAAAGTTATTTCTTGCAAATCCCATTACAAGGAATTCTCAAAATATGGAATTATTAAACATTAAGTAGAAATAGCAAAAATAAAATGAATTTCATTTTAAGAACTGAAATTAAATTCCAAAATCTAGATTAAATTTTAATCTAAAAATAAATGAAAAACCTGTCCTGAAGCATCCTCATATTTATACCAATACACAGATTTTCCATGCATTCTGTAGTTACTTTCTGTAGTGTATTCTAACCAGATTTTCAACAAGTTCTCTCAAGAGAAACATGTTTCGATTAGTCTCAAGATTAATATTTTTAATGAGAAAAACCAAATTTGATGCCAATAAATGAACATTTGAATTCACTCAGGTAGTCCACCACTAATACATACTCATCATGAGCACCAACTACATGGGTGGCTCAGGAGCTCAAGGCTCTACGAGACCCGCCATCTTGTATTGTGCCTTCTCTTGTTAACCAACGGACAAGCGTATTTCACAAATTGCTCGGGCAATTTTGCACATTTTGGAACACCGTTTGTGGCTAACGCAAGATATATGATAAATAAAGAGCTCTCTGGTTTCAGATTTTCATTTTGGACCCTTTAAGTATTTTTTATTAATTAATAAAACTATGGAAGAAGCCTTGGTATGACTTTCGCTGCAGATAAAAAATGAAGGGAAAGGTCAATAAAAATTTTGAAACCAGGGAACTCTTTATTTATCATATATCTTACGTTAGCCACAAACGGTGTTCCAAAATGTGCAAAATTGCCCGAGCAATTTGTGAAATCTGCTTGCCCGTTGGTTAACAGGAGAAGGCAGCAATACAAGATGGCAGGTCTTGTAGAGCCTTAAGAAATCATAGAAATATCTATATGAGCTCAGCATCCACAGAAAGAGTGAACAAATTTGCATTTTCATAGACCTAGCACCCCCACTCACTGACTGTCATGTTTTTCAATAATGGTCACTACAGAATCACATGCTCTTGGGCAGTGGCCACTCAATTGTTATTAGCCTATTAATACCCAACTGATGCTTTTCATATCTCATAAGGATGTCTAGAAAATAAGTAACAGTAAATCACAGTTCAGACATGGCTTTCTCAATTAGACTAATTTTGCATTTAGGTTTTTACCTGTTACGCAGTAATTACAGTTTTATAGTTTCAGGTTTGAAGTACTTGTGTACTTTATTTTGTTCTTCATGTACATTTTCTTTCTTGTAATATTATTGCTTCATAATTTCATTAAGTAAATATGAACATAAGATTACGTTTATCACATGTGTTCTTGATTTATGAGTTCCTATGTTCACATTGTCCCATTCACAGGTCATTAGATTCGATCTGTTGCCCTGTTCACATTCTGAATGTCTTTTGTTGCATCTTACTAGCAACTTTTCAAGAGTTCCGGCATTAAGATATTTTTAGTTCAAATCCAATTCACTCCTTTCTTTTGCCGTGCAAAGCCAGTTCTTGTGGGGAAACTTCATTGGAGATTCATGAGCAATTAAATCAGTGAACTTTCATTTAAATTCTGACAAGTGCTGGACCTGTTCAAAATTTTAAATCTCCAACAAAGCTTCCAACAAAAACTAGATGAATATGGCAGAACAAAGGAGTGAATGGGATTTGAACCAAAAATATCTTAATGTCGGAACTCTTGAAAAGCTGCAAGTAAGAAGCAACAAAAGACATTCAGAATGTGAAAGTGACAACTGATTGAATCGAATGACGTTAAACCTGCGAATGGGACGACGTGAACATAGGAACTTTTAAATCAAGGACACATCTCGTAAACCTAATCTTATGTGCATATTTACTAAATGAAATTATGAAGCAATAATATTACAAAATGATTGTTTATCTGACCATATGTTCCCTTTAAAAAAGCAAATTTACATGAACAGAATAAATAAAGTAAGCAAGTACTTCAAACCTAAATAAATAAATATATATATCATCATTGTCAACCATTATCAATCCACTGCTCGATGAAGGTCTCTCCAAGTCTCTTTCACAACGGTCCGTCTTGTGCCAGTCTCCTCCATGTTACTCCCACATACTTTCAAATTTCATCCACCCATCTCCCATGTGGTCTTCTGGGTCTTTTCCTGTCCCTTAGAATCCAATCTAAAATTTCGACTGTCCATCGATGGTCTGTTTTTCTGGCAGTATGTTTAGCCCATTGCCATTTCAGGGATTTTACGCTGATCATGAAGTCTTCCACTCTTGTCATTTTTCTGATCCACGAGTTCCTCTTATCTCTTTAGTTACACTCCATGTTTCTTTGAGTTGTCTGCAGCCTCTGTATGTCTCTTTTAGTTAAGGTCCATGTCTCTCCACCATATGTAAGCACTGGAAGGATGCATTGTTCAAACACTTTTCTTTTAAGACATAATGGCATATTGCTCTTGAAAATTATGCTGTTTCTTCCAAAAGCTCTCCAGGCAAGTTTTATACGCCAATTAATTTCTTCATCAATGTGACCCTCACTTGATATCTGCTGTCCAAGATAAACGCACGCATCTGTTATCTCCAGCTTTTCTCCATCAATCGATAAATCTTTATTTCTTGCAAAAGCATTGTACATCACTTCTGTCTTCTGAAAGTTCATTTTTAATCCCACTTCTTTACTCTTGTCAGCAAGTTCCTGGATCATACTCTGCAGCTCTGATGGGGTAGTTGCAAAAATGACTATGTCATCAGCAAAACGAAGGTGAGTTAGATAATCTCCATTAATCTTTATCCCTTTGTTTTCCCAGTTCAGTGATTGAAAGACATTTTCCAATGTGGTATTAAAGAGCTTGGGAGATATGGTGTCACCTTGTCTCACTCCCTTTCCAATTTTTGTGTGTGCTGTATTCTCAAACAGCCGAATCTTTGCACTTGCATTTTCATAGATGTTATTAATAATATTAATGTATGCATCTTCAATACTGCTGGATTTCAAAGTCATTATAACTGCTGATGGTTTCACTGAATCAAAGGCCTTTTCATAATCAATAAAAGCCATGCACAATGGCTTTTATCGATTATGAAAAGACCTTACTCTTTCAATTAGTTCATATATTATATTCCCTCGCTCAGTACGTGGATACGATCTATAGTGCTGTAGCCACTCCTGAATCCAGCTTGTTCTCTCGGTTGAGCCATGTGCAGTGTTACCTTCAAGTGGCGTAAAAGAACTTTAGTGAAGATTTTATAAACCACTGATAGGAGGCTGATAGGTCTGTAGTTCCCGAGATCCTCAATGTCACCTTTTTTATGTAGCAGGATCATTGTAGTGTTGTTCCAATCCTCAGGAATCTTCCCTTCATTAAAGGCATTGAGTGAAAACTTGGGCGAGTACTGTTTCAATTTCTCCACTTGCTTCTTGTATGATGTCTACAGTAATTCCATCTTCTGCTGGAGCTTTTCCCCATTTCAAGTTCTTGATTGCATGTGCAACTTCTGCTGGGAGGACTGGAAGAACTCTGATACCTTTCATGATGTCTGGAGTACATGTATCATCCCTTTCAAATAATTTGGAGTAGAAATCTTTCACTCTTGTCAAAATTTCGCCTCCATTTCTTGTTACAGAACCATCTTCTTTCCTCAGTGCCATAATCTGTTTTCTTCCCTTACTGAGATGTCCCTTTGCTATCTTTAGGCTTTGGTTGTTTTCAATTGCTTTCCTCACTAGTTCACAGTTGAATTTCCTTACGTCTTCAGTGATACTTTTTTGTACTGTCTCGCATAGCTCTATATATTCCACTTTGGAAGTCACATCTTCTTTAGTTGTCCTCATCTCTCTTTTTTGCATCAGAATTTTGGTTTTTCCTGATAATTTGTTAACATGCAACTTGTTCTTAGTACCAGCTAATTTTGTTGCTGTCTCCATAAGAGCTTTGGTTATTTTTTCTGTTAACTTCAGAGATGTCCATGTCTTCTGATGTTAGACCTTCTAGAATAGAGAATCTGTTCCTCAGTTCTAATTTGAAGGTATTATTATGCTTTTTAAGGTTGGTCACGTCTAATACACTTTGTTTGTTTTATGAGCTTGCCACGCTCGAGTTTAGCATTGAGGTGCATCTTACATCTTACCATTCTATGGTCACTACCTGTGTTGAACTTGTTCAGCACACTGCAATCTTTCATGACAAATTTCTTGTTACACATAATAAAATCTATTTCACTTGTCCATCCATTGGGATGCCTTCATGTCCATTTCCTTTGCGGCTTTTTCTTGAAAAAGGAGTTCATGATGAAAAACCCTTCTGCCTCTGCAAACTCTACGGGAGTATTTCCACGCTGGTTTCTGTTGCTGTGACCGAATTTATCTACTGAAGTTTCATTTAGTTGCCTTTGCCCTATTTTTGCATTGAAATATCCCATAATAATTTGCAGGTATGAATAATTTTATGGAGCATGAATAAATTTTTAACACATTTATCATCATCTGCATCCAAGGTAAATATGACCAAAAATGTTAAGAAGCGAGTACTACCAGAAGATGACTGCCACAATAGTGTGCCACCTATCAGTTCCACCATTCTCTTATCTGCAACTACCAAAAAACCTTCAGGTAGCAGATCGTATCAAGAGAGATGAAAAATAACATTGCTTTGGATTCATTATAAAAATTTTGATAAAGTGTTTTGCAGTGTAGGGTTAGGACACTTTTTATTACAATGCCCTACTTTTGTTAACAACTGTTGCTGAAAGTTACTACTTCTTAGAGCAGATGGTCCCAAAACTAAAATCTTGATTGCAATGAAGAAAATATACAATATACATCCGATTATAAAACAGTGGCATTAAAACTCAAATTTACAAGTGTACAGCTCTGAAATGTGGCATTTAACTAGGTACAGCTTATAACTGTTTTCAGTCATATAAATTTCAATCACCATTTAAAATATTAAAACATTGTTTTGTGAATCGTTTTTGACAGATGCTGATCAATAAAGAATTTGGAGTGCCGATGCTTTATCGATTGATAGCATGGGAGTCTAGCGGTGGCATAAATGAAGTCTGCACGATTATACACTGCCGGACAATTGCTAAGGACAGATGACAATAGCAACGATAGCAACCATAAAATGGAAGGCAGGAAAATGTGGAAATTAGCATAAGTGCGGGCTACAGGAAGACGTGTTGTGCATATGCAAATTTTGGATTGCCGAACTTGTTCGTGACGTCATAGCGCTGAAAGGAGATATAAAGGATTTGACGCGTATTGACCGTTGTTGTTCAAACGCAAAGTTGAAAGGGAAAGAATCAATTGACGAACTTGCAATTTTCAGTATGTCTTCCCGACATCACCTAGGTGATTTTACGCGTGGCCGTATTATTGGCAAGATTGAAGAAGGGCGAAAAATAACAGATGTTGCCAAGGAGTTCGACGTCAGCCACAGTGTTGTTTCAAGGCTTTGGAAATCATTTCAAACAAATGGAGAGTGTAGCAAACGTCACGGGGAGGTCGTGTTCGCAGTACGACACCTGCAGAAGATCGGTACATAGTGCTATCAACAAAAAGACACCGGCGCAATACAGCTAGTGAGGTAGCAAATCAGTTTATGGCTGCTACTGGCAAGCGGATCTCCCGAAAAACTGTCGCCATACGTTTGCATGAAGGAGGACTATAGGCCCGCCGTCCTGTTGTGTGCATCCCATTGTCCAGACGTCACCGTACCGCCCGTTTGCAATGGTGCCATCAACATCGCAATTGGACTGATAACGACTGGTCTGCTGTCCTCTTCTCAGATGAGAGTAGATACAGTCTATCGTCTGATTGTCGATGACAACTGATCTGGCGTGATAGTGGTACTGCATATTGTCCAGCAAACATACAGGAAAGGGACCGATATCCGACATGTAGTGTCATGGTATGGGCTGGCATCATTATCAATGGCCGTACATCCCTCTATGTGCTTCCAACTGGGACTATGACTGGCCAACGATACATTAATGATGTCCTGCTACCTCATGTTTGCATGTTCCATGGTGCTGTCGGTGATAGATTCATTTTCATGGACGACAACGCAACATGTCATCGAACAGTCGCTGTCCAGAAGTGTCTTGAGAGCGAGGATATTCAACGCCTCGTATGGCCAGCACGTTCTCCAGATCTGAATCCCATTGAAAATGTGTGGGATGCTTTGGGGAGGAGTCTTGCTGGTCGCCAATGCCCTCCAATAAACAAGGACACCCTCATCCGTGCAGTGACAGAGGAATGGGATAAATTACCCCAACAGCTGCTTGATAATGTTGTGCAAAGCATGACACGACGTGTGGAATCTTGTATCGCCCTCCATGGTGGCCATATCCCGTATGGACGTCTTACGCCAGAACGCCTGCGGACGGTAATTGCATTTTTTACGTTTACGTATTCTGCACATAATGGCCTGTTTGTCCCTTGAACACGTTCCAAAGCCTTCTGGATTTCAGAGCACAATAAATTGTCTTTCTTGTAATGTCCTGGCATTCTGACAATCTTATTTCACTTGGCATCCAACCACACTTACTTTTTTATGCGCTCTATAGCAGTTTATGATCCGTCCTTAGCAATTGTCCAGCAGGGTATATCGGGGTTAGTAAACAATAGGGCTGGATACCAGTTTGTTTACATTTCACGAGTACCATTCAGAAAGAAAGTACAGTTCGTGCCTCACACCTGCTTAAGTATTTCACTTCAGAGTCGTGCATGCACAATTGTGTTGCTTCATCCATTAGCCATGCCCTGACAACATTTGGGGAGTTTCTGCTAATGTTAAAGGTCTATGCTGTGCATCAATAATGTTTAAGTTAATAGAATGGCCCACTGACTGTGATGAGGTTTCTGAATGCGAGACTTGTCAGACCAAGTGAGACTCATTGGAAAATTTGAGAAATTTACAGACAAAATACAATGAGTGCATTTCCCTGAAGTTCAAAATCATTGCAGAAAAACTTCAGTACCCCCCCCCCTTGTGTGCAGGATGGGTGTCAAAGATGTTGATAGAAGAGCACAAAATGAAGCGCATGGGATCTGCTTTGGAATTTCTGGGGCGGTAATGGAGGGAGGAGGCGATTTTTAAAGCTGTATATTTGACAGGAGATGAAACTTGGTCCTCTCATATCACACCTGAATTGAAACAGCAGTCTCTGCAATGTATGAAAAACACACGAGCTCGAGTACAGCCAATAAATTCAAACATATGATGTCGACGAGGAAGGTCATGCACACTGTCTTTTGCGACATGAAAGGAATTTTGTTGGAATTCCTGCCAAAAGGCACAACAGTAAACGCTGCTGTTTATCGCGAGACAATGAGAGAGCGAATCGTACAATTCAAAACCAACGGCATGGCATGCTGAGCAAGGGAGTTGTTGTTCTCCATGACAATGCAAGGCCTCGTGCTGCAAATATGACACAAAACCTGGTCACCAAATTTGGGTAGGAGCAGCTGGTCCACTACCTTTACACGGCCCAGACTTGATACAGCGACTCATTTGTTTCTCCACTTGAAACGATTTCTTGTTGGCCAGCAGTTCAACAACGACGATGACCTGAAGACGATGGTTGAGCAGAAGCTCAAAACCCAGGTGGCAGACTTCTATGAGGGGGTATCCAGAAACTTGTGCCATGATATGACAAATGCCTTAACATTCATGGGGAATATGTTGAAAAGTAGACTAAGATATTTAGAATTCACTGCACATTAAAAATTAATTATCAATATTCAATTTTTCTTTTTTTATCTTCAAACAGTGTTTACTTTCTGGATGGCCGTAGTAAATCGCAGCTCTTTGTGTGTCACTACACAATAGTTTTCTGGCCTATCTGCTATATATATATATATATATATATATATATATGGCAGTCACTTTTTTCTGACATCCCATCAGTTATATTATAATCTGGCCCTTACTGCATTTCATTTTGCATTTCACCAAGAGCCACAATCAGAAATGTAAACGGATTGTCAGCAACTGCAGAGGGGAGGACTCGCTTAACATTCTGGTAATACTTCAAAGAATAGAGAAAACTTGCAAAATGTTTTTTTCACCAAGAGCAGAATTCCTACAGAAATAGGTGTTTCTAATACAAGAGTGCAAAACCTAATCCTGTTTCAAACTGAGACCATGGAATTTTTTTGCTTCCAGATATGAAAGAATCCCTTTAATTATTTTCCTTGTGTAACATCACCATGGCACCCCATCTTTGGAACTAGACACACAGTGAGACAGATACTGATAAATCACTTGGCTGTTGGGGAGGGGCACAACCAATCAGACATCTCTTCTCATGAGTTTTCACAATAAGCGTGGTTGTAAACTAGCATCTGCATCTCCAAGCCTTGCTCCAGTGCATTGTGTCTGCACTATGGAAGATCAAAGACAAAGTGTTTTACAAAAGCTGGTAACTTGGAAAAGCTGACATTGGCCTTATTACACTGGTGTGCAAAGATTAAGGATGAAGAGGAGAAATTAGCATAACAGTGGAACGAGCAGGCAGAACAGACCGAAAGACCACTCAGGAGATAGACTAGGGTCCGGTACGGTAAGGCATGCGCATATATGCAGCATGACATATGGCAGCATTGCGCGGTGTACATCAGTTTGAACGACGCCCAGTTGCTGCCACCGTGTGATATAGCCAACAGGCAATCCAGTAGATGACATCTGGATGACTTTACCCGAGGTCGCATCATTGGGAAGTTGGAAGAAGGTCGAAGTGTGACTAGTGTGACAGAGGAGTTCGGGATCGCTCGCAGCATCGTTTCCCGAGCTTGGAGAGCATTTCAAATGACAGGAACAGCTGTCCAAGAGTTTAGCAGTGGTCCTCCACGAGCAACCACGGCGGCGGACGACTGGTATGTTGTCCTACAGGCGAGAAGAGACAGACAGCAGACTGCGGGAGAAACCGCAAGGCACATGCAACAGACAACTGGACATCCGTTATCGCGTTTTACCTTGGCCAGGAGGCTGCACAAAGGTGGTCTATTTGCACGACGACCAATACGGTGTGTGCCATTAATGCCTGCTCATTGGAGACGGCGGTTTCTGTGGTACCAGGAACACAAGAACTGAACACATCAGCAATGGGGTAGAGTTCTTTTTACAAATGAGAGCAGATTTAGTCTGACGAGCGATTCTGGATGTATACACATCTGGAGAGAGCAGGGAACATGCAATCACACCTCCAACATCATCAAAAGGGACCGGTTTGGAGGTGGCGGAGTTCTCGTTTGGGGCGGTATCATGCTTGGTAGCCGTACTGACCTCCACATCTTCCAAGAAGATTCAGTCACTGATGTTTGCTATTGTACCGAGGTTCTCCTGCCTCACATGTGTCTGTTCAGAGGTGCTGCGAGTCCTGAGTTCAACTTCATGGACGACAACGCTACACCTCATTGTGCAGTGGCTGTCGCAGAGCTGTTGGAGAGTGAAGACATTCAACACATGGATTGGCCTGCAAGGTCCCCGGACCTAAATCCAATCGAACACGTGTGGGACCTTCTCGGGAGACGCTTGGCAGCACATCAACAACGATTCCGCAGCTGCGATTGGTGCTACAAGAGGAATGGGCTGCGATGCCTCAACAGCTCCTTGACAACCTCGTCCTCAGCATGGACAGACGTTGTAAATCCTGCAACACAGTCAGGGGTGATCATATATCCTACTAAAGACTGGAGTTTTCTTGGCAGCCGCCTGTCACATGGACGTTTCTGTCTTCTGTCCAGTCGTGCTCGAAGCTACATTTTCCATCAAGTGCCTTTGTATCCTTTGGATTCCTTGTTTGGACGGTTTTGCTCACTTGTCCCATATTCTTACATCTTGGGGATCTTGTGGAATGATTTGAGTCGATGTGGAGCACTTCTGCATGACGTTACATTTGAAAAACCGTCTCGTCCTTAATTTTTGCATGCCAGTGTAGTTGTTCCTTCTTGGGAGAAAGAACTGTGGGATACAATTTCACCAGAAATGGTTATAAACTCTTTAAAAAAATGGAGCATAAGTAATGCAATAGATGTTACAAGAGTTATTTTGAACCTTCAATACTGAATCATTTTTTAAACTTGATTTAATGTCCTCCATCCACTTTCTCCTTGGTCTTCCTCTTTCCTGGAGCCTCCCACTCCATAAGAATTTTAGGAAGTCTCTCTGACGACATTCTCCTTACATGGCCGAACCATTGCAATCTCCGTATCTCAATAGTTTGAAGAATGTCTACTTTCACACTCATAATATCTCTAATTTTTGTATTATGCAGTTTTTCACATCTGGATTTTCTTGCAGAACGCCTCCAAAAGTCCATCTCTGTAGCCAATAATCTTAGTTGATGTCTTTTATTCGGTGTCTACATCTTCACATAACATAAAATGATACTCTGTACAATCGCAGGAAAAAATTTGGCTTTTTACACTTGAAAAGACATTGCTGCTCCAAAGAACAGGATTCAAAATAGAAATAGCTTTCCTGCCCTCCACAATTCTCCGATCAATGTCGTGATGACATGTACCATCCTGATGTATTATGGATCCGAGTATTTAAATTCAACTGTTCTCAATGTAATATTAGCAGTTATTTCAATGAATATTAGCAGTTATTTCAATGAAGTCTCTGGGATCATAGGACAAGTGGTCAGTTTTATTTTCATTAATTTTAAGTCCCCAACAGTCATATTCAGAGATCAGTTTACGTAACATAAGCTACATAAGATACAAAGGCACTTTATTTTCTGCCAAGATTACTTGATCATCCACAAAGAACAAATGGTACACAAAATCCTTCTGAATCCATAATCCCAAATTTCTGCACTTCACTGACCGTTCTCCGAGACAAACCTCAATATAGATCTTAAATAATGTAGGGGACTACAGCATCCCTGTAAAAGACCTTTACTACTCACAAAAACTTCTGACAGTTGTTGTCCACACTTGATAATACATTTATTGTCACTACATATCTTTTGAATAACACTTATTATTTCTTCACCAATATTTGCCTTCCTCAAAGCCCTCCAAAGTAGTTTCCGGGGAACACCATCATAAGCCTTTTCCAAGTCAATGAATATTAATTCCATGCCTCTCAATTTCTCTTTGTTATTCCAGGATCTGTCTCATTGTAAATATATGATCTATACATGATCTAACAGCTGTGAATCCACTCTGCTCCTCAATTTATGCATACTGTTCTTCAACCAGTCTTCGAAGAATTCTTTCCAAATGTTTTTATAAATGGGTTTGTTACACATATTCCTCTGTAATTATCACATACTCTTGTTTCCCTTCTTGAAAATTGGTGTCAGAAAACCAAGTTTCATCTCCTGGGGTACTCCACCACCCTCCAGGATCCTGTTGTATAACTTAGTAAGGAGTGTAACAACTCTCTCACCACCATATTTTAGTAATTCAAGGTTAATTCCACCAGGGCCCGGGGATTTTCCATTTTTACCTTCTTTTTGTGCCCTAGCCACTTCTTCTCAAGACACTTGCAAACCAGAAGCCCTATAAGTAAATTCCTCTCCCATAAATTCTTCCCGTTTTTCAGTTAATATAGGGTTTCAAAATATTTTTTTCCGCTCTTTCATCTGTATCAGTTGAAGTTTTGACCTGTAATGAACTTGTTTTCTGAGTCCCTTGAGTATTCTCCATGCCTCAGAGGCACTTTTAAAACCTAACTGGGCATTCACTGTTATACAAGCACATTCCCACTCACCATTCTTCGCACATCTTATTTGTCTATTAATCTCCTTTTTCTTTTCCTTATAAATCTCTTTACTTCTATCATCTTTTTTTATTTAGCCATTCCAAATAAGCTATTTTCTTGTCTTTAATCCCATCCATTAGTTCCTCTGAGATCCAAGTTTTTCTCCTACCTTTACTGCAATACTTTTTTCACAGTGTTTTGTAAGCAATGGTACTAATTCTTTCCTTAAGATAGGTACATATCATCTCCATAGCAGTTCCCTCAAAATCCTCATCAAGTTCTGTATTCAGCCTTCTATAATAAAGTCTTAATTCTATCATCCTGTAAGAGATCCACATTAAATGGCAAATTTTTGTCTTTTGGAAATCTCTCAACATTGCTTTCAGATAACTCATGAACCTGTACCCAGGGTCACTACATTGTAATCTGAACTCTGTAATGATCAGAACCACGTTCAGCACCACAATACACTCTCACATCCCTGACTTTAACAGAGGTTCCTTGCCTGGTAATTATAAAACCAATGACATACCTCAGCTTCCTAGTATCTTGATGCCAAGTATATTTGTGTACATCCCTATGCAGGAAAAACGTGTTCTGAATAGTGAGTTCAAGTTATCCACAGATTTCAATTAATTGTATTTCATTATCATTGAGTGTGGCCTCTCCATATCTGCCGACAACCTTATCATTCAATCTCCTTCCCACTCTGGCATTCAAATCACCCATCAAGAAAATTTCTTTCCATCTCAGCACATCCTCCAAAGTCTCTCAGAAGTCATTCCCAAACTGTCTTTCTCCTCCTCTGCGACATTTGCAGGGACATATGCTGCACATATCGTTATCTCTCTACAAAATATTGTCATATTCACTATTAGAATCCAATCACTAATAAAATTCCAATTTGTTACCCTTTTCAGGAGAGTACTTTTTATCATCACCAAAACTGCAGCCCTAGCATGTAGGTGCTTCTCAACTCCACTCCAAAGATGTAAATAATCACCAACACGCTCCTCTCCACAACCCTTCCTTTTTGTCTCTAATAGTACTGCAATATTAATTCCAAAGTCCTGTAACTCACCAGGCAGCAAGTCTATCTTGGATATCAATCCTTGTATATTCCAGCAACCAAAATTCATTGTCCATATCCATTTCCGAAACTATTTCTGTGTATTCAGTCTAGCATTATTACATTTTGGTCTTTTAGCATTTATAATTTTTTTTACGGTGGACAAGGAGCTGGCACGTTGCACCAACCCACATCCTGGAGGACCATGGTACCCTTCTTAGTCTGACCATTCTCCTTAAACCTGTCCAGCTTAGATGGCCCTACTAGGAACAAATGTTCCTGCCGGCATAGCTTCAAGGTTCATCATAGTGCACAAACCACCACCACAAAGTGAAGCCACCATTGGGGGGGGGGAGAAGGTACAAAAGATAATTTCAGAAATTTAATTCATTTCAATAAATATGTTTCTAAAATTGAAATTTAAGGTTATCTAATATGCAGGGCAAGGTTTTTCTCCAATTTTTAGCTGTTAAAGCCGGGGGAGGTCGGCTTATGTGCGAATATATGCATTAATATGGAGGATTCAATCTGGACTTTCATTTTGCATGCAAAAGATTTATTGTTTGAAAATCCTAATTTAGGATTAATCAGTTATGCTTCAGCACACTTTTTCTTTCACAGTAAGTTTTCCTCTTCTTGTCTCATGCTAGGGAGGATTAAATGTGGATTTCGTTTTGGCCTTGCAAATTGTACAGTCAGTGAGTCTGCAACATGGAAAACCACAAAATTCTATGAGCTTTCACTACTGTTACATGTGAAATTTGAGTACAGAATAAATTTAATTATTTTCAAAAAGCATTTTACACTAAACTATTTCAGAATACAAATTATTTTATGTATTCTAATAAAAATGAGAACACCAATTAGCAATTACCATTAAATTTCATCAGATCACTTCCATACATTCCCTTGCCTCACATTTTTTTTCTAAAAAAAATACCTTAAAGATGGTAGGTCTAGATATTGGCATCTGAACAGCTGCCTCAGTTATGAATATCTTTTCTCACAGGAGGAAAATTGACATGGAGCAGACAGCATGTGTTTATTCCATCCAACTGAAAAACCCTTATGGAATGCAGAAATGGTGCATAAGAATGACTAAGAGGTCAATTGGCACCCAGGGTAGTGGAACACAAAAATGTAGAAAATGAACTCTCAACACAGCCCCTGCAAAAGTTCATCTTAATGATGCGACACCCCAATGGACAGAATGTAAATTTTGAGCTCCATACTCTACCCAATTAGCAAATACAACGAGACGGTCAATTGAAAAACAACACAATATGCAAGCAATGATTCTGTCTCACATGACATGCATCACCTCTGGATAGATATCCCATAGTAGGCCTTATGGCTTTTTGTTTTTTCACATGCAAATTGAAGTTAACTCAACACAGGTATTTATTTTCATATGTTAATGTTTCTGGAAAGTCTTCTCAGCATAGGTTAACATCAGTCTGCCTTGATAAAGCCACCCATTGGTGCACGAAAGCTTGCCAATATCAGTTGTTTATGCCAATAAAAAA
This sequence comes from Macrothele yani, assembly GCA_039090855.1. NCBI lineage: Eukaryota > Metazoa > Arthropoda > Arachnida > Araneae > Macrothelidae > Macrothele > Macrothele yani. The sequence continues at coordinate 140,796,707 of CM077013.1, read as the reverse complement.
CAGATTTTTGTAATAGCTTATATCAATTTCATGTATCATCATCATCATCATCATTGTCAACCATTATCAATCCACTGCTGGACGAAGGTCTCCCCAAGTTTCCTCCACAACGGTCTGTCTTGTGCCAGTCTCCTCCATGTCACCCCTGCATACTTTCGAATTTCATCCACCCATCTCCCATGTGGTCTTCATCTGGGTCTTTTCCTGTCCCTTGGAATCCAATCTAAAATTTCGGCTGTCCATCGATGATCTGTCCTTCTGGCAGTATGTCCAGCCCATTGCCATTTCAGGGATTTAACTCTGATCATGATGTCTTCCACTCTTGTCATTTTTCGGATCCACGAGTTCCTCTTCTTATCTCTCCTGGTTATACCAAGCATGCACCTCTCCATGCTTCTTTGAGTTGTCTGCAGACTTTGTATGTCTCTTTTAGTTAAGGTCCACGTCTCTGCACCATATGTAAGCACTGGAAGGATGCATTGATCAAACACTTTTCTTTTAAGACATAATGGCATATTGCTCTTGAAAATTATGCTGTTTCTTCCAAAAGCTCTCCAGGCAAGTTTTGTACGCCGATTAATTTCTTCATCAATGTGACCCTCACTTGATATCTGCTGTCCAAGATAAACGTACGTGTCTGTTATCTCCAGCTTTTCTCCATCAATCGATAAATCTTCATTTCTTGTAAAAGCATTGAACATCACTTTTGTCTTCTGAAAGTTCATTTTTAATCCCACTTCTTTACTCTTGTCAGCAAGTTCCTGGATCATACTCTGCAGCTCTGATGGGGTAGTTGCAAAAATGGCTACATCATCAGCAAAACGAAGGTGGGTTAGATAATCTCCATTAATCTTTATCCCCTTGTTTTCCCAGCTCAGCGACTGAAAAACACCCTCCAATGTGGCATTAAAGAGCTTCGGAGATATGGTGTCACCTTGTCTCACTCCCTTTCCAATTTTTACGTGTGTTGTATTTTCAAACAGCCTAATCTTTGCACTTGCATTTTCATAGATGTTATTAATAATATTAATGTATGCATTTTCAATACCGCAGGTTTTCAGAGCCATTGTAACTGCTGATGGTTTCACCGAATCAAAGGCTTTTTCATAATCGATAAAAGCCATGCACAATGGAAGTTCATATTCCCTCGCTCTTTCAATTAGTTCTCTCAGCACGTGGATATGATCTATTGTGCTGTAGCCACTCCTGAATCCAGCTTGTTCTCTCGGTTGAGCCATGTCCAGTGTTACCTTCAAGCGGTGTGAAAGAACTTTAGTGAAGATTTTATAAACTACTGATAGGAGGCCGATAGGTCTGTAGTTTCCGAGATCCTCAATGTCACCTTTCTTATGTAGCAGGATCATTGTAGCGGTGTTCCAATCCTCAGGAATCTTTCCTTCATTAAGGCATCGAGTGAAAATTTGGGCGAGTACTGTTTCGATTTCTCCACTTGCTCCTTGTATGATGTCTACAGTAATTCCATCTTCTCCTGGAGCTTTTCCCCGCTTCATGTTCTTGATTGCATGTGCAACTTCTGCTGGAAGGACTGGAGGAACTCTGGTACTGGTATCTTTCATGATGTCTGGAGTGCATGCATCATCCCTTTCATATAATTTGGAGTAAAAATCTTTCACTCTTGTCAAAATTTCGCCTCTATTTCTTGTTACAGAACCATCTTCTTTTCTCAGTGCCATAATCTGTTTTCTTCCCTTACTGAGATGTCCCTTTGCTATCTTTAGGCTTTGGTTGTTTTCAATTGCTTTCCTCACTAGTTCACAGTTGAATTTTCTTACGTCTTCAGTGATACTTTTTCTTACTGTCTTGCATAGCTCTATATATTCCACTTTGGAAGTCACATCTTCTTTAGTTGTCCTCATCTCTCTTCTTTTTTGCATCAACATTTTCGTTTTTCCTGATAATTTGTTTACATGCAACTTGTTCTTAGACCCAGCTAATTTTGTTGCTGTTTCCATAAGAGCTTTGGTTACTTTTCTGTTAACTTCAGAGATGTCCACTTCTTCTGATGTTAGGCCTTCTAAAGCAGAGAACCTGTTCTTCAGTTCCAACTTGAAGGTATTATGGTGTTTTTTAAGGTTGGTTATGTCAATAGATTTTGTTTGTCTTATGAGCTTGCCACGTTCCAGTTTAGTGTTGAGGTGCATCTTACATCTCACCAATCTATGGTCACTACCTGTGTTGAACTTGTTTAGCACACTGCAGTCTTCTATGACGAATTTTTTGTTACACATAATAAAATCAATTTCACTTGTCGTCCCGTTTGGATGTCTCCATGTCCATTTCCTGTGTGGCTTTTTCTTGAAGAAGGAGTTCAAGATGAAAAACCCTTCTGCCTCTGCAAACTCAACGAGAGTATTTCCACGCTGGTTTCTGTTGCCGTGACCGAATTTACCTACTGAAGTTTCATTCTGTTGCCGTTGCCCTATTTTTGCATTGAAATCTCCCATAATTATTTTCAAGTGCTGCTTACCTTTATTATTTAGATGACAAATTTCCTCATAAAATTCTTCAATTTCTTCTTCAGGATGACTTGTGGTGGGTGCATAAGTTTGAATAATCTGAGCCTGGTATCTTTTCGAGAGTTGGATAACAAGTCGTGCAGCTCTGTCAGAGGAACTTTCAACTTCTACAACTTTATCCTTCAGTTTCTTGTTTATTATAAATCCAACACCACTAGTTCTGCCAGTATCTGTCCCACGATAATAGAAGAGATGTCCACTTTTCAGTTTGATGAGATCTTCTCCTTTTCTCCTTACCTCACTTAGCCCCACGATGTCCCAGTTGATCCTTTGTAGTTCCTCTTCCAATTCAAGAAGCCTTGAATCAGAAGATAGGGAGCGTCCATTGTACGTAGCCAAGGTCAGCATCAGATGGCAGCCTAGTCCGGTCCTCCGGGGATTCTTAGCACCCTCTGCCTTCATGTCGCACTGGCCGCTGCCTTGGCCAGGTACATTCCAGCTGCCGGAGACTGAGGGCCAAGATTTAAGTTGTGGAATCATTTTGGAGGGGTTTGGCCATAACTCACCACGCTGGCCAAGCGGGTTGGTGAGTGTGGGATAGAATTTCCTCTAATCCCGATGGTATAGTTATACCGCTATTGGCGGTCGTCAGAGCCCCTTTAGTGGGAACAGGATGCACCACGAGAAGGCGGGGCTGACATTTGTCAAGGAGAGGCTGTGATGTTACGCATCACCTGACCTTACATCCCAATTTCATGTATACTTGTGCTTATTTATATATTTATCTGTTTATGAATTTTTTATTTGTATGAAATTAATTTATCTCAGAAGTGCATTAACAAATTTAACAATATATCATAAAAAAATGCAACTTACACATGGATTTTAAAGAATACATTACGTCTATAAGTTGGGGTTTGCACCTCTCTCTCTCTGTACCTGGATTTCAGTACTCTCATTTTTTTAAATATCTGAAGTATCTATCACCAATTATTTTTCATTATAACTATCTTCACATTCCTTAGGTTATCACAGCAACTAAATAATGTAGTACTAAGTGAAAGACCGTCAATAATGGAGAAAAATAAGATGTAGTTATTTTTTAATAATAAAGTATTTTTTTCTGTTTGTGATATCCAAATATTAAGTGCACAAATTAATTTGCGGCCTTTTTTTCTACAAAGTCTATGTTTATTTTGTAATAATTAACTTACATTTTATCATGCGAAATAATCTCCATCGGCATCTTTACACTTCTGCCAACGATTGGGCAGCTGGCAAATCCCATCCAAGAAAAAGGACGGCGGTTTGGAGTCTATGAAATCGGCAATGCTTTGAGCAACATCGGGTGTTTTGAAGTGTGAATCAACGAAGTGGTGCCGGAGGGACCGGAACAAATGTTATTCCGATTGGGGCTAAGTCTGAAGAATACGCCGGATGCGGGAGAACTTCCAAACCGAATGCAGTTAGGGTGTCCTTGGTGGTTTTCACCATGCGAGGCATTGTCCTGCATTGTCCTGCAGCAGTATCACTTGAGTCCAACGGCTGGTAAACTGTCATTTCTGCTCCATTGCATCCCTCAAATGAAGTTGCCATTGATAAAGCTCAGCATTGATGGTTTCACTTGGTATAAGCAACTCATAAGATAATGCACCCTTCATGTCCCACTAAATGCACAGTAAGAGTTTTTTGCAATTAATATTGGGTTTCGCAGTCAATGTCGATGCTTCACCACGATTGACCCACGATTTTTCGCCTTTTGGGATTGTTGTATGACACCCACTTTTCATCGCCAGTCACTATTCTGTACAAAAAATCCTTCCAGCAGAGCAGGGAAACAGCTGTGTTATTGTGTTGTTCTCTGTCATCAGCAGAGAGCACGTAAGGAACTCAACAGCCCGCCTTGTGAATTTTCCTAAGCTTTTGTAAGCAAATAGATTGCTTGTTGAGTTACCCCAAGTGCTTGAGCAAGCTGTGACTGTGTCTGACACAGATTTTTGGCCAACAGTTCTTCAAAATCGTCATCGTCCACCTTTTGGGGTTGGCCGGGATGCACATCATCCGCGAGATTGGTATTTCCTTCTCGAAACCTCTGGAAACACTTTTTACACGTGCTGTAGGACACAGCTTCTCCTAAGGGTAAACAAATCATTTCCTTAGTCTAGCTAGCTTTTTTTCTTATTTTTGAGCTGGAATGCAAAAAGCATGCAACGCCTCACATACCGCTTACCGGAAGTCATTGTGCTTACTCCACTTTTCACCTGCTTTGCGAGGTTCTGTCAGCTGCAGCATCAGGTTCTATGGTGTCATCTGTTGGTCTTGCACAACTCTTACATGGCAGTTCCACACCTTCAATTTACACAAGTGTTACAGTGGATTGCATTTAGGGGCCGAGAATTAATTTGTATACCTAATATGAAAATGTGTTTCATGAACATTGCAACAATAAAAAAAAAAAGTATATTGGTCAAGGTAGGGATTCAACAATAAAAACAAGCAAGAGCTTTTTCCACTGTTCCACCAAAATGGGACAAACATTCAAACATTCAGACAAAGGAAATTATGTTGTTTACATTCTAATATGCAAAATCCAATTAAGTTAAAACATTACCTTCTGCAGATCTTGCATAACTGATGATACAAGGAGGTCTTCATTCTCTGAGCACATCCGGTAGAGATTGTTCAACTGTTGGATGCGAAACTCAATGTTCTTTGTTATTCCTGACTTGAAAGCAGTTCTTGCACGAGCCACAATCTGGATAAATATTTAAAAATCAACATTGTGAACTCTTTATAAAAAAAAAAAAAAAACTTGTTTACATGATTTTAAATGGCCTTCAGAAATTTACATAACAAAACAAATGTTTTGAATAAAGCTCATGTTGAGAATTGGCTTCCTAGTTTCTTTATTCAATTACTAATCAAAAACTACTATTATGAGAATTTTTACTAGGAATTTTTTTTTTATTTTAATTGCAAATTTTCGGAGAAAACTCTTCTTTTTCAGGCTGTCTTTTGTTATCACTTATTCTCATCACTATCACCTAAAGGGAATAAGTGACAACAAAAGACAGCCTGAAGAAGAGTTTTCTCCGAAAATTTGCAATTAAAATAAAATAATTCCTAGTAAAAATTCCCATAATAGTAGTTTTTGATTAGTAAAACAAATGTGTTAATGAAATCATGGCAACTCCTAGCAAAGAAATATAAAAATTAACTTGAGTTTTACAGATTGTTAGAAAGAATTTTTGTTATAGCATTCTTCAGTTGCACATTAGTTCAGTCATCAGAAAGATGACTAATATAGTACTATTATAACACTGTAATTTTCATATTTTCAATGGAAAGTGAAAAAAATGGCTATTTCAGATCACATTTGGTGAAAAAAGAATTTTATTTGGCGAATGGGTTGGCGGTAACTTTAAAAAAGCCAAAGCAACCGCTATATCTATTATGAGCAAGAGTTCCACTTATTCAAAATTTTAATATGCATGAAATATCTTTAATGGTACCCTTCATCCCTTATTTTTCATATAAACTCAAATACATATGCATTAAACACCACAGTTTTGCTTTTCTTTGGCACATGTATGGCCTGGCTGATCTGTTTCTTTCATGAGGATATCAGCATTCTAATCTTCCCACTCTTCAGTGGGGTTACCAATATTTTGCTGGACTCACTGGCTGGAAAATTCAGTTACTGATCTATGCCAACCATAAACAGCAGTGCACTGCATCTCACATTTGGCATGAATCAACTCTGTACGTCACTGTTCTGCATCACACCTGGTGTAGTTCTCAGAGCTGTCATCTGTAATCATAAATGAGATAAGTAACATCTGTTTCCATGCCTTCCTTTTTAGCATATTTTCTAGGGCCTAAGTTTATGAACATGGATTTGCACATGAAAAGAAATGTCAGTGATGCAGCAGCAACAGGGCTTGGAAATATATCTGAAAAATTACATACCCAAGTGGGCATATATAGAAATTATTTACCTGTCCAGGAAAATTTATCTTTTAAGATAAATAAATCAGAACTCTCATTTTTTTTAAGTTTAAACATATGGACTTTTTTTGCATGTTTTGCACTCCCGTTTTAAGGATCTGTATTCAAAAAGTTCAAAGCACAAAAGCGTGTAACTCAAGTTTTAAGATGCTGCTAAAATTGGTATGAAATTGTATGGTGGTGAAAAAGGTACAGTTGAACTCTGTTAAGACGAGCTGTTCGGGATCGAACAAATTGCTCGTTATAGCCGTTACTCGTATAATCCGGGAAAAACCCAAAATATAGAGGAAATCATTCAAAAAATAAATTTCGTTATCAAATATAGTACATACAACGTTTAATGTTAAGAAATACATGGTACTTACGTTTAGTTGAAATTACCGTACAATATTTCAGTTAGTTGTGGAATTTTTGAAAAATGTGTACGTACAGTACTACATACACACAGAACTATACATACCATTATACATACTGTAGTACATACATATGTAAGTACGTACGATGTGATGCAGATTAAGTTGAAATTCTTGAATAACGGACATGTAAACTACATACGTACTGTATGAAATACAATATGTACTATACATTATTGTAATTTTTGTACCATACAGTAATTAGATAAAATTAAGCACATGTACAGTACTATCTGCCCAAAGCACATATCCTTTTTATTTCATATGAACGCAGCTAAATGGTTAATTTTAGCTGCGTTGTCCTCGACTTCAACCGAAAATCCATCAGATTACGCTTAACAACTGATAATGCACTGAACACACACTCATTGCCAGAATTAGTTTCATAAAATCTAATCAAAACATCCAAAGCATCTTGTGCTTCATTGTATGTAAGTCACAACTTCTTGTGTTTCTGTAATGTTTTCGCCTTCACTGTCGGTTTCAGTTTCTTCATTCACCGCAAAGACTTCTTGCACAATTTGTTCCTCCGTTAAAATTCCAGTTGTTAGGACCGCAGAGTTAATGTCGATAAACTCGTCAAGAGAATTTCAATTGTTAAAGGTGCTTAAATCTCAACTTTTTAACCATTCTGATAAGGGGAGATCGTCATCAATCACTTCAGTGCTTTCTACTAAAGTCTCCTTTAGAAGACCAGCCTTCCTATAACAATTTGTAATGGTTGTCGGAGTGACACTATCACAAGCTTCTCTCACAAGACGAACAGCATCCAATACGGAAATTTTAATCAAATCTCTAGCTTCTTCTCCATATTCTGGATTAATTGTATAGTTAGATATCGCCGAAAATGGCATTTAAAGCTCCTAATAATCCCTTGGTCCATAGGCAGTAGAATTGATATTGTGTTTGGTGGTAAGAACACAAGTTTGATATTTGTCAAGTTTTCTACTTTGGGATGTGCTGGGCAGTTGTCTATTAACAGCAAAACGTTTTTGTTTCTCTTTCATAGTTCACGATCCCATTTATGAAGTTCTACCATAAAGATATCTGACGTCATCCACGCCTTTCTGTTTGCTTTATAAACAAACGGGAGATGCTGAACATTATTAAAACATCGAGGCTTTAACGATTTGCCAATCGCCAATAATTTTCTTTTTTTCCATTTCCTGCCATGTTCGCACAAATTAGAATGGTTAGCAGATCCTTTGCCAATTTACCTCCAATGCATTTCTCGCCTTTAAAAGTTAAAGTCATGTCAGGGGTTACCTTGTAAAAAATGCTCGTTTCATCAGCATTGAATATGTTCTGCTCACTGAATTCAGAAATGAAGCTGGGCAAAACTCTTTTTAGCCATTGACCTACAGATTCCGTATCCGCAGACATCGATTCCCCTGACATTTTTGTGTAAACAATATCGTGTCTGTTCTTGAAGTGATCAAGCCACTCATTACTGCATATAAAATTCTCATGACCGAACTGTACAGCAAATTTTTCCACTTGCACTTTTAAAATCTGTCCATTGATAGGAAAACCAGCATCACATTGAACTTTAAACCAACAAAGTAAAGCTTCATCAATATCATTTTTTTCACACTTTTACATTTTTTTGCAATCTAAGATAGTTTTCAAATGCTGACAAAACTGCATCTTTGTTCTTCCACAATGTAGATACGGTAGATGATGAAAGCCCATACTTTTTGCAAACAGCTGGATTTTTCTCGCCGTCTTGCAGTTCCTGAAAATATCCATTTTCTCCCTGATGGAGAGAGCCTTTCTTTTAACACCAACCATTTTGCTCACAATATCACACTTAATAAAAAAGGGGAGGGAAAGCATAAGTTATGTCGCAAGAGTAGGGCTGCGTGCGACTTTCTGATTAAAAAAAGGTTACGATATGTCCCATGCGAAGTTGAAATGCTGAATGCACTAAGAAAACATGAGTGGGGTTAGACCATAGCAGCCCACGAGAGAAAGCGAATTCCAGGAACCCTCTCGTAAACAGTGGCAAAGGAAAGGCTGGGAAGCTTTCCCCCACAAAATGCCGCCCCCACCTACCCTTGGGCTGAAATGCAAGACGTCATAAAACACTCCCCACTTTTCTCTCTGAGCAGGCGACACACAGACTGTCTTTTTGGGTAGCAGGTGGCTAATTGACGCCACCTTTCAATACTGCGCTATCTTTACTGGGTGTAAAAAAAAAATATCTGAAAGTCTTGCAAATTTGCTCGCTATAACAGAGTGATAATTTAACACTAATTGCATATGAAACCAAACTTCTTCTGGCATTTACTCGCTATAGCCGAGGCCTCGTTATACCCAAGCTCGTCTTAACCAAGTTTGACTGTATTTGAGAAATTTAGTGATTCTGCCATGTTCTCTTCATTGAAGTTCTTGCCTTTTGTCACTAAACACCAGAGGAAAGTTCCATCAGAGGCATGCATCCTATAAACCACATTTGGAGCAAAAACTACATATGGTTCCAACTTCTGGACCTAGAACATAATATAATTAAAGAAGGGATATTCTTCTATCCTTGGCATTCCGTAACAATTGTTGTTCAACTAAAGCCTTAATAAAAGTTGAACAACAATTAAGAGAAGAACAGCACTGACAATAGATGGGGCCAGAGACAATGATGCAGAGTTTGCGACTGAAGCCGGAACCTCAATGACTTTGCTCACTTGAGCTGTGGTTAGCAGAGCAGAAGGACACATCGACCTCCTGAGGAAGACACGGTTACTGTTGAAAGCGCTTAGGGATTGTGTGTGACAGGCTGAATGAGGTTGGCGTTTGCTGTAGGGTTTATGCGATATATGAGGCAGATGGAGCATTACATTAGTCACAGTTGACAACAGTTTGACTGCCGTGGAATGTAAATAGTGTAAATATTAAATACGTACATAGTGGTGTTTTAATTGAGTGTATGAATGTGTTGTATATAGTGTACATTAGAGTGGTTGTATGGGGAGTAAATTGTTGAGAGTGCTATATGTGAGTATTTATTGGGTGGGTGAATGTGTTTTCGAAGTGAGTACCATTTGTTGAATTTGTGAATTTTAAGACCATGTTGCATATGGGGGAATGAAAGAGGAATAAGATAAAAAATTGGCGTAATGAAAGTTGACAACAATCACGTATACTCACTAATACGTGAGTATACACCTAGTGATGACGAGCTATGTTACATGTCAGACAGCAGACAGAAGTCAGCGTTTTTTGTCCTGTGAATAAAAATACAATGTTTCATGACCGGAAGAGTGTAAATAAAACAACGCCCTATAAGCTGAAAGTTTCAACCTTTGAAGGCCAGCTACATAACAGGATGTTCTAATTAACATGCATGAAGTGTATAGCAAGAAAGTAGCCAAGAGCTTTTAGGTAAGTGTTTGGCATTTCTGATTGATTAGTCAGCTCTATAAGATACTTCCAATCGTTGCTCCTTCAACAGCATCAATTTGGCAGAGGATATGAAATCAAGGGCGAACAAGAATGGTAGAAATATCTCAAAAGTTAAAATTTACACTCTATTTCAGGAACAAAATGCAGTTCTCTTCTGTCCTTCAGTGTGCAGTAATACTTAGTGTAAATTTAATTCTCATTCTTGGGCAATTTTAATTTTGACTTTCTCAGATTTTAATTTCAACATTTGCTATGTACTATAAAAAACTGATATGGAATGCCATTTTTTATATTAGTTAAGGTTTTTTTTTTTTTTTGCTACAATTTATGGTCAAAAGTTCTGGCACCTTTAAATCTCCAGAAAAAAATAGCACTGCATTTCTGGAATTCATACTGGAGTCATAACAAATATTTGAAAAAAAATAGCTCTTGTACTATTTGTTACAAATATATTTAATTTCAAAAATTTATTTGAAAATACTGGCTTTCTTAATCTGTGTTCTAAATAATGTGAATGTTGCCAACTTGATTCAAGTAGACTGGAAATTATCAGAAGAAATCCAGAATATACACTTATTGCACCTGTATTGATTTCTGAGTTGTGTTACACTGTTTCTTCATAAGGAAGAATTCATTTAGTACATTGTTTATTATTTTGTTCCTTCATGGGCCTGTTTTATGAGTTTCCTTTTCCTCTCTATGTGCGAGGTAGAAATATCACCACTTCACACATCACTGTGCTAAAGGATAAAAGCAACTGGTGCTTTGTAACAATATTGTTGCATATCATGGCCAAAAATTAGCTTAAAAATATTTAAAATCAATTTTGATGCAATGTTAAGAACAAGTTCGAAGTGGCAGTCAAAAAGATGTCACAGGCAGATGGATGTGAATTAGGCAGGCAAACTTGCAAGACCGAAGTGAGTTTGTAACACTTGATCAGGCACAATTAAGATGAACAACAGCTCTCAAATGATAATATAAATTTTAGTACATAACCAGAAATAATAACTAAGTTTAAGTAATTGTTGACAAAACTTTTCTATAAATAAAATTTGTTTAATGCACTCTATAAAGTAAATCAGGTATCCATACTGAAATATTAGTGTTTCGTAGAATAAATACTGAAATACTAGTATTGCCATTTTGGAGTGACACTGCAATCACTACTTCTGGTCAATCTGAACAGAACTTTTGACAGTTGCATTAGTGTGGTATAAGTTTTATAAATTTTTATATACATTATTTTAACTCTACCCTTTCTTCTCTCCACAGGTCATCATTCATTTTCTTCCTCTTTTTCCATCTGTTTCCCTTCATCTACACTGTTTGTTCAGCTACCACCCATAGTTCATTTTGGAGTGGCACTGCAATCACTATTTCTGGTCAATCTGAACAGAACTTTGACAGTTGCATTTGTGTGGTAAAGTTTTATTATGTCCAACTACTCCCACCCATTTTATTATGTCCAACTGCTCCCCCCCCTCCACACTATACATTCATCCATAATCTATTCATACTTCTTCCTCCTGGCAAAGTATGTCATCTATAAATTTCATCTTGACCAACCTGCCAACTTCAATGTCATTTTACCTCACCAAGCTGAACAGCAACTGATATCACATGGTAAGAACAGAGCTCTTGCATGTATCCAAAGATTAGAGGCTCATTGTACAGAAACAATTTCACAATTCACCACCAGCTGGCTGTCCCATCAATGGTTTAATATCACTAATCAAAGAGTTACCTTTAACTTCCACTAATCTACTTTTCACATGTGACAATATTTTTGCACCTGGTTTGTAATCTAGCAAACATTTCACACTTCTTAAAGAACTCTTCATAAATGATACAAACTTTATTTGTACCTCACAATGTTTCTCATCTATGTCCCTATTATCTGCACATGATCATTTTCTTTTGCTCATAGCTGAACCTTTCAGCAATTCATGTCAATCTACATCATTTCATTCTAAATAATCAACTTTCATCTCATAGGTAAAGAAATCCATGCTTGTAAATTTCTGTTAAATATTTCGACACAATAAAGCAATTTTGAAACTTAACATAAAAATGTTGACAGTTGGCATTCACAAGGCTATTTCCTCAAAATAAATAAACAGATAAAACCTTGGAAACTGTATCATTTTGGAATGGAATAAAATGTGCATCTTCCAGTTTGTTTTAGTGTGCTATCCTATTAAAACTTTTCAGTAGAAAGCATTTCCATACCACTAGAGTATCTAAAGAAGAATCTTCATCCAAAATGTACTGGTAGATGTCTGTCTCATCATTGCAGCAACATCATGGATGGTGGATACAATGGAAAGGTCAATCTGAACACTAGACATTAAAGAGCTTGCACTACCTCATTCTGGTAGCTGATTCAACTTCAAGTGACTCAGTTGCCTAAAACCACATTTTCCAGAGTGACATATCAGTAAACAAAATAATGGGGAGGGGGCATGTACATGAAAATAAATATTTAATCTCTAGGAATGTTTTACTTACACTGGAAAATTCTGATAGTGCCATGATTCAAACTGAAGAGTTCAATCAGCAGATTTCCTGAAAACCACACCAAAAGTGCAAATTTAATTAAAACAGCAAAGAGTAATTGTAAACAGTCACAGATTAAATTATTAAACAGTAACTGAATGCAGCACTACAGACATTACAGAGCACAAAAACAATGATCACAAATTACTTTACTGGAAGTAACAGCACATTATTCAATGTATGTTATGACAGTTATAACTGCAGTGCAAGGCAGAACTTGTTAAGGAGAAATGTGTGAAAACTTCCTCTCAACAAAGTAAAAAATACCCCCAAAATCAATACAGAAACCATAACTGTCTAAACAAATTTCAGTTCTAAAAAGTTATTTTTATTATTAAACATGGAACAAACTTATGTAAATTAGCCTCGATTTTTCTCTGATTTCAAATGAAATTTTAGTTACCACTGATGAAATTCTCCCACTAAACTTAAAAATGAAAAAACTACAGGACCAAAGTACTTTGCAATAAATATTCATACATAGTTGTTTTACAGCAAAAAAAGTGCATTTTACATTTGTAAACCAGTGAACATAAGAAAAAATGCTTTATATTTCTAATAATAAAATAGTTATTTTTTTATTTATTTTTTTTATTGAAGGTTTAATGACCACTCTGAGCAACTGAATGAGCTATAAGCAGTCTCCCATCCCAAATTTAGGGCTACTGACCCCAGGGAAGGGAAAGATCCAGTGCTTTAAGACAAACACAACATCCATGCCTCACTGGAATTTGAACCCAGATCCTTCTCAGATGAATGGTCATAAGCCAGCGCTTAGACCACTGCGCCACCGGGACAGCTTATATAAAGTAGTTAAAATTGTGCATTTTACTTGACTCAGAATTTCTACCTGGGGAAACTGAATCCAGTGAAGTTGCTAGCATTCACTAAAAACAGACCTAATAAGTTGGTTATTGAGCATTTGAATTTTTCACAATGAGCATGATGTTGATACATGATAAATCTCTGTTAGTCAAAAATTATTTCATGACTGCATGTTGCTGAGGAGAAAATTTGTGTGGTATCAATTAAATTAGTTTTGAGGCCTAGGATTACACATCATATTTTGTGAAAGTAAGCCCGGATGATAGGGCTGGATTAAAGGAAAGGGAGCTTTTAAGGGCAAAATGCCAGGGTCCCAGACAAAAGTATGTAAATTTGCCGCAACCACATATCAGGACATCTGGCAGAGACCAACAGTGAAGATTCACAGGATAATACCAGTCCACAAAAGGGGATCCTAATGATCCTCTGATAGGATTGACTTTAAATGGGAGGGACAAGTTCCTTATCTGTTTGTCAGTTTAAGAAGCAACAAATTTCAATAGCTACATTCTAATTAACAAAAAAAAAAAGTAATATTTAGATCCTATTGACATCATGACCATGTTGACATTTTGGCTGTCAACATTTTGACCCTGTTGACATTTAAACAACTGTCAGCATTTTGACGTTTCGTACCACACCTGGGAGGACACTAACAGAGTTAACGTAATGTAGGGCAAAGGAACTGTTTACTACATCATGCAGTCATAATGAAAATGTCACTTTCAGAGATGCTATTTCTGGAAGTGACATCAGTAGTCATCAACACTTTTTCCAGTAATTTTCAGTTATATCAAAAACTTAATTTTTAGTAATTTTGAGTAACTAGCACACATGGGGTCAAACCATGTGCTAGTTACTCAAAATTCAATGTCAGTCAAAACACTGCAATAAATATTTGTAAGAAAAAAAGAAGAAATTAACTTTGCATTGACAATTACTCACAATGTAAGCCAAATTACAGACACAGATTTAACTGTTGGCTTTCTGCTAATTTTTTTATTTTAGGGTTTAAAAACTGCCACGAGTAACTCAATGGGCTATAAGCAGTCACCCATTCCCAATTTGGGGACACTGATTCCAGGGAGGAAAGAAAGTCAGTGCCATAAGACAAGCCACACCACCCATGCTTCACCTGGGACCATCTCAGATGAGTGGTCCATTGCTCCATTTAGACCATTGCTCCAGCAGAGTGGCTTTCTGATGAATAATTCTAAGAAAATAAGCCATTATTTGCAATGGTATTTACTTACTTTTTAGTGAGACTGACTGGTTATTGTTCCATCAAGTTTCAGGAATCATCATCATCATCATTGTCAACCATTATCAATCCACTGCTGGACGAAG
The DNA here is from genome assembly GCA_039090855.1 of Macrothele yani. Lineage (NCBI taxonomy): Eukaryota > Metazoa > Arthropoda > Arachnida > Araneae > Macrothelidae > Macrothele > Macrothele yani. The sequence goes on along the minus strand of CM077013.1, from coordinate 140,781,679 downwards.
GTCTCCCCAAGTTTCCTCCACAACGGTCTGTCTTGTGCCAGTCTCCTCCATGTCACTCCCGCATATTTACGAATTTCATCCACCCATCTCCCATGTGGTCTTTTCCTGGGTCTTTTCCTGTCCCTTGGAATCCAATCTAAAATTTCGGCTGTCCATCTATGGTCTGTCCTTCTGGCAGTATGTCCAGCCCATTGCCATTTCAGGGATTTAACTCTGATCATGATGTCTTCCACTCTTGTCATTTTTCGGATCCACGAGTTCCTCTTCTTATCTCTCCTGGTTATACCAAGCATGCACCTCTCCATGCTTCTTTGAGTTGTCTGCAGCCTTTGTATGTCTCTTTTAGTTAAGGTCCACGTCTCTGCACCATACGTAAGCACTGGAAGGATGCATTGATCAAACACTTTTCTTTTAAGACATAATGGCATATTGCTCTTGAAAATTATGCTGTTTCTTCCAAAAGCTCTCCAGGCAAGTTTTGTACGCCGATTAATTTCTTCATCAATGTGACCCTCACTTGATATCTGCTGTCCAAGATAAACATACGTATCTGTTATCTCCAGTTTTTCTCCATCAATCGATAAATCTTCATTTCTTGTAAAAGCATTGAACATCACTTTTGTCTTCTGAAAGTTCATTTTTAATCCCACTTCTTTACTCTTGTCAGCAAGTTCCTGGATCATACTCTGCAGCTCTGATGGGGTAGTTGCAAAAATGACTACGTCATCAGCAAAACGAAGGTGGGTTAGATAATCTCCATTAATCTTTATCCCTTTGTTTTCCCAGTTCAGTGATTGAAAGACATTTTCCAATGTGGCATTGAAGAGCTTCTCGGAGATATGGTGTCACCTTGTCTCACTCCCTTTCCAATTTTTATGTGTGTTGTATTTTCAAACAGCCGAATCTTTGCACTTGCATTTTCATAGATGTTATTAATAATATTAATGTATGCATCTTCAATACCGCAGGATTTCAGAGCCGTGGTAACTGCTGATGGTTTCACCGAATCAAAGGCTTTTTCATAATCGATAAAAGCCATGCACAATGGAAGTTCATATTCCCTCGCTCTTTCAATTAGTTCTCTCAGTACGTGGATATGATCTATTGTGCTGTAGCCACTCCTGAATCCAGCTTGTTCTCTCGGTTGAGCCATGTCCAGTGTTACCTTCAAGCGGTGTGAAAGAACTTTAGTGAAGATTTTATAAACCACTGATAGGAGGCTGATAGGTCTGTAGTTCCTGAGATCCTCAATGTCACCTTTTTTATGTAGCAGGATCATTGTAGCATTGTTCCAATCCTCAGGAATCTTCCCTTCATTAAGGCATCGAGTGAAAATTTGGGCGAGTACTGTTTCAATTTCTCCACTTGCTTCTTGTATGATGTCTATAGTAATTCCATCTTCTCCTGGAGCTTTCCCCCGCTTCATGTTCTTGATTGCATGTGCAACTTCTGCTGGGAGGACTGGAAGAACTCTGGTACCTTTCATGATGTCTGGAGTACATGTATCATCCCTTTCATATAATTTGGAGTAGAAATCTTTCACTCTTGTCAAAATTTCACCTCTATTTCTTGTTATAGAACCATCTTCTTTTCTCAGAGCCATAATCTGTTTTCTTCCCTTACTGAGATGTCCCTTTGCTATCTTTAGGCTTTGGTTGTTTTCAATTGCTTTCCTCACTAGCTCACAGTTGAATTTCCTTACGTCTTCAGTGATACTTTTTCGTGCTGTCTTGCATAGCTCTATATATTCCACTTTGGAAGTCACATCTTCTTTAGTTGTCCTCATCTCTCTTCTTTTTTGCATCAACATTTTGGTTTTTCCTGATAATTTGTTTACATGCAACTTGTTCTTAGACCCAGCTAATTTTGTTGCTGTTTCCATAAGAGCTTTGGTTACTTTTCTGTTAACTTCCGAAATATCCACTTCTTCCGATGTTAGGCCTTCTAAAGCAGAGAATCTGTTCTTCAGTTCCAACTTGAAAGTATTATGGTGTTTTTTAAGGTTGGTTATGTCAATACATTTTGTTTGTCTTATGAGCTTGCCACGTTCCAGTTTAGTGTTGAGGTGCATCTTACATCTCACCAATCTATGGTCACTACCTGTGTTGAACTTGTTTAGCACACTGCAGTCTTCGATGACGAATTTTTTGTTACACATAATAAAATCAATTTCACTTGTCGTCCCAATTGGATGTCTCCATGTCCATTTCCTGTGTGGCTTTTTCTTGAAAAAGGAATTCAAGATGAAAAATCCTTCTGCCTCTGCAAACTCAACGAGAGTATTTCCACGCTGGTTTCTGTTGCCGTGACCGAATTTACCTACTGAAGTTTCATTCTGTTGCCGTTGCCCTATTTTTGCATTGAAATCTCCCATAATTATCTTCAAGTGCTGCTTACCTTTATTATTTAGATGACGAATTTCCTCATAAAATTCTTCAATTTCTTCTTCAGGATGACTTGTGGTGGGGGCATAAGTTTGAATAATCTGAGCCTGGTATCTTCTCGATAGTTGGATAACGAGTCGTGCAGCTCTGTCCGAGGAACTTTCAACTTCTACCACTTTATCCTTCAGTTTCTTGTTTATTATAAATCCAACACCACTAGTTCTGCCAGTATCTGTCCCACGATAATAGAAGAGATGTCCACTTTTCAGTTCAATGAGATCTTCTCCTTTTCTCCTTACCTCACTCAGCCCGACGATGTCCCACTTGATCCTTTGTAGACTTCTGCATTTCAAGATCTTCCATTAGAATTCTCTGGGAACTGCTGTTTGGCTGACCTTACTGAACAAGGGTTAGCTGTATGTGGGCTAAAAATAATTAAGAAAATTATTTTTAGCCCACATACAGCTAACCCTTGTTCAGTAAGGTCAGCCAAACAGCAGTTCCCAGAGAATTCTAATGGAGATCTTGAATGCAGAAGTCTACTAGCCAAATGAAAAAGCTATTGGCCTGTGACCAGTAGTTTTTTTTTTTAATGTGTATGTGATTTTTTTCTTACTGCTTATTTCTTTAAAAAAAGAAGAAAGCATAAGACCAGTCAAAAAAGAAATTGTCCACTAAAAGTCAGTTGTGCATTAAAACTATGAAGTGTTTCCAACTCCAAAAGTTGAAAAATCAACTAAAAATCAACCACAACGGGCATGAATCTTTCTTACAAAATTAATTTCAAAAAAATGAAGTGAATGAAAGTGCATAATCCAGTCTTCACTGCCTTCCTTATTCATAGAAACCAGATTCTTTTTTTTTCAAGCAATACACTAACAAATTCTTTTCTCTATTACTTTCTCCCTCACTTTCAGATTTAATGACTATTCAATACTTTTTTGTGGGGTTGGGGGATGTTTTAATGTCCACCATAAGCAGCTGCACATTTTGGATGGAGAGCCAGTGGCATAGGGCAAACACACTAAGCCCACCCAACCACAGGGGTGGCTTTGATCATTTTCTGTAGACAGGGTAAGTTTGGAATGTCACCACCAAGTTTATAGACTCTAGGAAAGGAGGAAAGTGAATCTAGAAATAAAGACCACAGCCCTGTCGTCTTCTTTTCTTTCATTTTTCTGCTAGTACTCTGTTTCTTCTGAGTGATAAGCTGCCATTCTAAGCACTCTGACACATGCTTATGCCTTGCTCACTGCTGCAGTTTGCATTCATAATCAACAACACACAAGATAGAGAATATTGTATAATTTAAATCTTCAGAGATGTAATCTATATTCATTTTAATGGCTACAATTAATGCCTATCTTCACTTCTGTATTCATCTTCATGACTGAAGAGTAGTGGATGTGAAATCTGGTATCAATAATTTTGTCCTTGAAACCTGCCAAGTGGTACTGCCATGGGATCATGGCTCTGGTGCAACATTGGCAAAGGACTATAGAAAACAATTGCCTGTACTTTGCAGAATGATGTTAGCATATATGGCTTCCTTGCATCATTAAACTTTTAAGCTGCAAATGAGACAAACTTTGGACTCTCCTTGGTATAGTGTGAGGTGCGTTTTCAATTACTATTTTTAGTGATGGAAGTTTACAGTAATTTCATGGTACCTGGTGCAGAATCTAGAAATCACTTGTGCAGTGGATTATCCCCACATGGGAGTGAAATTGTTTTGTGAACATAGACTGGAGATAGCAGTAGAATATTATGGATGGCATTCAAATGTTCCATTATATGAGTTATGAAGGACACAGTGCTCCCAACTGGACAGTTAATTTGCAACTGGTAAAAACATATACAGATTTTTTGGCAATTTTCAATTCTGAACAAACTTTCGACCGCAGCATTGGTGGATGATGCGCGCACAAATGTGCAAAAGTATTGGATGTGGGCATAAGTTCTACCCATTTTTGTAGGCTACAAAGAATGGAGAACAAACAACATACCTAGGATTTCACATAATTGCCATCATTCTGTATGACCTCTTGCCATCTGTCAATGAGTAGGTGAATCCCATGCCGGAAAAACTCCTGTGTTTTAGAGTAAAAAAAGTCAGGTAATGCTGTTTTCATATCATCCACATCATCTAAAGTTTGGAGAGCGAAGGCATTCTGTAATGATCAAAAAAGGTGGTAGTCCGTAGGTACCAGGTCAGGGGAATACGACGGATGAGGTAACACTTCCCAACCAAAATCCAGTAATTTTTGCCAAGTGATTAAAGCAGCATGAGGTCTGGCATCATCATGAAGAATTGTGCCTTTGCGATTGACGAGTGATGGCCACTTTGATGTCAGTTGTTCTCGCAATCTATCTAACTGTTTGCAGTAGAGGTCACCATTTATCGCTCAGTAAGGTGCAAACACCTCCCAGTGAATTATTCCCTGGACATCCCATGAAACACTCAATAAAACCTTTTTGGAATGCAGTCCTCCTTTTGAGATCAATGGAGTAGGCTCCACACCTTGGCACACAGTCAGTCAAAGCTCTACATTACAGCACCCATTTTTCATCACCCATTAAAATTAGTCCCAAAAATGGTTCATTTCTGTGATGAGAAAGCAAAGAAACACAGGTACGGATTCTATCCTCTCACTGCTTTGCAGAAAGCTGGTGTGGAACCCAGTTATCGAACTTGGTGATGAACCCAAGCACATGCATCCATCTTTCGACTGTTATTCCATGTACAGACATTTCCACTAATTCCTGAACGGTTTAATGTGGGTCATTTGTTATGGCTTGGTCCACATCTTCATCAGAAACCACGGATGGACATCCAGGGCATGGTTGATCTCTACAGCTTCTGTCTCCATCATGGAATTTCCGAAATGAACAGCGACATGTGCTATCATCAACTAGATCCTCCCATACACTTGACAGATGTTGCGGTAAGACGCAGCTGCAGTATTGCCTTTATCGAAGTCGTATAAGTAAACAATGTCTAATGTGCTCCTTATTGCGTGCCGTGCTATATCGTCCATGATTTTCGTTATGAATGACTTACTCTAACAAACATACTGCCTATATATGCTCTACCTGCTCCAAGCTGTATTGACCAAAAATTCGGCATTGCAGCGTCATCTGTGACGTAACTACTCTGATCGCAATTTGCATCTATTACAAAAATGGATAGAACTTTTGCACACACCCAATACTTCCACATAAATCAATTTGCAACACAGTGTCTGAGATTAATTCCACAACAGAATTTTGATCATTGCTGCAAGAAGCCTTTATACTAAAACCAAAGTATAGTAAAGTTGAGTTGTGTTGTGCTGGAAAAGGAATAAAATAAGACCAACAAAGATAGATAAAAGAAAGAAATCTGTGCCCTATTGATTGAAATTCCAGATGTCTCACACAGAGCAGCAACATGACGAAGTAGAAATTAACTAGAAAGTTTGTTTTGTGAATTTCGAGAATGAATTCATAGCAAATGGTGATCTTTTCTGTCAAAAGTAATGACAGAAGTCACAATTAAGATAAGACATCATTAAGCTAGTTAACAGTATCTCCAATTTAATTCATTTTTAAAGCAACAAAAGTTCACAAACACAAAAAATGACGCTGAATTTTCAGTTGTAATGAGCACGTCTTTTGAATCCTTTCCAACGTGAATAAAATTTATCAGTTATTCATAGTCAATGGAACTAGTTAGAAAAAAGAAATCAACATCCAGAAACTGAAACAGCTACTTACTTCCACCACTGGCTATAAAGTATGTTACGAAAATTAACAAATGGTGAACAAAATGTTTTTCATACCAGAAGGAAGGTATCAAAGACAGATTTTCAAAATTGAACAGTTGAAAGAACAAATATAAAAGGAAACATGATATACTTCAACACCTCCTAGCGAAGGAATTTTGCATACTGACGAAGTATTCATGGCAAAAGCTACGCTAAGGAAAAGGAACTTTTCAAATACATCTCTCGGAAGCAGAAATAGCGAGGGAAAGGTTTGACCTTTATGCCCCGTAGTGAAAAAGCTGTGCATTATTAAAAGGGGATAATATTCTCCATCTTTACTGTAGGGAATGGGATACAGTAAAAAATGAAATTTCTCAATAGGGTTTTTATAATAGAAGTGGAAATACAGCTGCAAACAGAAATACAAAACACCACCTAGCAACAGAACTGTGAACTACAAAAAACTGAAGTACAAGGCTAAAGTGTTATATAGCATAAATGGTTTCCGGTGTTAAAAGATTTTTTTTTAATTGGACATTTTGAAGCACAGATAAAGAAAAACAGATTAAATTATTTGCAATTGCACCTCCTAGCAGAAAAAATGTGCATTATTTTAGGAAGAAAATATACACAAAATGTTTTCATAGTTAGTAGTACCTCCTGGAAAGAATTTTTTTTTTTAATCAGGTTTTTAGTCCCACATATATTGCTGCAAACATGTTGTACATTGAAACATGAATTTATACCCTTTAGTGGAACACTTGTGCATTAGTAAAATCTGAAATTATATGATAAACATTTCGCACTGGAAATGCTCTCAGATAAAAAAAAATTTCAAATCGGACTCTCAGAAGCAGAGAGATTGACAAAAATAAGATACACATCTATGCCCCTACTGGGATAAACTATACATTATTTTAAGCAGAAAGTATTCTGAAAATGTTTTATCGAGGTGAGCAGTATCAGTCCACGAAATAATTTTTTAAATCAAGTTTTGAGAAGTGCAAATTTTGCTGCAAATATATCAGACAAAGAAATATGCACTTATGCCCCTAGTGGCTAAACCATTCTTTACCAAAAATTAGAAATTATATGTACAGTATTTCCCACCAGGAGCTTTATCTGATGCAGAAAGAATTTTTCTAATAGGACTTTTAGAAGCAAAGATGTCGGGGAAATTACGATTTACCTTTACACCCCCCCCCAGACAAAAAATGTATGAATTACTTGAAAAAGAAACTGTATTCAAAATAGTCATTATAAATGGCATTTAATGGAGGAAAGAATTTTTTCAATCAGATATTTAGAAGCAATTACATAGAATAAAAATGTATTTTGAATTTGATTGCATCTGCATTTACACCCTTGCCAATGCAAAAAGAATTTGTCAAATTGGACTAATAGCTGCAGAGATGTGGTGTCCACAGATGGACAGACAAAATGATATTACAAAAGCACACACGTTTTTTTTACAAAATGAGTGCTAAAACTGGAGAAGTTCATCACTTGCTAAGAAATATGGAAACAAACTACAATGGAATTTCCTCCTACCATAGGGAATTGATGAATGATTTATCTACATCCTGCTTTGCTTTCAGGTTTCAATTACACAACTTTTCACTGAAGAATTGCAGACTCATTTTTGATTTCTAAAACAAATTTCATGAAGCTACATCACCCAGCTCATGGAAACAAGCTGACAAGTCAATGACTCCTGTTACACAATGCACCTGTTATTCTCAGCAGTGACACAAGATCATTTTTGCATGAGTAACAACTCATTAGGAGCAAAGTATTTATCTCAGTGAAAATGAATGCAAAAAGCTAGCTTCACTCTGAAGAAAAAGTGAGTTTATCTGTATCAATATTAATTTTTACATAACACTTCCTCCTCAAGTTTTCCAAATAGAATGTCACCAACTCTTATGTTAAACCACTCCTTCCTACCTAAACCATTGGCAAAACAAGAATAAGTTGCCCTTGCTATGACATAAGAAAGCTGTGTACAGGTCATGTCTGAACGCAATGTGTTCAGTCTCACAAGAAACCTTTCATTTATGATGAGGCAATTTCATAGAATAATGCATTATTACTGATGCAAGTTTTTCACGGACTAAATTGAAATTTAAGAAAAAATGCAATCCCTGAACATTTTAAATTTATTTAAGTTTCAGTCACCTTATAGCGGGTGGCGTAACAACCATCCCTGCTGCTGTGGGGTGATGCTAAAGAAGGGCATACTACAGCTTCTAGTTTTAGTTTTATGAAAAAAATCCCAGCGTGCACAAGAACAAATGATTAACCCAAAGATTCATATTTTTCTATATTTAACTTTGCCTAAATAAATTTCAAATTTTACTTTTAAAACACTGGATGTCTACAGATTGAAGCTATTTGGCTCCCGGTTGTAATATGATTACTCTGCAATGGGTTGTAATGCGATTGCTCTGCAATGGGTTGAAAATCATAAGACTGCTCTCTAATCACTGTCTCTGTGCAGCTGAGGAAAAGTATGAGGCCACCTGGGGATTTCCGGTGGAGGATGTGGAAAACAGTCAGTTACCTAGGATTATGTACATGATAGGAGCCACAGGGTTCGTACTCTTTTTTGGGGGAAAAAAATTCAAGGACTTTCCAGGCCTTTTCCAGGCCATATACAAAAAATTCCAGGATGATTACTACGCTTTACAGTATCATGCTCAAATTAGTTTTTAAAAGCAATTTCAGTTTTAAGTAATAAAAATGATGAAAGATGCAAATGGATTAGGGATGATAGGGGGGAAGGGAATAGAACTGTCCATAATTAGCATGTTCTCGTTGCGCTAGGCGCTTAAGCACTGCTGAATTCAGTCAGACCCCCAATGGTCAAATGATTGAAATGTGCTGATGTTCATGGAATGAAATGGTTGATCAGTTATGATAACCGCATAAAAGTTCGAAGGGGCGATTTCTTTTTACGTTATGCAACATTCTACATTACTCCAGTATTTATCTTGTCATCATCAACAATAGCAATGTAACTACCACTTACGATCGCGGATATCGGCCAACTGAAAATCTGCCATACAACTAAGGGATACAACACACAGGTATCATGTTACAGTGTATTGTAATTGAAAAAAAAAAAAAAAGATTTCAGAAATTAAAATCGAAAAAAAAAAAACTTTCAGAAATTAATATCAAGTCATGGTGTTTCAAAAATCCGCTTTCCTTTATAATGTTTAAAAACATGTAATGTTTTTTCTTTTTTTACCTGTCGTGTATAATAAAATGGGTTGATTTTTTTATGGAATCAGACGTCCATATGTCCAATTGTCTTCGTCTGAGTTCACACGTTAGCTACTGTGTACAAGTAGACATATTTTTTCAGCTCAAAAATATGTAGTTTTGTATGTATTCACAGTATAACTCATTCCGTATTCCCACAGAACAAAATTCAGCAGATACAAATGAAGAACATCAAGACCCACCCAACACCATGTTTCCGATTGTCTGCTGTTTATATTCAAGAAATGCGAATATGGATCAATGGTGAATGCAGCAACTATGGTTTTTATTTATTACCAAGAAAAAAAAAAGGAGCCTGAAAGCTGTAAAGCTGAAACGGATATTTCTCCCCCTCCCGAAAACATTCCGATTAAGTTCAAACAGCAGGAGCACGCGTCCACGCACACTCAACCTCTGGAATGTCCTGATGGAACGGCTTCTTTTCATTTGGCACATTGCCATAAATCACCACCTGCAGCTCACTGAAGTGTCTTCCTCCTTTACCTTAACTATAGGAGAAAACGCAAAAAAAAAAAAATGCTGCCCAATTTTCGACAAAATGACCAAATTTACGTCATAACGTTGCAATTTACTAAAATACGTTTATCTGCTGAATTTCGCCTAAATCCATTGAAAACTTTTTTTTAATTAGATTTTTTTATTAAAACAGTAACTCAGACATCTGAATAAAAATGTATGTTTGTAATTAAAATAGAGTCCATATCATCACAGAAACAAAATTTAAGGATCACTCTGTTTAAATAAACCATGGCATCTAAAAAAAAATAATTTGCTTGCTTTTCCCGTAATTTATAATTGCCGTTTCTTTTTTGAATCCGATTTTGCAACGGAAGATTTTTTTTTTTTTTTTTTGCATCTGCTTAAGTTTCAAACGGAATTCGGCGAAATTTGCACTAGAACTTTATTGTGATGTATTTTAACCACTGTAAAAATTTTACTGTGTTATTTTCAAAATTCCGGAAAATAGATTTCTGAAAATATCTCTTAGTCCTTTTGAGCCGTGGAAGTGATAAACAGGTGTTTGCTTTCTTCCCAACCAAGGGCTTCGGATCAGCGCTCCCAGCTGTCAATCAACCGTTGCTATGGTAACACCCTTTCTGCTCAAGGCTCACTGTCTAAAGAGGCACACATAATAAAAATTTCCAATGCTAACTTTTTAAGTTTTAAACCGATTCAAATGGAATTTTGGGAGTGAGCTTCTGTAATCCAATTATAGTAAATGTAAAAATTTCAGCCACTTTTGTGAAAAATTCGCAAAGATAGTTTTCTTATTTTTTATCATAAGTAGCCGAAGTCTCTTGAGGGGTGGGCCGGAAGCAAGCGTCTTAATGCAATAAACAAGGAGCAGATGAATGTGTTGTTCAGGCATACTCTTCACTGGTGGATGCCAGCTGACTTGGTAAACACGCGACCCCCTTGCAAATGCTAAATGTCTCTTCTTTCCCCTTCTGTTGTTCTCAGTAGTTGTCGGACGGACATCAAGCTCAGGGCTAGAGAATGCATCAAGCTCCCTTCCCTAACAGACCTGCTAGTAATCATCCAATTTTATTGCACTGGAAGTAGTGCTTCCCCCCCAGCCAAATTAGGATTTGGGCACATCCGAAACACCACTGTAGCCGGCGGTTTCTTTGAGAACAGAGGAGAGGAACTTAAAAAAATTAAGGGGTAACAGTCAGTAACACGATTTCCTAAAAGGGCATTTTTTTTAAGCACTAATTTCAAATTTCAAGGCTTTTCAAGACAGCATTAAAAAAATACCGTTTTTCCAGGATATTCCAGGCCTTGAAAACGTAATCATGATTTTCCAGGACTTTCCAGGTTTTCAAGCACGCGTGCGCACCCTGGAGCCAACATTTATTCACTGCAGCTACAGATCTGCGATGTATAAGAAGGTGATTTCTTCAAGTGGTTTTAGTTTTGGACAAAACAATTACACGTAGCTATTGCTTTTAGTTCTTCCTTAAATTGTAAGTAGGTCTATCCCAATCCCTGTGCGGAAACTTTAATATACACAAATGAATGACATTCACTTGCAAAATGTCGCAAAAGCGTCCAAGTGGAGCACGGTATCCGTGAAAGAAAAAAAGAGTGTGCGAAGAAACTCCAAAACTCTGCCAGTTCTTTTTGCCACAGAGTCAATTAAGCATGTGCCATTTCTGATGAAAAGAACGATTTGTTTATTATGTCAACTGTTCAAAGCAGACAGTTTATATAAACCAAGCACTTCAGAAACAAGCAAAAGTAAAACGGTTGATCTTGTAGTTATTAACCTTAACCATTTAAATATATTTGCATTTTTGAACTTCCCTTTTTGTTGGTAAAGTTTGATTAACACTTACCGCACGTGGGGCTTGGCTTTCAATTCTTATTTCCGTTATGTGGATGCGGCATGGGGGTTTTTCATTTAGTCGCGGGTCCACTTCATTTTTTTTTCCCCGTTGGTATTTATCTGGCCTTGTCATTAAATGAGTTTTTTTCCTTTGCTGCCTCCTCATTTACTTCAATAATTTTTCATAACCCGAGTAACTTTCGGTAATAATCCATTACCGTCATCTAGGGGACGTTTTGCTCCGACTAGCACGGACCGTGTCAGCTGGCCATTTCGGTGGTTCTCGCGGGCTGCTTCTGTTATCGGCTATTGCTTCTTCTTGGGCGTTGTGGCGCCACCTCTTGTTGGTCACTGATCTCATTTTTCGAACAAGTTTTGGTAATTTCTTGGACTGCTTATTTCTAAAAAGTTTTTTCCTAGTTGGTTTGCTCGGAATTTTGTTTGTTTGGCCCAAGTGGCGTTCTAAGGACGATGAAAGGATTGGAGGTCAGCTCAGATAATTTAAGTCCTCCCGCTCGGTTAGGCTAGCACCCTTTCCCATAGTGTATGAACTCGCTGGCAAAGGTAATCTAAAGTTATGAAATGACAAGCGTTGTTTGACATGTAAATCTGCGGATCCTAACCTGTGTTCTTCTATTGCGGATAATTGCTCCAACAAGTTTTGCAAAGCCTACAATACCATTTATAAGCTCACCTGTACTATCTGCAGCCTTAGCTATATTGGCCAAAGCAAGAATCCTCTTCATCTTAGGATAAATGGTCACAGGTCTCTAGTTAACAAGTTCTCCACTTCCGGTGTGAACCCCTCCACTAATGCTAGCCAGTACTCTACCTTTGAATTAGAGCATTTCCATAATCATGGTTTTGACAAAGTGAAAATAGAGGTACTGCATATTATCCCTGACCTCTATACTCGACTTGAAACTGAATCCCTTGAAATTTTGCAGCATCCGTCTCTTTATCCCTATGGTCTTAATTCCACTCTTTCTGACAATAAGCATAATCCGCATAAATTTTCTATACGTGAACTCTTCTTTCTTGTTAACAACAAGAGCTGCACCAGAGGTAATAGAGGACAGAGGTTATTTCGCACTTCAAGCAAGGTTGATTTTGCTAACTTGCAAATAACTCTGGAAAGTTTTAAAAATGGTACTAGTTTTGTTAAAAATTCTTACAAAATACTTAAGTCCTTAAAGCACTCTGTCCTTAAAAGTTTTTTTCAAATTCTGGAAAGAAACAGCTAACCATGTTGATAAGCATGTTTTTGCATTGGTGCTAGACATTCTTTAGCATATTCTTAAAGATAAAATTTCTCATAAAGAAATTTCCAGTAATTATGTGACCATCAGGTTTCTAAATAAAACCTATGATCATCTCAATGTTAGGAAGCTGTTCTACAATAATGCAATTTTTTTCCCATCCACAGGCACCAATCTATTGTAAGTTTTAAATATGTTAAGACCTTAGGGTCAACAGTTAAAAACTACAAACTTAATTCTTCGAGTTACATTCCTGTAGTTACTACATGTTCTTGTGATGAACATAAAGAAACAGTTCACTATGATAAGAATTACAAGCATATTATCACTGGAAACTTGAGTTTTGTTGAAAATGACAAGCTTAGGAATTTATTAGAGTATGGTTCTAAATTTAGACCTTCCTTCCAAATCTCCAAAGAGAGGATTCTTGAGAGCTTCACTCAAGATGTTAATAGGTACATTATAAAAACCAGTTTAACATACAATCAGCCTATTGAGGCCTTCGCAGAATGGAAATATCAGGTAATCAATAGCTTCTCTTATGAGTTGGCAGGTCTGGATATTTGTTTTGATAGAAATCTATTTTTCTCTGGAGATGCTAAAAGGTCACTCTCCAAACTACAAGACCTATTTATTTTTACCACTACGGATAAAGCTAGCAATAATTTTGCAATTATCTGTAAGAAGTTCTATTTTGAATTGTTAACTATGGAACTCAATAACAGAGTAACCTACGAGCCCGTAAGTTATTCCACTAAGCAGTTAGAAAATCGTTTTAAGGCATTCTTCAAGAAGCTTAAAATTCCACAAATAAGAAGATATGAGCCTGAATTTCCTTTTCTTTTTGCAACTGTTAAGTTTCATAAAGATCCAGTGAAGTTCAGATTCATAGCTAGTGGAGTCAGGAGTCATAAAAAGAAAATTGATCTAGCTTTTGAAAAAATCTTGAGGAAGGTTTTGAAACACATTAGTAACTGTACTAATTTGAAGTACAGAGATTTTTGGATAACTAATAATAATGCAGAAGTAATTTCCACTATACTTGAAGTAAATCCCTTAGATATTAATAGTTATGATTTTGAGAACCTATATACTAATCTGCCTCTGTCAGACATAATCACTACCTTTAAAAAGCTGTATGCAGAATTTAAACTTAACCAATTTGTTAATGTAGGAGCCTGGAACTCTTATCTTAATTGCTGCATTAAAAATAACCATATCTTATATAATAATACTCTCTATAAGCAAGTAAACGGTATCCCCATGGGAACGTCAACATCCACGAGTATTGCAAATCTATTCCTGTTCTTTAAGGAACATAAATTCATTAAAAATCACTCCACCTGCTCCAATAACTACCTTTACACATTTAGATATATTGACGATCTGCTGTGTATAAATAATTCAGAAGTTATAGAGAGTGATTTTGATAGTATCTATCCTAGCTCTCTTAACTTATGTAAAACCAACCACAGTAATCAGGAACTAGAGTTCCTAGACTTAAGCATTAAACTTAACAGAGGTAACCCATCTATTAGCCTCTTTGATAAAAGAATTAGTTTTCCTTTCAAAGTAATTAAATATCTACACTGGAATAATAACATATCAACCAAAGTAATTGAGAATGTACTAATTTCTCAGGTGCTTAGAATTTCAAGAATTTGCAGCAACAATTTGGACTTCAACTACCACATTAATATACTATTACAGTTTTTTTAGAGAACAAAATTCCTACTTCTTTCATCAAAAGAACTTTAAGAAAAATTATTCTGAACAATAGAGTAAGGTTGGCAGATCTGCTTTAATTTTCTACGCAGTTAATAATATGATTCTGACCAATGAAAGCCTTTTGGAAGTTGGCTAGAGGATGCCTATTAACTACAAAAAGGAACCTTAGTGCTATGGATAAGAAGGTCCTATTAAAAATAAAAAATTAAATAATATAGACAAAATCACAAAAAAAAGCTTAAAAATCTGTTTATAAAAGAAAATAAAAATAAATATAAAAGAAAACTAGTTATTCGCTCACTAGAATAGCTATACTAAAAATAGTAAAACTAACATTAAAATTAATAGGATTCTGAATAGTCTACAGAAGCTCACTAAGGTGATTAAATACATGCAAAGATTATTAAATACACTACTTGTGTATTTCATAATATTTCTCATGTATTCTGGAGAGTTAATTCTGCTCTTTCTGATCATACAGGTCCACAATCTTAATTATATATTTTTTTTCTCTAGTTAAAATCTCCGCGAGTAGGATTTTTCAGTGTGTGGAGGCCTTCAGCCCCACCCACTCTGCCCCCCAGCGACTAGGGAGTGGCAGGAGGTTTAGAAGTTTGGGTTAAAAGGTCGGCCATGTTTCCTCAAGAAAGGAAGAAGTTCAGTTGCATAAGAGGTAAGCTCTCTTCATTGTCTTTGGGTTTTGGGATTTCCAAGTTCAATAATGATTGAACTTCTTGTACTTTTTTTCTTTTTTTGTTTTCAGCTTTTAGACACTGGCAAGTCTATTAACTTTTTTGCAGATTTTAACTCTTTCTTTTCTGGGTAACTTTGCGCATTTTTTAGGGAACTAAGGCCAAAACAGCTGGCCGTTTCATTGTTCTTGTAATTTGCGCTGTGTTTTCAATGTAGTTAAGTTCTTAATAACTACTTAATTATGCACTTAAAGCACTTCTGAAATACTTTGTACATATTGCAACTAATTGTTCATGTCATATAACCTTCACAATGCGTTTAATTAATTATTGTCTTTATTATATTCTCGTTTTTGTGTTGTCAGAAGTTGTGGAGTAGGGGGTTTTTATAATCCAGTTTTCTTTCAAGAATCTGTGTTTTAAAAAAATTAATATCTCCTTTTTTATTGCAATGTTAAGAATTTGTAATACTTTTGTATTGCTATTCAGGTTTAAATTCTCTCTCAGGCGAACTTGGTAATTTGTTATTGCTGAACATTATTTCTGATTTATTATGTCACTCTTACAACTTGAGTTTTCTATAATCTTCTTTCTGTTTAATAGTAACAGATTAAGAGCATGGGTCGGGCCAGGAAAGTTATGGATGCTAGCTAAATTGTTAACTAAAGCTTGGTCACGCAACTCTGCGGAGGCCATGACATTTATATATATATATTCTTTAAAATATATATTTTTAAAAAAAAATTTTTGGTGGGCTTATTACTTGCATCTATGACTTTGCAGAAACCAATTTCCAAATAGGTCTTTGTGGAAGTGAGAAAATGCAGAGTTTTTGCTGGTCCTTGATAAAGCCAAGGCTCAGTATTCTCGACACTTTCTACATTCAGTTGTTTTATTTTTCTCTTTTTACTCACACCGGTCAATACATAACCTTTTCTATGTTGTACTTGGTGTGAGTCAAAAATTTTTTTTACTTCAGTCGCTTAATAGAATATATCATCATCATCATCATTGTCAACCATTATCAATCCACTGCTGGACGAAGGTCTCCCCAAGTTTCCTCCACAACGGTCTGTCTTGTGCCAGTCTCCTCCATGTCACCCCTGCATACTTTCGAATTTCATCCACCCATCTCCCATGTGGTCTTCTTCTGGGTCTTTTCCTGTCCCTTGGAATCCAATCTAAAATTTCGGCTGTCCATCGATGATCTGTCCTTCTGGCAGTATGTCCAGCCCATTGCCATTTCAGGGATTTAACTCTGATCATGATGCCTTCAACTCTTGTCATTTTTCGGATCCACGTGTTCCTCTTATCTCTCCTGGTTACACCAAGCAAGTACCTCTCCATGCTTCTTTGAGTTGTCTGCAGCCTTTGTATGTCTCTTTTAGTTAAGGTCCACGTCTCTGCACCATACGTAAGCACTGGAAGGATGCATTGATCAAACACTTTTCTTTTAAGACATAATGGCATATTGCTCTTGAAAATTATGCTGTTTCTTCCAAAAGCTCTCCAGGCAAGTTTTGTACGCCGATTAATTTCTTCATCAATGTGACCCTCACTTGATATCTGCTGTCCAAGATAAACGTACGTGTCTGTTATCTCCAGCTTTTCTCCATCAATCGATAAATCTTCATTTCTTGTAAAAGCATTGAACATCACTTTTGTCTTCTGAAAGTTCATTTTTAATCCCACTTCTTTACTCTTGTCAGCAAGTTCCTGGATCATACTCTGCAGCTCTGATGGGGTAGTTGCAAAAATGACTATGTCATCAGCAAAACGAAGGTGGGTTAGATAATCTCCATGAATCTTTATCCCCTTGTTTTCCCAGCTCAGCGACTGAAAAACACCCTCCAATGTGGCATTAAAGAGCTTCGGAGATATGGTGTCACCTTGTCTCACTCCCTTTCCAATTTTTATGTGTGTTGTATTTTCAAACAGCCTAATCTTTGCACTTGCATTTTCATAGATGTTATTAATAATATTAATGTATGCATCTTCAATACCGCAGGATTTCAGAGCCATTGCAACTGCTGATGGTTTCACCGAATCAAAGGCTTTTTCATAATCGATAAAAGCCATGCACAATGGAAGTTCATATTCCCTCGCTCTTTCAATTAGTTCTCTCAGCACGTGGATATGATCTATTGTGCTGTAGCCACTCCTGAATCCAGCTTGTTCTCTCGGTTGAGCCATGTCCAGTGTTACCTTCAAGCGGTGTGAAAGAACTTTAGTGAAGATTTTATAAACTACTGATAGGAGGCTGATAGGTCTGTAGTTTCTGAGATCCTCAATGTCACCTTTCTTATGTAGCAGGATCATTGTAGCGGTGTTCCAATCCTCAGGAATCTTTCCTTCATTAAGGCATCGAGTGAAAATTTGGGCGAGTACTGTTTCGATTTCTCCACTTGCTTCTTGTATGATGTCTACAGTAATTCCATCTTCTCCTGGAGCTTTTCCTCGCTTCATGTTCTTGATTGCATGTGCAACTTCTGCTGGAAGGACTGGAGGAACTCTGGTACTGGTATCTTTCATGATGTCTGGAGTGCATATATCATCCCTTTCATATAATTTGGAGTAGAAATCTTTCACTCTTGTCAAAATTTCGCCTCTATTTCTTGTTACAGAACCATCTTCTTTTCTCAGTGCCATAATCTGTTTTCTTCCCTTACTGAGATGTCCCTTTGCTATCTTTAGGCTTTGGTTGTTTTCAATTGCTTTCCTCACTAGTTCACAGTTGAATTTCCTTACGTCTTCAGTGATACTTTTTCTTACTGTCTTGCATAGCTCTATATATTCCACTTTGGAAGTCACATCTTCTTTGGTTGTCCTCATCTCTCTTCTTTTTTGCATCAACATTTTGGTTTTTCCTGATAATTTGTTCACATGCAACTTGTTCTTAGACCCAGCTAATTTTGGTGCTGTTTCCATAAGAGCTTTGGTTACTTTTCTGTTAACTTCAGAGATGTCCACTTCTTCCGATGTTAGGCCTTCTAAAGCAGACAACCTGTTCTTCAGTTCTAACTTGAAGGTATTATGGTGTTTTTTAAGGTTGGTTATGTTAATAGATTTTGTTTGTCTTATGAGCTTGCCACGTTCAAGTTTAGTGTTGAGGTGCATCTTACATCTCACCAATCTATGGTCACTACCTGTGTTGAACTTGTTTAGCACACTGCAGTCTTCTATGACGAATTTTTTGTTACACATAATAAAATCAATTTCACTTGTCGTCCCATTTGGATGTCTCCATGTCCATTTCCTGTGTGGCTTTTTCTTGAAGAAGGAGTTCAAGATGAAAAACCCTTCTGCCTCTGCAAACTCAACGAGAGTATTTCCACGCTGGTTTCTGTTGCCATGACCGAATTTACCTACTGAAGTTTCATTCTGTTGCCGTTGCCCTATTTTTGCATTGAAATCTCCCATAATTATTTTCAAGTGCTGCTTACCTTTATTATTTAGATGACAAATTTCCTCATAAAATTCTTCAATTTCTTCTTCAGGATGACTTGTGGTGGGTGCATAAGTTTGAATAATCTGAGCCTGGTATCTTTTCGAGAGTTGGATAACAAGTCGTGCAGCTCTGTCAGAGGAACTTTCAACTTCTACAACTTTATCCTTCAGTTTCTTGTTTATTATAAATCCAACACCACTAGTTCTGCCAGTATCTGTCCCACGATAGTAGAAGAGATTTCCACTTTTCAGTTCAATGAGATCTTCTCCTTTTCTCCTTACCTCACTTAGCCCCACGATGTCCCACTTGATCCTTTGTAGTTCCTCTTCCAATTCAAGAAGCTTTGAATCAGAAGATAGGGAGCGTCCATTGTAAACAATGGGAGCGTCCATTGTATCCATGGTAAACAATGGACGCTCCCTAATAGAATATATATACATATATATATATTACTATGGGATGTAAGGTCAGGTGATGCGTAACATCACAGCCTCTCCTTGACAAATGTCAACCCCGCCTTCTCGTGGTGCATCCTGTTCCCACTAAAGGGGCTCTGACGACCGCCAATAGCGGTATAACTATACCATCGGGATCAGAGGAAATTCTATCCCACACTCACCAACCCGCTTGGCCAGCGTGGTGAGTTATGGCCAAACCCCTCCAAAATGACTCCACAACTTAAATCTTGGCCCTCAGTCTCCGGCAGCTGGAATGTACCTGGCCAAGGCAGCGGCCAGTGCGACATGAAGGCAGAGGGTGCTAAGAATCCCCGGAGGACCGGACTAGGCTGCCATCTGATGCTGACCTTGGCAACGTACAATGGACGCTCCCTATCTTCTGATTCAAGGCTTCTTGAATTGGAAGAGGAACTACAAAGGATCAAGTGGGACATCGTTGGGCTAAGTGAGGTAAGGAGAAAAGGAGAAGATCTCATCGAACTGAAAAGTGGACATCTCTTCTACTATCGTGGGACAGATACTGGCAGAACTAGTGGTGTTGGATTTATAATAAACAAGAAACTGAAGGATAAAGTGGTAGAAGTTGAAAGTTCCTCTGACAGAGCTGCACGACTTGTAATCCAACTATCGAGAAGATACCAGGCTCAGATTATTCAAACTTATGCACCCACCACAAGTCATCCTGAAGAAGAAATTGAAGAATTTTATGAGGAAATTTGTCATCTAAATAATAAAGGTAAGCAGCACTTGAAAATAATTATGGGAGATTTCAATGCAAAAATAGGGCAACGGCAACAGAATGAAACTTCAGTAGGTAAATTCGGTCACGGCAACAGAAACCAGCGTGGAAATACTCTCGTTGAGTTTGCAGAGGCAGAAGGGTTTTTCATCTTGAACTCCTTCTTCAAGAAAAAGCCACACAGGAAATGGACATGGAGACATCCAAATGGGACAACAAGTGAAATTGATTTTATTATGTGTAACAAAAAATTCGTCATAGAAGACTGCAGTGTGCTAAACAAGTTCAACACAGGTAGTGACCATAGATTGGTGAGATGTAAGATGCACCTCAACACTAAACTTGAACGTGGCAAGCTCATAAGACAAACAAAATCTATTGACATAACCAACCTTAAAAAACACCATAATACCTTCAAGTTGGAACTGAAGAACAGGTTCTCTGCTTTAGAAGGCCTAACATCGGAAGAAGTGGACATCTCTGAAGTTAACAGAAAAGTAACCAAAGCTCTTATGGAAACAGCAACAAAATTAGCTGGGTCTAAGAACAAGTTGCATGTAAATAAATTATCAGGAAAAACGAAAATGTTGATGCAAAAAAGAAGAGAGATGAGGACAACTAAAGAAGATGTGACTTCCAAAGTGGAATATATAGAGCTATGCAAGACAGTACGAAAAAGTATCACTGAAGACGTAAGAAAATTCAACTGTGAACTAGTGAGGAAAGCAATTGAAAACAACCAAAGCCTAAAGATAGCAAAGGGACATCTCAGTAAGGGAAGAAAACAGATTATGGCACTGAGAAAAGAAGATGGTTCTGTAACAAGAAATAGAGGCGAAATTTTGACAAGAGGAAAGATTTCTACTCCAAATTATATGAAAGGGATGATACATGCACTCCAGACATCATGAAAGATACCAGTACCAGAGTTCCTCCAGTCCTTCCAGCAGAAGTTGCACATGCAATCAAGAACATGAAGCGGGGAAAAGCTCCAGGAGAAGATGGAATTACTGTAGACATCATACAAGAAGCAAGTGGAGAAATCGAAACAGTACTTGCCCAAATTTTCACTCGATGCCTTAATGAAGGAAAGATTCCTGAGGATTGGAACACCGCTACAATGATCCTGCTACATAAGAAAGGTGACATTGAGGATCTCGGAAACTACAGACCTATCAGCCTCCTATCAGTAGTTTATAAAATCTTCACTAAAGTTCTTTCACACCGCTTGAAGGTAACACTGGACATGGCTCAACCGAGAGAACAAGCTGGATTCAGAGAGTGGCTACAGCACAATAGATCATATCCATGTGCTGAGAGAACTAATTGAAAGAGCGAGGGAATATGAACTTCCATTGTGCATGGCTTTTATCGATTATGAAAAGCCTTTGATTCGGTGAAACCATCAGCAGTTACAATGGCTCTGAAAACCTGCGGTATTGAAGATGCATACATTAATATTATTAATAACATCTATGAAAATGCAAGTGCAAAGATTAGGCTGTTTGAAAATACAACACACATAAAAATTGGAAAGGGAGTGAGACAAGGTGACACCATATCTCCGAAGCTCTTTAATGCCACATTGGAGGGTGTTTTTCAGTCACTGAGCTGGGAAAACAAGGGATAAAGATTAATGGAGATTATCTAACCCACCTTCGTTTTGCTGATGACTTAGTCATTTTTACAACTAGCCCATCAGAGCTGCAGAGTATGATCCAGGAACTTGCTGATAAGAGTAAAGAAGTGGGATTAAAAATGAACTTTCAGAAGACAAAAGTGATGTTCAATGCTTTTACAAGAAATGAAGATTTATCGATTGATGGAGAAAAGCTGAGATAACAGATACGTACGTTTATCTTGGACAGCAGATATCAAGTGAGGGTCACATTGATGAAGAAATTAATCGGCGTACAAAACTTGCCTGGAGAGCTTTTGGAAGAAACAGCATAATTTTCAAGAGCAATATGCCATTATGTCTTAAAAGAAAAGTGTTTGATCAATGCATCCTTCCAGTGCTTACGTATGGTGCAGAGACGTGGACCTTAACTAAAAGAGACATACAAAGGCTGCAGACAACTCAAAAAAGCATGGAGAGGTGCATACTTGGTGTAACCAGGAGAGATAAGAAGAGGAACTCGTGGATCCGAAAAATGACAAGAGTGGAAGACATCATGATCAGAGTTAAATCCCTGAAATGGCAATGGGCTGGACATACTGCCAGAAGGACAGATCATCGATGGACAGCCGAAATTTTAGATTGGATTCCAAGGGACAGGAAGAGACCCAGAAGAAGACCACATGGGAGATGGGTGGATGAAATTCGAAAGTATGCAGGGGTGACATGGAGGAGACTGGCACAAGACAGACCGTTGTGGAGGAAACTTGGGGAGACCTTCGTCCAGCAGTGGATTGATAATGGTTGACAATGATGATGATGATGATGATATTACTATACCAACTTGCCTTTCCCAACATAAAACATACTAGATGTATCGCCACTTACAACCTGTGTGAGAATTCCCTTACTGTATTTTGGACCACGTATCAATTGTGAGGAGCCTTAATATGTTAAAGATGCTGATTCAATCAAAGATGCGAATTAGAGTCTTTACATTAACAGGTTTCTTTGAAGCAAAGTCACACGATGGTGATATTTCAAACATGCTTGTTAATTTATATTGTGCTCTGAAAATAATTCGGTTAAAACCTAAAACACAAATGAAAATAAACTAGTGCACTCTTTGCCCAAAAAAAGAAAATTAAGCATCCAGAAGGAACTGTCCAAACAACCTAAAAATTGGAATGTGCAATGTACATGTATAGGAGAGGAAATGGTTGCAATTCCAGAGCAATTGAAAAGGTCGTGCTGCCAATCACATTCTTCGCAGTTTGCAAATAAATAGTTTGGGCAATTGATAAAAAGCGTTGAAAATATTGGAAATTACCTTTTGTAACTTTTTTAATGACGACCAAGCAAAAAAAATCTTTAATTTTTATTCTATTTGGTATTTAAAAAAATGAAATTCAAATGTTAGTTACCTTTTTTTCATTGTTTACATTGCGTGTGAGACTGAAAGCAATTACGTGAAAATAGCGATGCAATCACTGACGTAAGACTTATTATAACACTTTGTTTTTATGGTTTTATAAATAATGAACGGGAATTATAGAGGATAAATTTTTAAGGTACTTCACCTCTCAAATTTTCGAACTAGACACTAGATCATCTTCAGGAGGTCTGGCGACCAAGCCCGATAGATTTTCCATCTAGCATGGTCATTGATGTTGCCACCTTGTGTCTTGTAAATTTCCAGGGATTCCTATAATTTCTGAATAATTGTGTGGGATTGATGTTTGATTACTTGCAAGGTGTCCCAGACCATTTTGTGGCCAGTTTGTTGTATGTGCCTGTCTAATCCTGTTTTATTTGAATCGTTCCTTATTGCTGCTTTGTGTTCTTTAATTCTGGAGGTTAACCTTCATCCTGTTTCTCCTATGGTTTCTCCACATGAACACTCCCCATGAAGTCATTATTAGAATTTATGATTTCTATAATTCCAATAGAGCATGAAAAAAAACTGGTGACTTCAGTTATTTGGCAAAAAAATTAAAAAAAGAAGTTGACCAATGGTTTGGCAAAAACTTTAAAAAGCCACAGCAACTGCTGCAGTTAGACCATTTATTCAGATAAAACAGCTATACAAGTGGATGGACTAAGTCACTACATTGTAGTACCACCTCTAGCTTGAATACAAGTGGTTACTCAGTGTGGTATAGACACATACAGTTCATGGATATTGTCCTCAAGTATAGCATGCCAAATGGTGTCCAAACTGTGGGCCAGTTAGCAGACATTCCGAGATGGTTGTAGATGGTGTTCCATTATGTCCCAAACATGTTCAGTCGGTTAGTGGTCGGGCGATTAAGCTGGCAATGAAAAGATGTTAACATTATGGATGCAGGCCTGGGAGAGCTGTGCGTCGCCGGGCATTATTCTGCTGGAAAATTGCTCGGTGATGTTGCAACAGCTATGGCAACACGACAGGTCATAGAATGCTGCGCATCATTGAGCTGTGAAGATGACACACAGGACTACCAAGGGTGCCTGGCCGTCATAGGAAATGGCTTACTAGAAAGTCACTCTTGGTGTGCGAGCCACGAGTAGTTCCACAGTAAACGCAAGAACTGTGCACTGGCTGGCTCATGTCCAGACACATGCGCTGATCATCAGCATCAAGTGCAAACCATGACTCTTCACCGAAGACAAGATGCCACTGGACACTATCCCACATTGACTGGGCCTGAAACCACTGCAACCAGTGCCAGTGATGCTTGTGGGTCAGTGGTAGGTGGTGGAGTGGCCTTCTTGAATGTAGTCCTCATGGCGTAAGTTGTCTGGCTATGGTCCAGATGGTCACTTCTGTACTCTTAGACAATGCAACACCACCATGGACGGTTGAGAGTGACTAATTCGGTTCTGTTCATGCTGCTCTCACAATCACTCAATCCTTACATTGTGTCATTGCTCTCTGCCGTCCACTGCCCATGTACCACTGGGCTGTGCCCTCCTCAACCCATAGGCACCAGCATCATATGATTGCCAAGTCACTCTAACCCAAATGCCTGATGATACGACTTGACACACTCTCAGACCAATTATGCCCGCTCTCAAACACGTTCAACTGTTCGTAGTGTTTGCAGATCCGACATCAAGGCACCCCCACAGTTCATGGAGGTTAATGCAACCGCAATCCGCTGTCACAATTGTCCCTGCACATGAGCTTTGCTCCTTAAACACCTCCTCAATGCATGGTTCCCGTGCACTGTTGCAGGCCACTATTTAGTTGTTAGACATTATTTTTTAAACTATTTGCATGTTTGGCCCCGAGGTACTTGCACGCTGAGTTTCATCAGAATCGAACGACTCTCTCGAGGGCTTCGGTTTTTCTGGCAGAGTGTATTTTAAAAAGAACTAAAGTATGTACTTGATTTTGTGTAATGCTATTAATTTTCACTTAATAAAATTTTAGTAATGTAACATGATTTCTTATTCATTTTGATATTTTTTTTTTTTTTTATAAGTAAATGTCTTCCTACTACACAAAGTAGATTTCCACATTTAATTCATTCCAGAAACTTCCGAGATGGACATGGATGCTTCAAAATACAGTGCATACTAAGTACACAACATATAACTGCATTTTTCCTAATTAATGTGTTTTTAAGTTACTACTAATTATTTTTGGTTAACCATAATTAACAAAATAGATGAAACCCATTGGAATCAATAGTTTCTTTTTTTTTTGTTTTTTTAAAGAATAAACTCATGAAATAACAAATGTAAACTTTATTAGATTGACAAATTAATTCAACCACTTTAGTAAAGACAACAGTCCAGGTTCACAATTTTTTTTTTTTTTTTTTTTGACTGAAGGTTTAACGACTGCCGTGAGCAACTCAATGGGCTATAAGCAGTCGCCCGTCCCTAATTTACGGTCACTGGTTCCAGGAAAGGGAGAGAGCCAGTGCCGTAATACAAACACAACATCCATGCCTCACCAGGATTAGAACCCAGACCTTTCACGAACGAATCATCATAAGCCAGTGCTTACACCACTGCGCCACCGGGGCGGCCAGGCTCGTGACGAGCATCACGACTGCACCCTTTTTCAGTGGTAAAATGTGAGGCGGAAGTCCACTCTTCTCGATCGTGTACAAAAATTCAACTGGATAGCGCACTCTTTCACTCTAATCTTCAGTCACAACTGTGTTTGTAAATGTTGTTGGAATGAGATTCGCGTTGCGAGTATTGTTCACCCATCAGAATCAACGGTTAGTTTTTTTTTGTCTTTTTTTTAATGAATAAACTCTTATGAAACAACAAATGTAAACTTTATTTGATTGACATATTCATTCAATCACTTCAGTAAAGACAATAGTCCAGGTTCGTGATTTTTTTTTTTACTGTAAGTTTAACGATGACTGAGCAACTCAATGGGCTATAAGCAGTTGCCTGTAATATTTTCACTAACAATGGTCAACAAAATGCTTATTTTCATCTTTACATAATGGGAAACGTCTTACCTACGTGAATAAACTGGATAGAATGAATATTAAATTGTATATATACACTGAAGTACCAGAAAAACTGGTACACCAGTCTAATACTTGGTAGGTACCCACGGGAGCGCAGGACTGCAGAAATATGATGGGGCATGGACTCCACTAGCTTCTGGAAATATGCTGTAGGCAATGCACACCACACTTCCTGCAGAGCGTTATACAATTTGGGTGTATTCCAAGGTCTCGGATCCCTGTGTTCGATAGCGTATTGCATGACATCCCAAATGTGTTCTATCATGTTAAGATCTGAGGACTTGGGTGGGAATGGCACCACCCAGTGTTGCTGATTTGGGGGAAAAGTCGCTAAATTTAGGGGATTCTGGATTGGCGTTAGCGACGAAAACAGTAGTTTGGGATTAGCGACTTTTTTAGGGGATTTTGTTTTGATTTAACAATTTCAGCGATTTCTTTTATTTACAGTTTTAAGCATTTTAAATACGGTTTTTGAATCAGGAGAATGTCTTCACTTTCCGCAGACCTAATAGCCATAACCGTGAATTTTAATGCTTGTAGAATGCAATCCCTTTTCTTTCTCGCCTTTGTTTACATCAGTCACAGACGCTCGATGAGTTTGCCTGGGATCCCTTAGACAGCGAGTGTGATGGTGGTGGGACTTACTACAGTGTATCCACTAGCAGAAATATTCTATCATTATACAAAACTTTTGTTTTATTCTTCATTAAAACAAAAGTTTTGTTTAATACACTAAATAAAAGTAACAGTAACATGTAACTGGGTAAAACGTTTGCTTTTGCAAGAAATTTCATCTTCAACGTTATAATTTATTGGTTCACCATGCTTTACATTAAGTATTTTTAGCTGGTCTTCTTAGCCATTTGAAACTTGTTTCTGTAACCTCCCCTAAGTCTGTGTACAATTAAAGCCATATTACCATTCACCCGAGTTGGGTCCGGGTTCGAATCTCGGTGAGGCATGAATGTTGTGTTTGTCTTTCAGCACTGGTTCTCTCCCTTCCCTGGGAACAGTGGACTTAAATTAGAAATAAGTGATTTCTTACAGCCTATCGTGTTTCTCACAGTGTTCGTTATCTCCCACTCAGCCATATTAAGTAACAAAGGAGTCACATTCACTTCTTTTTACATTATTAATTTAAAGTGTCAAATAGATAATAATAGCAATGTGTCATTTAATTGTAAATGACGCACAGATAAGTACGAAAATTTAGCATAATAAAAAATCTGATTTTTAGGGACTTTTCTCCACTTTTGGAGACTTTTTATGGCTAATCTGGACATTTTTGGAATGAGTGAGTTGGCAACACTGGCACCACTCCAAACTCAGATGAATGCTCATCTAAACTTAATGTGGTGTCCTGACACTTGTGTGGAGGTGCATTGTCCTGTTGGAACAGGCCCAACTAATCACCATGAATGAAGGACATGAACGGGTGTACCTCGTCAGAAAGGATGCGCACATAGCGTTGGCCGGTCGCAGACGTTTGTAGACGTACCAGGGGTCCCAGTGAAGTCCAGCTAAACACACCCCATACCATTACAGACCCCCTCCCCCAGCCGGTACAGTTTCCTGTTGACAAGCGGGATCCATGGCTTCATGGGGTTTGTGCCACACATGAATCCCCTTCCATCTGCCCGATACAGTTGGAAACGCGACTCGTCAGACCAGGCTACTTGTTTCCAGTGGCGGTGTTGTCGTGCCCAAGCGAGGCACATGGCTCTGTGTGTCATGCACCCATCAAGGAGACTCTAGTTATGCATCAGTTCCCAAGGCCCATATAGTGCAGGGTACGTTGCACAGTCCGGACACTGATGCTTGTTGAGGCTCCAGCATTGAATTCCGATGATACCTGCAAGAGTGTTGCACGCCTATCGCCTGAAACGATTCTTGACAACTGACGATGGTCACGTTCACCTAATGTCTTTTTACGGTCACACTGGTATCGTAGGTTGGAGGTTTCGCCGGAATTCTTGTAGTCACGGTACACCCTTACAATGGTCGTCCGTGAAAATCTGAACTTTGTGTCTACCTCCGAAATACTATGGCCCATCTCACGAGCGCCAACTACAACACTGCGTTGAAAATCGCTTAAATCGTTATTGCCATTCTCATGCCGAAAACAGCTCTGACAGCTAGCAAGGATGTCTATCACTTTATATACGCACTGGCGGACGCAACCGAGTATGCGCATAGATGACGTTGCTACGTATTTTGCATAAGTTCATCTGTACCAGTTTTTCTGGCACTTCAGTGTACATCACACAGTCCAACGGCATAACGCAAGCAGGTCTTCGAGAGTGTTTGCTGTTCTGACGAGAAGAACTTTGATACCAATACATGCCAGTATTGTTTCGCGCAATGGTTGGCTCAGAAAAAGACTACGGACTTTGAACTATGTCAGTCCCTCCATGCTTCCGCCTTCAACAGCACGTGAGTCAACCACAGGCAATCGATTTTCAATCGCACACTTCTTCCATAGACTTTACATGGGAAATTTGCTGCCCCACAATGCCCAAACCATTGTCCCAATCTCATTTTTCTCTTTGACTGGCACATCTACATGGTAAGACCTTTATTTTGATAACTCACCCATATCTTTACGTTCAGCCGTTCTCTCAAAATAGGACTCACAGGAAAAAAACTATAGAATTAATATATAGATTTGGGTTACTTAAAAATTATTGGCAAATTTGAAGTAACACCACCCTTGATGTAATGCCAAAATATATGCAACAAAAGATGGTGGTACATCAAGGGTTGACTGCACTTCCTTTTTTTTTTTTTTTTTTTCTTGCATCAGACTACCCGATAAGAGGGTGCAACAAAACCCCATATAAAATATTACTTTCACAATAATATCAATAATAAATATGACAAGAAGTTCAATAATGATTTGGTCATTTTTAGGAGCAATTCAAAAAAGTGAAAGTGGAGTAATTAGGTCCTGATGTATAAGCATATTTTTGACAAAGAAATGCTGAATTTAATTGTAATCATGGTTTTTTGTTTTTTTTTACAATTTCTCAGAAAACTTGAAAAATGTATCACCCTTGAGTGGTAATCAAACCTAGGTACATCTCCTAGTTACCATTCACAACTAAACTTTCATCACCCAGGAAACTGCATTTTCAGGCCATACTCAATAGGAAGTTGAAAAAAACAACAGCTTGTACCAGTTGGAGAAAGAAATGTCTCCTCATATGCAACAATCATCAATCCAAGTTTTGGACATGAATTGAGAGACAGAATTTTTAATTGTTCCTTAAGGACAATGAAATTTTCAATTATTTAAGGAGTTGGCCATATAACAGCTACTGTAATTTCTGTCATATAATCCACAGATTGTGTGTTAAAAGAGGGTATAAAGTTTAGCTCTGTGGATAATACATCCCTTTAAAACTAACTTTTTTGGTGGCATTTTGATTTTTAAAAAGTCTGCACTGTAACTGCACAGTAGAGGTATAGTTTAAAAAAAAAGTACCAAAAATGTGTTAAAAATGAATACAATACAAAGATAGTTCAAAAAGAATTTTTTTTTTTTATTGGAGGTTTAACGACCACCGTGAGCAACTCAATGGGCTATATAAGCAGTCACCCGTTCCTAATTTAGGGTCACTGGTTCCAGGGAAGGGAGAGAGCCAGTGCCGTAAGACAAACAACATCCATGCCTCACCGGGATTCGAACCCGGACCCCTTTTGGACGAATGATCAGAGGCCATCGCTTAGACCACTGCGCCACCGGGGCAGCCAAAAAGAATTGGAAACAAAGTCTTTGTTTTGTACTTATGAACAAATATGATGCAACAAAAGTGGTACTATTTTCCTTTGTGGAAAATTACATGCTGGTTGACACTCAGCAGAACACAAGTTTATAGGTGCCCCTGACCTATCCCACAGCAGTGTGAAATTTGTTCAAGAATTTTGCATTGCAAAATTTGCCATGTGAAATATTTTTTTAACACGCCACTGCACTGTCTGTTGAAAATGAAACACCCAGAATGACCTGAGATATCAAAGTAAAATTTACAAGGTATATTACTTATGATACAAGATGAAAGTGATCAGAAGTACAGACCTCTAAGCGATGTGGAACACACAATACTCAGTACCTTGTGTACATCCCACAAGTGGCAATAACAGCTTGTACATGGCATCGAATGCAAGAGGTTCTGGATTTCCAACTGTGGAAGGTCTTTTCATGCAGTTTCTGTTTGTACTCAAAGTCCATTTTGAGTAACTCGCAGCAGAGGCTGAAAGCCAGCTGTTGAGTGACAATATCCCATACTAGTTCAGTGGATGACAAATCAAGTGGATGTGCTGGCCAAGGAAGACTTAGCATATATCAGGCATCCAGGAGCTGCAAGACATTCCACGCCACACGTGGTCAGGTGTTGTCCTGTTGAATGATGGCAACAAGAAGCATCAGCAGACATGGCAGCACTTCAGCCTCCACTACTTCCACAATATACCACTGGGTGGTCATGGTTTGAGCAACGTGTAGGAGATGAGAAACTGAATGGAACCCCATAGCACCTACACCAGAATGCATAGTTTTAGTTGGGTCCATATGATGCTGCATAATGCATGCCTCCAGTGTCATTCACTACAGTGTCACCACACAAGGATACATCCATCGTGAGTAATTACGCTGAACTGCAACTCATCTGAAAACACTGATGTCATTCATCATGTCAGTGTTGCTGTTCCTTGCTCCACTGCAGATGCTGATGGCTATGGTTTAAGGTCAAGGGAAGTCAAAGCGACAGACAAACAATGAGGCCTCCCTGAAGCAAGCGGCATCAGACAGAGCTTGCAGCCAACCCTAAATGTGATACAAATCTCCACTGTTGAGTTAAACCTTGAAACATGGCTGTTCAGCCATACAATGAAGTCTCCCCACGAGTTCCTCTGTAGCTGGGATTTAGATCCTTTATGCGGGTGCATCAGACTTTCCTCTTCACGCTGACACTATATTCACATCACTGTGCTTGCATTTTGTCCAATATGAGAGGCAATGTCACAGAAAGTTCACCTACTTCCAGTAAAATACATCAGCCTTACTCAAAATCCATCAACTATATATATAAGGGTCTTGTCTACAGCGGCACGGCCAACTCTTACTACCACAATTCCCACGAATCGACTATGACAACTTCCCCTGCTTTAATGAATCCTGCGGGACAGCTATGATGGCTTGGCTAGCACCAATCATTTGCATGTGTGCTGAGGTTGTATTCATTATTTGCATTTTCTCATGTGACCTATCCATCCTGAAAGTTTTGCTCTGATTTAATGTGCAGCAAAAAGAATTGGTTCAGTTTTGGAAGTTTCTTGGTGCACTCTTTTCTTTCACCGATACTGTGCTTCACTTGGGTGATTTTGTGACATTTTGCAAATGGATGTCGTTCACTTGTATATTAAAGTTTCCATACAGTGAAGGAGACAGACATTTTCTATAAGGAAGAACTAAAAGCAATAGCCAATTGTTTGGTCCAGAGTATAAAATGTGACACAGAAGTTTGACCAACAGACAAACGCACTTGCACATCGGTAGGTGAAAGATGGCAAGTGATACTGCATTTATTCAACACTGCATTCGTTAAAACTTTCAAGAAAAAAGTGCTGCAAAAGCTTTAAAACTGTTCTGTTGTGGGAGAGAATATTGTATTGAAAAGCACATGTGAGTTTTGCTTTAAATGGTTTAAAGCAGCTGAATTTGATGTTAGCGATCGAGAATGTAGAAGCGCCCAACAGAAGGTTGCACATGAGGAACTGAAAGCATTGTTGGATGAAGATTCATCTCAAACGCAAAAAGAACTAGCTGAACAACTAGAGGTAACTCAACAAACCATTTCTAATCATTTACGTGTAATAGGAAAGATTCAGAAGGAAGAAAAATGGGTGCCACAAGACCTGAGCCAGAGGAATGAGGATGAGCGTGTCATGAAGTGTTTGAATCTGTTGAATAAACACAGAAAGTCTTTCCTGTGGAAAATCAATATGGGTGATGAAAAGTGGATATGGTACGATAATCCCAAATGCAAAAAACATTGGGTAAATCCAGGCGAAGCAACGACTTCGACAACGAAATGCAATATTCACTTCAAGAAAGTTCTGCTGTGCATCTGGTGGGATATGAAGGGTGTGCTCTATTGTGAACTATTGGAACAGGGTCAAACTGTTACTTCTGATCACTACAAGCAACAATTGCTGCGGTTGAACCAGGAAATCTGTTGGAAACATCCATTCACAGGCAAAGGATTGTGTCCCGTGAAATTACAGCACGACAATGCTAGGCTGCATGTCGTGAAATAGGTCAAGAAAACGTTATTGACACTTGGCTGGGAAGTTTTGGAGCACCAAGCGTTTAGTCCTGACATAGCTACTTCAGACTATCATTTGTTACGATCGATGCAACATGGTTTGTCTGCTGTACGGTTCAGGATATGTGACAAAGTGCAAAAATGAGTTTACTACTTCATCACTTCACACAAAGTATTTTTCGTGGCTGGAATCTGTCAGTCACGGCGGATTTCAGCCATCAAAAACTATGATTCTTCATGGCTGGAATTCGTCAGTTACCCGACCGATGGCGACAGGCGCTAATTAATGGCGGCACATATTGATTTGTAAAGGTGTTGTTTTCTTTCAAATTGCAGGTTGTGTTGTCTTAAAATGATTTAAAACTTATTTGTACATCTAATACATAGCAGATCTGCAGCTACTCTGAATAAATGTTGGCTCCTGTTGTGTACGTAATTCTAGGTGACATATTACATTATCTACCCAAACCAGAACAAAGATATATGCTGAACAGGGCAGATTCTTTGTGACTCAAAGTATTATTATATTAACGTATAAACCACGTTAAACATTTACTGTTCATCACATTGTTCTTAGTATAAACATAGCCATCCGATGTGACCTCTAACATAATGCACCATAGAAGTTATTCATATCGACACATGTAACGCACCATAAAAGTTATTCATATCGACGCAATAAACAGCACATTCCGAATCTTATAAATACAAAGAAAGTGCCCTACCTATGATGTCTATGAATATGTCCAAAAATCATCCACGGCTAATGTCCCATGTAGGACAAGTAAAATATTCCGCTGCCTTTCAACAGTCGGGAACGCTGGTGGTGAAATATTGTATTCCGTGCGTGTGATAAGATATGCAGTCTTCTTATTGGACCAAGTCAAAATTAAAACAAAAGACAGCATAAACGACCATAAGATAAAAGATTTAACAATATAAAAGGAATCAAGAAAAATTGAAGTAAAAGTAGATGGACGGTCACAGTAATCAAACCACATGAATTGACGACTGTGACTGTCACAGTCCTCAAACAGATCAAACCACATGGGTTGACGACAGTGATGGTCATCTGTTTTGACGACTGTGACTGTTCAACTACTTCATTTTACTCTTGATTCCTTTCATATTGTTAAGTCTTATCTTATGGTCATTTATGGTGTCTTTTGTTTTAATTTTGACTTTGTCCAGTGGGAGGACCGCATATCTCATCACATGCATGGAATACAAGATTTCACCTCCAGCGTTCCCGACTGTTGAAAAATAGCAGAATATTAGACTTGGCCTACATGAGACATTAGCCATGGATGATTTTTGGACATATTCATAGACATCGTAGGTAGGGCACTTTTTTGTATATATGCGATTCGGAATGTGCTGTTTATTGTGTTGACATGAATAACTTTTATGCGGCATTATATGTATCGATATGAATAACTTTTACGGTGTATTATGTGTGTCTATATGAATAACTTTTATGGCACATTATACGTATCACGTTGGAGGGCTATGTTTATTCCAAGAACATGATGAACAGTAAATGTTTAACGTTTATACGTTAATATAATAATTCTAGGTGACCGTTTTTCCCACATCCTCCACGAAGAATCACTACATGGCTTAGTACTTCCCCTTAGCAGTACAGAGAAAAGACAATTGGAGAGGGATCATATTATTTGCAACCCATTACTGAGTGACTGTATTACAACCCACAGCAGAATGATCATATTACAACCCACTGCAAAACGATCATATTACGAGGTAGTAAATAAAAATTGGAAAATTTTAGAAACTTATTGCTTACCTACGCATTCCGCTTCTAGAGATGAATTACATTTCATACATGTTGTTAGGTCCTCGTTGATGTCTTTGTCCTTTAGTCGGTTGTAGATAAAGCAACTAACTACACTCACTTCCTTTTGGGTAGAAACTGTAGATCTTAACCTTTGGACTTCAAAAACACCAACTAATAATCGTTATTGAGGCTCTAAAATTTTTCGCCCAGCCTTTCTTTGGGCATCTTCAGGAGCGTGGCGATGTCCCCACCAATGTCCGTGGTTCTTTTATCACCCATGGAGTGCGATACTCCGATGTTGACATTTGTCAGATACTCAGTCTTATATATGCTTCTTTAAACCATGCTGGAGCCATCTATGTTTCACTTATATATATATATATATACAGATTCTCTGCTTTAGAAGGCCTAACATCGGAAGAAGTGGATATTTCGGAAGTTAACAGAAAAGTAACCAAAGCTCTTATGGAAACAGCAACAAAATTAGCTGGGTCTAAGAACAAGTTGCATGTAAACAAATTATCAGGAAAAACCAAAATGTTGATGCAAAAAAGAAGAGAGATGAGGACAACTAAAGAAGATGTGACTTCCAAAGTGGAATATATAGAGCTATGCAAGACAGCACGAAAAGTATCACTGAAGACGTAAGGAAATTCAACTGTGAGCTAGTGAGGAAAGCAATTGAAAACAACCAGAGCCTAAAGATAGCAAAGGGACATCTCAGTAAGGGAAGAAAACAGATTATGGCTCTGAGAAAAGAAGATGGTTCTATAACAAGAAATAGAGGCGAAATTTTGACAAGAGTGAAAGATTTCTACTCCAAATTATATGAAAGGGATGATACATGTACTCCAGACATCATGAAAGGTACCAGAGTTCTTCCAGTCCTCCCAGCAGAAGTTGCTCATGCAATCAAGAACATGAAGCGGGGGAAAGCTCCAGGAGAAGATGGAATTACTATAGACATCATACAAGAAGCAAGTGGAGAAATTGAAACAGTACTCGCCCAAATTTTCACTCGATGCCTTAATGAAGGGAAGATTCCTGAGGATTGGAACAATGCTACAATGATCCTGCTACATAAAAAAGGTGACATTGAGGATCTCAGGAACTACAGACCTATCAGCCTCCTATCAGTGGTTTATAAAATCTTCACTAAAGTTCTTTCACACCGCTTGAAGGTAACACTGGACATGGCTCAACCGAGAGAACAAGCTGGATTCAGGAGTGGCTACAGCACAATAGATCATATCCACGTACTGAGAGAACTAATTGAAAGAGCGAGGGAATATGAACTTCCATTGTGCATGGCTTTTATCGATTATGAAAAAGCCTTTGATTCGGTGAAACCATCAGCAGTTACCACGGCTCTGAAATCCTGCGGTATTGAAGATGCATACATTAATATTATTAATAACATCTATGAAAATGCAAGTGCAAAGATTCGGCTGTTTGAAAATACAACACACATAAAAATTGGAAAGGGAGTGAGACAAGGTGACACCATATCTCCGAAGCTCTTTAATGCCACATTGGAAAATGTCTTTCAATCACTGAACTGGGAAAACAAAGGGATAAAGATTAATGGAGATTATCTAACCCACCTTCGTTTTGCTGATGACGTAGTCATTTTTGCAACTACCCCATCAGAGCTGCAGAGTATGATCCAGGAACTTGCTGACAAGAGTAAAGAAGTGGGATTAAAAATGAACTTTCAGAAGACAAAAGTGATGTTCAATGCTTTTACAAGAAATGAAGATTTATCGATTGATGGAGAAAAACTGGAGATAACAGATATGTATGTTTATCTTGGACAGCAGATATCAAGTGAGGGTCACATTGATGAAGAAATTAATCGGCGTACAAAACTTGCCTGGAGAGCTTTTGGAAGAAACAGCATAATTTTCAAGGGCAATATGCCATTATGTCTTAAAAGAAAAGTGTTTGATCAATGCATCCTTCCAGTGCTTACGTATGGTGCAGAGACGTGGACCTTAACTAAAAGAGACATACAAAGGCTGCAGACAACTCAAAGTAGCATGGAGAGGTGCATGCTTGGTATAACCAGGAGAGATAAGAAGAGGAACTCGTGGATCCGAAAAATGACGAGAGTGGAAGACATCATGATCAGAGTTAAATCCCTGAAATGGCAATGGGCTGGACATACTGCCAGAAGGACAGACCATAGATGGACAGCCGAAATTTTAGATTGGATTCCAAGGGACAGGAAAAGACCCAGAAAAAGACCACATGGGAGATGGGTGGATGAAATTCGTAAATATGCGGGAGTGACGTGGAGGAGACTGGCACAAGACAGACCGTTGTGGAGGAAACTTGGGGAGACCTTCGTCCAGCAGTGGATTGATAATGGTTGACAATGATGATGATATATATATATATAGCGCAAAAATTTGGCTGTTTGAAAATACAACACACATAAAAATTGGAAAAGGAGTGAGACAAGGTGACACTATATCTCCGAAGCTCTTTAATGCCACATTGGAAAATGCCTTTCAATCACTGAACTGGGAAAGCAAAGGGATAAAGATTAATGGAGATTATCTAACCCACCTTCGTTTTGCTGATGACGTAGTCATTTTTGCAACTACCCCATCAGAGCTGCAGAGTATGATCCAGGAACTTGCTGACAAGAGTAGAGAAGTGGGATTAAAAATGAACTTTCAGAAGACAAAAGTGATGTTCAATGCTTTTACAAGAAATGAAGATTTATCGATTGATGGAGAAAAGCTGAGATAACAGACACGTATGTTTATCTTGGACAGCAGATATCAAGTGAGGGTCACATTGATGAGGAAATTAATCGGCGTACACAACTTGCCTGGAGAGCTTTTGGAAGAAACAGCATAATTTTCAAGAGCAATATGCCATTATGTCTTAAAAGAAAAGTGTTTGATCAATGCATCCTTCCAGTGCTTACGTGTGGTGCAGAGACATGGACCTTAACTAAAAGAGACATACAAAGGCCGCAGACAACTCAGAGCATGGAGAGGGTGCATTCTTGGTGTAACCAGGAAAGATAAGAACTCGTGGATCCGAAAAATGACAAGAGTGGAAGACATCATGATCCGAGTTAAATCCCTGAAATGGCAATGGGCTGGACATACTGCCAGAAGGACAGGCCATCGATGGGCTGCCAAAATTTTAGATTGGATTCCAAGGGACAGGAAAAGACCCAGAAGAAGACTACATGGAAGATGGGTGGATGAAATTCGAAAGTATGTGGGAGTGACATGGAGGAGACTGGCACAAGACAGACCGTTGTGGAGGATACTTGGGGAGACCTTCGTTCAGCAGTGGATTGATAATGGTTGACAATGATTATGATATATATATATAGTTATGAAACAACAACAAAGGAATATCGAACAAAAAATGTGAGGACAGGAACGTAGAAAAATAGAAGTAAAAATAAGCTAAAACTGGAAAAACCAGGTTGCCGTCATCAGGAGAGCAACAACCCGGGGGATCTTAACCTTTTCTAAATTTTTTTAGCATTCGGATGTTTCTGATTCTTACTGATCTGTATTTAGTGGCTTCGGAGCATGATCAGTCGACTAATGGTTTTTCCTAGTTGTTCACTGATACCAGAAGTCACTCCCCCTGGTTGTTGCTCTCCTGATGAAGGCAACCTGGTTTTTCCAGTTTCAGAGTTTGTTTATTTTTATTTCTATTTTTCTACATTCTTCACTTTTGTTCGATATTTTTTTGTTGTTGTTTCATAACTCTATAATTTGCTAATTCCTTCAGTCTGCTGCACATTGTGCAACTGAGATATTAGCTTTGTAATTTTGTAGTTTTGTTTCATTATATTTCAGTTATAATTCTTTGGACTTCAGTAACAGTCTTAAAATTTTCTCGTGTTCTTAAATATTTATATATATATATATATATATATATATATACACTGCTGGCCACCCGAAATGCAACACCAAGAAGGACACAAGATAGCAAAGCCAGATTTACTGGACACAAAATATAAGATACAGAGATGAAACGATTGAGCTTACAAGGCCCGTGCGACTTGCGGAACACGTAAACATCAATAGTTCGTGTGGCCCCCATGGCTGGCAATAACGGCCGCTACACGTGGGCTTTGGATGTGGGGTATGTCTGTCCAGGCTGCTTCCACACGTTACCACAGTTCATCAGGTGTAGCCGCGGGTGGTGCTTGCCGGGCCACTCGGTTGCCGATTAACGACCAGACGTGTTCGATAGGCGACATATCGGGAGAACAGGTGGGCCACGGCAGCAGTGACACCAGGTAGGCCGTGAAGAATTGTTGCATGACGTGCGCCACGTGCGGGCGCGCATTGTCCTGTTGAAACGTGGCCACAGGCCGGTCCTGCAGGTAAGGGAGGACTACAGCCTCCAAAATGTCGGAGATGTAGCGGTGCGCTGTTGAGTATACCGGTGATGCGTACCAGAGGGGTGCGGGTGTGATATCCAATTGCGCCCTAAACCATAATGTCAGGCGATGGACCAGTATGACGATGCATAATGCAGGCGTCATACAGTCTCTCGCTCGCGGTGCAGCCTCACACGGATCCGACCATCGTGGTGTTGCAGGCAGAAGTGGAATTTATCGGAGAAGACAATGGCGTGCCATTCCGTAGTCCAGGTGCGGCGTTCAACGGCCCACTGCCGCCGCACTCGCCGGTGGTGTAACGTCAATGGTAATCGGAGCAATGGTCGTCGTGTGACAAGCCCCCCCCCCTCCCTCTTGCGGATGTTGATCGGTACGTGCCAACTCAGGTTGTTGCGCAACACACCCTAATTTTTGTGCTAACATTCGTGATGTGGTGGTGTGATCCGTCAATGCCCGCCACACAACATGCCAGTCCTCTTGCTCAGTGGTGTACCGCGGCAATCGCTCACGTCGGTCCATCCGTCCCTCCTGCACCCACCGAATCTATACTCGCCTCACTGTGGCTGGATGTCATCCCACATGGGCGATAATGTCTTGGTACAATAAACCGCTGTGGCGATAAGCCACTATTCGTCCTCTGTCGAACTCCGAAACGTGCTGGAATGACTGCCGTATTCTGCGACGAGGCATCAGGAAGCTTCCCACACACAGGTCTGGCGAGAAACAACACACTTCCACTACTTATACCCCGCCTTCTGTGCTCCCTTCTTATAGTGCTTCTTGGTGGCGTGCCGGGTGCACATGATTTGCATATGCCCTGCAATGCTAATCGTTTGCATGTCCTCTCGCGGGCGACGCATGCTGCATATTTCAGGTTAATCAGATGCTTCCTTC
Source organism: Macrothele yani (assembly GCA_039090855.1). NCBI lineage: Eukaryota > Metazoa > Arthropoda > Arachnida > Araneae > Macrothelidae > Macrothele > Macrothele yani. The sequence continues at coordinate 140,742,107 of CM077013.1, read as the reverse complement.
TTGGTGTTGCATTTTGGGTGGCCAGCAGTGTATATACTGTTACCGATCGCTGATGCTTTCTTTATTTTTATCTTTTCTTTTTCTTGTGCTATTCCCTTATCTTTTTTGCCATTTTTTTATTTTTTGGTGGTGTTCTGTTTCTTGCCTGATTAAATCTTTCCAGTGACTGGTTAATATATTGGGGTCATTTTGGTTGCATACCCTTGTCTTATTTTTATAGATTAAGAGGAGTATCTTAATCTATAAAAATAAGACAAGGGTATGCAACCAAAATGACCCCAATATATTATCCAGTCATTGGAAAGATTTAAACAGGCAAGAAACAGAACACCAAAACAAAAAACAGCAAAAGAGACGAAGGAATAGCACAAGAAAAAGAAAATGTGAAAATAAAGAAAGCATCAGCAATCGGTAACAGTATATATAAATAAATATATATATGCGTACGTAAAACATAGATGGCGCCAGTATATAAGACTGAGTATCTGACAAATGGCAACATCGGAGTATCACACTCCATGGGTGATAAAAGAACCACGAACATCGGTGGGGACATTGCCATGCTCCTGAAGATGCCTAAAGGCTGGGCGAAAAATTTATAGCATCAATAATGGTTATTAGTTGGTGTTTTTGGAAGTCCAAAAGTTAAGATCTACAGTTTCTACCCAAAAGGAAGTGAGAGCAGTTCGTGAGTGTTGCTTTATCTACAACGGACTAAAAGACAAAGACCTAGACGAGGACCTAACAACGTGTATGAAATGTAATTCATCTGTAGAAGTGGAATGCATAGGTAAGCAATATGTTTCTAGAATTTTCTAATTTTTATTTAACTTTCACCCGTAAAATGGAATAGTAGCAATATCACGACTATTTCTAGATCTCGATATGAACTGCTAATTTGAATTGATTACGAGATAGGATCCAAACATTCCTGGTCTGGGTCCATAGATAGTTACAAAGCTGAAGCACATCCTCTTTCAAAATAAGACCCATTTGCAATATTACACTTCTGTCAGCGGCTATAATTGGGTTAATCGAAGCACTTCTGGAACTCATTCTTTGCAATGTATTTCAGTGCAACCAGCAATACGTTTTTTCACTTTTTCTGCGCTTGAAAACCGACTACCCTTAAGTCAACGTATCAGCTCAGGTAAGAAGTGGAAGTCTTAGAGAGTAAGATCAGGTGAGTATGGTGGATGTGGGAGGACAACAGTTCTTGTTTTGGCAAGATACCCACAAATGAGTGACCTGTGTGCTGATGGATTGTCATGAAACAGCACCATGATTGATCACCCTGCAGTTGAGGCCTCTTCTTGGCGATTGACTCATGCAGACATCGCATGATGTCCAAATAGAGCTCCTTACTGACAGTGTATCATTCAAGGATACATTAAAGATAAACAATACCTGGATGCCAAAGAAGACCTCTAGCATGATCTTGCTCTGCCTGTGTGGAGACTATGGCAATTTCCATGTAGCTGATGACCGCTTAGTCTGCAGGTCGAAGAAGAAGCGCCATTTTTCATCCCAGTTATGATTCTTCAAAGAAATTGTGAGTCTTGGTTGGTGGCAGTTAGGAGATCGCCCACCATTTCCATCCGTATGACTAACTGAGGGGTTGTCAAACTTTTTTGTCCCGTGGTTCCCTTCACTGTATATAAATTTGCAACAGCTCCGAAATATACAAAAATATACAAACCATGTAATAAATTTATATATGCGTGTTTTCATAGATAATTTTACATCTGTTGATCAAAAATGTGTAAAAAGCTTACCTTTAAATACATTTTTTAAAAAATTAAATATTAATTTAAATATTGCTTATTATTAATAAACGGAATAGGAAGGTAGTCCTAAAATTTTTTAAATGAAAATATTTTCTACAAAAAAAAAACATCTTAAACTCAATCAACTTACATTTCTGTATTAAATCAAGCAGTGTCGGTGGAAAGGATGAGCTTGTTTCATCCATGCATAACGTTCACTGTGGACTTGGTTTGGATAACAGCCACTGCAGAAAATCCCGTTTCACATAAATACGATGATGCAAAGGGAATCAAAATTCTTCAAGCCTTGTTAGCTACTTCAGATTACTCTTGCTTCATCGATGACCAAAATTCTGGTAGGGAAGACGACAAACTTGAGTTTCAATGTGGAGTTTGACGAGATATCAATAAAATTGTTTTTGTTCTGCAGTTGAGAATGTTAAGGGAGGATCAGAGCTGAAGGGATCTTTGATCCAATCGTGTGTTTGAACATCTTCTGGAAAGTATTTCATAATATGATCAATGAGTTGCTACAAATGATTCAGAAACACTGACTTCTCGACTTCATTCAATTTTAAATCATTTTCATTTAAATATGTGTGAATTGTAGGAAAGCAGGCATTTAGAAATCCCTCTTACATTTTTTTCTTCAACAGGGCTAATTCTCTTTTGAAGGCAAAAATTTTGTCCATTAGCAGGAAAATGTGGATCTCATTTTCTTGCAGGGATGCTTTTAATGAATTTAGCTTTTCAAATATATCACACAGATATGATAGCGTTGAAAGAAAGACATTGTCTTCAAACTTCTTGGAATATTTCTGGTCAAGAAGATAAGAATGAAGTTTCCTCCTAAGTTTAAATACTCTTCACAAGATATTTCCACATGAAAACCAGTGAGATTTGCAGTAGTAAAGTAGAGAAATGTGCTCAGCCATTTGTTCAAAACATCTGGACTTAAGTGGCCGATGAAAAAACCATGAGGAATAACCACTCACCATAAAGATCATGGTAACCTCCAATGGACCAAACACTTCCAACACGTCAATTCATCGTGATGTAACTGGGCTTCCACAGGTTTACAGACCTCTTGCTTACGCTTCTTATTTTCGGGTGTGAAACATCGTTTTTTCCTTTGCCTTATAGTATGTTACTATAATGCTTGTCAATTCGATAAAAATCATACATACAACTCATTCATACAATTCAAGTAAAAACTATGTACATAAACCTTACATTCACAGGTGATTAAACCTTAGTCAACTCTAATTATGGAACTCCTCCTTCTGTTTCAGAACCTCTGCTACTCCCACTGCAATTGTCACACCCATTCAGCCCCGCACATCCAATCCTCTAGTACTTTCGACAGATCCCTGTCATCTTCAGGAGGCAGGTGTGTCTCATCCGCCCACCGCAGCTCAAGTGAGCAGAGCCATCGAGGCCTGGGCTCCAGTCGCTATCTCTGAATCGTTGTGTCTCTGGCGCCATCTATTGTCCCTGCTGCTCTTTTTTCTCTCTTTCTTTTTACGCTGCTGTTCAATTTTTATTAGGGCTTTCCATTGTTCGTTTAAGTTATTTGGCTCATTAATGTTGCATAATCTTGATCTGTTTTTTTCAATTAACACTGATTCTGCAATTCTTAACTGCTTTTCGTTTTTACAGCTCTTAATAATTTTAATATCTTCAAACCTTGGATATTTTTGATTTTCCATACAGTATTGGGTCAATGCTGTTTTAGCCTCTTTTTTATTCCAATTATTAATATGCTGATTCAATCTATACTTTAATTTATTCTTGGTGCTGCCTATATATGACACAGGTGGTTGCTGGTTTATTGGGATTTCATAAATTCCTGCTCTATCTAATTGGCTAATTTTTTCATTTTTAATCACTAAATTTTTTACAGTAAGTACCTGATTTCCTACCTGTATGCCATACTTGCCACAAACTTTAATAATTTCTGCTGAAACATTTTCTATATATGGTATTGCTCCCACATATTTTACAAGTTTTTTATCACTCTTGACCTTATTGTAACCTTGAGTTACTTCATAAATCCATTTTTTTAATACCTGTTTAGGGTATCCAAAAGCATATGCAATTTTTTCAATATATTCAATTTCTTCCTTTCTATACTGTTCAATTGATGAATGTGTTAAACTTCTTTTAATTAGTGTTTTAATACTATTTCTTTTATGTGTTAATGGATGTGATGACTGAAATGGTATAAGTACTGGGATATATGAAGATTTTCTATGCACTCTGAATTGTAAACTCTCCTCTGTTTTAATAATCAAAACGTCCAAAAATGCCAAAGTATTGTCATGTTCTTGTTCTACTGTCAGTTCTATAGATGGATAAATTTCACTATACTTTTTTGTCAAGTCCTCAAGTTCATCATTTTTTAGCCTGGATAACAGAAAAATGTCATCAACATATCTGCAGTATATCAGTGGTGGATCCTCGAGTTTACTTTGATCTTTATGGTGAGTGGTTATTCCTCATGGTTTTTTCATTTATGAATTGCACGTAAACTATGCGCACTTTGCAAGAGGTTAATACCTTAAAAGTGCAAATATAATAATTAAGTGGTCGAGTTTTAATGAAGTTTACTACTTCGATTACTGACTGTAGAACTTCGTGTAGAACAGGGCTGATTTTCTTAGAAGCAAGAACCTTACTCTGGATGAAGCAATGTGTCCAGATGGCACGAGGAGCTTTTTTTTTTTTTAATGACCACCTTCAATTACCCATAACTACCTGCCATAGAGCGGGCCCCGTCTGTGCACATGCCTACACAATTTTCCCAGTTTATACTATTTTCTGCCATAAAAGAATTTATTAACTGAAACAAGTCTACTGCTTTTGTATGAGATGTTATAATTCTGCAGAAAAGAAAATCTTTGTGAAATTGATCATCTATAAATCTCCCACAACAAACCAAATGTGGATCGTTATGGCTATCAGTGGCTTCATCCAATTGAACGGAAAAATCTTTGCCCTTTAGTTTTTCAATTAACTGATTATTAATATTGTCAGCCATATTGATAATTTGACAACTAACAGTATTATATTATCTGATAATGGCACACTCAGCAATTATTTGGCAGTGGATTCTCCTACCATAATGGAAACCATGGCCATAGCAGCTGGTAAAATGAGGTTTTCAGCAATAGTGTGTGGTTTCTTGCTTTTTGCTCCTCGATACGCAACTTTGTAGGATGAGAGAAGAGCCTTTGTTGGGATTATAGCTTGTTCAGTGAAAGTTGCCTTTAGCTCAGCCATTCCTTTCAACTTAGAAGAAAAATACTCATGTAGTTTGTTTACCAAACTTCCATGAACTGTTTCAAATGAAGTGTCATTTTATTCGGGAGCATGCTTTTAGGGGCAAGTACTTTAAAACAGATAACACACTGTGGGCATCCTTTATTTCCCACAACAGCACACATGAACCCGAAATCTAGGTAGCTTTCATCATATTTCCTGTGTTTTTGCTTCTTGTCATCTTTTAATCTGTTTGTTATTTCCAAAACGCCACATTTTTACTAGCATTTAAAAACTTATTCATCTTGCCTGTTCTTAAAATGTAAAGGACATACGAAAAATACGGAGAGCTCACAAACCACTACACATTCGTTATCACGAACAGTAATCAAAAGAATAAGTCTGGTCTTCACCCGGCGCTGCAACAACAAAAGGGTGTCTTCTCTGCAAAGCTAACTGAATCGTCGGAAACCAATAAAATCACTTTTGCCCATATTGTTTCGATCCTTGGAAGAGGCCATGTGACCCTGGGGGGGGGCACGAGGATGCATTCCAGTGCCCATCCATTGCAAGCTTAGTTTAGTGTATTATCCAGTCATGCACATATAAAAACTGTTAATATCTTTGGTGGAAATGTTTAATTTTTTTTGGGGGGGGGGGGATTTCCAAAATTCTGTTTTAGGGAGATTTGTCAGAGTAATCTTTTTTTCAGGAATTTTTGCAATCTGCAATAAGAGAATAACAGATATTTTGAAATGACTGAAAAACTTTAAAACTTCACACTTGTTGTGGGGTACAGCTGAACTAGCCATAGCATCAAACTTGTTAATTTGGTATCTCTGAAACTATATGGTGTAAGAAAACATTTTTTTTTATATTTTCGCATCCTTGTTAGTTTTATCTCCTTGTGAAATTTCTTGAATGTCAAAGATGAATTATAATTAACAAAAAAAAAAGTGGTTGAATTGACGAAGTGGGACCCCGCACGCATTTCAGATATTTGCACATATCTCCAAAAGCAAGCTGAAAGCCACTATTTTTTTCTTTTTATGTGACAGTATATATCAAAGACCAATATACATTAAAAAAGAGCTACCTCATACCTCTGCTACTTGCTGTAGAGCCGAATATAGAATAGCAAGTTTTTTTCTTAAATTTTCACTTTACCACTATATTTCATTTATTAATTCAGTGTTTTCACCAAAATTTGAAATTGTTTCTTATTCTGGAAGCTCTTTTGCATAAGGGTACAAAATGTTTTTCTTCTAAACTAAATAGCACTATAGTTATGCAGCATTTCGTAAAAAGTGGTACTTCATCACTCTACGTGTGCGATTGGTGTTCAGTGAAACTTTGGAGCACTGTATCTCGGAATCTATGAGGTGTATGAAGTTAAAATCTGGTCATTTTCTATATCTTGGCGAAGTATACCTGCATGCCAAATTTCATCAAAATCTGATATGGTGGGTTACATTTCCCAAAAAAATTGGATGAATTGATGTGGAATGACCCAGCAGCGCGACGGCGACTCCCTTGACCAAAACCTGCGACACACAGTTTGAAAAGCCCTGTACTAACTGATATTCAATTAGCATGCGTGGGACGATATGTTGACATACCCAGTTGAATCTTCATCTGTTAGTATTCGTTGATGTGTCATCCCCGATATTCCAGCAGCCTCTGCTTTTTGCTAGATCATCTGTTGGTGCGTACAATGGCCACAACCATTGAAATGTTTTCACACATGTGAGCTATCACTGACTGCCCACTTTGTTGTTTTCGATCTCCTGTCTGCCTTCTCTGAAACGTCAATTCAAATTGAATGTTTGTGACCATGACAGGGTTGGTTTTTTTGCCATAAACTTGCTTCAACATCTCGTACATTTCTGTTGGACTTTTGCCTAAACAAACACAAAACTTAATTGTAAATGAATTTATGGCACCTATATTCATAGTGTACTGTGGAATTAACTTTTTACGGCTCTTATAGAGGTTATTATTCATAAAAGTTGGTGGTCAAATTTTATGAATAATAGCCTCTATAAGACCTGTAAAAAGTTAATTCCACAGTACAAAACTTAATGCTAATGTGCTGCTAAAAAAAATACCATTTTTCATCAATCACTGAACACTTACAATACCCGGAAGCATTGCAGTGAGCATGTAACGTAGATGGATGAAACAGATTTCCTGGTGTGAGTATAATGTCGTAACGTAATCCAATAACTGTGGGTAATGCAATACATATACTGTGCAGTCTTGGAACTTCTGGATCCTACTAAATACAACTCATTGCAGAGTGGTCGTATTACAACCTGGAGCCAAAGGGCTGAATAGCTTCAATCTGTAGGACATCGTGTTTCAAAAGTGAAACTTGACATTTATTTCAGCCATGCTAAATATATCTTAAAGTAAAATATGAATCTTTGGGTTATTTATTCTTGTGAGTATTTGGATTTTTTCATAAATCTATAACTGGCAGCTGCAGTACGCCCCTTTGTCACCTGCGCTCCCCTGCGGCTGTGGGGGTGGTACTTACACCACTAAGCATTAGTAATTCAAGCCAAAATTCCACTGCGCAACCTGAGGTAAACATGTATACACGTGTAGAATAAACATCAAAGATATCTGTAGCTTTGGTGTTTATTTCGTATGGGGTGCTAGCTAGTATTATTAATTAGTTTTATTTATATAAAATGAAAACTAGGAAAAAAACATGCTGCCTTAATGGAATCATAACATTTTTACGTACATGGAGACAGGGATGTCGACTTCACCAAATTATTGAAGGGGTGGGGAGCAGGCATGAAGAGATCAGACGTGGGATGGGGAACATCTATTTGTGAGGAGGAAAATAAAAACTGTGCAAAAAGATAAACTGAGTTTCAACAGATATTTTAAAATGCAATCATAATTGCTCATCAGCAAATGAACAAGGTAACAAATATTCTTTTGCGGAATATTAATATTTTTAAAAATGAAATTCTGCCTGTAATTTCATAAAAATATCCAGAGATTTTATTTCCAAACATTTAAACGATGCAAGAAATTAGAGGGGTTACTCAAAGAACAAGCAGCACAAAATTAAATAGATAAATAAAGGTGCTAGGGATTATATGTTTCTGTAGTTTTTTTATTTTTGATAATTGTTTTAAACATTTACCACATACCACGAGAACATGTCAAACACAATACAGGGCTGGCCATCAAGTTGATTTCTTATCAAACAAACAATGTTGAAGCTGGGAAAGAACTTTTTACTAATTATTTATTTATTTATTTTTAAATAAATCCCTTTGGTCTCATAAGGTAGAGCTTGGTCCAACCATACGAGTCCAAAGCAATTACATAATTAAACAGGACAAAAAATATTGGGTGGGCACTGGCCCTCCCAATAAAATTATTGGAGGGGTAATATTTGCCTCCCCCAAAGTCAGTGCCTATGTATAGAGGGTTAAGCCAACACCTAAATAGCTTGGCCCACTGGAAGGTCCCTTCCCAGATGCAGAAACATAATGAAGTTGGGGCCATGGGACTTGAGTCCTCCCCCTCATTTATTTTAGCAAGCTGCCTTTTTTCATCTGTGTGTCCAAATAATTACCTTAAACAAAAATATCACTATTTGGAGAAAAAAGATAGGTAGCATTTTTAGATCCAGGTTTCACTATGCCTGTGCATGACTTCAATTAGAATTTTTAGTGATTTTTTTCTCAGTTTAGAAATAAAAATAATATCCTCATATACACCTACAAGGTTTAAAATTTACATCTGCTGCATACAATAGGCTTGAATTTTTTTGCTTCAGCTACTCAAAGCATGGGTATACATAAAAAATATGCTCAATTCAGCGTAGAGCTTTGTGCTGATTTGAGTAGATAATGTAATATGGGTATACTGTTCTAAATTGAGGTTGAAGAAAATTATTTTTTAGCATCTATAAAAACTGCACTTTTTCCTCAGAAAAACATTTAATTAGAAAGTTACAAAAGCAAAGTACATACGGGACATAAACTTTACTTGTCTTTATGTTGTGAGTTTAACGAGCCCTACGAGTGACTCTACAGGCTATAAAGCAGTCAGTAGCCAATTCTTAATTTAGTGCTATTAGTTCCAGGAAAACCCAGTGCAGTAAACCATGGACACTACCCATGCCCCATCTGGGATTTAAACCTCAGTCCAGCACAAGTGACCAGTGTGAAACCTACTCAAACCTGATTAAATAGCATGCACTATGCCAATCATTTACTTACATTTTATTCTTATTATTTTACAGGTCAAGTTTCATTCTTCCAAAGATATCTTAAAAAAAAAAGCCATTATGAAAAACTCAGAGAACACTTCACTAATAATATAAACATCCAGATCAGTCACTCTGGAACACCTGAAGTCACGCCAACGTCTGCATTGTTGCGTCATAACTTATTGATAAATTTGTGTGTGCTCTCCCAATGTCAAACTGATTGCCTGCTATATAATAGCACGCAATCACTTTCAAACGTCAAGGTGATTGCATGCTAATTTAAAAACATTGGATTATTAATGACTAGTTCTATTTTTTCGATCTAAAAAATTCCAATTGAATTCTTAATATCACAGCAAGTTGAGTTTGCATGCAATCTAACTGAGATGTCAAGGTCACCGCGTGCTAATTTAAAAACATTGGATTATCAATGACTTGAGTTCTATTTATCGGATCTACAAAATTCGAATTAAAAATCTTAATATCACGGCAAGTTACGTTTGTATATTAATTTAATTTAGCACAATTCGAATACTAATTTTTACGCTTTGTTTTTACTTTTTTAATTTAACTATCCGAGTTTAGTGCTGATTACACTAAACATTTTGCAAAATATCGATCTATTTAAAGCGCTAACCTTCAATAAAAACTAAAATCTCCAGATGTCGAAGTGAGCAAGATTGTATCTAAAAGCAGATGCCGCCCCAATAGCACATTGTCAAGAATTTAGATAGTTCCGATTTGCAATACCAGATGTCACATTATTTTGTAGAAAAAGGTTCTGTATAAAGTTTCAAACTAACCGTCGAATAGGACAGTCTAAAACAAGCCATGAAGGGAATAACAAGTGTCTGAGAAAAAGTAATTTAACGTGAAAAATCTATGTAAAAGTTATTAAGGTAAGTTTACACGAAAACAACTATCCGAGTTTAGTGCTGATTATATTAGAAATTTTTCAAAATATCGATCTACCTAAACACTCTAATCTACACTTGTTAAACAACGAATATTTTATACAGAATGTTATTTATCTCAAGGTATTTTGAGAAGCAGAAATAAATAGCATGTAATTTTTAGTTCTAACATGAATGAGTTCTTACTATATAAGATAAGTTTTTAGTATATTTCCTTACAGAAATCCGGCATCCACTCTATTTGTTTTCCATCTGCTTCAATTAAAAATTTCACTCCGTCATAGGACAGGCAACATCCCCTATATATTAATATTTATTTAAAGCTTAAAAACAATCGTCCTAGGATGGGCTATACACTAGTTTTATCATATTGCTACGTTCAAAAAGTTCCGGGACTTTTTGAATATTTTCCAAACGTCAGTAAATTATGTCATTTCTCGCTGAGTAAGTGAAGAGCATGATGTGACTGACCAGCCAGAACCGGTTTGATCCAGATCCAACATATGTGCATAGTTCATGATTACAGGCATTCAAGGCTCTTTGTTGAGAGGACAACGATGTCGAATTTTGAACAGCGTTCAAGTGTAAAATTTTGTGTTGTGCTCAGAAAATCTTTTGCTGAGACTTTTTAAATGATTAAGTCAGCATACCCTGACAGTGCAACGAATCGAACTAGAGTTTATGAGTGACATCAATGATTCGAAAAGGAGTGGCGGAGTATCAAGGATGATGAGAGGTCAGGACAACCTTTCCTTTGGAGGCTGATTACTCCAAAGGAAAGGTCTTGTTAACAGTTTTCTTCGACTGCAAGGGTGTCGTACACAAGGAATTCTTTCAACATGGTTGTACAGTCACTAAAGAAGAGTACATCAACGTCCTGAAACGTCTCCGAGAATCAGTGAGACACAAGCGACCCGATCTTTGGAAGACCAACTCGTGGGTGCTCCATCACGATAATGCACCGCCTCACAGATCCCTCCTGGTATCTGATTACCTGTCCAAACATCACATTCCCATTCTTCCACAACCAGCTTATTCCCCTGATCTCACCCAGAGGGACTTTTTCCTCTTTCCCTGGATGAAGAATTTGCTTAAGGAGCGGCGCTCCTCATGTTCCGAAGAAGTGCAACGAGCTGCGACAGAGGCACTGGAGGATGTGGCAAAAGAAGGCTTGTAATCTGGATTTAAATCTTTGTATCAGCGCTGGCAAAAATGCATAGTTGCACAGGGTAACTACTTCAAAGGAAACACTGCATTGACAGGTATTATCTGTACTCATTCTTTTTTAATATAAAAAGTTCCAGAACTTTTTGAATGTAGTAATGTATGACAGAGGTTTCAAGACACAGTTCATCTTATCAGTTAAATCCTAAAATTAAAACTGTTAACAAGGTTTGGGCTACAAGTAGGCATAAGATGAATGAGAGAGAAGCAGCTTATTTCTCAAATCGGTGCTAGAACTGGAAATGCAGTCTGTTTGCAGTTAAATATATTTACTTTAATATATTTTGTTACATGGATAACTAGCAAGTGTTGCAAGCAAATTCAGAATTTATATTTTGTTTTCTTTGAATATTCTATCAATTTCCCATGTATTATGAGGAATATTTCTTCCTTCATTGATTTATCTGTGGTACTGGTGGTTTCCAACCAACATATCCATTTCTGGATGGGAGATAGGTCAAAACGCTATGAGGAAGCAACAATGCTTCAACTAACGAAAATCTGAGGATGTTCAGATTCCTAAGCTAAGTTTGCTTAGTGTCAGCTGCTTGGAACTTCGCTGTCCTGGATGGTGTAACGGTTAGCATACTCAAACAGAAATTAGATGCGGGTTCGGTTCGCACTCCAGGGCGGTGAAATTTTAAAGTTTTTTGAGAGGTGTTACATGGATAACCAGTAAGTGTTACAAGCAATTTTAGAATTTATATTCTCTCTGCCTTGCATATTCTATCGATTTCCCATGTATTATGAGGAATACTTCATTCATATTACTACCTCTTATCTCAGCTGTTTCACTGGCTGCAGTATCCATTATGCATGAGTCTAAGTAATAAAATAAAATGAGGATCCATCACTCAGTGATTGAAGCTAGTCATGAAATAAAATAGCAACGGCTTGAATATGGCACTATGTACATGAAAAATTAAAAATCTGCACCAGCTCTTAGTTTTTGGCTTGTGCAGATATTTACAGCTATATACTAGTACATTCAAAAAGTTCCGGAACTTTTGAATATTTGCCAAATGTCAGTGAATTACATCATTCCCCATTTAGCAAGCGAAGAGCATCATGAGACCGACCTGCCAGAACCAGTTTAATCCAGATTAACACGTACAGTGTATGTGCATAGTTCGGGATTACAGGTATTTGAGGCTCTCAGTCGCGAGGACAACGATGTCGAATTTTGAACAGCGTTCAAGTGTAAAATTTTGTGTTGTGCTCAGAAAATCTTTCGCTGAGACTTTTCAAGTGATTAAGTCAGCGTATGGTGAGAGTGCAATGGGTCGAACTAGAGTTTATGAGTGGCATCGACAATTTGAAAATGGGCGACAGAATATCGAGGATGACGAGAGGTCAGGACAACCTGCAACATCCACAACAGATGAAAAAATCGCCATTGACAAAGAAATTGTGAAAAATGGCCATCGAAAAACTGTTGCAGCGATAGCAGAAGTTGCCATGCCATTTTAACAGAGAAATTGGGCATGCATCATGTGTGCCAACAAATTGTTCCCAAAAACCTGACACAAGAAAAAATGGATGAGCACATGCAAGTTTGTGCGGATAACATCGATGCAGTGGATTCAGATGCTGATCTCTTGAATCGATTGATCACTGGCGATGAGACTTGGTGCTTTCTAAACGACTCCCAATCCAACGGACAGTCAAAAGTGTGGAAATCACCGTTGTCACCATGACCAAAAAAGTTCAAGGCTGAACGCTCCAAAGGAAAGGCCTTGTTAACAGTTTTCTTCGATTACAAGGCGCTCGTACAGTCACTAAAGAAGAGTACGCCAACGTCGTGAAGCGTCTCCGAGAATCAGCGAGACGCAAGCAACCCGATCTTCACAAGACCAACTTGTGGGTGCTCCATCACGATAATGCGCTGGCTCACATATACCTCCTGGTGTCCAATTACCTGTCCAAACATTACATTCCTGTTTTTCCACAACCAGCTTATTCCCCTGATTTTGCCCAAGTTTGATTTTTTTTTTTTTCTCTGATGAAGAATTTGCTTATGGGATGACGCTTCTCAAGTTCTAAAGAAGTACAACAAACTGCAGTGGAGGCTGTGGCAAAAGGCTTGTAATCTGCATTTAAATCTTTGTGTCAGTGCTGGCAAAAATGCATAGTTGCACAGGGTAACTACTTCAAAGGAAACACTGGATAAACAGGTATTATCTGTACTCATTCTTTTTTAATATAAAAAGATCCAGAACTTTTTGAACGTACTGGTATATTTATACATATAAACAGCTGTATAAGATTTTTTCATTTTTTGAGGAATGTAAAATTTGGAAGAACATTACCAGAGAGAGGTGGAGATGTGATTATGCTGAAAACACTGTTGGTTACTTGGTGACTTAAGAGCTGCTATTAAAAAACTTGCATGCACTTTATCGCTTACAAAGAGTTTTTGTTGTTTTACTTGGGTTTTAAAGACCACCAAAAGCAACTCAATGGGCTATATATAAGCAGTTGCCTGTCCCTAATTTATGGTCACTGGTTTCAGGGAAAGGAGAAAGCCAGTGCTGCAAGACAAAAACAACATCCATGCCTCACTGGGATTTGAACCCATCCTGGACGAGCAGCCAGAAGGCAGCATTTAAACCAATATGCAAACAAGATGGGCAGAAGTGTTTTAATGGGCTGTTTTAACTAAACATAGCCCTCTAAACATTGAAGAACAGTGCTAGAGAGAGAAAAAGAATTTGATTTCTTTTTGTTTAATACTGTAATGTCAGTAGGAGGGGCTTTATGATGTTTAGGGTTGGAAAAAAAAGCAGGAATCTAAAGGCTCTTCGTTTTTGTGCAAGGAGGGGACAGAGTTTGGCTGTTGACCACAGCAAGAGGCTCATTCTAAGCACCAGAAAAGAATGCATGACTAAAGCTGGAACCAAAGAAGAGGCCTAGAAATAAGGCAAGTTGATTCCATTGTGTGGATCCATGAAAAAAAAAAAGTGAACTTTAAAAAAGTTAAACAGCCTATCCACTTTAGTTGGAAGTTTTTTCTTTTTGAATTGGGGTTTAACAACCACCATGTGCACCTTAATGGTCTAGTAGCAGTAGCCCTCGCCTAATTTAGGGGCCGTGGCTCCAGGGAAGGGAGAGAACCATAGCCATATGACGAACAACATCCATGCCTCACCAGAATTCGAACATAGACCGATCTCGGACGAATGGTCAGAGGTCATCACTTAGACTACTAAGCAATTAGGGTGGCAGGGAGTTATTTTGCCACCAGCAATAAGATACATGCAACACATCTATCAAGCAAATTCAGATAATGTGATTTTTCTTTTATATTTCAAAAGATTTCAGTTTTCTTTTTCCCTATATTTTTCTTCACATTTCATATTGTATTTCACTGTTTACTTTTTGGCATAGTGAACTATTTGCAAGGGAATTAAATTAACAAAAGGAGTAGGAAAACAAAACTTCCACAGGATTTTTAAGGTGGCACACAGAATTGCCCCTGCCTTGCTTACTGTTCAACATGTACCTTAGCATCAGAAAACTTCCACCTGTATTTGCAGAAAAAATGTCATTTATAGTAAAGCACAGCCCCCCCCCCCCCCTAGACCTAGCTACAACAGCCCTGTCCAGCAGCAAGATATCTTCTAGTCGTGAAATAAAGTAGCTAAGCACTAGCTATTTGATCAACTATGAATAATGATTTTGTTTGCTCTGTATTTCTGGCTTCTTCTTTCTCTGGAACCAGCAAAAAAATAAATCTGAGTCTTCCTCACTGCATCACTTATGAACACAAGAGTAAATTCTGGAGGCAATATACTCTCTATTTTCCAAATAACTGCAGTGTATAACTTTAAAAAATGTCGAGTTATTTGTCTACATGGTGGGCATCAGCCAGGAAAAATATATCACTCCGACCTAATGAATGTCATTTTGTAAAGGCTGCGTATTAACAATTATCAATGTTTCACGTAAAGATTTGGTTAACTCCCCCTTGCCTATAGTGAATAGCTCCAGTTACGTATGAAAACCTGCAAATGAGGCTCACATGTCTAATAAAGTTTTATTCGAAATCATACACAAAGGTGGATAAAAAAAGCGCGAAGCAAACAAAACACTGCAGTTATGCATGTCACGTGTATATAGATATCGGGTGGGTGTTTAACTTGAAACGTTTCGATTTCAGTTTACAAAGTGCGACTCGAAAACAGTATAAATTAAAACGTCGCATGTTTTGTCTGCAGTCCTTTCAACTTCAACTGAGTTTCTCAATTAATAGTTTCAGAATGCACCTCAGACTGGAATGGTTCGGTTTAAATTACAACTGATAATTCTGTTAAAGGTTTTTCATTCATATCTTCACTGAACCCATAAAATTTGCGAAACGTCTCATGTAAAACTAGTTAGTTTTACGTTTCAAGGATATTTCAATGAATGACACGAAAAAAAAACCCATTCAAGGTTGTTTTTTTAACGATTCAAAAGGCCTCAAGGTTATATTTGATTATTAAAGACGCATAAACACTTGTGAACTAGTGGAAGCTGCCAAAAATACTCACAACTTCAAGGTAAGATATATCCAGAGATCACAAGTAGCATAGATTCTGACTAGGTTAGGCTGTGCATTCGAAAGAATCAGATTTTATTGCAACTGTTATAACCTGCAGACACTCACTACATGAGTGAATTGAAAATATTTACAATCTTGCCTCTCGCCACACACCGCCGTTTATAGCTGGCGACAGACTGCGAGCTGCGAATGAGCTAAACGTGGAGATTCTACGCGACAGCTCTCGGCTGCTTCGTGAGGAAGTCACGTGACGCGACGTCAGCGTCATCTGTTACCAAAAAGGGTGACCTTGACAGCCGAACCAAATTCCGGCCAGGATTGTTGGATGTTGCGCCACGTCCATTACCCTTTCTCTTCTCACGCAGCTTCTGGACGGAAGGAAACTGAAATTCTGACCTATGCTTGTTCGCGAGCGAAACTGAAAAACAGCTTTCCCCTTTGCCACCAAAATCCAGTTTCTAAAAAACGCTTCGCTCAAAACAAAATGCATGCATTTATAGGACTGAAATGAATATTGCTGTAAGTTCATAACTAACAGTGAGTCTGTAGCAGAGGGTACAATTAATTTCTCAAGGTTCAGGTCATTTTTCTTTTTTTTTTAAATTCTTCGTTCACCGGTAAATTTAGTTTAGCACCATGCGCAAAAATAATGCACGGCTTGCCGTAGCGCACCCAGAAATTTCCCAGAGGGAGTGGGGGGGGGCGATGCCCGTGGTACACAGAATTTTCCCAAGGTGGGGGTGACCTTCCCTAAATTTACCGGGGAAAATAGTCAGGTGTTATAACAATTAAGGAGGACGTTGACTTTTGCACATTTATTCTTATCCAATTACTAGTAATGTACAAAAAAGTTAAATGATTAGAACAAGCAGTAGTGAAATTCTTTTCCTGGTTAGATTTTTCTAAATTTATTAAACAGAATTACTCCCTTATAATTATTGTATGTTATAATTATACGGTACATGATTACGAAGTATATGTAGATCGCGTGTCGTGACTTTTTGTTTCAAACTTCGAAGTAAATATTTCCCGCTCTGTCAGTCCAAGCCCCCCCCCCCCCCACGCCTAGGTGTGCCACTAACTGCTTGTAATTCAATGCTGAGTAGAGGTGATGCCAGCAGTTCAGAACTGGGAGAGGGGGCTATTAGGGGGCCAAGTTCCGTACGCGGGGGAGAGGACAGAAATTTCTCCAAAGAATTTCGTTTATGTAGATTTTACCCGAAGCTGATGATTTAAAACAAAAGTAAAACAATTTCTTTTTACTTTTTTTTTTACTTATCTACTTGAAAATAACAGAAAAGCATCTTAAAATTATAGTTATTTTTTTAAGTAAGACTACAGTTTTCTTCTACCTATTTCTTTAGACTGATGTGTCACCCCATCAATCCTAACTTTCGATGCTCCGGGTTATATGATTTTTTGTTTTCTTTTCCTAAATTTCATGATCTGCTAATTAGACGCTGCTGCGGATTATAATATGAAGAAAAATCACTATCACTATTATCAATCCATTGCTGGATGAAGGTCTCCTCAAGTGTGGTGAAGTAGAATTTCTGGGGTGATTCCAGGTCTTACAGAGGGGGGTTGAGGGCAGCAACAGGTCTCCCCAGTAGTCGCGACCGAACCGCGGAGCAGAGGGAGCAGTTGCCCCCGTACGCAAATGAGTGTGGGTGCAAAACATCCCATTTGCCCTCTCACTTTATTTCCTTTTGAAATTATGTTCTTGATTGGAAATCTTATAAACATTCGTTTTTTTGTTTGTTTGTTTTTTTTTCATTTAAAGTTCATTTTGATACAATCGTTCTTCATTTTTAACATGGTCTTTGTAGAAATCTGATTTTTTTTTCCATTTTGAGGAAGGTATGAGCATTTTAAATTACCAAAGCTACTGAAATTGGCGGAACGTATAAGTAGAATCTGTAAGTGGACAAACGACAAGGCATGGGGTGAAAAAACTATATCAGAAACTGGTGCAAAAAAATTGAATTCCAATCTTAATCAGATAGTGAGCAGTGATTTTTGCGCCCTCTCTTGGGCTTCGCCCGGAGCTGCCCATGCCTGGTTACGCCTCTGTGTAGGATGGGCAAGAAGAATTTCAGGGTGGACTCCCGCCCACTTTCGCATTCCCTTGGCGACGTTTCTGGTCAAAAGACCTATTTCAAGGGTTCCGCGAAATAAAAAAAGGTTGGGAAACACTGCCCTAAAGCATCTCAGCCATGCTCGATCGGATTAAAGTCGGGATACCTGGTTGACTAATCCGTACGGACAATGGTCTCTTATTTGGAAATACAGTTACAATAGCCTCGCTCGGTGATTACGAGCGTTAGCGCCTTGTAGAAGAACGTTAGCTCATATGTCACCTGCATAATTGTGAGCATAGAGGTCCAAGACATCATCCCTACAGCGTTGAGCATTCGTGGTTCCTTTTGGAAGCATATATAGGTTTATGCGTCCGCCTAATGAGATGACATCCCAACTCACATTACTACTATGATAAGTTTTCCTTTCACGAGTCACAGAAGGATGGTAGCGTGTCCCTCATTGCCTCCTGATCGGAGCACGCCTGAAGTCACCTGTGAAGAGTACTGACTTCCATTCGGCTACTGATTCAGACGCTCCCCTTGTGGCCGAAGATGAGGGGAACGTAGAGTTCTGGTCGCCAAGCACAAAGATCTTCTTTGTGAAACCTTCTGCGCTCAGTGGAAGCAGATCCTACCGTTCTGTAGCCGCAGCAGGTCGCATCTGTTTCGGGGTAGCCTTTCTGTTCCTAAGCGCATTTAATCGAAGATATAGGTCATCCACGCGTGTTGTAGCGCTAGGCCTTCCTTCGCTGTACTTTCGGGAATCTGATTGCGTATTTTGAAATTAGCTCCACAGTGTGAGGTCCACAGAAGGGCTCACATGCAGCCATCTTGCAACTTCCACCTGACTTTGGCCTGCCTCTAATCTTCCGATCGCTCTCTGCCTCAGTTCATCTGTTAAATAATGTCTCGCAGCTATTACTAAAAATCTGTTTCACAGTCTGTGAACCACAGGAGGACTCACATGCAGCCATCTTGCAACTTCCACCTTACTTTGGCCTACCTCTAGTCTTCCAATCGCTCTCTACCTCAGTTCGTCTGTTAAATGTCTCGCAACCATAGCAATCTTTAAATCCTGTCTTTACACTACACAAACGATGTGACGCATTTCTTCGCAACAGCCCCTTTTATGCTGCGGCTCATTTACATAAACCTATGCAATCTCCACTCATCTGCATACGATACCGTGACTCCACGTTACATTTCACGTCATATACCCAAGTTTAGTGTATTTCCAACTATTCTTTCATAATTAATTCAGATTTTTTTGTTTTTCTCCTTAATTTGCGGAAGTAGCTTTCCTAAACGGCATTCTCAAGAAACAAAGAAAGAAAGAAAAATAAAAGACGTACTTCAACTGTTTGTATCTTTAGTGACTTTTTTTATTTCTCTTTTTCAAAGATAGTACACATAAAAAATTGAACGACGATAAAAATGAACATATTAAAACCCGCGGTCCCTACAATTGGCTGGCCTGTGCTACCGGTCGGCACTGCGTAACAGCTATCATACCTGGATGTGGGAATAATCATGCTGCAGAAGAACGAGGAGAATTTATTCTAACATCAGTAGTTTAGAAGACGGAAAGCAATTTCGAAAAAATTGCAATCTTATTTATTTATTTTATTACTAGATGAAAGCCCGTCAATAATGACGGGGAAAATAAAATTTATGGTACAGAAATAAGAGTTTTTGAGTTTCACGTCAATAGATGGCGACGTTGGCTCACAGCTTTCTAAAGATTTCCCAAGCATTCGGTTAAGGAATTGGATACGACGGGTTGTCTGTTATGTGTTTTGTAAAACCTTTTGTCCCTATTTCATCAACACTTCCTGGAACACAACATTTTTGGTATACACTGACTGTCAACCCTGTATCAATTTCCCCTGTTCTTTTCCGTGAACTATTTTTGCCGGCTCAACGCCATGCAGAGCGACATCATTAATGCTTTCTTGTTCAACTTTATAAAGTATTTTGCATGCGCCAGCAAAAGGATTATTTTGAGACATGAAAGTGGTTAACTCTTGCATCAGACTTGGATTGCACTGGGTGTTTTCCCTAATCCTCATTCTTTGATCACCAGCTTCTTCCGGGTCCAATATATACAGTTGAGCAAACTTTCTCTGGTCTCCATTTGCTGGGTGCAAAGCTCTTGCTCGATGGTAAATTTGTCCGTTAATTCGAGAACTGGGACCGTATCCAGGAGGCGGAGCAGTGTTATCTCCTGAGGGCGCAAACGCCAAAGCACTTTTTATTGATTTTATGTTGTCCATGAAATTTTTCGAATGTTGATGCTGTTCTTTCGTTAACTGAATAACAGGGGCTGATCTTCTAGCATCTAATTTTACTTTGCCTTTATGACAGCAGCACTGCGTAAAAAGTTTGTCAGATGGCTGTTCTGCCGCAAAATGTTTTTCATGACAAATTTGCAAATACTGTCCATGGAAACACAGTTATGAGCGTCTACATTTGGTTCTACAACGTTAACTGCGTCAAGAACAACTTGGTTTCTAGTTCGTGGATTTTGTCGGCGGATTGAAACACCAAGTCTCTGGCGTAATATTTGTGATTGCGACATGTCTGCAATCTGATGTCGTTCGCGACCTTGTGCGATTTGTTGTGACGTCATGTTTGCTATTCGGTGTCGTTCCCCACTTCGTTCAATTTGCTGAGGAGTTATATTTGCTACGCCATGACGATTCCGATCGCATTCTCTTTGCACAGCAGACATACTTTCCCGACGGGCCCTTTCTTGCTCCACCTTTCGTCTTTTTGCTGATTCCTTCTGAAAAGCTACTTCCTCAGCAGATATTTTTTTCGTTTAGGAGGCATATTTGCAGTGTTGTTGTTAAAACTCACTCAAAACAAAGTCGATGTTTTGAAACAAATGAACCACAATATGAATTAAAGGACTTCGAATCACACACACCCGAAAAAAAAAGCAAAAAATCTCTAACATCGAAACACAAATATCATATACAAGAAGCTAGATTGGACACCCAGCCCATGAGGCGTGGGAAGGTAGTCGCCATTTTCAGCGGGTCATCACGATCCATTTAAGCAAGGCTACTTTGCATTAAGTCAAAGAAATACGAGTTTGGTACTGTGATTTTCTATTTACATTGAGATTCAAAGCAGTCAGTACCCATTTAGCGGCGGAAGTATATAAAATTTAAGTAAAAAACAGTAATATTCCTTAGTGCTAACTAGAATGCCAAGGGTCTTGCAAAATATTG
This sequence comes from Macrothele yani, assembly GCA_039090855.1. Lineage (NCBI taxonomy): Eukaryota > Metazoa > Arthropoda > Arachnida > Araneae > Macrothelidae > Macrothele > Macrothele yani. Next base: position 140,720,842 of record CM077013.1, on the reverse strand, counting down.
AATTATTTCAGATTCGGCCAGGTCTTAAATTCCAGAGAAGACATTCCGGTATCTGCGATATAAAAAAATATCACGATGGTTTTAATTTGCTGAGAGATATGATTTTGACGTTCCTTGTTAATGAATGCTTACATTTAATACGCCATTTCGTTGCTATATTGCCCAAATAAATGTGAAATGTTAAAAACTGAAATTTCCTTAGTGCATAACAAGACGAAATATCAAAATTTTTGGTGAAATTCAAAACTTTTTGAGCAAACATAATAAATAAATCAGAATGACAGAGGTAATAGCAACAAGGAAAAAGATTCACGTTATTTCAGCTTTTCTATGTAAAGCATGTGGAAGCCTTTTTTTTTTTTTTCGGGTTCAAATCAATAGTTTGCTGGATTTAATAGCTACTTATTGATTTTAAATAAATTATTATTTGCGTTTACATTATTTTAAATCGTTGCCGCATTACTTTCTTAAAAATGTTTTCCAATAATTTTCTATACTTGCATACAATACCAGCTTTAAATTTTAATATATATATATATTGTTTTCAGCATTGGGCAAGAGGCAAATAAGTAACAGCAATTATATTTTTGTCTCTCTGCGTAAGATTTTCATCTGAGGAAGCTTTCACCATGATTTATACAATAACCAAGTCCAAACTATCCTGCGTAACGTGCCATGCTTCGCCGCCATCTTGACCCGCTCAATGTGGCTCCATGCTTCTCACAGCGCTAGCTCATGCTCAACAGAGCAGACAGCCAATCTAGTCCCTTATACGATATCTGTGCATCGAACGAAAGAAAAAAAGATGTAAACAAAACATTGAACAGGAACGGTTGCGGATAACAGAGTTTGAACACCGGAATATAAATGTCCGTCTTTTTCTGTTAAACAGCGTAATAAAGCATATCAAGAGTATTTTTTTTTTTTTGATTGGAGGTTTAACGACCACCGTGAGCAACTCAATGGGCTATAAGCAGTCGCCCGTCCCTAATTTTGGACCACTGGTTCCAGGGAAGGGAGAGAGCCAGTGCCGTAAGACAAACACAACATCCATGCCTGACCGGGATTCGAACCCGGACCCCTTACGGACGAATGATCAGAGGCCAGCGCCTTAGACCACTGCGCCACCGGGGCGACATATCAAGAGTATATAAATAATAATAATAATAATACATTTTATTTTTTGCTGTTACACTGTAGGCTGCAAAAAATAAAATTTATTATTATTATTTATATACCCTATATGAGATAGAATCAAAATACCTGACGTAAAGTTTTCCAATCTCTAAAGAGTTGACCGTGTGACGTAACGCATCTCTGACGTCATGTGAGAATGATTTGGATCTTCATAGGCTATGATTTGGATTTGAGGACGTCACAGCAACAGTTGTGTTCTTCGTTGCTATGACAGCAAAACAAAGTCATATACGCGTAGACAGTGCGCGTGTATATGATGACGTCACCTACACGAAAACACGAAAAGCAAAGCGTGGCGTCACAAACATTTGTTTTTCGGTTGTTGCTGTTACAACTTAAAAAGTGGCACGGAGGAGGAAGACTCTAGCAAATTATATATTACGAGAAATTTTTTCGTACAATTTTACCCTGGTTTTTAGTGCGCTCACCCATATTGTTAGTGTGCCTGTCAGTGGTATTTGCTTGATTTATAATCATCGTCGTTAATTAGCACCAGTGTGATTAATTTCTTTAATGCTTCAATAGGCTGGAACAAAATGACTTGGGAGTTGGGATTAGGAAAAAGGGCTAAAATCAGCTTGAACGAATATTTTCGCAGTCTGAAAAGTGCGTCGAAAGCGCTGGAACTAGCGAGCCTGCGCTTCAGAAGGCCTTGCATTTCGACCTTAGATTTATTATTCAGAGTGACTATTTAGGAGGATGATTGAGACTAATCCTTTCTGATTTATTACATGGCAGCGAACCTAAGAAAGGAGAGAGATATTTGAATCACTTGTTTCTACCCAGCTGCATGATGTGCGTGCCAGGTGGACTATCATGCCTTGTGACTTTTTTTTTTTGATTGGAGGTTTAACGACCACCGTGAGCAACTCAACGGGCTATAAGCAGTAGCCCGTCCCTAATTTAGGGTCACTGGTTCCAGGGAAGGGAGGAAGTCAGTGCCGTAAGACAAGCATAATATCTATGCCTCACTGAGATTCGAATCCGGACACCTTTCGGACGAATTATCAGAGGCCATCGCTTAGACTACTGCGCCACCAGGGCGGCTGCTTTGTGTTATGGAACAGAGAATAAAGGGCCAGGAGACAGCACTTATCACGACTTACAGGTTTATGGTCCATACTGCTGAGCAGTGGTGTACCCAGAAAGTATTTTTTTTTTTTGGAAGAGAGGTTACGAAATTTATTTTGTTATACAACTAAATGTGTTACGAGTGCATTTTTAAAATGTATGCACCAACCGCGCAAACTATTCAAATTATATTGCTAGAAATTGTTATTAATATTCTTATTATCTATATTGTTATCATTCATATTTGCTATTTATCTGTGTAGAAAACGAGGTGGGAAATGTGACTGGAATCCTAATATGTGCGCGAGAAATCCATTTTCCAAAGCAGTAATGAACATTCTTGATCACAAAGACTATGTAACGATTATACAGTATGTGGTTTGTCACAAGTATTTATCTTATTTTTTATTTTTTTCAAGTCGACCACGGTTTAGCCAGATTTAACCACCAAACTTGATATTTTGTTAGCTTTTCATATACATTAAGAGAATACAACGTGGTTCGTCACAAGTATTTATTTTATTTTTTAGCACGTCTTTTGTAAAAAAAGATCGTGCTTATGTTACCGGTTTGTCCGTCCGTCCGTCCGTACCCACGATATCTCTGCAACTATTAGTTCGATTCAGAAACATCTTTTGCGTTGGGAAGCTTGAAATATGCGAATGATGATCCTTTATTTCGTTTTTTTCCCTGATGTCCGATTTTGCCGCAAGAGGGCGTAAATGCAGATGATGTCGATTTAAAAAATACGTTTTATTCCACATATTTGCTTCTAAACATCCGATTGAAAAAATTCTCTTCTTTTTCGATTCCATTTATGTCGAAGAGTATTTTAAATATAGTTGCTTTTTCAAATTACGCATAGATTTTCCGCTAGAGGGCGTAAAAATAAATTACAATTTTCCGGATAACTCTTCTTCTAAAACTCCGATTTGAAAAATGTTTTCTTCAGCGGTTACACCTCCTAATGGAAAATATTTTGCATATAATTTCTAATTTTGGCAAAGAATACTTTGGCCACCAGGTGGCGTAAGTGTTAATTTTTGCTTCTGATGTATTTGCTATAAAATCTGAGCTTCTAAAATATCAATTGAAAAACTTTTTCGTGGACTGATGCCACACACATCAATAAACCTTTTTGGAATAATAATTTCAAAATTTTCAAGTAATTCATAGACTTTCCGCTAGGTGGCGTAGAGGTAAATTGCGTTTCCCCCTATATCTCTGCTTATAAATCTCCGATTTGAAAAATTCTTTCTGCAGCGGATACAGCTCCTGATGGGAAATCGTTTCCACATAATTTGTAATTTTTGTAAAAAGTGGTTTGGCCACCAGGTGGCGTAAGCTTCTGATGTATTAGCAGCAAAATACGAGCTTCTGAAATCTCGATTGAAAAAAAAAGGAGTTAGTTGATCGGTACTACACATGTCGACAAACCCTTTAGGAATATTTTCTTCTTGAAATAATTCATGGTTTCTACGCCAGGAGTCGTAGATGTATATCTTATTTTTGTCAATTTCACTACTTCTATCAGTACGATTTCGAAAATTCCTTCTTTGTTGGATAGTGTTTCCGATGCGAAATGTTTTTCCTGTAAATTCAAAATTTTCAAGTAAATCATAGACTTTCCGCTAGGGGGCACAAACGTAAAGTGCTTTTTCTGCGTTATTTCTGCTTCTAAAACTCCGATTTGAAAAATTCTTCTTTTATCGCATACAGCTCCTGATGGAAAATATTTTTCATATAATTTCTAATATTTGGTAAATAATAGTTTGGCCACCAGGCGGCATAAGTGTTCATTTCTGCTTCTGATGTATTTGCCGCAAAATCTGAGCTCCTGAAAACTCGATTAAACCTTTTCTTTTTTATCTTGGACCGATACCGCCCACATCGAAAAACCTTTTCAGAGTACTTTCTTACTAAAATAATGCATGGTTTTCCCTCCAGGGAACGTAAAGTCACATCTTATTTTTGTCGATATCTCTGTTTCTAAGAGTCCGATTTGAAAAATTCCTTCTGTGTTGGAGAGCGCTTCCGGAGCGAAATATTTCTCATATAAAAATCATGTTTTTCTTAACGCACAAGTCTGTAACGAGTGGGCGTAAGCTCACCATTCCGTTCACAGCAATATCTGAGGGATTAAAAACGCGATTGAAAAACTTTTTCTTCCGTCAGATACTATTGTTTTCCATACCGGTTCCATTGACTTTGAATAGCTTTGATTAATTTAATTTGCGTCAGAACGGATTAAAAAGACGTTCTTATTACACCCGAAAATTCGGTGTCATCTTTCTTGTTATTTTTTTTAAGTCGACCACGGTCTAGCCACATTTAACTACCAAACTTAATATTTTGGAAGCTTTTCATATATATCAGAAGTCTTCGCAATTTGTTAATGACATGGCATCCACCCCATTTCTATCAAGCGCGTGGAAGTAACTAAGCAAAACCCGTGACTGTAAACATCATTTATGATCAAGGAGGTTAGAAGAAGAGGAGGTGAAGGGACCCGTTTTGAGTGAAGCCAAAACAGATCAGCAGTTTCTGTCGTCTCTCTGAGGTGGTGGGAGTCTGCGCTGCGAGTGTTCGGGAACGTGACGTCACTTCCTGTGGCTTAAGCAGTTTTGCTTAGCGTATGCAAACCAAGGATGGAAAGAAAATATTTCAATATTTGCTAGCCATTCGTTCTGATGAAGCTACGTCAATACCCAGCGAAATCATGATCGACTTGAAAAAAGGAATTGTGACAAACCACGTTGTATTCTCTTAATACACTGATGAAGATGTCTAAAAATGGTACATAAATTGGAAACCTGTAATAGTCTTCTCGGTTTTCTGTGTTTATTACCAAAGACTCTACACCATTTATAAACTAAAACACTTCCTTTAATGGCCTAAAACCAATACACAATTTATGCGGAGCTTTCGAGTTCCATTGGAAGGCTTCCTCTGGGCTAAGCTATCAAAGCCTTTTTAAAAATAACAATTTACAATGCAATTACAATTCAAAATTTTGATATTATCAAACAGTTCCATTTCACGTTGAGGTCCGTGTTTAGACATGCTCACGTGTGGAGTCAGTGTTTTAAACGTGCGCATGCGGCATGGAGAGGGATTACCCGATGTTTCTTTGATCCTTGTTCAGGAGATTTTTCCAGGCATCTGATTACACAAAAGGCAAGCTTTCGTTGCATGGCTGTGAGTGGGTCATGATCTCGAGACTTTCACGTGTGGCTGTGCCTATGTAGCTTATACAGGGTTCATCATGCTACAAAGTGGGAGTGCTCCTTTTGGGTGTCTTCCCTGCATGAAGCGGTTGTCGTTTTTCCGTCTTTATCGTCACTTTTGTGTTCCTTGCTCCTTACCTGGAGTGATCTTTTAGTTAACCCAACCCAACGTATGGTTTTATGCTGCTGTCTAGGTAGATTGGAGGTATGTCGTAAAGTCCCGCTGAGGTTTCACTGGCGGTTTGCTTGCTAATATTAACATTTTTGAATTGTAACGGTATTGTAAGTTTCTGTTTTTAAGAAGGCTTTGATAGCATAATTCAGACCAAGCTTCCCGGTGGAGCGCGATAGCTCGGCTTAAATATTAGTTTTACAGAAGTGTTTTAGTGTATTAGTTTTTAAGGAAGTGTTTTAGTTTCTGTGCTTATGTTACAGCGTTGGTTTCGTTTTGATGTGATTCTTGGTATTTTAATCAAAACCCCTTGCTTTTCAGCGTGTTGTAGAGTAATCTGAAATTAGTTCTGCAACTCATATTTGGCATTGCCTCGTCCCCACAGAAAACTTTAGTATACCCATGTATCAGCTTTTTATTGAAATTGGACATTCTGGTTCTTGGTTCCTTGTCGCTTCCTCGTCTTCATGGAGAAAATACGTTCAGTTATTGCCATGAGGTATAAAAACAATTTCAAATGCTAACAAGACTCTTTTAAAATCGCGTTTTTGAAATATCGAAAGGTTCCAAATTTTTTTCGGGGTTTGAACACCCCATCCTACCTTGGGCACACCACTGCTGCTGAGATGAGAAGGGGAAGAATTGTCTATCTATTCCCCCCGCTAAGTGGATATTTCTGTTTAGGGAGCTCAGAAAATTTTGGGAACTATCTGGCTCAGGTACATTAACCATTTAACCGGCTGAAACGAATTAACTCGCGGTAAACAAAATGGGCTGAACTCAACCCCAACGAATATATTCGCTGTCTAAGAAGTGAGCTGAAAGCTGCTGGAACGAATTCATTGAAAGTATGTTTAGTGGTCCCAAATCTGCTCGTACGAGTTACCTTCAAGACTAGAACGTCGAAAAAAGTTGATTTCGCCCTTAAATTTGTTATTCAGACTGGTCGTTCAGGCGTATGATTGACACCAATCTCTTTTAACAAATTAATTAATAAACAAGTGTGGAAATTGAGACGAATTTTCGGAAGTAGATAGAAGACATTTGAATAACTTTTTTACCCAGTGTGAGGCATACTCTAATTTAACTTTCATTTTTAGTTCCTATTTCTATGTAAATTTGAGTTTGTTCTCTCCAGCATCTTTCAACCTTAACGTGATATCTTCTCTCTCGCATGAATACGGTTGGCAACACTTGAGATCTGTGATAGTGACGTATGATTGCTCCGATAAGAACAAGACGAGATATACATGGTGATTCAGCTAAGCGTGAGCAAATTTCTGGGAAGGGTAGGTTGCACAAAGACATATCGGAATCACATAGCAATGCAGGGTCGGAAACGTTATCTTCATGCGGCAGATGGCGTTGTTCGGCCGCGAGACTACTCATACGTTCTTTCAGGATACCGTCATTTGTAAACCACCCTCAGAGGTAGTAGGATGGCTGAGTTCACGATCGCGGAAATGGCTGATATGCACTTGGTATATACGGAGCAGCAGACTGCAACGGACAAGCCGCCGTGCGAATGACCAGGAATGGTACCCAATGAGACAAGTGCCAAACCACCAAGTGTTTGCACGGCTGCATCACAGGTTATGCAACACTGGTTTTTTCCAGGGGCCTTCCAGGTGTCGGAAACGATGGATACGCACACCTGCCATCAAAGAGAATGTGTTAAGTCATGCAGCAGACACTCCAAGTGCCAGCACACGAGCAATTGCCCATCGGCTCGGTCTGTCCCAATCCACCTTATGGAGGGTTCTGCACGAAGACCAATTGCATCCGTATCATGTACAGCGCGTTCAGACACTAAACCCTGAGGATTACCCTCAGCGCATTGCATTTGCGCAATGGTCCCCGCAGAAGAGTGCGGCAGAACCCCAATTTCCTGCTTCTGTGCTGTTCACAGACAAAGCGTGCTTTACACGGGAAGGTTGGTTCAATGCACATAACACGCATGTTTGTTACATCTCATGGTCGCAACTTTAAACACCTTCTGTAACCTCAATGCATTTCTCAAATGTCTTGTGAGTAATAAAAAGCATTTTGTTCTCTTACGTGCTTCTCTTTCATTTCCCGTCCTCTCTGTACACTAGCACATGAAGATAGCGTTTCCGACCCTGCATTGCTATGTGATTCCGATTTGTCTTTGCGTAACCTACCCCTCCCAGAAGTTTGTACACGCTTAGCTGAATCACCCTGTATAATGGCTACGCAGCAGCTGAGTGGGTTATTGGGCCGCGGATGGCCTAGTGGTCAACGTTCGTGACTGCCACGGAGAAACCTCAGGTTCGATCACAGGCAGGTGCGAACACTCGAACCAATATCCGCCGTGCGTCGGATGGGCACGTTAAGCCGTCGCAACCCAGGTACTGGCCTCCTGGTAATAAATAAGGGCATCTTCCTCCCCCTTTCTACCTCGCTTCCGTGTCACTTTCCTATCGGGCACTAGCCCAAATCTCTTAGATTCCTATTTTTAAGGGTTGTTTAAGACATGGAGTCAGACACTCCCTTTCTAAAATTCTCTACATTTGATCTGCTCTGAGTGTGTTGTGTTGATGCTGGAAGTTAATGCTCACTGTGGATTCGAGATTGGTTAATTGCCGTTTGAGGCTTCGTGTTGTGCTTATATTTATCGTTAAGAGTTATACCAGTTAACGTTGTTTAGTGAAAAGCATACTGATAATCTAATACGTTGAGAGTTCGAAGATTAACTGTTGTGTGCGTTGAAGTACTAATGATCAAGTACCTGTTGACAGCAATAAAGGATTAGCTGTAAGTAAGTACTTCTTGAACTTTATTTGAGTGACTCCTGTTTCCCTGCAGGTGAAGTTTTGAGACTTGATTTATGTAGTGTTTAGTAAGTCAGCTACCCACAAACGCTGCACCAGTTGCATGATGTTCGTTTCAGGTAGACTAGCTTTTCCCTATCATGTTTCAGTTCATGGAACAGGGAATATAGGACTAGAAGAAGATAGAAGGTCTTATCACATATGACATGTTTATTTTTGCGCCTGCTGAGATGAGAGGGGGTAATTAATTATTTTACCGTAGCTTTCGCGAAACACAGTCGCTATGTGAATATTACTGTTTGGAGGGAGCAAAATTTTTGGATACCGTTTAGTCCAAGCACAATGCATCAGAAGCTTAAAGGGTTAAGAAAATATTTGCTTTCGTGAACACGGTCTTTACTAAAGGGCTACCTATACCACGTGCGTTAGTGGGAGCTTGCGCTCCAAATGAAAAAGGAACAAGAAAGATGACACCGAATTTTCGGTTGTAATAAGCACGTTTTTTGAATCCGTTCTGACCACAGATATCATATACAAGAAGCTAGATTGGACACTTAGCCCATGAGGCGTGAGAAGGTAGGCGCCATTTTCAGCGGGTCATCACGATCCATTTAAGCAAGGCTACTTTGCATTAAGTCAAAGAAATACGAGTTTGGTACTGTGATTTTCTATTTATATTGAGATTCAAAGCAGTCAGTACCCATTTAGCTGCGGAAGTATATAAAATTTAAGTAAAAAACAGTAATATTCCTTAGTGCTAACTAGAATGCCAAGGGTCTTGCAAAATATTGAATTATTTCAGATTCGGCCAGGTCTTAAATTCCAGAGAAGACATTCCGGTATCTGCGATATAAAAAAATATCACGATGGTTTTAATTTGCTGAGAGATATGATTTTGACGTTCCTTGTTAATGAATGCTTACATTTAATACGCCATTTCGTTGCTATATTGCCCAAATAAATGTGAAATGTTAAAAACTGAAATTTCCTTAGTGCATAACAAGACGAAATATCAAAATTTTTGGTGAAATTCAAAACTTTTTGAGCAAACATAATAAATAAATCAGAATGACAGAGGTAATAGCAACAAGGAAAAAGATTCACGTTATTTCAGCTTTTCTATGTAAAGCATGTGGAAGCCTTTTTTTTTTTTTTCGGGTTCAAATCAATAGTTTGCTGGATTTAATAGCTACTTATTGATTTTAAATAAATTATTATTTGCGTTTACATTATTTTAAATCGTTGCCGCATTACTTTCTTAAAAATGTTTTCCAATAATTTTCTATACTTGCATACAATACCAGCTTTAAATTTTAATATATATATATATTGTTTTCAGCATTGGGCAAGAGGCAAATAAGTAACAGCAATTATATTTTTGTCTCTCTGCGTAAGATTTTCATCTGAGGAAGCTTTCACCATGATTTATACAATAACCAAGTCCAAACTATCCTGCGTAACGTGCCATGCTTCGCCGCCATCTTGACCCGCTCAATGTGGCTCCATGCTTCTCACAGCGCTAGCTCATGCTCAACAGAGCAGACAGCCAATCTAGTCCCTTATACGATATCTGTGGTTCTGACGCAAATTAAATTTATCAAAGCTATTCAAAGTCAATGGAACCGGTATGGAAAACAATAGTATCTGACGGAAGAAAGAAGTTTTTCAATCGGGTTTTTAATCCCTCAGATATCGCTGTAAACGGAATCGTGAGTTTACGCCCTCTGGTTGCAGACTTGTGCGTTAAGAAAAACATGAATTTATATGAGAAACATTTCGCACCGGAAACACTCTCCAACACAGAAATCATTTTTCAAATCGGACTCTTAGAAACAGACATATCGACAAAAATAAGATGTGACTTTACGTCCCCTGGTGGGAAAACCATGCATTATTTTAGAAAAAGAGTATTCTCAAAAGGTTTTTCCGTATGATCAGTATCGGTTAAAGAAAAAAAAATTAGTCGAGTTTTCAGGAGCCAAGATTTTGGTACAAATACATCAGAAGCAGAAATTAACACTTTTCCCCCTTGCTGGCCGAACCGTTCTTTACCAAACATTAGAAATTACGTAAAAAATATTTTCCATCAGGTCTTGTATGCGATACAGGAAGATTTTTTCAAATCGGAGATTTAGGAGCAGAAATAACGCAGAAATAGCAATTTACCTTTGTGCCCCCTAGCGGAAAGTCTATGATTTACTTGAAAATTTTGAATTTATAGGAAAAACATTTCGCATCGGTAACACTATCCAACAAAGAAGGAATTTTTCAAATCGGACTCCTAGAAGTAGAGATATTTTGGCAAAAATAAGATATACATCTACGCCCCATGGCGGAGAAACTGTGGAATATTTTAAGATGTGAGTGGCATCAGTCCACGAAGGAATTTTTTAATCGGTATTTTAAAAGATCAGATTTTATGGCAAATACATCGGAAGCAAAATTTAACACTTACGCCCCCTGGTGGCCAAAATATTCTTTGCCAAAAATTTGAAATTATATGCAAATTATTTTGAATCAAGAGGTGTATCCGCTGAAGAAGAAATTTTCCAAATCGAAGTTAGTTTTAGAAGAAGAGTTATCGGGGAAAATGTAATTTACTTTTACGCCCCCTAGCGGAAAACCTATGCGTAATTTGAAAACATAACTATATCTAAAACACTGTTCGACATAAATGGAGTCGAAAGATAAAATAATTTTTTTAATCGGATGTTTAGAAGCAAATATGTGTAATAAAACGTATTTTTGAATTCGACATCATCTGCATTTACGCCCTCTAGCGGCGAAATTGTGCATCGTAAAAAAACGAAATGAAGGGTCCTCATTCGCATATTTCAAGCTTCCAAATGCAAAAAGAATATTTCAAATCGGACTAATAGTTGACGAGATATCGTGGGTACAGACGGACAAAACAGTAACATAAGCAGGATCTTTTTTACGCTTTCTAACCGTAGGTTAATGAAGCGTAGATGCTCCAGGTTTTTTCCGTCCGTCCGTCTGTCCGCACGATAACTGGCGTAAAAATGGTTCGATTTCGATGAAATTTTAGTATGTGGTAGGGAACCACATGGGAACGAACCCTATTGAAAATGGGAGAAATGGGGTCAAAGGTCACAACGTAGGAGCGGGATCCATTCCATTGCTTTTATGCGTCATAACTTGCGTAAATACTGTTCGATTTCAATGAAATTTTACTATGTGGTAGGGGATCGCGTGGGAACGACCCCTATTCAAAATGGGTGAAGTGGGGTGAAAGGTCAGCACATAAGAGCGGGATACATTCTATTGCTTTTATACGTCATAACGTGCGTAAAAATGTTTCGATTTCGATGAAATTTTAGTATGTGGTAGGGGACGACCTGGGGACGAACCTTATTGAAAATGAACGAAATGGGGTTAAAGGTCAGGACATAGGATTGGGATCCATTCCATCACCCTTATCCCATATTATTAAGGTTGACGTCAAGTAATTTTGCTTAATATACTTCCAATGGGAAAACTTTTGTACACATTTCCTTCACAATTAATGTGTTCCCAAGGATAAAAATTTTAACATCGATTAAAATAATTTTATGTTATAACTTGGAATACTTAATATTTTTTAAAACATAACCATAATTATATTAAAAATTAATAAGTTATCCTTTGGTGGTGTTGAAACCAGAAAAAGGATGGCGCGACATGTACTTTGGTGACGTCAGTAGACAAAAAAAATGTTGTATTGCATAATTACGGTTATGTTTTAGAAAATATGAAGTATTGCAAGTTATAAAATGAAGCTATTTTAATCGATGTTCAAATTTTCATCCTTGTGAACGCGTTAATTGTCCAGAAAAAAGATGGTGTGACCTGTACTTTCATGACGTCAGTAGACAAACAAATGTTGGATTGCATAATTATGGTTATGTTTTAGAAAATATTAAGTATTCTAAGTTATAAAATGAAGATATTTTAATCAATGTTCAAATTTTCATCCTTAGGAACGTATTCATTGGGAAGAAAATGTGTACAGAAATTTTTCCATTCGAAGTACAGGAAGCCAAATTACTTGACGTTCACCTTAAAGAAGCAATTCTTGTATATATGTAAATTTTATTTTGAAAACGGCTATAAGCATTTTGATGAAAGTCGTTAACCTACCATTTTCTGGTACTAGAAATCGATTTAGCTTGATCTCAACTTTAGGAAAATTCGTTTAGTGGGTTAAATAACCGCCCCGAATTACAAAGTTTTTAGTTTCATGGCGTCGTCTCATTAATGTTATCCATGGTTAGAAATCTTATGACGCCATACTCTCGCAATTCAGATGCTGAATCGCGGTCACGCCATCTGTCTCATTACGTCACGCGTTGTGTGTGGATCCTATTAAAGTTTTATGACGTCACACTCTTGCGAGCAGATGGTCGCGATTCCCATCTGCCTCATTACGTCACGCGTTGTGTGCGTATGCTCGTCCGCACGATAACTCGCGTAACAATCGTTCGATTTCACTAAAAGTTTAGTATGTGGTAGGGGAACACCTGGGAAGGAACCCTATTGAAAGTGAACGAAAAGGGGTCAAAGGTCAGGACATAGGAGCGGGATCCATTCCACTGCTCTTATGCATCATAACTAACGTAAAAAAGGTTCGATTTCGATGAAATTTTAGTATGTGGTAGGGGACCACCTGGGGACAAACCCTATTGAAAATGGGCAAAATGGGGTCAAAGGCCAAGACATAGGAGCGGAATCACTTCCATCGTCATTATGCGTCATAACTTACGTAAAAATGTTTCGATTTGGATGAAATGTTAGTACGTTATAGGGACCTGCCTGGGGACAAATCCTATTGAAAATGGGCGAAATGGGCTCAAAGGTTAGGACACAGGAGCGGGATCTATTCCATAGCCCTTATGCATAATAACTTACGTAAAATTGCTTCGACACTGCAACAAAACTTTATCATGTCGTTCCGGAGATGTACTGAACCAGTTCTGTTGAATATCATCGAAACGGGATCAAAGGGCAGGACACGGGAGCGAGATTTATTCCACAGCCATTATCCTCATAACTTGAGTAATGATTTCTGGTATGTTGAAAAGCGTATCATAATCAAAGCATTGTATGATATTACTAACTTGTTTTACAAAAGACGTGCTAAAAATTACTTTGAAGGCCAGCATCTCTCGACTTTTCCTGTAAAATTCCCCGCTTCTTTCCGCTCAGTTATCTGCGAAGAGGAAAAGTAATTCTTTTGTGAAAGAGCTCCGTGAGCGTGTCTGAGTGATGGAAGGGGAAGATAAAATAAATATACTAAACACGTAGTTAATTACTAGGTTGTTTCATAGCTGTTTACAAGAGAACCGGATAACCTTGTAAAGCACGCTTTTCCACAAGAACAATTGCCCACTACTAGCGTGAAAGCTTCCGTGATTTTTTTTTTTTTTTTTTTTTTTTGTTCTACGAAAGTTTAAAAATACCCAGTGCGGCAATTAAATAATGAGATTGATTTTTTACGCTTTCCAACCGTACGTTGAAGAAACGTATATGTTTCAGCTTTGTCCGTCCGTCAGCACCATAACTCACGTAAAAATGGTTCGATTTCGATGAAATTTTAATATGTGGTAGGAGACCACCTGGGGACGCACCATATTGAAAAACGACGAAATAGGATGAAAGGTCAGGACATACGAGTGGGATGCATTCCATTGCCCTTATGCGTCATAACTTTGGTAAAAATGCTTCGATTGCGACAAAAATTTTAACATGTTGTTCCGGAGGTATACTGAACAGGTTCTGTTGAATATCATCAAAATAGGGTCAAAGGTCAGGACACAGGAGCGAGATTTCTCCCACAGCCAATATCCTCATAACTTGATTAAAAATGTTTCTATTACGACAAAACTTTAGTATGTTGTTTCGGAGGTATACTGAACGAATTCTGTTTAATATAATCGAAATGGGGTCACAGGTCAAGACAGAGGAGCGAGATTTATTCCACAACCATTATCCTCATAACTTGAGTAATGATTTCTGGTATGTTGGAAAGCGTATCATAATCAAAGTTTAAATTTCGGTAAAAAACACGCGTCGGGAGGGCATGGTCATTTGATGTCATTTTTTACGCTTTTTTTTTTATTGGAGGTTTAACGACCACCGTGAGCAACTCAATGGGCTATAAGCAGTCGCCCGTCCCTAATTTAGGGTCACTGGTTCCAGGGAAGGGAAAGAGCCAGTGCCGTAAGACAAACACAACATCCATGCCTCACCGGGATTCGAACCCGGACCCCTTCCGGACGAATGATCAGAGGCCATCGCTTAGACCACTGCGCCACCGGGGCGACTTTTTACGCTTTCCAACCGTAGGTTGAAGAAACGTATATGCTGCAGCTTTGTCCGTCTGTCTGTCTGACCGTCAGCACGATAACTCGCGTAAAAATGGTTCGATTTCGATGAAATTTTAGTATGTGGTAAGGGACAACCCGGGGACGAAACGTATTGAAAATAGACGAAATGGGGTCAAAGTTCAGGACATAGGAGTGGGATCCATTTCATCGCCCTTATGCCTCATAACTTACGTAAAATGCTTCGATTGCGACAAAACTTTGTCATACTATTCCGGAGGTATACTGAACCAGTTCTATTGAATATAATCGAAATGGAGTTAAAGGTGAGGTCACAGGATCGAGATTTATTCCATTGCTAATTTCCTCATAACTTAAGTAATAACTTGAGTAATGATTCCTGGTATGTTGAAAAGCGTATCTGAATCAGTGCATTGCATGATTTTACTAAGTTGTTCAGCTATCCGGTGGCAATAGCGTTTGCGTGAGAATTGCGCAGATGATTATTTACGCTTTGTATGACGTTATTCGGCGGAAGAATATCGTCACTGTTCTGTCATGGAGCAGAGAGCAAATATCCGGTTCCGTTTAAAAATAGGCAAAACTGCATTTGAATTGTTGCATGATGTGTATGAGACTAATTGTGTATCTCGTGCGCAATTGTTCCGAGGATATGCACGTTTCAAGGATGGGCTGGAATATTTGGAAAATGACGAAATGCCCGGACGCCCAATTTCAGTGTGCACGTCTGAAGTCATTCAGAAAGCTCGTGAAAGGATAAAAGCTGATCGTTGTGGGACCTTGAGAATGCTGGATTGTGAGCTCGGTATTAAGAAGGAGACGAATCGCCATATTTTAACGCAAGATCTGGTGAATAAAAAAGTTTGTGCTCATTTTGTTCCGCATTCCGTGTCAGACAACCAGAAACACACACCAATGGAGTACGTAAATGACACCCTGGAGATCGCAGAAACAATGCAAAATTTTCTCCAAAGCATAGTGGCATGTGACGAGTCATAGTGTTTTCGTTATGATCCTGAAACGAAGCGTCACAGTGCTTAGTGGAAATCATTAATAGTCAACCAAATAAAAGACGATCAAGTTAGAGACGGTTAAAATCAAGACAATGCTGGAGTGCTTTTATGACAGCAAGGGAATTCTGCATCACGAATTCATTCCTGAAGTTACAAATGTCACTGGCAATGCTTGCACATCCATTTTGGAACGATTGTGGAAGAGGATTGTTCAAGTCAGGCCTAAGTACAACAAGTTAGTAAAATCATGCAATGCACTGATTATGATACGCTTTCCAACATACCAGAAATCATTAATAAAGTTACTACTCAAGTTATGAGGATAATGGCTGTGGAATAAATCTCGATCATGTGCCCTGACCTTTGACACCATTTCGATGATATTAAACAGAATTCGTTCAGTATACCTCCGGAAAAACATACTAAAGTTTTGTCGCAACAGAAGTATGTTTAGTCAAGTTATGAGAATAATAGCTGTGGAATAAATTTCGCTCCTGTTCCCTGACCTTTGACCCCATTTCGACGATATTCAACAGAACCGATTTAGTATACCTCCAGGACAACATGATAAAGTTTTGCCGCAATCGAAGCATTTTTACGTAAGTTATGATGCATAAGGGCGTAAGTTATGATGCATATGCATTGGAACCCGCTCCTCCTTTGATCCCATTTCGTCCATTTTCAACAGGTTCTGTTCCCAGATTTTCCCCTACCACATACTAAAATTTTATCGAAATCGAACCATTTTTACGCGAGTTATCGTGCGAACAAACAGACAAACGGACAAAGCTGGAGCATGTACGCTTTTTCAATCTACGTTTGGAAAGCGTAAAAAAAGACTGATGCAAAGTTGCCCATTATCATATTTATTTAACCCGTACCTAAAAAAAGTAGAAGACGAAGGACTGCAGACGTGTGAAAATATAACTGTAAATGGAAGAAATATTGATGATATATAGTTATCACTACAGATAGCCAAGAAAAATTATTAAATATCCTGAACAAATTGCATCAAACGAGCAACAAATATGATATGGAAATAAATTTTAGTAAAACCAAACTAATGGTAATAAAGAAAAAAGGGAAACAAACCAAATGAAAATGGAAAACGATAATATAGAACAAGTAATAAATTGAATTATCTAGGTTCAATGATCACTGAAGATCTTGAATATTTTGAAACCATAAAACACAGAATCAAAGATGAATGGATAGCAATGTGCAGACTCGAAAAAATATGGAACAATAAAATATTAAGCAAAGAACTCAAACTAAAGATATACCCTGTCGAGTCACATTATTATGACCACCAGCTAATATCCAGAGTAACCGCCGTGTGCAGCGCAGACAGCAGCTAGACGGGATGGGAGTGTCTCAATAAGACGCTTCACAGGTATGTGGAGCCATGATGACTGCAGTGCATCTGACAGCTGCTGGAGGGTGAATGGTGGAGGATCCATAGAGCGAACAATATGATCGAGGTGGTCTCACAGTTGCTCAATTAGGTTTAAGTGTGGGGAATTAGAGAACCAGGGAATTAATTTGAAGTCTTCATCGTACTCTTCTAATCACTCCCGGAAATTTCTAGCTGTGTGGCATGTCGCATTGTCGAGCTGGTAGATCTCACCCGCCCCAGAGAAGACAATGTATGGGTGTACGTGGTCTGCAAGGATGGATTAATAACGAATTTGGTCCATAGTGCCTTCCACAGGTATAAGTGGACCCAAGTAAAGCCATGAAAACATTCCCCAGACCATAACGCTGCCCCCACCAGCTTGTGTTTTTCCAGCAATGGTTGAAGAGTGTTTGTGCTCCGATGTTTCTCACCTTATATGCCAACGTCCATTCATTCGATGAAGCAGAAAACGTGACTCATCGGAGAAGACAATGCGTTGCCAATCAGCAGAAGTCCAATTCCGATACTGCTGTGAAAATGTAAGCCTTTTCTGCCGATGCACCTTCGTTAGCATAGGTGCAGTGACCTTTCGTCTGCATTGGAGCCCCATACGCAGCAGGGTCCAGTGAATTGTCATTTTTGAGACACTTGCAGTAGCCCCCTGGGCCATTCGGCTGGTGAGTTGCTCCGCTGTAGCGTGTCGATCGGCCCTCTCGCCCCTTCGCAGCCCACGTTCACGTCTCACATCAATGGCACGTGGTGCTCCGCAGTTTTCACGTCGCTTATTCGCAATGGTGCCATTTCTCCAATCACGATACACTTTAACCACAGCAGCACGCGAACAGTTCAAAAAGTGCGCTGTTTCAGAAATACTGCCATACTTGGCCAGAAAGCCGATAATCATCCCTTTTCGCAAATCTGATAAATCGCTGCTTTTATTTTTTTTCATATGTAGAGGATTTTAGGAAGGGAGTGTCTGACCCCAGGTTTTAAACAACTCTTAGAAATAGGAAACTAGGAGATTTGGGCTAGAGCGCCCGATAACAAAGTGACAGGGAAGCAAAGTAGAAAGGGGGAGAAAGACGTCTTTATTTATTACCGGGTGGCCAGTACCCAGAGTCCGACGGCTTAAAGTGCCCATCCGACGCACGGCGGATATTTAGTGGATCGAGCGTTGGTACCTGCCTGGGATCGAACCTGAGGCCCTTTCCCCGGCAGTCACGAACGTTGCCCACTAGGCCATCTGCGGCCCCATAGCTGCTTTTATCCATGACAGCAACGAGTAATATGTTTTCAGAATGCCTGCAGCACACCTTATATACCTTCCAAGCCAGCTCAAGACACGTGCCTTCTTTCATTGGCTACGCGCTGTTGACGTCAAAAGTAGGAGGTGGTCACAATAATGTGTCTCGACTTTGTATAAAACAATTATACGTAATTCTAACAATACTCTATAGCTCAGAATGCTGGATCTCAAGACAAAAGGAAGTGGATAAACTCAATGCTTTTGAAACAAAATGCCTAAGGAAAATCAATAGAACAAACTGGGCAGAAAGAGAGACAAATGGAAAAGTCAGAAAAGAACTTAACTTTAAAGAAACTATACTCACAGCACTAAAATCATGCAATGCACTGATTTTAGATATGCACTGATTTTACATACCAGAAATCATTACTCATCTTATTACTCAAGTTATGAGGACAATGGCTGTGGAATAAATCTCGCTCCTGTGCCCTGACCTTTGACCCCTTTTCGATGATATTAAACAGAATTGGTTCAGTATACCTCGGGAACAACATACTAAAGTTTTGTCGGAATAGGAGCATTTTTAGTCAAGTTATGAGGATAATAGCTGTAGAATAAATCTCGCTCCTGTGCCCTGACTTTTGACCCCATTTCGATTTTATTAAACAGAACCGGTTCAGTACATCTCCGGAACGACATGATGAGGTTTTGTCGCAATCGAAGAATTTTTACATAAGTAATGACGCATAAGGGCGATGGAATGGATCCCGCTCCTATGTCCTGACCTTTGACCCCATTTCGTCCATTTTCAATAGGGTTCCTTCCCAGGTTGTCCCTTACCACATACTAAAATTTTATCGAAATCGAACCATTTTTACGCGAGTTACCGTGCGGACGGACGGACAAAGCGGAAGCGCATACGCTTCTTCAACCTACGATTAAATTGGTTTTGACGAGTTTCAGGAATGAACCCAAAAAGACATCCAAACATATTTTTAAATGGTAGAATTGAAGGACAGCCCATTAGAGGAAGACCAAGAAGGAAATGGATTGACAATAATAAAGAAAACACCCACTTAAACTCTGTCAATGGCGGATTTCCAAATAGGCGCACTAGGCGCTCTCCTAGGGCCCCAGAGTTTGAGGGGGCCCAAAAACGTATTGTGGGATTGTCAGTAATGTTTTGGTTTTCAGAGGCCGAAATATGAATAAATAATAAATAAATCCTTATAAATGAATCCTAATAAATAAATCCTTAAAGCGCCCACTTTATTTGCATCGTTAATTGATATTTTACTTTCTCATATTAGTAAAATATATTTTTCTTGCTGATACTCCAAATTTTCGAGTTCTTATCGGTGTCCTTGTTTTTTAAAATAATTCAGCCTTCCATTTAGTGGTAGGTGAAAAAAGAATTCACGCTTCACACACTTTTATTGTGTAAGGCGAATACCTAACTGCCAACTGGTCTGCTGTTACATAAATTATTTTCATGCTACTTCCAGCCGAAGGAAAACATCTGTGTTCAAACCTCCTTTCTCCAGTTGGAAGTGACGTCCCACTTCCGTACGTGTCATTTCCGTACAAATAAATTTTGTCCCATTTCCGTACACAGATGTGATGACCCGTAAGCAGCGAGATATGCGTGAAGGAAGACAAAGGATCGGGGGCGTACTAATAGCCCTGGCATCCCTCCTCCCCCTCCCAGCTGTGGGACGGTTCATGGCTATCAGAACTTAGAAAAAATATTTTACAAAATCTTTTGTGGAAACTTTATACGAAACTGGTTAAAGAAATAGCCCGTAATTTTTGACGGCAGCTTTGAACCAAAATATTAAAAAGAAAAGCAGCCCCCCCCCCCGGTTTTGAAATTAAATATCTACGACGAATGCTGATGACTGTAAAGATGGAGTTAATGGACAGCCTGTTTCCTCTTCAGTTTTTATTTCTTTTCTCACTTACCCTACCATGAGCGCCTATTGGTTGACGAAAACAACGAATGGTGATCTCTATCACGTTGTCGGAATTCGACAGGAGATCAGCATTTACTTTCGTCCTTATATATTTCCAAAGTCTGATACCAGGAGCGGCGAAACTGTACGGGAATGGCACTAACCGATTTGCTATGCACGGAAATGGGACAAAATTCCTTTTGTACGGAAATGGTACGTACGGACAATCCTTGTATAAACTGTCTTGATGATCAGGGTGTTTGCTGTTTATTGCCTTTTCCCTTTGGGGCAGGGTAATCAAGTTCTTCCTCAGCCCTAATCCCTCCCTTAACCCAGCCTAAACCAAAATAATTATTATTTAGACTTAAAAAAAAAAAAAAAGAGAGAAATTCGAGAATGTCACAGTATTTATCTTTTTCTTATGTAATAGTGTTAAAAGAAATTTTTATTGTATTGCAACAACATTTTCTTATTAATTTCTCCTCCCCTGGTTTAATATTGATAAATAATTATCAAGTATTCTCATGTAGAGATGAAAAAATTTCGTGCTATATACAATATATTGAAGCACAGCACACTGTCTTTGCACGATGATTTTTAATGGTAAAAAATGACAGATATTTACAAATTAAAATCCCCATAAGTACTTTCGGGGCGACAGTCTCATCCGTCTTCTGGCAGAAGAGAGTAACAGCTGCTTTGGTGCTCTAATATATACATCAGAATATAATGACGTATGAAAGGGTGAAGCTTCTGCGCAAGAGTATCGCACTGTTGCCATCGCAGCACAGTTGAGTTACAAAATAAATTAGACCTAAGAGATAACATATCAAGCCGAGTATATAATAAACAGAGTATATGTATTTGTTAAAGTTAAAAAATTAATTATAGATGCTGTTCAAGTTCATAGTTGCAATGTGACGTTTCCATATCCTGATTGTCATTACAAAAGCGGTCCCCGTAGGCTTCGATATAAAGGCTCTCAGTAATATGTAAGGATCGATATAAAGGCTCTCAGTAATATGTAAGGATCGATATAAGGGCTCTCAGTAATATGTAAGGACCTCATATTACTGAGAGCCTTTATATCGATCCTTACATATTACTGAGAGCCTTTATATCGAAGCCTACGGGGACCGCTGTTGTAATGACAATAGCCCAGTTGAACTATCCAGAATATGGAAACGTCACATTGCAACTATGAACTTGAACAGCATCTATAATTAATTTTTGAACTTTAACAAATACATATACTCTGTTTATTACATACCCGGCTTGATATGTTCTCTCTTAGGTCTATTTATTTTGTAACTCAACTGTGCTGCTAAGGCAACAGTGCGATACTTTTGCGCAGAAGATTCACCCTTTCATACGTCATTACATTCTGATGTATATATTATGTATATATACGTCTCTGCACCATACGTAAGCAATGGAAGGATGCATTGATCAAACACTTTTCTTTTAAAACATAATGGCATATTGCTCTTGAAAATTATGCTGTTTCTTCCAAAAGCTCTCCAGGAAAGTTTTGTACGCCGATTAATTTCTTCATCAATGTGACCCTCACTTGATATCTGCTGTCCAAGATAAACGTACGTGTCTGTTATCTCCAGCTTTTCTCCATCAATCGATAAATCTTCATTTCTTGCAAAAGCATTGAACATCACTTTTGTCTTCTGAAAGTTCATTTTTAATCCCACTTCTTTACTCTGATCCAGGAACTTGCTGACAAGAGTAAAGAAGTGGGATTAAAAATTAACTTTCAGAAGACAAAAGTGATGTTCAATGCTTTTACAAGAAATGAAGATTTATCGATTGATGGAGAAAAGCTGGAGATAACAGATACGTACGTTTATCTTGGACAGCAGATATCAAGTGAGGGTCACATTGATGAAGAAATTAATCGGCGTACAAAACTTGCCTGGAGAGCTTTTGGAAGAAACAGCATAATTTTCAAGAGCAATATGCCATTATGTCTTAAAAGAAAAGTGTTTGATCAATGCATCCTTCCAGTGCTTACGTATGGTGCAGAGACGTGGACCTTAACTAAAAGAGACATACAAAGGCTGCAGACAACTCAAAGCAGCATGGAGAGGTGCATACTTGGTGTAACCAGGAGAGATAAGAAGAGGAACTCGTGGATCCGAAAAATGACAAGAGTGGAAGACATCATGATCAGAGTTAAATCTCTGAAATGGCAATGGGCTGGACATACTGCCAGAAGGACAGACCATCGATGGACAGCAGAAATTTTAGATTGGATTCTAAGGGACAGGAAAAGACCCAAAAGAAGACCACATGGGAGATGGGTGGATGAAATTCGAAAGTATGCGGGAGTGACATGGAGGAGACTGGCACAAGATATACCGTTGTGGAGGAAACTTGGGGAGACCTTCGTCCAGCAGTGGATTGATAATGGTTGACAATGATGATGATGATGATGATGATATTCGAGCACCAAAGCAGCTATTACTCTCTTCCATCTGAAGACGGGTGCGACTGTCACCCCGAAAGTACTTATGGGATTTTAACTTGTAAATATTTGTCATTTTTTAGCATTAAAAATCATCGTGCAAAGACGGTGTGTTTCATTGCAAAGTATTCTCACTTTTTCTATTCCTTAAATCAACATAAAATTAACTTTTGAAAAAGCAATAAAAGTTTCAATCATACTCTTACTTCAAAAGCTGTGGTTGCTACTTTTCCATTTTCAAACCGCATCTTTCGCATTTAATCCTTATACCTATTTGAAAATCCACCAGTGAAAGTGCACAAAACTAATATCCTTAGATTTCCTATTTGCCGCAAAAATAATTTTTGAAATATCTCTAAAAACAAAAAGTTCGATGTGCACAGACAGACAAAGTGATTACACTAATACTGTTTCTAACAAATCGTTCTAATAACAGGAAGAATGGTTTTTAAAAAGCTAAAAAAATTTTTTCTTGACTTTCTTCTTGTTAATCTGACAAATGAAAATTTCTGAGGCGACAAGAAGGGGAAGGGGGGCCCCTGAATCTTTTAGCGCATAAGGCCCCAAATGATCTAAAGTCGCCTCTGAACTCTGTAATAGAACTACACAAAAGGACAGCAGACAGAAAAAAATGGCAAAAATTCGTCTTTGAGGAACTTAACCTGCCATGAGCGGAAGAGGAAGAAGAGATAAATATAAAATAGAATGCTGATGAGATTTTTTTATGGAGAGTGTCTGAGGACATTTGGGGGTGCGTAAATCTGTGCTACGTATGGCGAGCCTGAAAAAAAAATGGAAAAGAAAGAAAGAAAGAAAAACTATGTAAGTTAAAGATGACCTCTCCGTCAAACAACGGGGAAGAGGGCATTTCATCTAGTCACGGACAAAAACGAAACCAAAGTAGTTTCTAGTGAAGTGCAGTCATAACTCTACTATAAAAGGAACATAAAAAAAAATGGAGAAGAGAGAGAAAAACCACCTCCATGTGTAGCAGACAATCCGTCATAAATCCACACAGGGAAGTGACAGTTTCTTTTTGCTCACAGCAACCAAAATAACTGATGGATGTCCGTGAAGTTTAGTCTGGTAGTGAGAACATATTTGAAAAAAAAGAGTGGAATAAAAATAAACGAATAAAGAAAAAAACAACAACAAAAATACTATCGGTCATATCTTGTCTCTGGAATGGCCTTCCTTGTTGCTCCAAAAAAAAAAAAAAAATTAAAACAAGGTAGGGGGTTTCCAATCGACGGAACATCGTGGGTAATCTGAATGTAATTTGAAAGAAAAAACCAACAAAGAGAAAATCAGGAAGAAGAACGCAGTGGGAAATATACATGAGCAGTGATGTATTCAGGCATCTTCTCGGGGAATGCATAACCCCTCCATACCCGTAGGTTTTTGGTTGATTTCCCCTTATATTTAATCTAATTGTTCCCATTTATAACTGAATATTTGGAGAAATTAATTTAAAAAAAAGCTTAAGAAAATGATGGAATATATTGTAATAACAAAAAAATCATCCACATGGATTTCAATCTGAAATTTTCATCATCTTTCAACAAAACATTAAACAGTCCTCGCTGAAGAGGCAATTTTTCAAGCACTGACAATTTCACACAGTAGAGATGTTTTCACTGCAATAATCATCATATTTTGGAAGCTGGCATTCAGCCTTGTTTCGGTCTTCTGGATGCGGATTTTCCATATATACAGTTAAGCCTCAGTGTAGGTAATGTGACGTTAGTGCTTCCGATACAACAAAATATTTGCTACCAAATTTTTAACAATCGCAAATTATTAGAAATCATTCCCATAAAAAGGTTATTTTTTTCCCTGGCGGTTGGTGGTTTACACTCCGTGACAAAAAAAAAAAAAAAAATGAAAAACAAATCGAGGCACCTCAAACTGGCATCCAAACGGTTAGTTACTTTTTTCTTTTTTTTTTTTTTTTTACTACTATATGCAAATAATCTAAAGGGGCTGAAATAAGTTGCAAGAGAATGGTTAAAACCATACGTTTTCAGGTTACACTGTAACGATTCCTTAATAATCAGAAAAAGGCTTGTTTTAAGGCGAGGACATTTTTACCACTCCTAATGATTTTTGGCGGGGGGGGGAGAGAAGGGGGTTCTCCTGCACAGTGTTACCTTACAAACATCCTCAATATTTTACACCACCCCATCGTAAAATCCCTGGTGCATCACCGAATTAAAGCAAAGGTATAACATTTTTACATTTCTAATCACTTGTATGTGTAGATTTCTCGGAATTTGCATTTGCGTTATACGAGCATAAGAACATTTATATACTCAATTTACAATTTTTAGACGTATTAATGCATATGTAAATAACAAAATTGTGATTATATGTATATAATCAGCCTACAAGTTTGAGTCTCTTCAAAATTTGTAATTGCCCCCCCCCTCAGAAAAACTATCTGAATGCACCGTTGTACATGAGAGTGCAAGTCAAGGCTTATACCTGTAATCTTCTGAATTTCTCAGCATGCTTTTTTGTAAATGCCATTGTATATTGCTTTCGTGATTCTGAATAAACTTGTGGTTGCATAATTGAAGGTTTGGTGTTAAACACGCTATTCACATGGGTCGTAGGGTCGAACTGGTGGGGCAGTGGTCCGATCAGTGGCTTCTCAACATTCGTCCGAGGTGGTCCGGGTTCGAATCCTGCTGAGGTACGGATGTTGTGTTCGTCTTACGGCACTCGTTATATCCCTTCACAGCTGCCCTAAATTAGAGAAGGGAGGCTGTTTACAGCCCATTGAGTTGCTCACGGTGGTCGTTAAACTTCCAACCCAAAAAAAAAAAAAAAAAACTGTAGTAGAAAACTCAGACGGGAGAGAAAAAAAATACGTAGCCAAACAAAATTATTTTCATCTAAATTTTAGAATGTTTTTTAATGCTATTTAAAATGTGAAAGAATTTTTGTTCAAAAGAATTTTTTTTACTTTTTAGAAAAAAAACTAATCTATATGCTTCGGATATCCTTTTCAACCGATATTAAAAATAGTCCGACTAATCTTTCTTGAGCCATTTTTGAGAAGTTTCATTCCCTTTGAGGATATCTCGATTGTTTTTCTTTTTAATGTTTTTTATCACACTAGAGGAATAATTTTAATTACAATGTACAGATTTGCGTTTCAAGTGCTAAAGTGTAATAATTTTGGTTTTACGAAAAAAACCCCTTTAGGTTCCAAAGAATGTGCATTATTAAAATGCTCGTATAGCTTTAGTTAATAATATGTAAGTTAAAATTTTCAGTGATTGGAAGCAAATAGATTTTCGCAAAAAAGCCTAGAAACATTTTTTTTTTTTTTTGCGGAGTCCTTGAATTTTTCCGATACGCCACTGCGATGTACGTATATACTTAATATGAACTTTTTCGAACTATGAGCCTAGTTGTGCTCCAAATCAACCTCCTGAATAGTGGAAAAATCTTAAAGTGCCAGGATGTCCGCTAGTCAAAGATTTTACTAAATAATATTTCGAACTTAGTAAAGTAAAGGTTTAGAAATTCATTTTTTTAACTTAAATGAAAAACTTATTTCCAGATTATTCTAAGGTTATTTTTGGAAGGAGGCTTCAGATATAATTCGTGAGGCTTCAGCCCCCATGGTCGAACGGCGTTCCTGATAGAAAGTTTCTGATGGAAATCGCTGCACCCTCGGATTACCTGTTTCGAATGCATATTACTTAACCTCAATTTCCCTCTTCTGTTCAGGATCGTAGAACGTCTTCCGTAAGCACTTTTGAGCCGTGCTGTGTTTCATCAATATCTTGAACATTTGAACGATTAACAAAGCTACTTTCTAGTTTAAATTAAAAGCCAGCGTAGTTGATGTTACACAGCTGTGGACTGCGTAGCATTCAGAGATTTTTTCGGGGGGGGGGGGATTTCAAAATTTGAGGGGGGCTGAAACTTGTTGACTGATTATACACTGAGTGGCCACTTTATTATGATCACCTGAAAGTTTTAAGCAAATGAGCTATTGCTCCACGCTGTTGCAACCAGAGGGCGAGGCTAGTATAAAAAGGGAAAGCTTAGTGCTTGCGACAGTAGTAGAAGTGATTTTTGGGTGACGAGATGGGTAAAAAATGCGATTTGACGGACTTTTAAAGTGGGATGATTGTAGGAGCTCGGAGCCATGGAGCGAGTATCATGGAAACCGCCGCATTCGTGAAATGCTCCAGAGCAGCTGTTGTTAAAGTGTTTAAAGACTGGACTGTCAGCCAAAAAACTGGGTCTCTACTTGCAACGTGTGGTCGTCATCGACTAGTGACTGCTCGGGCGGAACGGAGAGTGTCCAGACTGGTAACAGACAACAGAAAGGCAACAGTGCAGCAAATTACAGACCATCCTAATCAAGGATCCCCTCAAATGATCTCTGCACGCACTGTTCGTCGAACACTGCATCGGATGGGTTATGGCAGCCGAATGCCTGTTCGAACACCTTTGCTGTCTGCAGTTAACAAAAGAAAACGTCTCCAGTTTGCACAGGAACACAAGGATTAGACAGTCGATAATCGGAAACAAATTATGTGGTCCGATGAATCACGTTTTCAGTTGCCCCATGCCGATGGCCGAGTGAAAATTTGGCGGAAACAGCACGAAAGCATGGACCCCAAATGCATTGCTACAACCCTTCAAGCTGGTGGAGGCAACGTTATGGTTTGGGGAATGTTTTCCTGGCATGCTTTGTGCCATTTAATTCGTGTCTGACTGGCACATCATATCTAAACATCGTTGCGGACCAAGTGCATCCTGTCATGTGGATGGTTTATCCCAATGGCGATGGCTACTTTCAACAAGATAATGCGTCCTGCCATAGTGCTCGTATTGTACAGGATTGGTTTCAGGAACATGCCGGTGAGTTTACTTTGCTTAGGTGGCCCCCACAATCTCCAGATCTCAACCCCATTGAGAATTTGTGGGATGAAGTTGAACGAGCCATCAGACAGCTGGATCCACAACCCTGCAATCTCACACTCCTGGAAAGTGCTATTCATCAAGCATGGTCTCAGATTCCACAAACCACCTATCAACATCTCGTGGAGTCCATGCCACGAAGAATCGACGCAATATTAAAGGCAAAAGGTGGCCCAACGAAGTACTGAGGGGGTGGTCATAATAAAGTGGCCACTCAGTGTATACATGTAATCCCAATTTTGTTATTTACTAGGTGAAAGCCCATCAATAATGACGGGATAATGTAAGACATGTAGAATAATTTTATAAATCATTAATCGATGTTCTGACATATTTTCAGTCCTATTAGCAGTACGTGTCTGTTCGAACTTATCTTTTTTCACGTTTGCAAAACCTGTTTCTGTATAAAAAAATGATTCTTTCCATTTCTTTTACGTATCGATTGTTTGTTTTTTTCCTTCGAAGTGGCATGGTTAAATAAATACATCAAAAATGTCTTTAGAATTGTCGGCCAGTGTTTTCGATTGTCTTTTTCCGGTGATGCCATCTGACGAAATGAAAATGTTCTCCCAATTGTCCAATACTTTTTGCGCTGCGAGCCAGGAAAGCGCGAGGCAAAAGCCTATATTGACACAGGTATTCACGTGTGCCGGCGGAAAACGCCGAACTTTAAAAGCGTTGCTACGTCATTAAGGATTACGTCATTAACAGTTTGATTGTAGCCTGTCCTTTCACCCAGTGAGAACAGGGCGCTAAAAATAGCTGCGTCACCATGGCTGCAGGTCACCAGACCAGAACTATCCTATGTGGTTACCTCTGAAGGCAGAGGAAGCCGTTCGTTCCTTTCCTTTGCGTCTTTAAAAAATGCTTGGAAATCAGAAAATGATTTTTTTAAAGTAGATGATAGGTGTGAGTTTATGCTGTAAAAATTGCAATGCGTTATGATTTATAGTTTGCCATATATCTGTTTTTTAAAATGGATCCCATCGCAAAATAGAGAATTTTGTGAAATTTAAAAATTTAATTTCTCATAAACTAAATCGAAATTCAAAAAAAGGGCGACGATGTGCAAAAATTCGGCCATGGCCTTACATGCCTACAAAGTTTCATGGTTCTGTTGCTGTTAGTGTGTCCGGAACGCGAACTGATAGCACTTTTTGCTTACCTTAATTTTGAAATACAATTGCTCTTGAAGTATCGCCATAATCGAAAAACGGTTTATTTCAAAGCGTTCTCCAAACAGTTCTCTACAAACGATGTAAAGTTCATGTTTTTGTGTTCAATACCTTTTGCGCTGCGAGCTAGGAAAGCGGAGGGTCGCGAAATTTCTAAAACAGCGGCAACGGCAGTTAATTTTTTTTTTTTTTTTTTTTTTTTTTTGGAATGGAGAGGTTTTTTTTCAAAGAAAATACAGATTAAAAATTGGGTGATGATAAAAACTATCTACATGATTAAAATCCGCGACCCCTAGGAAGCCACTTTACTCGGCTATGCTGAAAGCCGATCCTACTTGCACCCCACAACCGACTGCTTTACTGTTCGTAGTAAAGCAACGTAGCAGCTATTAATTCTACAGCACACCAGAGAAAGCTTTTACTCATTATTTAAAATTACTTGATCAATTTAGTAGAGGTTTTTTTTTTTTTTGCACACACATACACACACGCAAACTTTTCATACAGCGGTTCGATTTCCATGAGAACACCTTATTCCTTTTGCTATATTCGGAAATATTATTAGCTAAAGCATAAGTAAAAATTTTGTAAAATCATAATAATCATTTCTGTTAATGCGTGCGATGAACAGAAATGTATTATCTGTTCAAAAGTATTCAGACACTTGTCTATCCACAAACTCCCTGCAATAGGGAAAGAATTAGCACCGAGTCCGCCTTTTGCTGCTATCACAGCTCCGCCTTTTGCTGCTATAACAGCTTCTAGTCTGCAGGGAAGGCTTTCCTCCAGATTTTGGTATGTTGCTAAGGGGATTGCTTTTCATTCTGTCCCAAGAGCTTTATTTAGTCAAGTCGGTCACCGATACCTTGCGGTTCGGCCTGGCTCACACTCGCGGTCCATATTATCCCAAAAGTACACCATGTGGTTGAGTTCGGGGCTATGTGTGAGCCATTCAAGTTTCCAAGTTTTCCTACGCCCATCTCATCAAACCATTCCTATAGGTTCCTCCTCGCTTTGTCGACGTGGGGGGGGGGGCACTGTGCTTTTTCGATGGGGGTATTGTCCTTTGTCGATGGTGGCCACTTTGTTTTTTCAACGGGGGCATTGTGCTTTGTTGGCCGGAGGTATGGTGCTTTGTCGACGAGGGGTATTGTGCTTTGTCGACGGGGGACGGCATTGTGCTTTGTCGACGGGGGACAGCATTGTGCTTTGTCGGCCGGGGGTATGGTGCTTTGTCGACGAGGGGTATTGTGCTTTGTCGACGGGGGACGACATTGTGCTTTGTTGACGACGGAGGGGCATTGTCCTGTTAGAAAGGGCCTTCACCGAAGTGTTTCCATAACCCAGGGAGCACAGAATTTTCGGGAATGTAATTATAAACCACAGCGTTAAGATCTCCGAGCACTGGAACTAGGACATTCAGCTCAAACCACAAAAAACCGCCCCAGATCGTGATGCCTCCTCCACCAAACTTTGCAGTTGACACAACACAGTCGGGCAGGTAGCGTTCACCTGGCATTTTCAGGTGAACGCTACCTGCCCGAATGATTACAACGTATAATGATTAATCATTACAACGCATAATGATTAATGAAACATTGCTAAGCCTAATGATTCATGAACCGTTACTTAAACCTACTTAATTTCGCTGGAACAAAATAACCTAGTTCATGAATTTGTAAGAAATATGCAATCTAAATTAATAAAAATACTAACTTCTCTTTGAATCCTTTTATCGCACATCAAATCTTCAGCACTCTCAGTACAAGACACACGCCGAGCAAACAGAGTGTTTCTCGGTTTCAATCATAGCGGGTTTGGTATGCTATGACCCGGTTGCTGACGTCACAAACGGGGAAATCGCGTAGGCTTCAGCTTCTAGTACTTTGAACAACATCAGTTACAGTTGACCGGAACAGCTGCAGCAGGACACAAGTTTCCCGAGCTGATTTGTTGCTAAGATTGCATCCTACGATCGTGCCACGTTGAAAGACACTGACCTCTGCCGCACTGTCCATTCTACTTCTTCATGCTTGTCTATGATGTTTGCTAAGATATCTGTATAGGCCATTCCTGTTACGTATATGGGAAAATCCACTACTCAAAAAAGGATGTCCGGATACTGTTGATTATATAGTGGATCTCGAACTGTAGAAACTTCAGCGCCAGAAATTCTTTCTTACAACGTTAAGTTTACGTGCAGGAGTTGGACAGAATAACGCGAACACCTAGAAAAAGAAGTTTTACGTACCTAGTAGGATGTGGAACCACCTTTAGGGCGCGTGGGACCACCTTTAGCAATCAAAACTGCCTGAATCCTCCTTAGAATGGACGCATACAAATCCTGGATGGTGGTTAGTGGGATGTTACACCATTCTTCTTGCAGAAACTGCTCCAGGTCCTTGAGAGATGCAGGAGAAGGATAACGAGATCTTACTCTGTTTTCCAACACAGACCACAGTGGCTTGATGATGTTTAAGTTTGGTGACTGGGGAGGCCAAGGAAGGAGTGAAAGTTCGTTCTCATGTTCCTCAAACCATGATTGGACATTCCGAGCTCTGTGCATTAGGGCGTTCTCATCTTGATAGATGGCTTCCCCTCCAGGAAACAATGCCTGAGCTATTGGATGGATTTTGACAGACAAATTGGCTTCATACGCCCTGCCAGGCATCCGTCCTTTCAAGGTGATCAGGGGACCTGCTGAAAACCACGATATGACCATCTAGAGCATGACAGAATCACCACCATGCTGCACTGTTGGCAACAGACAGTCTGGGTTGTACGCTTCTGACGGTGTTCTCCACACGTAAACACGTCCTGCTGTCGGGAGTAATGTTAATGTGGATTCATCTGACCACATTACAGACTTCCATGCATCGGTAGTCCACCTTGTATGCTCCTCGCACCACTGCCTTCCCCGTTGTGCATTCACCCGAGTCACCAGAGGTTTTGCAATAGCAGCTTTGCCATGAATATCTTGTTTGTGTAGTTCTCTGCGCATTGTTTTCCTTGTTACTTGGATCTGGAGATGCAGATTGAGGTCCGCACTAATTTTTGGCGCCTGGGTCTTCTTATTACGGGTAACAATCCTCTCTATCACTTAGGGTCGTTTTCCGGCTGCTCTTGTGTTTCGCAGACGAGGTTTTGTCACGAACCACGGTATGGTATCATGACGCAAGACACAGTAGCCCTCGATACTCCTACTACCCTGGCGACTGTTGTCACGGAGGCACCAACTGGCCGGCCACCAACAATTAGACCTCTTACGAAGTCGTTAGATCGTTCATTTCGTTGTCACCCTGAAAGAAATTTTG
This sequence comes from Macrothele yani, assembly GCA_039090855.1. NCBI lineage: Eukaryota > Metazoa > Arthropoda > Arachnida > Araneae > Macrothelidae > Macrothele > Macrothele yani. The sequence continues at coordinate 140,688,520 of CM077013.1, read as the reverse complement.
CAAAAAAACACTTTAAGTGCACTTAAGCAGGACTTTGAGGTTCAAAACAAAGGCTATTACAACCAAAAAGTGGTGGATACCTTTTTGCGTATTGCGACGTACGCAGGTGCATTAAAAGTCATGTCTCTTCATGTCTCAAGTCATGAGCGTGGTGTTAACATTCTTCTGTCCAATCCCTGTGTATAACGGCTGGGGATTTTTTTATTGAAGATTTAACGACCACCGGAAGCAACTGAATGAGCTATTAGCAGTCGCCCGTCTCTTAGGGTCACTGGTTCCAGGGAAGGGAGAGAGCCAGTACAGTAAGACAAACACAACATCCATACCTCGTCGGGATTCGAACTCGGACCCCTTCACGAACGAATGATCATAAGCCAACGCTTGGGCTATAAGCACTCTCCCGTCTCTAATTTAGGGTCACTTGTTCCAGGGAAGGGAGAGAGCCAGTGCAGTAAGACAAACACAACATCCATACCTCGTCGGGATTCGAACTCGGACCCTTCACGAACGAATGATCATAAGACAACGGTTGGGCTATAAGCAGTCGCCCGTCTCTAATTTAGGGTCACTTGCTCCAGGGAAGGGAGAGAGCCAGTGCAGTAAGACAAACACAACATCCATACCTCATCGGAATTCGAACTAGGACCCTTCACGAACGAATGATCATAAGATAACGGTTGGGCGATAAGCAGTCGCCCGTCTCTAATTTAGGGTCACTGGTTCCAGGGAAAGGAGAGAGCCAGTGCAGTGAGACAAACACAACATCCATACTTCATCGGGATTCGAACTCGGACCTGTCTCGGACGAATGATCATAACTCAGCGCTTAGACCACTGTGCCACTTGGGCTGCATAAGCAGTCGTTTTTAAGAGACTATATAGTCGAACTGTAGTGGCGACCCCAATGACCGAGTGGTCAGAGGCGTAAATTTCTAGCTAGTCGCCCGAGTTGGGTCAGTCTTTTTAAGAGACTATCTTTTTAAAAGACTAAGGGATCCAACTCGGGTGGTGTGTTTGTCTTATGCCATTGGATCTCTCCCCTCCCTGGAACCACCAGCCACAAATTAGGAAGGGCAACTGCTTATGTTACTTAAGCTCATGCTGGTGATTAAACCCCAAATCAAACTGACCTACTGCTGTAGTGTGTTTCAATGGACTGTACACTGTAGTCTGTTGTAAATAATCAACTAGCTACACCTAGGAAACTCCGCGGAATTAAAAAATTAAACTTTAACTTCCTTTATCAGAAGCTAGTTGAGTATCTATCTACAAGGTACTACGGCTTTCTTGGGGTGATTTCTGGCGGCAATATCGGTCAGATTTTTATTTTATTTTATTTGAATTTGATTTCACTACATGTCTTTTGACTAAAATTCCGGCTGTTCATTATGATTCTCAATGTGCACGTTTCAAAAATTTGATTGATCCGTGTCACATGTCTGAGTCAGACAATTGTTGCGTTAAGAGCTTTCCCAGCTCATGTACGTGTTTTCTTAAAGCGTTTGCTAAACTACATAAATCCGTAGATTTGATTCTTGGAACGGCAATAGTGGATTTTATTTTTGTTTGCTTTGCGCCAACTTCAACACCACGAATTCAGTTCGTAAATTTTGACACTTGAATGGGACGAGAGTTCAGCATCCAATCACAGACTCGGCACCTAAAAGCAAATTTCCCTTGGCAATATCTCATTCGGCATTACCTTCCTTTTAAGAATAACATGGAATGCAATTTGCACTATTTCCCAACACAGGAAGAATCGCCGTACCTCTTAACATGCTGTTATTAGCTATCTTTACCGACACAGAATTTGCACTTTTATCGTTGGTCGTCACTTTGATTGACATTTCAAGAAGTACAACAGTTTCATCTGTATTATCAGTTTAAAAAACTGTTTTCTTTTTATCGATAAAAAGATAGTTTGTTTCTTTTTATCGATCACATGATGCTACTTTATCATGCGTTTGCTTGAAATAAGAATGGTAATTACACCCCATTATTTTACAGAGCTAAATTCCAAGAGTTATTTTTCCTCTGTCTTTCTTTTTTTGTTTTAATTCTATTCACGTGATCAGTTTCTTTTTTCAGTGAAATTTAAGGGAATATATTTCTTGATTATCTGAATGAGTCGGATAAATGAGAGTCGTTTACACTAAGACAGGCTGTAATAACAATCCATGCTTTTTTTAAAATAAGAGGGAGGGGGCATACGGACATTTTTTTCTAGTTCAACGATTTTATAATAGAGCATGCGATGAGGTAGGAAGAAATATTCTGATTCCAATGGAAGCCCCTAAGCGAGTTTTAGTTATAGGCAGGGTTGGTCGTTTAAATTACATGATACATATTTAGCATAAATTACGCGTAATTTATTCGTATTTTACGTCGCGTAGAAAAGTAATTTATTACACAATTTCCTACGCGGCGTAATAATTTATTTACATGAAAATAAATAAATAAATAGCCATATTAATGCAACTAGAAGTAAGCGTTTATTTTCGTTAGGTCGCACAAACAAGTTGCGTTGATATACTGTTACTCACGTCACAACTTATGCGTACACCAATGGCAGCGCAACATAACGAAAGCACTGAATTTCTTTAATTTAATCTCATACATAAAATCAGCCCCAGGGCTTATCTTACACAGTATAGTTAAAAGGGTTAAAAAGTCAAAATTGAAATGTTCAACCGGTTCAATGATCAGCCCATGAGCAGAATAGCTAAAGCCCCGAACTCACGGCTTACGGAATGTCCAACAATTGTCGTGGTGGGGGAGGGGTGCAGGATATCTGCAGTGCGTATATAGCCAATCCAAATAAAGTTCCGTATAAGGCATCCCTTCTTCTTTTAAATATTACTAAAAGGTAATACATAGGTGCAAACACGAGTACTATAGGCTACAAGACTACCCAGTCTGATGTTAGTACTTGTGTGCATTGATTTGTACTTCTGTGTGTTTAGTGACATTATTCTTACCTGTACCATATTCAAATAATTTTTGGATCTTTATTTTACGACAAGGTGTAGTGGGTGGTTAACATTGATCCACCTGATCAACATTTTTCGTTTCACCTACTGTATAATTCACTTCAATGTCGAGTTATTGACTTCTTACGCGCATGCTTAGTTCCCTGGTGCACGTCATTAGCGTAACTATACAGGCAGATATAGTGTACATATATTGAGACTCGCTGAGTCGCAGGTTCTGTCTCAAGATGGAAACATGGTATTCCCGAAAGGTCTTACAGGAGTGTAAATATGTTTTTAAACTTTTAATTAAAGTTTTTAGTACTACGGAGTTAGCTGTACTTGCTGCTTCTAGTTGATTACGTGTGTGACGGTGTTTGTACGTATATAAGCTCACGGACAATGAAATTTGCGCGTTAGAAGAAAACATGCTACAACCGCGAAACTTTTCAAATAGCTAGAGTCCGTGCTGGTATGCACATCACCCACCGTTGGTGGGATTGCACGTGCCCGCACACCCTGTGGTGGTGCTGCAAGCACGAACCGGCAGCCTTATAAACCGGCGTGCAGTTGATGTCCCATGAAAGCAAAAAGCACCGGCCGACGCAAGCATACAGTGACAATAATGCCGGTTAGACGTCAAAGACGTCGATTTACGCAACTTACGGGCGATGAGAGAGGTCTGATCATCTGACCATACCGTCCGACGGTGTTGGGAGCACTGGACACGTGACGGCACTGCCACACGACGGAGCGGCTCCGGACGGACCAGGAGGACTACCGGTAGAGAGGATCGACGGTTCGTGCGCAAGGCACGAACGGATTCCACGGGGACCCGATCCACTATGCAGGCAGATGTAGCGGTTCCTGTGTGTCCACGAACCATTTCCTGGCGCCTCGTGGAAGCGAATCTGCGAGCACAGCGCCCCTTACGTGTGCTGCCATTAACACCAGAACATCGCCGGCTCCGTGTGCAGTGGTGCCAGGACAGAGCGACGCGGAACGCCACGGACTGGCGACGTGTGGTGTTTAGCGATGAGTACCGCTTCGTTTTGGGAACATATGATCATCCTGTCCGGGTGTGGAGGTCCCCGTGTCAACGGCACAATCCCAACCTCGCTATCGAGCGTCACACCTCCCCCACTGCAGGCATTATAGTCTGGGGAGCCATAGCTTACGTTAGCCGATCAGCTCTAGTAGTGGTACGTGGATCATTGACGGGGCAGCGGTATGTGGATGAGATCCTACGGCCCCATGTGCTCCCATTCCTGGCCGGGATTCCAGGTGCACTATACCAGCAGGTAGATGCCTGCCCGCACGCGGCTCGGGTTGACCAGGTCTGCCTACGTCATGTCTAAACACTTCCATGGCCTGCCCGCTCCCCGGACATGTCCCCTATCGAGCATGTGTGGAACCAGTTGAAACGCCGGCTGCCTCCGTGCCGCACTATCCGGGGTTTGGAGCATACTGTCCAACACGTGTAGTCCAGTCTGCCGCAGGGCAACATCAGGCGTTTGTTCGCCTCCATGCCGGACTGTGTGGAAGCATGTATCGCCGCACGAGGCGGTGCGACCCGCTATTGAAGACGACCGGACTGCGTGTCACAGATCCATCTGTAATTGTCATGCAGCTCTGCTTTTGCCATCATGGGTATCATTCATCTGTATCATTACGTCCATAAAATTTCAGTTCAATCCGATGCATCCTTCTTGACGCGCAAATTTCATTGTCTGTGAGTGTATTCCATCAGTTTTAACAGCACGTTTATTTTCATCATTTATACAAGTTCAGTCTCATTACTTAATTGCCGCACTGTGTACAAAAATCCAGCCGAGGCCTGACGGGGCTCTTCATGTAATATTTTTCAACCCCCTCAGACCCCACAAATCTCTGAAATGCTCGTGTCTCCTGCTGTAGCCAGGTTCCGAGATACTGTAGTCAGATCCTGAGATATTGTAGTCAGGCCCCGAGATATGAGCCTGAAAAGTGAACAACGCGGTAGACCAGAAGGAACTATCGATGATGCCTATTTAGGCGCCTTAGTTGAATCAGATTTACGTCAAACGGAACAAGAACTTCGTGAGAAACTCGAAATACACTACACTACCGTTTTATGACATTTAACAGCCATGGGCAAAGTGAGTAAAATGGGTAAATGGGTATCACATGAATTGACGGAACAGCGCAAAACACGACGATTAGATTTCTGCTCTTGTGTGCTCAAACGAACAACATTTTGAAGCTCTTCCTCGCTTGTGATGTGAAACGGATGTTGTATTACAGTCGCCGACGTTATCGGCGCAACCGTTCGACCGCGGTGAAGCCCACAGTTTCATCCCAGGAAGTAACTTGTTAGTGTTCAATGGTCCGTAGCTCGCGTGATCCAATTCTACTATCCATCAGAGTGGGCAAGTAATGTGAAGAACTGAGCATTATACATAGAAAACTGCCCACCAAACAGCTCGCGTTAGTAAATCGACATGGACCTGAGATATTGTAGTTCATCGCTTTTTCCACGTTTATAAGTGAGTCACAGAAAAATTTTCATTGGCCGCCACCAGGAATCGAACCCAGGGTCTTCCAGTTACGAGCCGGATATTCTTCCACTGCACCACAGCGGCCTCGAATTCCTCCAGACTCACATATACACTAACTGCCAAGCCAATTAGCAGATTGCTTCTTGGAGCCCCGCACAATGCTGGGGATTCACCAAAGATGGTAAACAGCAATTGAACAAATAATTCGAAGGCGAATGAATAATTAATACAGACATTTGACGTGGACCAGGAACATCAAACAGAGGTCATCGCTCTTTCTACGTTTATAGGAAGTAACTGGAAGACCCTGAGGTTCGATTCCCGGTGGTGGCCAATGAGAATTTTTCCGTGTCTCACTTATAAACGTGGAAAGAGCGATGATCTCTGTTTGATGTTCCTGGTCCACGTCAAATAGCTGTATTAATTATTCATTCACCTTCTAATTATTTGTTCAGTTGCTGCTTACCATCTTTGGTGAATCCCCAGCATTGTGCGGGGCTCCAAGAAGCAACCTGCCAAAGTGGCTTGGCAGTTAGTGTGTGTGAGTCTGGAGGAATTTGAGGCTGCTGTGGTGCAGTGGAATCATATCCAGCGGAAGACCCTCGGTTCGATTTCCGGTGGCGGCCAATGAGAAGTTTTCCGTGACTCACTTATAAACGTGAAAAGAGCAATGGCTCTGTGTGATGTTCCTGGTCCACGTCAAATGTCTGTATTAATTATTCATTCGCCTTCTAATTATTTGTTCAGTTGCTGCTTACCATCTTTAGTGAATCCTCAGCATTGTGCGGGGCTCCAAGAAGCAACCTGCCATATTGGCTTGGCAGTTAGTGTGTGTGAGTCTGGAGGAATTCGAAGCGGCTGTGGTGCAGTGGAAGCATATTCGATGTGTAACTGAAAGACCTGGGTTCGATTCCCGGTGGCGGCCAATGATAATTTTTCCGTGACTCACTTATAAACGTGGAAAGAGCGATGACCTCTGTTTGATGTTCCTGGTCCACGTCAAATGTCCGTATTAATTATTCATTAGACATGGACATCTCCAAGATAACGCGAGATTCTACGCTGGTGGCCGTTCGATCCAGAAGCTTCACCACTTGAAGTAAGAAATCTTACCTCATCCACTTTATTCACCTGTTCTGTCACCTAAGGATCATCACATCATCAAGCACCTGGACACTTTTTCCCAGGGTAAATCGTAAACATCGCCTTCATGAATTTGTGGCATCCCGCAGCTCAGGATATTTTTTTCACGACAGCACATAAAAGTTGTATCTCATGGGCAAAAGTGCTGGCTGGCGGTTATTATTTTGATTAATAAAGTTTATTTTTCACCGTATTTCGGTGTATGAAGTTTTCATCTCTTTTCTGACATTTCATCTGCTTCCCTCTGATCGCACTCTACTCAAAAGCAGTGGCTAATCACTTCTAACGAAAACGCAAACGCTATCATTTCGACACACACACACACACGCCACACACACACACACACACACACACACACACACACACACACACACAAAAAGCATCTAAATTACAAATCAATGGAATTCGGAATGGCACTGGGGCCTGGTTTCGAGAGTGTCTGTTAGCCTGCTGGAGGTAAATACTCGTAAGCAATGATCATCACCTGCACCGTCCGAAGAAATAGATCATAGATCATAGATCATATGTAGAGGATTTGAGGAAGGGAGTGTCTGACCCCAGGTCTTAAACAACCCTTAGAAATAGGAAGCTAGGAGATTTGGGCTAGAGTGCCCGATAGGAAAGTGACACGGAAGCGAGGTAGAAAGGGGGAGGAAAACGCCCTTATTTATTATCGGGGGGCCAGTACCTGGGGTCCGACGGCTTAACGTGCTCATCCGACGCACGGCGGATATTTAGTGGTTCGAGCGTTCGTACCTGCCCAGAATCGAACCTAAGGTCATCTCCGTGGCAGTCACGAACGTTGACCACTAGGCCACCAGCGGCCCACCGTCCGAAAAAACCAGACATCGCAGGGATTAATTTTCTCTATAATAGATTGGTGTAAGAGAGGCGCTCCGATAGCAATCCCCCTCTCCCCTGGAGCGAAAGTAACTCCAGCCATGGACATCGGCTCTAAGATAGACACGCTCCAAGAGCAGATTTTTGAAAACTGAAAAACTCCTGAAGTTGGTCCTTTATTAATAATAAAATCGCAAGACCAGAGTTATAAACATTTCATTAATAAATTAAAATACATTGGATGACAAATATACAGATTTAAACATTCAGCTTGAATACTAACAAAACAGAAGTGATACAAATACGAAATCGAAATACAAAAACTCTCAAAATTAATATCTGAAAAACTTTGCACAAAAGCCAATCATGTTGTGGGTTCGGCAGATTTCCGCGTCATCCAACCGTTCGGCGGTAATCTGACTAAGTGTCTTATAATAAGTAAATTTCTCCGTCATTTCTGTCCACGCCAGGATTCGAAGTCGGGTCCCCTCACTCCGGAATAAGTCACTCTACCAATTGAGCTACGCGGACGTTTGTTCTGACTGCAATCTGCCTTTATGTCGTGTGCGTCCTGCTGACAGGTACATCACAGTCCAATGGACAGTCAAAGCCAAAGTCACGTACTCGTACTGTAACGTACCAGGAGATGTGACGTACTTGCCAGAAGGACGCACACGACATAAAGGCAGATAGGAGTCAGAACAAACGTCCGCGTAGCTCAATTGGTAGAGCGACTTATTCCGGAATGAGGGGATCCGGGTTCGAACCCCGGTGCGGATAAAAATGACGGAGAAATTAACTTCGTTATAATGGCGCCCGAACTATCCGGATGACCCGACCGTTCAAAATCTCGCAATGGTGTGATGTTATTTCCACACCGCGAGATAGGAAAAATAAGAGAATCCCTTCTCCAGCACTTCAAAAAAAAAAAAAAAAAAAAAAAAAATAAGGGGGAGATGATGTAACGTACCAGGAGATGTGACGTACCTGCCAGAAGGACGCACACGACATAAAGGCAGATAAGAGTCAGATTACAAACGTCCGCGTAGCTCAATTGGTAGAGCGACTTATTCCGGAATGAGGGGATCCGGGTTCGAACCCCGGTGCGGATAAAAATGACGGAGAAATTAACTTCGTTATAATGGCGCCCGAACTATCCGGATGACCCGACCGTTCAAAATCTCGCAATGGTGTGATGTTATTTCCACACCGCGAGATAGGAAAAATAAGAGAATCCCTTCTCCAGCACTTCAAAAAAAAAAAAAAAAATAAGGGGGAGATGATGTAACGTACCAGGAGATGTGACGTACCTGCCAGAAGGACGCACACGACATAAAGGCAGATAGGAGTCAGAACAAACGTCCGCGTAGCTCAATTGGTAGAGCGACTTATTCCGGAATGAGGGGATCCGGGTTCGAACCCCGGCGCGGATAAAAATGACGAAGAAATTTACTTCGTTATAGTACAGAGAGTGGAATAACCGAAGTTTTTGTTTCTATGTAGCAGAAATCCGTGTATGTCTGCGAGACCATGAAAGAGAGAAAAAGAGAAAGGGATAGAGAGAAAAAGTGAGAGGGAGAGAGAGAGAGAAGCAGAGAAAACGGGAGTTCAGCTTTTTAACAATCTGCCAGAGGGCATTCAAGCTTCAGATTTCTTTTTACTTTTCTTAAATTACAAGAAACGGTTTTCAGTCTCAGACCATATGCCGGTTAAAGAAGAAAAAATTATTTTGCATGGCTTTCGAAATGAAAACTATACAGAAACATAAAAACAAAGACAAGTGTGTTACAAAAAATCGAAGATCTACCTTGTTAACAAAAGATAAAAGTATACGGAAATAAATTATTTTATGAAACAGAAGAATAAAGTCAACTTTAGATAACTTCTGGAAAACGGGAGTACAGATCTTAGTTAGCAACAAGCAAAGTGAAATTAAGAAATGCATACATAATCTTCAAAGAAGTACTTATAAAGTTGTCGGATCATCGCACGAAGTGTTAAAGTTACATAAAAGTAAAAATACAAAATCATAAGGTCATTTTCCGGTGTTTAATAATGAAGTTATTTTTATTCTTAAGTACAGATGCTCCCGTTAAAAACGAGCTCAACTCGTAAAAATATAATTGAAATGGTAAAGAAACAGGACGGGCTAGAGCAGATTCGCACGTTTTTGAAAGCACTGTACACTAAGCGAGTATAAATAAAGGGTATTTGAAAGGAATATTCCAAAAATAAAAGGCGACATGGAAAGGTAACGACAAAATGTATTAATTTTTCCTAATCATTGCCTGCCGTTATTAATTTGCTAGTAAGTGAAATTTTTTTGGAAACTAAAAGCTACTCCGAAAGAAAGGAATCAAAACATAAATTTTTAGATTCAGTGTTTCATCGAACTCGCGGGATTTTCGTAATTACAATCATTATTTTTATGGAATTATTTCTCTAAAAAACAAAAAAAAAAAAAAAAAAAAAATTTGGAGCGCACATCACTTTGGATTAGAGCTGCAGCTGGAAGGAACAAAAAGGTGCTCATCCTCCCTTCCCCCCGCGCCAGGAAAATGGACGTTGTAAATACTCTGAACATTTATTTAGGATAATTAATGAAAATTATTTTACATCTCATTTTAAATATAAATACTTGATAATATTTAATCGTGTATTCCACGTTTCTTTTTAAAGCAAAATTGAAATGATTCACGAATTGTGGATCACTCAAAAGAAATTACTTCTCGAGGTGAATCAGCAGAGGCAATGACTTTCTGTCATATGGATACAATATATATTGTGTCCATACGGCAGAAATATATATGTTGTAAGGGATCAGGAGACAGCGACATGCCTTGCCTTTTTTTTTTTTTTTTTTTTTTAGAAAAGTGAAATTAATTTGAAGAACATTACCAGAAAGAAAAGAAAACAAGGAGCGGATGAATAGTTGCGTAAAAGGCTAAAATATTATTCGCCAAAGTGACCACGTGACCACAAGATGCTACACTACTATTAAAAACCTTCCACGTAATTACACGGTCGTATCAGAATAACATGACCACCTACATAATAATGGGAATAACCGCCCTTGGCATGGATGACCGCGGCGAGACGGCGTGGCATGGAGGCAATGAGGCCCTGGAAGGTTGCCAGAGGCCGCACACGTGCCCATTTAGACTGCAGCAGAGCACGGAGGTCTCGCAGATGACGTGGTTGTAGGTCTTCACGTCGAACCGTCGATCTCAATTGTCCCACAAGTGCTCTATGGGATTGAGGCCGGGCGATTTCGCCGGCCACGGGAGAACGGAGACATCTCTGTTGTGTTTTTGGAACCAATCACACATCCCCTTAGTGACGTGGCACTGCACATTGCCCTGTTGGTAGACACCATCCCCACCTGGATAAACATCCAACATGATCAGCGAGGATGGACAGGTACCCATTGGCGTTCAGGGATCCATCCAATGGTACCAGCGGTCCCAGGTCATACCAGGAAAACATCCCCCGGACTTGCGCACTGTCGCCGCCGGCCTGTACTTGACCGACAAACGTGTTCGGGTGTTGGTTCTCCTGTGTCTGACGCCGTATCCGCACCCGCCTATTACTTCTACGGAATAGAAACCTAGATTCGTCGGAGAAGGCAACCTTTTCCCACTCTTCCACTGTCCAATGACTGTAGTCCCATTCGAACTGCAGGCGTCGTTGACAATGGACATGGGTTCGCATGGGTGCCTTAATGCAGCGTCGACTCTGGAGATCCATACGTAACATGGTTCGCTCTACTGTTATCGGGGACACTACCTGGGTGCCCCAGCGTTCATTTGCGTTGTCATTTACTACACTGTTGCGCGTCGATTGCCCTTTACTGGTCGACGGAGGTGACGTTTCTCCTCTGGAGTCGGTGGCATTTGGGGCTCCACAGTTATGACGTCGGGAGGAACTCGGTATTCCAGCCGTCCATTCTTGGTACACCCTTACTACAGCACCTCGCGAACAACCCACAAAGTCTGCTGTTTCTGAGATGCTTCCATCTTTGGCGCGGTAGCCGATGATCATTCCTTTTTTGAAAGTCCCTCAAATCACTACCTCTGCCCATTATCTTCACGTAACACACATGGCTCATCTGTCCTGGCCGGCCGCTTATATCTCCGTGTGGTCGATCTTGTCACGTGCACTCTGTGAAGCGCCTGGGCGGGGTAATGGCCTACAAGCTTTGGCGTGGGGATATTTGAGCTAATATAACCTCCAGGTGCTCAAAAATAGAGCTGGATGGAAATCTTTGAGAGAGAGAGAGAGAGAGAGAGAGAGAGAGAGAGAGAGAGAGAGAGAGAGAGAGAGAGAGAGAAAGAGAGCATTCGACTTCATTTTGTTTATTGCTTTGCTCTCAGTAGGAGTGGTTTTGCGATGATTTTTGTGGAAAAAATGGTTTGTTGGCGAAATCTGGGGCACTTGGGTTTCAAACGTAAAGGGGGGATGGAAGTAGGCTGTTGCCCACGGTAATAAGAGGACGACGTACAAGCACCAGGGAAGAAGAATACTCAATTAAAGTTGGTGAGAGGGAAGGAACCGAAGAAGTGGATTGGAAACAGTCGAAGCAAAACAAGAATATCTCCACAATGCCATCGCATGAATTAATGGAGAAGAACTTACAGTAAACTAAAATATATGAATTGTTTCTTCATTTCATTTAGAAACTATTTTGCCATCATCGATAAGTAGCCTGCAACTAAACCACTATCAGAGCTATTGCAGTTAACATGATTAATTTTTTACATTACAAGAAATCTTCTTATTCTTTCTGCACTTTTCTTTTTTTCATATTTTTTATTACATTTTATTGTTTTTTACTTTTTTGGCATGGAGAAATTATTCGCTTGTGAAGTTAATTAAGCGAAAAGTAAAGCTAAACCTTCATATAAATTCATGAGAAAACAAAGCTTGTAGGTAAACACAAAATCCTCCCGCACATTCGCCAGAAGACCCTTCAACTTCCCTTGGTTCTGAGACCTAGCTACGCACCTCTTTTGGTTACTACTAACCAGTCTCGTAAAGCCGAAGATAATTTTAAAATGCACCTGTTTGAGAAGTGTGAGAATTTTAAATTTTTACCTGTAAGCTTTCGAAATTTCTATCGCTAATATCATATCGACTAGCAAGCAAACCAGGCAAACTGAAGCACGAATGAATGCTGAGATTCACATAAATTGACAAAGGGATGAATACAGATTGTCACGTAAATAAAAGGCATAGTGAATGGAGATGGACTGATAAATCAAAACTAAAATGTGTGCAGATGAACTGATAAACCGAAGATGAAAAATTCAAGCAGGGGAACTGATAAACCGAAGATGAAAAATTCAAGCAGAGGAACTGATAAATCGAATTAGAAACGCATGCAAACAGAGCAATAAATCGAAGCTGGAAATTTATGCAAATGGACTGATAAATCGACGGTGGAATATATATTGAGATGGACTGATAAGTCGAAGTTGGAATATGTGCAGATGGGCTGATAGATTGATGCTAGAATGTATGCATATTTATAGGTAAGTCGAAGCAGGAATGTATGCAGATGGGTTGATAAATCGATGCTGGGATGTATGAAGATGATAAATCTGTGCAGGAATATCTGCAGATGAACTGATAAATCGAAGCTGGAATGCATGCAGATGAACTGATAAATGGATGCTGGAATGTGTGCAGGTTGATGGGTAAATCGAACCTGGAATGTACGAAGATTGTCAGATAAATCGAAGCTGGAATATATTTAGATGGACTCATATATTATATATATTTATCAGTCCATCAACAACTGGTATGCAGATGGGTTGATAAATTGATGCTGTAATGCATTAAAATGGACTAATAAATCGAAGCTGGAATGTATTCAAATGAACTGATGAATTGATGCAGGAGGAATGTGTGCAGGTGGACTGATAAATCGAAGCCGGAATGTATGCCGATGAACTGATAAATCGTTACTGGAATGTATGCAGGTGAACTGATAAACCGATGCTGGAATGCATACAAATGGCTGATAAACCGAACCTGGAATGTATGCATATGAACTGACAAATTGAAGCGGGATGTATGCAGATGACTGATAAACTGGAGTTGGAATTTATGCAGATTGACTGACAAACCAAACTGGTATGTATGTAAATGGACTGATAAACCGAAGTTGCAAAGTACGCAGATGGATAGATAATGCAAAGCTGCAATGTTTGGAGGTCGACTGATAAATTGAAGCAGAAGTGAATGCAGATGGACAGGCAAATTGACGGTGGAAAGCACGCAGATAGTCCGACAGACTGACAACCGAAGAGATGCAGTTGGACTGACAGATTGAAACCGGAACGAATGTAGATATATGGGCAAACTGAAGGTGAAATTAATGCAGATAGGTAGACAAATTGAAGTTGTGGATGAATGCAAATGGACAGGCAAGCTGAAAGACCGATTGGGAAAAAGAAAGCGTTAAGCAATTGTTTGACGGGCTTATGTTCTTATTCCTTTGTTATGAACTAGAATTCCTTATTTTTAGATGCTTCATCTGCAAGGCTGCTGTCTTTAGGTGAAAGGAAGAATATGAAAGAATGAGTAAAGCCAGTGAGACCTGCAAAACCTGTTAGAGCTTCAGGCGGAACTTCACGACGACAGTTTTTTTCTGTTCTTGCTTTCTCACTTTTTTTTTTTACGCGGCTTCTAATTTAATACCTGTCAAACTGGGGAAGTAGTGCAGAAATCATGAGCGCTGCTTCACTTTCTTTTTCGCATTTTTCAAATTTCTTGCTAAGTGGACTTCCCTCTATTCTCAAACCAAGTTTTGGATTTTATTTTTTATTGCTAGAAATCGAATAAAGCCGCCTGATGTGCTGAGAAACGTTTTCTTAACGGTAAAATAATGTCTCTCTTTGCACAAAGTTCAGGTGTTAACAAGGAAGGAAGAGATAAAAATATCATGAAACATTTTGCGCATACGCAAATACAAAATACTATAGTTTTCTTTTCTCTAACTTTAGGAGTAGTAAATAATATCAGTGTTTGTGCACCAAGACACTAAGTGCAGCGAAGACGAATACTTCTTCCTTTCTCTCTTTTTTTTTTTAGCACGTCTTTTGTAAAAAAAGGTCGTGCTTATGTTATTGGTTTGTCCGTCCGTCCGTCCGTCTGTGGACACCAAAGCTCTGCAACTGTCAGTCCGATTTGAAAAATTCTTTTTGCATTGGGAAGCTTGAAATATCGAATGATGATCCTTCATTTCCTTTTTTTTTTTTTTTTTTACGAAGCACAGTTTTGCCGCTTGAGGGCGTAAATGCAGATGATATCGAATTCAAAATACACGCTATTCCATGTATTTGTTTCTAGAAATCCCATTGAAAAAATTACTTTGCCTTTCGATTCCATTTATGTCGAAGAGTAATAGGTGTACTCACTTTTCAAGTTACGCATCGGTTTTCCGCTAGGGGTGTAAAAGTAAATTGCGTTTTCGCCGATATCGCTACTTCTAAAACTCCGATTTGAAATTTTTTTCTTCAGCAAAAACAACTCCTGATGAAAAATCTTTTGCACATAATTCTTAATTTTTGATAAAGAACGGTTTGGCCACCAGGGGGCGTAAGTGTTCCTTTCTAGTTATGATGTATTTGCCACAAAATATGAGCTTCTAAAATCTCGATTGAAAAAATTGGTTAGAAGACCGATGCCACTCACGTCGATTAACCTTTTTGGATTATTTTCTTCTTATAATATTTTATGGTTTCCCCGCCAGGGGGCGTACATGTATATCTTATTTTTATCAATATGTCTCCTTCTAAGAATCCTATTTGAAAAATTCCTTCTTTGTTGGATAGCGTTTCCGGTGCGAAATGTTTTTATATAATTTCAAAATTTCAAGTAATTCAAAGGCTTTCCGCTAGGAGGCGTTAAGGTAAATTTCGTTTTCTCCGATATTTCTGCTTCTAAAGCTCCGATTTGAAAAATTCTTCCTGTATCGCATACAATTCCTGATGGGAAATGTTTTTGTATAATTTCTAATATTTGGTAAAGAATGGTTTGGTCACTAGGGGAAGGGGCGGGGGAGGTAAGTATTAATTTCTGCTTGTGATGTGCATTGCTGGCCACCCAAAATGCAACACCAAGAAGGAAGCATCCGATTGGTCTGAAATTCGCAGCATGCGTCGCCCGCGAGAGAACATGCAAAGGATTGGCATTGCAGGGCATATGCAAATCATGTGAGCCCGGCACGCCACAGAGAAGCACTATAAGAAGGGTGCACAGAAGGCGGGGTGTAAGTAGTGGAAGTGTGTTGTGCTGCCGGACCTGTGCGTGGGAAGCCTCCTGATGCCTCGTCGCAGAATACGGCAGTCATTCCAGCACGTTTTGGAGTTCGACAGAGGACGAATAGTGGCTTATCGCGACAGCGGTTTATCGTACCGAGACATCGTCGCCCATGTGGGATGACATCCAGCCACAGTGAGGCGAGTATAGATTCGGTGGGTGCAGGAGGGACGGACGGACCGACGTGAGCGATTGATGCAGCCGCGGCACACCACCGAACGAGAGGACCGGTATGTTGTGCGGCGGGCATTGGCAGCTCGCACCGCCACATCACGAACGTTAGCGCAAGAATTAGGGTGTGTTGCGCAACAACCTGTGTCAGCACGTACCGTTCGACATCGTCTGCAGGAACGGGGACTTTTCGCACGGCGCATATTGCTCCGATTACCATTGACGTTACACCACCGGCGAGTGCGGCAGCAGTGGGCCGTTGAACGCCGCACCTGGACTACGGAATGGCACGACGTTGTCTTCTCCGACGAATCCCGCATCAGCCTGCAACACCTCGATGGTCGGATCCGCGTGTGGCGGTACCGCGGCGAGAGAATGTATGACGCCTGCATTATGCATCGCCATACCGGTTGGTCGCCTGGTGTTATGGTTTGGGGCGCAATTGGATATGACACCCGCACCCCTCTGGTACGCATCGCCGGTACACTCAACAACCACCGCTACATTTTCGACGTTTTGGAGCCTGTAGTCATCCTTTACCTGCAGGACCTGCCAGAGGCCACGTTTCAACAGGACAATGCGCGCCCGCACGTGACACGCATCGTGCAACAATTCTTCATGGCCCACCAGGTGTCACTGCTGCCGTGGCTCTCCTGTTCTCCCGATATGTCACCCATCGAACATGTCTGGTCGCTGATCGGCAACCGAGTGACCCGGAAAGCACCACCCGCGGCTACGCCTGATGAACTGTGGCAACATGTGGAAGCAGCCTGGACCGACATACCCCAAGCCCACATCCAAAGCCTCTTCCGTTCGATGCCGCGGCGTCTAGCGGCCGTTATTGCCAGCCATGGGGTCTGGAGGTGTGAAATATATTAATTGTTCAGCAATAGTATTGTCCTCGCTAGTTCTAGTTCTAAATTTCAGGATTTTTAAACGATGTTATTGGACACTTTACGACATGACTAAGAAATTGCTCTTTTTCCCAATCATCATCAGCAATTGTCACTCCACGCCAGCATTTCGCCATACAGCCATTGAGGTGAGTGATTCAGAGTTAAGAAGTGAAGTGCATCATGCCATAAAATTTACTATCGTTTGGGCGAAACGGCTCCAGAAACAGTTCATTTAATGAAAAAAGCTTACAAAGAAAAATGTTTGTGTGAGTCAACGAATTTTAGATGCCACCATGAGTTCAAAAAAGGGCGTTTTTCAGCAGAACTCGCTTCTAGGCCTAATCGACCTGAAAGTGTTGTTACGGAGCGTATTGTTAACACTGTTTGGGGAATCCTGCAACAAGATCGACGAATGACGTGTGAAGACATAGCGGCATTAACTAATATTTCGTAAACGTCGGCATTCCGCCTTCTACGCGACAAATTACTGCTGCATCGAATGTGTTCTAGATGGGTACCTCATCACCTGGCGACAGAACAATTGGTAGCCAGAGTTCAGGTATGTCATGAGTGGAAACAAAATGATTGCAAAGAATACAAACTCCCTAAACACAGTAATGACTGCCGATGAAACATGGGTTCACTATTTCGACCCCTCACAAAGCGCGCGCCGAGTGTCTAGAAACACACAGGCTCGTCTCCTCCGAAAAAGATCCGACAATCGAAATCAACTGGGAAGGTGATGATGATAATTTTCGTTGATCATAAAGGTGTAGTCTACCAGCATGCTGTTCCTCCACAAATTACTGTCAAAGCTGAGTATTATATCTCAGTCTTGAAGCGGCTGCAACGACACGTATCAATTTAGCGACCGGAACTGGTTGCAAGGGGACCCTACAAAATGATAACACCCGCCTAAATGTAGCTGCTTGTGTTCAACAGCTTCTTATGAAATGCAGCATTGAATTCATGCTACATCCGCCTACTGTCCTGACCTCGCCCCGTACGATTTCTGGTTGTTTCCAACAGTGAGGGAGAAGTTCCGTGGCTCAACATTCAACACAGATGCTGATGTTATTCAAGCTGTACAGGGGTCGCTAAAGCAGCTTCCACAAAATGCTTTCACCACATACTTTGAAAAGTGGACTGAACGATGGGACCGTTACATATCATCGAAGCGAAGATACTTTAAGAAAGAAGAACATATATTTTGCTGTACGTATATTTCTTCATTATGTGCGATTTTACTCTCAGTTTTTTATGGAATGGCAGTGGTATAAAGCTCATGCTTGACGACTTGCCATTAAAATAAAGAATTGGAATACTAACGTTAAAGTATTTATTTCCTGTCCGACTTTTGGTCATACGTACATTGAATCTGATTATATGTAGCTAAGGACTTTTCAGCTGTTAAGGTTTAAGCTATCCTGGTCAACAAAAGTACAATGCGATAAGCCTTAAGAGCTCTAATCCTGTTCTGTTCTACACAAAAGCTAACTAACCTAAGAATAACTTGGTGTTGTGTGGCATGGTGCGTTATCCTGCTATAAGAAGGCTCTACTAAAGGGAAATACGGTGTCGTGAAAGGATTAACTGGTAGACAATGATGTTTAGGTAAGTGGTAGATGTCATAGTTTCTTGCACGTCACTTACTGGACCCAGGTTTTCCTAGCAGAACATTGCCCAAAGCAAATATACAAAGCCATCGTTCTTCCCACGTTTATCTTTAATTAACACACAGCAACCGAAAAATCGTTATCTGGACACCGCTGGGAACGAACCTGAGATATCTCGATAACTAGCCGAGTGCGTTCGTCTTACGCTACGGTGGCCAACAATCCACGGCGCTATGTGTGTTTATCTGTTAGTATCTGACTTCACAAATCCGTAGGGATGGGCTCAGCAACTGAGACGCCTCCATCTGGTGGGGGCTTAACTGCACAAGCTAATTTAATTATAGCTAATAAATCCAATGGGCGAGAGCAAATGGTGAGAATCTTCCAAATACGTGGAGACAATGTAAATAGACAAAGTCATCGCTCTTTCCACGTTAACATAACAATTTTTAGGATGCTGTATGTTACACAGTTAAAAATTGGTACTTAGAAATAAGCAAAATGTACTCGTTTTTGAGTACATTCTGGGCTTATAATAGCTCCGAGTACTTGTGTCTCATTTTTGGAAAAGACACGCACTCATTTTTGAGTACATACAGGGAATCAATTGCGAGTATATCTAGTATTTCTAATTTGAAATATATGTACTCATTTTTGAGGACATATATTTCATATATATGTACTCAAAAATATTCATATATTTCAAATGTATGTGCTTTAACTTCATTCAGTTTCTGTGCCCTTTCGGGGAGGGCATAGAAACTGAAGGAAGTTAGAGCTAATCTAGCTATTCTGACAGGATAGTTTGTAAGTGAGGGAGTGCACAGTAGATGGTGCCACCATACAAGCGTAAGATTTTTCACATAGAAGGCAGAGAGAAATTAGGGGTGGGGGAGGCTTAGGAATGAACACCTTTACATGTAACAGGGGGATTCTTACCCGGGGAGCCGTCACTTAACGTGCTCGTCCGATGCACGGCGGATATTCAGCGATTGTTAGAAATTCACACCACCACGGATAGCCCCCAGTTTCAAGCCTATCAGGCCAGGCTTGAACTTGGAGTCCCTCCATCAGTAGTCTGAATTTCTAACCACTAAGCCACGCGCGGAATACCTGTACTCCATACATACTCATTTATTCATAGAATTAACTGGAAGTATATTATTCGATGGCACATCTGGGATAATAGATATACTCGTTTTCACATGCTGGGCAAATAGACCGCACAATTTTAGGACAAATATAGTGATGAAGCGACAATATATTATTTATAAGATTGACACAAATATGGTTAATGTGAAAACGTACACAAAGATACTGTGACGTACCTGCCAGCAGGACGCACACGACATAAAGGCAGATTGCAGTCAGAACGAATGTCTGCGTAGCTCAGTTGGTAGAGCGACTTGTTCCGGAATAAGCGGACTCGGGTTCGAATCCCGGCGTAGACAAAAAATGACGGAGAAATTTACTTCGTTATAATGGCGCCCGAACTATCCGGATGACCCGACCGTCGAGGTCTCGGTCATCCGAACTATCCGGATGACCGAGACCGAAATCTCGCAATGTTGTGATGTTATTTCCACACCGCGAGATAGGAAAAATCAGAGAATCCCTTCTGCAGCGCTTCGAGAAATAAATTTGTGTGACGTTGTATTCCACACACCGGATTGACTGGGAGTTCTCAAGTGCACGTTCTACAGTGGATGGCTGCCTGCAACGATTCATGGTCACGGCTGACCCGTGGGCCATGCCCCCGGCCCTCTTTCGGGGGGGAGATGTGACGTACCTGACAGCAGGACGCACACGACATAAAGGCAAATTGCAGTCAGAACGAATGTCTGCGTAGCTCAGTTGGTAGAGCGACTTGTTCTGGAATGAGCGGACTTGGGTTCGTATCCCGGCCTAGACTAAAAATGACGGAGAAATTTACTTCGTTGTAATACTTTATGCATAATTAAATTACTTGTGATCAGTGACTTTGTTGTATTAATTATTTATTTGTGTCACTTTACACATTTATTAAAAATTTTCTCTTGAAATCTATAATATCTAAAATGAAGTAACACGAGATTATATTTATATTTATTGACGCAGTTATTTGCAAGTACGTATGGTTACTTACATTTGAGCATGTCATGTACTCATTTGCGATACGATTGTACTTAAAAAAAAAACGCGAGTAGGTTCAGGCTCATTTTAAAGTAGATTTTTTTTTTAACAGTGTAAGCCCATGGGCATTTAAAGGACGCCGCCCAGTCATCCTGTTACACGATAAATTATAATGGCCTAAAATTTTGGAACTCATTTCCCGAAAAACTAATATCAATTAATAATTTTAACTTATTTAAAACAAAACTAAAGGTACATCTCATGAAATAATTAGTAAACAATAGGCAATTTCGATTAAATGGAAGAAATGTGGGTTAGTATGATCATAAAATGAGGTGAAAACGTTATTTGTTGTTTATTTATAAATATCATCATCATCATTGTCAACAATTATCAATCCACTGCTGGATGAAGGTCTCCCCAAGTTTCCTCCACAACGGTCTGTCTTGTGCCAGTCTCCTCCATGTCACCCCTGCATACTTTCGAATTTCATCCACCCATCTCCCGTGTGGTCTTCTTCTGGGTCTTTTCCTGTCCCTTGGAATCCAATCTAAAATTTCGGCTGTCCATCGATGATCTGTCCTTCTGGCAGTATGTCCAGCCCATTGCCATTTCAGGGATTTAACTCTGATCATGATGTCTTCCACTCTTGTCATTTTTCGGATCCACGAGTTCCACTTCTTATCTCTCTTGGTTACACCAAGTATGCACCTCTCCATGCTTCTTTGAGTTGTCTGTAGCCTTTGTATGTCTCTTTTAGTTAAGGTCCACGTCTCTGCACCATACGTAAGCACTGGAAGGATGCATTGATCAAACACTTTTCTTTTAAGACATAATGGCATATTGCTCTTGAAAATTATGCTGTTTCTTCCAAAAGCTCTCCAGGCAAGTTTTGTACGCCGATTAATTTCTTCATCAATGTGACCCTCACTTGATATCTGCTGTCCAAGATAAACGTACGTGTCTGTTATCTCCAGCTTTTCTCCATCAATCGATAAATCTTCATTTCTTGTAAAAGCATTGAACATCACTTTTGTCTTCTGAAAGTTCATTTTTAATCCCACTTCTTTACTCTTGTCAGCAAGTTCCTGGATCATACTCTGCAGCTCTGATGGGCTAGTTGCAAAAATGACTACGTCATCAGCAAAACGAAGATGGGTTAGATACACTCCATTAATCTTTATCCCCTTGTTTTCCCAGCTCAGTGACTGAAAAACACCCTCCAATGTGGCATTAAAGAGCTTCGGAGATATGGTGTCACCTTATCTCACTCCCTTTCCAATTTTTATGTGTGTTGTATTTTCAAACAGCCTAATCTTTGCACTTGCATTTTCATAGATGTTATTAATAATATTAATGTATGCATCTTCAATACCGCAGGTTTTCAAAGCCATTGTAACTGCTGATGGTTTCACCGAATCAAAGGCTTTTTCATAATCGATAAAAGCCATGCACAATGGAAGTTCATATTCCCTCGCTCTTTCAATTAGTTCTCTCAGCGCATGGATATGATCTATTGTGCTGTAGCCACTCCTGAATCCAGCTTGTTCTCTCGGTTGAGCCATGTCCAGTGTTACCTTCAAGCGGTGTGAAAGAACTTTAGTGAAGATTTTATAAACTACTGATAGGAGGCTGATAGGTCTGTAGTTTCCGAGATCCTCAATGTCACCTTTCTTATGTAGCAGGATCATTGTAGCGGTGTTCCAATCCTCAGGAATCTTTCCTTCATTAAGGCATCGAGTGAAAATTTGGGCGAGTACTGTTTCGATTTCTCCACTTGCTTCTTGTATGATGTCTACAGTAATTCCATCTTCTCCTGGAGCTTTTCCCCGCTTCATGTTCTTGATTGCATGTGCAACTTCTGCTGGAAGGACTGGAGGAACTCTGGTACTGGTATCTTTCATGATGTCTGGAGTGCATGTATCATCCCTTTCATATAATTTGGAGTAGAAATCTTTCACTCTTGTCAAAATTTCACCTCTATTTCTTGTTACAGAACCATCTTCTTTTCTCAGTGCCATAATCTGTTTTCTTCCCTTACTGAGATGTCCCTTTGCTATCTTTAGGCTTTGGTTGTTTTCAATTGCTTTCCTCACTAGTTCACAGTTGAATTTTCTTACGTCTTCAGTGATACTTTTTCGTATTGTCTTGCATAGCTCTATATATTCCACTTTGGAAGTCACATCTTCTTTAGTTGTCCTCATCTCTCTTCTTTTTTGCATCAACATTTTTGTTTTTCCTGATAATTTATTTACATGCAACTTGTTCTTAGACCCAGCTAATTTTGTTGCTGTTTCCATAAGAGCTTTGGTTACTTTTCTGTTAACTTCAGAGATGTCCACTTCTTCCGATGTTAGGCCTTCTAAAGCAGAGAACCTGTTCTTCAGTTCCAACTTGAACGTATTATGGTGTTTTTTAAGGTTGGTTATGTCAATAGATTTTGTTTGTCTTATGAGCTTGCCACGTTGAAGTTTAGTGTTGAGGTGCATCTTACATCTCACCAATCTATGGTCACTACCTGTGTTGAACTTGTTTAGCACACTGCAGTCTTCTATGACGAATTTTTTGTTACACATAATAAAATCAATTTCACTAAATATATATATGATTATATAGTGAAGTGTATATGACACTTGTTTGTTTAGATATAATGAAGGCTATTGATGATGGAACAAATTGATATATGTGTTGGTTGTGAGCTAGTACGTGTATATTCACATATTAGCCTACCATATATGCGTTCGAAAGTATGCGGGAGTGACATGGACGAGACTGGCACAAGACAGACCGTTGTGGAGGAAACTTGGGGAGACCTCCGTCCAGCAGTGGATTGATAATGGTTGACAATGATGATGATGATATGTGTTGGCTTGCCTTTTCTGTTAAGCTTTATGTTTTTTGTATTCTGGGGAGAGGAGGGCTATGTCAGGCCTCACGGCCTTTTCCCTCCTTTTCCTAGTTGCTGTAGTGGCAACTGAATGAATAAATTGAAATGAAATAATGCCAGACCAGATGTCGGTGCGAACACGAAATCAACCCTCCAACAGTTACACTGGGACAATAAAGTTTAAAAATAATAATAGTTTTCCGAGAAATGAAGTTAAAAAAAAATAGTTTTTTTTCAGAAGTGAAATTTAAAAATAATAGTTTTCCGATAAATGAAGTTTAAAAAAAAATTACAGTTTTCTCAGAAATAAAGTTTAAAAATAATAACAGTTTTCTCAGAAATAAAGTTTAAAAATAATAATAGCTTAAAGATAAACGTGGAAAGAGCGATGACTTTGTCTATTTACATTGTCTCCACGTATTTGGAAGATTCTCACCATTGCCCAATGCCGTATACTTTCGCCATCGGCTTGTTTTCGTCCCATGGTGCATCTTGGTGCTAACACTTCTCCAGATAAACGACGCACATGTACCCGGACTTTCACATAGTGCAACAGGAAACGAGATTCGTTGGACCAGACGACCTTCTTCCAAATATTCAAGTTCTAGTTTTGATGCTTACGTGTCCATTGTATTGGCGCTTTTGATGGTCAACCAAAATTAGCACGTGTACACACTTGCAGAGGCCTGCGGCTACGCAGCCAAATTTTGAGCAGGGTTGAATATATTGTTTCTTGTGACACATTACTCCCGTCGGTAGCATTCAAATTACTAGTGAGTTTCGCTACAGTATCTTTTCTGTTGACTTGCACCATACGGAACAGCCTTTGCTCACCTCTAGCATCAAAAGCCGTGGTGGGCCTACACCTTGCCGGCAGTTCGTGGTTTTACCCATTTCGGACCACTTTTTGAAGGTAGTAACCACGACCAGGTGTGAATTGGCCCACCATGACATTTCCCTGTGGACTACTCAAAAAATGGCCCGCTCAAAAAATGGCCCACTTCTTGTATTCTTTTTGTCTGAATATTTTGAGAACGGACGTATATACAAGGTGATTCATAAAGAAGTATACTGTTTCAACGCAGTATAAATCAAGAACAATGTAAGATATTTTATGTTACCTGTAACAGAATTGTAGGGGAATGTTTCAATTTTTTTAGAGACAGTAACAAATGTTCTATGTGTGCACCCTTTGTCACACGACACACATCGAGCCGGTAATCCATTTCCGCCCAAACGCGAGGTAAGATATCTGAATCAAGTGCAGTGATAGTGGCTGCGATACGCTGTTTCAGCTCCGCTAGATCAACAGGAAGGGGAGGGTCGAGTGCCTTGTACTGTAGGTGCCGCCACAGGAAAGAGTCGCAAGGTGTTAAGTCAGGACTTTCTGGGTGGCCATTGGGTCAATGGCATGTTGTAGTCGGCGGCTTGTCCAATCCACCGGTGAGGAAGATGTTCATCGAGATAATCTAGTCACGTGACACGCGCGCTATCGCCTACGTCACTTTCCTCAGTAGCGGGACATAAACTTTATGAGTACATCTACCTAACGGTTTGGAGTTATGGTCCCTGTCTTCAACTGTTACTGTTTTACAGCATCTAGAAACTATATACTTCTTTATGAATCACTCTGCATAATTATTTTGAAATCTATGAATAATAATGGTTTATTTCATTTAATCTTTATTTCTGCCTGAAAAGAGAGACAGAGAGTGAGAGAAAGAAAAAGAGATGGAGTGTGTGTGTGTGTGTGGGGGGGGGGGATGGGACCTTTCCTTCTATCTGTGTTAGGCGTTTGCTCTGGAAGGACATAGCAAAAAGGGTCTCTGTATTTGCGTGAGAAAAGTGCCGCCAGATCAAGTAAGCTGTTACAAATTAATTAAGCTGAAGGTAACTACTGTTAGACGTAGGTCGTTAGACTTGGAGCCTATTATGCTGGCATACTCCCTTTGGTGATCTTAAAAGAGATACTAGCACCGATTAAGATGGCCATTCCCCTCCCCCCCCTTCCCTTATCCACACACTGACATAGAACACAAACCGATTCTTTCCTAGAGATCCATATATCCTTGTCCTATCCAAGCGGTCCCCTTTTGACTTGAGCTTAGAGCAAAAACGCTGCTGTATTCCACGCAACGGCACCTACAAGGAATGCGATAGTGAGGATGCTGCAGGATTGCTTTCTTTTGTCTCTATGGTGTGGTACGGGCATTTTAAACACATAGACAGCGTGAAGTGAGACTGATGCGTATGGCGTTATTTAGGATTCGGTGTACTGAACCTTATTCATGTGACGTCAGAAGTGAATTTCTGCTGACCAACATGACTGCTGATTCAATGTTGGCGCTATTAGATTACCCCTTACTGCTGGCCAATTTTTTGAAATTTTAAGGTCTTGAGGTATGCCAACAAATTAATAAAGCTACAGGGCGAACAAGATGAAATTAATTTCTTAAAAGAACAAATCAAGGTTGCAAAAATATACCAAGACAATTTTGTGTTCGATGTTTATTTCTAGCGATGCAGTACAACATCGCATTTGTCATGGTGAAATTTTTAATGAAGCATTTCTGAGACGCGGAATATTAAATTTCACGTTCTTATTGTCAGATATTGGCAAAACATATGAAACATAAACGTGGAATTTTTTATTTTATTTATTTATTTATTTATTTTTTTTTCAAAACGAAGTATTTAGAAGTCTAAACAAATAGGTAATATAAAAATAAACTGCGGTAAAAACAACAACTAAAAACTTCCCATTGCGTCCACTAGGCAATCTGCTTAAAACTAAAATGAATGTATGAGATTAAATAAAAGAAAAATGATAGATATTTTTTGCACTTTGGGGAAAGAATGTAGAAGTTAATTCGCAACTTGCTGCCTCGGTGGCGCAGTGGTCTAAGGCGCTCGCCTCTGTTCATTCGTCCGTAAGTGGTCCGGGTTCGAATCCCGGTGAGGCATGGATGTTGTGCTTGTCTTACGGCACTGGCTCTCTCCCTTCCCTGGAACCAGTGACCCGAAATTAGGGACGGGCGACTGCTTATAGCCCATTGAGTTGCTCACGGTGGTCGATAAACCTCCAATCAAAAAAAAAAAAAAAAAATTCGCAACTTACCGATCTAGATATGCAATTCGTTTTCACATCTTTTTTGGCAATTAAATATCAAAGGAATGCTATCAGGTTTTAACCGCCTTTTATTCTTAGTGCCATAATATTAAAAATCTTCCTCGTTAAAGTGGGCAGAACATATTCGAGAATGCACATTGGGATGGAAACGATCGCGTTTCAGTTTCCACACCAATTCCATTAACAGTTCCAGCCTTTTGAGAGGAAAATTATGGAAAGTTATTCCTTCTTCTGTACATTTTACGTGACAGGATTTATTACTATAGCCATACCATGAGAAAAATGTTAGGCATGTCCTTAATTAATTTGCGAAAATCGCGAATTTTCTGAACCCCTGCAACATAACGCCTTGTTGAGCAATGGGAAAACGCATGTAAACAAACTGTTTCTGGTTCTCAGACACGGAAAAGTTTTCCCATGATGCAATGCGAGGTGAATAAGGTCCATCGTGTACGTTTTTGTCTATTTTATTTTGAAGGGAAACTCAAAGGTAATTCAGTTTTCCAGTGTGTTAATCAACCTGGAATGCATCAACTTCTGCAATTTAATATTATTTCATTATGTGTGTGTTAAACACCGTCAACTCTAGGGGTGTTGAGATTTTTCATGGGGTGTCTGAGGAAGGGGGGGGGTATAAATCCCTGTTATAGTGGACCACAAGGCTAACATTTCCCGGCCTAGTTTTGTGGTCCCAATCCAATCCCGACCACGGATGACTGTGAGCACCTACAAGCCTTGCCGTCCCGGAAATGCCCTGATCCAGTCGTCTGGCCATTACAGTTTGGCCGTTATCAAATTCGCTGTGTCTGCTGCCTTTCCCATCTGAAGAACAAGAATAACACTGATTAACAGAGCTCACTATTAGGTGTTTTTTTGTACGTTTTCATGACCTTCACACATTCCCTCGTTTATCTGAAGTTGCCTCAATTTGGACAAAAACACGCTAGTGGCTCTTTAGTAAAATTTTCACACGAAATGTATGAATTAACGCAATTTTCTAGAGCCAGTACCGCGTTATATCATGTATAAAAACACTTTACAACTATTATAAAAAGTTTGGGACAAACTGACGCATTTTAATGGCTTTGTCACGACTATTATATTCATTTAGTTAGACACGCAGTCCACAGGCACAATATAACAATTTCGTTTTTCACCAGTATTGGTCTTGCAATTTGTTTATCTTTCTTAAGAAATATACCAGTTTCAATAGTTTTGGACACAGAGTACTAAAAATATGTTGTAGAAAATCAGGGAAAATTCCCACATTAAGCTGCGAGAAACTTCTATGTCCCGCGACCTCCAAAAGAATGGACAGCACTAGTCTAACCCCAGTGCCTGTAAATTATCCTTTCCGTGTTCATTTCATGCATCATGAGACACTGTATGTTTCATAAGGATATGTTTTTCAGGAAGTCAAAGACGCAGATTTCTAAGATAAAAGGAAATTTGAAAATTTAGAAGGTAATTCATAAGTAACAATGGAATCTCAAGGGTATATTGCGCACTGGTGATTTGAAAAGAGACTATTCAAAGGCAAGACGCAACCTCTGTTGCATGAGGTATCTAAAAAAACAAGAAAGTGATTTAGCAAAAACAATCTTAACACATGCTGATACTCTATAGATTGTTACAGATTTCGATAAATTTCAAACAGGCTGAAACTGTAACTTTGAACGCAGTCGTGCAGTACGATTTTAGTTAAATTTCGCGAAGAAAAAAAGAACAAGAAAGATGACACCGAATTTTCGGGTGTAATAAGCACGTCTCTTGAATCCGTTCTGGCGCAAATTAAATTTATCAAAGCTATTCAAAGTCAATGGAACAGGTATGGAAAACAATAGATCTGACGAAAGAAAGAAGATTTTCAGTCAGGTTTTTAATCCCTCAGATATTGCTGTAAACGGAATCCTGAGCTTATGAACTCTTAGAAACAGAGATATCGACAAAAATAAGATGTGACTTTACGTCCCCTGGTGGGAAAACCATGCATTATTTTAGGAAGAAAGTATTCTCAAAAGGTTTATCCACATAAGCGGTATCGGTCCAAGAAAAAAAATTAGTCGAGTTTTCAGAAGCCCAGATTTAGCAACAAATACTTCAGAAGCAGAAATTAACACTTATGACCCCTGGTGGCTAAACCATTCTTTACCAAACATTAGAAATTATGTGAAAAATATTTTCCATCAGGTCTTATATGCGATACAAGAAATTTTTTTCAAATCGGAGCTTTAGGAGCAGAAATAACGCAATTTAAATTTGTGCCCCTAGCGGAAAGTCTATGATTTACTTGAAAATTTTGAATTTATAGGAAAAACATTTCGCATGGAAAACACTATCCAACAAAGAAGGAATTTTTCAAATCGGACTCCTAAAAGTAGAGATATTTACAAAAATAAGATATACATCTACGCCCCCTGGCGTAGAAACCATGCATTTTTTCAAGAAGAAAATGTTCCTAAAAGTTTTGTCGACATGAGTAGTATCGGTCAACAAACGACTTTTTTCAATTGAGATTTTAGAAGCTCATATTTTGCTGCAAATACATCAGAAGTGGAAATTAAGACTTACGCCACCTGGTGGCCAAACCATTTCTTACAAAAGTTAGAAATTATGTGCAAACGATTTCCCATCAGGAGCTGTATGCGGCGCAGAAAGAATTTTTCAAATCGGAGATTTAGAAGCAGAGATATAGGGGGAAACGCAATTTACATTTACGCCACGTAGCGGAAAGTCTATGAATTACATGAAAATTTTAAAATTATGTGAACCACATGTCACACTAGAAACAGTATCCAACAAAGGAGGAATTTTTCTAATCGGACTCCTAGAAGTAGAGATATTGACAAAAATAAGATATACATCTTGGCCCCCTGGCGTAGAAACCATGCACTATTTTAAAAAGAATATGTTTCTAAAAAATTTGTCGACATGAGTAGTAACGGTCAACATACGACTTTTTTTCAATCAAGATTTCAGAAGCTCATATTTTGCTGCAAATACATCAGAAGTGGAAATTAAAACTTACGCCACCTGGTGGCCAAACTATTTTTTCTTTACAAAAATTAGAAATTATATGCAAAATATTTCCCATCAGGAGCTGTATCCGGTGCAGAAAGAATTTTTCAAATCGGAGATTTAGAAGCAGAGATATAGGGGGAAACGCAATTTACGTTTACGCCCCCTAGCGGAAAGTCTATGAATTACTTCAAAATTTTGAAATTATATGAAAAACATGTCACACGGAAAACACTATCCAACAAAGAAAGAATTTTTCAAATCGGACTCCTAGAAGTAGTTATTGACAAAAATAAGATGTACATCTACGCCCCCTGGCGGAGAAACTGTGGAATATTTTAAAAAGAAAATATTCCGAAAAGTTTTATCGATGTAAGTAGCATCAGTTCACGAAGGAATTTTTTCAATCGATATTTTAGAAGCTCCGATTTTATGGCAAATACATCAGAGGCAAATATTAACATTTACGCCCCTTGGTGGCTAAAGTATTCTTTACCAAAAATTTGAAATTATATCCAAAAATTTTCCATCATGAGATGTATCCGCTGAAGGAATTTTTTCAAATCGGAGTTTTAGAAGAACAGTTATCGGGAAAAATGTAATTTATTTTTACGCCCCCTAGCAAAAAATCTATGCGTAATTTGAAAAAGTAACTATATCTAAAATACTCTTCGACATAAAGGCAATGCACACCATACTTCCTGCAGAGCGTTCCACAATTCGGGTGTATTTCGAGGTCTCGGACTCCTGTGTTCTATAGCGCGTTGCATGACATCCCAAATGTGTTCTATCACGTTCAGATCTGGGGACTTGGGTGGGATGGCAACACCCCAAACTCAGATGAATGCTCCTCTAATCATAATGTGGCGTCCCGACACTTGTGTGGAGGTGCATTGTCCCGTTGGAACAGGCCCAACCATCAGTATGAATGCACGACATGAACGGATGTACCTCGTCAGAAAGGATGGGCACATAGCGTTGGCCGGTTACAGACGTTTGTAGACGTACCAGGGGGTCCCAGTGAAGTCCAGCTAAACACATCCCATTACATTACGGACCCCCCACCAGCCGGTACAGTTCCCTGTTGATAGGCGGGATGCATGGCTTCATGGGATTTGCGCCACACACGAATCCTTCCATCTGTCCGATACAGTTGTAAACGCGACTCGTCAGACCAGGCTACTTGTTTCTAGTTATCAAGTGTCCAGTGGCGGTGTTGCCGTGCCCAAGCGAGGCGCATAACTCTGTGTCGTGCACCCATCAAGAGGACTCGAGTTGAGCGTCGGCTCCCAAAACCCATATCGTGGAGGGTGCGTTGCACAGTCCGGAGGCTGATGCTTGTTGAAACTCCAGCATTGAATTCCGATGATATCTGCGAGAGTGTTGCACGCCTATCGCGTGAAACGATTGTTGACAGCCGACGATGGTCACGTTCACCCAATGTCTTTTTACGGCCACACTGGTATCGTAGGTTGGAGGTTTTGCCGAAATTCTTGTAGTCACGGTACACCTTTGCAATGATCGTCCGTGAAAATCCGAACTTCGTTTCTACCTCTGAAGTACTATGGCCCATCTCATGAGCTCCAACTATGATACCGCGTTGAAAATCGCTTAAATCGTTATTAATTGTCATTCTCATGCCGAAAACAGCTCCGACAGCTGGCAAGGATGTTTCTAGCTTTATATACGCACTAACGGATGCAAACGAGTACGCGCATAGGTGACGTTGCTATGTATTTTCCATAAGCTCGCTTGTACCTGTTTTTCTGGCACTTCAGTGTATGTGACGTACTACAGATGCGACGAGCATTTCAAGACAGCAAGGAGCAGTGATAAACCCTTGCTGGCGTAGTTTAATTGGGAAAGCATCCGGCTCCAGAGCAGAGG
This sequence comes from Macrothele yani, assembly GCA_039090855.1. Lineage (NCBI taxonomy): Eukaryota > Metazoa > Arthropoda > Arachnida > Araneae > Macrothelidae > Macrothele > Macrothele yani. The sequence goes on along the minus strand of CM077013.1, from coordinate 140,656,990 downwards.
GATGTGGCTTCGAGTCCCACCAAAAGTAAATTGGGGTTTCACAGATTCCTAAAATAATTGGCGAAACCTTTCTTACATTTATGTCATTGTCGAGCGATATGGAAGATGCCAGTGGACATGGCTATTATACAGGGTCAAGTCACATTAATGTGACCACCAGCTAATATCCAGGGTATTCGCCGTGTGCAGCGCGGACTAGAACTAGACTGGCTGGGAGTGACTCAATAAGGTGCTAGAAGGTGTTCACAGGTATGTGGAGCCTTGCTGACTGCAGTGCATCTGACAGCTGCCGGAGGGTTCGTGGTAGAGGATCCATAGAGCAAACAACACGATCGAGATGGTCCCACAAATGTTCAATTGGGTTTAAGTCTGGGGAATTAGGAGGCCAGGGAAGTACTTTGAAGTCTTCATCGTGCTCTTCCAACAACTCTTGGGCATTTCTAGCTGGGTGGTACGTCTCATTCATTGTCGTGCTGAAAGATCCCATGCGCCCCACGGAAGACAATTACGACGTATGGGTGTACGAGGTCTGCAAGGATGGATTCATAACGAATTCGGTCCATAGTGCCTTCCACAGGTATCAGTGGACCCAGAGAATGCCACGAAAACATTCCCCAGACCATAACGCTGCCTCCACCAGCTTGTGTTCTGCCAGTAATGGTTGAAGAACCTTTGTGCTCCGATGTTTCTCGCCTTATACTCCAACGTCCATCCGTTCGGTGAAGCAGGAAACGTGAGTCATCGGAGAAGGCAATCCTTTGCCAATCAGCAAAGGTCCAATTCCGATACTGCCGTGCAAATGCATGCCTTTTCTGCCGATGCATTTTTGTTAGCAAAAGTGCAGTGAACATCCGTCTGTATCGGAGCTCCATACGTATCAGGGTTCGCCGAACTGTCGTTTTAGACACAAATTCGGTAGCCCTCAGGTTCAATCCGCCAGTGAGTTGCTCCACTGTAGTGTGTCGATTGGCCCTCACGCACCTTTGCAGCCGACTTTCACCGCTCACATCAACGGTACGTGGAGCTCCACATTTTCCACGTCGCTTATTCGCAATGATGTCATTTTTCCAATCAAGATACACTTTAACCACAGCAGCACGCGAACAGTTCACAAACTGCGCTGTTTAAAAAATACTGCCACCCTTGGCCCAAAAGCCGATAAATCTGATAAATAGCTCCTTTGTCCATGACAGCAACGAGTGATATGTTTTCAGAATGTCTACAGCACACCTTATATACCCTCTAAGCCAGTTCACGAACACGTGCCCTCTTTCATTGGCTGCGTGCTGTTGACCTCAAAAGCAGGAGTTGGTCACAATAATCTGTGTATAAATCCCTAGAGATGTAATGGTCAACACTGAAAGTGATCACATATGAGGAATGTAGTGATTAGCCTAAAGAGTTCAAGAGAGCACTGAATGGACAATAAAAATATACATAAGAACTTCTTCTCTACACTTTTTTTTAAATCTTCATCGTTAGATCAGTGTACCTCGCACGGGCTCATGAATTTTGTAACACATGTTTTAAACAAATTGTTTATATAGACAAGGGTCCCGCAAAAATTATTTCCCCCGGGGCCCTACACACACCCTAGGGCAAAACCGTCTAGAGCAGGGGTGGTCAAACAGTCGATCGCAAGCGCTCGTACGGTGGAGCGTTTGTTTGTTCGTACGGCCGACCGTTTTGGCGAATGTGATATCGGGGGAAGTTTAATCAAACATTTCCTCTACTTTCCTCTGCGATTCCTCAGATTTAGAATCAGAATTGTGAAACTTCAATCTGACGTAGTAATGAACGCAAGAGCGTCAGAAAACACATTTTGGACTCAATTGTCAGAAGAAAAATATCTCTGCTTGAGATCTGTTGCTTTGCGGCTGACTTCTTACTTTGGATCCACATATCTTAGTGAAGCAGCTTTTTCATAAATGAAAATAATGGAGTCGAAATGCAGGATCTGGCTGACTTGTGCTTATTTAGAAATGTGTCTCTGACTGTGCCTTGCTTAATATGTGTCTGATGATTCTAAACTTTGTTAGGACATGCACTGTCATGCATCAACATCTAAGGATTAAATACCGCAAATAAAGGATCTATAAGTGAAATTATATAATTTGTTAGAAAAATAGTGTTTCAGAAATTTAAAAAAAAATGATTTAAATATTATTTTTCTGTATTTATTTCCAAACTTGCAAAACACTAGTGATATAGGCTTATTTCTTTTTAAATATGAATCTATCACTGCGATAAACGAAGGTAGATCCCAGAAGGGAATGATAGCTTAAGGTACATCTTAGTTCCTCAAAGTTTGGCGACCTCTGGTCTAGAGAACAAAAAAGGCCATGGCATTAGAGAGATGAGTTCTCCCTCTTTTAGTGACGTCACGCGGTACCCAAAGCTTCCGATTGTTTTCCAACGCTGTCGTGTATGACGTCAAACACGACATCCATGTATAATGCCGTGTGACATGAAAATTACGTCAAAAACGGAGAGAACGCATCTTCCTAATGCAACGACCTTGTGCCTATAGGCGGTCGTGACGCGGTAATATCAACTTTCAGGATTTGTTAAGTTGGTTCCTCCTAAAATCTCTGCCTTATGTTTCCAATGGTAAAACTTCTTTACATATTTTCTTCGCAATTAATGTATTCCCAAGGATGAAAATTTGCACATTGATAAAACGAACTTTAAGTTATAGTATGGGATACTTAAGGTGAACGTCAAGTAATTTTGCTTCCCATACTTCCAATGGAAAAACTTCTGTACACATTTTCTTCACAATTAATGATTTCCCAAGGATGAAAATTTGAACAACGATTAAAATAGCTTCATTTTATAACTTGGAATACTTCATATTTTCTAAAACATAACCATAATTATGCAATCCAACACTTGCTTGTCTACTGACATCATCAAAGTACAGGTTGCGCCATCTTTTTTCTGGTTTCAACACCACCAAAAGAAAAGTTATTGATTTTTAATACAATTATGGTTATGTTTTAGAAAATATTAAGTATTCCAAGTTACAATATGAAGTTATTTTAATCGATGTTCAAATTTTCATCCTTGGGAACTCACTAATTGTGAAGGAAATGTGTACAAAAGTTTTTCCATTGGAAGTATAGGAAGCAAAATTACTTGACGCCCACCTTATTACTTGCTAAAACATAACCATAAGTAAGCAATCCAACATTTGTTTGTCTACGGATGTCATCAATGTACAGGTCGTGCCATCTATTAACAGGTCTGAACAGTGCTCTAAGAAAATGATTGATTTTTAATATAATTATGGTTACGTTTTAGCAGGTATTAAGTATTCCATGCTATAATTTAAAGTTAGTTTTATCGACGTGCAAATTTTCATCCTTGGGAATACATTAATTGCGAAGAAAATATGTAAAGAAGTTTTACCATTGGAAACATAAGGCAAAGATTTTAGGTGGAACCACCTTAACAAAAAAAAAAAAAAAAAAAAGTTAATATTCCTTTTAAAATTGAATCACGTTCTCTGTAAATAAAATCATTCATTTCTACAGCCCCTGTTAATGTTTTCATCAAATTTCGACAAAATTCGGGTCACTCTCAATTCCATTCCAGTTTCCATTATCGCGTACACCATAACCGCAGTTTTTTGGGGATGCTTATACAGCAACGCAACGATGGGCGTACGAACAAGCTCTTAAAGTGGAACACTAATTGCATTTGGTCGGTCGTTCACCTGAAGATGCTTGTATTTGTGTTTCAAATCGAATAAATGAATTTTATTAAAGCAAACGAATAAACCATTAAGTTTATTTTTTTTATTTTAAATCTAAATAATGTATGTCATGCAATTATTCACCCCACCCCCGCGTTCGAAACTTCAAAACAAATGCATGTCTCCTGAATCTTCTAAAAACGCATAAAATTCATTATCGTGTGGGAGTAACCCTAAAATACCAGGGAAAAAAAGCATGTAGTGTTTGAACAGAATCTCAGAACAAAGCCGCGCTTTCATTCGCCGTTACAACCTCGATGTTTATAGTAGTGGCATCTCGAAAAATCTTCATTTACTGGTTTTTAATTCGACCTTGAACGAAACTACCCGACAGAGACCTTGTGACCTCGTTTTGCCTTGTTCCATTTTGCTAATTGTAGTCATTCGAATCACGATCGGTTCAACCACATGCTGGGGAGATCGTCACCATTAACTTCTAATAGATAATTATCATTTTGTCTGTATTTTTCTGAGTTTTATTCTACGCCTAACTAAAAGATCTGTTGAGCACAATAAGTGGCGTAACAGATTAATCTTGCCCCCCACCCCCATCCGCAAGATTTTTTTTTTGGGGCCCCCGGCTGCAAGGTCATCTAACCCAAACACCTTAACAAATGTTATAAGAAATAATGAATAATCCTAAATAATTACTTATTTTGCAATCACACCTTATAACGATTGTTTTAGCTTCGGTTTTGCATTTAATAATAACTAAAAAGCTGGCCAAGTACTTTCACCGAGCCTTGTCCTCATCGTCTTAAATGATGGCACAATGCGGACAAGGTCCGGTAAAGGTACTTGGCCAGCAGTGGCATATCTTGGTTCCAACACCTTACCCACTCCCCCTCCCCATTACTGTTTTTTTTTTTTAATTGTGAAGCTGATTTTTTATTTTTCAGTTGTGAAGTAATAGAGTAACTTCTTTTTTTTAATTTTAGGTACATGCTAACACAATACCAAATGATTATGAGGATAAGGATTTTAACACTTTACCTTTTAAATACCTTATTTGTATACGAACTCCATTCTTCTTTCCTTTTGTGTGAACATGATACGTTTTCATATAAAGTTTTTTCCGAGTACTTTTTCATGTGTAAAAAGAATGTTTTTCTCTATTGACAAAACATACAAGTTTCCCAAGTGTACACATGTCCTTGTGTGGCTCTAAGATGTTCTTTGATTTATTTTAGCTGCCCCGGTGGCGCAGTGGTCTAAGCGCTGGCTTATGACCATTTGTCCGAGAAGGGTCCGATCTCGAATCCCGTGAGGCATGGATGTCGTGTTTGTCTTCCGGCTGTGGCTCTCTCCCTTTCCTGGAGCAAGTGGCCCTAAATTAGGGACGGATGATTGCTTATACCCCATTGTTTTGCTCACGGCAGTCGTTAAACCTCCACTAAACAAAAAAAAATATATTTTTAATGCAGAAAATCTTCTTTCGGCAGTTACAGTTGTTGATGAAAACTTTAATATTAGATCTGCTAATTTGTACATCTCACTAAACACAATGCGCAATTTATTCAATTTCATGTAACAAGTAATGTCTCTTACTGATTTGTTTTTGTATTCATCAAGGGAATAAAACACCTTCAGTTCATTTTTGAGTTGAACTGTATCAAAATTTGAAGCATGCGGTCTTTAAGTTCCGATAGTAGATCTTCAGGAAAGCTTACACAAAATTTATTAAAACTGTTCGAATCCAACAAAGCCACGAATTTAATATACAGGGTGTATCTAAAGTCTTTCCCTGATTACGGTAAATCGCATAAAATTAACCACGCTCGTTACACACATACCGTTTTCCAATATACACTATCTACCAATAAGTAATTGGACACTCCTGCAATCAACGATATCTGCGGTCCTGATACACGTTACGGCCGCCGCCGTTAAATATCGTGTGGGAAACAACAACTCAGCCAGTCGCATTAAAGATGCCACGCAGTTCGGACCTCTCTGATTTCGAGAAAGGTGTAATCGTCGGGTATCACAGAAATGGCCGATCCATACGTGACATATCCAGCGAGTTGAAGTACCCAAAATCGACAGTGGCCTACGTGATTGGCATGTGGAAGATGAGAGGTGACTGTCGGAATGTGCCCCGACCCGGCAGACCCACAAAACTGGGAGTTAGAGACCGACGGGTGCTGGCCAGAGAAATTCGGAAGAACCGCACCAAATCGATGGGCCACATCCGCGAGGAGTTTCAACAGGCATCCAGGAGTGTTCTTTCGATGAATACCATCCCTAAGGAAGCCAATCTGCTCGGTTATCATGGACGTGCTGCCGCCCACAGGCCTTTGATCACCAAGTCCAATAGCGCTGCTCGGCTAACGTGGTGCAAAGAACGTCGACAGTGGACCGTTGAACAGTGGAAACAGGTTCTCTGGAACGACGAATCAAGGTTCACCCTCTACCGTTCGGATGGCATGGTCTGGGTTTGGCGTCTGCCTGGAGAACGCCTCCTGCCGGAATGATTGTGCCAACTGTGAGTTTGGCGGCGGTGGAATTGTGCTATGGGGGTGTTTCTCCTGGTATTACATGGGACCCTTGGTCGCAATTCCTGGTAGACTCAACGCCGAGACCTACTGCACCATTTTGGATGACCATGCGCTTCCTACGTTGTGGCAGTTTTACGGGGTGGACCCATGTTACTTTCAGGATGACAATGCCACCTGTCATGTTGCGAGGTCCACCATGGCTTGGTATGGTGACAATGGGGTTAATCGAATGGAATGGCCTGCGCAGAGTCCGGACCTTAACCCTATCGAGCACTTCTGGGACTAGTTGCAGCGTCGACTTAAGGGATGCCCCCACCGTCAGAAATCGGTGAAGGAACTGACCTGTCTTCTCCAAGCCGAGTGGAAGAAAATACTGCTAGCCGTCGTACAACGCGTGGTTGAGAGTATGCCCCGAAGGGTCGCAGCTTTAATCGCCGCTCGTGGAGGCTCCACCAACTATTGAAGGTGAATAAACTTCGTTTTCCTTTACTATCACAGGTGTCCAATTACTTGTTGGTAGATAGTGTAGCTTACCTGAAATCCAGAGGTTATTTTCCGGGTCATCAGTATACCTCAACGTGGGCTCATTTTGTTACACGGAGGACATTCAGTCTACACTCTATCTCTTTCCATGTCTGTTACAACATGTCATCTGTGATGGTCGCAAACGCTTCAGTTATTCTTCCCTTCAAAATGTTAATATCTGCAACTGGTATTGCAAAAACTTGATCCTTAATGCAGCCCCATAAAAATAAGTCAAGGGGCGTAATATTCCTTAATGCAGCCTTCGTATTGTTAATATCTGCAACTGGTGTTGCGTAACCTTGATCCCTAATGCAGCCCCATAAAAAGAAGTCAGTGGACGTAATGTCCGAGGATCTTGGTGGCCAGGGTATGGGACCAACTCTGCCTATCCATCTGTTAGGGAATTTGTCATTTAAGAAAATGATCTTGATTGCCAGGGTATGGGATCATCTCTGCCTATCCATCTCTCATTTGTGTGGGACCACATACAAATGAGAGATGGATAGGCAGAGATGCTAGGATAAAGAAACTCAGAGGCGCCACCGCCTTGACCCCTAGAGACTGATATTTAGAGTCACCTTTCTCGTTTGGTTGAGTAGTGCATCAATTGAGTGGACGCAATGAAAAGTATGGAACCACCAAATGATCTTGGTGATAGGATAATCTCAAAACATCTCCATTAACGCCCGGAGATTCCTGCAAAAATCCATCTCTCATTTATATGGGACCACCAAGATCATTTGGTGGCCAGGGTATGAGACCATCTCTGCCCATCCATCTGTTAGGAAATTTGTCATTTAATTTGTCATTTAAGAAACGCTTCAGTTATTCTTCCCTTCAAAGTGTTAATATCTGCAACTGGTATCGCAAAAACTTGATCCTTAATGCAGCCCCATAAAAAAAAGTCAAGTGGCGTAATGTCTGAGGATCTTGGTGGCCAGGGTATGGGACCATCTCTGCCTATCCATCTGTTAGGAAATTTGTCATTTAATTTGTCATTTAAGAAACGCTTCAGTTATTCTTCCCTTCAAAGTGTTAATATCTGCAACTGGTAGCACAAAAACTTGATCCTTAATGCAGCCCCATAAAAAAAAGTCAAGTGGCGTAATGTCTGAGGATCTTGGTGGCCAGGGTATGGGACCATCTCTGCCTATCGATATGTTAGGGAATTTGTCATTTAAGAATTGACGGACATTTACAACTTAGTGCGGGGGCGCACCGTCGTTCTGGAATATTACCCATGGTTGCGGCTCTTCCAGTTGAGGTGCAACATACAGCTGCATAAATACCCGATGTAATGGTGGGCTCAATAAAAAAGAACGGTTCAATTACTTTGTTGTGCATTAGTCCGACCCCACGCGTTGATGTTAGGGATATCCCTCTGTTTCTCCAAAACCACATGTGGGTTCTCTGAACCCCACATACGGGTATTATGTGTGTTCACTTTACCTGAGGTATGAAAATTTTATTCGTCTGGAAAACAGATCCGCTTCAGGTAATCATTATCTTCGTCTATTCGTTCAAGAATCCAAGCAGTCTGATGGCCGTGTGTGGGTATGGTGGCAGCCGGGGGAACGCTGTTTACCACAGTGTACTGTTCCTACGGTCTGTTTGGAGCTGGCAGTGTACGCGTGTGGGGGTGTTTTTCATGGTATAGTGCCGGCCCATTGGTTATCGTGGAAACACCTGTTAACCAGCACGTCTACCTGGATATTCAGGGCTACCAACTCTGTGGCAATACTATGGAACCGAGCCTTGTTGGTACCAGCAGGATAATGCACCGAGCCATAAAGCAAGGACTGTTATGGCGTGGTTTGACGATAATTTCGTATCGTGTGTCGACTGGCTAGCACAGTGCCGTGATCTTAATCCCATAGAACATCTATGGAATGAATTAGAGCGCCACATAAGAAGTTTGGAACCAAGGCCTAGTACTGAACAACAGTTAGTAGTAGCATTATGTACTGAATGAAAGCGCATACCTATCGCTGTGTTCCAAAACATTATCGAAAATATGTCTCGAAGGGTCAGTGCATGCATTAAGGTCAAAGGTGGACCGACACCGCACTAATGTATGTCAAGAAATGCTATGTTGTGTTTCTCTTCTAGGTGTCCGGTGACTTTTGTCAATGTAGTGTATATATATGCGCTGTGTACGTGTATTTAATATGCAACGAATTCTTGAACCGCATTTCTGTAAAGCTGGAATATCTGCTTCAGTTACAGCAAAAATACCCCTTGAAAGTAAATGAAAATTAATTTTTGCATTTTTAATTTCTCTCGCTTTATAAATTTGCTCTGAAATTCTTGCAATTCTGGACATTTAAAATTTTTTTTCAAGAGGCTTTTTTCGTAATTATTTTATTATTATAGGTAAATCTTTAAACAGAAAGCAATTTTTGGCACATTTGGACTTTCGTTGTCACTAAAAGAGAAAAAATTATAGCAAATTCTGAAGTCAGCTATCCTAATTCATAAGAATGGAAAAAAATCTTCCACAGTTTCTCTCAGAGAATGTATCTTGTATGTTGCTTCTCAGAAATCGAAGTAATTTTGTTCTTACCCTAAACTGTACTTGGCATCTGCGGTTAAGGAAAATGGGTAAAATGTTGATAATTATTGCTCAATAAAAAGCGCTGATTCGTAGACTTGTATGGACCTTATTCACCTCGCATTGCATCATGGGAAAGATTTCTGTGGCCGCGGACCAACAATAGTTTGTTTACATGCGTTTCCCCATTGCCTCAGGAAAATCGCGATTTTCGTAAATTTATTAACGACATGCCTAACTTTTGCTCATCGTATGGTTGTACTAATAAATCCTGCCACCTAAATTGTATAGAGGAAGGAATAATTTTCCATAATTTTCTTCTGAAAAGGACGAAGTTATTAAAGGAATGGCTGTGTAAAATGAAACGCGATTATTTCCATCCCAATGTGCACTCCCGAATATGTTCTTCCCACTCTAACTAAAAAAATTTGCTTATTATAACACAACGAATCAAAAGCTGTAAAAACCTGTAGTGCTCCTTCGAATTTCAATTTAAAACAAAAAAAATAATTTAGAAGGAGACAATTGATGGCAAATTTGGATCGGCAAGTTACGAATTAGGTTCTACGTTCTTTCGTTCTACGTTCTTTCCCCAAAGAACAGAACAAATCTATCAATAATTTTTTTAATGCTATGCATTCATTTAATTTTAAGCAGATTGCCTATCGTGTGATGCTAGGAAGTTTTTAGTTTTTTTTAACCCTATTGTTTTTCCATATTACGTATTGGGAACCTCAACGAACTATAGGGGGCGCTGCGCAAACGTAAACAAACTTCTCTAGTACGGGTAACGTCGCACATGTTTTCATAAAGTCGAATGTTAGAATGGCTGGTTTGTCGCTTTCAATCCTTGAAATAATGAAATTTGTGGACGCTTCCAAAAATTCAAGATGCATTAAAGAAGGGGAAGTGATTGTTAATGTAGGCCATATAATTTCTTGTGGAATTAAGAAGGAAGATGGAAGAGAAATTCTCATAGTTTCGCACTGCATTCAGTCCACGGCAATAACGTCGTCGAATCACTCCATCAACGGTGTTTTAGATATCAGTAACAGTGAAGTTTCTATAAAGTCATTTGAGTGCTCTTGTAAAGCGGGCAGAAGTGAAACGTGTAAGCACTGTGTAGCAGTAATGCTTTACTGTAACAGGTAATTTTTATTTTTACATTTTCAGACAAGTGATATAGTAATACCGACAGGGGTGTTCTAATCCGGATTACTATTAAAAGCTGAATTTCGTTTCACTTGACGTTTCCCAGGACCCATTTATAATACTGTTAACAATAACATTTGTAATTTTTGAACATTCTGTTCCTAAAAGTGTTTGTGAATTGGTAATTGTTGATCATCATTGGGTTCTGCGTTTTTGAACCGATGACTGTTGACAGAACATTACAAATCTTGTTCCATAATGAAGTTTAAATTTATACGGATAACAACAATTATTTGTTTTCCAGATTATGTAGAAATGCGGATTTTTTAATTACTACTATGCAATAAAAACATGCTGCCTTGTTTATTATTCATTCAAAGACGTTACTAGGTTAGTAGCATTTCACTGGAAGGATTTCAAACGCAAGGCACAAACGTTTATACTAACTTGTGAAAAACATAGCCGAAACCTTGGGAACGACATTGCGGGACACAACAATATGATTTGTTCTTCTTCACGGAATTCTCCATTATACAACTCTCTAATTCCAGAATGAATTCAAAAACACACCAAACTACGACAACTGAACGTAATGAGCGATCTACCAACAGCCAAGCATTGAGCCGAAAACGTTACCCGTACTACAGTAATTCTTCTTTTTGCCGCTAGAGGGAGAGCGGACCGCTGAGATTGCCAATTTCTATGGGCTTCTAAACGTTTTGTTTTGCAAAAAAAAAAGATTCTCAAGTTTATGTTTCACATGTGTTGCCACTAACCGACAGTAAGAATATGAAAATTTAATATACCGTGTATGAAAAATGCTTCATTAAAATCTTCGTGATGACTAATGGCGATACCCTCCTGCATCATGCGAAATAAAAATTGAACACAAAATTGTCTTGGTATATTTTTGCAACCTCGATTTGTTCTAAAAAAATGATTTCTTTTTCTTCGCCCTGTAGCTCTAATAATTCGTTGGCATACTCCATGACGTCAATTTTGTAAACATTAGCCGACAGTAAGGTGTAATCAAATAGCGACAACATTGAATCAGAAGCCATATTGGTCCGCAAAAATCCACTTGTGGCGTCAGATGAATAAAGTCCATTAAAAAGATGTTTAAGCAGTAAACAATGATACTGAAATACTGTTTTTTTGTTTTTTTTTCGGTGATGGGTACCTTGATAATTTTTGCACAGAAGTGGGCCGCTCATGATCAGCTTCCAGGCGATCCATAAACGGATCGCCTTTCCGCCACTGGCAATTAGAAATAGTGTTACCGAGAAAATCAATGTAGTACCTTCCAAGAACAGAAAATCCGTGCTCTGATTTCCATGGAAGGGCAAATACCCCCTCTTGCCTTATGTATGGGCACCTATGTCGCTCAGCTGTGGATACAGTCACTGGTAAGGTCAGAAATAGCAGAAAAGCTGTGCAGATAAGCTGACTAGAAGTTCCGAATTCTTGAGGACAGTCCTCGAATTTAGTTTACTGTCCCCAAAAACGTCTCATGCCTTTGGGGACGCAAATTGTCCTCAAATTTTAATGTTTGTTCTCACGTGTCCTCAAATTTTAACTTCCTCATTAGCTCGTTACATTTCTAATGGAAAATGTTCTTTAAAATAATTTTCAGTGTACTAATTTTCCAACATGCTTCTTGTCAAAACAAATTTTGACTGTTTTTCTTTTTCTTTTTCCGAGTTTAATGACCACCGTGAGAGCAACTCTAAAGACTATAAGCAGTCACTTGTCCCTGATTTGGGTACATCCGTTCTAGGGAAGGGAGAGGGCAAATTCTGTAAGACAAACACACCACCACGCCTCACTGGGGACTCCAACCCGTACCAACTTGCACGAATGGGCGTTGGCCAGAACTAAGAGCACTGCACCACTAAGGCAGGCAAATTCTGACTGTACCTGTTCTGAGTTCCTTCAAATACTTTGGAAAATGAAAAATTCGCCATGCAAATATTTCATTAGTGTGCAGCTTGATTTCAGTTCAGCACATACAGGGTGATTGTAAACTCCTTCAACAAAACGAGAACGGTGATAGTACACATCAAGACGAACAATATTTGCAATAGAACCTAAGGCCGTATTCCACTCCTAATGCCAGGAATCCAGCAAGCACACGAAGTTCCAACCAGTGCATGAGATGCACAAGATGCAAATCAGGTGCACTGAACACGTGCGTACACGATGAGGAGCAAGCATTTAAAAACGCAGACAAACGAGTTCAGTGATATTACGGTGCGAACATCACATGAGAATTGACGTATACGTCTGACGGGCGCAGCGTACCGTGTGTTCCTGGAGCAAGTGCTTCCCGGTCTGTTGCAGGATGTCCCGCTCACCGCACGGAGGGACATGAGGTTAATGCATGATGAGGTTCCAGCACACTTTGCCACCGAGGTCCGATAATACCTAAATGCAACATATCCCACGCGGTGAATTGGAAGCGGTGGACCTGTGGCTTGGCCTCCACGCTCCCTGGCCCTTAATCTACTGGACTTCTTCTTCTGGGGGCACATGAAAACATTGGTGTACGAGACACCTATGGAATCCCTGGATGATCTCGTCGCGCGAATCATTGTTGCTGCGGACAAGATCAACACCACACTGGGAGTCTATGAGAGGGAGCAACAGTCCTTGGACTACGAGAGGGAGCAACAGTCCTTGGACTACGAGAGGGAGCAACAGTCCTTGGACTACGAGAGGAGCAACAGTCCTTGGACGTCGTTGCCCTTGGTGTCCAAGAGCAACGACGCCCTTGGACGCCAATTTCAGCAGCTCCTTTGAGTCTTTCTCTGATGCGATTGGAATTGTGCAATTCATAAATTAGGTATGTCTCTTTGTTTTCACTGTTGAAGGCTCAACGTGGATATGTAACTTTTCTTTTTTCTGGCACTATAGGAGTGGAATGCGGCCGTACGTTCCATTGAAAATATTGTTCGTGTATACATTCGTTTTCTACGTTCCGTGAAAGTATTGTTTGTGTATTATCACCCCTCTTGTTTTGTTAAAGAAGTTTACAATCACCCTGCATACCTAAAGGAAAGCATTTCACTTTTGCTAATGTGTTCTCGCCATTACAGTAATGCTTTGTCAGCACAAATTACCAACATTCTACAAGATATATCCTTTCAAGACATACATTTTATATGTAATATCACACTTAGAGAAGCAACACAGTTTTGTGACAAAAAAAATTGCATAGTTATTTATTTCGAGTATGCATGTGTCCCCAAATGATCTGCTGATTTGCGGACACCACGCCATTTTGTCCTCCAATGAGTGTTACAATATCTCGTCACCTTATGTTTAGAGGTCTGGAATGCTAGATGCCAAGGTGTAGCTATCGACTGTATTAGTAGCGTATCAGACAGTTCCCTAATTGATGTTTTGGACTTGATCTCATCCATCAAAACAAGTCTGAAGCTTTGAATTTGAGAAAGAAAATCATTTGTCAGGTCTTCTTTGTATTGATGCTTAGGTGCCGACTTTTCAGAAATCCAATGTGAGCTGTGTTACTACACAAAAGGTCCACTGACTTCTCAGGCTCTGGATAAACTCTTTTGGTACTGGAGCTTAGCACATGAGGTCCAATGAGTGCTCAAGCTCCGAACATGAGTCTAATGAGCGATAGAGCTCTGAATAAGTTCCTCTTGTGTTGAAGCTCAAGATGTGAAGTCTAATGGGAGCTCGAGATCTAGACATGGAGTCTAATGGGAGCTCGAGATCTAAACATGAAGTCTAATGAGTGATCAAGCACGTCTTCATCGCGCTCTTCCAACCACTCTCGAACATTTCTAGCTGTGTGACATGTCGCATTGTCGTTCTGGAAGATCCCATCCGCCCCAGGCAAGGCAATCAGCATGTATGGGTGTACGTGGTCTGCAAGGATGGATTCATAACGAATTCGGTCCATAGTGTCTTCCTCAGATATGAGTGGACCCAAAGAATGCCACGAAATCATTTCCCAGACCATAACGCTGCCCCTACTAGCTTGTGTTCTTCCAGTAATGGCTGAAGAATGTTTGTTCTCCGATGTTACTCGCCTTATACGCCTACGTCCATCAGTTCGATGAAGCAGAAAACGTGACTCATCGGAGAAGCCAATCCTTTGACAATGAGCTGAGGTCCAATTCCGATACATCCGGGCATATGTAAGCCTTTTCTGCCGATACACTTTCGTTAGCATAGGTGCAGTGACCATCCGTCTGCATCGGAGCCCCATACGCAGCAAGGTTCGCTGAACTGTGGTTTTAGACACACTTCCGGTAGCCCTCTAGTTCATACGGCCAGTGAATTGCTCCACTGTAACGTGTCAATCGGCCTTCACTCACCTTCGCAGCCAATGTTCACCTCTCACATCAATGTGACGTGGTGCTCCGCAGTTTTCACGTTGCTAATCCGCAATAGTACCATTTCTCCAATCACAATATACTTTAACCACAGCAGCACGCGAACAGTTCACAAACTGTGCTGTTTCAGAAATACTGCCACCCTTGGCCCAAAAGCCGATAATCATCCCTTTTTGCTAATCGGATAAATTGCTCCTTTTATCCATGACGGCAGCGAGTGATATGTTTTCAGATTGCCTACAGCACACCTTATATACCCTCAAAGCCAGCTCACGCCACGTGCCTTCATTCATTGGCTACGTGCTGTTGACGTCAAAAGTAGGAGGTGGTCACAATAATGTGACTCGACTGTGTAATTTCCTTTGTCTGAACATTGGAATATTTGTCCCAATTTAGTGACGCATTAGAAACAGCGCTTGCCTGTGTTAATTGGAGCCAGTGTCGTAATACAAGCACCTTACCGTTATTCGAATCAGGACCCAACTTGAACGAGTGGTCGGAAGCTAGCGCTTAGACCACTGTGCCACTGGGACGTTCAGGAAAAGTGCTGGAACGCGTCCTACTGGGCACATCCTCGACTGAAGCTCAGCCGAAAATCATTTGTTATGTCAATTAATATTTCCTTTTGCATCAGCACAGCGGAAAAACGAATAAACGATTTTCGGTGGACACACACAGTTTCGTGTCGGGGGTATCACCCCCCCCCAAAAAAAAAAAATTGAAACCTTTCGATATTTTTTAAAAACGCGATTTTAAAAGGCTTAGTTTTTTTAGTATTTTAAATTGTTTTTATGTCTCATGGCAACAATTGAACGTGTTTCCTTCATAATGACGAGGAAGCGGCAAAGAGCTAAGGACCAATGATGTCTTATTGCAATGAAAAGCCAATACATGGGTATACTGAAAGTTTCTGTGGCGACGAGGCTATGCCAAATTTGAAATCCATGTCTTATTCCAGATTACTCTAAAGCACTCTGAAAAGCAAGGGGTTTTGATTAAAATACCAAGAATCACATCAAAACAAAACCAACGCTGTAACATAAGCACAGAAAATCCAGAAGACTATTACAGGTTTTTAATTTATGAAAGATTTTAAGACATATTTATCAGTGCTTTGGAAAACAGATTTCTCGCACACAAATCGGGCTTATCAGGATTGAAATAATTTTTCCGAACTTGTTTTTTCCACAGATAAATAGCAAAATATACACTGAAGAGCAATTGAATTAGAGATACCTGTCTAGTAACTTGTAGCACCACCTTTTGCCCTGATTACAGTGGCGATTCGTCTCGGCATGGACTCGACAAGACACCGGAAGCGTTGGGAAGCCATACGGATCCACGACCCCTGGACAAGCTCCCACAGTTCACGAAGATTTGATGGAGGGGAGTCAGAGCCTACAACATCTCTCTCGATGGCATCCCAGATGTGCTCAGCGGGATTGGGGTCAGGTGACCTAGCTGGCCAGAAAAGCGAGGTCACGTCGGTGGAGTGTTCATCCAACCATTCGGATACAATTCGGGAGGGATGGCACGGTGCATTGTCTTGTTGCAAAATGAGGTCCCCAGTGGGATATTGAAGACGCACAAACGGGAGAAAATTGTCGTCCAGGATACCCCGGTAACATTGACCTGTGAGGGATGATGTCACAAGTACCAGGGGTCCCATTTCAGTCCACGTAAACAGTTCCCAGACGAGAATACCACCCCCACCAGCTTAAAGAGTACCCTGCTGGCAAGAAGGATCCATCGCTTCATGTGGTTTACGCCGTACTCGTATCCGGCCATCCGCATGTACCAACTTGAATCTCGACTCATCAGTCCAGGCAACATTTTTCTGCATACCTAGGGTCCAGTGGCGATGTTCCAGCACCCATGCTAATCTTTGCACCCTGTGATGTGCGGTCAGCAGCGGTACCCTCGTGGGACGATGGCTTCTGTACCCCATAACAAGGAGATGGTCCTGGATGGTGTATCTGCTTACACGTTTTTGTGCACCAGCGTTAAATTGCCGAGTGATTTCTTGCACTGTGGCCCGCCTATCCGCTGTTACAATGCGAGCTAGCCGACGATGACCCCACTCGTCCACACGCTGTTGTCCACGGCAGTTGGCCCTTGCAGGGATGGTTTTACCGGATTCGATGTACTCACGGTGCACCCGTAACACAGTGGTTCGTGAAAATCCCAGTGCCTACACGACTTCCAAGATGGAGTGACCCATTCGTCGGGCCCAGATAATTATCCCACGATCAAATGCGCTTAGATCCTTCATCTTACTCATACTGCGTCCGAATCTTACTGATTCCCGTCGCATCACTCTTTATATTGTCGGATCGCTGCATACGTCATGTCGTTTCCGTTTACAGGGCCGCCCACAGCGCCATATTTGCATAACGCCAGCTGTCTTTAATTCAATTGCTCTTTAGTGTATGTGGATGTTTAGTGTTAGTAATATTAACAGAATTTATCCTCTGCAAAAAAAAAAAAAAAATATTCGTTTGATAAATTTGTCGATTGATGTTAAAATTATTTTTGTTCGTTATCACCTACTACCTATTGATAATTTAAATAATTTCAGACTTTTGTTATTTATGCATGAAGGAGTTTATGCAAAAAGATGAGAAAAATGATGCAATGTTATTAGATTAGAATACCTATAGGTATTCTAATCTAATAACATTGCATCATTTTCTCATCTTTACGATACTCGAGGATACACTAAGTTTGTGATCCCTATAGAGCACACACAAATTTGTTGTTTAATAATATTTGTGCAACTTGCCCTCGTCTGTGGAACGAGTTGCCGTTACATTTTAGATCTATAATAAACTACACTGTTTTTAAAAGAGTGTTGAGGGGTTTCTTGTTGTCTGGTTAAATAATGTTTTGATAACACAGTAATGTTTATTTTTACACAGTCGGCAGTTAAACTGAATTTGAGAATGTCTTGACTTGGCATATTATCCGTTGGGGTTCAAGGGCTCGTCAGGTTAAATAATTTAGCCTTTTCCCCAGGCCTTTTGCTATAGTATATCATACATTTTTTGTGTTGTATATAAATTTAGCTTCTGATTGTGCCTGTATTGATATTATTGTGAGTATTTGGTGACTTTAATAGATTCTTCCCCTTTATTATGATTGTGGTACAAACGAACCAACTATTTTTTTGTATTTTACTTATAGCTAAATCGTATTAGCATTTACTTTTTGTGATTTCCTTCACTAAGAAGTGTCGTAAATGACTTGGATATCTCGATGTATTTACATTATGTTTTGCACACTTTCCAACTTGTATTGTTAGGGTGTTTGATGTATTTAATACTGTTTGGTGTGGTGTAGCAAAAAATTACAATAAATTCAATTCAATTATGGTGATAAGAATATAGGTAACTAATAAGAATATTAATAATAATTTCCAGCAATATTTATTTGAATATTTTTGCGCGGATGTTGCATACATTTTAAAAATGCCCTCATAA
This sequence comes from Macrothele yani, assembly GCA_039090855.1. Taxonomy (NCBI): domain Eukaryota; kingdom Metazoa; phylum Arthropoda; class Arachnida; order Araneae; family Macrothelidae; genus Macrothele; species Macrothele yani. Next base: position 140,638,664 of record CM077013.1, on the reverse strand, counting down.
CACATTTAGTTGTATAAAAAAATTAATTTCTTAAATCCTCTCCCCTCCCCGAATTTTTTTTTCTTAAAACCTACGAAAAAAAATTTCTGGGCAAGCCACTGAATTCAGTCATATATGTGTTGTATACAACGCAGAAGAATCCAAACTCGAAAAAGGGTTTTGGAAGGAACTATGCTCGTCTTTCATTGCATCAAAACAGATAGAAAAAAAAAAAAAAAAAAACAGAAACGAAAGTGTTTTTAGAATTAGTGTTGTGTACGAGGTATGCATGTGTATTTTGAAATCGAATAGTTGCTCTCACCGCAGATGGTTGGACACGCACAAAAGCCTTTCGCCATTTTCATTTTTAATGTTGTAGTGATAAAGCATGATCTTGCAAGCTTTCATCAATTGTTGAAGTCAGGACAAACAGGAAAGACTTCGTTCTCAAAAACTGGAAGAGGAAAATATTTTGCGAGACCTTTACAAACAATAAGCATTCTTCTCGCATTATCAAGGTACTTCTAGTTTTGTAAGAGGGAAATTTCTGAAAAAGAAACTGCTACTCTATCACGCAGGTAATTGCACAAAGCAATTCCAGGTGCATATGCGCAATCATCATACATACGAGAGAGTTTCAACAAAGGCGCTGAACTCTGTGGGGTATATTAAACATTCTTTTCCCACCAGAAAAATCGTAAAATCAGTCAAGTATCATTTCTCCAACAAAAAACAAGCGAATCATTCATAAGACAAACTTATAAACAAAATATCATCGGCACAAATTTGTGAGTTCTTCTTTATAGACCAAAAAAAAAAAAAAAAAAAACCTCTGTTGATGATGCTTCTTTTTCGCTTCTTTTTCGCACGTCTTTTGAAAAATAAAAATAAAAACTCCGTGCTCATACTTTTACTACCATTTTTTTTTCATTGAGAAACACGAATCATGAGAACGATAATTTTGGTCTTTTTTTTTTTTTTTTTTCAATGCATAAATTCCTTCCAGGAACCGCGAACAAAGACAATTGAATTGAAAATTTCTTTTACTCTACAACATTGTCATGCATGAGATTTCCCCACGGATTCGTGGAATTCAGCTTGGAAGGGGGGGGCTTCATTCGGGTCATTCTCGACATCGATGCAAAACTGTATGAAGAGAATTTGGATTCAATTGTCTTGTGGATTCGTTTTCTGTCTGGGGACGGAATTTTGTGTTTTGAAACTTTCGAAAACGAAAGTTAAACGGAGTGAAAAATTTACCATAATCGAATTTTTTTTTCTCGCTATGTTGCATTTGTCCGGTATTGTTGTTAAATTTCATTTTATTGCATAAGGTTTGTATTTCAACTTTAAACTGTAGGCAACAATTTTCCAAAAAGGAAGTTAGTCGGCGTAAGAATTTCCTGAATTCGAGGAATTTCACCCTTTCCGTTATCGTTTTGGTCATTTCGAGATCGATGCATCATCATCATCATCATCATCAGCAGCAGCAGCCATGGGGTACAATTCCCGTAAGTGTCTGTTGCCATTTTAACTATATTGTCCCATTGATGTCTGTTCGTTGCAGCGTGGCTCAGTTCTTGAAGAGTTCCACCGCACCAGTCTTTAATGTCGTCAGCCCACACACGGTGAGGGCGCCACCTTACATTGCTCCCGTTCATTAAGCCAAAAACCAATGCCTTTATCTTCCTGTCATTTTTCATTCTGCAGATGTGTCCAAAAAGTCTTAGTTTTCTCTGTATGATTTATTGGAACTGGGTCTCTTTTAGTTGTATTCTTCTGTACACTTCTTCATTTCTTATCATCTGGGCCCATCCGATTCGTAAGATTTAACGATAGCACTTTCTTTCAAAAGCAAGTATCCTTCTCTCTGATTCCTTTGTTAGTGTCTAAGGCTCGCTTCCATATAGCGCGCTGCTGAAGATGCATATGTCGAGAACGCTTAATTTAGTTTTGAGGCTAATAGCTCTGCTCTTCCAAATTTTATCCAGCCTTTGCAATTCTAATTGAAATTTCTTTTTTGCTGTTTAAGTCATATGTTATACAGCTTCCAAGATAAGTGAATTTTTCCACATTTTCAAGTTCTTTGCGTTCCAGAACGATCTTTTCCTGATCTCGTTTGCGCCAAATACAATTGGTTTTTCTCTTTTTTTATATTCATCTTTAGTCAACATCTTTTGCCCTCTCTATTCAGTTCTTATACCATTTGATCCAGTTTCATTTCACCCTCTTCAATCAGTAGAATGTCATCTGCGAAACACAGATGGTTGTATCGTTTTCCTCCAATTGAAATTCCCGTGTCTTCGTACCTAATTTTGTCCGATATTCTCTCCAGATGTGAGATGAAGATGCTTGGCGATATTGGATCTCCTTGTCTTGTACCTCTGCTGGTGGTAAACCAAGCTCCACATCTGTCTCCTATCCTAACAGCTGCCTATGCATTCGTGTTTATTTCTTTCAGAAGCCGAATTATCCTGGCATCCACGACATATGATTCCAGTACAGCCCAGGTGATGTTTTGTTCAATACTGTCAAAAGCTTTTTGGAAGTCCACAAAGCATGTGATTCCTTTTTTATTCTTTCTTGGTGTCTTTTCTGCAATGAGTCTTAAGGCTAATATCTGCTGTATGGTACTCCTGTCTTTCAGAAAGCCTGCTTGTTCATCTGCCAGGTGTTCTTCAATTTGTATTTTTAATCTTTCAGTTAAGATTATCATCAAAATTTTATCCAGATGGCTAATCAGCGCAGTAGTTCTATAGTTGTTGCATTCCAATGCATTTCCTTTTTAAAGAAAACTATTAATGTTGATTTCTTCCATTCTTCTGGGGTGCATCCATTCTTCCATATCTTGTTGCAGATTTTGTATATTTCTTGAAATAAAATGTCGCCACTATTCTCTACCATTTCCCCCATTATGCCATTATTGCCAGAACTTGTTGTTTTTTAAATTTCATTATTACCTTCTGTACTTCATCATCTTAAATATAGTTCTCAAAATCTGAGGTTGGTGATGATGTTTCCTTTAACTCTTTGATAATCTGCGTTGTAGTATTTCGATTATTCTGAGTTTTCTATAGGTCATTGAAGTTTTTCGTCCATCTCTGTACAATTTCTTCGATGTTCATTAAAATCTTGCTTCGTTCATTCTTGATAACAGTAGGTCTAGGTTGCCATTTCCTGTTGATATTTCCAATCAACTTACTCACTTCTCTTGACTTAGATTCACCATAGTATTTTTTCAATACCCCTACATTGGTTTTATCTATTCTTGCAGACTCTCTTCTTACCTCATTGCATTTCTTTTCTCCGTATGTTTTCTCTGCTGCTTCGGAGTTGTCCCGTTTTATTCTTAGCGATCGATGCATAACTGAACAGAATTTTGGAGGGATTGGTGGTGATTGGTCCGTTAAAGGACAGAATGCCATCTTTCGAAACTGTCGAAGACGGAAGGTCGACGGAGTGAAGATTTCTTCCGTAATAGTAATTTTTTTATCTCGCAATGCTTCTTCTGCTCACTATTGTTGTTAAATATAATTTTATCCCATAAAGTATTTATATTTAAGCTTGAAAATAGGGAGAAAGTTTTTGAAAACGGAAGTCAGGCGGAGCAAAGATTTCCAGCGCAATCATCCTCCTCAACCCCCGATGTTCCCACTCTCCTGTTCTGTTGTTTAATGGTGTTTCTCCCCATAACTGTTTGCATTGAAGCTTGATAAGAGAGGGGAAATTTCCGAAAATGGAAGTGGTGAAGTTGGAAAATTTGTAAGAATTGATGCAGGTGTTCAAAAGTATTCATTTTCTCAAAGTTACACCATTTACCTAAAAGAGTGAAAGCTTTTATATCACGCATTCATGGTCCTCAGGTTGAATGTTCTTTCAACATCATGGATGAAATTATTGACATCTGAGAGCATAAAAAAGAAAAGAAAAGAAAAGCAACAATAAAGAAATGGGAAGGGGGAAATATCCGCAGAAAGAAAAATTAACTAATCGATGCTGTGTCGTTGCAGAGTCATCAAAAGACACACAGAAGGTAGAAAAAGACAAACAGAAAATTTCAAAAGGAAGAAGAAAGGGAAACTATCTGCAGAAAGAAAATTTAATTAATCTTTTAATTAAATTATCTAGAAATATTGGTATAGTAAGTAATATTCTGACTGATCTTACAACTAAAACATTGATCTCATTCTATTACACATTATTTCAAACTCATATTAATTATTTCATACTATCTTGGGAACAAACGACACAATAAAATAATAATAAATTACAAATTTTGCAAAATAGATATATTAGACTAACTGATCTCAAATCACAGCCGACCTTTAATAAATTTTAGAATAAAAGTATATCCTAATAAATATAATACACTAATTATTACTCAGTTATATTATTTTAATCTTGGTAAAATTATGTTCAAACGAATTAAATATAATTTATATTCAGATCTTATATTACTTAATACATATGAACGTTCTGATGAAACAGGGAATAAATTATGTACAATTAAAACCTATTTTTCCGAAAATGGAATCAATGAAACTTACCTTAAATTACAGAGGTCCTCAATACTAGAATTCTTCACGCAGTGACCTGACTAATTTGATAAATTTTAATTTATTCAAAAAAAATCTAAATTTTCCTTCTTCAGTTACAAAAAAAAAAAAAAAAAAAAGGTAAAACTCATTCTGATTGTCTGACTTGATGTGTCTATGTGTTGTTTCAGTTGTTTTTCTTTTTCGGGGAGTAAAGGGCTATGTCAGGTCATTATTTGTTTGCCTTTTCTCTTGTCTTCCCTGTTGTTTCTGTACGATCGACACCTATGAATTGTCAAAATGTTTTACTTTCACTCATTTTTTTTTAGGATCATGTACACCATAAATAAATAAATAAATGAAATAAAATTAACCAATGGATGCTGTGTCGTTGCAGAGAGTCAACAAAAGACACACAGAAGGTAGAAAAAGACAAACGGAAAATATCAGAAAAGAAGAAGAAAGGGAAAATATCAGTAAACAGAAAATTAACCAATGAATGCTGTGTATAGTTACAGAGTCAACAAAAGACAAACACAAGGTAGTCCACACTGTTGCCATGCATTTTTCACCTAAGTTCAAAATTTTAGCCTTTTTTTTCTTCGTCGGTTTCATGCATGCATTGTGAATTTTTAGCACGTCTTTTGTAAAAAACGATCGTGCTTATGTTGTCACTTTGTCTGTTCGTCCGTCTGCTTGTGGGCACCATCTCTCTGTAACTATTTACTCTATTTGAAAAATTATATTTTGTATTGAGAAGCTTGAAATGTGAGAACGATGATCTTTGCTTTCCGGTTTTTCTATGATTCATAACTACACCACAACAGGAAGTAAAGGCAAATGCTATCGATTTCAAAGCACATTTTAGTCAATAAAATTGCTTCTGAACATCCGATTAAAAACATTTTTTTCCCTTCGATACCATTTATAACGAAAACTAGTTTGGGTACAGTTTCTTTTACAAGTAATGCACAGTCTTTCCGCAAGGAGGAGTAAAGTTATATTGCAATTTCCCTGATGTCACCGCTTCTAAAAGTCCGATTTGAAAACTTCTTTTTGAACGAAAACTATTTTGGGTACAGTTTCTTTTACAAGTAATGCAAAGTCTTCCGCTAGAAGGAGCAAAGTTGTATTGCAATTTCCCATATATCACTGCTTCTAAAAGTCCGATTTGAAAAATTCTTTTTGCATCATATACAGCTCCTGGTGAGAAATGTTTTACATACAATGTCGACATTTTGTAGAGAATAGTTCGGCCACTAGGGGGCGTAAGGGTATATACAAAGAAAATTATAAAACAACGAAAAAGGCATTATTGCGACTTATTTTACCAAAGACACAGATGTCAAAGCAAGGTATTAACTACATTGGTCCTGATTACTGGATTGGGTTGCCTGTGGAGTTCATTGATATTAATAATTTAACATTATTTAAAAAAATTAAAAATATACTTACTTAATCATTAAAAAAGAAACTAACACACGTCTTTCCTTTACAGCATTGACACGATAAGTGTTTGACTCATTTACTCTGTTTTGGGGATTCAGGGCACGTTAGGCCTCTGTGAGGCCTTTTCCCTATTTTCCCTTGCTGCTATTAATTTTTAATTGCACATAAATGTCTCTGTTTCATGATGTTTAATGTAACAACTTAGATATTGAAATAAATAAAATAAAAAAAAAATATTTGTTTCTGAAAACAATTTTTTTATTAATATTTACAAATTTCTAAATCCCTTGCTTTAATGTTATTAGTTTCAGGAATTAATTTTAGTTAATAAAACTGCAGACAGTAAGCATTTTTCTCGTGCATCGGTGGTTCAGTGGTAGAATGCTCGCCTGCCACGCGGGCGGCCCAGGTTCGATTCCCGGCCGATGCAAAGCTCTTTTTTTTTTTTGAAACATTTCAATTTTTTAATGTTACGAAATACGTTTTTATTTTATTCGCGTGTGACGTTTATGTGTCGGTTAGGAATAGTTTTTCTACGAATTCATGCTTTCTTTTGGTCACGAGCACCTGAGAAATCTGTTAACATTAGCGAATTACAGAGGTTGAATCGAAAGTTTTGCAACATTTGGATCACTTTGTCTTTATACGTACCTTTACTACGAAAGCTGACTAGCATTCAAAGTCTTTAGCCATCTGTCTGCCAGTACTTCGATTCCGCGGCGGTACCAGTTCTTGTATTTCGAGGCGAAGAACTCCTTCACCCCAGCTGCCACCTGCCGCCCGCGAAGAAAGTGTGCCATGGACCGGAATAAGTAATTATCAGACGGGGCAAGTTCCGGACTATATGCTGGGCACTGAATCAGTTCGATGCCCTCAAATTTCTGGAGTTTTTCCTGGGTCGTTCGCGCGGTATTAGGCCGAGCGTTGTCCTGCTGTAGGATAATGCGCTTTCTATTCACCAATGCCGGGTACTTCTCCAAAACGGCATACATCCGCTCCAGCCGTTAAGAGTAGAGGTTGGCGTTGATGGTCCGACCGTCTGGAACAAATTCGTAATGGATAATCCCCTCGAAATTCCACAAGACGTAGAGCAGCACCTTGTGCTCGAAGCGCCCACGTTTGGCAACAAGTTCTGGAAGCTAGCCCGGACTCAACCACTGCCGTTGTGTGTCAGGATTACGGAACGTAACCTAACGTAATCTCATTCTTTCGCGCGTAACAATTCTCTTGATGAAACGCACATCGCACGGGTTTTCCAGGAATTTCGTGCACACTTCCACTCGGCGGTTTGTTTTAGCTGGCGTCAGTTCGTGAGGGACAATGCGGCAGCTCCTGTAGACCTTGCGGAGCTCCTGAAGGTGACGAACCACGGTGGTCTGTGATATGCCCAGCTCGCCTGATTATCTCCCAGTGCTGGTTGTCGGATTTTCCTCTATGGCCTGGCGCATGGCCTCCGAATACACGGTTCGCGAAATTTCTTGAACAATCTGGTTGCGGTGCTGTGGTCTACGGAACCTTCCCCTTTCGCATGGCAAATGTTTCTTATTGCTTGAGCAGCGTTATGACCGAGTTCAAACTTGTAAAGCAAAAGTTCCCTAATTAACCGCTTGTGGCTGTTCATCGTTTAGGCGTCCCAACGACATGCAATGCTGTTCACAGCAACGACATGCAATGCTGTTCACAGCAACGACTACCATTTTATATCCCTTTCGACCGACTGCAATACGCGACTTGAACTAGTTCAAACACGTGACATACCCACCGCAGCACATGCGTTTATGCAAATATTGCAAAACTATCGACTCACCCTCATGTAACCAATGGTAGTCCATGAGCCAGTTTGAAGTTGAGTACCAAATAGGGGAAAAATCCGAACAATATTTTTTAGTGAGCTGTATGCGTGTAGTGTTAGAAAATGTGTAATGGACTTTTTAAATGTGTAGCAAAATTATTTTTTGGGCCCCAGTGGTAAAAAATGGCTGTCGTTTAAAAACGCAATTTATATTTGTCACAAAAGCAATTGTAGCACAAAATCTAAGGAACGGAGGTAAAAATATGTAGACATAGAAGTTAATCAGCATGGAATTCTACTTTTAATAGTGTACAAAATATACATGTACACAAAGCATTAATTGCAATATATTTATTAATATTTGTAAAAGGTTATAAGTGTGCTACCTCAAAATAGATTTAGCAGTGTTATATAAAAATGATATATATATATATATATATATATATATATATATATATATATATATATAGAATGAAAATATTACAGAACAAAAATAGTTTCTATTCTATTCTATATAAGCTACTACATGAGGTTTAGCTGCCTTCGGCGCTTCTCATGGTATTAGCCTTTTTTGTCTAATTTTCTTGTGTTAAAAAATTTATTTATAAAGTCATTTTTTTATGTACTATCTATCTATCTATCTATCTATCTATATATATATATAAATATATATATATATATGTATAAAATAATATCCTGTCATAATATATGTTATGAAATTTATGTTAAAGTTTATTAAAAAATTTTTTTTCAGTAAATCATTTTCTATGTTTTGAGGTTAGTTCTGTGAACTAGTCAAGTGAAATTTCGTTATAGTATGGTAGCAAAACTACACGAAAACTGTTGGACACAAAAACTTCATTTAATTGTTTCATAATTGTTAATGCCACGTTGAATTAAAAAATTTCGGACTCAGAAAGTTATGTGAAAAGGAAAAAACTAACTAGAATACGGGACATGTGTTATATGCAATAAGAAGTAATTATTATGTGAACTAAGCAGACTCATAGATAATTCATGGAAAACTTTATATGAAGCTGCTAAAATTCGAAATTTTCAACAAATTCAGCTCCTCGCCCAGGATAATCCTGATGTATTTCCTGATGTATCAGTTTCCTATAACCGTTTGTGCCGCTCTGATTTAACTCATAAGAAATGTTTGGAAAAGTTTAAGTCTAAAGATGAAACATCTAAAGGTGTACCAGCTCCTGAACCAAGACGTTCTTTCAGAGATACATCATATTGCAGCAAAACTCAAGTATATGAGAAGAAGTGCATTTTTTGCCAGCAAGTAACAAAGTATATCAAAGGCACACATACAGTGAGGCTCTTACATCTGCTATCGATCTTCGTGCTGACAAAAACATTCATGACTTTGCAATTGGCCGCATGGACACAAGAGTTCTAGCCATAACTGAAGAAGCCCACTATCACACATCTTGTTACAAAGAATATACACTCGTCCTGAAAATACCAAAAACAAAGGAGAAGAAAGTGAGGAAGACAGGAATTATCAAGCCTGTGAGAAATCTTCACTGAAAACTTTGTATAATAGAGTATCCGAAATGATTTTTTTTAAACCCCAGAATTCTTTTCCTCATGGATATTACATCGCAATTTGTGTCCTCAATGAGTTCATTTGGGATATACGATGTTCAGTCTTCAAAGAAACACATAAGATGTACTTTAGAGATGGAATCTACACTGCTGGCCACCCAAAATGCAACACCAAGAAAGAAGCATCCGATTGGCCTGACATTCGCAGCATGCGTAGCCGCGAGAGGACATGCAAACGATTAGCATTATAGAACATATGCAAACCATGTGCGCCCGGCACGCCACCGAGAAGCACTCTAAGAAGGGTGCACAGAAGGCGGGGTGTAAGTAGTGGAAGTGTGTTGTGCTGCCGGACCTGTGCGTGGGAAGCTTCCTGATGCCTCGTTGCAGAATACGGCGGTCATTCCGGCACGTTTCGGAGTTTGACAGAGGACGAATAGTGGCTTATCGCGACAGCGGTTTATCGTACCGACACGTCGGCGCCCGTGTGGGACGACATCCAGCCACAGTGAGGCGAGTATGAATTCGGTGGGTGCAGGAGGGACGAACATCCAGCCACAGTGAGGCGAGTATGGATTTGGTGGGTGCAGCCGCGGCACACCACAGAACGAGAGGACCGGCATGTTGTGCAGTAGGTATTGACAGCTCGCACCGCCACATCACGAACGTTAGTGCAAGAATTAGGGTGCGTTACGCAACAACCTGAGTCAGCACGTACCGTTCGACGTCGTCTGCCGGAGCGGGGACTTGTCGCACGGCGCCCATTGCTCCGATTACCATTGACGTTACACCACCGGCGAGTGCGGCGGCAGTGGGCCGTTGAACGCCGCACCTGGACTACGGAAAGGCACGACATTGTCTTCTCTGACGAATCCCGATTCTGCCTGCAACACCACGATGGTCGGATCCATATATATTTATAGATTAACACCACGATGGTGTTAATCTATAAATATATACAACACCACGATGGTCGGATCGCATATATATTTATAGATTAAGATAATACAACTACGTTGTATTATCTTAATCTATAAATATAAATTGCGCTTTAAAACGACAGCCATTTTTTTACAAACGGGGCCCAAAAATAATTTAGCTACGCATTTGAAAAATCCATCACACATTTTCCAACACTACACACATACAGCTAACTAAAAGCATTATTTCAATTTTTCCCCCTTGGTACTCAAATTCAAAATTTTGATATCTGGCTCACGGACTATGGAGATCATGGCATGAAGTTAGATAAAAATGATATTTTGGTGTTCCGTCGGAATTTTTTTGTGAATGGATAAAAAAGTGACGAATAAAATACTAACACTCTTACTTATTTTAAAGAAAAAAATGATATTACGATATTTAAGAAACAATGAAACTTATGACAAAAAAAAAATAAAAGATAAGAGAAAAGTAGCTTTAACGTATTTGTTCCCACGTAAGACCTAGGTGGTATAGGGGATATCTTAGATGTGTGACGTACTACAGAGGCAAATAAGTGTCGAGGCGACAAATCTGCAGCGGTACATTCCGTACGTGTAGCTTAGTTGGGAGAGCAACTTACTCCGGAGTGAGTGGAGCGCAGTTCCGATCTCCGTCACGGACAAATTTGTGTTTTCGCATTGGCGCCCGAACGTAAAAATGGACGAACCAGCCGTTGGGTTGTTCGAAAAATGTGTGATGTTTGTTCCACATATCGTCTAGAATGAATGAAAATTCGTTCTTGTCTTCAAAATGAAAGAAAAAAAAAATTAAGTGGGAGATGATATGACGTACTACAGATATAAAACACGTGTCAAGACGACAAATCTGCCGCGATACATTCTGTCCGTGTAGCTTAGTTGGGAGAACAACCTACTCCGGAGAGAGGGGGCGCAGTTCGATTTTCGTCACAGACAAATATGTTTTCACAGGTGAAATACCGAATTCGACTTAGGTCTTATAAAGATCGCGCTGGGACAAAGGCATATTAAACTGAGCGCTAATAGATTATGTATTTACAGCAGTATCTGCACTTCTGAAAGCTCAGTTAAAAAAATACTTTCACCTTTCAAGCAACACTCACCACAAGATTTTTGAGAATACCTTGTGCTGAAAATAATATATAATTTTTCCGCTAGGGAGCGTAGATGTATATTTTATTTTCGTCGATATCTCAGCTTCTGACAGTCTGATTCCAAAACGTTTTTCTTTGTCGGAGAGCGTTTCGTGAGTTTTACATATATTTTGAAACTTTTCTTAACGTACATACATGTGTTACACTAAAGTGCATAAGTTCATTTTACCATTTGCAGCATATTAGCAGTAATATTTGGCGGATAAAACCCGACTGGAAACAATCTTTTGGGGTCAGATATTACTAACTGCCAAAACATTTTGTGCACATCTATTGACAAAAATTCTCAATAATTTTGGTTAATGTCTCTGCTTCTAAAAATCCGAATGCATTTTTTTAATGTCGTATATTATTTAATTTGTGGACTAATTTGCTTGTATTCATGAATTTTTATAGTTCGCAGTTCCGGCGATGGGTGGTATTAGTGTGTGTTTATTTATCTTTCTACTGTATGCCGTATAATGAATTAGCTTTGTTTATCTTTTTGCTAAGCTAATTATTATGAATGAATAATGCTCTAAGCTTCAAAATGATGAATTCCCAAAAGGGTGTTGTTACTCGTTAATTATGAACTTAAACAAAGTCTCAACGCTGGTTATTTATATTAAGTAATCAAAGTCATAAACCTAACAGCCAGACAGAGGTCTGACAAAACTAAGAATTGAGAAAGACTGAACTTACAGAACAACTTGTTTATTATGAAGACTCCTGGTCAACTAAGGCACTCATATATCACTACTACATAACAACACACTGCAACGCAACACCAACCACCCTCAACTCCAACGCAACAACACAACAACAACGCCACAACACAACTACAACGCAACACCACAACTACAACGCAACTTCTCGATGAACGCGCCTATATACGAGCTACCACCACGTCATGACTTACACTCATTGCCAGATCTCATTCAGCGGGTGAAATAATATTCCGTTCAGTAGGAAGATAATTTACATAGTAAAATAAAATAACCAGAGATAGTAAAATCAAAAGGAAAGTGAATATAGAGTATACGTTACATCATCTCCCCCTTAATTTTTCTTCTTTTTTTTTCTTTTTTTTTTTTTTTTTTTTCCGAAAAACCTATCAATTTTGGAGTGTAAGTCTTACATTTCGATGATTGACGTTTCTCGATCTTTTTTTGATTTGTTGCTTGGTGGTAGCCGTATTTACATTATCAACTTGGCATAACAATTTACGAATCTGTATTCGACTGTGAAATTTGTAGTGTAGAACAAACCAAACCTGCATCGGCATACTTTCCTTTTATTCTGCCTAGCAGGAATCACTTTTTTAATTTCAAATTACGTGCGCCTCATTGGTTGAAATACATAACAACTGTATCAGCAGCGAAGATTGCCTGAAGCTGCCTAACAGTAACAATTTTATTATTTTCATTTCAAATTACGTTTGCCTCATTCGTTGAAATACAGAACAACTGTATCAGCAGCGAAGATTGCCTGAAGCTGCCTAACAGTAACAATTTTATTGTTTTCATTTCAAATTACGTTTGCCTCATACGTTGAAATACAGAACAACTGTATCAGCAGCGAAATTTACCTGGAGCTGCCTAACAGTAACAATTTTATTATTTTCATTTCAAATTACGTTTGCCTCATGCGTTGAAATACAGAACAACTGTATCAGCAGCGAAGATTGCCTGAAGCTGCCTAACAGTAACAATTTTATTATTTTCATTTCAAATTACGTTTGCCTCATGCGTTGAAATACAGAACAACTGTATCAGCAGCGAAATTTACCTGGAGCTGCCTAACAGTAACAATTTTATTATTTTCCTTTCAAATTACGTTTGCCTCATGCGTTGAAATACAGAACAACTGTATCAGCAGCGAAATTTACCTGGAGCTGCCTAACAGTAACAATTTTATTATTTTCCCCTAAACACATAGATATATATAAAAAAGGTGGATTAGTAGATGGACATAGAAGAAATATATAAAAAAAACACACACATATATACACAAAAAAGAATGCATAGGCCCACACGAAAAAAAGAAATTCTGACACGCCAACTGGTCGAGCAGGAAAAACAATAAACTGAGAAAAGAACCTGTCCACGAGAACTTACTTATCTCGAGGACGCATAAAAAATTCTAGTGCGAAAACGTTTTCCAGGCCTAATGGGACTGGGGAAATCAGGTGGCTTGGATCTCTTCCGGGACGGTAATGGAACATCGGTCTGTTGTCGGTCAGGAATCTGGCGGTCTGGAAATCCCTGCGGCTGAGAAGAACGGTCAGGAACGTCAGAAGTCTGGCGGTCCGGAAATCCCTGCTGCGGCTGATAGGAACGGTCAGGAGTCTGGCGGTCTGGAAATCCCTGCGGCTGAGAAGAACGGGCAGGAACGTCAGAAGTCTGGCGGTCCGGAAATCCCTGCTGCTGAGAAGAACGGTCAGGAACGTCAGAAGTCTGGCGGTCCGGAAATCCCTGCTGCGGCTGATAGGAACGGGCTCCCCCAGGCTTTGGATATGAAGTCCCTTGATGCTGGGGCCCGTTGTGTCCTTCCAGGATCTTTTGGAGGGACGTGTCTCCGGCCACATCGCTTGTTTTCGTTTACGCCCACAGGGCATGATAGTAGTAGCAGGCATCGGCCCTGTTTGCCCTGAACGGAGGTTCCAGGGGCGAAACCCGGGCGGATGCAAAGATTTCTGCCTTCGTCGCTGTTGCGGCGAAGCAGATTGGGGAGACAAGTGACGTTTGCGCCCAGCTTTTGGTGGTGCTGGACGGTGTGGAATATTAAATGTTGGATTCATAACTGACAAATCCGAAATGTCCGACGCCTCTGAGTCGCTGCTATAATTCAGCGGTCGTGCAGGGCGATGTTTGGATTTGCCTATAGGAATACTTTCCGATGAGGTATTCAAAGAAGAAGTATCCCGCGTTGGTGCAGAGGTAGCCGGAAACGGCGCAACAATAGTCTTGGCAATGGTTGGAGGGAAAGGAACGATACTAGTATTCGACGAACGCGAATCGAGCCTTGGTCTCACGGGAGAATCAGGTTGCGGTTGTAGAAACTCGTCTGGAGGTGGGGAGGGTGAAGGAAAAATCACTGGTGATTCGTCAAAAATGTTCGGTGGGTCGTCCACAATTTCTGGCGGTTGAACATGAGATATAGATTCTTGAGTCTGTGGAACAGAAGGTTGAGTAGGATTGATAATGAACTCGATATCCCGTTCGTGATACTTGCGACATTGATCAACATGTACATATTGAAAATTGTTGTTCGGTTTCTCCAGAACAATATTATTTTCAAAGACATTTGCCACCCGATATGGACCTTCGTAGCTGGGTGCAAATTTCTTCACTAAAGTATGCGAAACAGAAGACTGGAAGTGCGTTTCCACGAGAGTGAGATCTCCAACGACAAGATCTGGTTCCCTACGCCTAGAATTATAATATCGTGCTTGAGCCGCTTGTGCTCCTAGCATTGCAACACGAGCTTTTTCTGCCATAATATGTACTGATTGCGGAGTTCGTCGCTGGTTTAATTCGTCGATAATCCCCGTTAAATTTTCAAAAGGGGTTTTAATTTTGCGACCCAGAAAAAGTTCTGCAGGAGTAATTTTAGTAGACTCGTGGACAGACGAGCGGAGGGCGAACGCAAAAAGTTCTAAATGGTCATCCCATCTTTCATGGTGGTCCATTACGAAAGTCGCAATCATTTTCACTAGCGTTCGGTTAACGCGTTCTGCAGGATTACTCTGGGGATGATATGGGGAAATGAATTTATGTTTAATGTGTAATCTCGCACACATTCTTTCAAAAATGTCAGAAATAAATTGAGGACCATTATCCGAAACTACTTTATTAGGTGCACCATATCTAGAAAATACTTCATTAACTAAGACATTACAAATAATCTCAGCCGTAGCGGCTTTAATGGGAAAAACTTCAACCCATTTAGAAAAATTATCAGTTAGTACTAAAACATAACGAGCTTTATTTTTAACAGATAATGGATAAGGTCCCAATAAATCTATGGAAATAATATCAAATACATGAGAACTTGAACTAGATTTCAAGTGACCGGCCGGTCTTACATTACGATAATTATTAATCTGACACAAGTGACATGATTGAACGTATGCGAGCACACTTTGGTACATGCCAGGCCAATAGGCAACATCCCGCAATTTACAACGGGTGTTGCGAATACCTAAATGGCCTGCAAGAGGTTTGTCATGAAATTCATTTAAAAGAGCCATTCTAAGGGTTCGCGGAATACATGGGCGAAACTCTGCCCTAGTAGTCCGAGACTTTGTATAATAAAGAAGACCCTCTATTACTTCAAAATGTTGTGACCTTCCAGCCAGAGAAGGATCACTTGGTAGGGGCGAACCCGCAAGCAAAAAATTGTAAATATCCCCAAAATCTGGATCATTTATTAATTCTGCCATTATCTGCTCTCTGGATGTGATATCAGCTATCAGAAGTAAAGGCTGACATCCAGGAGTAGATTCGGTGGGGACCCCACTAATCGGAACGCGAGATAATGCGTCCGGTAATTGATTCTTATTACCTGGCTGATACGAAATTTTGATATTGCTCTCTTGTAACTTCAGAGCCCACTTCATAAGTCTTTGAGATAGGTGTTTAGCAGAATGCAAATACTGAAGGGCAGAATGATCCGTAATTATGTTAACTGTCAATTCGTTAAGATAACATTGAAATTTATTCAGTGCATACACAACAGCAAGACATTCACGTTCCGTAGCTGAATAATTGCGTTCAGCTTTGGCTAAAGTACGAGACGCAAAAGCTATTGGATGCCCAGCTTGTGACAAAACGCAACCAAGACCAACTCCGGATGCATCAGTATAAATATCAAATTCTTTAAATGATCCGGGAAAGCCAACACCGGAGGCTGAGTCAATGCAGACTTCAGTGTTTCGAATGCAGCGTTAGCTTCAGGTGTCCAAATAAATTTCTTGTATTTACGCTTTAAAGCATACAATGGCTCACATATTGTAGCATAAGCGGGGACGAACTGCTGATACCATCCGGTCATTCCCAGAAAGCGGGATAGTTCTTTTGCTGTTTTAGGCCGAGGAAAGTCAGCAATAGGCCTAATTTTTTCATTATCAGTGAATAAGCCGTGGGGAGTAATTTTCAACCCCAGATATACAATCTCGTCCCTCGCTATCTGGCATTTACTAGGTTTTAACGTCAAGCCAGCATTGTATATAAGTTGGAACACCTGTTTGAGCAGAGAAAGGTGCTCGTCAAAAGTCTCTGATGTGATAATAATATCATCCAAATAGACATGCACATGGGGACCCAGGACAGGTCTGAGAACCGTGTCCATAAGCTTTTGGAAAGTAGCAGGTGCAGAAGCTAAACCAAAAGGCATACGTAAATATTCATAGGCCCCAAAAGGAGTCACAAAGCCTGTTTTATCGACCGAGTCCGGATGTACTGCCACCTGCCAATATCCACTCGCCAAATCCAAAGTTGACATCCATTTGGTTGACGACAAGTCATTTAGAATATGTGACATGACAGGTAGGGGATAATTGATTGTTTTTGTGACTTGGTTGAGTTTGCGAAAATCTGTCACGAAACGAAATTCATTTGGTTGTTTCTTTGGAACCAAGAAGGCAGGAGCAGCCCAGGCGCTTGTTGACTCCCTGATTATGCCTTGCTTAATCATTTCCGCAATTTGACGTTGCATTTCCTGTTTTTTATGTGGAGCACAAGGGTAAGGTTTCGTCGCAATGGGTTTCGAACCATCAGTGTCAATAACATGATAAACCACCTGTGTGAAACCAGGTTGATCCGAAAATAAACCAGGGCTTTCCTGTAAAAGGAGAGAAAGCTGGTCTCGTTGCCCCTCATTCAATTGGTCACTCAACAATAAACTCGTAATATCTACAGGAACCGTCGGAATCATTTCGACAGGTTCCGGAAAGGAAATCACATGTTGTACAAAATTCAAAGTTATTTGAAACTTGTTAATAAAGTCCATACCCATGAGACATTTCACGGGTAGCTCGTCTATAAGCAGGAAAGAATGTGTAAAACGAGCTTTTCCCAGCCCTAAAGATAATGTGACAGTTCCGGAAATACTGAAGATTTCGTTATTTGCACCTCGCAAATACTGCGTTGCAGGCTGAACATGTATTGCAGAAAAAACATCATTGCAAAACTTTGTATTTAGGGCTGATATCTCAGACCCAGTGTCGAACTTTGTCTCGACAATAATGTCTTCAAGTGTCAAGAATACATCAGGCAACTGAGGAGTTTGAACAGTCACTAATACTGTTTTAGGGTCAGGATGTTTGGTATCAGGAAGCAGGACCGACCCTTCGTCTACTTCCTGTGGAAGTTTAAAGGAATTCTGGTGGTGTTATCATGTGGTCGGAAACCTCGACCCTGCCGGGTATCGGGAAAATTTTCACGATAAGGAAAATTGCGTGCACCCTGCGTCGGGAACTCC
This sequence comes from Macrothele yani, assembly GCA_039090855.1. Lineage (NCBI taxonomy): Eukaryota > Metazoa > Arthropoda > Arachnida > Araneae > Macrothelidae > Macrothele > Macrothele yani. Next base: position 140,620,774 of record CM077013.1, on the reverse strand, counting down.
GCGTGTCTGTTGAGATTTTCATTTTCGTTACGTCTGCCCTCAGCACGGGCAGAAAAATTATTATTGCCCTGAGCATGATAACGTTCCAAATGCTGCTGAGTGGAACGGAGTCGAGCATACTGTGCATTATGACGATATCCCGAAGCTTGCTCCGAAACTCGTTGCTGGTTCGCCACTCTTCTGTGTGGTGGAACGTATGAAGCTTGGGTGGGCACGTGTGTATGCTCGCGCTGAAAGTTTTGTCTATTATGCCGCTGAGGGTTTTCGGAATAAGCCTCGCGGGGTGCCCGAGCATGGTGAGTGGAAGCATGTTTGCCATGTCGCTCTTCATACGTGCGTATGAGGCGAAGGCATTCATGAATAGTGGTAGGGTGTCGAACCTCAAGAAAATCTTGCAAGAATGGGTCGAGCTGCTGTACGAGGGTATCCAACATGTCAACATGACTGGCATGTGGATCCCATAGATTGTATAGGCGTGTAGTTTCCAACGCAAATGCAACAGGGCTATCATTGGGACCCTGCTGACGAGAAAACAGCTGTTGAGCAAGGCTAGCTCGACTGAGGCCGAAAGGAAAGACCTCCAAGAATTCTGCACGGAAATTCTCATAATGAGAATCCGGGTTCGACCCTCGCCACTGCCGATACCAGGTCTTGGCGGTATCTCTCAAGCAAGTTCCGGCAATTTGGACCTTGCAGTCTTCCGGAATATTATATAAGTCAAAATGGTCTTCCAGATCTTCGAGGAACTTTAAAGACCCCTCCAAACCATTGAAATTAATTGTTCCTGCATGCGGCACGTAATGGGCAAGCATTCTGCTTCGCTGAGAGGATTGCACTCCCTCAGGTACGACCCGCGACTCAGAGTGATAAGAAGCTGGTGCATTACGAGATGGTGAAGAATGCTTGGGTATGTGTAGATTATTCATATCCAAGTCAGAGCCACAGGCTTCGTACAAATTGTCCAAACAAACACCATTACCCTCGAGACTTGCCGGAAGGTGGAAATTTGCAGTTGTCTCAGGTAAGGAAGCCATGGGTAATAATAGTCAGGATCTCGTGTTCGAGAAAAGTTCGGGCGCCAATTATAATGAATTAGCTTTGTTTATCTTTTTGCTAAGCTAATTATTATGAATGAATAATGCTCTAAGCTTCAAAATGATGAATTCCCAAAAGGGTGTTGTTACTCGTTAATTATGAACTTAAACAAAGTCTCAACGCTGGTTATTTATATTAAGTAATCAAAGTCATAAACCTAACAGCCAGACAGAGGTCTGACAAAACTAAGAATTGAGAAAGACTGAACTTACAGAACAACTTGTTTATTATGAAGACTCCTGGTCAACTAAGGCACTCATATATCACTACTACATAACAACACACTGCAACGCAACACCAACCACCCTCAACTCCAACGCAACAACACAACAACAACGCCACAACACAACTACAACGCAACACCACAACTACAACGCAACTTCTCGATGAACGCGCCTATATACGAGCTACCACCACGTCATGACTTACACTCATTGCCAGATCTCATTCAGCGGGTGAAATAATATTCCGTTCAGTAGGAAGATAATTTACATAGTAAAATAAAATAACCAGAGATAGTAAAATCAAAAGGAAAGTGAATATAGAGTATACGTTACAGCCGTTCGTTACACCAAAAACGGGAAATATTATCTTTCTAAAATAGTTCATAAACCCTCTAGTGGTAGAAATGTTAAAACATTTTTTGCGCTGTCTCTACATGCAAGAGACATATTTAAAAAAATATTTTTCGTTGTTATAGATTTTGCTGAGGAAAATACCTTTCACATGTTTTCTGCTTTTCCATTATTCAAAATAATTCTTACGCTCGGGGGTAAAGTTAGATCATATTTTCCTCTATAGTTGTTCTTCTAATTGTGTGATATAAAAATCGACTTGTCTCTGACATGTTCTTCCAGCTAAGAGAATTTTTTAGCACAATTTGTTAATTTAAATAACATTTCAACTGCTAGTGGGAAAAGGAACTGTTTCTGTTTCTAGGGGTTCTTTTATTTATTGTAAAAATGCAATTGATTTTTTTTTCAATAGATTCCGTTGACTACGAATAACCTTGAAATATTCTATTCGTGTCGGAAAGGATTTGTAAAACGTGCTCATCACAATCGAAAATTCGGTGTCGTCTTCCCTGTTAATATTCTTTCCTCTGATGCCTTTTACAAAGAAATACAGGGTGTCCGTAAAGTCAATCCCAAATTACCAAAATTAATATAAGAAATGTATTACAGGTACAAGAAAGGGATTGCAAGACAATGATGTTGCGCAAGTAAATTTTTATCCAGTGTCAGTACACCTCCACATGGGCGCCATTTGTGACCCGGACGACATCTAATCAATATTCGAATTCACGCCATGTTTTGTTTAACATCTCAGCAGAGACAGAACCAATGGCGTCCGTTATTATGCTATTCAACGTCTCGACATCCAGAACACTGCTACAGTAAAATTGGTCTTTCACATAACCCGACAGGGAAAAGTCTAGAGGGGTTATGTCGGGCGATCGAGGTGGTCATGTCATGGGACCATCCCGGGCAATCCATCTGTCAGAAAACGTGACATTTAGGAACTCACAAACCATTATTGACCAATGTGGTGGTGGGGCACCGTCTTGTTAGAAAATAACCGAAGGTTGGAGTGCATGCAACTGAGGTGCTACAAAAAGTTCTAGAATGTCTTAGGTACACGGTACGTAATATGGAAACAAACTAGGGTTCGCACGCCAGGCAATCTGCTTAAAAATTAAATGAATGCGTAATATTAAATGAAATAATAATTACAAATATGTTTGTTTCGTTCTTTGGCGGAAAAGCGTCGAACTTAATTCCTAATTTACCGATCCAAATATGCCATCAGCTTTCTCCTTCCACGATTTTTTATTTTTTTTATTTTTTTGAAATTGAAATATTGAAACTCGAAGGAACACTACGAAGTTTCAACTGCCTTTGCTTAGTAATGTTATAATATCATACTACACTGCCGGACAATTGCTAAGGACGGATGACAATAGCAACGATAGCAACCATAAATGGAAGGCAGGAAAATGTGAAATTAGCATAAGTGCGGGATACAGTAAGACGTGTTGTGCGTATGCAAATTTTGGATTGCCGAACTTGTTCGTGACGTCATAGCGCTGATAAGAGATATAAAGGATTTGACGCGTATTGACCGTTGTTGTTCAAACGCAAAGTTGAAAGGGAAAGAATCAATTGACGAACTTGCAATTTTCAGTATGTCTTCCCGACATCACCTAGATGATTTTACGCGTGGCCGTATTATTGGCAAGATTGAAGAAGAGCGAAAAATAACAGATGTTGCCAGGCAGTTCGACATCAGACACAGTGTTGTTTCAAGGCTTTGGAAATCATTTCAAACAAATGGAGAGTGTAGCAAACGTCACGGGGGAGGTCGTGTTCGCAGTACGACACCTGCAGAAGATCGGTACATAGTGCTATCAACAAAAAGACACCGGCGCAGCACAGCTAGTGAGGTAGCAAATCAGTTTATGGCTACTACTGGCAAGCAGATCTCCAAAAAAACTGTCGCCAGACGTTTGCATGAAGGAGGACTATACGCCCGCCGTCCTGTTGTGTGAATCCCATTGTCCAGACGTCACCTTACCGCCAGTTTGCTATGGTGCCATCAACATCGCAATTGGACTGATAACGACTGGTCTGCTGTCCTCTTCTCAGATGAGAGTAGATACAGTCTATCGTCTGATTGTCGACGGCAACTGATCTGGCGTGATAGGGGTACTGCATATTGTCCAGCAAACATACAGGAAATGGACCGATATCCGACATGTAGTGTCATGGTATGTGCTGGCATCATGATCAATGGCCGTACGTCCCTCTATGTGCTTCCAACTGGGACTATGACTGGCCAACGATACATTAATGATGTTCTGCTACCTCATGTTCGCATGTTCCGTGGTGCTGTCGGTGACAGATTCCATTTTCATGGACGACAACGCAACATGTCATCGAACAGTCGCTGTCCAGGAGTGTTGAGAGCGACGATATTCAACGCCTCGCATGGCCAGCACGTTCTCCAGATCTGAATCCCATTGAAAATGTGTGGATGCTTTGGGGAGGAGTCTTGCTGGTCGCCAATGCCCTCCAATAAACAAGGACACCCTCATCCGTGCACTGACAGAGGAATGGAATAAATTACCCCAACAGCTGCTTGATAATGTTGTGCAAAGCATGACACGACGTGTGGAACCTTGCATCGCCGTCCATGGTGGCCATATCCCGTACTAACATCTTACGCCGGAACGCCTGCGGACGGTAATTGCATTTTTTCACGTTTACGTATTCTGCACAAAATGGCCTGTTTGTCCCTTGAACACGTCCCAAAGCCTTCTGGATTTCAGAGCACAATAAATTGTCTTTCTTGTAATGTCCTGGCATTCTGACATTATTTTATTTCACTTGGCATTCAACCACTTTTACTTTTTTATGCGCTATATAGCCGTTTATGATCCGTCCTTAGCAATTGTCCAGCAGTGTATTTAAAATCTTTTTTGTTAAAGTGGGCAGAACGTATTGGAAAATGAACATTGAGATGAAAACCATCGCGTTTCATTTTACACAGCCATTCCTTTAACAATTTCGGCTTTTGCAGAGGAAAATTTTGGAAAGTTATTTCTTTCACTGTACCAGAGGTTCCCAATCTGTGCGTAGCGACGCCCCAGGGCGTCGCCGATCTTGGTCCGGGGCGTCGCAACTATAAGGAGAAACTAAAACTTTTCCTCCACAAACAGATGAACACAAGTGGGTTACAAACCCGTTTACAACAGATCCACCATCAACCTTCACTACTGCTGCGCAGTAACAGTTAATAGACATTTCTTCAGACTCCACACTGAAAATGTAATTTTCTTCCGGAACTCTGCCACAGTTTTGGAACAGTGTGGCAAAGGAGTACCCAGAATTGAGTAAGAAAACCGAGAGAGTAATTCTCCCTTTTTCCACATCCTACCTTTGCGAGGCAGGATTTTCAGCTCTGGGGGTAATAAAATCCAGATATAGAAGCAAAGTTAACGTTGAGAAGGAGATCCGCGTAGCTATGTCGAACGTTATCCCCAGATCCGATGTTTTGTGTGACGAGGAACAAGTTCCCCATCCAGTTAAGACACAAATACCTCTGTTAGGTAGTTTCTAAGATTTCTGTAAAAATGTGAAAGCCAAATGAAGAGTGTTACCATTGTGAGAATATGCCTATCTCATCAATTTCTTCTTATTCAGTTCTGTAATTTTATTCTAATTTTGTATTTTTACATTAAAAGGAATACAAGCTAGTAATGTAAATGACTATTTTCTTTTTAAAAAATACCAAACTCAAATTTGGGGAATTCTTTTTTTTTAATTTTGTGTACAGGGGCGTCGCACGGAAAATGTGACATGTGAAGGACGGCGCGGTCTCAAAAAGTTAGGGAACCCCTACACTATAAAATTTAGTGGGCAGGATTTATTAGCAATCATACGATAAGCAAAAGTTAGACATGCCGTTAATACATTTTCGAAAATCGCGATTTTCCTGAACCCCCTGCAACGTAGTTCAGAATTTATTTATAAACAAAAGCTACACAAATGAACCTTTTAGCAGGCTGGAAGGAATTAACTCGGGGGTTGCAAACTGGTTTGAAATCAGCTCGAACGAATATGTAAAATATAACGTAACCCCTTTTACCTTATGTAAGATTCCCGGCTGAATAGATGTTAAACTAAGGGTAAATGCGATGTAACTAATCGTGCCTGATAGCTCAAATTATGGTTTTACGGCCAGATGAAACATATACAGAAGTCCAACTTACATCAACTTTTTATTGGTCCAGCAACATTAGACGAAATCCAAAACACACCACTTCACATATCTTAGTCAAGAAGTTTACAATCAAAACTCCGTAACTATCTAACATCTCCACACTCAAAGCAACCTCTGAATCGTCTTTTGATCTAACGTTCTTATCACTTACACACGTCACTCTTATTCCGACCTCAGTGTGTTGTTAACATCATTCTCGTTTGAGGGAAAACACATAACGTTAAGGTTTGAAAATGTCTAAGAGAACGAACTCAAATTTACATAGAAAAAGAAACTCAAGAGGAAAGTTAAAGTACTCAAATGAACACAGAAAAAGAAACTCAAAAGGAAAATTAAAATACTCAAATTTACATTGAAAGGAAACTCAAAAGGCAAGTTAGAATACTCAAATTTTCATAGAAAAAGAAACTCAAAAGGAAAGTTAAAATACTCAAATTTACATAGAAAAAGGAACTCAAAAGGAAATTTAAAGTACTCAAATTAACACAGAAAAAGAAACTCAAAAGGAAAGTTAAAGTACTCAAATTAACACAGAAAAAGAAACTCGAAAGGAAAGTTAAAATACTCAAATTAACACAGAAAAAGAAACTCGAAAGGAAAGGTAAAATACTCAAATTTACATAGAAAAGGAAACTCAAAAGGAAAGTTAAAATACTCAAATTTCATAGAAAAAGAAACTCAAAGGGAAAGTTAAAATACTCAAATTTCATAGAAAAAGAAACTCAAAGGGAAAGTTAAAATACTCAAATTTACATTAAAAAAAACCCAAAAGGAAAGTTAAAATAGAATATACATTAAATTATATTCGCTATCTAAGAAGTGTGTTCGCTATCTCTGAACTCGGCAGGAACAAGTGAACCTGCACAGCAGAAAGCGTTGCTTTTCCCTCAGGTTTGTCATTCAAAGAGGTTCTTTACAAAGAAATGATTTTCCTTAATTCTTTCTACCTTATTACCTTTTCTCCCGAAAATACTACAAAAATGGCGAGGAACCTAAGAAAGGAGAGAAAAGATATTTCAGCAACTTACTTCTACCCAGTGCGTGATGTTCATGTCAAGGGGACTAGTCCTTCCCAATCATTCTTTGGGTCATGGAGCAGAGAATAAAACACTGTAAGGGAATCAGACTATAGGGCTAAGGATCATAAGGGAGCACTTACTACCAGCTATAGATGTATAGCCGATTCTGCTGAGATGAGAGAGGGAAAGAAATAGTTTTGCCGTAGCTTTCCTATAACTTGACCACTATGTCAACAGTTCTGTTTGAGGATGACAGAAAATTTTGGGCACCATTTGGTTCAAATTCATCGGCCGCTTAAAGGGTAAAACACAATTATATACAAAAAGAACACATGTACAAAAAGTGAGGCTGTGCTTACTGATAAGGAATCTTCAAGACTTTAAAAATGACAAAAATATTCTCTAATGATTTCATAATAGCAAATATTGTCCTTAATATAAGTACATTAAGAAGAAAGCACAAATCAGCGGGTAGTATATGAAGAGTTCTATAGTAGTACAACAGTTTCATTTCGAATTTCGAACCATGGGGCACATAGTGCCCATTTGTGAAAAAATTTCTGAGTGGTATGTTTATTAACAGCATAATTGTATTCCGTTTTCAAAACAGCACATATGGATGAACGAAAACATGACATATGAATTTTCGAGCAAAAGTGTGGGAACGAAAATTTCGGTGGCTGGAACTTTTCACATGGAAAATATAAAAGGCGAACTCAGCTTGCAAAATTAGAAATTTACATACTTGATTATGAAAGGAAGATGAAGGATGATGGCTTTGAAGAAAATGATAGTGAAACATCGTGTGTTGCGATGTACACACTTTTTCCAGAAGGTGAAACATTAATGAAAATAACCGTTGTAGGATTAGACAGGTTTCTTGTTTCCAGAAGGTGAAACATTAAAGAAAATAACCGTTGTAGGATTAGACAGGGTTCTTGTTTTCCAGAAGGTGAAACATTAATGAAAATAACCGTTGTAGGATTAGACAGGTTTCTTGTTTCCAGAAGGTGAAACATTAATGTAAATAACCGTTGTAGGATTAGACAGGTTTCTTGTTTCCAGAAGGTGAAACATTAATGAAAATAACCGTTGTAGGATTAGACAGGTCTCTTGTTTCCAGAAGGTGAAACATCAATGAAAATAACCGTTGTAGGATTAGACAGGTTTCTTGTTTCCAGAAGGTGAAACATTAATGAAAATAACCGTTGTAGGATTAGACAGGTTTCTTGTTTCCAGAAGGTGAAACATTAATGAAAATAACCGTTGTAGGGTTAGACAGGGTTCTTGTTTCCAGAAGGTGAAACATTAATGAAAATAACCGTTGTAGGGTTAGACAGGGTTCTTGTTTCCAGAAGGTGAAACATTAATGAAAATAACCGTTGTAGGATTAGACAGGTTTCTTGTTTCCAGAAGGTGAAACATTAATGAAAATAACCGTTGTAGGATTAGACAGGTTTCTTGTTTCCAGAAGGTGAAACATTAATGAAAATAACCGTTGTAGGATTAGACAGGTTTCTTGTTTCCAGAAGGTGAAACATTAAGGAAAATAACCGTTGTAGGATTAGACAGGTAGTGTGAAAACACAAGTTTGTCCGCGACGAGCATCGAAACCGTGCCCCCTCACTCTGGAATAAGTCGCTCTCCCAACTGAGCTACGCCGACAGAATGTCTCGCTGCAGATTTGTCTTCTTGACACATGTTTTCACCTCTTTAGTACGTCACATCATCTCCCTCTTAATGTTTTTTTCTTTGAAGCGAAGTAGGAATTTTTCATTAATTCCAAACAACGTGTGGAACAAACATCACACATTTTTCGAAGAATCCAACGGCCAATGGATCCATTTTCCACAATCGGGCGCCAATGTGAAAACACAAGTTTGTCCATGTGTCCCCCTTACTCTGGAGCAAGTCGCTCTCCCAACTGAGCTACGCGACAGAATGTCTTGCTGGATATTTGTCGTCTTGACACATGCTTTCACCTCTGTAGTACGTTACAGTAGAATATGAATGATGCACATCACGAACGGTGTTGCAGAAAACACAATTTAGAGAATTCAGGTGGCCAAATCGATGTAATAAAGTTCGTGGGGTGATTATAGACGTTGATGCAGATGAAGACAGTGCACGTCTCGTGCTTTAGGTGAAGCAAATGAGTGAAGAGCGTCAGTCCAAGTGGATGCTAGTTCATCAGCTGGAACTGAAGATATCGGTGTCGGATTGATGAAAGGAGTAATCAGGTGTTGGTAAAGCAGCTTGCTTGTAATGGCATGCGGTAAGTATATCTGATCACTGAGGTAGATTACATATGGAGTTTACGCCATGTTAAGCAATGGGAAAACGCATGTAAACAAACTATTGTTGGTCCGTGGGCACGGTAAATCTTTCCCATGATGCAACGCGAGACGAATAAGGTCCATAGCCACTCAAATATGTACGTACAAACAGACAAAAACAAACTACTGTCACGTTAAAAATATAGTACAAGCTTACCAAAAAAAAAAAAAAAAAAAAATGCTGACGGATAATTTGCCTGTGCGAAGAACTTAGTGCGCCGGAAAACATCAAAAGCCAGAAAGGAAAAAATGCTCTAAATGACTTTCAAAAACGCAACTCATGCTCTTATCACTGTTACAGAAGAAATTCATTAATCGATTTTTATCTTCATTGACTCATTTTTATTAAAAATGTTGTTTCCCCCCCCCCCCATGTTAGAAATTTTTGCTAAATACATTTCTTTTAAATTTTTGATACTCACTTATAGATTTAAGTGCGGGTTCATCATGTATATTCCTTTCGGTAACAAAGACAACACAAATTCAGAAGAAGAAGCGAAAGTTTGTACCTTACCTTTCTGTTGTCGAAAGATGAAATCCAACTACAGTAAAAAAAAATCACTTTGGAGCGAACGTCTTTATATAAACTCACCGAGACGCCGATAACCGAAATAAAAAAAACAACAACTTCTTTATCGAACACGTCCAGCAAACACGTGTCGAAGTACGTTATTTTTAATTAACTAGAGGCTATTTCTCTGCTTTCCTTTTTAAGCAGAAGCCTACAGCCCTCCGTCATTCATGTATGACGCATTTTCGGCTACGTAGACGCGTATGGGATTGGAGAAAAGTTTGAGCTTGGTTTGTTAAAAAAAAAAAAAGAAAAAGAAAAAGAAAGTGGGTCGCCATTGTACTCACGGACTACGAATTGCAAGACACTAGGACCTTAGTAGCTGCAGTTAATTGTCTTTGTGACTGTGAACATGGAAGTGTTGTTGCTTTTCACGAACTGTCATATTTTTTCCGTGCATTTACTACTTTAAAAAACATGGAAAATGTTTTGCCTTTTTATTTTAATCAGATTTGTTTACACAAAAGTACTACTTTATGGAGAAAGAACGAAACCCCGGAGCTTTCTAAGCCTGCTGGAGAGATAGCAGTGGTGTGCTCAAGAGGGGAGGGGGGGGCTCCCAATTGAAACCTTTCGATTTTTCAAAAACGCGATTTTAAAAGGCAAACTTTTATTAGTAACTGAAATTGTTTTTATGTCTCATGGCAACAATTAATTGTGTTTTCTCCATGAGGAAGGGGAAGCAGCAAAGAGCAAAGAACCAAAATGCCCCATTGCAATGAAAAGCCAATACATGGGTATACTGAAAGTTTCTGTGGCGACGAGGCTATGCCAAATTTGAAATCCATGTCTTATTCCAGATTACTCTAAAGCACTCTGAAAAGCAAGGAGTTTTGATTAAAATACCAAGAATCACATCAAAACAAAACCAACGCTGTAACATAAACACAGAAAATCCAGAAGACTATTACAGGCTTTAAATTTATGTACCATTTTTAGACATGTTTATTAGTACTTTGGGAAATAGATTTCTCGCACACAAATCGGTCTTATCAGGATTTCCGAACTTGTTTTTTGTACAGATAAATAGCAAAATATAAGTGGTCAACCAATATGTGGTGATAAGAAAATATTATTTGAAGATTTCTATATTTTTTCTTCTTTCCAGCAATATTTATTTGAATATATTTGTGCGGATTTTGCATACATTTTAGAAATGCATTCATAACACATTCGGTTGCATAAAAAAAAAATTCGTAGCTCCACCCCGAAAAAATTTCTGGGCACACCACTGAGAGATAGACAAACCTATTGGGGGGGGGGGGGGGGGCGCACGAGCACACACACACACACACACATGTTCATTGAATGGTCACTTTATTTGGTACGTTTTCACATTATGTCCATTAAAAGGAACAATCTTTTTTATTTAAACCTTCTGTTCCTCGAAAATTTTTCCATTTTTTCTCTCCTGCGAACTCTCTCCCCATTTTTTTACACTTTATGTCTTCCACTATTTTATCCCACCACCTTTTTCTTGGTCTTCCTGCTCCCCCATTTGCTAAGAGTTCCATTTCTATGGCATTCCGATATAGATTTTCTTCTTTTTTTTTTTCAGGAATTCCAGGCCCATCTAAGACAAACCTATCCAAAATTTTAAATAATTTTTCTAATTCTAAATTCTTTCCTGACGTCTGAAGTTCTTTTATATTCCTTTCTTGATATCACGTTCATCCATCTAAGAATCTTTATTAATGTTTCTTCTATTTTTTTTTCTTTATTTCCAATCCATGTAAGCCAGATCTTTCAACTGCCCAATAACGTTTTATTTTTGATTTCACACTTATTGCAGCTTTGTTTTCACTAAATTACTACCAGTATCTATTTCTACATATTCTAGCCTACTCTCACTCTTTTTTTAATGCCTCTTCGGATTTGTCATCGGTTTGTATAGTTCGACCTGAATATTTAAAGCTAGCCTCTTTGCGCGGAATTTAGGCGAGTACATTTGTTGTCAATTCAATTCCCTGTACCCTAAAGGATGAATTTCAAAAGTTTAATTCCTTTTTTTCTTTTTGCATGCATTTAGTACAGTAGAATTTGCTTATAACGAGCCCGTATTGAACAAGAACCCGGATTCAACGAGCTAAGCAGGAACGTTTGTTTGGTATAATACAAAGGCCGCTCCATAAAAACTGAGAGTATTTCTTTTTGAGTTGGCAACAGTGCGAAAGGAAAAAATAACCACGCAGACAACTGACTCAATTAAAGAAGAATCTATGGCAACAGTTATTAACCGTAGCACACGATTCTGGTTTTGTTATTATGCAGTTGTTTAAGGTACGTTTGCATTTCGCCATACAGCTATGGAGGTGAGTGATTCACAGTTAAAAAGTGAAATGCGTTGTGCGATAAAATTTTGCTATCGTTTGGGTAAAACGGCTCCAGAAACAGTTCATTTAATGAAAAAAGCTTGCAAAGATAAATGTTTGTCAACGAGTTTTAGATGGCACCATGATTTCAAAAAGGGCGTTTGTTAGCAGAACTTGTTTCTAGGCCTGGTCGACCTGAAAGTGTTGTTACGGAGCGTATTGTTAACACTGTTTGGGCAATCCTGCAAGAAGATCGACGAATGACGCGTGGAGATACAGCGGCGTCAACTAATATTTCAAAAACGTCGGCAGTCCGCATTCTACGTGACAAATTACTGCTGCATTGTGTGTGTTCCAGATGGGTACCTCATCACCTGACTAGAGAACAATTGCTAGCCAGAGTTCAGGTGTGTCATGAGTGGAAACAAGTGACTGCAAAGGATCCTGATTTTTCAAACGCATTAATAACTGCCGACGAAATATGGTTTCACTATTGCGACCACCTCACAAAGCGCGTAATGAGTGTCTCCGAAAAAGTCCGTCAAACCAAATCAGCTGGGAAGGTGATGATCATAATTTTCTTTGCTTATAAAGGTGTAGTCTACCATCATGCTGTTCCTCCACAAATTACAGTCAATGCTGAATATTACATTTCAGTCTTGAAGCGTTTGCGAGGACACATATCGATTAAGCGACTGGAACTAGTGGGCAAGTGGACCCTACACCATGATAAAGCCCGACCACATGTGGCTGCTTGTGTTCCCCAGTTTCTTACGAAATGCAGTCCTGAAATCACGCCACAGCCTGCCTACAGTCCTGTTCTCGCCCCGTGAGATTTCTGATTGCTTCCAACAATGAAGGAGAAGTTCCGTGGCGCGACATTCAACACACATGCTGACGTTATTCGAGCTGTACAGGAGTCGCTTCGCCACATGCTTTGAAATGTGTACTGAACGATGGGACCGTTGCATATCATCCGAGGGAAGATAATTTGAGAAAGAATAACATATATTTTGCTGTACCTATGTTTCTTCATTTTCTGTGATTTTACTCTCAGTTTTTATGGAACGGCTGTTGTATAATGTTAATGCAAAGCTAATATGTTTGTCTCTAACGAACAAAATTTAGTGAAATCCCCGGATTTAACGAGGGATTTCACTAGATTTAGTTCTGTGTACCATAAAGGATAAATTTCAATAGTTTAATTCCTTGGTTTTTTTTTTTTTTTTTTTTTTTGCATGCAGTAAGCATTGTTGAACTCGCTTATAACGAGCCCATATTGAACGAGATCCCGGATTCAACGAGCAAAGCAGGAACTTTTGTTTGGTGTAATACAATGCTAAACGGAAAGCTAATTTGTTTATCTTTAAGGTGGATTCACTAAAAATCTTTGCTTTGTATTTCCAATGGGCAAACTTCTGTAGCCATTTTCTTCACAATTATTGCTTTCCCAAGAACGAAAATTTGAACATCAATAAAAATAACTTCATATTATAGCCTAGTATACTTGATATTTTATGAAATTTAAACATAATTAAACAATCCCACATTTGTTTGTGTACTGACGTCATCAATGCACAGGTCGCGATATCTATTTTCTGATCTCGACATTGCCAAAGGAAAAGTTATTGATTTTTAATATAATTGTGGTTAAGCTTTAGAAAATATTACGTATACTAGGCTATAATATTAAGTTATTTTTATCGATGTTCAAATTTTCATCCTTGGGAACGCATTAATCGTGAGGAAAATGGCTACAGAAGTTTGCCCATTGGAAATACAAAGCAAATATTTCAGGTGAATCCACTTTAACGAACAAAATTTAGTGAAGTCCCTGGATTTAACGAGGGAGAGAAACATTAAGATGAACCCTTTTAACAAGCAAAGTAACATAATTTAATTAAATTTCATATTAACGAGGCAGAGAAACTTTTCAGCGCAGTATCCTGGAATGGAGGAACAGAAATGGTGGCACCCAGGATAAAATTGCAAACAGCGCAGGGTAATCTTGGTGTGCTAGTGGAAGAACGTTGATAGAAAATCAATAGAAAGGGGAATTATCAAATGCTCAACAGCTAGTTGTACAAGAGACTTTCTCCGCCACCCACTCCATTGACACTCTGTTGCCTTGAGCGTATCGCGTCAGCAGAAGTGAAAATAAGCGACTTAGTCCAAGGCAAAACTATTTTTAAATACGATTTTTCACCCCGAAACAAATTTACTGCGCATCCGAATTTAGCGAGGATTTTCCTCTTTATAAGCATGTTCTACTGTTTCTGCATTTTTAACGAGAAATAGGTACAGCAATTTCTTAATCGTATTCAGCGCTATGGTATATTTTTATACGTGATTCAGCAAGGTTCAATAATTGATACGGAACATTTGTTTGGTATAATATGATTTATGTCTAAATTATCTCAATGTTCTAAAATGCAGGAAATGAAGCTCCATCTATTTTCATTAGACATGTAAATTGTTCATTGCGGTACCTACTTGTTGAAAATAGGTTCTGGTATAGTCGCTCGCAGAAGCAATACGAAATGTTTCATATGCAGAATTCAAGCATTATATACGAGTATTTTTCAAGAACCAGTGATGAAGTTCATGGTGTTTGATATAATTCGAGACGTTTTAGATTCACTTATGTTGAAACACCATTAAATTTTAAACCAACATTTATATAACTACACGGGTTTATCAACACAATGGAAACACTTACTGTCTGTGGAGAACCTTTTATTAATAATCTGTAAGCCCGCTTCGGGCATTCAAAACAGAAGAAATTGGGGTTGAAACAGACTTATGTAAGGCATGCAAATAAATTAATTAAATTTGACACCATTCTTCCTGTAAAATATGTCCCAACTCTGGAAGTAATGTTAGAGGTGGAAAGTGTAATGTGTTCTTTCCTCCAGATATCCCCATAAATATTCAATAATATTGAGATCTGGAGTTTGAGGTGGCCAGGGTAGCCGATTTATCTCATCTTCATGCTCTGTCAACCACAATTTGACTTGTTTCGCACAATGCACGGGTATATTATCTGCTTGAAACTAGGGATGCTCATTAGGGAACATTGCTTGCAACACTGGATGCAGGTGGTCCCCTAGAATGGATTCGTACGTTACATATGCGACACGTCATATTCAATAACATTGAGGTCTGCAGATTGAGGTGGCCAGGGTAGCTGATGTGCCTCATATTCATCTTCTTCAAACCACAATTTGAATTGTTTCGTGCAATGCACGGGTGTATTATCTTTTTGAAACCAGGGATGGTCATTAGGGAACACTGCCTGCAAGACTGGGTGCAGGTGGTCACCAAGAATGGATTCGCAGGTTACATACGCGACACGACCCTGCAGAATAACCAATGGCCCTAAGGTGCCGTTATATGGCATCCCACAGCATCAGGGATCCACCTCCATGCGTCACAGTCGGAACCAATCGGATTGCACGCTTCTGCAGGTGTTTACCGGACGTACACTCCACCTTTGGTGGGAAACAATGTGAATCACAATTCATCAGACCAGATGGTATGTTGCCAATTTTTAGCACCCAGTTTTTATGTGCTTTGCTCCACCTTACACGTTTTATAACATTGATTTTGGTAATCAGAGGTTTGCAGATTGCAGCACGACCATAAATGCCCGTACGATGGAGTTCCTGACGAACTGTTAGGACGGAAACAGTATTATTCCGACTGGTGCTGCTATTTGCAATGACATTGTGTTGTGTACTTCTGCTGTACAATCCGCACTAACGTTCATTTATCCCTATTTGATATCTTCGTATGGCGCCCACAATTTGCTCGTTTGAAGTCAACGCAGTGCCCTTTTTGATACGTAATCATAATTGTCGATACAGGTTCTTATAGAAGATTATGACTAGGATTAACCTATATAATCTTCAATAAAACAGTTTACACCTACCATTTCTGCCGTTCTAGTAATTGGAGCTCCTACAATATATGCACACATCACCTTGCTTTTTTGTGAGGTCACTTTTTTGAAACTCTGAAGCGAAGCTTCAATAATTTTTAAAGCAGTCTTCGATTGCTGTTTCCCTCAAACGATTTAGTCATCCGTATGCAATTACGAACCTTAAGGTGGACGTCAAGTAATTTTGCTTCCTATACTTCCAATGGAAAAACTTTTGGACACAATTACTTTCCAATTAATGCGTTCCCCATGATGAAAATTTGAACATCGATTAAAATAGCTTCATTTTATAACTTGGAATACTTAATATTTCCTAAAACATAACCATAACTATATTAAAAACCAATAACTTTTGCTTTAGTGGTGTTAAAACCAGAAAAAAGATGGCGCGACCTATACTTTGATGACGTCAGTAGACAAACAAATGTTGGATTGCATAATTATAGTTATGTTTCAGAAAATATTAAGTATTTCAAGTTATAAAATGAAGCTATTTTAATCGATGTTCAAATTTTAATCCTTGGGAACATATTAATTGTGAAGAAAATGTGTACAGAAGTTTTTCCATTGGAAGTATAGGAAGCAAAATTACTTGACGTCCACCTTAACAGACGGGAAAGACGTGACGCCGTACGTCCAACCGTCTTCAAAATAAAAATGAACTGATAGGAAAGCTTTAAAGTAAAAGTGAGGAAAAATTCCCGGTAGAGTGTATGCATTGCCATTAGCTAAATGCTAAGTAGTTGAAAAGCTAAGTTTCATATTGTGATTTAAATGACTTTTTGTATGTTTTTAATTTGGTGTTTTAAGTAATTAATTTGCGCTATAATTTATAAATACAATTATAAAAATAATTAATAATAAATTTACAATTAATCTATTAATTTGCGCGATTTATTTATTACAATTAATAAATTGTGGTGAGTAGTTTTAACTTAATTCATTTTACTTACAGTGTGTTGGAAAGACAATACTTTGTTAGGCATTGCTTAAGAACTTATGCTTAAGAGCTGCCCTTTTGAAAGCAAGTAAAATCCTAGATGAGACTTGTTGACACTGCTTTTAGACTGTGTATCTTACGCTTGAGAGGCGTCCTTTGTAAAGCAAGTAAATCCTACAATTTGACTGTCATTGCTTTTGTCTTGGGTAACTAGCGTTGCTAATGCTGTCCTTTGCGGAGCAAGTAAATCCTATAATTCGACTGTCATTGATTTTGTCTTGGGTAACTAACGCTTCTTGAGCTGCCCTTTTAAAAGCAAGTAGAATCTCGTTAGTGTCATCTGAAAAGGAAAGATGAGTACCAGAAGGGAGAATTATAATTGCCAGAATGTGCGGGAAAGCTTAAGAAGGTAGGGTTCCTTAAAGCCAGAAACAGCTTAAAAGAGACTTGCCCTCCTGGACAAACGTATCAGTCACCCAGGGGGAAAGGGGGGACGGAGCGTGAAAAGAAATCCACATACAGGCTGCAATTAAGGGCGCCCATAAGGGGTGGCAGGGGTATCGAGATTCCACCCCCACCTAGCCGTTGGTATAGCCAAATGTTTGATACATCTGAAACACTAAAATAGACGAAACCTTTTTTTAAAGCATTTTTAAAAATAATAAGATATTAATAATTGATTGTATCAATTATTTTTGTTGTATTTTAGTATTTTGTACATTTACTAAAATGTTTGACAGCCTTGAAGGAGGTAAGGATTTTTCTTAGCCCCCCCCTTCCCCTAAAAGTACACATATGGGCGCCACTGGCTGTGTAACGTACCAGGAGATGTGACGTACCTGCCCGAAGGACGCACACGACATAAAGGCAGATAGGAATCAGAATAAAACGTCCGCGTAGCTCAATTGGTAGAGTGACTTATTCCGGAATGAGGGGATCCGGGTTCGAATCCTGGCGTGGACAGAAATGACGGAGAAATTTACTTCGTTATAATGGCGCCCGAACTATCCGGATGACCCGACCGTTCAAAAATCTCGCCACGGTGTGATGTTATTTCCACACCGCGAGATAGGAAAAATAAGAGAATCCCTTCTCCAGCACTTCAAAAAAAAAAAAAAAAAGGGGGGGAGATGATGTAACGTACCAGGAGATGTGACGTAACTGCCCGAAGGACGCACACGACATAAAGGCAGATAGGAATCAGAATAAAACGTCCGCGTAGCTCAATTGGTAGAGTGACTTATTCCGGAATGAGGGGATCCGGGTTCGAATCCTGGCGTGGACAGAAATGACGGAGAAATTTACTTCGTTATAATGGCGCCCGAACTATCCGGATGACCCGACCGTTCAAAAATCTCGCCATGGTGTGATGTTATTTCCACACCGCGAGATAGGAAAAATAAGAGAATCCCTTCTCCAGCACTTCAAAAAAAAAAAAAAAAAGGGGGGGGGGAGATGATGTAACGTACCAGGAGATGTGACGTACCTGCCAGAAGGACGCACACGACATAAAGGCAGATAGGAATCAGAATAAAACGTCCGCGTAGCTCAATTGGTAGAGTGACTTATTCCGGAATGAGGGGATCCGGGTTCGAATCCTGGCGTGGACAGAAATGACGGAGAAATTTACTTCGTTATAATGGCGCCCGAACTATCCGGATGACCCGACCGTTCAAAAATCTCGCCATGGTGTGATGTTATTTCCACACCGCGAGATAGGAAAAATAAGAGAATCCCTTCTCCAGCACTTCAAAAAAAAAAGGGGGGGGGGAGAGATGTAACGTACCAGGAGATGTGACGTAACTGCCCGAAGGACGCACACGACATAAAGGCAGATAGGAATCAGAATAAAACGTCCGCGTAGCTCAATTGGTAGAGTGACTTATTCCGGAATGAGGGGATCCGGGTTCGAATCCTGGCGTGGACAGAAATGACGGAGAAATTTACTTCGTTATAATGGCGCCCGAACTATCCGGATGACCCGACCGTTCAAAAATCTCGCCATGGTGTGATGTTATTTCCACACCGCGAGATAGGAAAAATAAGAGAATCCCTTCTCCAGCACTTCAAAAAAAAAAAAAAAATGGGGGGGGGAGAAGATGTAACGTACCAGGAGATGTGACGTACCTGCCAGAAGGACGCACACGACATAAAGGCAGATAGGAATCAGAATAAAACGTCCGCGTAGCTCAATTGGTAGAGTGACTTATTCCGGAATGAGGGGATCCGGGTTCGAATCCTGGCGTGGACAGAAATGACGGAGAAATTTACTTCGTTATAATGGCGCCCGAACTATCCGGATGACCCGACCGTTCAAAAATCTCGCCATGGTGTGATGTTATTTCCACACCGCGAGATAGGAAAAATAAGAGAATCCCTTCTCCAGCACTTCAAAAAAAAAAGGGGGGGGAGATGATGTAACGTACCAGGAGATGTGACGTAACTGCCCGAAGGACGCACACGACATAAAGGCAGATAGGAATCAGAATAAAACGTCCGCGTAGCTCAATTGGTAGAGTGACTTATTCCGGAATGAGGGGATCCGGGTTCGAATCCTGGCGTGGACAGAAATGACGGAGAAATTTACTTCGTTATAATGGCGCCCGAACTATCCGGATGACCCGACCGTTCAAAAATCTCGCCATGGTGTGATGTTATTTCCACACCGCGAGATAGGAAAAATAAGAGAATCCCTTCTCCAGCACTTCAAAAAAAAAAAAGGGGGGGGGGTGGGGGAGATGATGTAACGTACCAGGAGATGTGACGTACCTGCCAGAAGGACGCACACGACATAAAGGCAGATAGGAATCAGAATAAAACGTCCGCGTAGCTCAATTGGTAGAGTGACTTATTCCGGAATGAGGGGATCCGGGTTCGAATCCTGGCGTGGACAGAAATGACGGAGAAATTTACTTCGTTATAATGGCGCCCGAACTATCCGGATGACCCGACCGTTCAAAAATCTCGCCATGGTGTGATGTTATTTCCACACCGCGAGATAGGAAAAATAAGAGAATCCCTTCTCCAGCACTTCAAAAAAAAAAAAAAAAAGGGGGGGGGGAGATGATGTAACGTACCAGGAGATGTGACGTAACTGCCCGAAGGACGCACACGACATAAAGGCAGATAGGAATCAGAATAAAACGTCCGCGTAGCTCAATTGGTAGAGTGACTTATTCCGGAATGAGGGGATCCGGGTTCGAATCCTGGCGTGGACAGAAATGACGGAGAAATTTACTTCGTTATAATGGCGCCCGAACTATCCGGATGACCCGACCGTTCAAAAATCTCGCCATGGTGTGATGTTATTTCCACACCGCGAGATAGGAAAAATAAGAGAATCCCTTCTCCAGCACTTCAAAAAAAAAAAAAAAAAGGGGGGGGGGAGATGATGTAACGTACCAGGAGATGTGACGTACCTGCCAGAAGGACGCACACGACATAAAGGCAGATAGGAATCAGAATAAAACGTCCGCGTAGCTCAATTGGTAGAGTGACTTATTCCGGAATGAGGGGATCCGGGTTCGAATCCTGGCGTGGACAGAAATGACGGAGAAATTTACTTCGTTATAATGGCGCCCGAACTATCCGGATGACCCGACCGTTCAAAAATCTCGCCATGGTGTGATGTTATTTCCACACCGCGAGATAGGAAAAATAAGAGAATCCCTTCTCCAGCACTTCAAAAAAAAAAGGGGGGAGAGATGTAACGTACCAGGAGATGTGACGTAACTGCCCGAAGGACGCACACGACATAAAGGCAGATAGGAATCAGAATAAAACGTCCGCGTAGCTCAATTGGTAGAGTGACTTATTCCGGAATGAGGGGATCCGGGTTCGAATCCTGGCGTGGACAGAAATGACGGAGAAATTTACTTCGTTATAATGGCGCCCGAACTATCCGGATGACCCGACCGTTCAAAAATCTCGCCATGGTGTGATGTTATTTCCACACCGCGAGATAGGAAAAATAAGAGAATCCCTTCTCCAGCACTTCAAAAAAAAAAAAAAAAAGGGGGGGGAGATGATGTAACGTACCAGGAGATGTGACGTAACTGCCCGAAGGACGCACACGACATAAAGGCAGATAGGAATCAGAATAAAACGTCCGCGTAGCTCAATTGGTAGAGTGACTTATTCCGGAATGAGGGGATCCGGGTTCGAATCCTGGCGTGGACAGAAATGACGGAGAAATTTACTTCGTTATAATGGCGCCCGAACTATCCGGATGACCCGACCGTTCAAAAATCTCGCCATGGTGTGATGTTATTTCCACACCGCGAGATAGGAAAAATAAGAGAACCCCTTCTCCAGCACTTCAAAAAAAAAAAAAAAAGGGGGGTGGGAGATGATGTAACGTACCAGGAGATGTGACGTACCTGCCAGAAGGACGCACACGACATAAAGGCAGATAGGAATCAGAATAAAACGTCCGCGTAGCTCAATTGGTAGAGTGACTTATTCCGGAATGAGGGGATCCGGGTTCGAATCCTGGCGTGGACAGAAATGACGGAGAAATTTACTTCGTTATAATGGCGCCCGAACTATCCGGATGACCCGACCGTTCAAAAATCTCGCCATGGTGTGATGTTATTTCCACACCGCGAGATAGGAAAAATAAGAGAATCCCTTCTCCAGCACTTCAAAAAAAAAAGGGGGGGGGAGATGATGTAACGTACCAGGAGATGTGACGTAACTGCCCGAAGGACGCACACGACATAAAGGCAGATAGGAATCAGAATAAAACGTCCGCGTAGCTCAATTGGTAGAGTGACTTATTCCGGAATGAGGGGATCCGGGTTCGAATCCTGGCGTGGACAGAAATGACGGAGAAATTTACTTCGTTATAATGGCGCCCGAACTATCCGGATGACCCGACCGTTCAAAAATCTCGCCATGGTGTGATGTTATTTCCACACCGCGAGATAGGAAAAATAAGAGAATCCCTTCTCCAGCACTTCAAAAAAAAAAAAAAAAAAGGGGGGTGGGGGAGATGATGTAACGTACCAGGAGATGTGACGTACCTGCCAGAAGGACGCACACGACATAAAGGCAGATAGGAATCAGAATAAAACGTCCGCGTAGCTCAATTGGTAGAGTGACTTATTCCGGAATGAGGGGATCCGGGTTCGAATCCTGGCGTGGACAGAAATGACGGAGAAATTTACTTCGTTATAATGGCGCCCGAACTATCCGGATGACCCGACCGTTCAAAAATCTCGCCATGGTGTGATGTTATTTCCACACCGCGAGATAGGAAAAATAAGAGAATCCCTTCTCCAGCACTTCAAAAAAAAAAAAAAAAAAGGGGGGGGTGGAGATGATGTAACGTACCAGGAGATGTGACGTACCTGCCAGAAGGACGCACACGACATAAAGGCAGATAGGAATCAGAATAAAACGTCCGCGTAGCTCAATTGGTAGAGTGACTTATTCCGGAATGAGGGGATCCGGGTTCGAATCCTGGCCTGGACAGAAATGACGGAGAAATTTACTTCGTTATAGCTGCAATACCTGGGATGCAACTTAGCCCATCCTAAAAGATGGTTCATCATGCATGCCCCAACCTATCCTAAAGAAAGATGCCCTGAGTTAATGTCAGTAAGGGGTGCATACATCATGTGTTGTGAAGCGAGACATAAACCCAGGCAGGTCCTTCACGGAGCTGTCCGAGTACATGTTAGCTGATGTGTGAGTGACAGCGACATCATACTGAACCCCTTTTCGTATCTCACATCGTATATGACGTCGTCCCTGTGATTTGCATATGGCGCATTGCACGTACTGCAGTAGCACTCGGTGTTTCCATTATCGGTCCACAGATCGATAATCAAGAAATGCGTGAAATTCAACACAATTTTGTAGTAGCCTTCAGGTTGACGGTCTACTCTCTAGCAGCAAATCTTACTTCCACAAATACTCGTTGACATCACAACAGCATATTCCTATACAAGGCGATTTCAATGTATGTATAAAAATTACAGAGGATGTTCACACATTTTTAAAACGTTTTTGATAAGAAATTACAGAAAATAAAAGAAGTTCGAGGAACTGAAACTGGCAACAGCGTGTTAGACGGACATGAAAGAAACATTTGCTGCAGTTAAATATCATCTGCTAAGAAAATGGCTCATGTAAACAGGCTGTGAATAGAAAGTTATGTTTGTGATCTTTACGAAGAGAAATATTCGTATTCTGTAATTAAAAAAACTCTGTGAAAATTATGGAATTAATATTTCTAAATGTAGAATAAGCAATATTATTACTAATAATGTAGAAAATCATCAAACATTGCTTTTAACAGCAAAAAGAACACCAAATGAATATCCTACGTGCTTTTACGACGATTTCAAAAGTAAGGCTCTGGTCTTAAAATCCCCGACTCAAAGAGCAATTGCTAAGTCGTTAAAAATATCTGTATTAACCGCAAACAAGGTAACAAACAAAGATTTGAATCTGGAAAAAAGATCATAACTTTCACCCTTTTTGCAATGTGGCTGAGCGCAAAACACCGTGTAGACTTCTTTATGAAAATCATTTAGCCGAAGACAGATGGAAATTTATTGAGATTACTTATCAAGCATGGACATATCTAAACGACTATAACAAAAAAGGTGGATTTACTACGCAAAAAAACAGTAAAAGAGTTACAAACTTGGTTTCAAGGATCCAAATAAAGTTTCAGTAAAGTATTCATGATTATTGCTGGTTTCTTGCACAATGTGAAATTAAAGTTAAATAAAGTTGAAAAGAATGTTAGAAACAATCTTGCGTATACCCAAAATAACGTTTTACTTCCTATATTTAAAGAGGAAATACCGTTCTTTCATCCACATGGGCTCCAAAGAATAGAAGTCCATCAGGATAAGGCTGCCAGCCATACACCAAAGGTACTACTTTATTTCTCGGAAAAATGAAAAAAAAGCGACTTGAGGCGTAACGACCTGAGGCGTAACTATACCAGAGGCGTAACTAGGGCGGGTCAGACTGTGCGGCTGCCAAGGGCGCCAGTTCAAAAGAGGGCGCGGAAATCGCTGTTTGCAATCTGATTAAAATTCGGATTGAAATTTCTAGACCAGATACTGTTACACTTAAAACACGAATTTCTTCCTTCAAATGTTCAGAGGATGTTCGGAGCTCACATTCAGAAATGAAGGCATGGTTCTATAGTTCGTCCAACTAAAGAAGAATCAGGGTCTTTGTCGAAAACAGAGGAGCCCAGCTTTCTTTAGTATGCTGCAAGAAAAGGATGCCGTTCACACTGCTCAAAGATTCTCTTGGGGGCAATTCGATCATTATTGCGGCTGTGTGCCGAGAGCGCAAGCTACATTTGATCGGTTTAATGTATTATCTAAGGTCCGAACGCTCCGAAGCAGTTGCGAAAAGCTATACAAACATATTCAGGTATAAAGCACACACTGCCCGACAAAATTGCAAATTTAATATGATAGTATCTGAAATGGAAATCGGCTGGACATATTGCCTGAAGAACAGACTACCGATGGACAGCTGAAATATTGGACTGGATACCAGGGGACAGAGAAAGACTCAGGAGATCACATTGGAAATGAGCGAGTGAAATTCGAAAGCATGCCGGTGTGACATGGAAGAGACTGGCTCAAGACAGACCGTTGCGGAAGAAACTTAGGGACGCCTTCACCCGGCAGTGGATGATAATGCACGGTCGAGTCACATTGTTGTGACCGCCAGCGAATATCCAGAGTAACCGCCGTGTGCAGCACGGACAGCAACTAGACGGGATGGGAGTGACTCAGTAAGGTGCTGGAAGGTGTTCACAGGTATGTGAAGCCATGCTGACAGCATGGTAGTGCGTGGTGGAGGATCCATAGAGCGGACGGGATTGAGGTGGTCCCACAGATTCTCAAATGGGTTTAATTCTGGGGAATTAGGTAACCAGGGAAGTACTTTGAAGTCTTCATCGTGCTCTTCTAACCACTCTCGGACATTTCTAGCTGTTTGACACGTCGCATTGTTGTGCTGGAAGATCCCATCCGCCTCAGGGAAGACAATCAGCATGTATGGGTGTACGTGGTCTGCAAGGATGGATTCATGACGAATTCAGTCCAGAGTGCCTTTCACAGGCATGAGTGGACCCAGAGAATGTCACCAAAACATTCCTCAAACCATAACGCTACCCCCACCAGCTTGTGTTCTTCCAGTAGTGGTTGAAGAGTGTTTGTTCTCCGTTGTTGCTCACCTTATACGCCAACGTTCATCCCTTCGATGAAGCACCAAAAGTGACTTATCGGAGAAGGCAATCCTTTGCCAATCAGCGGTTGTTAAATTCCGATACTGCCTTGCAAATGTAAGCATTTTATGCCGATCCACCTTCGTTAGCATAGGTGCAGTGGAGATCCATACGCAGCAGTTGTTGAATGGTCGTTTTAAACGCACTTCCGGTAGCCCCCTGTAGGGCCGGATTAAGGTGGGGTCTACATGGGCTATTATAGCCTTGGGGCCCACCATTACAAAGAGCCCAGGAGGCATGCCTTGACAAATAATATATAGACTGATAGAGAGAGAGAGAGGTTTATAAAATAGTTTTACTCTTGTCTCGCACAATTTCCATTTGGTCAGAAACAGAGGCTGGAAGACAAACAGATTTGAAGGCAGTAACTCACCAAGGGTAAAGGTTTCATGTTGCTGTGTACAGCGGCGTCGGCAAGACAGTTTCAGCTTTTTCACTACCATCCACCTACATCTCCCAATTTGCACTTGGAACCATTAATGATCGACGTCCCCTGTGGCTTCACTTTGCACAACAAAAACGATGCACTAAGAGAAGAGCACAATGCTAAATCATTAGAAAATCCAAGACAAGATCTAGGAATCTTAAACTTTTAACTCGTGTTCTTATGAGAACAATGTAAAATACGGGCTTATCATGAAAAATTTTCAGATCATTTATTAGTTTGAAGAATGCACTACGTAACAATTATCACAAGCATATTGGTACAGTTTCGTGTTTTAACGGATTTCATAATGATCTTTTGTCATAAGTTCTTTGGGGGTACACTTGGATGTCTCAGCCTTGGGGACCACTCAAATGTCATAGCCTAGGGGCCCATTAAGGCCTTAATCCGGCCCTGCCACCCCTGGTTCATTCGGCTAGTGAGTTGCTCCACTGTAGCGTGTCGATCGGCTCTCACGCACCTTCGAAGCCGACGTTCACTTTTCACATCAATGGAACGTGGTGCTCCACAGTTTCCACGTCGCTTATTCGCAATGGTGACCATTTCTCCAATCACGATACACTGTAACCACAGCAGCACGCGAGCAGTTCACAAACTGTGGTGTTTCAGAAGTACTGCCAGCCTTGGCCCGAAAGCCGATAATCATCCCTTTTTTCAAATCTGATAAATCTCTTCTTTTATCCATGACAACAACGAGTGATATGTTTTCAGATTGCCTACAGCACATCTTAAATACCCTCTAACCCAGCTCACGACTCGTGCCTTTTTTCATTGGCTACGCGCTGTTGACGTCATATGTAGGAGGTGGTCACAATAATGTGACTCGACTGTGTAGTTTACAATGATGATGATGATGATATAAGATAGAAAGACAGACGGGGACGCAATATTTTGTGGTTGGACCCGGATGCAAAAATGCCTAGTTGCGCCTCTGCTATATACCTTTTGTTCATCTTCCTTCAGAGTCCCCTGATGTGTTACCAATGGACTGCTAAAAGAGCGCTTTCTAAACGCAGACCTAAAACAATGATTGGGCTATGGAAAGCACTGGAAGAACAGTAGAAAAATACCATTACCAATTTTAAAAAATGTCCTGTTATCTTGGAAATCGAAATGTAGCTTCATAGTCGAGAGAAAGAGCTATCAAACAGAACATTTAAGAAAGTAGTAATTTTATTTTAAACATTAATTATACTGCCGGAAAATTGTTCTAAAATGTGTGAAAATCCTCTGTAATGTATAAAGGTAGCCTAGTCGTAATATACACTAAAGTGACAGAAAAACTGGTACAGACGAGCTTATGCAAAATACATAGCAACGTCCCATATGCGCGTACTCGGTTGCGTCAGCCAGTGCGTATATAAAGCGATCATCCTTGCCAGCTGTCAGAGATGTTTTTGGCATGACAACGACCGACAAGTAATAACGATTTAAGCGATTTTCAACTTGGTGTCGTAGTTGGCGCTCGTGAGATGGGCCATAGTATATCGGAGGTAGAAGCGAAGTTCGGATTTTCACGGACGACCATTGCAAGGGTGTACCGTGACTACAAGAATTCCGGCAAAACCTCCAACCTACGATACCAGTGTGGCCATAAAATGACATTGGGTGAACGTGACCATCGTTGGCTGTCAAGAATCGTTTCACGCGAAAGGCGTGCAACACTCTCACAGGTATCATCGGAATTCAATACTGGAGCCTCAACAAGCATCAGCGTCCGGACTGTGCAACGTACCCTGCACGATATGAGCTTTGGGAGCCGACGCCAACTTCGAGTCCCCTTGATGGGTGCACGACATAGAGCTATGCGCCTCTCTTGGGCACGGCAACACCGCCACTGGACACTTGATGACTGGAAACAAGTGACCTGGTCTGACGAGTCGCGTTTCCAACTGTATCGGGCAGATGGAAATATTCATGTGTAGCGCAAACCCCATGAAGCCATGGATCCCGCCTGTCAACAGGGAACTGCACCGCCTGGTGGGAGGGGGCCCGTAATGGTATGGGGTGTGCTCAGCTGGACTTTAATGGGTCCCATAGAACATCTACAAACGTCTGTGACCGGCCAACGCTATGTGCGCATCCTTTCTGACGAGGTACACCCGTTCATGTTCTGCATTCATGCTGATGGGTTGGGCCTGTTCCAACAGAACAATGCACCTCCACACATGTGTCGGGACGCCACATTATGGTGAGAGGAGCATTCATCTGTGTTTGGGGTGTTGCCATTCCCACCCAAGTCCCAAGTTCTGAACGTGATAGAACACATTTGGGATGCCATGCAACGCGCTATCGAACACAGGAATCCGAGACCTCGGAATGTACCCGAATTGTGGAACGCTCTGCAGGAAGTATGGTGTGCATTGCCTACAGCATATTTCCAGAAGCTAGTGGATTCCATGCCCCGTCGTATTTCTGCAGTCCTGCGCTCCCGTGGGGGACCAACCAAGTATTAGACTGGTGTACCAGTTTTTCTGGCACTTCAGTGTAGATATATGTCAGAACCTCAAGATCACAATGGCGAGTCATACTTCGATTATTCCTACACCTTAGCACTTATAATATAGTCTTACATTTTTGATAGCTGTCGTTTAAGGGATAAACTTAGTAGCTAATGCTTCGTTGATAACTTCTGAACAAATATTTCACTTCTGCAATAAGTAAGTGAATGATAATACCAACGGGCAGGGTAAAAGAATCAGCACTTGCATTTAATGAGCACTTGCTCCTTTATTATGCTACTCACGGGCAGTTCAGGTCATCCACACAGTCGTCACATTGGTTCAGCAGAGACATCAAGAATGTAACAACAATATGTGTTTGTCGATTGACATAGATATATAAACTGAGTGGCCACTTTATTATGACCACCTCTCAGTACTTCGTTGGGCCACCGTTTGCCTTTAATACTGCGTCGATTCTACGTGGCATGGACTCCACGAGATGTTGATAGGTGGTTTCTGGAATCTGAGACCATACCTGATGAATAGCGCTTTCCAGGAATGTGAGATTGCAAGGTTGTGGATCCAGCTGTCTGATGGCTCGTTCAACTTCATCCTACAAATTCCCAATGGGGTTGAGATCTGGAGATTGTGGGGCCACTTAAGCAAAGTAAACTCACCGGCATGTTCCTGAAACCAATCCTGTACAATACGAGCACTAAGTCAGGAAGCATTATCTTGTTGAAAGGTAGCCATCGCCATTGGGATAAACCACCCACATGACAGGATTCACTTGGTCCGCAACGATGTTTAGATATGATGTGCCAGTCAGACATTGATCAACACGAATTAAAGGGCCCAAAGCATGCCAGGGAAACATTCGCCAAACCATAACGTTGCCTCCACCAGCTTGAAGTGTTGTAGCAATGTATCTGGGGTCCATGCTTTCGTGCTGTTTCCGCCAAATTCTCACTCGGCCATCGGCATGGTACAACTGAAAACGTGATTCATCGGACCACATAATTTGTTTCCAATTATCGACTGTCCAATCCTTGTGCTCCTGTGCGAACTGGGGACCTTTTCTCTTGCTGACTGCAGACATCAAAGGTGTTCGAACAGGCCTTCGGCTGCCATATCCCATCCGATGTAGTGTACGGTGAACAGTGCGTGCAGAGATCATTTGAAGGGATCCTTGATTAAGATGGTCTGCAATTTGCGGCACTGTTGCCCTTCTGTTGTCTGTTACCAGTCTGGACACTCTCCGTTCCGTCCGAGCAGTCACTAGTTGATGACGACCACACGTTGCAAGTAGAGACCCAGTTTTTTGGCTGACAGTCCAGTCTTTAAACACTTTAACAACAGCTGCTCTGGAACATTTCACGAATGCGGCGGTTTCGGTGATACTCTCTCCATGGCTCCGAGCTCCTACAGTCATCCCACGTTGAAAGTCCGTCAAATCGCATTTTTTACCCATCTCGTCACCCAAAAATCACTTTTACTACTGTCGCAAGCACTAAGCTTTCCCGTTTTATACTAGCCTCGCCCTCTGGCGTCAACAGCATGCAGCTATGTTATGTTTCTCTTATAGGTGTCCGATGACTTTTGTCAATATAGTGTATATTTTAAAAAATGTAGTATCACTTTGTCCGTTCGTTCATCCGTCTGTGGACAGCATATCTCTACAACTATTAACCTGATCAGATTTTTTTGCACATTGGAAAGCAAGATATTTAAGAACGATGATCTTTGCTTTCCGGTTTATTCTGATGCATAACTTCACCGCTAGAGATTCAGATTCTATGGAATTCAAAATACATTTTATTTCATATATTTGCTTCTAAATAACGATTCAAAAAATTCTTTCTTCTCTTCCATGCCATTTATAACGAAGACTCTCTTTCAAGTAATGCATAGATTTTCCGAAAGGGGGCATAATGTTAAATTGTAATTTCTCCGAGATCTCTGCTTCTAAACGTCCTATTTTAAAAATTATTTCTGCATCGAATACATCTCCTAGTGAAAAATGCTCTACACATATTTTCTAATTTTTGGTAGAGAATAATAATTTTGCTACCCGGGGCGTAAGTGCTTATTTCTGTTTCTGACGTATTTGCAGCAAAATCTGAGCTTCTGCAAATTCGACTGAAAAAAGTCTTTCGTGGACTGATACAGCTCGTCTCGGAAATCCTTTGAGAAAACCTTCTGCTTAAAATATTGCGTAGTTTTTACTCCAGGGACATAAATGTATGTCTTATTTTTCTTGATATCTCTGCTTCTAAAAATCCGGTTTGAAAAAACATTTCTTTATCGGAGAGCGTTTCGTGGGAGATGTTATTCTTCATCGGAGCGTGCTTTCGGAGCATATATAATTAAAAAATTTCTTAATGAACAAGTGTGTCACTAGAGGGCGTAAGCTTTCGTTTCTATTTAGAGCATGTTTGAAGCAATATCTGTCTGGCTAAAAACCCGACTGAAAAAATTCTTTTTCGGTCAGTATGTCAAAATATTGTATGCGAATTTCCTTCCCAAAATAATACATAATTTCACCGCTAGGGGCGCAAGTATTTTATCTGTTATTTCTTTTCAATACCTCTGCTTCTAAATATCCGACTTAAAAAAAGAAAAAAACTATCCATTTAACACCGCATACCATTTATCTTCTGGAACACTTTAAGTTGTGCTTGTGCATTTTTTTCTAGTTCACAGTTCTGTCGTTAGGTGGTGGTTGTATACTTCTGTCTGCAGCTGTGCCGTCGCTTTTAAAAACCCTATTGAAAAAGTTCTTTTTTTTTTTTTTTTACATATTGCATTCGCTGCAATAAAGACCGAGAACATTATCTTGTTTAAATAATACAATGCTTTCCCGTTCGGGGAGCAAGGGTCAACCAAAAGTCATTTCTCTCTATCTCTCTGCCGAGGAGACGTCTTTGAAAAAATCTTTTTCCATTGCATAGCTTTTGCTATGAAGAATACTTTTCGCATATTTTCAACTTTTTTCATGTAAAATTCTTCCGCTACGATGCGTAGTGTTATACACTATCTACCAACAAGTAATTGGACACCCCTGCAATCGACGATATCTCCGGTCCTGATACACGCCACTGCCGCCGCCGTTAAATATCGCGTGGGAAACAACAACGCAACCAGTCGCATGCAAGATGCCACGCAGTTCGGAGCTCTCTGATTTCGAGAAAGGTGTAATCGTCGGGTATCACAGAAATGGCCGATCCATACGTGACATAACCAGCAAGTTGAAGTACCCGAAATCGACAGTGGCCTACGTGATTGGTAAGTGGAAGATGAGAGGTCGATGAATACCATCCATAAGGAAGCCCATCTGCTCGGTTATCATGAACGTGCTGCCGCCCACAAGCCTTTGATCCCCATGTCCAATAGCGCCGCTCGGCTAACGTGGTGAAAGTAAAGTCGACAATGGACCGTTGAACAGTGGAAACCGGCTCTCTGGAGCGGCGAATCAAGGTTCACCCTCTACCGTTCGGATGGCAGGGTCTGGGTTTGGCATCTGCCTGGAGAACGCCTCCTGCCGGAATGATTGTACCAACTGTGAAGTTCGGCGGCGGTGGAATTATGCTATGGGGGTATTTTTCCTGGTATGGCACGGGACCCTTGGTCGTAATTCCTGGTAGACTCAACGCCGAGACCTACTGCACCATTTTGGATGACCATGTGCTTCCTACGTTGTGGCAGTTTTACGGGGTGGACCCATGTTACTTTCAGGAATGACAATGCCACCTGTTATGTTGCATGGTTTGGTATGGTAACAATAAGGTTAATCGAATGGGCTGGCCTACGCAAAGCCCGGACCTTAACCCTATCGAGCACCTCTGGGACGAGTTGGAGCGTCGACTTAAGGGGTGCCCCCACCGTCCGAAATCGGTGAAGGAACTCACCTGTCTTCTCCAAGCCGAGTGGAAGAAAATACCGCTAGCCGTCGTACAACGCCTGGTTGAGAGTATGCCCCGGAGGGTCGCAGCTGTAATCGCCGCTCGTGGAGGCTCCACCAACTACTGAAGGTGAATAAACTTCGTTTTTCTTTGCTATCAGAGGTGTCCAATTACTTGTTAGCAGATAGCGTATTATGTTTCCTCTTTTAAATGTCCGATTTGAAAATCTATTTGTCTCTGATTGTTAATTTTGGTAATACATTTTAGCCACTGGTAGAAGTAAGTAGCAGTTTTATATTTCTGGGTCTTTTACCGATTGTAGAAAACCGGTTGATTTTTATTCATAGTCAAAGGAACCGGTTTTCTAACCGGTTCCATTGACTATCAATAACTTTGATATATTTTATTCCCATCGGAAAGGATTCAAAGACGTGCTTATTACGACAGAAAATTCGGTGTCATCTTTTTTGGTTAATTTAATTTTTCCTGTGACTTTTCGAAGATCAATGAAGGGAATAATTCGATGTACAGGGGTTGGGCAAAATAATGTGAACACCTAGGAAAAGATGGTTTTATGTACCTAATGGGGTGTGGGATCACCTTTGGCATTGAAAACCTCCTGTATCCTCTTTATAATTTTTTTTATTGGAGGTTTAACGACCACCGTGAGCAACTCAATGGGCTATAAACAGTCGTCCGTCCCTAATTTAGGGTCACTGGTTCCAGGGAAGGGAGAGAGCCAGTGCCGTAAGACAAACACAACATCCATGCCTCACCGAAATTCGAACCCGAACCCCTTTCGGACGAATGATCAGAAGCCATCGCTTAGACCACTGCGCCACCGAGGCGGCCCTCCTTGGAATGGAAGCATAGAAATCCTGGATAGTGGTTAGTGAGATGTTACACCATTTTTCGTGCAGAAACTGCTCCAGGGCCGTGAGAGATGCAGGAAGAGGATAACGGGATCTTACTCTGTTTTCCAACACAGGCACAGTGGCTCGATGATGTTTAAGTTTGGTGACTAGGGAGGCCAAGCAAGGTGTGGAAGTTCGCCCTGATGTTCGTTAAACTCTGATTGGGCATTCCGAGCTCTATGAATTGGGGCGTTATCATCTTGATAGGTGGCATCCCCTGCAGGAAACAATGTCTGATACACTGGATGGACGTGGTCAGCCAGAATTGTTTCGTACGCTCTGCCAGTCATCCGTCCTTTCAAGGTGATCAGGGGACCTGCCGAAAACCATGATATGACTACCCATAGCATGACAGAACCACCACCATGCTGCACTGTTGGGAGCAGACAGTCTGGGTTTTACGCTTCTGACAGTGTTCTCCACACATAAACACGTCCTGCCGTCGGGAGTAATGTTAATGTGGATTCATCTGACCACATTACAGATTTCCATGCATCGGTAGTCCACCTTGTATGCTCCTCGCACCACTGCCTTCCCCGTTGTGCATTCACCCGAGGTTTTGCAATAGCAGCTTTGCCATGAATATCTTGTTTGTGCAGTTCCATGCGCACGGTTTTCGTTGTTCCTGGGATCTGGAAATACACATTGAGTTCTGCACTAATTTTCGGCACCGTGATCTTCTTGTTACGGGTAACAATCCTCTTTAATGCTTTCCTATCTTTATCGGTCAGGGTCGTTTCCCGGCCACTCTTGTGTTTCGCTGACGAGGTTTTGTCAGGAACACGGTATGCTGTCATAACGCTAGACACAGTAGCTCTCGATACCCCCATTACCCGGGCGACTATTGCAACGGAGGCACCAACTAGCCGACCACCAAAACAATTAGCCTTCTTTCGAAGTCCGTTAAGTCGCTTATTTCGTCGTCACCCTGAAATAAATTTTGCAACAAGACTCTTTAAATGCACTTAAGCAGGAATTTGAGGTTCTAAACAAAGTTGTTACAACCAAAACATATTGGATACATTTCTGTATTGCGGCGTACGCAGCTGCATTAAAAGTCACGTCTCTGAGCGTAGTGTTCACATTATTCTGTCCAACCTACACTAAAGAGCAATTGAATTAGAGACAGCTGGCGTTATGCAAATGTGGCAATGTGGGCGACCCAGTAAACGGAAACGACATGACGTATGCAGCGATCCGACAATATAAGGAGTGATGTGACGGGAATCAGCAAGAGTCGGAAACTCTATGGGTAAGACGAAGGATCTAAGCGCATTTGATCGTGGGCAAATTGTCGGGAACCGACGAATGGGTCACTCCATCTCGGAAGTCGTGTAGGCACTGGGATTTTCACGAGCCACTGTGTCACGGGTGCACCGAGAGTACATCGAATCCGGTAAAACCATCCCTGCAAGGGCCAACTGCCGTGGACAACAGCGTGTGGATGAGCGGGGTCATCGTCGGCTAGCTCGCATTGTAACAGCGGATAGACGGGCCACAGTGCAAGAAATCACTCGGCAAATTAACGCTGGTGCACAAAAACGTGTAAGCAGCCACACCATCCAGAACCATCTCTTCGCTATGGGGTACAGAAGCCATCGTTCCAGGAGGGTACCGCTGCTGACCGCACATCACAGGGTGCAAAGATTAGCATGGGCGCGAGAACATCACCACTGGTCCCTAGACATGTGGAAAAATGTTGACTGTACTGATGAGTCGAGATTCACGTTGGTACATGCGGATGGCAGGATACGAGTACGGCGCAAACCACATGAAGCGATGGATCCTTCTTGCCAGCAGGTTACTCTTCAAGCTGGTGGGGGTGACATTCTCGTCTGTGAACTGTTTACGTGGACTGAAATGGGACCCCTGGTACGTGTGATATCGTCCTACACAGGTCAAAGTTACCGGGATATCCTGGACGACCATTTGCTCCCGTTTGTGCGTCTTCAACATCCCACTGGGGACCTCATCCTGCAACAAGACAATGCACCGTGCCATCGCTTCCGAATTGTATCCGAATGGTTGGATGAACACTCCACCGATGTGACCTCGCTTCCTAGGCGAGCTAGACCCCTCCATCAAATCTTCGTGAACTGTGGGAACTTGTTCAAGGGTCGTGGATCCGTATGGCTTCCCAACGCTTCCGGTGTCTTGTCGAGTCCATGCCGAGAAGAATCGCCGCCATCATCAGGACGAAAGATGGTGCTACACGTTACTAGACAGGTATCTCTAATTCAATTGCTCTTCGGTGTATATATCTGTGTGTTCGATACAAACATGTTTGCATTTAGCGTGATATTTCGATATGATTGTGATGTTTTAGGTTTGGTGGCTGCCTAGAAAATAGTGATAGAAATGAATGTATATTAATGCCATATACGAGTAGTAACTAATGCCAATAATATTTACCTAATATTGAACATTGATGTTCTTAAAATCTTTTTAGACTTTCTAGTTATCCACGAGTTTTATTGTAAACAGGATGTTTATACCATAACTCCAGTGACTCGCAGCTTCGCCTAAAAACTCTGATGACGTTTGAGTAAATACGACAAAACAGCATATACGATCAATCACGTAACAATATGTACTGAAGCAAAACAGAACATGGATAATAACGCAAAGAACTTTACACCAACTATATATAAGATAGTACAACTATACTAGTTATCCGAATTTATTGGCGTAGATAAAATCAAGGTTTCCAAGCTTTCGCACATCAACCAGATGGTTTTCTCAAAGAAGGTAGACAGCAAACTGCAAACTGGATAATAGATCGTTTCAACAATTTGAACGAGGTGACTTGACTTGGCAATAAACGAAAAGATGCGAAAGTAATTATTCAATAAAAACACGAGGTATCATGTTTGTTTTGCACGCGAAATCCTTGAAGGAAAACAAAAGGCATTCATTATTTGAAGAATTGGTTCCAAATTCGTAGTAATTCTAGCGAGACGCTATCATTACCAACGATGAGGCCTGCAATGATAGCGTGTCGCTAGAATTACCACGAATTTAGAATCTATTCTTCAAATAATGAATGCCTTTTGCTTTCCTCCAAGGATTCCGCGTGCAAAACGAACATGATACCTCGTATTTTTATTGAATATTTACTTTCGCATCTCCTCGTTTATTGCCAAGTCAAGTCACCTCGTTCAAATTGGTGAAACCTTCTATTATCCAGTTTGCAGTTTGCTGTCTACCTTCTTTGAGAAAACCATCTGGTTGATGTGCGAAAGCTTGGAAACCTTGATTTTATCTACGCCAATAAATTCGGATAACTAGTATATTTGTACTATCTTATACAGTATAAAACATGGAATAAATCTAACAACGCAGGTTAAGCAATAAATTTGGCCATTTAACACTTGTGGGAAATCTTGTTACGTAACATATGAAATTAATCTGACAATACTGTGTGCAGAATAAAACTGACAAACAAACGTGCAAACTAAATGCGATAAGTTGTGGAATAAATATGACGACACAGAAAAAGCCAATAAAAGAAGAAATATTTCTCCTCTAATTCTGTTAACATTCTAGATGCTATATCTCTTTTGTGTTATTGTCAAACCCTCATAAAACTTATTTTAGAAAAAGTGTAAAAAATCCTACTTTAGTGACAGCTGTCTGAATTGCTGTTATCCATCTTGTAGCCTTTGCCACTATTTCTGTTTGTCAAATATCCAGAAACGTGAATCAAAAGTGCTTAGGTCATTGCTTTTGATGTCATTGTTCGCTGAAAGAATCTTTCTGTGAACGGCCTTTCAAAATCATGTTTGGCAAACACTGTTCACAATGAAGATTGCAGATGAATTTTTTTATGCTGCAGTCTTTCTGCATGATTTGCAAAAACATCAAACCATCAAACACACACAAAAGAAAAGAAAAATGAGACACAGCAAGAAAGTTACCGAGTGTGTTTGGGGCTTAGAAAATCACTCAAGAAGACTGCCTGCAAATAGGAAATCATCCTTAATCATCATTGAGAATAGTATTTCTTAAACAACTCCGATTCACAAAAGGAATCATACAGTGAACAATAGCGTTAGAAAAGATGATGTATGAACTTTTCTGGGTGCCTTTTGGGAAAACGTACGTTCTCATGTCCGTTCATTTGTTCTATGAGCACCAGATCTTGTACTTCCTATTGACGAAAATTTTGAAACGATATACAACACGATGGGGTGTATACAGGGTGTTCATAAACTGTTTTGACAAAAGAAGAGGGGTGATAGTACCCATCAAGACGAATAATATTTACAAGGGAACCTAGGGTCGCATTCCACTCTGAGTGTCAAAAAAGAGTAACTTCGAAATACGTCCAAGCACAAGTAGACACCTCAGACGTCATTTCTTTGGTGCCGGAGAAGTAGAACATCGCTAGAACATCACCGTCAAGCATTTACCGTATGCAAATTTCCAGAGAAAAGATGCAGCATCGACAGTTGCAGCTGATTGGCTTATCAAGGTGCAGTAGACACTTCCTGAATGCCACATATTCCCGCACGATGGATTGGACGTGGCGGACCTGTGGCATGGCCTCCACGCTCACCGGACTTAAACCCGCTGGACTTCTTCTTCTGGGGACACATGAAATCATTGGTGTACGAGACACCTGTGGACTACGTGGAAGATCTCGTCGCGAGAATCGTTGTTGCAGCGGACAGGATAAACACGACACCAGGATTCTTCGAGAGGATGCGGCAGTCTTTCATTCGCCGGTGTGAATTGTGCAACGGCACCCGTGGCTGCCACTTTGAGCATCTACTTTGAGTTTGTCCCTGATCTCCATAAATGGGATTGTGCAACTTATGATGTCGTTCATTCTCTTTCTTTCCACTGTTGAAAATTCAACTTGGACATCTAACTTTACTCTTTTCTGACACTCAAGAGTGGAATGCGACGCTAGGTTCCATTGTAAATATTGTTCGCCTTGATGGGTGCTATCACCCCTCTTCTTTTGTCAAAACAGTTTACGAACACCCTGTATAAACTGTAGATATCCTAGACCAAAAATTACCACTCCTCCTAACTAACACGCCTGCGGCTCAGCTTTTCTTTCTATTTTGAGGTCAGATTTCAGCTTGCGTATGCGCAGATGGACTTTCGTAGTTACATCACATTTTCACCATCGTCAAGGTCGTTTCTTGCTCAAAATGTCACCAGGCAATGTGCTTGGTAAGTTATAATACGCACCGGATAGATCCAAATAGTCGGATTAACATACCGTCTAGGCACGTTAAAAAAATTTCGTTTAAATACACAACCGCTTTTGAAATCATAAGGGCCGCCCCGGTGGCGTGGCGGTCTAAGCGATGGCTTATGACCATTCGTCTAAGATGGGTCCGGGTTCTAATCCCGGTTAGGCATGGATGTTGTGTTTGTCTTACGGTACTGGCTCTTTCCCTTCCCTGGAACCAGTAGCTCTAAATTAGGGAAGGGTGACTGCTTATAGCCCACTGAGTTGCTCACGATGGTCGTTAAACCTTCAACTGAAAAAAAAATAAATCATAAGGAGATTTCATCAGGTGTGATACTTAAAAAGATGAAAAAACAAAAACAAAAAAAAGACCACCCGTTCCACCAGAAAATGACAACTTTCTATACTTTAATCAGAAGAACCTATACCTGTGACTCTGATGACACCCTTCGGGATGACGAAATACAGAAAATTAAGGTTTTGGCTCAAAGGAATAGCTATGATTTAAATACAAATAGACATCCTTTGCACTAAATATAATAGCACTTTCAATTCAACCTTGAAGCCCTCTAAAAAACTATAAGATTCGTCGGCTCTGTACCTTATATACCGGCCATCACTAATTTGTTACGTCAAGCTTGCCTTAAACATTCTTTGAACATTGGCTTGAGCACAAAGAATATCTTCTCGCGTATCAGAAAGGACAGGAACCAATCCAATATTCTCACCTCAGCAGATGTTTACTCGTTCCCTCTGGTTAAAGAAGCCTCCCCTACCGGATGTTATTCAGACCTGGTATATCGGAAGCACTGAAAGAAGATTACGTTGCAGAATTCCTGAACATCTAAGAACTACTAAAAACGGAAGCACCTCAACAGCTTTAGCTAGAACCTGCTTGAGTGACCAATTTACACCGCTTTGGGATCAGATAACCTTAATAACAGGGTATACTAGTGAATGGTCTGTGAGATATAGTGAAGCAATCGTAATATATAAACACCTGAATACCTGTTGTAACGACGGACAACCATTTACACTGCCTCACCCTTTGAGGTTTCTTATTAAGGCAGAAACTTTCATCAACCTCCTTTGGCGACTTCCCCGAAGTAACCTACCAGTGCATCTTTAACTTAACTTATTTGTAACTGCATTCCGTTAATTCTTTTTTGTAATCTGTTCTGTGGCAACAGCTGATCTGTGTCATATACGATTCAACATATCCGAACTCAAGACCTCATTAAGTATTTTCGTAAAGTGTGTGTCTCTTTGATCATCCTGCCACCACGGAGTTATAATGTGAAGTGCTTTTTTTTTTACCTTTTTAAGTATCACATCTGATGATGAAATCTTCTTATGATTTCGAAAGCGTTTGTGTATTTATACGAATAAATTTTAACGTGCCTAGACGGTACTTTAATCCCACTATTTGATCGTTTCTTGCATTCGTCTAAATCTGAATAATATATAATAATAATAATAGTAATACTAATAATAATATTGTTTTCGAAAAACTAAACAGTCGAAATACTTACTATTACCGAATCCATAGTTTTGTAAATATTTACTTTTATGATTAAGAGAGCATGTTTAACTTATGTGGCGATGTGACGTATAGAATAATTTGAAATATACGTAGCTATCAAGCGTAACTTTAACATTTAGTTTTTTTTTTTTGTGTGTGTATGAAATAATACTACAAAAAAGTAGTTCCCCTTTTTTTAAAGATAACTGAAAGTCATTGTCAATTTTAAAAAATGCAAATGAGGTTGCAAAGCATTGTGTTGCTTCGACAAATCAGGATGAAAAATGCTTAATTTGTGCAAAGTCCTCCTACAACAACAACAAAAAAATACAAACCTATTCAGAAAAATAATTAGCTCCAACAGAAAGTAAAATGACTAAATCCCTCGCATCAATGACAAAAAACAAAATTTCACGGCTGCGGAATTCGTTTTAGGATGTACGTGAGTTAGGAAGCCGAGCATTTGTGGTTTAGTGGTTACAGGCGCGAGTTGTCTGTTGAGCGACTTTAAACGTCGTGGGTTCGATCCTTACCTCAGCGAAAGTGTTATCTGGGTAAGGGTTAAAAAGTGCAAGGTCGTCGATTTTGCGGAATCACAGTTTAAACACGGAAAAACCTGAAATGGATTTTTTTCTGAAATAAACGGAATTTCTGTCTACGGAAAATCTGTGAAAATACGGAAGTCACAGTAAACGGGTACTTTTGAAAACGAAAAGTTCTGAAAAACATGGATACCTATCGGCAACTTTGCTGCACGTTATTTTAAGAAATTTTCCGTCAATTCACACCATTTATTTTTTACAGTGTAACTTGGTTACACCAACTCTCTACAACAAAACATGACTGACTAAAAAAAAAACCAACATGTTAAACATCATCGAAACTACTATCGTGACTGACCATGCTTTTATTTCATGCATTCCAGTCATCCCATTTGGCCTTCCATTTCAGCTTAAACGCCTACAGGTTCCTGTTCGTCTCAGTTTCGCAATGATAATCAACAAAACACAGGGTCAATCGTTCAAAGTTTTTGGATTCGACCTCCAAAAACTTATGCTTTTTCCTGGCTAGGTCTATGTTGGTTGCTCCAGGGTTGGCAAAAACGAAAACCTCTTCATCTTGGCTCCAAGTGGAGGAACCCTCAACATCGTCAACTCAGAGGCTTTTCAAAGGTAAACTTACTTGTACTTCGGAAGAATTGTACGTTATACTGATCACAACAAAACAGAAAAATGAAGATGTTTCAAAGATTTCAAATTCGCTGTATTCACAGTGAATAACGTTTGCGGGTTTCAGTTAGTTGTGTCGGCAAAACTATAAATTCTACTCATTTTTTTTTAAATTCGTACTTTTCCTTTCATTTCAGTCAAATATTTTCGTGCAATAATTTTCAGGATAACTTGAAAAAAGTGGCACAGAAGCTAATTCACGTATTTTTTGTTAAACCCTGGCAACTTCGTGTCCACTCCGCTAGAATAAAATAAATTGAAAAGCAGCACGTGTACCTTCTGTGGCAATGACACTGTCGTTGCCACAGAATGTACTTATTGTGACCACCAGCTAATATCTAGAGTTACCGCCGTGTGCAGCGCGGGCAGCAGCTAGACGGGTTAGGAGGTACTCAGTAACGTGCTGGAAGATGTCCACGGGTATGTGGAGCCATGCTGACTGCAGTGCATCTGACAGCTGCTGGAGGGTGCGTGGTGGAGGATCCACAGTGCGAACAACACGATCGAGCTGTCAATTGGGTTTAAGTCTGGGGAATTAGGGGAGTAGTTTGTAGTCTTCATCGTGCTCTTCCAACCACTCTCGGGCATTTCTAGCTGTGTGACACGTCGCATTGTCATGTTGGAAGATCCCATCCGCCCCAGGGAAGTATGGGTGTACGTGGTCTGCAAGGATGGATACATAACTAATTCCGTCCATAGTTCCTTGCACAGGTATGAGTGGACGCAGAGAATGTCACGAAAACATTTCCCAGACCATAACGCTGCCCCCACCAGCTTGTGTTCTTCCAGAAATGGTTGAAGAGTGTTTGTTCTCCTATGTTTCCCGCCTTATATGCCAACGCCCATCCGTTCGATGAAGCAGAAAACATGACTCATCAGAAAAGGCAACCCTTTGCCAATTAGCGGAGGTCCAATTCCGATACTGCCGTGCAAATGCAAGCCTTTTCTGCCGATACACCTTCGTTAGCATAGATGCAGTCCCGATCCGTCTGCACCGGAGCCCCACACGCAGCAAGGTTCGATGAAATATTGTTTTAGACACACTTCCGGTAGCCCTCTGGTTCATGCGGCCAGTCAGTTGCTCATCTGTAGCTTGTCGAACGACCCTCACGCACCTTCGCAGCCGACGTTCACCTCTCACATCAATGGCACGTGGTGCTACGCGGTTTCCACGTCGCTTATTCGCAATGGTGACATTTCTCCAATCACGATACACTTTAACAACAGCAGCACTCGAACAGTTCACAAACAGCGCTGTTTTAGAAATACCGCCACCCTTGGCCCAAAAGCCGATAATCATCCCTTTTTGCAAATCTGATAAATCGCTCATTTTATCCATGACAGCAACGAGTGATATGTTTTCAGAATGCCTACAGCACACCTTATATACCCTCCAAGCCAACTCACGACACGTGCCTTCTTTCATTGGCTACGCGCTGTTGACGTCAAAAGTAGTAGGTGGTCATAATACTGTGACTCGACTGTGTACAATGCTCTCATCAATGTAAGATATCGATTACATCAGGGGAAGTAATAGAAGGACTACATTCTGCAACAATATAATACTGTATATACAGCATAAACTATACAATGTAGCTAAGAGCACGGGTTTAGTTGCATTGTATATCTAGAATAAACTTTACGACAAATGAAGTGGGAAATCTTGGGGCATAAAAATAAGACTCGCAATAATACGCAAGGAGCAATAATTGGGTTGTATAAATTTTCTGGGTGCGATTTCATTTCATTTTTATGATATTTTATACATTACTTCAGTGTCATTGAAACATGCTTTGCTGTTTAAATGCGTAAAATGAATTGCCATAATCATAACGATAAAATATAAGGAGTGAAAAGTTTCAGTGCTGTAAAGCAGAACATGATAGTGCTCACAAAAAAAAAAAAGACAAAAAAAAAAAAAAAGGGATATTCCTTATGCGAAACCGAAATAGCAGTTACATAACACACAAAGACCAGAACACAGCTCAATGATTCCCGTTAGTAGAATGAAATATATACCGAGAGCCATAGACCATATCTAATAGCAGCACTGATGAGATAGGAACAAGTGGTTCAACTACTATCATCATTACTTCCTTTCCCACGGATAATTCATATTCTCAGAACGCCGCAAACTTTTTGATTGCATTTCGAGTATTGAGAGATCATTCCCGAGGTATTTTACAACATAACTCGCCACATGTGACGAACTTGTGTGTGAAAAACTCATTACGCTTGTCGCAGGCTAATTCTTTGGCTGAAGCGATCCGTGTTTAGATTTCCCATTGTCACCATTCTCTCGTTTATATTTTACTCTTGAAATTCGACACCAAGGAAGAAGTACGTAAGTTACATTCCGTTCAACACACGGGATATTACAGAAAATTACGACC
Organism: Macrothele yani; assembly: GCA_039090855.1. Taxonomy (NCBI): domain Eukaryota; kingdom Metazoa; phylum Arthropoda; class Arachnida; order Araneae; family Macrothelidae; genus Macrothele; species Macrothele yani. The sequence continues at coordinate 140,577,455 of CM077013.1, read as the reverse complement.
CTACTGCAAAATAATCTTTTTATAGAGAAACTGTTCCCCTATTAACAATGAAGTCAACGGGAAAACTCAGTAAAATCAGGTCCAGGACCCCGTGCGGGTGTTAAGCCTATTTTTATCAGACAATTTTAACACAGAACTTTGCAACGCAGTAACCACGGTAATCCCCGCATGGATGTTGAGCCTATTTTATCAGACAATTCTAACACCAGATTTTACAACACAACAAACACTATGGTCTCCGTATGGATGTTGAGCTCATTTTATCAGACAATTATAACAAAAAACTTTACAACATAGTAACCGCAATAATCCCCGCATGGGTGATGAGAATATCTTATCCGACAATTCTGGCACCAGACTTTACAACACAGCAACCAATATGGTCCTCATATGGGTGCTGAGTTTATTTTATCATACAATTCTAACACAAGACTTCACAGCACAGCAACCACTGTGGTCTCCGTACGGGTGTTGAGCTTAGTTTATCAGATAATTCTAACACCAGATTTTACAACACAGCCCTATTGTCCCCGTGGGTGTTGAGCCCATTTTATCTGACAGTTCTAACACCAGACTACAACACAGAAACCACTTATTTCCCCACATGGGTGTTGATCCTATTTTATGAGACAATTCTAACATCAGAATTTATAACGCAACACCACTGGTGCCCGTATGGGTGTTGAGCCCATTTTATCAGACAATTCTAACATCAGAATTTATAACGCAGCACCACTGGTCCCCGTATGGGTGTTGAGCTCATTTTATCAGACAATTCTAACAAAAAACTTTGCAACATAGTAACCGCGATAATCCCCGCATGGGTGATGAGAATATCTTATCCGACAATTCTGGCCCCAGACTTTACAGCACAGCAACCACTATGGTCCTCATATGGGTGTTGAGCTTATTTTATCATACAATTCTAACACAAGACTTTACAGCACAGCAACCACTGTGGTCTCCGTACGGGTGTTGAGCTTAGTTTATCAGACAATTCTAACACCAGATTTTACAACACAGCCCTAGTTTCCCCGTATGGGTGTTGAGCACATTTTATCTGACATTTCTAACACCAGACTACAACACAGAAACCACTTATTTCCCCACATGGGTGTTGATCCTATTTTATGAGACAATTCTAACATCAGAATTTATAACGCAGCACCACTGGTCCCCGTATGGGTGTTGAGCCCATTTTATCAGACAATTCTAACACAAAACTTTACAGCACAGCGACCGCGATAGTCCCTGTATGGGTGCTGAGCATGTTTTATAGGACAATTCTAACACAAAACTTTAGAACACAGCAACCACTGTGGTCCCCGTATGGGTGTTGAGCTTATAATACCAGACAACTCTAACATCAGACTTAAGATACAGTCGCAAGGAGTAAGCGAGGACCCCGTGGGGGGCATTCACCCTTGGTATTGAAAAGCTGCCAACTCTACAATGGGTTTATCTTATCTCGCAATGGTTAAACCTCTGAAACACGTCGCTGCCACACAATTGATTTGCTGGTGACAATTGTGTCGACAGCAGTTCGCGCATGCGCTTTAAGAATAGAAATGACCACCTGCTAGGGAAGGCAGTCTTTCATTTTGCTCTGCCAATCGCGCAGTTGTATCTCTCAACTGAACTGAAATCAACTGCTGCTTCCATTTATTATGCTTATCTTAATTTATTCAATGTTTGTGATTGGAATCAGAAGGTCCTTTGTTTCTGATTTCATTCGGACTCTGTTAGAAAGTAACAGCGAATCGTAACTCAGGCTGAAAGCATCAGATTGATTTGACACACTTGTGAACCTTGGGTTTTTTTCTCACCTTTGCACAGCGGCTTCTCCGACGGATCAGTCGGAGGCAAGGCATATAGTAGCGTCAGCTCGTAAGGGAAAAAAATAAACTTACAAAATTAAACTTTTAGTCGAAAAGAAAATGCGAAAGTTACCTCACTTTCTATTCATTTTAATGTTGACCGAAACATTAAAAATGCAGCTATAGAATTTCGGAACACTAACTGTATTTGTTCTAGTCTCGTCTTACAGTTATTTGCAAAAGTTTAAGACCACCTGTCAATTTATTGAAAATTAAGTTTTTCAAAGAAACAACTAATTACTAGTCAGAGATATTTGAAAAAATGACACCACAGATGAATACTTACATTCTTTAGAACACAGAAAGACCAAAATCAGTACTTTGTGTGGCCATCTTTGTGTTTTAGAACGGACAGAACACGATGTGGCATACTCTCAATGAGGGATTTGCAGAAGTCACTTGAAATGTCTTTGCACCACACGTACTTTATCGCGTCAATCAAACCTTGGGAATTTGATGGCTGCGTTTCTGTTACTTTGTCTTTTAAATTGGTCCACACATTTTTGATGGAGTTAAGGTCGGGTCTATTACCGGGCCAGTCAAGCCCAGTTATGGTTTTCCTCTGCAGGTAGTCCTTTATTGTCTTTGATCTATGGCATAGAGCACCATCATGCATAAATATTGTGCATCTGTGCACTTGCATATGAGTTAATAGCTTATCGCCGCCCCGGTGACGCATTGTTCTAAGCGATGGCTTCTTGTCATTCGTCCGATATGGGTCCGGGTTCCAATCCCGGTGAGGCATGGATGTTGTGTTTGTCTTACAGCACTGACTCTCTCCCTTCCATAGAGCTAGTGGCCCTAAATTAGGGACGGACGACTGCTTATAGCCCACTGAGTTGCTCACGGTGGTCGTTAAACCTCTAATAAAAAAATAACAATAACAGCTTCTCACGTAACATTTCCACATGAAAAGGACCAGTCGTGTTAGTGTCTGTCGGCAAAAAGTATAATGAAGCAGTACCGGATGCTGACATAGCATCCCATATCATCTGACTAGGCGGATGTCACACGGTGCTAACGGTATATTTTTCTTCAAACCTTTTGCATTTTGGTCGTCAAACATATGCTTCACGTGATTCAAATTGACGGACAGTTGATTCATCAGGAGAAAGAACTTGATTCCAATTTTCATCAGTCTACGAATAATGATGCTTTGCAAACAGGAGGCTCTTCTTTTTCATGACAGAGGTTAGTCTAGGTTTATGTGCGGTTTTATAAGACTTTAATCCAAAATCTTTGCTAAGACGTTGGGAAACAGTGCTAATACTAATATCAGATCCTTTTGAATGTATAAAGACCTTGATTTTCTTGCACGAACTCCTTGTAGAATGCATAACTATTCGCCTTATGGTATTGTCATCACGTGGGGTTGTTTTCCTTGGACGTCCACTTCTCTTTCGGTTGTTAAATTCACCTGCATCTCAATATTTCATGATCGTATTATAAATAGCAGACTTGCTCACATTCACCTTTCTTCTTATGTCACGTTCTCAGTATCCTTCATGATGTAAAGTCACTATTTGTGCCCTCTGAGTAACACTTAAAGACGCCTTTTTGGCCATTTTTGCTATATAGAAAATACTTACAAAAACTCTCCCAGCTTGAAAACCAGAAGCTAACTGACGCTAGCACACTTCCCCGAACTCTATCAAGAGCTGTTGCTGTGGGACGATGTAACACCGATAGGAAATTGAGTAATACCGACGGTAGGTGAAGCAATCGTCAGAAATCTGATACAAATTGTGGTCTTAAACTTTTGCAAATGACTGTATATTCAGGCTCAACTTATTTGTGAATGAAGGTAAGGTAATTCAGAAATTTAACCCACGCGACTTATACTCTATATCGATTTATAAGCCGAAAAATACGATACATCAACTTCGCGCGCATAGTTGATATTTCAGCTTAAGTTTGTGGTGTATAACGAAGTAAATTTCTCCGTCATTTTTGTCCACGCCGGGGCTCGAAACCGGTTCCCCTCTTTCCGGAATAAATCGCTCTACCAATTGAGCTACGTGGACGTTTGTTCTGACTGCTATCTGCCTTTATGTCGTGCGCGTCCTGGTGGCAGGTACGTCACATCTCCTCCCCCAAAGAGGGCCGGGGGCATGGCCCACGGGTCAGCCGTGACTATGAATCGTCATAGGCAGCCATCCGCTGAAGCGCGTACTTGAGAACTCCTAGTCAATTTGGTGTGTGGAATGCAACGTCACACACATTTATTTTTCAAAGCGCTGGAGAAGGGATTCTCTTATTTTTCCTATCTCGCGGTGTAGAAAGAACATCACAATATTGCGAGATTTTGAACAGCCGGGTCATCCAAAAAGTTCGGGGGCCATTATAACGAAGTAAATTTCTCCGTCAGTTTTGTCCACGCCGGGACTCGAAGTCGCTCTACCAATTGAGCTACGCGGACGTTCGTTCTGACTGCTTTCTGCCTTTATGTCGTGTGCGTCCTGCTTGCAACGTCACATGGATTTAGCTGTAATCTCGCAATGTTTTAAATTCTGATAGTTTGAAGCACTGTTGTATGTTAACACAACGTCTTTAAGCATACTTAGTATCGGTCCAGGGATCAATAAGCAAGAAAGGCAAGCAATTAAACTTACAACTCCTTAATAATCTCCTGGCTAGTACACTCTAGTAATAAATCCTGCTTTCACGTTTCATAAAGATTCTCGTAGATCTCACAACAGGATGTCCGTACACAAGGTCACTTCAGTATTCACATACACCAGTGCTCAAAATGAAAGCAACAACCACAAAAAATAAAAAATTAGTTAACCGGCAATAACTGAAGAAGTGATGAATATACGGAAAGAAATACAAAACTAAGATCTATATCTGTAGTTAAGTGTTTCACACTTGTGAACACAAAAGATCTAAGATGTATGCAAATGCGGCCAAATTATGGGCCCGTGAAAGAAATCAGTGAAATAAGGCACGAAACATTATCACATAAATTAGCAAAAACATGTTATCACAGTCTTTAATATGGAATGTGATCACCACGGACGACGATTCAAATATTACAACGCCGGACCATGCTTTGAGCGAGGGTGTGCACAAGAGCCGCCTGTGGGATTAAGTCCCATTTTTCCAGGAGTGTACATCATAAGGCGTGTAGAGCTGTATATAGAAGGAGGAAGGGAGAGAGAGAGAGAGAGAGAGAGAGAGAGAGAGAGAGAGAGAGAGAGAGAGAGAGAGAGAGAGAGAGAGCAGCAGCAGCAGCAATTCGTCAACCTAAAATGTCCCAAACATGCTGAATCGCATTCAGATCTGGTGATCGTACCGACCAATCCATACGCATCTATCATGGATTCCATTTTGAACATCTGGGCGGCTACCATCTGTGCTCAACCATGCGTCAAGTCCTGGACAATCAACTCCATAGATTGATTGTCCAGGATTTGGCCCATGGTTAGCGCATAGCTGGTGCAGCAGACACAGGGTGCTGGCTCATTTTTCCTCTCAAAAAGATTCGCTGCGATTTCCCCAGAAATGTGTAACGTCAAGTTTTGTGAAATAAATTTTGCATGCAACGTAAGATTGGCATATTTTGTGCGGGATACATACCTCCGTGAGTAACTCAATGGGCTAAAAACAGTCTCCCGTCACTAATGTAATGCTACGGGTTCCAGGGAGGCGGCGAGCAACACACCATCCTGCCCCAGCGGGATTTTTTTTTTTTTTTTTTTTTGGATTGGAGGTTTAACGACCACCGTGAGCAACTCAAATGGGCTATAAGCAGTCGCCCGTCCCTAATTTAGGGTCATTGGTTCCAGGGAAGGGAGAGAGCCAGTGCCGTAAGACAAACACAACATCCATGCCTGACCGGGATTCGAACCCGGACCCCTTACGGACGAATGATCAGAGGCCAACGCCTTAGACCACTGCGCCACCGGGGCGGCCCAGCGGGATTGGAACCCGGACGAATGATTCGCAGCCAGCACTTTGCACGGCTCGGATACCAGTGGCGAAAAACTGGTGTATTAAATATAGCATGGTAATGCAACTTTTGAAACTTCCTGGGGGACGAATTCACGGTGCACAACTCCAAGAATTCGAAGAACACGATGAGCATGCTTTTGGTTGCGCTTCGGGCCTGTCGGGCCTTCTTCGGTCGTGGATATGCCTGACTCTTCCACTGCGACGACTGTTGTTTGGTCTCCAGGTCGTAACGGTATACCCAAGTCTCATCCCCAGTGATGACCCGCGACAGGAACGTTGGTTCATTCACCACCTGCTGACGAAGATCCTAACAGAGTTCGACACGTAGCGCCTTCTGTTCGGGGTTCAGAATCTTTGGCACAAACTTTGCAGCAGTGCGGATGCATGCTCAAAACCCACGTCAGAATTTGCCACTCAAAACACCTCTCACGATAGAGTAGCACTCAAAACACCTCGCAGGACTCATTGCTTCATTGCCATAAGCCAAACGCAACATTTCATGCGTCTCCGTTACCGATTTGCCGAGTTTGACGCAGAATTTGATGTTCGCTCGCTGCTCTAGTTTGCAGTCCATACCGAAACCCCAGCAACGGTGTTCCGCACGTGGTCACCAAATATCCTGTAGCACAGCTCCCGATGTTCACAGAACGACGCCACTCGTCGCAATGACTCATGAAGTTCACTGCTGTCGACCGCTGCTCGCGCATTCACGTGCTGCCATCTGTTGGCGCGCTACGTACCTAGTCTCGGAACTTTTTGATCGCACTACGTATAACGCGATATTTTTATATCTAACTTTCATAATAATGTAAGTTGCGAGGTAATGGAAAATGCGCAAAATTATGCACTAAGGAACATTTTGTTGCATGGAAGAAAACATTGGTATACGCCTCTATAATAATTTTATATCTTTCCTTTGATATAAAATATGAAAAATATATATTTTTATATTTTTCCTTTTTTTGGATGGGGATGGGGATTTATGGTGTGTGACGTACTGCAGAGGTAAAACACGTGTCAAGACGACAAATCTTCAGCTGTACATTCTGTCCGTGTAGCTCAGTTGGGAAAGCAACTTACTCCGGAGGGAGGGAGCGCGGTTTTGATATCCGTCACGCACAAAGTGGTTGGATTATTTGCACAAAGTGATTGTATTTTGCATCAAAACAATGCCACTGCACATGGTGCTATTCTTACCCAGCAGGTGTTCCAAACTCTAGACATAGAAACATTGGCGCAACAGCCGTATTTACTGGATCGGGCACCGATTGACTTCCACCTATCCCTGAAGCGAAAAAACAACTTCGTAGGTATCGTTATGCATCAAATGCTGAATTGAATAATGCTGCAATGAGTATCCTGAACTAAATGTCGAGGAAGGACTTCGAACACACCTTCCGGAAGTGGATTGAAAGGAGAGACTGGTGCATTCAGGTAGACGGAGAATACTTGGAAAGTATGCAAGTGTAAGTATGTTTACTGCATTACTTTTCTGCTCCATGTAAAATCACTCTCGTTACTTTTGGAAATATTCTCGTAAGTTAATTTTTTTCTACCTGTGCAAGTTTTTAATGTTTTCCGCCACCAGTTGTTTTGCCCAGTGACCGCCCTGCAGATTATTTTGTGGCACCACGATATATGTTGCAGACTGATAAGGAACGTTTTGCTATGGGGGTGTATATACTGTTTTACCCCGCTGAATGAACGAATTTATACTATGCACTTCTGCCCCATGCGTTTTGAAATTGCATAGTTGGCGTACCCTGAGCTGATACACAGAGGGTGTTCAGAAAGCAATGCCTGCATCTACAGGGTATTTGTAAACTGTTTTGACAAAAGAAGAAGGGTGATGGTACCAATCAAGACGAACAATATTTACAATGGAACCTAGGGTCGCATTCCACTCTTGAGTGTCAGAAAAGAGTAAAGTTAGATGTCCAAGTTGAATTTTCAACAGTGCAAAGAAAGAGAATTAACGACATCATAAGTTGCACAATCCCATTTATGGAGATCAGGGACAAACTCAAAGTAGATGCTCAAAGTGGCAGCCACGGGTGCCGTTGCACAATTCACACCGGCGAATGAAAGACTGCCGCATCCTCTCGAAGTCTCCTGGTGTCGTGTTTATCCTGTCCGCTGCAACAACGATTCTCGCGACGAGATCTTCCACGGAGTCCACAGGCGTCTCGTACACCAATGATTTCATGTTGCCTAAGAAGAAGAAGTCCAGTGGGTTTAAGTCCGGTGAGCGTGGAGGCCATGCCACAGGTCCGCCACGTCCAATCCATCGTGCGGAATATGTGGCATTCAGGAAGTGTCTACTGCACCTTGATAAGCCAATCAGCTGCAACTGTCGATGCTGCGTCTTTTCTCTGGAAATTTGCATACGGTAAATGCTTGACGGTGATGTTCTAGCGATGTTCTACTTCTCCGGCACCAAAGAAATGACGTCTGAGGTGTCTACTTGTGCTTGTTGGACGTATTTCGAAGTTACTCTTTTTTGACACTCAGAGTGGAATGCGACCCTAGGTTCCATTGTAAATATTCTTCTTCTTGATGGGTACTATCACCCCTCTTCTTTTGTCAAAACAGTTAACGAACACCCTGTATATACATACAAGCGCAGTGACAATGTATCAAATTGAAATAAAACAAAAACAAAGCTCAGAATTTCTACTTTAGTTCACATATTTTATTTTTCTGCATAGTCCACCTCACTCTAAACCCCGATAGCACATTACATCGATTCGACGTTAAATTTTTGATCGATTTTTGGTCATTATGAAACGTCGGAAATTGAAATCTATGTCTACTTTTGTTACGTCTTTTCGACGTCGAATTTTAAACCTATTAAGTCGATATCAAGTCAACAGTAGACGAAGATTCGACCTTAATACATCGTTACTATGTAGTGCAGACGTCGGTTCTACGTTGATATTACGCAGTTTATTCATCGATTCTAGCACTGTTGTAATGTCGAAACATCCATGTTTACTCTGCAATTTAGATGTTGAAACATGAAATTCTAAACTTTTAATCGTGGCATAAAATGTAGAATGTATTCATATTTGTAGTACGAATTTTTTTATTGAAGCTATATCGACCACCGTAAGCAACTCAATGAGCTATAAGCAGTCGCCTGACCCTGATTTAGGGTCTTCCAGGGAAGAGAGAGAGACAGTGCCGTAAGACAAACGCAACATCCATGCCTCACCGGGATTTGAACCCAATTCCTTCGTGGACGAATGATCAGAAGCCAGCGCTTAGACCACTGCTCCACCTGGGCGGCGTAGTACGATTCTACGACCCTGTCTACGATGAAAAGATCGTATAATTTTTTTTATTGGATGTTTAACGACCACTGTGAGCAGCTCAATGGGCTATAAGCAGTCGCCCGTCCCTTATTTAGGGCCACTGACTCCAGGGAAGGGAGAGAACCAGTGCCGTAAGACAAACACAACATCCATGCCTCACGGGATTCGAACCCGTACCCCTTTCGGAAGAATGATCAGAGGCCATCGCTTAGACCATTGCGCCACCGGGGCGCCTTTTTTTCTTAGTGTTTCAACATCCAAGTCTTTTCTGACGCATTTGAAAAGACACACAATTCTAAAAAAATTGACAGAATGTTTGGTGGTCTGTCAGCATGGCGCTGACCTATCCCTAATTCGGATATGCGTACGTACAAATTATATATCTTAAAAAGTAATTCTACTTAAAGGAACGAGACTCAACTTCTTATAAACATACTTAAGCAAAGAAAACAAATTTTAACTTACCGGCGAAAAAAGAGACAGGTAAATAAGAATCTCGTCTTACAGCATAAATGATACAACCCACCAAACCCAGCACCCAAAAAGTTTGTTTGGCGTAATGGGTGCAAAAGCACATGCGCGCGATGCTTACAGATCGCATAAAAAACATCGATTATTCGACTTAGTGGAACTAAAGAGATAAACTGTGTAAAACCGTCTACATGCATACTAAAATTCAATGTAATGATTTTCCTTGACTCATCGATTTTACGTCGGAAACAATGCCTCGACGTAATATCGAACTGGTAAACAAAAATCGACGTCGATTCGACATTACTGTGCTACCGGGGACAACACGTGCAGAAATGCAGAATGAAAATAAACCAGCACAGAACGGATGAATATTAGATGGTAAACGTAACAATAGGAAGATGTTTTCGGAGTAGGGCCTTGGAAAAATTTCATTCAAGGTTAAATGATCAGAGGAACTTTCGGCGACAGAGAACAAATGACTAGTTCTTCGTTCCTGCGACGTATTCGGAAAGGTCATGGAGGTTAGCCATAACAGCATATCGTTTTGCGTATATCTCAAACCACAGTTTCCCACAATTTCATGCATCCATTGCACGTAATAGTGTATGCGGCTAACTAAAGTATTTACAAATATTCTGGGGGAATCAAACACCGCAACGGAAGGTCGATTTATCTAAAGTCAATACAAGAACACACAGGACACAAAATACTCCCGTACATTTTACTTCACCTTTCTCAGAAGGACGTGTCTGGCGCTCTTTGGCCAAACCTGGCCCTTGCGCCACTAAAATCAATTAACTAACTAACTAACTAAAGTATTTACAAAAGAAGATATTAAAATGCATAACTTTGTTTTTCAGTTGAAATGTTCGGCAAATTTATTCACACTCTGTTCATTTCCATTTTTCTGTACGCTCCTTAGACTATAAAATTACGGCCCTGGTATGACTATCTGAAGAGCAAGCCCCCTCCCTACCCTTCCGGTAGCTACGGCCCTGACCGTTAGTGTGTTAAAATACATTTGCGAAAAATGGCGATAAGTTACGGACAAGAATCATCCGGAAAAAATTTACCGAGGTTCAAAGATTTCGTTGTTGTTATTTTTACATAGATTACTGGAACAATATGAAGGTACGATTTCTGTCCGCAAATCATTTATCTAGTTTGCTAGCTGCTGATAAGATGACGCATATCACAGTTATTCGATGTGTGACAGCCTTTGAACTTGAAAGGTAACCCGTTCAATATCAGCATCATGAGAGATGAAGAAACAAGCGATTTCCGCGGAGATATTAAATTACGCAGTAATCAGACTGAATACTTTTATTGACTTGGAGTTTCTGAAAAAAAAAAAAAAAAAGAAGAAGAATTACCGTGTACACTGAGACGCCAGTTCCTTAAGTACACCTGCCCTTGTCGCATAACACGCAAGAAGGTAGGTGAGGTAAAAATGTACTAGTTGTGTGAGTGCATACCTAGTGCATTCTTACACACTAAGTAATTAAAACAACAAAAAACATGTACAAACAGCAGATAGCCACACCGGTGGCGCAGTGTTCAAAGCCATGGCTTCTGATCATTCGTCCGAGATGGGTTCGGGTTCGAAATCCGGTGAGGCATGGATGTTCCGTTTGTCTTACGGCGCTGGATCTCCTCCTTCCCTGGAACCAGTGACCCTAAATTAAGGACGGGCAACTGCTTATAGCCCACTGAGTTGCTTACGGTGATCGTTAGACCTCCAACCAAAAAAAAAAAAAAAAAAAAAAAACAGCAGATAAAAATTAACGCACAGGTAAAACACTGGATGTTAAGCAAAACAAAAGTGTGCACAGTAGGAACCACTGACGTACCACAAAGCTGAGTCAGTCTGTACACTGCAGAGAAAGCATGAGAGTTAAAATAAGGACAGATAAGATTGCTTATAGTCAGGGTCGTCGTCAAGCGGATGCGAGGGTGGGCTCAAGCCCACCCTACCGCCCAACCCAGTTCAAAATGAGAAATTTTTCAATACATTTAACTTTAAAATACAATCTGGACTTTGCCACGTAATACGTCTTGTGTTTTAGTTCATGAAGCCCTACGTATAAAGCTACACCAGCGCTCTTAGGTCTGCCCTCGGATATCGATGGTATCTCCATATAGCACTGATATTCTAGGATATCGATGGTAATATCCCCAGGAAAGTAAAAATACAGGAGTGGCCCAATACTGCTTTGTAAGAGAGGAGTGCAAGGCAAAGTCCCTGGCTTGAAGGAAGGGAGTTAAGGAGGGGGGGGTATTGTGCCTATGTGGCACGACATTAAAATTTCATTTAGAAAAACAAAGTGACCTTTTCTTTTAAGTTGTTCAAGTACAGTACTATTTTCGTAAGCAGAAATGCAAAATTTGGAAAAGCAATTTAAGACAATGCATTCAAAACAAGGAAAAAGTTGAAGGCGACATTCTAATTAGCAACACGTGTATAAGAGAACATAAGGAAAGAGAACAGAGTAAATGATCAGAGGAAATGCCTATATAACTTTTAGGTTTTTCGTCAATTATAAGATAAACTCATGAAAGAAATACGGGATTACACCATATAATACAAATTTTGAAGATGATAATCCAATTTTTGGTGTACATGTGACAAGGATGGTAAGTCAGATAATATCAGTAAACTTAAACATTTCATCGTCCTGGGGCGTCTCTTGAACCCGCGTCTCCCAGATAACGGCCGGGTATGCTTTCTTTCTTACATGATTTATCTGCTCCTCCGGGCAATCACGGGATAGGATTCTCAACCTCCAGATTCGCTAAACATGAATACCGGTTGCTTCGACTAGCGAATCCTATGATGGTTATATTCAAATTAATCAGAAACTTGAGACTTGGTCGTTCTGGGTGGTGTAGTGTGGTTAGCATACCCGGGCGTTATCTGGGAGACGCGGATTCAAGTCCCGCTCCAGGACGATGAAATTTTCAAGTTTACGGATATTATCTGACTTATCATCCTTGTCACATTTACACCGAAAATCGGATTGTCATCTTCAAAATTTTTATAAGAGAACCTGCTTTTGAAATTCCTGCACTTCGCTTGTTTGTTGTATATTATTTCACATCTTATTCGTATTCCATCGTGAGGCATGCAACTTCCAACATAACACTTGTATAAGAGAACATATTAGCCAGAATGAATCACTTCTTCACTTCAGAATAACTTGTGGCACGGATAACGATGGTACCTCGATATACCATCGATATTCAAGGATATAGATGGTAATATCCGCAGGACAGTGAAAGTGCAGGAAGTGGCCCAAGACTGCTTTGTAACAGAGGAGTGCAAGGCAAAGTCGCTCCCTTGAAGGAAGTGAGTTAGGGAGGTGGGAGGTATTGTGCCTATGTGGCACGACATTAAAATTTCATTTAGAAAAACAAAGTGACCTTTTCTTTTAAGTTGTTCAAGTACAGTACTCTTTTCGTAAGCAGAAATGCAAAATTTTGAAAAGTAATTTAAGGCAATGCATTCAAAGCAAGGAAAAAGTTGAAGGGGACATTGTATTTAGCAACACTTGTATCTTACATCAGTGGCGTAACTAGTCAGATTCGTGTGTGTGTGTGTATTCAGGTGGAGAGGGTGAGGACTTCACGAATTCCTTTGTAGCGGGTAGTGAAAAGCGTTAAGAATTAGTTATTTCGGTGTTTTTTAATTGCTCAGAAGCTTGCCCCACCAAAAATAATGCTTGTCCACCTGTCGCCTATCCAGATTTCGAAGTCTAGCGACGTCCCTGCTTACAATTATAATAATCTTAACAGTACGCAATACAAATGATAGAACAGCAGAAACTACCATAGCACATAAAATGCACGACATACCCGAAAAACGTACACGAGCACAAACGTAGTCATGGGAAGACCGTGACGAGGACTGCATCTGAATTAGCAACCAGAAGTGCAGCCCAAAATCAGTATAATCAGTAAACAGTAATGTGTTACTTTCATGAAGAGTCGCTGTTGAAAGAGTACGTACATTATGAGAGAGATCATAATTATATTAGGTGTACAAATAAGTTTGAAAGCGTTTTTTCTGTGACGTATACCACTAATTTACAAATCCGACATTCTCCCGCGTTGTTGTCATGTGACCGTAACTGGTCCAGAGTATAAAATGTGACACAGAAGTTTGCCCAACAGTAAGACGCAGTTGCACATCGGTAGGTGAAAGATGGCAAGCGATAGTGCATTTATTCGACACTGCATTCGTTACGAATAAGCATGTGCTTCGATCTGTTCTGTTCTGGGGGAGAATATTGTTGCGACCTTTTGGTCTTCAGATATCAGGATGCCAAATTAATTCCGGACTGCGATTCGAATCACTGGATCCGCCAATAGTAGGGGATGAATGGGGATGACGATTCCATACTGCAGTGGTTGGCATTCGAACCCAACTTCGCTTGTCGTCGCTTCTCATTGGAATGACCACTGCCCACTTGCAGACTTCTTAATTCCTCTGTAACTTTGTTTTCATTGGGCCAACCAGTCGCTAATTTCCATTAGGCTCCAGCCTAGAAATTACTGCTTTATCACGCGGATTTAGGCATTCCGCTGTCTTTATGGCAAATCTGGCATATCCAGCTGCCTCGAGTTGTCCTCCGTTTCTTACCAAATAAAGGGAAATTCGCTGCTTTATTTATCCCAATTCATATAGCAGATCCAAGGCATCCAACCCAGCCTTTCACATCGGAGAGCGTACAGACAACTACACTTTCTTCCTTATTTTCACGCTAAGTGCGAAATCTTATTTTTCTGCACGGACCACCCAGAGAGCAATTGTTCTCGAAAATGCCCCAAACAATCGACGAATTTACGACTATTCGCTAAACCTTTTCAAGTGGCGCTCTTCGATACGTACCTCTTTCCCTCTCCGTGTTGCTTAGGCTGCCCGTGAGCTGTAACCTTTGATTTATGACCTAACAGAGCTATTCTGAGACCACCCAGCCAGAGGGAGAATTCTTCGCCTCTTTTCTTTCCAATCCCCAAATAAAACTTTCTCAGCTGTTTACACTTTTAAACTCCAATCAAGTCTCGACCATAATTAATACTTAATTAATTTCATACATCCACCACGCCCATTAATTAATAAATTAATAGCGGGGGTGGGTCGTAACAATATTATTGTATCGGAAAGCACGTGTGAGTTTTGGTTTAGACGGTTTAAAGCACGTGATTTTGATGTTAGCGATCGAGAACGTAGCGGCGCCCCACAGAAGGTTGCACATGAGGAACTGCAAGCATTGCTGGATAAAGATTCGTCTCAAACGCAAAAAGAACTAGCTGAACAACTGGGAGTAACTCAACAACCCATTTCCAATCGTTTACGCGCAATCGGAAAGATTCAGAATTAAGGAAAATGGGTGCCACATGACCTGAGCCAGAGAAACAAGGATGAGCGTGTCCTTAAGTGTTTGAATCTGTTGAATAAACAACACAGAAAGTCTCTCCTGTGGAAAATCGTTACGGGTGATGAAAACTGGATATGGCACGACAATTCCAAACGCAAAGGACACTGGGTAGACCCGGTGAAGCAACGACTTCGACACCGAAACGTAATATTCACTCCAAAAAAGTTCTGCTGTGCACTGGCGGGATAAGAAGGGTGTGCTCTATTACGAACTATTCGAATAGGATAAATCTGCCGGAATCGTCCATTCACTGGCAAAGGATTGCGTCCCGTGGAATTACTGCATGACAACACTTGTCACGAAATCGGTCAAGGAAACGTTATTGACGCTTGGCTGGGAAGCTTTGGAGCACCCTACGTATAGTCCCGAAATAGCCCCTTCAGAATATCATTTGTTCCGATCGATGCAACATGCTTTACCTGCTGTACGGTTCCGGACATGTGACGAAGTGCAAAAATGGGTTGATGACTTCATTGCGTCACATGACGAAGTATTCTTCATGCCTGAAATCCGTCAGCTGCCCGACCGATGGCGGAAGGTGATTGGTAAGGGCGGTGCATATTTTGATTCGTAAAGGTATAGCTGTTTTCTCTCAAATTGCATGTTGCTTTGTCTTAAAACGCTTTAAAACTTATTTGTACACCTAATACATACAGTAGGTACATCAAGCAAGATGTGTGAATGACTTAACCGAAGAGAAATGCACTGCTGAACCGGCGTCCAGCAGCCCACCACAAAATTAAAGTAAAAAACCCTTGAAAGGGGAAATACTAAATGGGGGAAATCTAGGAAAAGACACTGATGAAAAGAAAAAAAGAAGACATACAGCAATTAAATTTCTGGTGAAATCACTTACATCATAACAATAATGAAGATAAGTAGGCCGTCCCGGTGGCGCAGTGGTCTAAGCGATGGCCTCTGATCATTCGTCCTTAAGGGGTCAGGGTTCGAATCCCGGTGAGGCATGGATGTTGTGTTTGTCTTACGGCACTGGCTCTCTCCCTTCCCTGGAACCAGTGGCCCAAAATTAGGGACGGGAGACTGCTTATAGCCCATTGATTTCAATAAAAAAAAAAAAAGATTAGTAGTAAAGCTTCACACGAAAGTAGGGCAAACCTGGAAAAGGTCCAGAAAGGCACCACATAGGCAAAGTGAAAATCCCAAAACTTCAATTCGGTTTATTTAGCTGTTACATGAAAACAAAATGCAATGTAACACAACAGTGTGTTTGTAACAGCAAGAGAGATCTGGGAAAAGGCCACAAAAGTCCTGACAAGGACTTTCGTGTAATCTAAACAAGGCCGCATTCAAGAAGCTTCAATTAGGTATACTTCAAAATGTGCAATATTTTGTAAAAATCTCACTATGTACTAACTAACTTCAAAAAATGGAAAAAAATGTTTTCTAAAGTTAACTAACCTTTTAATGACTTTGTTGTGACCGGTGTTTTGTTGGAAAGCATTTGAATATTTGGAAGCAACAAGGAGGTCTGCACTTTCAGCTGATTCTCTAGATGGGCATCCGTTGGTTGTTGTTGGATTTTATTGGCGCAAGGGCCAGGTTTGGCCAAAGAGCGCCAGATGGGCATCCGTTGTTTGTGACCTAAAATCTTTGCGTTGCATTTCCAATAGGCAAATTTCTATAGCCATTTTCTTCACAATTAATGCGTTCCCAAGGATGAGAATTTGAACAACGGTAAAAATAACTTCATATTATAGCCTAGTATACTTAATATATTCTAAAATTTAACCAAATCAAGCAATACAACATTTGTTTGTCTACTGACGTCATCAATGTACAGGTAGCGCCATCTATTTTCTGGTCACAACACCACCAAAGGAAAGGTTATTGATTTTTAATATAGTTATGGTTAAATTTTAGAAAATATTAAGTATACTAGGCCATGATATGAAGATATTTTTATCGATGTTCAAATTTTCATCTTTGGGAACGCATTAATTGTGAAGAAAATAGCTACAGAAATTTGCCCATTGGAAATACAAGGCAAAGATTTTAGGTGGATCCAACTTAAGGGCGTCTTGATTTGAATCAGGTAGGAGAATGTAGATTCGCAGCAATAAGTGTTTGAAAAGAAAGAAAGCATTTTTTGTGCATGCTGTCGAAGGCTTGGGTATTCTATTGCATTTTTCCATATTTCAACTGCATCTTTCTTAGCGTCAAATAAGGACTTTAAAATATCATCTTCTGAGAGCTCAATCAATTCCATCTGTAGTTCTTTAGGAGCCACAGAAAGAAATCATGAGCGTAGCAGGTGTCAAAATGGTCCCTATTATGACTTATTAATGTTCTAATTGTGGCCGTCAGTCGGGGAGTATTATTTCGTTTTATTTTAATTTACTCTTTGGTATTTTGAAAACAGTCATTTTAAGATTAAAACATAAATAACAAAAAACATATTGATAAAAATAAAAGGATTTGTTCTGCAAAATTTGGATTCACTCAAAAGGTCGCACCTAATGGCCTAGAAGTTCGCAAGTTCCCCACCCCTACCCTACCCTGTGAAGAATGATTCATGTACATTTTCTTTAAATAGTGCACAGTTTTGGCGCTCGAGGACGTAAAGTTACACCAGTTTTTGTCTGAAATGAAAAAGTTCTTTTTTGCCTCGAATATTTTCCTTTATGTGGAAAGTTTTGGATACTATTTTTGATTTTCCGAAACGCACATTTCTGCTGTTCGTAAGCATAAGCAGCTATTTACACTGTGGATGTTTCACGAATTATAGAAATCATGTTGATTCTTTCTTTTAGCACGTCTTTTGTAAAAAAAAAATGGGCATGCTATAGCATCATTTGATCCGATCGTCTGTCTGTTTTCTGTCTACACCATATCTCTGCAACTATTAATCCAATTTGAAAAATTCTTTTTACGTTAGGAAGCCCAAAATGTGAAAACAATGATCCTTGCCTTCGGGGGGGGGGGGGTCGATGCACAACTTCTCCTCCAGAGGCGTGCATGCGGATGCTATCGAATTTAAAATACATTTTATCTCATATCATTACTTCGAAACATTCGGTTGCAAAAAATATTTCTTCATTTCGATTCTATTTATTCTATTTATAACCAAGACTATTTTGGGTACAGTTTCTTTTTCAAGTGATGTATAGTTTTGCCGCTAGGGGGCGTAAAAGTAAATGGCAATTTCCCGACATCTCTGTTTCTAAATGGCTGATTTGAAAAATGCTTTTTGCATTCGATAGAGCTCCTGATGGGAAATGTTCTTAATATAATTCCTAATTTTTGGTACAGAACGGTATTGCCACTAGACGCCGTAAGTGTATTTTTCTGTTGCTGATGTATTTACAGCAATATCCGCGCTTCTGATAACTTGATTGAAAATATTGTTTCATGGTCACATACCGGTCACTACAAAAACATTTCCACAACATTTTCTGCTTAAAATGGCGCGTAATTGTTCCGCTATGGAAGTAAAAGTATATTTTATTTTTGTCGATATCTCTGCTTCTAACAGCCCGAAAAATTCTTTCTTCGTAAAACTTGATTTTTTTTTTGTCGGAGTTTCTGGTGCGAAATATTTTGCATACAATTTTAAATTTTTCCTAAAGTACAAATTTGCCATCAGAGGGCATAAGCTTACGTTTGTGTTTACAACATATTTACAGAAATATCTGCGCGTGTAAAAACCCGATTGGAAAAATCTTTTTCAGTCAGATATAGGACAAAACATTTGTGGCCATTTCCAACCCAAAATAATTCAATATTTCCCCGATAAAGGGCGCAAATGTTTAATATGTTTTTTTTTTCGATATTTCTGCTTCTAAAAATCCGATTAAAATATCTTTGCACAGGATACAATCTACCTTGTGGAACACTTTGTCTAAACTCGTAGTTTCATAGATTGTTTTCTTTTTGT
Organism: Macrothele yani; assembly: GCA_039090855.1. Taxonomy (NCBI): domain Eukaryota; kingdom Metazoa; phylum Arthropoda; class Arachnida; order Araneae; family Macrothelidae; genus Macrothele; species Macrothele yani. The sequence goes on along the minus strand of CM077013.1, from coordinate 140,558,503 downwards.
TTCACATTTCTGGTGCTCGGTGGTGTTAGTGTGTCTTTCTTTTTGCACCTGCATCTCCGCTTCTAAAAGTCATATTGAAATTATTTTTTTTTCATGCTGCATACCATTCGCTACAGCAAAGATAGTTTTTAAATAATTCCCAGGTTTCCCGCTAGGATGCGTGAATGTTAAAGTCTGTTTCTCGCCATCTCTGCTTCCGGGAGATGTATTTAAAAAAATATTTTTCCTTAGCATAGCTTTTGTTATGAAGAATACTTTCACATATTTTCTTCTTTTCTGTTATACAAAATTCTTCCACTTGGTGGCGTAAATTTATAACATGCTTTCCTTTATATTTCTTTTTCGAATTGTTCGACGTGAAAATCCCTTTGTCTCTGATATCTTTCTTCAACTACGAGAACTTTTTCCCGCACAATTTGTTAATTTTCGTTACATACTTTTCAGCCGCCAGTGGAAGAAAGTAACTTCAGTGAAATCTCTCTAAAGCGAGAACTGCTGGTTCTTCTAAAAAACGGTCGTCCAGAGGGGTGGTCGCTAAATAGGGGAAGGTTTTAATGGCATATACAATGAATAGTTTTTTTTTATTTATTGTTTTTTTTATTCGACTACCGTGAGCAACCCAGTGAGCTATAAGCAGTCGCCCGTCCCTTATTTAGGGCCACTGGTTCCAGCGAAGGAAGAGGGCCAGCGCCCTAAGACAAACACAATATCCATGCCTCACTGGGATTCGAACCCGGACCAATCGCGGACGAATGATCAGGAGCCATTGCTTAGACCACTGCGCCTCCGGGGCGGCCATCAGTTTTGAGATTAAACCTTTGAAACTACTGTTACAGTGGACACCCCCCCCCTTCCAACCTAAAACCAGAAGAAAACTTTAAAATTTGTCCGCCATGTCGCGTATGGTATGAGGCAGCTAGGAATCACAGTTTGGCAGGCTCACATGTTCTTTTACAGTTCAGTTTTTTTTTATTTATTTCTCATTTACGTTGTTTTTTCTTTCGGCTGTTCTCTAAATTAATTAACAAAATTGCGGGATAATTGGGAAGTCGCTCCAATGCTTTTGAAGGCAAGAAACGCAATATTTTTGCCATTTTGAATTGTTTCTACCTGTGGGAAAAGGTAGCACTCAATGGTTGCTCTGGAAATTGATAAGAGCAAAGCGATAAGCCCAGAAGAGGACTTCTGGATTTCTTGAGGAGGGGCCGATGTTACGACCCACCCCCGCCATTAATTTAGTAATTAATGGACGTGATTGATGTATGAAATTAATTAAGTATTAATTATGTTCGAGGCTTGATTGGAGTTTAAAAGTGTAAACAGCAGATAAAGTTTTATCTGGGATTTTGGAAAGAAAAGAGGCGAAGAATTCTCTCTCTGGCTGGGTGGTCTCAGAATAGCTCTGTTAGGTCATAAATATCAGGACGCAGCTGACAGGAAGCCTAAGCAACACGGAAAGGGAAAGAGGTACATTTCGAAGAGGGGTCCACTTGAGTAAATGAATGAAGATGGGGACAAAAGGTTTCGCGAATAATCGTAAATTCGTCGATTGTTTGGGGCATTTTCGAGAACAATTGCTCTCTGTGTGGTCCGTGCAGAAAAATAAGATTTCGCACTTAGCGTGAAAATAAGGAAGAAAGTTTAGTTGTCTGTAGGCTCTCCGATGTGAAAGGCTGGATGCCTTGGATCTGCAAAAATGAATTGGGAAAAATGAAGCAGCAAACCTCCCCGCATTTGGTAAGAAATGGAGACAACTCGAGGCGGCTGATGGAGATGCCAGATTGCCATAAAGACAGCGGAATGCCTAAATCCGCGTGATAAAGCTGCAATTTCTAGGCTGGAGCGTAATGGAAATCAGCGACTGTTTGGCCTAATGAAAGCCAAGTTACAGGGGAATTAAGAAGTCTGCGAGTGGACAGTGGTCATTCCAATGAGAAGCGAAGCCAAGCAAAGTCGGGTTCGGATGCCAACCACTGCAGTGTGGAATCGTCACCCCCATTCATCCCCTACTGTGGAGGAAGTGAAGAGACGCGCTTGTCTTACGGGGCGAAGCGAGGCCCCATGTGTGCGTGTGTGTGGTCACGTAAGCAGCGAAGCCACTACGTGTAAGTGCGACGGGATAAAAACATGGCGAAAGAAAAATATGAGCGTAAGAGCGGTGGCTTCGATACCTAACAAATATACAGGTGAAATGTTGAGTTGCCGATATACGCTTAAGGTAAAAGCACGTCTGATTTCGCTCGGCCGAGAAAATTAATCTCAGGGCTGGCGGTCGCAACTCGATAAAAAAATGGAAACAAACCTGCGAGGGGCATACTTGAACTGCGTACTCAGGCAGGGTAGATGTTATGCTAACGGAAAGGAACTGACCGAATTGGGAATGAACGGTCAAAAAGGACGGAAGGTAGCGACGGACGGAATCTACTATAGCAGGAGCGGAATTGAATGTGTTCCACTCTCCAAGCAGTTGATGTTCAGAATTATTTCTTCACGACAACAAAAATCATTTCCCAGGAACACAGAAAATCAGTCTCGGAAACTGCAACAGCAGATGTGAGAGGGGCTACTTTGTTTAACGGCCACCTTTAAATCTTCACAAGAGTGGATCCGTGTATACTCGCATCAGCGCAACAAAGTGCGGCGTGATATCACCATTTTAATTGTGTGCTTCATTTACATCAAGCGTCAAAGTGAAGTGTTGAATCATCGGTGCTGCCACATGGTGCAAGTGTGTGTGTGTCTGTGTGCGTGTTTTTTTTGTCGTGTGATATTATGTCATGCACAACGGATTTGCACAGCAAAGTCACGAAACTGTAAGTAGATGAATATTTCCTTTTTCTTTCTTCGCACATCTGCGAACTTGTGCCATCCCGACACCCAAAGCTGCATGGACATAAATGCAGTAATGCTGAGTGACTGAACCTCAGAGGAAATACCTGCACATACAGATTTCAATTTCTTACAGGGACCATTTCCTGATTATTTTTTTTTACATGAATAAGGGAGAGGGTGTGGCCACAAATTCCGCTGGGCGGGACAGTTTCTTTTAACTTTGGTTCAGGGCCAAAGCGAGCGGAGAAGGGATCTGCATGTGCATGCTTATTAGATTTAATTAATTAACTTTGGCAGTATTTCGCACCTACAATCTTATACCGCAAATTAACGTGCTTGTGTATTTTGTGTCGCGAGTATTTTTAATGTGATCGTTTGCATATAAATTTTTTTTTCATTCTCTAAGCAATTGTATATGAATATCACCTGCAGCTCTATTTAGTGTGTAAACGAGTAGTATCTCTTGTTCAGATAGTCCGGTGGAGACTCAGTCGGCTGCGTCTTCCGACAGTAAAGTGTGACACCGTATGCTGCCCACATATGAGGGGCAATTGTCTATGCGCCTAGAGAGCGCCGTATCTGTTTAAATCTCGCAGAACGTTATTAAATGTTGTGTTGTGTATTTGAGAATCATGTGTTATTTGCGAAAGTGAGTGTTGTACTGGCTGGTTGGGGATTGAATGTACCGGAGTAAGATCCGGACCACTACACTCAGTCACGAATTGGTGATTGCCGGTGAACCTCATCACAACTCTGATCCCAAAGTATCGTTTTTTTAGTTTATTTTATTTTTTATTTGTTGTTGTTATTTTGTTCACACGGTGGATTCACACAAGCCTTGTGCTTCGGGTCATTCTTCAACTTTTCATTTTTTATGTTCTGGTGTGAATCTTTCAGTGCAGCAGTGCACCTGAGATTCTCACCTGGTGCCGCGGCCAACTAAATTGTACTTCAGGTCTCAAGCACCGTTACCGGCCGACTCGGCAGGAACACTGCTAGTGCCGTGTAACACTACTGCATAACATTTATAAATTACGTACTCTGAATAGCTACATTCCAAACATGATGCAATCCAGATTTACAGTACAGTAGTATGTATGTATGTGCAAAAAAAGCAAAAAAAAAAAAATACTGCCGCATATATAGTACAGTTACACATTTTGAAAGTACCTATAGTGGCGCAGGTAGTACAGCTTTGCTTGCAATTTAACTTAGGCATAAACTTTTAGGAATAGAAGACGGTGTCTTAGTGTTGGGCCTACGTTAAATTACAAGGCTGCGCTACCTGGGAGTAACCTACAAAAATTCATCTGAAAAACAAATGTATTTTCGTCTGCCTAAGCTTATCAGACCTTTTTTTTTTCAGCGCAATTTTTTCTATGTTTTCTTTCACCTGACAGAATAGTTTCTTAATTCCCCCCCCCCCTTCAGGACAGTCGTCCCTCTTAAATGTCCTCTGTCCGCTCAAAAAGGGAGGGAAGTAAAGATGAGTTTTAACTGTCACTCCCTTTTACAGCCTGTCTTTCTTTACGTTACTACGTAAGCCATTAGAATTGCCTGTCATCGCTGAGAACTCCTTCACCCTCCCCACCCTCCCCCACTCACTTTTGTGCAGGAGGAAACTTGCTAACCATTTAAAGTGACCCCTTCATACTGATGCACATTTGTTTAATTTAGTGTTTGCCTTTCCGATTTTTTTTTTTTTTTTTTTGATTGGAGGTTTAACGACCACCGTGAGCAACTCAGTGGGCTATAAGCAGTCACCCGTCCCTAATTTAGGGTCACTGGTTCCAGATAAAGGAGAGAGCCAGTGCCGTAAGACAAACACAACATCCATGCCTCACCGGGATTCGAACCCGGACCCCGTTCGGATGAATGATCAGAGGCCATCGCTTAGACCACTGTGCCACCGGGACGGTCCCGGTGAGGCATGGATGCTGTGTTTGCCTTACGGCACTGGCTCTCTCTCCCTTTCCTGGAGTCAGTGGCCCTAAATTAGGGACGGGCGACTGCTTATAGCCCACTGAGTTCCTCACGGTGGTCGTTTAACCTTCAGTCACAATAATAATAATAATAATAATAATTTAGTGTTGCATGGTTTCAGGGTACAGAGAAATTTTTTAGCGGGAATGGTAAGCCGGACAACGCAGTTTTTGTGCAGTGGTCCTTATGCAAAGGTGGTCGTTAAGAGGAGTTAAGCAGTCATTTAATAGGGGAAAGGTTAGCGTTAGCGCTACGGATTATAAAATGGGTTCCACAGTAAAACGGTCGTAATGAGGGGTGGTCGCTGAGAGAGGTTTCACTGTATTTCTATTTCTAAATGTGTTATCGATTGTATAATTCCGCTTTATTTTTTTATTTTTATTTTGATGGGTCCCATTGATTATGAATGACTTTGAAATATTCTTGTCAGAAAAGACTTAAAACACGTGACGACCGAAAATTCGGTGTTATCTTAATTTCATCTTTTTTTTTTTAAATGGTTTCATTCATTATGTACAAAACTGCTATGAAAAAGAAGCTTCTGTCAGCATCTTAGATTACCAGCATCTGATTTACATAAGTTTGCGGCAGAAAAGCCAATAGACTATAATGTAAGTGATTTAAATAATTACTGACATCCTAAATAACATCCTAAATAAGTCCATAACCGCTCACTTAATATTGTTTAAATGAAAACTTTTAATATTCAAGAAAAAGGGCAAGGAAGTGCCACGTTTCCAGTGCGTGACGTGTGTAGAGCGCCACCTATTGACGATATGCAACACTACTCCAACACGCGGAAATTTAATTTTAAATATTCCCTCTAATGTTTTCTCAAATTTGCAAACCACTGACTATAGGTCAGTGTCTTCTTCGTCCATGATGTGCCAATTTTCACGGGTCAGGAAACATTTCTTGCATGTGAACTTATGTAACTCAATTTTCATCGTTGCAAGTATAGCGGCGCATTTTCACTTGACGTACACCTTAAGTACGAACGGGCAGATATTCCGAGTACTACTGCGCAGTAAAATGAAGCTAATGGCACAAAGAAATGTTTGCCGACTGACTGGTTGCTAGGCAACATTTCATGCGCGAGACACTTGCGCGGAGGCATTACTCATTGAACACGCCTCGCAAAACATGATGTGCTAAAAAAAGGAATTAGTGAAGTTTATTTTACGATTATCACTGATCTGCAATTTTTCAACTTTTTTCTTTTGTTTTCAAATGAATAGGTATATCTGAATGGATTTTTTGCGCAGATTCCGAAAATGACCTTCAAAATTCCGTATCACGTCAGGTTTTTTCACAAATGACGGAAATGTGAAAATTTAAAAAACCGTTATTTTTTAATGACATTGCTATATGGCAACGTTTGTAACGTGTGAAAATGTTCTCTGGAGGGGCGGAATGATTGTTTAAGGAATAGATAAACATAAATAAACATTCGCCACTGGGCTCCCCTTCAAACTTCCTCTTTTTGGATTGTCTTCGGTGTGCGTCCGTACAGTCTCTGTTCAACATCCAACAATAGTCGGCCATCATATGTACAGTCCACTTTCCTTGGTATCTCTTTTCCATCCCTTTAATATCCTGATGGAAGCGCTCGCCGTGTTCTTCCGAAAAATCCCCAAGATTGTTAGGAAAGTAATTTAGATGAGCATGAAGAAAGTGAACTTTGACGTTCATGTTGCAACCAAGTAGTTCATAGGATTCCAGCATGTCCTCGACTAAAGTGGTGTAATTTGAAGCCTTCGTGTTCCCCAAAAAGCTGTGTACCACATTTCTGAATGCAGTCCATGCTTGCAATTCGCACTCACTCATGGTTTCCTCGAATATGTTGTCTGCCATTAATTTTCGTATTTTGAGGGCCTATGAAAACGCCAGCTTTAATTTTTTCAGACGTGATGGATGGAAACTTACCACCAAGATACTGAAAGTATTTACTGCCCCTGCTTAAAGCTTTCACGAATTGCTTCATTAAGCAAAGTTTGATGTGTAAAGGTGGCAACAGTATTTTCGAGGGATCAACCAGTGGAAGTGAAACAATGTTTTTTCGCCAGGTGTGAATGTACTTCTGACTGGCCACTGCTGCCGAACCCAATGTTCCGTCCTTGCTCTGGAGTCCCATTCACACAAAAAGCAAGGAAACTTGATGTAGCCTGCTTGTTGGCCGAGCAATATTCCAATCACCTTGAAATCCCCGCACAAAGACCATTCATGAAACTTGTACTGCACACTTTCCGGCAGTAATTTAAGGTTCTCGTATGTCTCTTTCAAAGTCACAGAATGTGCTACTGGAATGGATAGATGGATGTTAGTGTTGTGTAATAAAACACCTTTTAAACTGGATTTGCTGGCATCTATGAACAACCTCCAATGTCCTGAATTGTAATTAATGTCGGAGTGTTTCATGACTGCCGGAATGTCTCGACAATACACCAAACCGCCTTCCTCAGCAAAAAAAACGGAACCAATTCTACTTCTCGGTGTCTGTACCAGGAGAATCTCGTATTAGGACATAGTAAAATTTTTTCCTGAAGTCGTGATCCTAAAAGCTCTGCTGCGTCTTTAGGTAAATTCAGATCACGAACCAAATCATTCAGTTCATGCTGGGTAAATGGCACTGGGGTTTCATCCTCCATGCTGTCCGGTTGGTATATCTCATCACTTGTATCACCATCTGAATCGGTGTCTGTTGGGGGCTTGATATTGAACGGGGATGGCACAGGGATGGATTCACTATGGGGCACTGGTCTTATGGCAAATGGGATATTGGGATACACAATGTTACGCTTACTGGTTCTGGTATGGCTCACGATATTCACTGTGCAGAAGTAGCAGTCATCACTGTGATTTTTTGGCTCACGCCACACCATGGGTACACCAAACGGCATTGATGCCCTTTTTCCACTTTTCCAGTTCCTCAACCCCTCCACACATGCACGGCACACATTGTGAGGAGACCAAACTTTGTCCTGATCTGCTAGTTTAATGCCGAAGTATTGAAAATAAGCATTTTTCACGAAAAACGCAATATTTTGCCTCTGTTTTTTTTTTTTTTTTTTTTTTTTGTTTGTTTGGAGGTTTAACGACTACCGTGAGCAACTCAATGGGCTATAAGCAGTTGCCCGTCCCTAATTTAGGGTCACTGGTTCCAGGGAAGGGAGAGAGCCAGTGCCGTAAGACAAACACAACATCCATGCCTGACCGGGATTCGAACCCGGACCCCTTACGGACGAATGATCAGAGCCCAACGCCTTAGACCACTGCGCCACCGGGACGGCTCTGTTTTTTTGTTCCTGTCGTATAACAGCCACATATGTAGCAAAATATGTCTAGATGATTTACACAACCACGTGAAGCCATTGCACGCCACAAAGAAACAACCGAACGGCACCAGTCCCTTCTTTGCAGTGACTAGTGTAACACGATCTACCCCGAATGGAGCCTCATGTGACCAATAGAAAGAAGGGAGCAGTGGCGTGAGGTAGGAGTCATACTGCCGCGCCAAGATAACATTCTCTCATGTTCCGCCCTTGTGAGTGGCGCAAATGTGACGTCATACAGATAAAACAGTTGCATTTCCATTATCAGCTATATATTTATGTTCATCTATTCCTTAAACAATCATTTCGCCCCTCCAGAGAACATTTTCACACGTTACAAACGTTGCCATATAACAATGTGATTAAAAAATAACGTTTTTTTTAATTTTCACATTTCTGTCATTTGTGAAAAAACTTGACGTGATACGGAATTTTGAACGTCATTTCCGGAATCTGCGCAAGAAATCCATTCAGATACACCTATTCATTTCAAAACAACAAAACCTTGCATATTAATGTTATGATTAGCTTAAGGGGAAAAATATTCAAAGTCACTGCTTTTGTGAAACATCCTTGTAAATTCCTTTTACAAACATGAGTGAGCAACAAAATTCCTAACAACAAATTATACGCCTTAACACATACATGACGAGGAAAATATTACACCGAAATATTTTTGCAAAGATTCTAGAAATACTTGTTTGGAATTTTCTGTTGTGAAAAGAGTTTCTTATTATAGAAAGGAACGCCCGTAGCGAAATTCCTGGCAGCGAGTTGAGGTCCATGCTGCCGCAGAGCCAAATGAAAAAGAAAACGGAAGTAGGTTATCATCAAACGAAATCGACATGCGGGTCACATTTAACGATACGCAGCCATCAAATTTATTATGCATCTTGCTTTTTAATTGGGCCTTGACCCTTTCACACTGAACCCTCACTTCTGACTACTTAACTACATTTAAAAAGAGTCCGACAGAGTTCCAGACAGTTTCTTTTGAAATTGTGTTGCATGCAATCTTATGAATAATTTTAATTTCTTTCTTTAAATATTGTCCAATGTCTTTGAATTGGTTATGCTTCAGTTCGTCGTCTACCTCAATTACTCGCATTCGCAACGTTTAGTTAAATGCAGATTGCATACAGGAAAGCAAGGAGGTTATATTACTGGAGACACCACTCCTATCACGCAGCATTGGCCACCATAAGTCACCGTCCGTGCTGCAAATGACGTCATGAGCAGGCACGACGCAGCCGCAGAAAAGAAGCTGCTTTGAAACCAATGGAACAAAAGCTTCTAAGCGTATAAACAGATAAAATGAGTAATTCAATAATCTTTATCAATGATACACAAGCTTACTGTTTTACCAACGGTATAATTTAGTTCGATTTTTGCCTGCTTGTGACGTCACACCACAGATTAGCTGTGATCTATGGCGGCAGAGCCAGTGGTGTCTCCAGTAATATAATCTCCTTGCAGGAAAGCATACGACTGGAGTTGTCTTTTTAAAGCATGTCTTTTGTGAAAGGAGAATATGCTTATAGTATTACTTTGTTCGCCTGTGGACACTTTATTTCTGTAACTATTAGTCGGATTTGAAAAATTCTTTTTGCATTGCGAAGCTTCAAATGTGAGAACGATTACCTTGATTTCCTTTTTATTATTATTATTTTTTTTTTTTACAATGTATGGCATCAAAGTTCTTAGATATCTCTTAGGTTGGGTCCATTGGCGATCTACGCTCTCATTGGCTCTTTCATTTGACGTCACTGTGAAGGCTGTGGGATGCACGGAGCCAAAGCAAAGCACAGCGTTCATATGCGCAACTCAAGGCACAGTGGAGAATTTAAAATTTATATAAGCAAAAGCTAAAATTTTTCTCTATTTAAATTATTTTACTTCGACCCACCTTTACTAAAGAAAAGAAAAATGTCCAGTTCAGAATGAATTCTTAACTAATAAAATAGAGTTACGTTCACAGTTTGTCATATGCGTTTATGAAACAATACGGTGGGGATCTGAGATTTTTACTAAAACAAATAAAGAATTTATATCGACAAAAAAAATCCGCGATCTTTTCTAATTTGCGTAGTTTTAAAAACTAGCGTCAGAACTATTCTCATAGATAGCTCATGGGACATAAAACTTAGATACAAAATCAAATTTTCAATTGAATTACACCAGAAATTGATGTTTCTTTCGTTACCGAAACGAAGACGACTTTCTTTTGCACACGGCATTGCTAATTTTTTAATTTCGATTTTACATTTTTACCTCGAAATGGTGAGCATTTTTAAAACTTGGGATAGAAATTATGCTTGAAATTTACTTAGAAAGTCGCTAAAATTTACTTAGAAAGTCGCTGAAAGTCTAAAATTGCAGTGAAAGTAAATTTTAATTGACTTTCACTGCAGTGAATGAACGTTTTGAACACTGAATAGTTTTATTTGTAAACAAATTCATTTTCCAAAGATTCGCAAACAGTTTAACAGAACATTTCTCGGAACTTTAGACATAAGTATTTGAACAATCCACTGCACAACAACAATGAAAATTTAGCCTGACACTAGTTTTTAATATGCTGATTAATTCTAATTTTAGGCTAAGTACATCAGTGGTGCACCCAAGATTTCTTTATGGGGGTGGCCCAATGTATTGAAAAGGCAAATTAAAAATGCCTTGGAGAAAACATCTCCCAAAATGCTGGGAACCGATACAAATTTCTTCGCCATATTAAAGTGCGTTTCCATATAATTGAAAAAATTCTGGGAAGGACACATAGCAACAGCACAGTTGGGCATCGTTCTTTCCAAATAATAGCACAGAATGAAGGGGTCGTGAAGTTTTCTAGCAAACACACGGCAATACAACGTTTTCTTTTTGTTAAATCAATAGTAATCTTATAACGCTTACCTTTTGTAATCACAATAGTTATCTTTATCGTATCGCATAAAAATATGACTCTTGATCACAAAGAATTGATTAAAAGCCACTTAATAAAACCAAGACTAATAGCAATCGCAAGTGTAAACAAATATCAAAGCAAATGATATTGCCTCCACAGCTACGTCATGCGTGAGCCGCCCCAAAAATGCCTTCGCTACTGCGCGTCGAAATGGACCCCCTCTGACATGGCATGTCGTCCAAAAGCCGGACGTCTGGTCACCCAAGAGTAGATTTACCAGATAACCGGCTTTTGGACGACATGTCCTCCTTTTCTTACCATGTCCTCCTGTCCTCCAGGGAATAGCCCAAATGTCCGGCTTTTTCAATTAGGAATAATTCATATACATTTTGATCAAATTTTTCTGTTGTAATTATATATCCTATCAAACCAACGCTAAACTGTATGGATTCGAATTTTGAAGATGACAATCCGTTTTTTGGTATAAATATGACAAGGATGGTAAAAGGAGATGGAAAAGAGAAAAGGTAGAGATCAGCGAACATAATTGATTAGGTGTGTAAGTTAGATAATATCCGAAAACTTGAAATTTCGTCGTCCTGGATCGGCAATCGAACCCGCAATTGCTCCTCCGGACAATTGTCGTCCTGGAGCGAGATTCTATAGATTCTTAACCTCAAAATATTCTTAACCACCCGATTAAACATAAATGCCGGTTGCTTCGATAAATGCCGGTTGCTTCGACTAGCGAATCCTGTGATGGTTATATTCAAATTAATCGGAAACCTGAGACTTGGTCGTTCTGAGTGGTGTAGTGGTTAGCGTACCCGGCTGCTATGTGGGAGACGCGGGTTCGATTACCATGGCCGTGGAGAGCGAGCTCTAGCCCGAAGGCAATAAAATCTCCGGGCCTTGACTACTCCACTAACCACATAATCCATATTTCCGTTTCTTCACCCACTCCCCACCCACCATTCCCCTACTTCCCGACAACCCGACCGGTTGCAACTTTTTCAATCTTTTTTTTGCGGTGGATAATTTTTCATATTCTCCCTTCCGTAAACAAACCCTCGTACCCTCCCTTTCGAGAAAAGAGTTATCTCAGAAAACTCTTGAACGCCATCTACCGACAGACATTCTTATTTTCTTAGTACTTTTTCATAATCATCATATTTTTCACCTTTCATTTTTAGAGTGTTATATACGTCTAAAGATGCAGCCTCTGGAAAAGTACCTACAAAGAGTTCTCATAAGTAAACATCAAATTTTGTGTTTTCTCTTTTAAGTTGTCGCTGTGAACAGGACGACTTCATCGGCCATCGGAATAAAAGAAAATAAACGAAGGCGGAATTACGCACAAAGACGCTATATTCATTTATAAAAATTGTCGCAATGCGAAAATAATGAGTTGAGCATAAAATAAAAAAGACAAAAGATGCCGGTTTCTGGTGGGAAGCACAAAATGACAAAAGCCTTTGAAGACTAGCAATAAAGTTGTACATCATACACAATGATCTATGTCGGTGAGTAGCAAAGCAACACAGCGAACCCAATGTGTGGTGTCGGCATGTCGTTGGAAAGGAAAGAAGAAATGAAAAACGTAATATGGAGAGAGCAAGTTTGATTTGCGGCAGGTAACCCACGCACGTGTTGAAGCAGTTAGCCTGGGAACTCGACTAACATTGTAACACTTCGTTTTTTTTTTTTTTTTTTGTATTTAAAGCAAGTTTTGAATTTATTACATATTTTACATTTATGACATAAATTACGCATTTTTACGCGTAACTTCCCAACCCTGGTGACGGTATAGCTTGAAAAATATTCGGACACATTAAAATCATAATTAGAAATAAATTACTTTAGCAACGGGCTCTGGGCACCGGTGCTACAGCACCCCCCCCCCCCTCGTGAGGCATGTCGAGCCGGACGACGAAATTTTCAAGTTTTGGGATATTATCTGTCTTACCATCCTTGTCATATTTACACAAAAAAACGGATTGTCATCTTCAAAATTTGCATTGGATGGTGTAATCCCGTATTCCATTCATGATTTATTCATTCATTTCTGGATTCTAGCTCGCGCCCACCCTCCACCCCGATCAGTTTATTCCTACAATCCTGCATCTGCCTGCAGTAGTGCATCACTTGTGAGTCAACAGCGCAGAAAAAACCCGCCAGTGCGCGTTAATCTGTCAGTCTGTCTGTCATTCATCGCACGTGGACGGTGCCGTGCGGTGTAGTCGCACGGCACCGTGTATAATTCAAGTTTCTTAATCAATCAGTTAGGGGTATATTGCTAGTTAAACACAATTCGAAAGACATATCATGCTCTGAAGTTTTGCAAATATTTGGCTAAGAAAACCGATCTACCGAGGAAAATCTCTTCTAGTGAAAAATACGTATATTACGTGTACAAATAAGTTTTAAAGCGTTTTTTGCGTGACATATACTGCTAATTTCCATATCCGACATTCCCCCGCGCTGTTTTTATGTGACCGAAACTGGTCCAGAGTATAAAATGTGTCACAGAAGTTTGCTCAACAGTAAAACACACTTGCACATCGGTAGGTGAAAGATGGCAAGCGATACTGCATTTTTTCGATACTGCATTCGTTACGAATTTCATCAAGGAAAAAGTGCTGCAAAAGCATGTATATCGATCTATTCTGTTCTGGGGGAGAATATTGTATCGAAAAGCACGTGTGAATTTTGGTTCAGACGGTTTAAAGCAGGTGATTTTGATGTTAGCGATCGAGAACGTAGCGAAACCCCGTAGAAGGTTACACATGAGGAACTGCAAGCATTGTTGGATGAAGATTAGTCTCAAACGCAAAAAGAACTAGCTGAACAACTTGGGGTTACTCAACAAACCATTTCTAATCGTTTACGGGCAATAAGAAAGTGTTAGAAGGAAGGAAAATGGGTGCCACATGACCTCAGCCAGAGGAACAAAAAGGGGCGTGTCATGAAGTGTTTGAATCTGGTGAATAAACAACACAGAAAGTATTTCCTGTAGAAAATCGTTACGGGTCATGAAAACTGTACACTTTACGACAATCCCAAACGCAAAAAAACGCTGGGTAGATCGTAGTGAAGAAACGACTTCGACACCGGAACACAATATTCACTCCGAGAAAGTTTTGCTGTGTATCTGGTGAGATATGAAGGGTGTGCTCTATTATGAACTATTGAAACAATGTCAAACTGTTACTGGTGATCGCTACAAGCAACAATTGCTGCGATTGAACCAGGAAATCTGTCGGAAACGTCCATTCACAGGTAAAGTATTGCGTCCCGTGAAATTACTACATCACAGTACTAGGCGGCATATCGCGAAATCGGTCAAGGAAACGTTACTGACGCTTGGCTGGGAAGTTTTTGAGCACCCGGCGTATAGTCCCGTTCAGACTATCATTTGTACCGATCGATGCAACATGGTTTGTCTGCTGTACGGTTCCAGACATGTGACGAAGTGCAAAAATGGGTTGACGACTTCATTGCGTCACACGACGAAATATTCTTCATGGCTGGAATCCGTCAGCTGCCCGACCGATGGCGGAAGGTGATAGGTAATGACGTCGCATATTTTGATTCGTAAAGGTATTGTTGTTTTCTCTCAAATTACATATTACCTGGTCTTAAAACGCTTTAAAACTTATTTGTACATAAGTTTTGAATGCCCAGCAGACTAAAATCTTTCTTTCAGACTAAAATCTTTTTTTCTTAGATGAATGCCCAGCAGACTAAAATCTTTCTTTCTTTTCTAAAGTTTTACACTTATAAACTCTCAAATCGAAAATTTTAATTACAGAGTATATGCATTCATATTTATTTTTGCACAAATCTATTATGTCCTCCTTTTCCCCGAAATATCCTCCTTTTCTAATGAAAATATCCTCCCATTCTAAAAAATAATCTGGTCACCCTGCCCAATAGGGAATAAATTCAGATTCTATCGAATTCAAAATGTATTACTTTATTCCGTATAACTGATTCTAAATATATCCGGTCAATAAAATTACTTCTTCTATTCGATTCCATTTATAACGGGGATTATTTTAAATAAAGCATACATTTTCCGCTATGATGCATAAAGTCGAGTCACGTTTACCCCGATATCTCTGTTTCTAAAAGGCCAACTTGAAAATTTCTTTTCTCCGTTCGATAGAGAGAAATGTTCTGCATATAATTTCTAATTTTTGTTAAATACCACTTTTATCGCTCGGTGCTATAAGTGTACACTGATTCAGGAAATTTATGCCTATGATTTTCTTTATAGGTAGAGGAAGAATTTTAATAATTCTACAATATGAAGATGAAATATCGATTCTGCTGATAGACAGACAGAACGATGAAGGGAAGAATTAATGCCTGGCTCTATCCGTCACAAAAAGAATGTCTTTAATTTATTCATTAGAAGCAGAGATATCGTTTCAGCGGACGGACGGACAGACAGACAGACGAATGAATGAACGGATAGATATCAATAATCTAGTGCGAGTGACTGTCACTAGAAACCATAGAAATAATTTCTTCGATTTGGCCATTCGAAGAGTTAGTCATAGAAAGAAAATTTTCAATTTGGCACTTAGAAGTGTTAGTCCTAGAAAGAATTTCTTCAATTTGGCTCTTAGAAGTGTTAGTCACAGAAATAATTTCTTCATTTTGGCCCTTAGAGGTGTTAGTAATAGAAATAATTTCTTCAATTTGATCCATAGAAATGTTAGTCATAGAAAAATTCCTTCAATTTTGACCCTTAAAAGTGTTAGTCATAGAAAGAATTTCTTAATTTTGGCTCTTAGAAGTGTTAGTCATAAAAATAATTTCTTCAATTTGACCCTTAGAAGTGTTAGTAACAGAAATAATTTCTTCAATTTGGCCCTTAGGAGTGCTGGTCACAGAAATAATTTCTTTAATTTGGCCAGTAGAAGTGTTAGGCATTGAAAGAATTTCTCCATTTTGGCCCTTAGAAGTGTTAGTTATAGAAAGAATTTCTTCAATTTAGCCCCTTAGAGCTGTTAATCACGGAAAAAATTTCTTCAATTTGGCCAGTAGAAGTGTTAGGCATTGAAAGAATTTCTCCATTTTGGCCCTTAGAAGTGTTAGTTATAGAAAGAATTTCTTCAGTCTGTCCCCTTGAAGCCATACTTTCGAAGGACGGACAGTCAGACCAACTAGCTAGTGATGGACGATTCGTTCACAACGAATGGCTCATCACCGTGAATATAATTCGCTCTTACCTGTGTGAATGAACAGACAACAACACATACTGAAGTCGTGTGATTTCGAAAAATAATCCCCATTAAGAAAAGTAATGTTAAGAATTAATAAGTGTCAACTGCTATGTGAGTGAACAATCAACAGTCAGCTAGGAAATAATGGTGAAACTTAAGAATGGAAATGATGCGTGAATGCATTCATTTGAATGGTGTGCACGAATAGTTCGCTACACTTGGGAATGGGTCTTGTTTCTCACTCGGAGTCACGGCATTCTTTATGGTCTGCGAGCGATACAGGGCGGAGGTATTTACGGACATCCCGACTTCACACGAATAAACAGCGATTGTTTGTGGCACTCATATGACACCATCCCTTTTTCAGGGGTTTTTCCTATGGTTCTAGGCAAACCGATGGTTGAACATTTTTTTCAGCTCGTTCCTTTGCCTGGTATGGGAATCCATGGCAGACCATCCATTCTCAGCTTTCTGTCTGGTTTAGCAATTTTCATCACCCAGGTTTTTTCATGGGATTTTCCGTCCGTAGCCAACAGACGGCAGCAAAATTGCAGCGCGATTTGGATTTTGCGACTTCCCTCCTCTGAATATAATCTCAGAACTACTTCTTTGTTCCAAACAGAATGCGTAATCGTGAGACAAATCTGAAACCAGCTAAAAAATGGGCTTCAAACCTCTTTAAACCTCTTCTTATACGAGTTGTACTTATGCCCTGCTGCTGGCTCATAATGGGAATTTCTTTATTAAAGGTTTCTGCATTCACATGAAAGACGTTACGCGTTACAAAGCTGTACTGAGAAATAGGGAAAAGGTTTTAACATTCTTTGACAAGATAACGCCAAAGTTCACGAGTTCTTTGTTTCAGAGGCCACCCAGAGGCAGTAGTGCTACATCAGAATTTCGTCAGACTAATTCTAAACACTTAAAAATCGCAGTTATAAATTTTGCTATCTAACCCGTTTAATCTGTAGGTGAGTTTGTTACAAAACTTTCGATAACAGCCGACCATGAACGTATGCTAACGACAATCAATAGCTTTGGGGGCAAATAATTTATAACTTCATTAACATTTTGTTGTTGTTTGGGTGCTGAACGACCACCATGAGCAACTTTAAGGGCTATAAACAGTCACTCGTTCTAAGTTAGTGTTACTATCTTCAGGAAAGAGAAAGAGCCAGTGCCGTATGGCAAACACATAATCTACGTCTGAACCGGGATTCGAACCCATCTTGAACGAATAATCAGCAATCAGCGTTTAGACCACTGTGTCACCAACTCATCAATACTTACATTTTTCGTTCTACCATATGCACTACTCGATTAGCCACAATTCAATGAGCCAGGTGTTTCTCAAATATATGTTCGCAGTAAAGTTTTTGGAACCATACTGTCTTCTTCTTGTCAAACCTCTTCTTTGTACGAGCTCGGATACCGCTAAGGATGGATCAGTTTGTCTACTACGACGAGTATGGAATAGCATTTTCTTCACATTCCCATATTAGCGTTTACAGCCTATTTATTCCTTGCCATAACAGTTCCGTTTGTAAGAACAGTCGGTTCTCCTAAGTCAACTCTTAACTCCATGTAGTAGCGGATTTACAGCTACTGGGGTCCTGCGCACAGCATCGGTTTTGTACGTACCCTCCTTTTGCCCATCATCCTCGAAAAATAACCCTTTTAGTAGTCTCGTCCCCCATCCCTTTTCCCATTTCTACTTTCTCATATTGTAAACGCAAAAAAGATCGGTTTCTAGAATTCAAAAGAAATGCAAATGTTGGGTTCTCCCAAGTCCAAAATTTTGTTTGTTTGTTTGGGGGTTTAACGATCACTATGAGCAACTCGATGGATTAGAGGCTGTCGTTCGTCCCTAATTTAGGACCACCGGCTCCAGGGAAGGGAGAGAGCCAGTACCGTAAAACAAATATTGAGTCGATACATAAGTTCATCCCGTTTTTTTCACCGCACTACAGGAATGTATTCCTCCATTGTTTACAAACGTTTTCAACTATGTATTCACCCAATTGTTTACGATGGTGTCCCAACGTGTGGACAAGGTTAGTAGATGACAAGGTCATGACAAGGTTATGCTCATCCTGCACTTCCGGTGATTGCTTAGTGACGTCACTATCCAAATCTCCATTGTAAGACTAAATTGGATTCGATACTTTAGTATGAGCTCTACTGTCAGGATCCATAAAAACATTTTATGTGGTTGACTGTTAAACGAGTGAAACGGCGTAATTTATAAAATCCAAATAAATACTATCAAAAAATGGGCGTCAGCCTTAGCCGCTTAGACCTCCAGAGATTAAGTTGAAAATAACGTCCCTTAAGAAATACGCTGAGTCCGGATAAAAAAAATAGTACTTTCTTTCGATATATTTCCTTCATAAAATATATTTAAAAATAAAAATAGTCGTTAAGGCGTCTATTATTAACGAAATTCTAAAAAATACACGCGTAAAATTTATCGTGAACTACTTTCTTTCACGTTGGGTGAGATCAGGTTGTATGTAAACAAAGCGGAGCGATACACGGGAAATCGGGAACTACTTAAAAACGTTCTGATTTGGTAGTACAGCTGTAGTACAGCCAGAAATTTTTTATTACATAACAATAATATGCATTGTTGTGCGTCTTCCCTTCTAAATTTACACAAAAACAGCAAAAATTCTCCTTGTAACTAAATTAACATTTAAACGTATAACCGTTTTACCGCCCTTCATGTAACGAAAATGTACAGGAGGTATTTTTGAAATCTCCGTTACTAAAATATTCACATGACTGTAAATTTCTTCTGTATTTAATGTAAATGTGCTTTTGCATAAGCTTTTGTTCTGTGTTCAAGTTGCAAAAAATTTTTGACAAAACATCTTCCTCCATATCTGCAGTTCGGATCTACGATTCTCGTGTTAGGACGGTGATGTCACTCAGTGACATCACGATTATTCGTCAGCGAGGAAGGTTGGATGAGCAAACTTTACTGTCTATCACCCTTGACGTCTGGGGTCTGCAATGCTATTCTTGAAAACAAAAAGTGCAGGTTTTGCTGTGAAGAAATCGTCAAGGAAATTCTGGGGATCAACATCATTGTTGAACGTTCTGCCACGGAGTGCATTCGACAGAGATCGGAACAGGTGATAGTCAGAAGAGACGACATCTGGGGATGAAAGGGCCGGATGTGGAAAGGACCTCCCATTTCATGTCCTGAATGGCCATTTTGGTCATGTTTGTACTGTGAGGACGTGCTTTATCATGTTGGAGAAGGCCACCATGGCGCCAATGTGGCCATTTCTGCTGAATCGTTCCCTCCACACGGCGGAGTTGCTCACAATAGAGTGCAGCATTGATGGTTCGATTCCTTGGCAGCATTTCCCAGTGGATAATGCCTTCCATGTCCCACCAGATACACAACATGATCTT
Organism: Macrothele yani; assembly: GCA_039090855.1. NCBI lineage: Eukaryota > Metazoa > Arthropoda > Arachnida > Araneae > Macrothelidae > Macrothele > Macrothele yani. Next base: position 140,538,797 of record CM077013.1, on the reverse strand, counting down.
CGCATGGCGAAGGACACGCTTTTGGATGTGGTATGAGTGTCTTGTTTGAGCTTAACCATTCCCTCCGATGTCTGAAATTCACGTATAGGCACCACTTTTCATCTCTAGTAACGATAGTGACAGAAAGGGTTGATGTTGTTGAGAACATTTGCGTTAAGAGGCGAGCAAGGAACCACATATGGCAACACGCTGACTCTTGTTGTCATCGGTGAGAATGTGAGGCACCCAAGACCTCAATTTCTGGACCTTTCCCATACGTTCTAGATGTAGCACTACGATGGCCTGATCACAGTCCAATTCATTGGCCGATTCGCGTGTGGTTTGACGTGGATCCAAGTGGATGAGATGGTTCAAACGGTCCTCATCAAAGTGAGATGGACGACCTGAGCGTGAAGAGTCGTTGAGGTCAAAATTGCCACCTCGGAACCGCTCAAACCATTTACAGGCTGTCCTCGGAGCAATAGCATCCTCCCCATACACAGCACAAAATTTTCGAGTGGCCTCGGCGGCTGTGGATCCCTTTTTAAACTCGTAGAGGAGCAGATGTCGGAAATGTTCATTCCTCTCTACTTGACACTCCATACTTCCAGAATTGAAAACCAAAAAAAAAAAAAACATTAGCCACAATCCCACAGCGCAATATGATTTAGATACCCGATATTACTGGCTAAATTTCGATACACAACTGGCCATCTGCATTGTCACTACTGACCTGGGAAACACTCGTGAAACAAAACGGCATGAACTTATACATCAACCCGATACAACATTCATGCTTTCATGGGGCTTTGAACCCGGACCCATCTTGGAGGAATGGGCAGAAGCTAGCGTTTACACCACTACTCCATAGTCAAAAATTTGTACTTCTGTTGCAATCTGAATTTGTTTGTATGTCTGTTGAAACCTAAATTTGACTATTTTCAAGGTGGTGTTCTAGTGGGGGTTTCAGTCATAACTTACAAGTTTGTATGACATTATTAGGACGAAATTTAAGGAGTTTTGTTATACCCTGACGAAGAAGAAGTAGCGGAATTTACAAGCGGAAAAGCGTTTAAGGAGGAAGGTAAGGAATAATTATATGCCGCCCGGTGGCGCAGTGGTCTAAGCGATGGCTTCTGATCATTCGTCCAATATGGGTCCGGGTTCGAATCCCGGTGAGGCATGGATGTTGAGTTTGTCTTACGGCACTGGCTCTCTCCCTTCCCTGGAACCAGTGACCCTAAATTAGGGACGGGCGACTGCTTATAGCTCACTGAGTTGCTCACAGTGGCCGTTAAACCTCCAATAAAAAACAAACAAACAAAAACAGTTATATGGACGATCACTAAAGCGCAGTATTATCATTTAATGTGTTAAATACGATTAGTTTACTGCACTACTTCAATTGACACTCCTGCTACACGTAGTGTGGAATCTTCTATCCAGTATCATTAGATTCCATTCCACTGGCAGTTCTCATAAGGAACCCGAACATGGATAAAACTGATTAGAGCAAATGCCATTTTACACGTCGTGTGTTAATAGTCTTGTGACTGCCTCTTAAACTGGACTGAATGAAGAAAAAGAGATTTTAGGTGAAATATGAGCGTTCATATTAAATACCGAATTGAAGAGCAAAATGTTCACTATATTCGAAGCAAACCGGAAATAGCATCCCAAATCTTTTAACTCAGTTGTAATGCGTTAAGTAATTCACTGAAGTGGCAAAAGTCATGGGATAGAAGTATACAAATCCTTAATTGCCCCTGCCGTCGTATAAAGGCTTCGACGCACGCCATGAGTCAGGTTGAACAACCGTCAGAAGGATCATGGCAAGACGAGGTGAATTATCGGGGTCTGAACGAGGCATGGTAGTGGGAGCCAGACGGATGGGACATTCAATTTCCGAAGTTGTGCGAACATTCAACGTTCCTCGATCCACGGTGTCACGTGTTTACCAAGAATACCTCATGGAAGACATTACCACCCACCCAGGACAACGCAGTGACCAACCACTAGTGCTGAATGACCGTGAGCAGCGGCGTCTGACCAGGATTGTCCATGCTAACAGACAAGCGACACTGTCTCAAATAACATCCACATTCAATGCAGGAGGTACTAGAGACATATCCATCAGGTCAGTGCAGCGTAATGTAGCGTCCATGGGGCATGGGAGCAAAAGACCCACCGGAGTGCTTTTGTTAACACCACGACATCAGACACAGCGCCTCATCTGGGCTCGTAAACATGGTATTTGGACTCTGGAAGATTGGTAACATGTGACGTGGTCAGATGAGTTACGCTACCAGTTGTTACGAGCTGATAGTAGGGTTCGGGTGTGGCGCAGACCACACGAGGCCATGAGCCCAAGCTGTTAACAAGGCACTGTGCATGCTGGTGGTGGTTCCATACATGTATGGGGAGTCTTTACGTGGCACGGTTTGAGTCATCTGGTCCTCGTAAACACGTCATTAACCGGTAATTGCTTTGTTGCTCGGCTGGGGGACAATTTGCAGCCTTTCATGAACTCCATGTACTCCAACAACAACAACAGCTACGGGATTTCCACCATGTCATCGGGTCCAAGTTGTCCAAAATTGGTTCGAGGAGCATTCTGGATAGTTCCGACGGATGGTGTGGCCACCTCGATCGTTCGACGTGAACCCAATAGAGTACTTATGGGACGTGGTGGAAAGGTCCGTTTGCACCCAAGATTCTGCACCTACAAATGGGGTCTGTTCAGACGGCATGGCTCAACATCTTACCAGAAGTCATCCGGCCACTTGTGGAATCGATGCCACGTCGAGTTGCTGCACTTCGTCTGGCTAGAGGAAATCCTACACGATACTAAGTACGTATCCCATTATTTTTGCACCACAGTGTATTACGCGTAAAAATCCAATTTGCCGCAGGCGGATCGAACCTTCATTCTTCTGCTCAGGAGCCGAGTTTTTTTCCACTTGAGCTACACCGACAAAGGCTTTTCACTGCTACTTACCCTCTTGACATGTGCTCAATCTCTAGTAGTACGTCACATTCATTCCTCCCTTGAGAAAGACGGGGGCACGAAATCGCAGGATTCTGGTCCGCCACAAATCATGCTTGTGGTAACTCTCTGTAGAAGAGGGAATTATCATTTATTCCAAACGATATGTGGATGGAAATCACACATTTTTTCGAAGAACTTAGCGGCTAGTAGGCCCATTTTTACGTTCGGGCGCCAATGTGAATACCCAAATTTGCAGGCTGTTGATCTCGAACTCACCTACTTCTGCTCCGGAGCCGACTACTTTCCTAATTAAGCTACACCGACAAAGGTTTTTCACTGCCACTTGCTTTCGTTACATGTGCGTCACTTTTGTAGCACGTTACATACACTCAAAATACTTTTAGCATCCTGCACCTCAGGTATTAAATTAATACTTGCGGATGACATACTCTTAATCTTCGCGGAATCTTGCACCCAAAAGCCAAGACAGCGAATTTATTCCCTATTCTATATATTTCATTCCTTGGCAAACAAATTAGGGTCCGAGGAATTGTTACTTTTAGGAACCCGTAATATCGCGAGACCCCACGCCTGTGCATCGTCGTGTTCCCTGTAAATCCGCCGGGATCCGCGGCGGATTTACAGGGAAGATCACGATGAAGCAATCCCGATTGGCTATGACAAGTTGACCTTGTGTGTTAGCTAGCGCATTAGCAGCTCGAAGGTTTGATATCGCTCTGGAATAGTATATTTTAAATTCGAGTCTTCTTCGTCACATGTACTTTCATGCCATCTTGCTTTTTCTAAAACCTGCAGTGTTAAAAACAACGCCTTTACCACATAAAGAAAGTAACGAAAGTCAATACATTTCCCTCATTGTTTCCTCAGTGCTAATGGGTACACCACCAATTTCCACGAGGGATTGCAACTCATAAACCTACAGCTATTGTTCTTCGAGACGTGTATTTTCTGAGTATTGCACAATTTCAAGGCTAACTCGCCTAGAGAAACATCGAAATTACGTTATGCACTTACTTTTCCGTCTGTGACATTCAGTCTATCTACCTTCTGTGATTTTTATTAAGTCCTTCTTAATTATTTAAAACACACGAAATGCTTTAAGGGAAGTACTGCAAAATATCATTACACATCACTGTGATTTCTGCAACCTGTATGTGCAAGGACTAACAAAGGTATGAAGGTCAACTTTTAATACGTTTTTTGAAACAGGAATTGAGCAAAAGTTGGTGACATTTGTGTCGCGAAATGCACATTCGTCTCTCCATCTGCGAACGCTATTTCTCCGCTTATTAGTCGTATGTGAAAAAAAAAAAAATTCGATTGTGTAGCTAACGAACGTACCGCTTGTTTTTTTGACGACCAGTGCGCTAAGGTCCGCCCAAATCCGCAATTTTGCTTCTAGCGCGTACAATATACACATGATTATTTATCTCGATATTTATTTTATTCCAAATAACTGGTTCCAAAACTGCGACCAGAAAACCTTTTTTGATTTAAGGTGGACGTCAAGTAATTTTGCTTCCTATACTTCCAATGGAAAAACTTTTGTACACATTTCCTTCACAATTAGTGTGTTCCCAAGGATGAAAATTTGAAAATCGATTAAAATAATTTCATATTATAACTTGGAATACTTAATATTTTCTAAAACATAACCATAATTATATTAAAAATCAATAACCTTTCTTTTGGTGGTGTTGAAACCAGAAAAAAGATGGCGCGACCTGTACTTTGATGATGTCATTAGACCAAAAAAATTTGGATTGCATAATTATGGTTATGTTTTAGAAAATATTAAGTATTCCAAGTTATAAAATGAAGATATTTTAATCGATGTTCAAATTTTCATCCTTGGGAACGCATTAATTGTGAAGAAAATGTGTGCAGAAGTTTTTCCATTGGAAGTATAGGAAGCAAAATTACTTGACGTCCACCTCGGATACCTTTCACCGTGAAGAATACATTTGCTACTTCAAAAAATCTACAACTTTCCCGCTGTAGGTTGGGGCATAAATGTGTCAGATGTATACTATAGGATATATTTTTCTTATGTTTTCTAGTTTTCTCTTTCTGCACCTATTGGCCTACAAGCAAAATCTGACTGAAAAAAACAACCTATTTTTTATCGTATATATTTTACTATGATGAGTATTCTTAGTACATTATCTAGATATAAAGAACAGTTTTTCCACTCGGTTGGACGAAAGTATGTAATATTTTTACGACTTTCTACGTTTCTGTAAGAACTATTTGGAAACTTATTTTTGTCTTTAATTGTGTTCATTATGAGAATTAACTATGGTATAGTTTCTACTTTTTCATAACGTATATTTCTGACGCAAGCAGAGGAGGGGCGTAAATTCACATTTCTATCTAAAATCATTTGTCCTCTTCTAAAATGTCTATTGAAAAAAAAATTATTTTTCATAGAATAGCTGTCATTATGATTAACATTTATGTACATTTATTTAATTTAATTGGTGCAGTTTTTGACTAAAAAGTTATATCATCATCATCATCGTAAGTAGCATCAGTAGGGATACCTAAATTAAATTTCGCCAAAAAAAATAAATGTTAAATCAAAAGTTTCGCATTTATTTGTAAAAATTGAAGACACAAAAAAAATTGTTTTTCAAAGTTTACTTTACTTAGTTTACTGTTTTTCAAATTTTACTTAGAATGGTTTTCAAAGTTTACTTAGAATAGTTTTCAAAGTTTACTTAGAATGGTTTTCAAAGTTTACTTACTGGTAGGCTAAGTACCAAAATACTTAGTTAAAAGCTAACAACATTGTAGTAGTCTCTACATTCTCTTCCTTTAGCCTTTTCCTTCTGTCAGTAATAACGATGTTGTACATAATGAAATATCTCTCAGCATCCACGCTGTTAACAGAATTATGGAGGCTTTGAATACCTGCCTTTGCATAGTTTAAATCGCAGCATTTTGTTGCTTTTAAATCTGTATGTCATCAACAGGAGTCTCTTGGTTCACAATTGTAAGTAGCTGTCTGTGAAAATGTTTGTATCCATCCATGAGCTAGTCCCGTGGTATGTCTTTAAAAAATGGTGTTTTAGAGAAGCTTTCCAATAAGAAATTTGTGTTCAAAGATAATGTGGGTGTGGTCGCGGCTACAGATAGACAAAAAAGTCTGCCAATATGCTGGTAGGCTTTATTTCTTGCGTTGGATGTCATGTGGAGAGTCAATTTGCCCTTCTAGACGAACATTACAAAATTTGCACATCAAGATATTTGTATCGCTTAAATACAATACCTCGTGGTCAAACGCTTTGACTCTATCAACTAATTCCTTCTTAGGGCGGCCCATATTGATATACCTCTATCAAATGGATTGTGAGCATTGTAGTTTGTAGTCTACTAGCGAAATGCAGAAACAAATTGAAGGCTGGCTAGCCAGTGTGACTGAGCGGCACTGGCTGACTCACCGAGAGGGAAAAAGGCGTTGCCTGGGATTTCCCGGGTAACGCACGCTGAGTAGAACACGCAAGGCGTAATTGCTGCGTGAAATTACGTCCTATTTTTGCTTTAAAAAATTTTAACTATCGAGATGTCGCAGAAAAGTAGTTACAATCAAATTTTCGTATTTATTCTCTTATATTGGCAAATTTCACATTTATTCGCATCTATCTCGTAAATACGAAAATTACGTATCCCTAAGCATCAGTTATCCTCAATGCTCTACTAGATGAAGATCTAAAGCAATTTTCTACCACAACTTACTGTTGTCAGCCCTTCTTTTCCATGTCACTCTGGCATCTTTCGAACTTCAACTTTACCCATCACCCATGTGGTCTTTTTCTGGGTCTCTTCCTGTACTTTGGTAACTAGTCCACTATTTCATTTGTCCAACGGTGGTCACTTTTTCTAGCAGTATGTCCAATTCCTTGCCGTTTGATTACGATGTCTTCAACTCTTTTCATTTTCCTGATCCATGAGCATGCTCCTGTTGTGGTTAAACCAAGCATGCATCTATCCGTGCTTCTTTAAATTGTTCATATCCTCTGTGTGTCTGTTGTAGTTAAGGTCCATGTTTGTGATCCATAACTAAGAAATAGAAGGATTTAGTGATTGAACACTTTTCTTTTAAGACATTATGCTAAACTGTTCTTGAAAATTGTACTGTGTTTCTACCAAGCGCACTCTCGCCAAGGCTTATGAACCAATTATATTCTTCTTCGATGTAGCCCTCGCTTGATAATCGTTGTCCAGGGTAAATAAAGGTACTTGTATTGTAAAGTAATACAGAGGTAAAAGCACTTGTCAAGACGACAAATCTGCAGCGATGCATTCTGTCCGTGTAGCTTAGTTGGGAGAGCAACTTACTCCGGAGTGAAAGGGCGCGGCCAAATTTGTGTTTTCACAGTGTAAATGTGAATTTCTCTTTGCCCTAGTACTCTTAGTAAATTAAACATTAGAGATAGGGGTGATGGGCAGTTGACATGGGCATACCCGCGCAGAGTGGAACAGACCAGAACCGAAAGCAGGGGATAATTAATAGGCGGACATCAGGGCTCCCCAGCAGGGTATCGCAATTGACGAACATGGCTACACGTGGTGATGCGAGAGACTTTGATCGTGGACGCATTGTCGGAGAAAGACAGATGGATCGTTCTGTCGCCCAAGTGGTAAGAACCGTAAGGTCATCGAGATCAACTATCAAGGATGTACCGGGAGACGGACACGCCAGCGCCCACAGAGCAAGCGGTGCCCTACCACGCGGCATTGATGACTGGGTCGAGGTAGACTATCCAGGTTCGTACAGACAGACCACTTGGAAAAGGCGGCGTGAATTACATCCAGGTAAAATGTGGGATCAAAAGCAAATGTGAGAGAGTGAACGGTATGGCGCATGCTGCATACCCTCGGCAGCAGGAGCCGTCGCCTTACTCGTGTGCCACTGTTGACTTCTCATTATCGAAAATTATGCCTCGCCTGGTGCCCGGAACATCAATAGACTTCTGCAGAGTGGTTCCGGGTCGTGCGGTAAGATGAATCCCGTTTTCACCTGTACAGAGCTGACGGAAGGTTTTGGGTGAGACGCCGACAGTATGAGGACATGGCCCGACGTGCCAGGTCAGTTCTATTCAAGGCGGTGGTGGCGCTGTGATGGTTTGGGGAGCCTTCTCATGGGACACATTAAGTACCTTAGCGTATCTGAAAAAGTCCTGAACCGCTGTTCGCTACCAGAATGTAGCTGATCACCTAGATAGGTGCTTTCACGGGCTTCGAGGGTGTTATGGCGGATGGTCTGTTTCACCCGGGCAATGCGCCGCCCAGCCGATTCACGACCTCCCACAAATGACTCGAGGAACACTCATCTGAGTTTCAAACCACCCAGTGGCCCACAAGGACTCCGGATTTAAAGCCCGTGGAAGTTATCTGGGATGTTGTTGACAGGAACACCATATCCATTGATCCTTGACCAACGTCTCGGGCGGAGTTGTGGATAATGCTGCAACAGGCACGGCTGGCATTACCTCTGGAAACCCTCTGGTATCTGGTGGAGTTCAGAAGATCAGATCCATGAATTCTGCACCGACGTCTCAGGCAAAGTTGCGGATAATGCTGCAACAGACATGACTGGCTTTTCTTTCTCAGAACCCTCCGGCATCTGGTGGAGTCGATGCCTCGACGTGTATAGGCTGTTATTTGCGCTAGAAGATGACCAACACGCTATTAGGTAGGTATCTCTAATGTATTGTCCATTGAGAGTACATTCGTATCTAAAAACTCTATTGAAAAACGATTTGGATTAGAACTACAACGGCCGTTCAATAAAAACTAAGAGTGAAATCACACAAAATGAAGAAATACAGGTACAGCAAAATATCATTCTTTCTTAAAGTATCTTCCCTCGGATGACATGCAACGGTCACATCGTTCAGTCCACTTTTCAAAGCATGTGGCGAAGGCATTTTGAAGAAGCTGCTTTATAGCGACCCCTGTACAGCTTGAATAACGTTAGCATCTGTGTTGAATGTTGTGCCAAGGAACTTCTCCTTCATTGTTGGAAACAACCAGTAATCGCACTGGGCGAGGTTAGGACTGTAGGCATGATTTCAATACTGCATTTCGTAAGAAACTGTTGAACACAAGCAGCCACATGTGGGCGGGCGTTATCATGATGTAGGTTTAGAAATATATGAAAACGCTTAGTCCTGACGAAGCTGGATCAGTAGCTTTCAGCGAAATAATACACTGGTGTGCGAAAATTAAGGACGAAGAGGATAAATTAGCATAACAGCGGAACGAGCATGCAGAACGGACCGAAAAACCATTCAGGAGATAGACTAGGGTCCGGTACGGTAGGGCATGCATATATATGCAGCATGACGTAGGGGGTGGGGGAGTTTCGGAAGGGTAAAAGCACACGGACGGTGTACGCTCAGCAATTCGTTGAAAGCTATTGCACGGTGTACATCGGTTTGAACGACGTCGAGTTGCTGCCACCGTGTGATATGGCCAACAGGCAATCCAGTAGACGACATCTGGATGACTTTACCCGAGGTCGCGTCTTTGGGAATTTCAAAGAAGGTCGAAGTGTGACTAGTGTGGCCGAGGAGTTCGAGATCGCTCACAGCATCGTTTCACGAGCTTGGAAAGCATTGCAAACGACAGGAACACCTGTCCGAGAGTTTAGCAGTGGTCGTCCACGAGCAACCACGGCGGTGGAAGACCAGCCTCACGTGCGTCTGTTTAGAGGTGCTGTGGGCCCTGAGTTCCTCTTCATGGACGACAGCGCTACACCTCATTGTACAGCGGCTGTCGCAGAGCTGTTGGTGAGTGAAGATATTCAACGCATGGATTGGCCCGAAAGGTCCCGAGGGTGTTATGGGCCTAAATCCAATCGAGCACGTGTGGGACCTTCTCGGGAGACGCTTGGCAGCACGTCACGAGCCGCCAGCAACGATTCCGCAGCTGTGATTGGCGCTACAAGAGAAATGGGCCGCGATGCCTCAACAGCTCCTTGACAAACTCGTCCTCAGCATGTACAGACGTTGCAAATCCTGCAACACAGTCAGGGGTGATCATATCCCCTACTAAAGTCTGGATTTATCTTGGCAGCCGCCTGTCACATGGACGTTTCTGTCTTCTGTCCGGTTGTGCTCGAAGCTACCTTTTCAATAAAGTGCCTTTGTATTCTTTGGATTCCTTGTTTGGACGGTTTTGCTCACTTGTCCCATATTCTTACATCTTGGGGATCTCATGGTAGGTTTTTGAGTCGATGTGGAGCACTTCTGCACGACGTTACATTCGAAAAACCGTCTCGTCCTTAATTTTTGCACGCCAGTGTAGTAGACTTTAAATTATGAAAATTGCATTCATAAGCGTTGTTTTCTGGATTAAATGAAATATAATTATGCAATGCCCGTAGCTCAACTATTTCAACATAGGCACTACGTTTTTTTACAAAAGACGTGCTAATATACTCTCAAGGCATAATCCTTCGGAGTGGGTGGCGGAGGGAATCTTTTACACAGCTCATTTGTTGAACATTTGATGTAGTCCGTCCCCATTGCTTTTCTATCAACATTCTTCCACTAGCACGCCAAGATTCATCTGCGCTGTTGGAATTTCTTCCTGTATGCCACGATTTCTATTCTTCCATTCCATGACAGTGTGCAGAAAATTTTCTTTTCTTCGTAAATATGGAATTAAATTTAATTTAATTACTTCGCTTATTAAAAATGATCATCTTAGCTTCTCTCTCTCTCCCTCGTTAAATCCGGGGATTTCATTAAATTTTGTTGATTAAAAGCGATCAAATTAGCTTTGAATTAACATCATACCAAATGAAAGTTCCGATTTTGTTCTTTAAATCCGATCTCGCTAAATACGGGCTCGCTATCAGTCACTTGCAAAAGTTTAAGGCCACCTTTTGGCATTAGGAGATTTCTGCCAATTAAGTCAGCTACTGTCTGTATTACTCAACTTCCTGTCGGTGTTGCATCATCCTACAGCGGTAGTTGATGATATAGTTGGGGGAAGCGTGCGAGCGTCAGTTTGCTTCTGGTTTTCATGCTGAGAGATTTTGTACATATTTTCTATATAGCGAAAATAGGGCAAAAAAGCGTCATCAAGTGTTACTCAGAGGGCACAAATAGTGACTTTATATCATGAGGGATACTCCGAACATGACGTAAGCAGAAAGATGAATGTGAGCAAGACTGCTATTCGTAATACGATCATGAAATATCGAGATACAGGTGAATTTAGAGACCGAAAGAGAAGTGGACGTCCAAGGAGAGCAAGCCCACGTGATGGCAATACCATAAGGTGAATAGTTATGTGTTCTTCGATAATCAAGGCCTTTCTACATTCAAAAGGATGTAATATAGGTATCAGCACTGTTTTCCAACGTCTTAGCAAAGATTGTGGATTAAAGTCTTATAAACCTGCACATAAACCTAGACTAACATCTGTCACGAAAAAGAAGGGACTCCAGTTTTCAAAGCAATGTCATCAATCGTGGACTGCTGAAAATTGGAGCCAAGTTCTTTTTCCGATGAATCAACTGTGCGTCAATTTGAATCATGTGAAGCATATATTCGACGACCAAAAGGCAAAAGGTTTGATGAAAAATACACCGTTAGCACCGTGAGACATCCGCCTAGTCAGATGATATGAGGTGCTATGTCAGCTTTCATTACTGCTTCATTATCCTTTTTTGCCGACAGTCACTCTCATGATTTGTCCTTTTTATGTGGAAATGTTACGCGATAAGCTGTTAACTCATATGCCATTGCACAGATGTACAAGCTTTATGTATGACAGTGCACAGACCCAGGGCCCGACTTAGGTCAGTCGAGGCCCTGTGCACATCCTATGTCTGGGGCCCCCTCGATTAAAATTTTCAGTCAAACAGTCAAAAAGAATATTTACTGGTAAATATTTTTTTTTGCAAACAGTTTTTCTAGCAGTAAAAACATTAAAACACATCCCGCATGCAAGTCACCTTTATGTCAATATGGCCTGTAATAGACGAGCATCCATACTACGTGTACTTCAGCGCGTCCGCAGATCTTGCAGCTGTAACATTAATTACTCTGGATTTTTTTGTTTTTTTTGTTTTATAGTACCATTTACGGAAACAAATAACTATCCTCCCAGAGATATAATTTGAAACACCTAGTTTACCATAAATTTAATGGAAATGATGAGACAATGGTAGTTTAAGATAAGTAATCCCTCACAAAGTCTTACAGCTGACCATACACATTGTGGGAAAATTTTTGTAACACTCCATGTAAATTATTACAACAGTCTTTAAATAAATTAGTGTCAATTGAACCTTTTTTGTATTTTTATTTATGTAAAAATGAACCCTATATGATTATTCACAATTTCTGTTCTCAAAAGACTAATATTAATAATAAAAATATTTTTTAGTAAATTCTACATGTTTGCTGAAATGCTTTTCATGTATAATATACTGCATTGCTCCGAATACAGGCTGATCCCTTTGCATTTTAATTGTTACAAATAAAGATGAGATTAAGATGTTATATTGGCTAATCACAGCTCAGCGCAAGCTTTATTATACGAAATAATAATTTGGTTTCTAAAATCTCATTCTAAATTTTGAAACCGAACCGTATAATACTATCGTGATATAACGGAAAATATATTTTGGTTCTGAAAATTTATATTATTATTAAGGTAGTTTGGAGGCCCCTCCAAATTCTGAGGCCCTGTGCACGTGCAGAAATCAGGCCCTGCACAGACCAAAGACAGCAAAGGACTACCCGCAGGCCGCCCCGGGGGCGCAATGGTTTAAGCGATGGCCTCTGATCATTCGTCCGAACGGGGCCGGGTTCGAATCCCGTTGAGGCATGGATGTTGTTTTTGTCTTACGGCACTGGCTCTCTCCCTTCCCTGGAACCAGTGATCCTAAATTAGGGACGGGCGACTGCTTATAGCCCATTGAGTTGCTCACGGTGGTCGTTAAACCTCGAAAAAAAAAAAAAAAAAAAGAAAAAAAGTACCTGCAGAGGAAAGACATAACTGTGCTGTGTTTCACTGCCCCAGTAATAGTCCCGACCTAAACCCCACCGAAAATGTGTGGACCATTTTAAAAGACAAGGTAGCAGAAAAACAGCAATCGAATTCCCAAGCTGACTGACGCGATAAAGTACGTTGGTGCAAAGACATTTCAAATGACTACTGCAAATCCCTCATTGAGGGTATGCCACATCGTGTTCATTCCGTTATAAAAAAAAGGTGGCAAACAAAGTACCGATTTCGGTATTTTTGTGTTCTACACAATGTAAGTATTCATCTGTGGTGTAATTATTTCAAATATCTCTGACCAGTAATTAGTTGTTTCCTTGAAAATCTAAATTTTCAATAAATTGATAGATGGTCTTAAACTTTTGCAAATGACTGTATAATCGCATTTATGTGATGTAGGTATCAGCAAAACGTTTTTTCGGAGTTTTGAACCACCGTAAGCAACTCTAAGGACGCCCGTTCGAAATTTCGAACCACTGTTTCCAGTGACGGGACAAAGCCCGTGACGCAGGACAAAGCCCGTGACGCAGGACAAAGAGACCACCCATGCTACATTCGGGGCTTGAACCCAGAACCATCTCAAACGAACCGTCACGTTTAGACCACTGCGTTGTAGGGGAGCTCAGTATTTTTGATTCCCTTTCCCCGGCATTAAGGAAAGGGCCAGGAAGCCGTTAGCAAAGCACAAATTGACAGCTCTAAACTTCGGGATTTTTTTTCTGTTTATCTTACCCGGAAGACAACTTGCATTTAATTAACCTACAAAACAGAAAGAGAAAATAATGAGTTAAAGCTTTCTCCTCTGTAATTCAACATGGATTAAAGAAACTCTTCCCAGAAAGTTTTATAACAACTTTCCTCGAAGCAGGAATTCCTGAATGAGAAACAAATTCGCAAAATGCAGAATAACCACAGTTAAAAAGAATTTGGGAAATTTATACCAAGGTTATTTCTCTGTTTTAGGTCTTTTCCATACTCTTGCGCTCCCTTCAATTACCTGTGAAATGCAGATTTCCGTTTTATGCGGGACATGCATTCGGAAAGATAAACAAACGCTTATCTCGGCTATGCTTAGGACGGCAGTGGGCAAAATACAACGGCCGTTCCATAAACATTGAGAGAAAAATCACACAAAATGAAGAAATATCGGTACAGCAAACTATATATTATTTTTTCTCAAAGTATCTTCCCTGGGATGATATGCAACGGTACCATCGTCCAGTCTACTTTTTAAAGCATTTGGCGAAGGCATTATGTGGAAGCTGCTTTAGCGACTCCAGTACATAGTTTTTTTATCATTAAAGTGTATCGTGCAGGAGACGGCATTTGTTTTCTATTTAATAGCTTTTGGTGCACGAGTCAATTTCTTCATATGACTCCAGTACAGCTTGAATAACGCTAGTATCTTTGTTGAATGTTGTGCCACGGAACTTCTCCTTTATTGTTGGAAATAACCAGAAATCACCCGAGGCAAGGTCAGGACTGTAGGCATGCAGTGGCATGATTTCAATACTGCATTTCGTAGGAAACTGTTGGACACACTCAGCCACATGTGCCCGGACGTTATCATGGTGTAGGGTCCATTGCCCAACAGTTCCTGTCGTTTAATCGATATGTGTCGTCCCAAACGCTTCAAGACTGAAATGTAATGCTCGGCATTGACAGTAATTTGTTTGGGAACGGTATGCTGGTCGACTACACATTTATGATCAAAGAAAATTGTCATCATCACCTTCCCAGCTAATTTGGTTTGGAGGACGTTTTTCGGAGGAGGTGAGCCTGTGTGTTTCCAGACTCTCTTTGCGTGCTTCGTGAGGGGGGTCGAAATAGTGGACCCATGTTTCATCGGCAGTTATTACTGTGCTTAGAAAGTTTTGATCCTTTCCAATCATCTGTTTCCACTGATGACATACCTAAACTCTGGCTAACAATTGTTCTCTCGTCAGATGATGAGGTACCCATCTGGAACACACACAATACAGCATTAATTTGTCGCGTGCAATACGGACGGTTTTGAAATATTTGTTGACGCCGCTATGACTTCACACGTCATTCGTCGATCTTCTTTCAGCATTTCCCAAACAGTGTTAACAATACGCTGCGTTACAACACTTTGAGGTCGACCAGGCCTAGGAGAGAGTTCTTCCTACAAACGCCCTGTTTTGAAATCATGGTGCCATCTAAAAGTCGTTGAAACACCCAAATATTTATCGTTGTAAGCTTTTTCATTAAATCAACAGTTTTTGAAGCCGATTTACCCAAACGATAGCAAAATTTTATCACACAACGCATTTCACTTCTTAACTTTGAATCACTCGCTGTATGACGAAATGCAGACGTATTTTAAACAACTGCGCACTAACAGACCAGAATCGTCTGCCACTGCTAATAACTGTTGCCACAGGTACTTTCTTAATTCAGTTAGTCGTGTGGGTGGATATTTTCCCCCTTCGCACTGTCGAAAAAGAAATACTCTCAGTTTTTATGGAACGGCCTTTGTATAACAGTAAAAGAGATGAATGTCCTGAATTGTTAGATTTCATCCATTACTTTTCAGTCACAAAAGTATCAAATGTTAATTTAGTTTTCTTAAATGTTTTACTGAAAGCACACATAAAGCAAATGATTAAGAAATTATTCACATCACTGGGGAAAGGGGAAGTTATCTATTCTCCCCGGTGGTTCGGTAGTCGGAGGTGCTTGCTTCTGACCATTCGTCCGAGATGGACCAGGGTTTCATTACCAAACAAGGCGTGAGCGTTGTGCTTGTCTGATAAACCGGGCCCTGTCCCTTAAATGGAACTAGTGACACTAAATTTGAGACAAGCGACTGCTTATAATCCTATGAGTTTCCCACGGTGGTCCTGAAGTGTCAGACTGTTTTTTTTTTTTTTTTAGGTGAGGAGAGTCACTGCCACCGTGAGCAACTCGATGGGATATAAGCAGCCGCCCGTCCCTAATTTGTAGCCACTGGCTTCAGGTAATCGAGAGAGCCAGTGTCGTAAGACAAACACAACATCCATGCCTCACCAGGATTCGAACCCAGGTGGAATTGTCAGAAACCGGCTCTTAGACACATGTGCCACCGGTACGGCCATGACTTTGACGTCACCTACATATTCGATTTGATTTTATTTATCTGTCACATCCAATACATACAGAACATCATAGACATGTGACAACTGGGATTGTGACGTAAATTCTAATTTAACTTTCATTTTTAGTTCCTTTTCCTATGTAAATTTGAGTTTGTTCTCTTTTACACTTTTCAAACTTCACGTTATGTCTTTTCCCTAAAACGAGAATAATGTTGGCAACACCCTGAGGTTGGAACAAGTGTGTGTGGCTGGAAAAAGAAGAATACATAACAAGTTAGTAAAATCATGCAATGCATTGATTATGATACGCTTTCCAACATACCAGAAATCATTACTCAAGTTATGAGGATAACGGCTGTAGAACAAATCTCGTTCCTAATTCTTCATCAATGTGACCCTCACTTGATATCTGTAGAACAAATCTCGCCGATTAATTTCTTCATCAATGTGACCCTCACTTGATATCTGCTGTCGAAGATAAATGTAGGTATTGGTTATCTCCAGCTTTTCCCCGTAAATCGATAAATCTTCATTTCTTGTAAAAGCATGTACCTTGCGAGTAGACTGTGGATGAGAACGAGTATTTAACTAAATTAAATCTTGAAAAGGATTAAGCTTAACCCTTTCAAACATTATTATGCCCAAATTATATTTGATAAGTTGATCAATTGTTGGTTGATTAAAATGGTTAGGATGAATACGCCTAACATTGAGCAGGGTCCGGTGTTGAGCAGGGTCCGGATAGGTACGTTACAAGCCATGGTAAAAAATGTTAAAAAATCCCTTTCTTCCTCTGCCGTTTCCATCGCTACTACGGATAGTTATGGTACTAACCGACCCCTTTCCTTCCTCTGCCGTTTCCATCGCTCTCTGCGGATAGTTATGGTACTAACCGAGCCACCACCAGCATTACGGAAAGGCTTGTGGTGGCTCGGTTAGTGCCATAATTATCCGCAGAGAGTTGCACAGTGTGGGTTATTATGGTAGAGCAGCGGTACACAAGCCACACATCACTACCGTAAATACGAAGTGCCATTTGGTGTAGTGTGTTATTCCGTCGTTACTGGACTGTGGGCGACTGGAAAGCTGTTCTTTGGAGTCATGAGTCACGCGTTTCACTCTTCCAATCTGAAGGGCGTGTTTGGATTTGGCGACAGCCCGGCGAGCGATTTCCATTGGCCCGTTATTCCAACTGTGAAGTTCCGCGGGGGGGGGGGGGGGGCTCCATCATGGTATGGAGCTGTTTTTCGTGAATGGGACTCGGCCCATTAGTTATTACACCACAAACCATGACTCTGAAGTATACCATGACGTTCTGGATAATTCTGCCCTACCAACAATGTATTTTTGTCATTGAACTCTGACAGTTACAATTACTCCAAGCTACATACTCATTTTGACTCTTATTATCTTTGATTATTTGAACATGATCTGCTTCTCTGATCTATCAGCACTGTAGTAAATTATCATTTTATCATTGTAAATATCATTCTTTCATCTCATCCAATGGGTAAATGAACCCACTTTTGTGTCTTTTATACATATCTTTAAACAAATAAAACGATTTTGATCTCATGTTCAGTAGGGGCCGCGGGTGGCATAGTGGTGAACGTTCATGACTGCCACGGAGAAGACCTCGGGTTCGATCGCAGGCAGGTACGAATGCTCGAACCACTAAATATCCGTCGTGCGTTGAATGGGCACGTTAAGCCGTCTGGCCCCGGGTGCTGGCCCTCCAGTAATAAATAAGGGTGTCTTCTACATCGCTTCCGAGTGGCTTTCCTTTAGGGCACTCTTGCCCAAATCTCCTAGCTTCCTATTTCTAAGGGTTGGGTCAGACACTCCCTTCCTAAAATCCTTTACATGTGATCTGATCTGATCATGTTCAATAGTTTCAACCCATCTGTTTGTCAGTTGTTCAATTCCTGCGCGGTACCAAGCTTTCTGTTCAGAGGCAAAGAACTTTTCGCACTCGCGTTCGACATCGTCCAAATGGGTCAACTGCTCGCCACGGAGAAAATGCGCCATGGCCCAAAACAAGTGGTATTCTGAAGCGAAAGGGTCGGAGCTGTCTGCTGGAGGAGACAGCAGCTCGACGATACCGCGCAGTTCTAGACATTGAACTTGGCTCCGATTAGCGGGATGAGGTTCTGCATTGCCTTGTTGCAGCAGGGGTCACTTTCGGTTGACAAAGGCAGGACACTTCTGCTGAAGTTTTTCATGCGTCATGACCAGTTGCTGAGAATACAGTTCGACATTAATAGAATGACCATTCGAAATGAGGTCAAAGAGGATTACACCTTCATAATTATACCAGACACACAACATGAAAATTTCCCCAAAAAGCCCGCGTTTCCGGCAGATAAAGCTGGTTCACCTTTGTTCAACCACTGTTGTGAAGAATCTGGATTATGTAGAAACAGTGAAGCCTCTCTTAGCGATCACCCCTGTTTGACGACCACATCTCATTACGACCGTTTTTCTGTAGAACCAATTTCAAAACCCATAGCGCTAATGCTAATCTTTCCCCTATTAAAAAACCGCTCACCCCTTCTTAACAACCAATGTTTCATAAGAATCACTGCACAAAAACTGCCTTGTCCGGATTACCATTCCCGCTGAAAATGTTCTCTATACCATGGAACCACGAAACTATAAATTGAACAAATGTGTGTTACTATGGATGGGTCACTTTAAATGGCAAGGAAGTTTCCTCCTGCATGGAAGTGAGTGGAGTGGGGATGAAGGGGGTGAAGAAGTTCTCGTCGATGGCAGGTAATTGCAATTGCTTACGTTGTAACGTAAAGAAAGACAGAGACGCCGTCTCCACACTTCCTGCAAAGGCTGAAAAAGGAAGTGACAGTTAAAGCTCATCTTTACTTCACTCCCCTTTTTGGCCGGACAGAGGATACTTAAGAGGGATGACTTTTCCGAAAAGGAAAAAATTAAGAAACCATTCTGTGAGCTGAAAATAAACTTAGAAAAACTTAAGCAGACACCATTGAATTCTTTTTCCAAATAATTTTTTTTAGATTACCACTGTAGGTACTTTCCTAATGTGTGACTGTGCTACATATACTGCAGAATTTGTTTATTATTTATACACTTACATGCTGTGCTGTATCATGCTTGGAATGTAGCAATTCAGAGTACGTAATTTATAAAAGTTATGCAGTAGTTTACAAAGGTTTAAGATTGTTCAGCCGCCCCTGTGGCGCAGTGGTCTAAGCGATGGCCTCTGATCATTCGTCCGAAAGGGGTCCGGGTTCGAATCCCGGTGAGGCATGGATGTTGTGTTTGTACTTCCTCCCCTGGAACCAGTGACCCTAAATTAGGGACGGGCGACAGCCCATTGAGTTGCTCACGGTGGTCGTTAAACCTCCAATAAAAAAAAAATAAACAAAAATAAGACTGTTCATTGTATATGTCATTAAAACCTTCCCCTATTTAGCTATTACCCCACTGATCGACCGTTTTCTAGAAAAACCAGCAGTGCTCGCCTTAGAGAGGTTTCATTGCATGTATATCCCCTTTTCATCCCCAGTAACTATTCATTTGATAAAGCAAGTATCGCGCGGATTTCTGAGCAGTTACTTGCATACCTCGACATGTCTTTGAGCATGAGCTCGGGTGAGCTCATGAGAAACCTCACGGCATCGTCTGTAAACCTTTCCGATCTTTTGTAGGTGCTCATCGATGGTAGATTTAGAAATTCCCAGTTCTTCTGACAAATTACGAGTGCTATTTTGTGGATTGTCTTTCACAGCCGTTTGCAGGGCATAGCCGAAACTTCCTTTCTTTTCAAGCTTAAGTCACCAGCCGCAAATTTCTTGAACTGTTTTTTTCGCCGGTCCGAGTAACCGCCAGATCTTCACCTTCAACTTCGTTTCGGACTGCATCATCAGCTTTAGACACCTGTTCCCAGTCATTTCGCAATAGAACCTGTATTTCAAACTTTGCAGCCATTGCAATCGCCCGCGGTGCAAATTCAACGCATGGGTCGCGCGACCTGTATACTTCACGCGGTGTTGAATTCCCGACAGTACGGACTTTCAGTCGTCACTCGTCAGCACAGGAAAAGCGCCCCGCAGAAAATATGCATATTTACGCCATGGAACTGTCATAGGCAAAAACGCCGTTTTTTTTCCGGACACCCAAAAAATAGAATTAAAGATTTGACATTGCAAAAGTACAAAGAAAGACATTCTTCACTTCAGTATCTACAATGGCCGTTCCATAAAAACTGGGAGTACATTTTTTTTTTTTGAGTTGGCAACAGTGCGAAGGGGGAAAATAACCACGCAGACGACTAACTGAATTAAGGAAGTATCTATGGCAACAGTTATTGGCCGTGGCAGACGACACTGGTTTTGTTATTGCGCAGTTGCTTAAAGTACGTCTGCATTTCGCTATACAGCTATGGAGGTAAGTGATTCAGAGTTAAGAAGTGAAATGCGTTGTGTGATAAAATTTTGCTATCGTTTGGCTAAAACGGCTCCAGAATCGGTTGATTTAATGATAAAAAAGCTCACAATGATAAATGTTTGGGTAAATGAACGATTTTTAGAAGGCACAATGATTTAAAAAAAATTGTATTTGTCGGCAGAACTTGCTCCTAGTCCTGGTCGACCTGAAAGTGTTGTTGCGGAGCGTATTGTTAACACTGTTTGGGCAATCCTGCAACAAGATCGACGAATGACGTGTGAAGACATAGCGGCGTCAACTAATATTTCAAAAACGTCGGCAATCCGCACTCTACGCGACATATTACTGTGGATCGTGTGTGTTCCAGATGGGTACTACATCACATGACAAGAGAACAATTGTTAGCCTGAGTTCAGGTGTGTCATGAGTGGAAACAAATGATGACAAAGGATCAAAACTTTCTAAACACAGTAATAACTGCCGATGAAACATGGGTCCACTCTTTCAAGCAGGGGCGCGCCAAGGGCATTTGCCGCCAGAGAGCAAGCCCAGATTTGCCGCCCCTTGTACGAGAAAATGTTTTACAATTTTTATTAATTTTTACATCAGATAAATGCCTTTAACAACTTTATTTTCTATTTCCCGTAAATTAAGAGTTTTCATAAAACACAAGTGTTTCATATTAAACTGAAGGTGGAAAAATCTGTAAAACTCTAGTTCCGATGACGCTGCGAATAATCCAAGAAGTCAGCTTCCTCTCTGTAAATTTACACACAAATCATCTTTACCTGTAAAAAAGTTTCGTCATGTACGATGATAAACATATTGCAGCTTTCCCTATGGATGAGGGCAATTGTGGTATCACCATCATTGTAAACCATTATCAATCCACTGCTGGTTGAAGGTCTCCCGCCGCACCGGTGGCGCAGTGGTTTAAGAGAGGGCTTCTGATCATTCGTCCGAGATGGGTCCGGGTTCGAACCCCGGTAAAGCATGGATGTTGTGTTTGTCTTACGACGCTGGCTCTATCCCTTCCCTGGAGCCAGTGGCCCTAAATTAGGGACGGGCGACTGCTTATAGCCCATTAAATTGCTCACGGTGGTCGTTAAACCTCGAATAAAAAAAAAAAAAAGGTGTCTACTATAAGTTTCTTTCACAACTTTCTGTCTGGAGCTTGTCTCTTTCATGTTACTCCTGCATGCTTTCGAATTTCATACATCTCCCATGTGGTCTTCTGGAGGTCTCTTCTGGTCCCACACTCACCAACCCGCTTGTCCAGCGTGGTGAGTTATGGCCAATCCCTCCCCCCCCCCCCCCGAATTGTGATATATATCATTGAACATGACGGGTGACTCTTTAACTATTCTCACCGGAATGTCTCTATTATGGGTACATGTACAAGTAAGTTGAATAAAACTAAAAGCAGAATTCGAAATAAATGGTTTTCGTATTAAATGAAAATATTTCTTCCTACAAACTAAAGCTTCAAGAAAGCACACAAATATGAGTAGTTTCAGCTAAAATGAACTTTTTGTTACAGTGGACACCCCCCTCCCAACCTAAAACCTGAAGAAAACTTTAAAATTTGTCCGCCATGTCGCGTATGGTATGAGGCAGCTTAGGAATCACAGTTCGGCAGGCTCACATGTTCTTTTACAGTTCAGGTTTTTTATTTATTTCTCATTTACGTTGTTTTTTTTCTTTCGGATGTTCTCTAAAATTAATTAACAAAATTGCGGGATAATTAGGAAGTCGCTCCAATGCTCTTGAAGGCAAGAAACGCAATATTTTTGCCATTTTGAATTGTTTCTACCTGTGGGAAAAGGTAGCACTCAATGGTTGCTCTGGAAATTGATAAGAGCAAAGCGATAGGCCCAGAAGAGGACTTCTGGATTTCTTGAGGAGGGGCCGATGTTACGACCCACCCCCGCCATTAATTTAGTAATTAATGGGCGTGGTTGATGTGTGAAATTAATTAAGTATTAATTATGTTCGAGGCTTGATTGGAGTTTAAAAGTGTAAACAGCAGATAAAGTTTTATCTAGGGGTTTGGAAAGAAAAGAGGCGAAGAATTCTCTCTCTGGCTGGGTGGTCTCAGAATAGCTCTGTTAGGTCATAAATATCAGGGCGCAGCTGACGGGAAACTAAGCAACACGGAATGGTACCTTTCGAAGAAGGGTCCACTTGAGTAAATGAATGAAGATGGGGACAAAAGGTTTAGCGAATAATCGTAAATTCGTCGATTGTTTGGGGCATTTTCGAGAACAATTGCTCTCTGTGTGGTCCGTGCAGAAAAATAAGAGTTCGCACTTGGCATGAACATAAGGAAGAAAGTTCAGTTGTCTGTATGCTCTCCGATGTGACAGGCTGGATGCCTTGGATCTGCAAAAAAATGAATTGGGGAAAAATGAAGCAGCAAACCTCCCCGCATTTGGTAAGACATGGAGACAACTCGAGGCGGCTGATGGAGATGCCAGATTGCCATAAAGACAGCGGAATGCCTAAATCCGCGTGATAAAGCTGCAATTTCTAGGCTGGAGCGTAATGGAAATCAGCGACTGTTTGGCCTAATGAAAGCCGTTACAGGAAAATTAAGAAGTCTGCGAGTGGACAGTGGTCATTCCAATGAGAAGCGAAGCCAAGCAAAGTCGGGTTCGGATGCCAACCACTGCAGTATGGAATCGTCACCCCCATTCATCCCCTACTGTGGAGGAAGTGAAGAGACGCGCTTGTATTACGGGGCGAAGCGAGGCCCCATGTGTGCGTGTGTGTGGTCACGTAAGCAGCGAAGCCACTACGTGTAAGTGCGACGGGATAAAAACATGGCGAAAGAAAAATATGAGCGTAAGAGCGGTGGCTTCGATACCTAACAAATATACAGGTGAAATGTTGAGTTGCTGATATACGCTTAAGGTAAAAGCACGTCTGATTTCGCTCGGCCGAGAAAATTAATCTCAGGGCTGGCGGTCGCAACTCGATAAAAAAATGGAAACAAAACCTGCGAGTGGCATATTTGAACTGCGTACTCAGGCAGGGTAGATGGTTTGCTAACGGAAAGGAACTGACTGAATAGGGAATGAACGGTCAAAAAGGACGGAAGGTAGCGACGGACGGAATCCACTATAGCAGCAGCGGAAGTGAGGGCGTGCCACTCTCCAAGCAGTTGACGTTCACAATTATTTCTTCACGACAACAGAAATCATTTCCCCAGGAACACAGAAAATCAATCTTGGAAACCGCAACAGCAGATGTGAGAGGGCCTATTTTACTTAACGGCCACCTTCAAATCGTCACGAGAATAGATCAGTGTGCACTCTAATCATTGCAACAAAGTGCGGCGTGATATCACCATTTTAATTGTGTGCTTCATTTACATCAAACGTCAAAGTGAAGTGTTGAATCATCGGTGCTGCCACATGGTGCAAGTGTCTGTGTGTGTGTGCGTGTTTTTCTTTGTCGTGTGATATTATGTGATGCACAACGGATTTGCACAGCAAAGTCACGAAACTGTAAGTAGATGAATATTTCCTTTTTCTTTCTTCGCACATCTGCGAACTTGTGCCATCCCGACACCCAAAGCTGCATGGACATAGATGCAGTAATGCTGAGTGACTGAACCTCAGAGGAAATACTTGCACATACAGATTTCAATTTCTTACAGGGCCCATTTCCTGATTATTTTTTACATGAATAAGGGAGAGGGTGTGGCCACAAATTCCGCTGGGCGGGACAGTTTCTTTTAACTTTGGTTCAGGACCAACGTCAGCGGGGCAGGGTTCTGCATGTGCATGCTTATTAGATTTAGTTAATTAACTTTGGCAGTATTTCGCACCTATAATCTTATACCGCAAATTAACGTGCTTGTGTATTTTGTGTCGCGAATATTTTTAATGTGATCATTTGCATATAATAATTTTTTTTCATTCTCTAAGCAATTGTATATGAATATCACCTGCAGCTCTATTTAGTGTGTAAACGAGTAGTATCTCTTGTTCAGATAGTCCGGTGGAGACTCAGTCGGCTGCGTTATCCGACAGTAAAGTGTGACACCGTATGCTGCCCACATATGAGGGGCAATTGTCTATGCGCCTAGAGAGCGCCGGATCTGTTTAAATCTCGCAGAACGTTATTAAATGTTGTGTTGTGTATTTGAGAATCATGTGTTATTTGCGAAAGTGAGTGTTGTACTGGCTGGTTGGGGATTGAATGTACCGGAGTAAGATCCGGACCACCACACTCAGTCACGAATTGGTGATTGCGGGTGAACCTCATCACAACTCTGATCCCAAAGTATCATTTTTTTATTTTATTTTATTTTTTATTTGTTGTCGTTATTTTGTTCACACGGTGGATTCACCCAAGCCTTATGCTTCGGGTCATTCTTCAACTTTTCATTTTTTATGTTCTGGTGTGAATCTTTGAGTGCAGCAGTGCACCTGAGATTCTCACCCTGGTGCCGCGGCCAACTAAATTGTACTTCAGGTCTCAAGCACCGTTACCGGCCGACTCGGCAGGAACACTGCTAGTGCCGTGTAACATTTTGTAGCTTTTTTTTTTTTTTTTTTTTTTTTTTTGTTACAAACTTTTGAACAATGTCAAAATTCTCTAAGTCTGTAGCAGTTTTGTTTTCAATGCTAACGATACTTATACACTGAGTGGCCACTTTATTATGACCACCTGACAGTTTTAAGCAAATGAGCTATAACTGCACACTATTGCAGCCAAAAGCCGAGGCTAGTATAAAAAGGGAAAGCTTAGTGCTTGCGACAGTAGTAAAAGTGATTTTGGGGTGACGAGATGGGTAAAAAATGCAATTTGACGGACTTTCAACGTGGGATGATTGTAGGAGCTCGGAGCCATGGAGCGAGTATCACCGAAACCGCCGCATTCGTGAAATGTTCCAGAGCATCGGTTGTTAAAGTGTTTAAAGACTGGACTGTCAACCAAAAAACTGGGTCTCTACGTGCACGTGCAACGTGTGGTCGTCATCAACTAGTGACTGCTCGGGACGAACGGAGAGTGTCCAGACTGGCAACAAACAACAAAAGGACAACAGTGCAACAAATTACAAACCATCTTAATCAAGGATTTCCTCAAATGATCTCTGCACGCACTGTTCGCCGTACACTGCGTCGGATGAGATATGGCAGCCGAAGGGCCTGTTCGAACACCTTTGCTGTCAGTTAACTTTTCAATTTTTAAAAGTCATTTAAAAATTGAAAAGTCTCGTTACGCGTGTTCAGGAGATCAAACCGTCCTTATCGTTGTATCGAAATATAGGAACTTTTTTTTTATTATTTATTTTTGGCTGATCAATATCTCATCCGTATTTTGGTACCAACATTTTTTTCGCCTCCCCCCCCCTTTTTTTCTTGTTCTTACTCGGTCTAACCAATTCAACAGTTGGAAATTCTGTTTCGCAATATATATTTCCTCGGCAGTTGTTTTATCTTCAGCTATCATGCCTTTAAATTCCCGACTTGTTCTCTGTTATTCAGCTAACATGCCTTTAAAATTCTGACTTGTTCTACACTGCTGGCTACCCAAAATGCAACACCAAGAAGGAACCATCCGATTGGGCTGAAATTCGCAGCATACGTCGCCCGCGAGAGGATATGCAAACGATTAGCATTGCAAGGCCTATGCAAATCATGTGCGCCCGGCACGCCACCGAGAAGCACTATAAGAAGGGTGCACAGAAGACAGGGTGTAATTAGTGGAAGTGTGTTGTGCTGCCGGACCTGTGCGTGGGAAGCTTCCTGATGCCTCGTCGCAGAATACGGCAGTCATTCCAGCACGTTTCGGAGTTCGACAAAGGGCGAATAGTGGCTTATCGCGACAGCGGTTTATCGTACCGAGACATCGGCGCCCGTGTGGGACGACATCCAGCCACAGTGAGTCGAGTATGAATTCGGTGGGTGCAGGAGGGACGGACGGACCGACGTGAGCGATTGCCGCAGCAGCGACACACCACCGATCTAGAGGACCGGTATGTTGTGCGGCGGGCATTGCCGGCTCGCACCGCGACATCACGAACGTTAGCGCAGGAATTAGGGTGTGTTGCGCAACAACCTGTGTCAGCACGTACCGTTCGACGTAGTCTACAGGAGCGGGGACTTGTCGCACGGCGACCATTGCTTCGATTTACCATTGACGTTGCACCAGCGGCGAGTGCGGTGGCAGTGGGCCGTTGAACGCCGCACCTGGACTACGGAATGGCATGACATTGTCTTCTCCGACGAATCCCGCTTCTGCCTACAGCACCACGAAAGTCGGATCCGAGTGTGGCGGCACCGCGGTGAGCGACTGTATGACGCCTGCACTATGCATCGCCATACCGGTCCGTCGCCTGGCGTTATGGTTTGGGGCTCAATTGGATATGACACCCGCACCTCTCTGGTACGCATCGCCGTTACACTCAACAGTCACCGCTACATCTCCGACGTTTTAGAGCCTGTAGTCCTCCCTTACCTGCAGGACCTGCCAGTGGCCACGTTTCAAAAGGACAATGCGCTCCCGCACGTGGCACGCATCGTGGAACAATTTTTCACGGCCGACCAGGTGTCACTGCGGCCGTGGCCCGCCTGTTCTCCCGATATGTCGCCCATCGAACATGTCTGGTCGCTGATCGGCAACCGAGTGGCCCGGCAAGCACCACCCGCGGCTACGCCTGATGAACTGTGGCAACGTGTGGAAGCAGCCTGGACCGACATACCCCAAGCCCACATCCAGAGCCTTTTTCGTTCTATGCCGCGGCGTGTAGTGGTTGTTATTGCCAGCCATGGGAGCCACACGAACTATTGATGTCTGCATGTTCCGCAAGTCGCACGAGCCTGTAAGCTCAATCGTTTCATCTTTGTATCTGTTGTTATGTGTCCAGTAAATCTGGCTTTGCTATCTCGTGTCCTTCTTGGTGTTGCATTTTGGGTGGCCAGCAGTGTATCAACCGTAAAACTTGATTGCGGCGTCCTGGCGCTCCCAGAATCTGGCGCCCGGGTGTTTAATGCCCGCTTGGGACGTTCCTGCTTTCGACCTAATCACGAAGCGTGCAACGAGTGTCTGGAAACACACAAGCTCGCCTCCTCCGAAAACGTTCCTCCACAAATTACTGTCAATGAATTACATTTTAGTCTTCAAGTGTCTGCGACGACACATATCGATTAAGCGACCGGAACTGGAGGGCAAGTGGATCCTACTTCATGATAACGCCCTCCCACATGTGGCTGCTTGTGTTCAACAGTTTCTTATGAAATGCAATATTAAAATCATGCTTGCAGTCCTGACCTCGCCCCGTGCGTTTTCTGATTGTTTCCAACAATGAAGAAGTTCCTTGGCGCAACATTCAACACAGATGCTGACGTTATTCAAACTGTACAGGGGCTTCCACAAAATGCCTTCGCCACATGCTTTGAAAAATGGACTGAACGATGGGACCGTTGCATATCAACCGAGGGAATATACTTTAAGAAAGAATAACGTATATTTTGTTGAACCTATATTTTTTCATTTGTGTGATTTTACTCTCAGTTTTTATGGAACGGCCGCTGTACAATATATCTGCCCATTAAGATTTTTTTTTCTAAAGAAATAAATTATTTTGAATCTCAAAAGGCACGTAATTTGATTCTGTTTGTTATTCTTGCAAATAGAGTTGCAACGAAGTATGAGGGACTTCGAATATTTGGCGTTTTAGGAAAAAATATAATTTTTCTTAAAGGTCGAAAATTTATAAGGACACTCTGTGTTAATATACTGTATATTGGTCGTATGGTTTGTATGACTCTTAAATCGCTTTGCTCTAACATCGATACGAAGTTCTTTCTAGCTGCTTCGAAGAGCATTCTTGCTGCTGAATGCTTTAAACCTTTTAACATTAAGTAAACTCTGAGCTATGCAACTAAAGTACCGATAAACGTGTATATTTAAACCACTTGACACGATACGTCATTCAAATGTTGTGATACGTAAGGTTAAGTTTATTCTAAAAACTGCAAGCGCATCGACCCTTTAGATTCAAAGTCCAGTTTTTATACATTATTTTTGAATTCAGTGGCGCAAGCCGAGATTCTACAAGAACGAGACTTTTCCTTCCTTAGTTAGAACTGGAATTTCGTGAGGCGAAGACATGCGTGCGATAACATTCTTTTAGCACGTCTTTTGCAGATAAGAACGTGCGTATATATAACATCACTATGTCAGTCCGTCCATCTGTGGAAACAATTTCTTTCCACCCGTTAATCCTGTTTGAATTTTTTTTTTTTTCGTTTTGCATTACAAAGCCTGAACTGCGAGAGCAATTATCTTTGCCTATTGAATTTTTCCGATGTAGAATTTTCCTGCTAGAAGCCATAAATGACAATTTTACTGAAATCGAAATATATTTTGTTTCTTAGCATCGCTTCTCAAAATCCCATTGTAATACTTTTTTTACGCTTTCCAACCGTAGGTTGAGGAAGCGTATATGCTCCAGCTTTGTCCGTCCGTCTGTCCGACCGTCCGTCTGTCGGCACGATAACTCGCGTAAAAAAGGTTCTATTTCGATGAAATTTTAGTATGTGGTAGGGGACCACCTGGGGACGAACCCTATTGAAAACGGACGAAATGGGGTCAAAGGTCACGGCATAGGAGCGGGATCCATTCCAATGCCTTTATGCGTCATAACTTGCGTAAATATGACTCGATGTCGATGAAATTGCACCATATTGTAGGGAACCACTTGGAAATGAACCCTATTGAAAATGGGTGAAGTGGGGTCAAAGGTCACGTCATAGGAGCGGGATCCATTCTATTGCCCTTATGCATCATAACTTCCGTAAATATGGTTCGATGTCGATGAAATTTTAGTATATTGTAGGGGACCACCTGGAGAGGAACTTTATTGAAAATGGGACAAATGGAGTCAAAGGTCAGGACATAGGATCGGGATCCATTCCATCGCCCTTATCCCACATTAAGGTGGACGTCAAGTAATTTTGCTTCCTATATATATCTCCAATTGAAAACCTTTTGTACACATTTCCTTCACAATTAGTGTGTTCCCAAGGATGAAAATTTGAACATCGATTAAAATAGCTTCATACTATAACTTGGAATACTTAACATTTTCTAAAACATAAGCATAATTATATTAAAAAACAATAACGTTTCCTTTAGTGGTGTTGAAACCAGAAAAAAGATGGCGCGACCTGTACTTTGATGACGTCAGTGGACAAATAAATGTTGGATTGCATAATTACGGTTATGGTTAAGAAAATATTAAGTATTCCAAGTTATGAAATGAAGCTATTTTAATCGATGTTAAAATTTTCATCCTTGGGAACGCATTAATGGTGAACAAAATGTGTACAGAAGTTTCTCCATTGGAAGTATAGGAAGCAAAATTACTTGACGTCCACCTTAAAGTAGCAATTCTTGTATGTATGTATGTATGTATGTATGTACATTTTATTTTGAAAACAGCTCTAAGAATTTTGATGAAAGTCGTTAACCTACCGTTTTCTGGTACTAGAAATCGATTTTGCTTGATCTCGACTTTAGGAGAATTAGTTTAGTGGGTTAAATAACCACCCCGAATTATAACGTTTTTAGTGTCATGTCGTCGTTCCATTAATATTACCAATGCTTAGAAATCGGATGACGTCACAATCTCGCGTTTGAGAATGTTGGCGCATGGTCATGCCATCTGTCTCATTACGTCGCGCGATGTGAGTGGATCCTATTAAAGTTTAATGATGTCACAGTCTTGCGAGCAGATGGTCGCGATTCCCATCTGCCTCATTACGTAACAATCGTTCGATTTCGATGACATTTTAGTATCTGGTAGGAGATCACCTGGGAAAGAACCCTATTTAAAGTGAATGAAATAAGGTCAAAGGTCAGTACATAGAAGCAGGATCCATTCCACTGCTGTTATGCGTTATAACTAATGTAAAAGAGGTTCCATTTCGATGAAATTTTAGTATGTGGTAGGGGACCACTTGGCGACGTACCCTATTGAAAATCGTCGAAATAGGGTCAAAGGTCAGGACATAGGAGCGGAATCACTTCCATCGCCATTATGCGTCATAACTTACGTAAAAATGCTTCGATTTGGATGAAATGTTAATATGTTGTAGGGGCCTGCCTGGGGACGAATTCTATTGAAAATGGGTGAAATGAGGTCAAAGGTTAGGACACAGGAGCGGGATCTATTCCATAGCCCTTATGTATCATAACTTACGTAAAATTGCTTCGATTGCGACAAAACTTTATCATGGTTTTTCGGAGGTATACTGAACCAATTCTATTAAATATCATCGAAATGGGATCAAAGGTCAGGGCACAGGAGTGAGATTTATTCCACAGCCATTTTCCTCATAACTTCAGTAATAACTTGAGTAATGATTTCTAGTATGTTGGAAAGCGTATCATAATCAATGCATTGCATGATTTTACTAACTTGTTTACTCTTTCCAACCGTAGGTTGAAGAAGAGTATAGCTCCAGCTTTGTCCATCTGTCGGCACGATAACTTGCGTAAAAATAGTTCGATTTCGATGAAAATTCACTGTGTGGTAGGGGACCACCTGGGGACGAACCCTATTAAAAATGGGTGAAATGGGGATTAAAGGTCACGACATAAGAGCGGGATCCCTTGCATTGCCCTTATAGTTCATAACTTGCGTAAAAATGGTTCGATTTCGATGAAATTTTAGTATGTGGTAAGGGACCGCCATATAAATTAATTCTGTCAAAAATGGGCGAAATAGGGTCAAAGGTTAGGACATAGGAGCGGGATCCATTTCATTGCTCTTATGCTTCATAACGTACGTAAAAATGGTTCGATTGCGACAAAACTTTAGTATGTTGTTTCGGCGGTATACTGAACCACTTCTGTTTAATATCATCGAAATGGGGTCAAAGGTGAAGGCACAGGAGCGAGATCTATTCCACATCCATTGTCCTCATAACTTGACTAAGAATGCTTCTATTGCGACAAAACTTTAGTATGTTGTTCCGGAGGCATACTGAACCAATTCTGTTTAATATAATCGAAATGGGGTCAAAGGTCAGCGCACAGGATAGAGATTTATTCCACAGCCATTGTCCTCATAACTTGAGTAATAACCTGAGTAATGATTTCTGGTATGTTGGAAAGCGTATCATGATCAATGCATTGCATGATTTTACTAACTTGTTTCCTTGTGACGAAATACTGCGGTGACGTATGAGTCAAATCGGCAAATTTGCAGCGATAAGCCTGGCCGGCGTAGTTCAGCTGGGAGAATAGGCGTTCCGGACCAAGAAGACGTGGGTTCGCATCCTACAACCGAGAATAACGTATATCATATCGGAGCCCCAAACTCTAATAAATATCCAGGCCGTGAGGTTCGAAAATATGTGTGATGATTCTTCCACACATTGTACAGAATTAATAAATTCCTTCCTCTACAATGAGCTGGTCCTACAAGCATTGTTGTCGACGGATCCAAAAACCTCCGACTTTGTCTTGCAGACCCTGATTATTGTCTTATAAAGTCTTGCACTTTTTCTATTCAGAATTCTGTGTTTCTTCTTGGACTGGCAAGAGTTGTACGTTGAAGCCATTAATTTTTCTCATTCTTAACCATCTGTCCAAGAATTTTTGCTCTCCTGTATGCCCTCTTGAATCCAAGCTCCCTTTTTTTACGCTTTCCAACCGTAGATTGAAAAAGCGTATATGCTCCAGCTTTGTCCGTCTGTCTGTCCGCACGATAACTCGCGTAAAAATGGTTTGCTTTCGATGAAATTTTAGTATGTGGTAGGGGACCACCTGGGAACGAACCCAATTGAAAATGGGTGAAGTGGGGTTAAAGGTCACTACATAGGAGCGGGATCCATTCCATTGCCCTTATGCGTCTTAATTTGCGCATTTGATGAAATTGTAGTATGTAGTAGAGGACCACCTGGGAACGAAACGTATGGAAAATGGGTGAAGTGGGTCAAAGGTCAGAACATAGGAGCGGGATCTCTTCCATTGCCCTTATGCGTCATAACTTGCGTAAATATGGTTCGATTTCGATGAAATTTTAGTATGTGGCAGGCGTCCACCTGGGGATGAACCCTATTAAAAATGGGTGAAGTGGGGCAAAGGTCAGGACATAGGAGCGCGATCCAATGCAATTGCCCTTATGCGTCATAACGTGCGTAAAAATGGTTCGATTTCGATGGAATTGTAGTATGTAGTAGAGAACCACCTGGAAACAAAGCCTATGGAAAATGGGTGAAGTGGGTCAAAGGTCAGGATATAGGAGCGGGATCCCTTCCATTGCTCTTATGCACCATAACTTGCGTAAATATGGTTCGATTTCGATGAAAATTTAGTATGTCGTACGGTACTACCTGGGAATGAACCCTGTTGAAAATGGGTGAAGTGTAGTCAAAGGTCAGGGCATAGGATCGGGATGCATTCCATCGCTCTTATCCCATACTATTAAAGGGGCAATTCTTGTATGTATGCAAGTTTTATTTTGAAAACGGCTGTAAGGATTTTGATGAAAGTCGTTAACCTACGGTTTTCTGGTACTAGAAATCGATTTAGCTTGATCTGGATTTAAGGAAAATTCGTTTAGTGGGTTAAAAAACCACCACGAATTATCACGTTTTTAGTGTCATGGCGTCGTTCCATTAGATGTCGGCGCGCGGTCACGCCATCTGTGTCATTACGTCACGCTTTGTGTGTGGATCCCATTAAGGTTTTATGACTTCACACTCCTGCGAGCAGATGGTCGGGATTCCCACTGCCTCATTACGTCACGCGTTGTGTGCGTATGTTCTTACGCACGATAACTCGCATAAAAATCGTTCGATTTCTTTGACCTTTTAGTATGTGGTAGGGGAACACCTGGGAAGGAACCCCTATTGAAAATGAATGTATAGGGTCTAAGGTCAGGAAATAGGAGCGGAATTCATTTCACTGCTCTTATGTGTCATAACTAACGTAAAAATGGTTCGATTTCGATGAAATTTTAGTATGTGGTAGGGAACCACATTGGAAAAAAACGCATTAAAAATGGGCGAAATGGGGTCAAAGATCAGGACATAGGAGCGGACTCACTTCCATCGCCATTATGCGTCATAACTTACGTAAAAATGCTTCGATTTGGATGAAATATCAGCATGTTGTAGGGGCCTGCCTGGGGACAACTCCTGTTGAAAATGGGCGAAATGGGGTCAAAGGTTAGGACACAGGAGCGGGATCTATTCCATAGACATTATGCATCATAACTTACGTAAAAATGCTTCGATTGCGACAAAAGTTTATCATGTTATTTCGCCGGAGGTATACTGAAACGGTTCTGTTGAATATCATCGAAAGGGGATCAAAGGTCAGGGCACAGGACCGAGATTTATTCCACAGCCATTATCCTCATAACTTAGTGATAACTTGAGTAATGATTTCTAGTATGTTGGAAAGCGCATCATAATAAATGCATTGCATGATTTTACTAACTTGTTTTTCTTAAAATTCAGTCTCCGATATTCACACTTGAAAGTCTCTCTCTCCACCATTGCTGACTGATGTAAAATATTGATTTTCTGGTATTCAACAAATGATACCCATTGGCTTTTCTTTCTTCTTTTCTTTTTTTTTTCTTCTTTTCTTTTTATTGGAGGTTTAACGACCACCGTGAGCAACTCAATGGGCTATAAAGCAGTCGCGAGTCCCTAATTTAGGGCCACTTGTTCCAGGGAAGGGAGAGAGCCAGGGCCGTAAGACATCATAACTTACGTACAGGCAACATCCAGGCCTCACATGGATTCGAACCCGGACCCGCCTCGGACGAATGATTAGAAGCCATCATTTAGACCACTGCGCCACCGGGGCTGTCCCCACTGGCTTTTCCTCGTTATTGTGCACCCAATGTGGTGAGGTAATATTGACAAGCGCTGTCAACTAACTGATTTATTTTATTTCATACGCAATCTTAAGCCTCATTAAACACCGTTTGTAAAAGAAAAGCCTTTCCTTTCAGACACAATAAGATTTCTTAATGAAATACAATGTTCAAAGCGGAAGGGTTTCTAAAGCTAGACAAAGCACTGGAGCTAATATCAAAAGCTACTTACAAGTTCTCTTGTTCATAATATTTATTGGCTCTCTTCTCGAATATAAAGACTTACACCTCGTGGTGAAAAACACCACGGCGACGATTTCTAGACACTTGGATTAGTCGAAACACAGATGACTACTACACAGGTTATTACAGTATGAATTATGTGGAAGAAATATTCTCTTAATACGTGGAAGTACGTCAGAAATAATTGTTAATTTAGAAATCATATGTGCCTGTATTGCCAGTATTTAATATTCAACACGTGTGGCGTATTATAGAGGTAAAAGCACATGTTAAGACGACACATCTGCAGCGATACTTTCCGTCCGTGAAGCTCAGTTAGGAGAGCAACTTACTCCGGAGTAAAGGACCCCGTTTTCGATTCCTGTCACGGACAAATATGTATTTTCACTTTGGCACCCGATCATAAAAGTGGATGTACTGGCCGTTGGGTTCTTCGAAAAATGTGTGATGTTTGTTCCACACATAGTTTAGAATTAATGAAAATTCGTACTTCGCTTAAAAAAAAAGGTTAAGAGGGAGATGATGTGACGTACTACGGAGGTGAATCACGTGTCAAGACGACAAATCTGCATCTGTACATTCCGTCCGTGTAGCTTAGTTGGAAGAGCAACTTAACCCGGAGTGAGGGGTCGCTGGTTGAGCAAACTTAATGAGGGTAAAGCAATCATTAAAAGAAATAAAGCAGGAAGAACGGTCTGCAATCTCTCCAACTCTTGCCCCTCCATTACAATTCGATGAAAATTTAAATTCATTAAAGATCTTATCAATATACACTGAGTGGCTACTTTTTTATGACCACCCTCTCAGTGCTTTGTTGGACCACCTTTTGCCTTTAATACTGCGTCGATTCTTCGTGGCATGGACTCCACGAGATGTTGATAGCTGGTTTGTGGAATCTGAGAATATGTTTGATGAATAGCACTTTCCAGGAGTGTGAGATTGCAGGGTTGTGGATCCAGCTGTCTGATGGCTCGTTCAACTTCATCCCACAAATTCTCAATGGGGTTCAGATCTGGAGAATGTGTGGGCCACTTAAGCAAAGTAAACTCACCGGTATATTCCTGAAACTTATCCTGTACAATACGAGCACTGTGGCAGGATGCATTATCTTGTAGAAAGTAGCCATCGACATTGGTATAAATGTCCGTATGACAGGATGCACTTGGTCCGCAACAATGTTTAGATATGATGTGCCAGTCAGACGTTGATGAACACAAATTAAATGGCCCAAACCATGCCAGGAAAACATTCCCCAAACCATAACATTGCCTCCACCAGCTTAAATGGGTTCTAGCAATGCATTTGGGGTCCATGCTTTCGTGCTGTTTCCGCCAAATTCTCACTCGGCCATCGGCATGGTGCAACTGAAAACGTGATTCATCGGACCACATAATTTCCTTCCAATTATCGACTGCCCAATCCTTGTGCTCCTGTGCGAACTAGGGCCATTTTTTCTCGTTGACTGCAGACAGCAAAGGTGTTCGAACAGGCCTTCGGCTGCCATATCCCATCCGATGCAGTGTACGGTGAACAGTGCGTGCAGAGATCATTTGAGACGATCCTTGATTAAGATGGTCTGTAATTTGCTGCCCTGTTGCCCCTCTGTTGTCTGTTACCAGTCTGGACACTCTCCGTTCTGCCCGAGTAGTTACTAGTCGATGACGACTACACGTTGCACGTAGAGACCCAGTTTTTTGGCTCACAGTCTAGTCTTTAAACACTTTAACAATAGCTGCTCTGGAACATTTCACGAATGCGGCGGTTTTGGTGATACTCGCTCCATGTCTCCGAGCTCCTACAATCATCCCACGTTGAAAGTCCGTCAAATCGCATTTTTTACCTATCTCGTCACCCAAAAATCACCTCTACTACTGTCGCAAGCACTAAGCTTTCCCTTTTCATACTAGCCTCGCCATCTGGCGGCAACAGCGTGCAGCCATAGCTCATTTGTTTAAAACTGTCAGGCGGTCATAATAAAGTGGCCACTCAGTGTATAACCCACTTAAATAGTGATTAATACCAATACAATCATCGTGTGATCATGAAAATAAGTTAACTGCTCCATCACAGGAGAAGCAGCTTTTTGAAAATACAAAGAACCTCAAACCGGCAATTTCTGCCAGATAGTAACCAGTTGATTAAAAGTATAATCTAAAAGGGGACATAATACTGTAACTCCATTGAACCTCTTACATAGTACCCTCTTCTTACTCCAAACTTCACCAACAAAGACTCTCATACCAGCATCCCCAGATGTAACACAGCTAACAAAGACATAATCGACCCTAAAGAAGACATCACATTTCAAGCCAAAAAGCTATCAAGATAATCAAAATACCGACGAGGCATTCCATTTATTCCTAAAAAATGTTGAAAGGAAAAAGTTATGTTTACCCCTAAAAACATTGCAAAAACTGAAGCTGCATTCGCTTTGGGTTTGTCATCGTACCGAAAAATAAAATAAATCCATAAGTCAGCCTAGCCAAAATAACAAAAACTGCCCCCATTCTAAGAACATAATGAAAATGTGCCACCAGTATCATGAAGAACAATATCCAAAGAAAAATTGGCTCAAACTACTCCTGCCAACCCCTAAAGTAAATACAAAAACACGGACAACCTTCAGTTTTCACACACGTAACATCAAACACATCAGAAAACCTGCATCCCTGTGGAGTAGGAATCGAACCTGCATCTCCTGATTTCCTTTCGAGCATGCTATCCGTTACACCACCCAGCACGATGAAGTCTTAAATATCTGAATGTAAAGAATCTGGACAAGCAATTCAGGCATATATAATTGCCAAGTCAATAATTCCGACAAGTTATAAATATTTCAACTACACTCAACCTTTGATGCACCTCTATTTACCGCCACCATTGTTGCATAACTCCAGCCCTTCAGTCTATACACACAGTGAGGTCTATATAAAGCCAGGCGCTGACTGGGCCCCCGGAATGCCGGGAGAATTCCCGGTGGGCCTTAGTCTAACTCAACAAAAAAAAAGTAAATACATATTTTTACTTCCATATTCTTGTAGAAGAAAGGCAAGTAATACTGAAATGATAAATTTCTTCTCCCACTTTTACGTCTCCAAAAAAAAAAAAAAAAAAACCTTACCTAGCAAATGTTTTGTTGAACCAAATTCTGTTTTGGTACACTCCCTTCCCGCTTCTTGGTTTTCTAATTTAAACCACGTCCCTTTGGGTTGCTATCCATTACCTCAATCCGCTTTTGCTACTACTTGCAGTTGAGTGAATCAATACAATCTACACTGAAGAGCGATTGAATTAGAGACAGCTGGCGTTATGTTGTTGTGGCACTGTGGGCGGCCCTGTATATGGAAACGACATGGCGTATGCAGCGATCTGACAATATAAGGAGTGATGCGACGGTAATCAGTAGGAGTCGGACGCAGTATGGGTAATACGAATGATCTAAGCGCATTTGATCGTGGGAAAATTGTCGGGACCCGACGAATGGGTCACTCCATCTCGGAAGTCGTGCAGGCACTGGGATTTTCACGAGCCACTGTGTCACGGGTGCACCGTGAGTACATAGAATCCGGTAAAACCATTCCTGCAAGGGCCAACTGCCGTGGACAACAGCGTGTGGATGAGCGGGATCATCGTCGGCTAGTAACAGCGGATAGACGGGCCACAGTGCAAGAAATCACTCGGCAATTTAACGCTGGTGCACAAAAACGTGCAAGCAGCCACACCATCCAGAACCATCTCCTCGCTATGGGGTACAGAAGCCATCGTCCCACGAGGGTACCGCTGCTGACAGCACACCACAGGGTGCAAAGATTAGCATGGGCGCGGGAACATAGCCACTGGACCCTAGACATGTGGGAAAACGTTTCCTGGACTGATGAGTCGAGATTCACGTTGGAACAATCGGATGGCAGGATACGAGTACGGCGCAAACCACATGAAGCAATGGATCCTTCTTGCCAGCAGGGTACTCTTCAAGCGGGTGGCGTTGGCATTCTCGTCTGGGGACTGTTTACGTGGACTGAAATGGAACTCCTGGTACGTGTGACATCGTCTCCCACAGGTCAACGTTACCGGGATATCCTGGACGACCATTTGCTCCCGTTTGTGCGTCTTCAACATCACACTGGGGACGTCATCCTGCAACAAGACAATGCAGCTCCCGAATTGTATCCGAATGGTTGGAAGAACACTCCACCGACGTGACCTCGCTTCCTTAGCCAGCTAGGTCACCTGACCTCAATCCTATTGAGCACATCTGGGATTCCATCGAGAGAGAGAAGTTCGAGGCTCTGACCCCCTCCATCAAATCTTCGTGAACTGCGGAAGCTTGTTCAGGGGTCGTGGATCCGTATGACTTCTCAACGCTTCCGGTGTCTTGTCGAGTCCATGCCGAGAGGAATCGCCGCCGTCATCAGGGCGAAAGGTGGTGCTACACGTTACTGGACAGGTATCTCTAATTCAATTGCTGTTCAGTGTCTATAGATGAAAGCAAATATTTTTGCAATATTTTTTGGTATACGCATGCATGTGCAAAGTCGTATAAAAGAAAGAAAGGCATGCGGTGTTTGCAAAGAATATGACAACCGTTTCAAAAAACAATTTTCAAATTAAATATTGGGGTGTCCGAGAAAAAAACCACTGCTTTTGATACAATAGTTTTACTTACCCAGAACCTTGGAAGAATCCAAGCAAAATTTCAAAGTACCATCTTAGTTTGAACCCATATGTGTGTCAGTTGTTTAATTCCTGTCTGGTACAAAGCTTTCTATTTACAGGAAAAGAATTCTTGGCACATCCGTTCGACATCGTCCAAAGTAAATCAACTGCTTGCCATGGAGAAAATGCGCCATCGCCCGCAGCAAGTGGCAGTCTGAAGGGGCAAGTTTGGGGCTGGACAAGGAAGAAGCTTGATTCCAAACTGCTCTTCAAAGTTTAACTTGGGTCCAATTAGCGGTATGACGTTTTGCACTGTCTTGTTGCAGCATTGCTCATTTCGGTTGACTAAGGCAGGAAACGTCCGCTGAAGTTTGTCATATGCCCTGTCCAGTTGCTGGGAATACAGTTCGGCATTGATAGAACCATAATTCCGAATGAGCTCAAGGTGGATTACACATTCATAATTCCATCAGACACACAGCACGAACTTTTTCTCAAAAAAGGTCTGAGTTTGGGAGTAGGTAAAGGTGGTTCAACTCTATTTAACTACTGCTTGGAAGAATCTAGATCACCCAGATATATCCACTTTTCATCCTTAGTAACTATACATTTCATAAATTGAGCATCGCATGGATTTCTGAGCAGTTCCTTGCATACCTTGGCTTGTCGTTGAGCTTGAGCTGGGGTGAGCTCGTAAGGCAACTCACGGCATAGTTTTTAAATATTTCGGATCTTGTGCAGATGCTCAGCGACGGTAGATTTAAAAACGCTCAGTTCTTCTGACAATTTGCGAGTGATTGCTCATGGATTGTCTTTCACATCCGCTTTCAGGGCGTCCGAATCAACAGCAGAGGGTCCACCAGAACCTTTCTTTCTTTCTTTTCATGCTGAAGTCACTAGCCGTAAATTTCTTGAACCACGTTTGCGTAGTCCGAGTAAACCTCCAGGTCTTCACCTTGAACATCGTTAATTTCTCTGACTGCTACAGCAGCTTTAAAGCCTTGTTTCCAGTAATGTCCCAATCGAACCAATGTCTCAAACTTTGTAGCCCTTGTGACTACCGCGGTGCAATTTCAACGGATGGGGGGCGACATGTGCTTCACGCCTCGTTTGATTCCCCACAGTACACGCTTTCAGTCGTCTGCAGCCCAGAAAAACTGCCCTGAAAAAGATATGCACATTTACGACGTGGAACTGTCCTATGTAAAAACGACGGGGTTTTTTTCCGGACACCCCAATAGCATGACAAATATTAACACGCTGTACATCGTGTTCAGAGAGATGTCTACCACTAGATAGGATTAATAGAACCTGATTCGATGCCCTGGTAGAGCGGTGGTCTAAATGCTGTCTTCTGACCGTTCGTTTGAGATGGGTCTAGGTTTGAATCCCGGTGAGACATGGATGACCCCTAGAAGGAAGAACGATTTTAGCCGTCGTACACTTAAAACTGGGGGAGGGGAGGGGGTACGGTCTTATACGAATCGTCCACCTACTTACCAATATATATGCTCTATCTTAAAAAATCTATTAGTCTCAATCAGAATTGTGGGTTGCGTTTGACTTATGGCACTGGTTCTCTCCCTTCCATGGAACAAGTGGTCTTAAATTAGGGACGGGCGACTGCTTATAACCCATTGAGTTGCTCACGTTGGTCGTTACCCCCCCTTCCGCCAAAAAAAACCTGATTATCACGGATTCTCTTAAAAAATCGAAACTGGTGGACAGGATGGAAGAAGTTAACTTTTGCTCACCTCGGAACTCACTCTTTTTAGTCTTTCTAGGGGTTGCACACTTAAGACCCTGCAATGGATTTGAAATGAAATAAGAACACATATTGATGTTGGGTGAGACACGAAAGGAGCTCACGTTGAATAAGCAAGGTATTTTTTTATCTTTTTATACCGTTGCGCATCGCTGATAAGTATTAGAAATACTACAGATAAATTGCTGAAAAGAAAACATAATTAGAGAACACCCAGTCAACACAAACCCGGTATTTCAAATCCACGGTTCTAGAAAAATGATCGCTCATCTGCAAGTTACGAATGCCTAAACCAGAATATTTCAACATATAAAACATTCAATGACGCCATTCATTGACGTAAGTCGCAAACTATAGCTGGAGGGAAGGGGGCGGATGTTTAACTGGATTGCATTACAGCTCAGTTTCACTTCTACCGACCAAGTTCCAAAAATAAAATCATGACCAAGCTTCAAGGAAGTCTGGTGGACTGAATGCCCCAGGTGTAATGTAATTACGTGCTCAGTTTCCATAATTGAAGAGTGCCAGGGTGAACCGGATAAACGGCAAAGAAACCTTGAGCTAGTATATTCACAGAGGTTTAAGCGCAAAAGGAAAGCAAAGATTTAAATAAGGAACCTTTCTTATGTGAAATTACTGACGCAGAAAACTTTGCTTGAAATTACAATGAAGCTTCATTGATCGTGAACTCTGTTTGCAGCTATCGCCAGTCGCGCAGCTAAGTTGGGGTGCAAAACTTATGGACGTGCTAGGTTTTGACCCGTAGCGTTGCACAGGAGCGGTCAGGCTATGTGAAATTCAAACCATATCAGCTTCATTACTTACCGAAATGCTGACTGAAACAACACAGATACAACTGCAGATACTAAAGGATATAGTGGAACTTTATTCAGAATTGGCTACATAGCACTGGGTGCCATGATACAGATCCACCACTGCCAAAGACATCTGCAGATACTAAAGGATATAGTGGAACTTTATTCAGAATTGGCTACATAGCACTGGGTGCCATGATACAGATCCACCACTGCCAAAGACATCTGCAGATACTAAAGGATATAGTGGAACTTTATTCAGAATTGGCTACATAGCACTGGGTGCCATGATACAGATGCATCACTGCAAAAAACAACTGCAGATACTAAAGGATATAGTGGAACTTTATTCAGAATTGGCTACATAGCACTGGGTGCCATGATACAGATCCACCACTGCCAAAGACATCTGCAGATACTAAAGGATATAGTGGAACTTTATTCAGAATTGGCTACATAGCACTGGCTGCCATGATACAGATGCATCACTGCCAAAGACAACTGCAGATACTAAAGGATATAGTGGAACTTTATTCAGAATTGGCTACATAGCACTGGGTGCCATGATACAGATGCATCACTGCCAAAGACAACTGCAGATACTAAAGGATATAGTGGAACTTTATTCAGAATTGGCTACATAGCACTGGGTGCCATGATACAGATGCATCACTGCCAAAGACAACTGCAGATACTAAAGGATATAGTGGAA
This sequence comes from Macrothele yani, assembly GCA_039090855.1. NCBI lineage: Eukaryota > Metazoa > Arthropoda > Arachnida > Araneae > Macrothelidae > Macrothele > Macrothele yani. Next base: position 140,496,210 of record CM077013.1, on the reverse strand, counting down.
CTTTATTCAGAATTGGCTACATAGCACTGGCTGCCATGATACAGATGCATCACTGCCAAAGACAACTGCAGATACTAAAGGATATAGTGGAACTTTATTCAGAATTGGCTACATAGCACTGGCTGCCATGATACAGATGCATCACTGCCAAAGACAACTGCAGATACTAAAGGATATAGTGGAACTTTATTCAGAATTGGCTACATAGCACTGGGTGCCATGATAAAGATGCATCACTGCCAAAGACAACTGCAGATACCAAAGAATATCATCATCATCGTCAACTGTTGTCCATCCACTGCTGGATGAAGGTCTCCCCAAGTTTCTTCCACAACGGTCTGTCTTGTGCAAGTCTCCTCCATGTTACTCCCACATACTTTCGAATTTCATCCATCCATCTCCCATGTGATTTTGATCTGGATCTTTTCCTGTGCCTTGGAATCCAGTCTAAAATTTCAGCTGTCCATCGATGGTCTCTGCCTCTGGCAATATGTCCAGCCATTGCCATTTCAGGGATTTTACTCTGGTCATGATGTCTTCCACTCTTGTCATTTATCTGATCCACAAGTTCCTCTTCTTATCTCTCCTGGTTACACCAAGCCTGCATCTCTCCATGCTTCTGAGTTGTCTGCAGCCTTTGTATGTCTCTTTTAGTTAAAGTCCACGTCTCTGCACCATACGTCCAGCACTGAAAGATGCAGTGATCAAACGCTTTTCTTTTAAGACATAATGGCGTATTGCTCTTGAAAATTATACTGTTTCTTCCAAAAGCTCTCCAGGCAAGTTTTATACGCCGATTAATTTCTTCATCAATGTGATCCTCACTTGATATCTGTTATCCAAGATAAATGTAGGTATTGGTTATCTACAGCTCTTCCCCATCAATCGATAAATCTTCATTTCTTGTAAAAGCATTGAACATCACTTTTGTCTTCTGAAAGTTCATTTTTAATCCCACTCCTTTACTCTTGTCAGCAAGTTCTTGGATCATACTCTGCAGTTCTGATGGGGTAGTTGCAAAAATGACTACGTCATCAGCAAAACGAAGGTGAGTTAGATAATCTCCATTAATCTTTATCCCTTTGTTTTCCCAGTTTAGTGATTGAAAGACATTTTCCAATGTGACATTAAAGAGTTTGGGAGATATAGTGCCACCTTGTCTCATTCCCTTCCCAATTTTTATAGGTGCTGTATTCTCAAATAGCTGAATCTTTGCACTTGCATTTTCATAGATGTTATTAATAATATTAATGTATGCATCTTCAATACCGCAGGACTTCAAAGCCATTGTAACTGCTGATGGTTTCACCGAATCAAAGGCTTTTTCATAATCGATAAAAGCTATGCATAACGGAAGTTCATATTCCCCCGCTCTTTCAATTAGTTCTCTCAGTACGTGGATGTGATCTATTGTGCTACAGCACAATAGATCACATCCTCCTGAATCCAGGTTGATAAAACAATAGATCAGCCGCTCCTGAATCCAGGTTGTTCTCTCGGTTGAGCCATGTCCAGTGTCACCTTCAAGTGGCGTCTAAAGGATATAGTGGAACTTTATTCAGAATAGGCTACATAGCACTGGGTGCCATGATACAGATGCATCACTACCAAAGACAACTGCAGATACTAAAGGAAATAGTGGAACTTTATTCAGAACTGGCTACATAGCACTAGGTGCATGATACAGATGCATCACTGCCAAAGACGGTACGAAAGGAAGAGGAGGTCCTCAGTAGTCGATGTGATCACCCCCTTACATCGATGTGTGATTCTTACCGTCTCCAATATTTCTCACTTGGTTGTTAATGAGTTTTTACGGTAATATCGCCCATTCTTTCGTCAGCGCCATCTTCAGCTGTTGGTCAGTTTTCGATGTATGGTGACGTGCCGCAACGCGTCTCCACAGGTCGTCCCACATGTGTTATACGAGATTAAGGTCGAGGAACGTGCTGGCCAGTCCATCTGCTGAATGTCTTCACTTTTCAACAGCTCATTAACAGCCATTCTACGATGGGCTATGTCGTTATCGTCAATTAACAGGAACTCTGGGCCTATGGTACTTCGGAGTAGACAAAAATGGGGAAGCATTACCTCATTACAGTAGAGCGCACCGGTTACAGTACCTCCTTCCAGTATCTCACCCACGGATCAGAATACCAACCTATACGAGAAGACCGCGACCGGAATATCTATCCCTTTAATTGATGTTTTCTGGGCGATACCGAGTGCCTATTAGACGCCAGATTAGCTGAAGTCGAGAATCGCTAGAGAGGCTATATCTACTCTCATCTGTAAAGAAAACCGTACTCCACTGTTCTGTTGTCAAGTTTATATGTTCTCTGGACCACGTCTCTGGTGAGCAGTTGTTAATGGAACACAGCGTACTGGTTTTCAGGCAAACAATCCACCTTTGTGTAGTCGTCTGGCCTCTGTAAACCGCGAAATTGTGCGTTCTGTGCTCATGTTCAGTTGTTTTGCGAGGTTTCTTGCTGTCTTGTGTCGATCCCTCTTGGCCTGTAAGAGCTGATAGTGGTTCTCACTGGTGGTGCTTTTGGTGAACGACCACCACTTGTCTATTGCACAGCTTTACCTGTAATCCTGAAGGCCCACCACGCATGCGATACGATACTATGGGTGATACCAAACTCTTGGGCCACAATTATCACAGTTCACCAGGACCTCGAGCCTCTCAATTATTCGACCACGTGTAAAATCATCAAGATGTTCTCGACGGGCCATTTCGTCTTCTCTAGCACACAACAAACACAATCGAACGTCTGTAAAACTTATGCACACCGTCCAGTGACTTCTGTTCAAGTGGTGCTATATGGACTGCGTGAGCGCATTTTGTTCTTACGTCACTCACGCGTCATGCTCCATTATTGCGCATGTGCTGTTACTCCTTATCCCAGACACGGTCCTGAGTTAATTTTTGTTTGAGTGCTTCTGCTATTTACGGTGTTATTTGATTTTTCTCACACCAGTGTAAGTAATGTTGGGGCCCTGCACTGGACTCCACTGTTCCCGAAGAAATACCGTATAATTATGTCAGGTACGCCTCACTGTTGCCGCGAATTTCATTTTACGTGTGGCATATCGAAAAAATGAAATTCGTTGCCGCGAATTTCATTTTTTCGTGGCCATGTAAAACAGATGCATGTCGACCATTAGAGAAACCATCCCTAATCCACCGTTGTGTTCTCCTTGTGAGAGTGCTGAACGCATGAGAAGTAGAGTATGATCGGGTATTTTGTGTGCTTGTGAGCTTGCCCAACGCGTCCTCACTCTGCGGCCGTGCTTAGTGGTCCTATTTCAATAAAAAAAAATAGTGCATAGTTTTTCCGCCTGGGGCGTAAATGTATATCTTATTTTTGTCGATATGTCTGTCTGTAAGAGTTCGATTTGAAAATTTCTTTCCTTGTTGAAGAGTGCTTAACTTGCCCATCCGACGCACGGCGGATATTTAGTGGTTCGAGAGTTCGGGTGTCTTCGCAATTGCGGACGTCCCAGTTGCGAACAGGGGGAAAAAACAGTGCCAATTGCGGACAGATCTCCGTTCTGTCCGCAACTGATGATTAAAATATTTATGATAGCTAAAATCTGCAATAAAACTCAAATTGAAAAACCTGCCTTCCAACAGAGATTTGAAAGAATTAATCTAATGAAATAATAAAATTAAATTAAAATCCATTTGTCCAACTTCAACCTCCGCATGGAATCGGAAGTGTAGAACGCAGAATACAAGATTCTCTTCTCACATCAGTATTCGGATCAACACTAAAGGAAGGATCTCACCCCTGCTTTCTCAACAGTGAACAACACGCGGTTACACGGATATTTGTTATCAAACTAAAGATGTGAAAATTCAGTGCGAATGTGATGGCGTCCGTTAATTATCGAATACTCGCTGCAGCAAGACATCTGTTACGATTGGCTATCTCAACCTCATCCCACAGGTGTTCAACTGAGTTCAGATCTGGGAACTAAGGGTGCCATTTTAGCACTTTGAAGTCACTGCCGTGCTTCTGAAACAACTAAGTGATGACCCAATCCATGTGTCATGGAGCATTATCCTTCTGGAAGTAGACATCTCCATCAGGAAACACTATTCACATGTACGGGTGTGTCTGATCAGCAATGATGTTAAGACACCTCCTGTATAATTCAAATGTTGTTCCAGAGATACTAAAGAACCAAATAGTAGCCATGCAAATAGACTTCAGACCATTACACCGCCTTCACCAGCCTATTCAGTTAACGCTATGCAACTGCGATACATCGATTCGTGCTGTTGACGTCATATTCTGGTCCTTCCACCGCCGTGTATTAACTGAAAACGTGATTCGTCGGTCTAGGTGGCCATTTTCTCATCCTCAAAGGTCCAGTTTTGTGCTCCAGTGCCTGCTTCAAACGAATTTGTCGTGTTTTGAAGGAAAGACGAGTGGTACACAAAGTGGATGTCTGCAGAAATTCTCCTCTCGGTACCGCTAGGTTACTTGACAGAACTGAGCTCGTCTACTACCTCGTACAATCCTCTCCATCTGCGGTTGCCCTCGAACATCAACCGGTTCGTTGTGCCCAACAGGAAGCCCACTGATTGCTTGTTTTGTTGCTTGCATACCACTCGTTGTACACCCTCGGTAAAACCGCTTTTGCATAGTCGAGAAGTGTTGCCGTTTGTAATATGCTTTTCTTGTATAGCCAAGAAGCTTTGCCGTTTCTGATATCCCGTTCTTGCATAGCAGAGTTAAAGTTTCTGATATGCCGTTCTTGCATAGCCGAGAAGCATTGACGTTTTTGATATGCCGTTCTTGCATAGCCAAGAAGCTTTGCCGTTTCTGATATCTTGTTTTTGCATAACCGAGAAGCTTTGCCGTTTCTGAAATGCCGTTCTTGCATAGCCGAGAAGTTTTGCCGTTTCTGATATGCCGTTCTTGCATAGCCAAGAAGCTTTGTCGTTTCTGATATCCCGTTCTTGCATAGCCGAGAAGCTTTGCCGCTTATGAAATGCCGTTCTTGCATAGCCGAGAAGCTTTGACGTTTCTGATATGGCGTTCTTGCATTGCCGAAGAGCTTTGCCATTTCTGATATCCCGTTCTTGCATAGCCGAGAAGCTTTGCCGTTTCTGTTATGCCGTTCTTGCAGAGCCAAGAAGCTTTGCCGTTTCTGATATCCCGTTCTTGCATAGCCGAGAAGCTTTGACGTTTCTGACATGTCGTTCTTGCATAGCCGAGGATCTTTGCCGTTTCTGATATCCCATTCTTGCATAGCCGAGAAGCTTTGCCGTTTCTGAAATGCCGTTCTTGCATAGCCGAGAAGCTTTGTTGTTTCTGATGTCCCGTTCTTGCATAGCAGAGTTGAAGTTTCTGACATGCCGTTCTTGCATAGCCGAGAAGTTTTGCCGTTTCTGATATGCCGTTCTTGCATAGCCAAGAAGCTTTGTCGTTTCTGATATCCCGTTCTTGCATAGCCGAGAAGCTTTGCTGTTTCTGATGCCCCGTTCTTGCATAGCCGAGGAGCTTTGCCGTTTCTGATATCCCGTTCTTGCATAGCCAAGAAGCTTTGCTGTTTCTGATATGCCGTTCTTGCATAGCCAAGGAGCTTTGCTGTTTCTGATATGCTTGCATCTCCCCGCCTAACGCCCACTACCATACCTCTTTCAAAGTCTTTTAAATCACGAGATTTTCCCATATTGCGACTAACTACGTTTCGTACGGATCAGAATCGTTTGCAATGAGCTGTTTATGAAGACATCTGAACGTCATTGTTGCTTATACACTGAGTGGCCACTTTATTATGACCACACCCTTAGTACTTCGTTGGGCCAGCTTTTGCCTTTAATACTGCGTCGATTCTTCGTAGCATGGACTCCACGAGATGTTGATAGTGTTAGACATTTCTCTAAACAATTAAATCTATAATACCTTTAAGTAACGCAGTAAGCCACTTATCAGCTGCAGGAAGATCTATCCTTAGTATTCACAGAGCGAAAAAGGGGATTCCACACATAAAAACGCTTCAAATGGCAACACACTAATATTTATTGTACATCTCCACAAAAAGGTAATAACTCACTATTCCAACACGCACACCCTCTACATATCACCGACATTGTTGTTGTTCAGTCAAAGATCAACCACTTAGATTACTAACCGACGTGAGCAGCAGAAGGGGATCTTCTTCTCAGGCAACGCTCGCTAGAGTAAACAAATAAAAACGTTTCGAGCAGCGCCACCTGCAATTCTGTTAAATGTTCGCTGAGGCGTCTGGTTCGAAGAACTCTGACAGCCATATTTCTTATAATAATTTCTAACAGTCTCCCACTTGGCTGGAGGAGTTCATTTTATCATGCCTAGTGTCAGTCTAAGTTTTTCAAACTGGGGTCCAGCCAATGGCTTGGTGAAAATGTCCGCAAGCATTTGAGAAGTATTACAGTAGTTTAACTGAAGAACAGTTCCACTCAATTCTTTCACAAACTGATACCGCACCATAATGTGTTTAGATCTGGAATTGATCTTTTGATTTTCTATAAGATGTATAGTTGATTTGTTATCCTGAAATATTGTAGTGGTTCCAGTCTGTTCACAATCAAAATCCTTGAGTAACTCTCGCAACCACAATAGTTCTTTGCTTGCTTCTGCAGTGGCGATGAACTCTGCTTCGATTGTCGATAAGGTTGTTGTTGACTGCTTACGGCTGTTCCAACATATGGCACTCTTTCCAAGCATGAAAACAAATCCAGATGTTGATTTCCAGTCAGTCCGGTCTCCTGCCCAGTCAGCGTCTGCATAGCCTTTTAAAATTAGTGGGTCTTGTGAAGATAGTCTTAATTTAAGTTTTACTGTTGATTTCAAATAATAAATTAACTTCATAATGGCTAACCAATCTTGTTTACTTGGTGTTTCTACTTTTCTGCTTAAGATTCCTATGGCAGTTGAAATGTCTGGTCTTGTTACTGTAGATAAATACATGACAGCTCCCACTATTTCTCTATAAAGTCCATTATCCTTTAGAAGTTCTTCTTCTTCTTGAATGTTCTTTCTGTAGTCTGTACTAATTGGTGTTTTACTTTCCTTATTTTTATCTGTAGCATAACTTTGTATAATTTCCTTTATTTTATTACTTTGACTCAGAAGAAAACTTCCATCTTCTTCTCTTTCTATTTGAATTCCAAGATAATATGTTATGTGGCCTAAATGTTTGACTTCAAATTGATTTTTCAACAAATTTGCAGTTTTCTTTATATTTTCTGTGTTATTCGATGCAATTAATATATCATCTACATAAATAGCTAAATAAGTTGTTTGTTTTCCATCCTGTAGTGATAGTAAGCAAGGATCTGTTGTACTTTGTTTGAAGCCCTTGTTGAACAAATATTCTGTTATTGTTTTATTCCAATTTCTGGCACTTTGTTTGAGACCACATATGCTCTTATGCAATTTACAAACTTTTTCTTCTTTTCCTGATTCTCTGAAACCTTCTGGTTGTTCCATAAATACATCTTCTTCTAATCTTTCATACAGGAAAGCAGATTTTATATCAAGATGATGAACATTCCATTTTCTATTTGCTGCAACTGTTAAAAGAGTTCTTAAATTGGTATGTTTTACTACGGGTGAAAAAGTTTCTTCAAAGTCTAATCCCGGTTGTTGTGTATACCCGTTTGCAACAAGTCTTGCTTTATAGCTTCCAACTTTTCCACTTGCATTGTATTTTGTTTTGAAAATCCATTTATTTTTAATGGCTTTCTTTCCTTCTGGAAGATCTACCAAAGTCCATGTTTCATTTTCCTTCAATGCATCTAGTTCTTCGTTTATGGAATTCAACTAGTTTCCTTTTTCTACTTCGTTCATGTCCTGGATTTCTTTTAAATTTTGAGGATCCTTTTTATACAGAACTTTTGCAACATATGCTAATCTTTCTGGTGGTTTTCCTTTGTTTATTCTTGAAGACTTTCTTTGAACATTTTCAGGTTCTTCTCTATCATTATTTTCTTCCACAGTTTCTGATGACATTACTTCATTTTGAACGAAAATTTCTTGTTCATCTTCTTTCCTTTCAGCAGGTTTACTTTTTATTATAGCTTGCTGACGTTCAGCAAATTTTACTGATCTGGTAATGATTATTTTGCTTGTTTCTTTATTTAATACTCTGTATCCATTAGATCTTTGATCATATCCTAATAAGATTCCCTCTTGTGCTCTATTGCCAAATTTTCTTCTGTGTTGCTTTGGTACATATACATAAGCTTTTGATCCAAATACTTTAATATGACCAAGATATGGTTTAAATCCGTTCCATAATTCAAAAGGAGTTTTTCCTGTTGCTTGTGTTGGAACTCTATTTTGTATGTAAGCTGCTGTTATTACAGCTTCTGCCCAGTATTTACCTTCCATATTAGCATCGAACATCATAGGTTTTGTCATTTCTGTCAAAAATCTTCTTTTTCTTTCAGCAATTCCATTCATCTGAGGACAGTATGGAACAGTTGTTTTATGTTCTATTCCTTGTTCCACTAAATAATTTTCAAAATCTCTTCCACAATACTCTCCTCCATTATCTGTTTTTATTGATTTTGGCATTTTTCCAAATTTGGTTTTCACTGAAGCTACATATTGCTTAAATTTTACTAATGCTTCATCTTTACTTTTAAGTAAATAGATGTAACAGTATCTGCTATAGTCATCTATAAATGTGATAAAATACTTGTAACCACTAGGACTGGCCTCAACCATGGGACCACAAATATCTGTGTGTACTAATTCTAATACAGCTTTGGCCTTAAAACTACTTTGTTTGGAGAATGGCTTCTGTGTAAGTTTGCCTTTTATGCAAAACTCACAATTTTCTTCCTTTTTACAATTGGAAAGAGTTATTCCTCTTGCTAACTCATTTTTCTCTATTTGTTTTATCATTTCAATATCCCTATGACCTAGCCTTCTGTGCCATAAATTCAAACAATTCTTATTTTCACATGTAGTGGCCAAATTTGCCTTTTCATCTAATATTTGTAGTTTGTATAAATTATCTGAGGCATCTATTAATCCTATAGCTACAATAGTATCCCCATACTTAATTGTGCACTTTTTATTCTTGAATAAAACTTCAAATCCTTTTTCTGTGGCTTTTCTAACAGATAACAAATTAGTGTCTAAATCTGGAACATATAACACATCCTTTACTTCCACTTTTCCTTTTTCGATTTTGCAGTTTAAGGTTATATTTCCCTTGCCTTCTGACTTTATCTGAGAACCGTCGGCAGTAGTGATCAGCTCTGATTCACCTTTTGAAAGTTCTTTAAACAGTGTTGCATCATTTGTCATGTGACACGTTGCACCGGAATCAATTGACCAACCTTTGGACATTTTGTTAGGTTTTGACTTCGTTTATAATGAGAAATTTTCATTTTCTCTTTTTATGTCATTTTGTTCACAATCTAATTTTGTTTTTCTTGTCTTCACGGCAATATTACTGTGAGACTCTGTATGTGGGTTTATTTTGTGAAACTTATTAGTGTTACCTTTATTTTGATTCCTTTTGTAATGCCAACAGTCATCTTTGACATGATTCTTTCTTTTACAAAAAGTGCAAAATCTTTCTTGTTTAGAGCTGTAATTTTTCTTTTTATAACTTGTTTTCAAAACAGTTGTGTGATCGGTGTGTGCCTGTGAGTTTTCTTTCCTTCTATTAGATTCATCTATCACTTTACATTTGATAAACTCAAGTGTTAAATCTTCTTCCTCTCTTGCTTCTAATGCAGTAACAAAATTTTCATAGGTACTTGGTAAACTATTTAGCAAGATAGCCCCCAAATGTATGTCTTTGAATTCCTCTCCCTGCTGCTTTAAGCTTGTGCACTATTTCCAGCATTCTATTTACATGCTCTTGCATAGTTGATCCATTTTCTTGAAAACGTAAACTATACAGTTTTCTAAGCAAATACAATTTACTACTCAAACTTTCTCTTTCGTAAACCATTTTCAAAGCATTCCACATTTCAGAACTTGTTCTCTTATCGCGTACGTGAATAATTTGATCATCAGACACGCAAAGTGTTATTGTAGCTTTAGCCAGTTCGTCATTTCTCAACCATGCATCTCTCTTTTCTTCTGGAATTGGCTCTGAAACAACCTTCCATAAATTATCTTTAATAAGAATCATTTCCATTCTTACTTTCCAAATTTGATAATTAAAATTATCTAACTTTGTTATGCTGTACATGCCGCTTCCTATGAATGACGCCATTTTGTTCCGCTTTCGATTTTCGAATGAGGAACTACGCAGTAACAAATACGCCTTCAATTCACTCGACTCAAATGCTTGATGAATTTAACGAACTTTGCTTTTAATCTTCCTGACAGCAGTGAGATTTCAGTCTCATAATCAAGATTGTTAGATATTTCTAAACAATTAAATCTATAATTCCTTTAAGTAGCGCAGTAAGCCACTTATCAGCTGCAGGAAGATCTATTCTTAGTAATCACAGGGCGAAAAAAGGGATTCCACACATAAAAACGCTTCAAATGACAACACACTAATATTTATTGTACATCTCCACAAAAAAGTAATAACTCACTATTCCAACACGCACACCTTCTACATATCACCGACATTGTTGTTGTTCAGTCAAAGATCAACCACTTAGATTACTAACCGACGTGAGCAGCAGAAGGGGATCTTCTTCTCAGGCAACGCTCGTTAGAGTAAACAAATAAAAACGTTTCGAGCAGTGCCACCTGCAATTCTGTTAAATGTTCGCTGAGGCGTCTGGTTCGAAGAACTCTGACAGCCATATTTCTTATAATAATTTCCAACAGATAGGTGGTTTGTGGAATCTGAGACCATGCTTGATGAATAGCACTTTCCAGGAGTGTGAGATTGCAGGTTTGTGGATCCAGCTGTCTGATGGCTCGTTCAACTTCATCACACAAATTCTCAATTGGGTTGAGATCTGGAGATTGTGGGGACCACCTAAGCAAAGTAAACTAACCGGCATGTTCCTGAAACCAATCCTGTACAATACGAGCACTATGGCAGGACGCATTATCTTGTTGAAAGTAGCCATCGCCATTGGGATAAACCATCCACATGACAAGATGCTCTTGGTCCGCAACAATGTTTCGATATGATGTGCCAGTCAGACGTTGATCAACACGAATTAAAGGGCCCAAAGCATGCCAGGAAAACATTCCCCAAACCATTACGTTGCCTCCACCAGCTTGAAGGGTTGTAGCAATGCATTTGGGGTTCATGCGTTCGTGCTCTTTCCGCCAAATCCTCACTCGGCCATCGGCATGGTGCAACTGAAAACGTGATTCATTGGACCACATAATTTGTTTCCAATTATCGACCGTCCAATCCTTGTGCTCCTGTGCGAACTGGAGACGTTTTATCTTGTTAACTACAGACAGCAAAGGTGTTCGAACAGGCCTTCGGCTGCCATATCCCATCCGATGCAGTGTACGGCGAACAGTGCATGCAGAGATTATTTGAGGGGATCCTTGTTTAATATGGTCTGTAATTTGCTGCACTGTTGCCCTTCTGTTGTCTGTTACCAGTCTGGACACTCTCCGTTCCGCCCGAGCAGTCACTAGTCGATGACGACCACACGTTGCACGTAGAGAACCAGTTTTTTGGCTGACAGTCCAGTCTTTAAACACTTTAACAACAGCTGCTCTGGAACGTTTCACGAATGCGGCGGTTTTGGTGATACTCGCTCCATGTCTCCGAGTTCCTACAATCATCCCACGTTGAAAGTCCGTCAAATCTCATTTTTTACCTATCTCGTCACCCAAAAATCACTTCTACTACTGTCGCAAGCACTAAGCTTTCCTTTGTTATACTAGCCTCGCCCTCTGGCGGCAACAGCGTGCAGTCATAGCTCATTTGCTTAAAACTGTCAGGTGGTCATAATAAAGTGGCCTCTCAGTGTATAAGGGATGATGGCACATGTCTAATTGCTGTGTAGTGTTCTTCAATGTTTGGAGCGCGTATATGTGGCTTAGGGAACAGTACCTAAAGTTTGTTCTTCTTCGCCCACTTCAAATGAAAAAGGAGTCACACAAGTTCAAGAAAGAGTTACAGTTCGTTTTTTATTCTGTCAATACCTCATAGGCACTTCAACTCGATGTCTAATACTCATGAGGAACTAATACTTAACCGCACTAATAATTTAATTTCATTATATCATCACTCGAACACGTAAACCTCAGAAACAGACCACTTCAGCTTAAGACAGCTTCTACGAATACTAAACCACTCTTTGTTTGCTGGCTCCAGACATTATATCTCGTTCTTAGCTTGTAAACATGTACACGTCATTCACTCTTGACCTCAAGACTGCTGCCAATATAACATTCACTGAGTGAGAAAAATGTAAAGTTAAAGTCGAAACGCTAAAAGAGAACGAACTCAGAATTTGCATGGAGAAAGACAACTAAAAATAAAAGTTAAATTAGAGTATGCGTTGTAGCTGTTGTGTGTTGCTAATAATTTTACTTCATAAATGCATATCCATGGCGGTGGATTGCCTTTTTCTAGGAGACAGGAGCTTTTGAACTTGTATTTGTAATCAGGGTCGATCTGCCCCACGGGGATACCGGGACATATCCCGGAGCGCCCTCCTTAGAAACTTCCCTCAGCGCCCTCCGGCAAGAAAAAGCGTCAGATGAGCGAACAGTCGCCAAGAATGGCGTCAATCAAGTGATGTTGAACGATGAGTCATGCCGCATGCGTCTCGAAAGATCGAGTAACTTCTAAGATAAGGTTTCCGACGTTTAGTGCGTTTTTATTTTATGTTAAATGTACTAACCAATATGGTTTCATAAAAAAATTAAATAGTCATTAATATTTTGCGTCCGTTGTAAAGTATTAACGTAATATTGTGTTTAATTTGAAAGAAATATTATTTTGATTTTGAGTAATTTTCTTTTTCGCTCACTGTGCATGCGTTTCTTTTTTACGATTTGTGTATAAGTTACAACTTGCGAAATTTGAATTATTTTTTTTAATTTTTTTGGGTTGGAGGTTTAACGACCACCGCGAGCAACTCAATATGCTATAATCAGTCACTTGTTCCTAATTTAGGGCCACTGGTTCCAGGGAGGGGAGAGAGTCAGTGCCGTAAGACAAACACAACATCCATGCCTCACCGGGGATTCGAACCCGGACCCATTTTAGACGAATGATCAGAAGCCATCGCTGAGACCACTACGCCACCGGAGAGGCAAATTTCAATTTCATTGTTACTGTTATTTAAAATCCAAATATCTTCAAATTATTTAATGGTTTCTTTCAGAACGTCTTCATGTGTAACAATGGACGATAAAAAGAGAAAGAAATGCGGCCATGAGTACAGGAAAGAGAAAAAAGTAAACAACTACAAGACTCTGCAAAAGAGTGCTCAAAAATTACCCAATTTTACCCCAAACCAAAATCTACATGTCATACCGGTCAGGCAGAGAGTTTAACCTCACATGAAGTTTCACTTCCAATATCAGATTCAGTGGATTATTTTGACATTGAAACACAATCCACTAGCCAAGAAAACTTCTCTGAATCAACATCCGTTGATCGACCTCATGTACTAGAAAGTGCAGTGACAAATGAAGTTAGAGAAGGCTCAATAAATTAAAATAACGGACTATTTTAGAAAACCTGGCCAGGATAAATTGCCTGCGTATTTGCCTTACCATCCTGTTCAGCCCTGTGAGAATGATATCCCTTTCCATGATAGAAAACCGTTGTTTAATGTAGAAAAAATTGACAAACAAATTTTCAAAAGGCAGTGGTTGACTTTTAGTGAGAAGACCCATCAGTTGTTTTGTTTTTTGTGTATTGCGTTTAGCGATGGCAAATATGTTTTCTGCTTCGGCTTCAACGACTGGAGGCATGTTCACCAAAGAGTAGAGGAACACGAAACATCCAAAAGCCACATGGAATCTGCACAGTCTGTAACGTACCAGGCGATGTGACGTACCTGCCAGAAGGACGCACACGACATAAAGGCAGATAGGAATCAGAATAAAATGTCTGCGTAGCTCAGTTGGTAGAGCGACTTGTTCCGGAATAAGCGGACTCGGGTTCGAATCCCGGCGTAGACCCAAAATGACGAAGAAATGCACTTCGTTATAATGGCGCCCGAACAATCCGGATGACCCGACCGTTCACAATCTCGCAATGGTGTGATGTTATTTCCACACCGCGAGATAGGAAAAATAAGAGCAGCACTTCGAAAAAAATAAAATAAAATAAGGGGAGATGATGTAACGTACCAGGCGATGTGACGTACCTGCCAGAAGGACGCACACGACATAAAGGCAGATAGGAATCAGAATAAAATGTTGTCTGCGTAGCTCAGTTGGTAGAGCGACTTGTTCCGGAATAAGCGGACTCGGGTTCGAATCCCGGCGTAGACCAAAAATGACGAAGAAATGCACTTCGTTATAAGTCATTTATGGCAGTGAATCGCTAGAAAATTGCTTACGATTTATTGTTGAATAACCAGCTTGATAAAAGAAAACAGCAAGTACGAGAAAGGTGACGGATAATTGAAATAGTAGTAGATGTGATTAAGTTAATAGGCAAACAAGGAATTCCTTACCGAGGCTCTCTAGAATCGGCATGCACACTTGATAATGAAAATATAAATCACGGAAATTTTCTTGAGTTAATTATTTTATTAAAGAAACATGTAACAACACTTGAAAAACACCTCAAGCTTTATTGAACAGAGTGTAAATATTCATGCACAGTAAGAGAAAAGAAAGAGAGAAAATGAGAAAGCAATAGGAAGAGGCACTTTGATGACATTCTTGGGTAAGAATACTGTAATTAAAATTATCAACATTATCTTAGATGAGATGAAAAGACATATTGTTGAGGAAATGAGAAAGGCTGTTAAGTTTTCAGTTATGATGGACACTACGGTAGATATTTCCTGCAATGACCAATGTGCATTTGTATTTCTGTACGTCATAGATCATGGAGTTGTTAAAAGACTCATTGCATTGAAATGTGTTTTTTCAACATCTGCACAGGATTTATTCAGTACCTTAAAAGATGTGTTGGGTGAACTTTAAATTCCTATAATGCACTCTGTGGCGAATTCCTTTGATGGGGCCGCAAACATGAGTGGGAAATAGAATGGATTAGCAGCTAAGCTATCAGCAGAAGTTCCTAATCATATTCATACTTGGTGTTACGCTCATGTGCTTAACTTAGTACTATCTCATACTGCCCAGGGCCTTTCAAGTACTATATCTTTCTTTAATTTACTTCAAGAGGCACAAGTGTTTTTGAAGAAATCCGTAAAACGACTGCAACTGTTCCTGGAACAAAACCCTTATTTTGACTTAGAAGCTATTGGAATTACATGATGGCGAAGCAGAAGTGACGCCACACAGTAAAAATCTTTGGAAGGATTGATGACTGGGTTGAAGTTCGACTATCCGAAACTCAATTTAAACTACCTAAAGTTGTGTATTTAGAATTGGTTGTCGTATTGTTCAAAATTTCCAATTCTTAAGACTTAATCCTAAAGTCAGAAATGATGCATCGGCCATTTTAGAAAATATTTTATCATTTTAAACAATTTTGGTAGCGATGATGTTTCTCAAAATTTTCAAAGTAATAACTCCTCTATCGGATTACTTACAAACAAAGAACCTCGATTATGTTCAAGCATGGAGGTTAATAGAGTGTTTTTCGTCAAAGTTAAAATGTGTTCGAGAACACTTTGCCACCACTTTGAATGCTGCAAATATATTTGTAACAAAAATGTTTAGTATCCTAGAAGCAAGGGCCGAGATTGATAGCTCTCTTGAAAACACCGTAATAGAAACTGAACTAAAGAAGAAAAGGGTAAAAACTATAAAACAAAATGACAGGAGAGGCTGCAAGATACACTGGCGTGCAAAATTTAAGGACGAGACGGTTTTACGAATGTAACGTCGTGCAGAAGTGCTCTACATTGACCCAAATCATACCATAAGATTCACAAGATGTAAGAATATGGGACAAGTGAGCAAAACCGTCCAAACAAGGAATCAAAAGGATACAAAGGCACTTTATTGAAATGGTAGCTTCGAGCACAACTGGACAGAAGACAGAAACGTCCATGTGACAGGCGGCTGCCAAGAAAAATCCAGTCTTTAGTAGGCGGCGCCAATCGCAGCTGCGGAAT
Organism: Macrothele yani; assembly: GCA_039090855.1. Lineage (NCBI taxonomy): Eukaryota > Metazoa > Arthropoda > Arachnida > Araneae > Macrothelidae > Macrothele > Macrothele yani. Next base: position 140,480,027 of record CM077013.1, on the reverse strand, counting down.
TGTTGCTGGCGGCCGGTGACGTGCTGCCAGGCGTCTCCCGAGAAGATCTCACCCGTGTTCGATTGGATTTAGGTCCGGGGACATTGCGGGCCAATCCATGCGTTGAATATCTTCACTCTCCAACAGCTCTGCGACAGCCACTGTACGATGAGGTGTGGCGTTGTCGTCCATGAAGAGGAACTAAGGACCCACAGCACCTCTAAACAGACGCACGTGAGGCAGGAGAACCTCGGTACAATAGCGGACACAAGTGACTGAACCTCCTTGGAAGGTGTGGAGGTCAGTACAGCTACCAAGCATGATACCGCCCCAAACGAGAACTCCGCCACCTCCAAACCGGTACTAAACCGGTCCCTTTCGATGATGTTGGAGGTGTTCCCTGCTCTCTTCAGATGTGTATACGTCCAGAAACGCTCGTCAGACTAAATCGGCTCTCATCCGTAAAGAGAACTCGACCCCATTGCTGATGTGTCCAGTTCTTATGCTCCTGGCACCACAGGAACCGCCGTCTCTGATGAGCAGGCGTTAATGGCACACACCGTACTGGTCGTCGTGCAAATAGACCACCTTTGTGTAGCATCCTGGCCACGGTAAAACGCGATAACGGACGTCCAGTTGTCTGTTATATGTGCCTTGCGATTCCTCCCGCTGTCTGCCGTCTGTCTCTTCTCGCCTGTAGGACAATATACCGGTCGTCCGCCACCGTGGTTGCTCGTGGACGACCACTGCTAAACTCTCGGACAGCTGTTCTTGTCGTTTGAAATGCTCTTCAAGCTCGTGAAACGATGCTGTGGGCGATCCCGAACCTCTCGGCCACACTAGTCACACTTCGACCTTCTTCCAACTTCTCAATGACACGACCTCGGGTAAAGTCACCCAGATGTCGTCTACTGGATTGCCTGTTGGCGATATCATACGGTGGCAGCAACTCGACGTCGTTCAAACCGATGTACACCGTGCAATAGCTTTCACCGAATTGCTGAGCGTACACCGCCCGTGTGCTTTATACCCTTCCGACGCCTCCCCCCCCTACGTCATGCTGCATATATGCGCATGCCCTACCGTACTGGACTCTAGTCTATATCCTGAGTGGTTTTTCGGTCCGTTCTGCCTACTCGTTCCGCTGTTTTGCTAATTTCTCCTCTTCGTCCTATAATGAATAAGGCTTTTGCTACCAATATTTGTGAATATAGCTTTTGCTACCACTACAGCTAAGCTAAGCTTCTACTCAGCTAATATTATGATGAATTCAATGCTTGTACTAAGCTTCTAATAGTGAATTCAAATGGTTGTTGTTACTAGTTAATTAAGATCATGAATAAAGTCTCCTGCTAGTAGTGTAGTAATAGTAATGAACAAACTTATAACTGGTAGTAATGTTGTAGTAGTAATTAAGATGAATAAAGTCTTATGCTGGTTGTTACTAATAACACTAAATGAAATAAACCTAACAGCCAGACAGAGGTCTGACAGTAACTATGAACTGAGAAAAACGTACTTACAACAAATTCTTTATTATTGACTTCTCGCTCTCACATAAACGAACTCTCTTTATACAGCACCAAACGCTCTCCTTCACATAAACCAACGCTCTCTCCGTGCAACAACAAACGCTCTCCCTACACACATCAACAAAAAGCTCTCCTCAGGTATCGCTGAACGCGCCTATTTATACTGGCTACCACCACGTCATGACTTACACTCATTGCCAGATCTCATTCAGCGGGAGAAATAACATCTCGTTCAGTAAGAAGATAATTTACATAGAAAAATAAAATAACCAGAGATAGTAAAAATCAAAAGGAAAGTGAATCGAGAGTATACGCTACAGTCCTTAATTTTTGCACAGCAGTGTATGAAAATGTTGCTTCAACTTCTGAAGATACTTTTTTTTATAGGAGGTTTAACGACCACCGTGAGCAAATAAATGGGCTAGAAGCAGTCGCCTGTCCCTAATTTAGGGTCACTGGTTCCAGCGAAGGGCGGGAGCCAGTGCCTTAAGACAAACACAACTTCCATGCGTCACCGGGATTTGAACCCGGACCCCTTTCGGACGAATGATCACAGGCCATCGCTTAGACCACTCTGAAAGATACTTCTCGCATTTCAGTGTTCTATTATGTATTAGGCAAGATAATTCAAACAATGGACAACAGATTTATCCACCATAAGTCCTTGTACTTGGATCTTTCATGGTTTGATCCCAAACGGTTTGTCGAGTACGAATCACTACCACTGAATGCCTTAGACAGAATCTTTGAAATTATTCCTTCAGTTGATAAGGGTAAGCTAAATAGAGAATTACTGTCATTTGCAGGGATCTGGCCTCAGATTAGTAATCGATCTACTGTTCAAGATTACGCTAGGATATATGAGTTGGAAAAACGTTTGAGTAAGACTGATGATGACGATGATGAGTGCGAAGAGGAGGGGGATGAATCTGTAAAATGTACTGACTCTTGTATCAAGTGCGTTTTTAAAGTGTTGATAGAGTATAATATGTGCTCTCTCCAATATACGGGATTATTTAAAGTTTACAAACACCTGCTTACAATACCTCTTACGCAAGTCTCATGGGACAGAGTGTTTTCGAAACTTAAAATAATTAACACTCGTCTTCGGGCACAATTAACTAATGAACATTTAGAAGCGTTTGTCATGATGGCCACGGTGAAGGATGTTCTTAACTCAGTTGATAGCGTAGTTATCATAAACAGGTTGTGTGAAGGCAGCTCTGAAATGAGGTGGTTTCTTGCTTTTTAAAATGAGGGCCATAATCTAGCAATAGTATTTTGTCAGTCATCTTTGTGCCTTTCTCAGTCATCATTGTGTATCACTTGTGTTTTGTAATGTACCTGCAAATTATATGCATAGAAACAATGAATTTCACTCAAATCTGTTCGTTTTTAAGAGTCTGAGGGTGCGGCAGTGTGGCTAAGACTAAATGGGTGGGTCTGGGTTGGTTGGTTTGAAAGGGGTCTGACGCCCTCTAGATAGTTGGTCCACCGCCCTCCAAGGTGACCCAGGTCGGCCTTGTTTGTAATAAATGTTTAAAGTTGTAAGCAGACTTTGTGGACACACTGTAATGCGAAATGGCGAAATAGGGAGCCTTTGTCTATGTGAGTTTAATGCTGAAGTGACAGACATTTGAGAAATTCTTCCTCCGTAACCTGTAGCTTTGCTGTCACGCCAAAGCACAGAGGTTAGGAAACGTACCCACTGACACAATGAACTGCGTTGCGTAATTTCAGCGATTAATCATCGTCCAGTGAAGCAGATAGCTACGCAAGAACTTGCCTACCGTTATGCGAGGACGAGCGCGCGAACACACACACACACACACACACACACGAAAATTGTTTCGCCGAATAAAAATGGAAATGCATGTAGTTGAAGATGCTACTTTAGATTTTCGGGAGACGTGCTTGGAGAGCAGATACAGACGCGTCAAAATTTATGATCTTTGAAAGGCAAATTGTACATTTAGTTACACCAGTCTGGCTGCAATTTGAGTTAAATAAGCACGTTTTTTGTTAGATTCTTCAGCACAAAAGGCTTTGCAAAACAAGTAACTAAAGGTATGGTAGAATACTCGTGAGAGTGTTCAACAAAGCGTGAAAACATAATTCTTTCTTTTGGAAAAGCAAGGAAAAAATAGTTGGAACGCAAATATGGAAGGAAGATGAAGCCTAAATAATTGGAAAGGGAGGGAGGGCGGGGAAACTAGTTACGTCTCTTGAATCAGAAAAATGTGTGTTAATATCAAACGCAGTAATTGCCGAACACTTATTGGCATATGAAATTTCATGATAGAGGGTTTATTATATTACAATAAACGGGTTGTTTAATAATAGGGAAGCCTGTTTGAGGAAAAAAACGAACTTTTAAAATAATTTTACAAGACTAGAAATCATTGCGAACGCAAATATTCATTTGTATCCAGTGAAAACGCAAATTAGCCGGAGCCAGGAATCGAGCCCGCTTCCTTTTGCTTTGGAGCCGAATGCTTTACAATTAAGCAGATCAGATCACACGTAGAGGATTCTAGGAAGGAAGTGTATGACCCCAGGTCTTAAACAACCCTTGGAAATAGGAAGCTAGGAGATTTGGGCTAGAGTACCGGATAGGAAAGTGACACGGAAGTGAGATAGAAAGGGGGAGAAAGACGCCCTTATTTATTACCGGAGAGGGGGGTAGTACCCGGGGCCGAACGTGCCCATCGGACGCGCGGCAGATACTTAATGGTTCGAGCGTTCGTACCTGTCTGGAATCGAACCCGAGGTCTTCTCTGTGGCAGTCACGAACATTGACCACTAGGCCACCCGCGGTCCTACCAATGAAGCTACACCCACAACTGCTTATCACTGCCACTTGCCGTCTTGACATGTGCGTCACCTCTGCAGTTCGTCACAGTCCCTATCATAAAATTCACTTGCGTTCCTATCAGAAATCGGACACTTATTGGAAGAAATGTGAATATTGGAAAAATAACTAAGTGTACGTAATTTTCAGTACTTGCTGTTTGACGTGCGGAAAAAGAAATTTTCAAAACAGATTTTTAGTAAAGAAAAAAGTAAGTGAAATAGAAATTGCATTTAAACCCCTGAGGGAAAAAAACTACGTATCATTCAAAAACCACAATGTGTACAATTTTTTTTAAAGTGAATGGTATCAAGTAACCAAAATGAATTTTACAACGCATTTAGACAATTAATAGGGAAAGGTGCTGTAAAGATAACACGCCAGTGGACATACAAAAAGTTTGGAAAAACCACGTCGCCGTTTTGAACTTTAAATTATAATTATTAAATAGATTTAATAAAACAATAAATGTAAATTTGACAATTTTAACTGCGTGCAACACAATCTGTATTATGTGTAACTAAAGTCGGAAATTGTATCTATTGCTCGGCTGCGATGGCAACATCTTAACCTTGTGACGCTTGAGAACTATACCATGGTGCATTGCTGCGCTCCTATATAAGTGTACGCGAGTACTGCATTAACCTCTCTGTTCTTCCTGATGATGGGGTAAGTGTTACCCCGAAAGTGCTAGTGGAGGTTCTAATTTGTAAATGTTGTAAATGGATTTCATCTTTTAATTAAATATCGTACATAGACGGTGGTATTTGTTTTTATGACAATCGATAGAACATTTGCAAAAACAAATATGTGAACTCATGTATACAAGTTGCAGAAATGTACGTCATTAAAAGTCAGAAATTATACGCAAAATGCTTTCACAGCACAAAGTTATCCCAAGCAAAAGCATTTTTTAAATTTAAAAACAGAGGTATAAAGGAAACTGTAATATAACTTCATGGCCCTTTAGCGGGTAAACTGTTCTCTACTCGAACAAAAAACACCAAAAAAAGATGGGTTCAAATTTTTCTTTATATTCAAGAGTAGCAGACAGGGAAACGATTTTTAGGTTTGGAAATACAATTCCAACATACACAGTCGTTTCAGAATACTATGACCACCTACCTAATAATGGGAATAACCACCCTTGGCTCGGATGACAGCGGCAAGAGGGTGTGACATGGACGCAATGAGGCCCTGGAAGGATGCCCGAGGCACACGTGCACATTCGGACTATAGAAGAGCACGCAGGTCCCGGAGAAGAGCACACAGGTTCCCGTTTTGGGTCCGAACATCACTGCTGAGACGGGCGGAGCCCGAAAACCCGAAGTCAAGCCAGTGCCCGAACTGGGCTCGGGCTGCATAATACTTACTGGAGTTCGGGCTCGGGCACGGGCTCTGAGAGAAGGAGATAATTTTCTTTTTTAATGTGATTTTGCATGATTTAGTACACGAAACGTTTTTTACACTTTCTAGTTGCTAAATCAAATTCTTCCGCAACTGGGTCTGGATGTGGAGTGGAAACTTGGCAGGGTTACTCTTTCCGGACTTGGGCAACAAATACCATAGGCCATAAGTTACTGAATTTCTGCAAAGAAAAAGTTTCTTTAATAACTATGGATTAGCAAGCTGACAAAATTTTTGCTCCTCACCTCAACGGAGTAGCTCCAGGTTAATTCTATTGAGCAACGTACGACGTAGATTGTTGTGCTTCCCAATTTTTCCTGATGCCCGACCACCCGAAATACACTGGCGGAAAGTGAAAAAAAAAGAAAGAGACATCTGATACCAACGACATTTATACAGCATAATAACGGAATACAGAGGATAACGTGATAAAAACATTATGGCAAAATACAGCTGTATTTGCTGGTAAACTGAAAAATAACATTTCCATGCAACATGGTTAGTACGGTGTATGAACCGCCATGAACTGCGTCACACTGTGCAATTCTGGCATGGAGTCTGTCGTACAGATGTTGGATACAAGTTTGGGGTATTGAGTTCCAAGCATCCTCAACCTGGACGCGTAAATCGGGGATGGTCGTGGCTGGCCGTGGAGACCGGATAAGTCGTTGTCCCATAAAATCCCACACGTGCTCACAGGGGAACAAATCCGGTGAACGTGCAGGCCATGGAAGTTGTCTCACACCCTGAAGTGCATGTTTCGTTGCACGAGCCGTGTGTGGGCGTGCATTATCTTACTGGAAAACACCAAGATGGACCAACCTTACAAATGGCACAACAACGGGCTGAATGATGTTGTTGATGTAGGAGGTGCTGTTTAACGTACCCGGTACAAACACTAGTTGTGTACGGGAGTGATAGCTGATCGCTCCCCACACCAGGAGACCAGGTGTAGGCCCTGTGTGTCGCTGGCGGATGCAAAAAGGGTGGAAACGCTCTCCTGTGCGTCTGCGAACACGCATACGGCCATTGGAGGCTCCCAAGCAGAATCTGCTTTCATCGCTGAACACGACAGATCGCCAATGCGTTCTCCAGTGCAGACGTTGGCGACACCACTGCAGCCGTTCCTGACGGTGGGCTGGAGTCAGAGGTACACTTGCCAGAGGCACACGTGCACGTAGTCCTGCATCCAGTAGACGTTTGCGGATTGTTCGCACAGTCTCCTCAGGTGCAACGGCAGCTCGGATTTGCGTCGCAGTGGATGTTCTGCTTGACAACGCCGCTCTTCTTAAGCGTCGATCGGCTCGCTCATCAGTCCGTCTGTGACTCCCGGTTCCACGTGTTCTCGTGTGGGAATGTTCCTCGGACCATTTATGCCACCATCGTACCACCACCGATACTTCCCGTCCAATTCGCTCCGCAATACGACGATACGACCACCCGGCCTCGTGGAGTCGCTTAAGGTACGATAACTGCTGAAATCGTACACGTCTTCCATGTCCAGGCATTGCAGCTTCTTCAGGGTCTTCGCACGTGTCCGTACGCCGACGACTGATTACATTCACTTCGCCGTACTCCTTAAATACCACCGACGATAATTTGCATATTATGCCGTGCTGTCGCGTAAGCGCTCACCGGTTGGTCCCGAAATTAACATCACCCCTACGTAAACTCGACCCAATTAACATATGTAAATTTCGTGATCGTCCGCCAATTCCTTCTTGGTGTTCGTTTTTCACTTTTCGGCAGTGTATTTCAGGAAGAGACGAATGGTCAAAGAAACTAAAGAAATAGATAGACACTCCTTCTTCACTCCGCAGTTGAGAAAGACATCTGTTGATTGCACGGGGAGGAACCAGTGCGGGAATTGTGAAAGACAAGATTTTTTTTTAAATCTTAAACAGATTAATCCTGGTTTGCAGGCTCGTTCGGTCCCGGCCTGTATCTTGCAATATAAAATTCTAGCTCAGGCGGGCTTGGGCTGGGATACTCCGGGCTCGGGCTCTTAAAATTGAGCCCGAACTCAGCCATGCGGCACGTCGAGCCTGTCGATCCAAGTAGTACCACAAGTGCTCTATGGGATTGAGGTCGGGCCATTTTCCCGGCCAAGGGAAAACGGAGTCATCGCTGTCGGGTTCATGGAACCAGTCGCGAACCCCATTAGCGAAGTGGCAGGGCGCATTGTCCTGTTGGTAGACACCATCACCACCAGGGTAAATGTCCAACATGAAGGGATGCGTGCGGTCAGCGAAGATGGACAGGTAGCCATTGGCATTCAGGGACCCATCCAGTGCTACCAGCAGTCTCAGGTCATACCAAGAAAACATCCCCCAGACATGCACACTGCCACCGCTGGCCTGTACTTGACCGACAAGCATGTCCGGGTGTTGATTCTCGTGTGTCCGACGCCATATCCACCACCGCCTGTCACTTCTGTGGAGTAGAAACCTCGATTCGTCGGAGAAGGTAACCTTTTTCCACTCTTCCACTGTCCAATGACTGTAGTCCCATGCGAACTGCAGGCTTTTTTGCCGATGGACCTGACTTAACATGGGCGTCTTGACACAGAATCAACTCCAGAGACTCATGCGTTACAGGGTTCGCTCTACTGTTATCCGGGACACGTACCTAGGGGCCACAGCTTTCATTTGCGTGATTAATTGCTGCACTGTTGCCCGTCGATTGTCCTTCACCAGTCGACGGAAGCGGCGTTCTCCTCTGGGGTCGATGGCCGTTGGGGCCCCACAGTTATGACGTCGGAAATTGTCCGGTGGGCCAGATGTGCATTCTTGGTACACTCTGACAACAGCACCTCACTAACAGCCCACGATGTCTGTTTCTGAGTTGCTTCCGTCGTTAGCGCGGTAGGGAATGATAATTGCTTTTCGAACGTCCGTCAAATCACTACCTCTGCCCATTTTGCTCACGTAACGTACTATTGCTCCTTTCTCGTAACCGGCCGCTTACATCTTCGTAGGGTCGATATTGTCACGTGCACTCTGTGACGCCCCTGGGCGGGTACACTGTGATTGCAGGGGACGTCATATTATTTTGATACGACCGTGTATATACTGTATATATATATACACGGAAGTGCCAGAAAAACTGGTACACCAGTCTAATACTTGGTAGGTCCCCCACGGGAGCGCAGGACTGCAGAAATACGACGGGGCATGGACTCTACTAGCTTCTGGAAATATGCTGTAGGCAATGCACACCATACTTCCTGCAGGGTGTTCCACAATTCGGGTGTATTCCGAAAGCTCGGATTCCTGTGTTCGATAGCGCATTGCATGGCATCCTAAATGTGTTCTATCACGTTCAGATCTGGGGACTTTGGTACGAATGGCAACACCCCAAACTCAGATGAATGCTCCTCTAACCATAATGTGGCGTTCCGACACATGTGTGGAGGTGCATTGTTTGTTGGAACAGGCCCAACCCATCAGCATGAATGCAGGACATGAACGGGTGTACCTCGTCAGAAAGGATGGGCACATAGCGTTGGCCGGTCACAGACGTTTCTAGACGTACCAGGGGTCCCAGTGAAGTCCATCTGAGCACACCCCATACAATTACGGACCCCCCACCAGCCGGTACAGTTCCCTGTTGACAGGCGGGATCCATGGCTTCATGGGGTTTGCTCTACACACGAATCCTTCCATCTGACCGATACAGTTGGAAACGCGACTCGTTAGACCAGGTTACTTGTTTGGTGGTGTTGCTGTGCCCAAGTGAGTGTCCAGTGGCGATGTTCCCATCAAGTTTCCAGTGGCGGTGTTCCAATCAAGTGTCCAGTGGCGGTGTTCCCATCAAGTGTCCAGTGGCGGTGTTCCCATCAAGTGTCCATTGGCGGTGTTCCAATCAAGTGTCCAGTGGCGGTGTTCCCATCAAGTGTCTAGTGGCGGTGTTCCAATCAAGTGTCCAGTGGCGGTGTTCCCATCAAGTGTCCAGTGGCGGTGTTCCAATCAAGTGTCCAGTGGCGATGTTCCCATCAAGTGTCCAGTGGCGGTGCTGCCGTGTCCAAGCGAGGCGCAAGGCTCTGTGTCGTGCACTCATTAAGGGAACTCGAGTTAGAAGTCGGCTCCCAAAGCTCATATCGTGCAAGGTACGTTGCACAGTCCGGACGCTGATGCTTGTTGAGGCTCCAGCATTGAATTCAATGATACCTGCGAGAGTGTTGCACGCCTATCGCGTGAAACGATTCTTGACAGCCGACGATGGTCACGCTCACCCAATGTCTTTTTACGGCCACACTGGTATCGTAGGTTGGTGGCTTTGCCGGAATTCTTGTAGTCACGGTGCACCCTTGCAATGGTCGTCCGTGAAAATCCGAACTTCGTTTCTACCTCCGAAATATTATGGCCCATCTCACGAGCGCCGACTATGACACCGCGTTGAAAATCGCTTAAATCGTCATTACTTGTCATTCTCATGCCGAAAACAGCTCTGACAGCTGGCAAGGATGTCTATCGCTTTATATACGCACTAACGGACGCCACCGAGTACGCGCGTAGGTGACGTTGCTATGTGTTTTGCATAAGCTCGTCTGTACCAGTTTTTCCGGCACTTCATTGTATATATGTATACACACACATATACAAAGGCCGTTCCATAAAAACTGATGAGAGTATTTTTTTTTAATTTGGCAACAGTGCGAACGGGAAAAATAACCACTATGACGAAGTAAATTTCTCCGTCATTTTTGTCCACGCTGGACATCGAAGCGGGTGCCTTCACTCCAGAGTAAGTCGCTCTCCCAACTGAGCTACGCAGATAAAGGCAGATAGCATGCTCTCGCTGCTATCTGCCTTTATCTCATGTGTGTCCTGCGGTGGCACCTCCCCCCTCCCCACGAAAGAGGGCCGGGGACATGGCCCACCGGTCAGCCGGGCTATCGTTTGGGTAAAACAGTTCCAGAAACAGCTGATTTCATGAAAAAAGCTTATAAAGATAAATATTTGAGTGAGACAACGATTTTTAGATGGCACCATGATTTCAAAAAAGAACTTTTGTCTGCAGGACTCTCTCTTAGACCTGGTCGACCTAAAAGTGTTGTTACGGAGCGTATTGTTAACACTGTTTGGGCAATCCTGCAAGAAGATCGACGAATGACGTATGAAAAAATAGCGGCGTAAAGTAATACTTCCAACACGTCGTCGTTCCGCATTCTACGTGACAAATTACTGCAGCATCGTGTGTGTTCCAGATGGGTACCTCATCACCTGACGAGAGAACAATTGTTAGCCACAGTTCAGATGTGTCATGAGTGGAAACAAATTATTGCAAAGGATCCAAACTTTCTAAACACAGTAATAGCTGCCGATGAAACATGGGTCCATTATTTCAACTTCCTTACGAAACGCGCAACGAGTGTCTGGAAAACCCACAGGCTCGCCTCCTCCGAAGAAACTCCGTCAAACCAAATCAGCTGGGAAGGTGATGATGATAATTTTCTTTGATCATAAAGGTGTAGTCTACCAGCATGCCGTGCCTCCACAATCAATGTTGAGTATTACATTTCAGTCTTGAAGTGTCTGCGACGACACATATCGATTAAGCGACCGGAACTGGTGGCCAAGCGGACCCTACACCATGATAACGCCCGGGCACATGTGGCTGCGTGTGTTCAACAGTTTCTTACGAAATGCAGTATGGAAATCATGCCACAGTCTGCCTACAGTCCTGATCTCACCCCGTGCGATTTGTTTCCAACAATGAAGAAGAACTTCCGTGGAGCAACATTCAACGCACATGCTGACGTTTTTCAAGTTGTACAGGGGTCGCTTAAGCAGCTTCCACAAAATGCCTTCGCCACATGTTTTGAAAAGTGGACTGAACAATGGGATTGTTACATATCATCCGAGGGAAGATACTTTGAGAACGAATAACATATATTTTGCTGTACCTATATTTCTTCGTTTTATGTGATTTTACTCTCAGTTTTTATGCAACGGCCGTTGTACTTATGTCATTATCTGCTGGTAATGGTTACTCCCAATACTACCACAATGCTTATTCTACCTACAATATCCTCCTTCTACTATTTTCTACGAATATATACTTATTTTCGTCCTGTTTTGTGTTTGTTCCGGAGTCAATAGTTATTCTTAGCCCACGAGCCAATGATAATTCACGGCTCTATAGACTCCGCCCTCACATTGCGATTTAGGATATTCCTTATGTTCACTCGAACAATCATAAAGAGCAATATTTTCATACTATATGTTTACCTAATCTTTTATTTCTTATCCCAGGTTTATCCCTAGCATTATGGATGTACCTACAAAACCCCTAGTTTGGGCCTTATATAAATTATACGAGTTTTTATTTTTACTGCAAGATCCCTATGACTAAATTCTCTTTATCCGAACTTATTATCCCTACATCCTTTTTTCTTTTTCTTTTTTTCTTTGCCTCCCTGCTTATTGCTTGGAGTAAGTTACATTATCATACACATGCACCCATATTTTTTATCCAGTTTGGCAGTACACAACCGACGTCAAAGTCTTCGCGACTACCAAGGAATTACCAAGAAATTATCGTATAGGTCTACTGTTCTTGGGTCTCTTCTGGATGGCTTCTACTCTCTGCTGAAGAAATGATCTGGCCTGGCTTGCTGGGCCTTCCCTGGCCCCCCTTCCCGACTCCAGATATGATCCAAATATTTTTAGCGACCTCTATTGAAGTTGGTGCTGTTCACTTAGTTAAACGGGGAAGAAATAATATAAAATAATATCTCTCCCACTGGTAACATATTCCTGGCACTCTAATATTTCACATTTACCTTTAAAACCACTTTCGAATCAGGGCACTGTGCCCGCTTCTCAATTATTTCTTTTTCAAGTTATACAACTGAAGGCGATTTCACTTCGAAACCAACCGAATATTTTTAGTATTTTCTTTCAACTTCTTCTTCGGAACTGCACGTGGAGGAAGCAATAGCGAATAGCGCTGTGTCGTAACAGTAGCAACAAGTTGCTTTTTGAAATTGCATCACATCTATTTCTGCCAAAATTTATAAATAGGGAAGCGAAGAATGTATCTGCGATTCCAGAAATATTCATCCGTCCAATTAAGACGGCACTGATAATGACACAAGAGGTATATCGATTTTTAACGATGGACTGAAACGGTAATGAACACAACACAACTCGTCTTTCTACATCTCCCAAGGTTGCAATTCTATAAAAAGCGCTAAACAGACCATACTACCATTCCTCACTTAAAAAGAATCGCTTTAATAAGTATCACTTGAGCCACAATAAAATGAGATGCGTTTTCTTTTATAGAAATTAATGAAGGAATAATTTTAGCCAATACGTTACAGGCAAACAAGCTCATTAATTTTGATACAAAAATAAATGTTTGTTTTCCACACACGCCTTGAAATCTGCGTCGTCTTCGGGGCGGGAATCGAACCCAGATTCTCGTCCGTGCATGCAACCGTTCGACTATCCTTCGCGAAGTATGCCAAGCAGCTGATATAGAGAAATCTCAACAACAGATTGCGCTAGACGAGGTTTGAGATTCTGCTCTCCATAATGTTTTAGGTACATGTGTTTTACAGACGGGTTGTGTAAACAATAATCATCTAATACTAAATGTTTAAGAATAAAGGTTATAGAGATCGATATAGCAAGAAGTGCAACTCACAAAAAACTCGTTTATTTGGTTTTATAGTTGTTGAAAGCTTGTAAACGCCAACAAAATTCCTCTTTGAACAGCTAAAAGAGCTTCGCAGATGAATTTAAAAGAGCTACTAGATTAATTTAAGAGCTTCGTAGATGAATTTAAAAGAGCTACTAGATTAATTTAAGGGCTTCGTAGATGAATTTAAAAGAGCTAATAGATTAATTTAAGAGCTTAGTAGATGAATTTGAAACAGCTACTAGATTAATTTAAGAGCTTGGTAGATGAATTTAAAAGAGCTACTATATTAATTTAAGAGCTTCATAGATGAATTTAAGAGAGCTTCGTAGATGAATTTTAAAGAGCTTCGTAGATGAATTTAAAAAAGCTACTAGATTAATTTAAGAGCTTCGTAGAGGAATTTAAAAGAGCTACTAGAATAATTTAAAAGAGCTACTAGAATAATTTAAGAGCTTTGTAGATGAATTTAAAAGAGCTACTAGAATAATTTAAGAGCTTCGTAGATGAATTTAAAACAGCTACTACATTAATTTAAGTGCTTGGTAGATGAATTTAAAAGAGCTTCGTAGATGAATATAAAAAAGCTACTAGATTAATTTAAGAGCTTCGTGGATGAATTTAAAAGAGTTTCGTAAATGAATTTAAAAGAGCTACTAGATTAATTTAAGAGCTTCGTAGAGGAATTTAAAAGAGCTTCGCAGATGAATTTAAAAGAACTTCGCAGATGAATTTAAAAGAACTTCGCAGATGAATTTAAAAAACTAATAGATTAATTTATGAGCTTCGTAGATGAATTTAAAAGAGTTTCGTATATGAATTTAAAAGAGCTACTGGATTAATTTAAGAGCTTCATAGATGAATTTAAGAGAGCTTCGTAGATGAATTTAAAAAAACTACTAGATTAATTTAAGAGCTTCGTAGATGAATTAAAAAGAGCTTTATAGATGAATTTAAAAGAGCCTCGTAGATGAATTTAAAAGAGCTACTACATTAATTTAAGAGCTTCGTAGATGAATTTAAAAGAACTACTAGATTAATTTAAGAGCTTCGTAGATGAATTTAAAAGTGCTTCGTAGATGAATTTAAAAGTACTTCGTAGATGAATTTAAAAGAGCTACTAGTTTAATTTAAGAGCTTCGTAGATGAATTTAAAAGAGTTACTATATTAATTTAAGAGCTTCGTAGATTAATTTAAAAGTGCTTCGTAGATTAATTTAAAAGTGCTTCGTAGATCAATTTAAAAGAGCTTCGTGGATGAATTTAAAAGAGCTACTAGACTAATTTAAGAGCTTCGTAGAGGAATTTGAAAGAGCTTCGTAGAGGAATTGAAAGGAACTAATAGATTCATTTATGAGCTTCTAGATGAATTTAACAGCTTCGTAGATGAATTTATAAGAGCGACTAGAATAATTTAAGAGCTTCGTAGATTAATTTAAAAGAGTTCCGTAGATAAATTTAAAAGAGTTTCATAAATGAATTTAAAAGAGCTGCTAGATCCATTTAAGAGCTTCGTAGAGGAATTTGAAAGAGCTTCGTAGATGAATTTAAAGGAACTAATAGATTAATTTATGAGCTTCGTAGAAGAATTTAAAAGAGCTTCGTAGATGAATTTAAAATAGTTACTAGATGAATTTAAAAGAGCTTCGTAGAAGAATTTAAAAGAGCTTCGTAGATGAATTTAAAAGAGTTACTAGAGGAATTTAAAAGAGCTTCGTAGAAGAATTTAAAAGAGCTTCGTAGATGAATTTAAAAGAGTTACTAGATGAATTTAAAGGAACTAATAGATTAATTTATGAGTTTCGTAGAGGAATTTAAAAGAGCTTCGTAGATGGATTTAAAAGAGCTACCAAATGCATTTAAGAGCTTCATATATGAATTTAAAAGTACTTCGTAGATGAATTTAAAAGAGCTACTAGTTTAATTTAAGAGCTTCGTAGATGAATTTTAAAAGAGTTACTAGATTAATTTAAGAGCTTCGTAGATTAATTTAAAAGAGCTTCGTAGATCAATTTAAAAGAGCTTCGTGGATGAATTTTAAAGAGCTACTAGACTAATTTAAGAGCTTCGTAGAGGAATTTGAAAGATCTTCGTAGATGAATTGAAAGGAACTAATAGATTCATTTATGAGCTTCTAGATGAATTTAACAGCTTCGTAGATGAATTTAAAAGAGCGACTAGATTAATTTAAGAGCTTCGTAGATTAATTTAAAAGAGTTCCGTAGGTAAATTTAAAAGAGCGACTAGATTAATTTAAGAGCTTCGTAGATTAATTTAAAAGAGTTCCGTAGATAAATTTAAAAGAGTTTCATAGATGAATTTAAAAGAGCTGCTAGATCCATTTAAGAGCTTCGTAAAGGAATTTGAAAGAGCTTCGTAGATGAATTTAAAGGAACTAAGATGAATTTAAAGGAACTAATAGATTAGTTTATGAGCTTCGTAGAGGAATTTAAAAGAGCTTCGTAGAAGAATTTAAAAGAGCTTCGTAGATGAATTTAAAAGAGCTTCGTAGAAGAATTTAAAAGAGCTTCGTAGATGAATTTAAAAGAGTTACTAGATTAATTTAAAAGAGCTTCGTAGAAGAATTTTTAAAAAAGCTTCATAGATGAATTTAAGAGCTTGGTAGATAAATTTAAAAGAGCTACTAGATTAATTTAAGAGCTTCGTAGATGAATTTAGAAGAGCTACAATATTAATTTAAGAGCTTCGTAGATGAATTTAAAAGAGCTACTAGATTAACTTAAGAGCTTCGTAGATGAATTTAAAAGAGCTACTAGATTAATTTAAAGGCTTCGTATGTGAATTTAAAAGAGCTAATAGATTAATTTAAGAGCTTCGTACATGAATTTAAAAGAGTTTCGTGGATGAATTTAAAAGTGACTAGATTAATTTAAGAGCTTCGTAGAGGAATTTAAAAAAGTTTCGTAGATGAATTTAAAGGAACTAATAGATTAAATTAAGAGCCTCGTAGAGGAATTTATGAGAGCTTCGTAGATGAATTTGGAAGAGTTCGTAGATTAATTTAAAATAGCTACTAGATTAATTTAAGAGCTTCGTAGATTAATTTAAAAGAGATTCGTAGATGAATTTAAAAGAGCTACTCGATTAATTTAAGAGCTTCGTAGATGAATTTAAAAGAGCTACTAGATTAATTTAAGAGCTTCGTAGATTAATTTAAAAGAGATTCGTAGATGAATTTAAAAGAGCTACTAGATTAATTTAAGAGCTTCGTAGATGAATTTAAAAGAGCTACTAGATTAATTTTAGAGATTCGTAGATGAATTTAAAAGAGCTACTAGTTAATTTAACAGGTACTAGTTAATTTAAGAGCTTCGCTGATTAATTTAAAAGAGGTACTAGATTAATTTAAGGGCTTCGTAGATGAATTTAAAAGAGCTTCGTAGATGAACGAAACACAAAAGTTGTTCCAAAACAACTGAGAATGTTTTTATAAAAAATTATGCGTACCTTAATTATCAAGGAAGTGGTCATCTTTTTCGAAATACTGTCCATTGCATAAATACAGGTGTCCCAACCTTCCTCCTACTTTTGGAATGTCTTCTAGAATTCTTCTTCTGAAATGCTGTTGAAGCACCCCTGCGCGGCCCTAATAAATGTTGTTGATCAGTCTCAAACTGTTGTCTCCGTAATGTCTTTTTAAAAATAGAGAACACCCAGAAGTCACATGGTCACAAGTCTGGACTCTATGCAGGTTGATTCATTTTCTCCAAATACGAAACGTAACACTCGTTGAGGGCCTTCCTCCATGCGCGATTAAAGCAGCCGACTCACGACCTTCCATAAATTCTTTCTGCAATCTGTAAATTATTGATTTTCCTAGACATTCATCTTTATAAGACTCTTGCATAAGACGGAAAGTCTCTCCGACAGACTTCTTAAGTCGACAGAAAAATTTAATTGCGCATCTTTATTCCTCTTCACACCCACTATTTTAAGAAAAATCACAGCGCGAAAACACTTTTTAGGGGTTCACGAAACAACGCTTATTGAACTGCGCACTACCGACGACGCATGCGTGATAAACAGTTTTGGCCGGTTGCTATGGTTACTACAACGACTACCCAAGGTCGAACGCAGTATTACATATTTTTTATAAAACATTCTCAGTTGTTCTGGGACAAGCTATGTACTATCTGGTAGATAATGCTTATTCGGAGTACAGACTGTTAAGATAACATACCGTCCGAATTCAAAGAGCAAATCAACTTACGCTCATTCCACCACTCCCACGCTTTACGGTCATCATGAGGGGCGCATCGATAGGCCCTACAACAACGCGTTGCGGGGGGCCTCCCTGCTAAAAAGGCCTCTAGCCACAGCAAACGAATTTTACCAAAATTTTTGCCGTCACTTTACACGAAACTGGTTAAAACAAATGGCAACGAATAGCTAACGGCAGCTTTTAATAGAGTATTAAAAATTTTTAGAAATCACTTTTGCGGTTTTCGAGTTTATAAAAACTGGATGGTGGGAAAGCAGCTACTCCATAGGGCTTTGTGACATACTACAGAAGTGAAGCAGGTGTCAAGACTACAAATCTTCAGCGATACATTTCGTCGGGGTAGTTTAGTCGGTTAGAACAACTGGCTCCGGAGCGAGGATGATGTGACGTACTACGGTGGTGAACCACGTGTCAAGATGACAAATCTGCAGCAATACATTCCGTCGGTGTAGTTTAGTCGGTTAGAACAACTGGCTCCGGAGCGAGGACGATGTGACGTACTACAGAGGTGAATCACGTGTCAAGATGACAAATCTGCAGCAATACATTCCGTCGGTGTAGTTTAGTCGGTTAGAACAACTGGCTCCGGAGCGAGGACGATGTGACGTACTACAGAGGTGAACCACGTGTCACGATGACAAATCTGCAGCAATACATTCCGTCGGTGTAGTTTAGTCGGTTAGAACAACTGGCTCCGAAGTTAGGAGGCGCGTCTTCGATTCTGGTCACTGGCAAATTTGTAAATTTCACATTGGCGCCCGATTGTGGAAAATGGATCTACTGGCCCTTGTCTTCGAAAAATGTATGATGTTTGTTCCACACATCGTCTGGAATTAATGAAATTTCCTTCATCGCCTCAAGAGAAAAAAAAAACAAGATGGAGGTGATGTAACGTACTGCAGACGTGAAGCACATGTTAAGGCGACAAATCTGCAGCGTTACATTCAGTCGGTGTAGTTTAGTTGATTAGAACAACCAGCTCCGGAGCGAGAAGGCCAGACTTCGACAAATTTGTGAATTTCACAACTTGAAGACCATTCTCACAGCCATAGGAATATTTTCCGCACATGTATATTAACAAAAAGTATAAAAAATATCAGTTCAGTGAATGAAACTTTTACACTAATGCGGATAAGGTGTTATATATTACAGTTTTTTTTAACACAATCACACATCCTTCAGAATGTAATGAACCAAAAAACGTTCGTCACGGTGACGAAGAAACAGAGACCTATTTTCTTTGTTTGAGGGGTTTAACGGCCACCGTGAGTAATTAGGTGGGCTGTAAACAGTCGCCCGTCTCTAATTTAGAGCCACTAATTCCAGGGAAGGGATGCAGCAAGTGCCGCGTAAGACGAATATAACATTCATGGCTCACCGGGATTTGAACCCGCACCCATCTCGGGCGACTGATCTATATCTTTTTTGTATCACAGTCAAAAGAAAAAAAATAATGTATGCAACAACTTGTGGCATTATGTTATATAGGTGGGTGTTTATATTCAAGAGAAAAAAAATTAAGTGATTTCACTTTTTTGTGCAACAAAAAAGTGAAATCAACAATTTTCTGCGTTTTCGTATATACACAGTCGATTCACATTATTGTGACCGCCTCCTACTTTTGACGTCAACAGCGCGTAGCCAATGAAAAAAGGCACGTGTCGTGAGCTGGCTTTTAGGGTATATAAGGTGTGCTGTAGGCATTCTGAAAACATGTCACTCGTTGCTGTCATGGATAAAAGGAACGATTTATCAGATTTGGAAAAAGGGATGATTATCGGCCTTCGGGCCAAGGACGGCAGTATTTCTGAAACAGCGCACTTTGTGAACTGTACCTGTGCTGCTGTGATTAAAGTGCATCGTGACTGGAGAAATGGCACCTTTCCGAATAAGCGACGTACAAACTGCGGAGCACCACCTGCCATTGATGTGAGAGGTGAACGTCGACTGCGAAGTTGCGTGAGGGCCGATCGACACGCTTCAGTGGAGCAACTCACTGGCCGAATGAACCAGAGGGCTACCGGAAGCGTGTCTAAAACGACAGTTCAGCGAACCCTGCTACGCATGGGGCTCCACTGCAGACGGATGGTCACTGCACCTATGCTAATGAAGATGCATTGGCAGAAAAGGCTTACATTTGCACTGCAGTATCGGAATTGGACCTCTGCTGATTGGCAAAGGATTGCCTTCTCCGATGAATCACGTTTTCTGCTTCATCGAACGGATGGACTTTGGCGTATAAGGCGACAAACATTGGAGAACAAATACTCTTCAACCATTGCTGGAAGAATACGAGCTGGTAGGTGCAGCCTTATGATCTGGGGAATATTTCCGTGGCATTCTCTGGGTCCACTCATACCTGTGGAAGGCACTATGGACCGAATTCGTTATGAATCAATCCTTGCAGACCACGTACACCCCTACATGTTGTTTGTCTTCCCTGAGGCGAGTGGGATCTTCCAGAACGACAATGCGACGTGTCACATTGCTGGAAATGTCCGAGAGTGGTTGGAAAGCACGATGAAGATTCCAAAGTACTTCCTTGGCTCCCTAATTCCCCAGACTTAAACCCAATTAAGCATCTGTGGGACCACTTCGATCGTATTGTTCGCTCTATGGATCTTCCACCGCGCACCTTCCAGAAGCTGTCAGATGCACTGCAATCAGAATGGCTCCACATACCTGTAAACACCTTCCAGCACCTTACTGAGTCACTCCCAGCCCGTCTAGCAGCTGTCCGCGCTGCACACGGCGGTTACTCTGGATATTAGCTGGTGGTCACAATAATGTGACTCGACCGTGTATAAGATCGGAAAATACGATTATTAGAATGAAACTGTCGCGATGTTTGGTACCGGTGTAATGCAGATCATTTCGATATCAGTAGCGTTGATTTTACTTCTTTTCTTGGAGGGAAGGGATCCACAAGATCACTGTGAGCAACTAAAAGGGATATAAGCAGTCGCTCGTCCTGAATTTGGTGTCACTGTTACCAGGGAAGGGAGAAATCCAGTTCCTTAAGACAAACATATGACCCACACCTCATCTGGCCGCCCCGGCGGAGCAGTCTAAGCGATGGCTTATGACCATTCGTCCGGAAGGGGTCCGGGTTCGAATCCCGGTGAGGCATGGATGTTGTGTTTCTCTTACGGCACTGGCTCTCTCCCTTCCCTGGAACCAGTGACCCTAAATTATGGACGGGCGACTGCTCATAGCCCATTGAGTTGCTCACGATGGTCGTTAAACCTTCAATAAAAAAAAAGCCTCATGTGAGACTCGAACCCTCTCTTACTAACGGTAACAAGCCATTGCGTAAACTACTGCATTACAGATAGCACAAAGTACCTCAAAAAGTCTACAGTTGTCGGAATACAACATACGGACTCGATGTCGGGCTGTGTCAAGCGGGAGCTGTGTATTTAGTGTGTGTGATCGTGAGGCATTTCAAAGGGACTGGCCTTAATTCTCTAAAGAATAAAATTTTCACGACGTTATTAACTTCGACGTAAGTGTTGCGTTGTATTTTCCGTTGATATAAAACTAGGGCACTAAAATGAACAGATTATTAGTCATAATTAAAGCCCGGATGTTCAAGTAAAAATGCTTATTTTGCATGTTTAGCCAGTTTGAGGAACGAAAGCATATTTTCCATTTAGTGCATATTTTTCCATATTCATCATCATCATCATCATTGTCAACCATTATCAATCCACTGCTGGACGAAGGTCTCCCCAAGTTTCCTCCACAACGGTCTGTCTTGTGCCAGTCTCCTCCATGTCACTCCTGCATACTTTCGAATTTCATCCACCCATCTCCCATGTGGTCTTCTTCTGGGTCTTTTCCTGTCCCTTGGAATCCAATCTAAAATTTCGGCTGTCCATCGATGATCTGTCCTTCTGGCAGTATGTCCAGCCCATTGCCATTTCAGGGATTTAACTCTGATCATGATGTCTTCCACTCTTGTCATTTTTCGGATCCACGAGTTCCTCTTCTTATCTCTCCTGGTTACACCAAGCATGTACCTCTCCATGCGTCTTTGAGTTGTCTGCAGCCTTTGTATGTCTCTTTTAGCTACGGTCCACGTCTCTGCACCATACGTAAGCACTGGAAGGATGCATTGATCAAACACTTTTCTTTTAAGACATAATGGCATATTGCTCTTGAAAATTATGCTGTTTCTTCCAAAAGCTCTCCAGGCAAGTTTTGTACGCCGATTAATTTCTTCACCAATGTGACCCTCACTTGATATCTGCTGTCCAAGATAAACGTACGTGTCTGTTATCTCCAGCTTTTCTCCATCAATCGATAAATCTTCATTTCTTGTAAAAGCATTGAACATCACTTTTGTCTTCTGAAAGTTCATTTTTAATCCCACTTCCCTACTCCTGTCAGCAAGTTCCTGGATCATACTCTGCAGCTCTGATGTGCTAGTTTCAAAAATGACGTAGTCATTTTCCATATTATAACGAAGTAAATTTCTCCGTCATTTTTATCCATAAGTCACTCTACCAATTGAGCTACGCGGACGTTTTATTCTGGTTCCTATCTGCATTTATGTCGTGTGCGTCCTTCTGGCAGGTACGTCACATCTCCTGGTACGTTACATCATCTCCCCTTATTTTATTTTTTTTCGAAGTGCTGGAGAAGGGATTCTCTTATTTTTCCTATCTCGCGGTGTGGAAATAACATCACACCGTTGCGAGATTTTGAACGGTCGGGTCATCCGGATAGTTCGGGCGCCATTATAACGAAGTAAATTTCTCCGTCATTTTTATCCGCGCCGGGGCTCGAACCCGGATCCCCTCATTCCGGAATAAGTCACTCTACCAATTGAGCTACGCGAACGTTTTATTCTGATTCCTATCTGCATTTATGTCGTGTGCGTCCTTCTGGCAGGTACGTCACATCTCCTGGTACGTTACAATATATCCTGAAAATTTTCTGGGAAAGCACTTTTGAGAAACGAAATTATTGTTTTTTAGACTTTAACTCTTACCAGCATCCTGGTACAATTACTCACTTGTTGAAAAATTCTCCCGCATTACAGAATCATGATGCTCAAAAGGAATCCACTTCTAGCCAAAAGAGAAATGTTTTGTCTGCTCTCCACTAAACCAATGACCAGTGGTCTAAGCGATGGCCTCTGATCATTCGTCCGAAAGGGGTCCGGCTTCGAATCCCGGTGTGGCATGGATGTTGTGTTTGTCTTACGGCACTGGCTCTCTCTTCCTTCCCTGGAACCTGTGACCTTAAATTAGGGACGGGCGACTGCTTATAGCCCACAGGGCCGCGGGTAGCCTGGTGGGAAAAGTTCGTTACTGCTGCGGAAAGGACCTCAGGTTCGATCCCAGGCAGGTACGAACGCTCGATTCTCTAAATATCCGCCGTGCGTCGGATGGGCACGTTAAGCCGTCATACCCCGGGTACTCCCCCCCGTAATAAATAAAGGTGTCTTCCCCCCTCTACCTATCCCAGGCAGGTACGAACGCTCGATCCACTAAATATCCGCCGTGCGTCGGATGGACACGTTAAGCCGTCGGATCCCGGGTACTGCCACCCCCGTAGTAAATAAGGGCGTCTTCCTCCCCTCTTCCTATCCCAGGCAGGTACGAACGCTCGATCCACTAAATATCCGCCATGCGTCGGATGGGCACGTTAAGCCGTCGGACCCCGGGTACTCCCCCCCCCGGTAATAAATAAGAGCGACTTCCTCCCCCTTTCTACTTCGCTTCCGTGTCACTTTCCTATCGGGCACACTAGCCCAAATCTCCTAGCTTCCTATCTCTAAGGGTTGTTTAAGACCTGGGGTCAGACACTCCCTTCCTAAAATCATCTTCATATGATCATGCTTATAGCCCACTGAGTTGCTCACGGTGGTCGTTAAACCTCCAATAAAAAAAACAAAACAAAAAAACAATGCACCAGCAATATGTGTGTTTCATTACGTGGGAAAATTGTGTTTGTTGCAATGCTAGATAGCTTTTCACGTGCTTGTAAGGTTTGACATGGGAAATTTTCTGCGCATCAAAATACGTAAGCCAGATAAATTGTTTATAGAAAGTGGCGTCGAACTGTTAGCAAGATACATATTACCAAGATAGAAGGCAAGCAGTGCACGGGTTAGGTTTCACAACCAAGTCAGCCAGCCATTGGCTGTTGAAATGAAGTCACGATGGGCGCAGATGTCATGGTCCTCGTTTGTTTCCCAGCTGCACGCAATCGGAGCACTCCGCGAAGGTCATGTGACTTTTTCTTTTTTCTTTTGGGATTTCATGGACAAGCAATTAAAACTACTGCATCTGCGAACTTTGGATTATGTTTGATCCATCAAATTCAGACGAAAAAGTTCCTCTATGCAGTGTCTCTCAAGGGTGGTTTCTGATACTCCTGCTATTGCTATCTGGTAACTAGTGTTAAATAGGCCTAAAGCAAAATATTGCGACAAGCCTGGATAAGTCTGTGATGGAATTTGGTCCAGACGCATTTTCAACGGATGGAA
The DNA here is from genome assembly GCA_039090855.1 of Macrothele yani. Lineage (NCBI taxonomy): Eukaryota > Metazoa > Arthropoda > Arachnida > Araneae > Macrothelidae > Macrothele > Macrothele yani. The sequence goes on along the minus strand of CM077013.1, from coordinate 140,455,866 downwards.
AGATATTCTTTTGTAAAGTGCGTGAAAAGCCCCTTTCGAGTGAAAAAAAAATTGCGTTTCGTAACATCTCGCGATCATTAAACATAAATCTTTTGCTAGCCGGAAGTCAAAAAAGAAAATATGCCTAATTTCAAATTTGTGATCAACATTCACACCCGACTTGGAGTTTTATATGGGTTTGTGAGAGGACTTCTCCTGCGGAAGTTAGAAAATTCCTACTTAAACAGTTTCTTGGAAAATTATACAAAAGAAATAGTTCCAAACTATCCTCAATTAATATACACAGTTGACGTGGATTAGGAACATCAAACAGAAGTCATCGCTCTTTCCAAGTGCAGGGCTCCGAGAAGCAACCTGCCATATGGTTTGGCAGTTAGTCGTATGTGAGTCTAGAGAATTCAAGGCCGCTGTGGTGCAGTGGTAGCACGTCCGGCGCGTAACTGGAAGACTCTGAGTTCAATTCCCGGTGGCGACCGATGATAATTTTTCCGTGACTCACTTATAAACGTGGAAAGAGCGATGACTTCTGTTTGATGTTCCAAACTATCCACTGTTGAATTTATATTGTTGAATGAATCAACTGCTGAATGTTTATTTCTTTAATTTTAGCAATACTTCTTGATTTTTTAGTGCATAAACACTTGCTTATTTTGGAGGTTGTTAACACCTGAACATCCGGGCTTTAGTCATAATGAATCCTAATTTATGAGATTCCACTTGCGAATATATGTCGAATGATTATTTTCTTTTATATTGTCCTACTTTTTTGCACTCAAATGAACGAATTCATCACACCACGAAATTCGGTAACAGCCTCTGTTTTTTGAACCGTAAAGCACTTGAACGGTCCAAAAAGAAAGGTGCCTTACAATCGGCCGTATCTCGCTGATCAACATGCTTCTATTTCAGATCTAGTGACTCTCTTAACTGGGTAAAAGCGCCTTAACCCTTGTGACGTACTACAGAGGTGCCGCATATATCAAGACGGCAAGTAGCAATGATAAGCACTTGTCGGTGTAACTTCCCTGGAAAAGCATACGGCTCCGGAGCAGAAGAATGTGGAAGGTTCGGGTGCTGCTACTGGCGAAATTGTGTTTTCACATTAGCGCGCCAAAGTAAAACTGAATCTCCTGGCCGTCGGGTTCTTCGAAAAATGAGTGACGTTCCTTTCATACATCGTCTGAAATTAACGAGGGTTTCTTCTTCGCTTTGAAAAATGTCTGTTGCTTCTTCCACAAATCGTTTGGAATTACAAAGAATTCCTTCGAGAGTTATTTGAAGCAAGGTTCGTGGAGGTCCCGAAACCTGCGATTTCCTGTCCCCGCCTTTATGAATAGGTGTGACGTACTACATAGGTGACGTAGATGTGAAGATAGAAGTAGAAGTGTGTGACGTGCTTGCCCAGCAGGACGCACACGACATGAAGGCAGATAGCAGCGAAAACGAACGTCTGCCTAGCTCAGTTGGTAGAGCGACTTGTTCCGGAATAAGTGGACTCGCGTTCGATCCCCGGCGTAGACCAAAAATGACGGAGAAATTTACTTCGTCATAATGGCGCCCGAACTTCCCGGATGACCTGGCCGTTAGAGATCTCGCAATGGTGTGGTGTTCTTTCCACACCGCTAGATAAGAAAAATAAGAGAATCCCTTCTTCAGCGCTGCGCAAAAATAAATGTGTGTGACGTTGCATTCCACACACCAGATTGACTGGGAGTTCTCAAGTGCACGTTCTCCAGCGGATGGCTGCCTACGGCGATTCATGGTCACGGCTGACCCGTGGGCCATGCCCGCGGCCCTCTTTCGGGGTGGGGGGATTGATGTGACGTGCCTGCCCCGCAGGACGCACACGACATAAAGGCAGATAGCAACGAAAACGAACGTCTGCGTAGCTCAGTTGGTAGAGCGACTTGTTCCGGAATAAGTGGACTCGGGTTCGATCCCCGGCGTAGACCAAAAATGACGGAGAAATTTACTTCGTTATAAGGGATAAACACTTGTCGGCATAGCTTAATTGGAAAAAGCCTTTGAATCCGGAGTGGAAGGATTCAAGTTCGAGTTCCGTCACTGGCAAATTTTTCTTCATACTTTTAAGCGGCTGATGTACCTGGTCAAAATGATGCCCAAAATTTTCTACGCTCCCCAAACAGAAATGTTCACACAGCGACCGGGTTTTATTTTTAAAGTTACGACAACACATTCCCTTTCCTCCTCTTACCTCGGCAATAACAACCATAACCTGTCACTGGTGTCAAACACTCGCTCATTGTTCTTTATTCTCTGCTTCATGACCCAAGGCATGAATGACACGCAACTTCATGACCTAGTGTCATGATATTCGTGTCAGGTTAGACCTTCTGACACGGAGATCATGCCACTGGGTAAAATCAAGTGATTTAATCCTCTTCTCCCACTCCTTTCTTAGGTTCGTCGCCATTGTTGTGGCCCTTTTAGCAAGCATCTGTCAGAAAGGATTACCTCAATCACCTCCCTAAGTGACCACTTTGTATAGGGGGCAGGGAGAACGTAGCACTTTCTGATTCACAACTTCACTCGTTCCAGCCGCGTTCAGCACACTTCTTAGACAGCGATTTCATACGTTCGAGCTGATTTCAGCACATTTTGCTAACCACGAGTTAATCCTTTCCAGCCAATTAAAGGGTTAGAACAGTGTAAGTGCGAATAAACTTTTGCTCATACAGTTGCATTGATGTCTTTATTGAAAAAAGAAAAAGAAATACAGCAAAGCTGTGTCAAGATAATTTCCCTCTTATTAAGAATGAGGCCGCCCGAAGTATATAGTAATCCCGTTTTTTTAAATCCTATTCCGCAGTTTCGCAAAAGTGTTTGTTGCGCGCGCCTACGCAGCATGCAACGCCTCTCAGGAAACCTTCCCAACAATGAGTTCCAAAGGGACACGTTCAAGAAAGAAACAAGAAGTGAAAATTACGATACACCCTTCCGATGAATGAGCGACTGCTCCTTTTTCAAAAGATGATACCTGAGGCGTGCTGAAATGTGTACATGAATGAAGTTCTAGCTGTTTTTTTGTTTTAATATTTTATTCTGTGTGTTGCCCGTTTCAAAACACACAAAAGTGATCTACACCTTTTGGTGACCGGTTCGTTGAAATGCGTCCTCTCTCTCTCTCTCTCTCTCTCTCTCTCTCTCTCTCTCTCTCTCTCTCTTTTCCTTTCTTTTCCTGTCTCTCTCCGTATCGCTCCCTCTTTCTCTATCTCTTCCTCTCTCACTCTTTCTCTCTCGCTCTTTCCCTCTCTCTCCCCGTCTCTCTTCTCTCGCTCTATTCCTCTGCCCCTCACCCTCGCTCTCCCTCTCTCTCTTCCTCTTTCTCCCTCTCTCCCCCCCTCTCTCTCTCTCTCTCTTTCTCTCTCCCTTCCTTTCTCTCGCTGTGTCTCCCCCTATCGCTCCTTCTTTCTCTATCTCTTCCTCTCTCCCTCTTTCTCTCTCGCTCTTTCCCTCTCTCTCCTCCTCTCTTTTCTCTCACTCTATTCCTCTGCCCATCACCCTCGTTCTCCTCTCTCTCCTGGTCTGAGTGTGCATATCTGTGCATATACATATATATGTATCATCATCATCATCATTGTCAACCATTATCAATCCACTGCTGGACGAAGGTCTCCCCAAGTTTCCTCCACAACGGTCTGTCTTGTGCCAGTCTCCTCCATGTCACCCCTGCATACTTTCGAATTTCATCCACCCATCTCCCATGTGGTCTTCTTCTGGGTCTTTTCCTGTCCCTTGGAATCCAATCTAAAATTTCGGCTGTCCATCGATGATCTGTCCTTCTGGCAGTATGTCCAGCCCATTGCCATTTCAGGGATTTAACTCTGATCATGATGTCTTCCACTCTTGTCATTTTTCGGATCCACGAGTTCCTCTTCTTATCTCTCCTGGTTACACGAAGCATGCACCTCTCCATGCTACTTTGAGTTGTCTGCAGTCTTTGTATGTCTCTTTTAGTTAAGGTCCACGTCTCTGCACCATACGTAAGCACTGGAAGGATGCATTGATCAAACACTTTTCTTTTAAGACATAATGGCATATTGCTCTTGAAAATTATGCTGTTTCTTCCAAAAGCTCTCCAGGTAAGTTTTGTACGCCGATTAATTTCTTCATCAATGTGACCCTCACTTGATATCTGCTGTCCAAGATAAACGTACGTGTCTGTTATCTCCAGCTTTTCTCCATCAATCAATAAATCTTCATTTCTTGTAAAAGCATTGAACATCACTTTTGTCTTCTGAAAGTTCATTTTTAATCCCACTTCTTTACTCTTATCAGCAAGTTCCTGGATCATACTCTGCAGCTCTGATGGGGTAGTTGCAAAAATGACTACGTCATCAGCAAAACGAAGGTGGGTTAGATAATCTCCATTAATCTTTATCCCTTTGTTTTCCCAGCTCAGCGACTGAAAAACACCCTCCAATGTGGCATTAAAGAGCTTCGGAGATATGGTGTCACCTTGTCTCACTCCCTTTCCAATTTTTATGTGTGTTGTATTTTCAAACAGCCGAATCTTTGCACTTGCATTTTCATAGATGTTATTAATAATATTAATGTATGCATCTTCAATACCGCAGGTTTTCAGAGCCATTGTAACTGCTGATGGTTTCACCGAATCAAAGGCTTTTTCATAATCGATAAAAGCCATGCACAATGGAAGTTCATATTTCCTCGCTCTTTCAGTTAGTTCTCTCAGTACGTGGATATGATCTATTGTGCTGTAGCCACTCCTGAATCCAGCTTGTTCTCTCGGTTGAGCCATGTCCAGTGTTACCTTCAAGCGGTGTGAAAGAACTTTAGTGAAGATTTTATAAACTACTGATAGGAAGCTGATAGGTCTGTAGTTTCCGAGATCCTCAATGTCACCTTTCTTATGTAGCAGGATCATTGTAGCGGTGTTCCAATCCTCAGGAATCTTTCCTTCATTAAGGCATCGAGTGAAAATTTGGGCGAGTACTGTTTCGATTTCTCCACTTGCTTCTTGTATGATGTCTACAGTAATTCCATCTTCTCCTGGAGCTTTTCCCGCTTCATGTTCTTGATTGCATGTGCAACTTCTGCTGGAAGGACTGGAGGAACTCTGGTACCTTTCATGATGTCTGGAGTGCATGTATCATCCCTTTCATATAATTTGGAGTAGAAATCTTTCACTCTTGTCAAAATTTCGCCTCTATTTCTTGTTACAGAACCATCTTCTTTTCTCAGTGCCATAATCTGTTTTCTTCCCTTACTGAGATGTCCCTTTGCTATCTTTAGGCTTTGGTTGTTTTCAATTGCTTTCCTCACTAGTTCACAGTTGAATTTTCTTACGTCTTCAGTGATACTTTTTCTTACTGTCTTGCATAGCTCTATATATTCCACTTTGGAAGTCACACCTTCTTTAGTTGTCCTCATCTCTTCTTTTTTGCATCAACATTTTCGTTTTTCCTGATAATTTGTTTACATGCAACTTGTTCTTAGACCCAGCTAATTTTGTTGCTGTTTCCATAAGAGCTTTGGTTACTTTTCTGTTAACTTCAGAAATATCCATTTCTTCCGATGTTAGGCCTTCTAAAGCAGAGAATCTGTTCTTCAGTTCCAACTTGACGGTATTATTATGTTTTTTAAGGTTGGTTATGTCAATATATTTTGCTTGTCTTATGAGCTTGCCACGTTCGAGTTTAGTGTTGAGGTGCATCTTACATCTCACTAATCTATGGTCACTACCTGTGTTGAACTTGTTTAGCACACTGCAGTCTTCTATGACAAATTTTTTGTTACACATAATAAAATCAATTTCACTTGTTGTCCCATTTGGATGTCTCCATGTCCATTTCCTGTGTGGCTTTTTCTTGAAGAAGGAGTTCAAGATGAAAAACCCTTCTGCCTCTGCAAACTCAACGAGAGTATTTCCACGCTGGTTTCTGTTGCCGTGACCGAATTTACCTACTGAAGTTTCATTCTGTTGCCGTTGCCCTATTTTTGCATTGAAATCTCCCATAATTATTTTCAAGTGCTGCTTACCTTTATTATTTAGATGACAAATTTCCTCATAAAATTCTTCAATTTCTTCTTCAGGATGACTTGTGGTGGGTGCATAAGTTTGAATAATCTGAGCCCGGTATCTTTTCGAGAGTTGGATAACAAGTCGTGCAGCTCTGTCAGAGGAACTTTCAACTTCTACAACTTTATCCTTCAGTTTCTTGTTTATTATAAATCCAACACCACTAGTTCTGCCAGTATCTGTCCCACGATAGTAGAAGAGATGTCCACTTTTCAGTTCGATGAGATCTTCTCCTTTTCTCCTTACCTCACTTAGCCCCACGATGTCCCACTTGATCTTTTGTAGTTCCTCTTCCAATTCAAGAAGCCTTGAATCAGAAGATAGGGAGCGTCCATGTTGTACGTAGCCAAGGTCAGCATCAGATGGCAGCCTAGTCCGGTCCTCCGGGGATTCTTAGCACCCTCTGCCTTCATGTCGCACTGGCCGCTGCCTTGGCCAGGTACATTCCAGCTGCCGGAGACTGAGGGCCAAGATTTAAGTTGTGGAATCATTTTGGTGGGGTTTGGCCATAACTCACCACGCTGGCCAAGCGGGTTGGTGAGTGTGGGATAGAATTTCCTCTAATCCCGATGGTATAGTTATACCGCTATTGGCGGTCGTCAGAGCCCCTTTAGTGGGAACAGGATGTACCACGAGAAGGCGGGGTTGACATTTGTCAAGGAGAGGCTGTGATGTTACGCATCACCTGACCTTACATCCCATATATATACACCAAATGATCATTGAATTATGATCCCCCATCAAAAGTGGATGCGGCCCGTTTACCAGTGGTCTCCAAGAGGGCGCGATTAGTCGACCAACGTAGCATATATAAGTTTGAGTGGAGCCGTAGGTACTAAAATTCGGAGCTTATTGGGTACACGGAAGGATTTATACGACTTTAAGAAAGAACAGACTGTGGGAGCTCGAAAAACGGGTGCCTCGGTTTCCCAAACGGCTGAACTGGTGGGCTGTTTGCTAGCCGTCGTATTTAAAGTGTATCAGGACTGACGTGAAAACGATCAAACAACGACCCGCGGAGGTAAAACTGCACAAGACAGCGAAAGATTGATGTGAGAGATGAGCTGCTGGTCCCACGACTCGTACAGGTCAACGGACGCAGCTCTGTTTAACAGTTGATTACCCAATACAACATAGGCCAACCCGGAACAGTACCTGTCATGGCCATGCGTCGCACGGTCGCACGTATGGGCAGACGACGCCGACGACATCTTCTCCTATCCACGGTTCATCAGCGCAAAAAAAAAATCCTCTTGTTCAAAGATCATGCACGTTGGAGGTCGAATGACTGGAAAAAGTGTGCTTGTCTGATGAGTCGCGTTTTTTACTCCATCCACTTCGTGGATAGTCGTGCACGTATTTGGCGCAAACAATAGTAGGTACTCGATCTATCCGGCATGGCCTCCAGATTGGAAGCCGGTGGAGGCGGTTGTGTGGCGTGGGTCACGCCTTCCTGGTCGGAACTTGTACTCCAGGTGCATGTGGAACAACGTATGACTGCTGCCCACTACAGTGAATTGCTTGCAGACTCTGTACATCCAGCGATGTTGCACGTTTTCCCCAATGACGACGGTGTCTTTTAAAATGACAATTCGCGGAGCCATAGGTCCAGTGTTGTGAAGGAATGTCTTCAGGAATACAGTTCAGACTTCCGGAATATCAATTAGCCTCCAAACTCTCCCCGATATCAATCCCACTGATCACTTGTGATGTACTGGAACGGCATATCAGGCATCTGGATACATCAATCATTCCCATACCTGCATTGAAGACCGCATTACACACAACTTGGTTGACCATACCTTCCAAATGCCTCCGGCATCTCTTTGAATCAATGCCACGTCGGATAGCTGCTGTACTGAGGACGAAAGGCGGACCTACGATGTATTATGTAGGTGCACATAATTCAGTGATCACTCAGTATATGTAGAATCGATACCACGTCGGATAGCTGCTGTACTGAGGGCGAAAGGCGGACCTACGATGTATTAGGTAGGTGCACATAATTCAGTGATCACTCAGTATATGTAGAATCGATACCACGTCGGATAGCTGCTGTACTGAGGGTGAAAGGCGGACCTACGATGTATTAGGTAGGTGCACATAATTCAGTGATCACTCAGTATATGTAGAATCGATACCACGTCGGATAGCTGCTGTACTGAGGGCGAAAGGCGGACCTACGATGTATTAGGTAGGTGCACATAATTCAGTGATTTTTTTTTTATTGGAGGTTTAACGACCGCCGTGAGCAACTCAATGGGCTATAAGCAGTCGCCCGTCCCTAATTTAGGGTCACTGGATCCAGGGAAGGGAGAGAGCTAGTGCCGTAAGACAAACAAAACATCCATGCCTCACCGGGATTTGAATCCGGACCCCTTACGGACGAATGATCAGAGGCCAGCGCCGTAGACCACTGCGCCACCGGGGCGGCAATTCAGTGATCACTCAGTATATGTAGAATCGATACCACGTCGGTTAGCTGCTGTACTGAGGGCAAAAGGTGGACCTACGAAGTATTAGTTAGGTGGTCATAATTCAGTGATCACTCAATGTATATACACTGCCGGATAATTGCTAAGGATGGATGACAATAGCAACGATAGCAACCATAAAATGGAAGGCAGGAAAATGTGGAAATTAGCATAAGTGCGGGATACAGTAAGACGTGTTGTGCGTATGCAAATTTTGGATTGCCGAACTTGTTCGTGACGTCATAGCGCTGATGAGAGATATAAAGAATATGACGCGTATTGACTGTTGTTGTTCAAACGCAAAGTTGGAAGGGAAAGAATCAATTGACGAACTTGGAATTTTCAGTATGTCTTCCCGACATCACCTAGATGATTTTACGCGTGGCCGTATTATTGGCAAGATTGAAGAGGGGCAAAAAATAACAGATGTTGCCAGGGAGTTCGACGTCAGCCACAGTGTTATTTCAAGGCTTTGGAAATCATTTCAAACAAATGGAGAGTGTAGCAAACGTCACGGGGGAGGTCGTGTTCGCAGTACGACACCTGCAGAAGATCGGTTCATAGGGCTATCAACAAAAAGACACCGACGCAGCACAGCTAGTGAGGTAGCAAATCAGTTTATGGCTGCTACTGGTAAGCGGATCTCCCGAAATACTGTCGCCAGACGTTTGCATGAAGGAGGACTATACGCCCGCCGTCCTGTTGTGTGCATCCCATTGTCCAGACGTCACCGAACTGCCCGTTTGCAATGGTGTCATCAACATCGCAATTGGACTGATAACGACTGGTATGCTGTCCTCTTCTCAGATGAGAGTAGATACAGTCTATCGTCTGATTGTCGACGACAACTGATCTGGCATGATAGTGGTACTGCATATTGTCCAGCACACATACAGGAAAGGGACCGATATCCGACATGTAGTGTCATGGTATGGGCTGGCATCATGATCAATGGCCGTACGTTCCTCTATATGCTTCCAACTGGGACTATGACTGGCCAACGATACATTAATGATGTTCTGCTACCTCATGTTCGCATGTTCCGTGGTGCGGTCGGTGATAGATTCATTTTCATGGACAACAAAGCAACATGTCATCGAACAGTCGCTGTCCAGGAGTGTCTTGAGAGCGAGGATATTCAACGCCTCGTATGGCCAGCACGTTCTCCAGATCTGAATCCCATTGAAAATGTGTGGGATGCTTTGGGGAGGAGTCTTGCTGCTCGCCAATGCCCTCCAATAAACAAGGACACCCTCATCCGTGCACTAACAGAGGAATGGGATAAATTACCCCAATAGCTGCTTGATAATGTTGTGCAAAGCATGACACGACGTGTGGAATCTTGCATCGCCCTCCATGGTGGCCATATCCCATATTGACAACTTACGCCGAAACGCCCGCGGACGGTAACTGCATTTTTTTCACGTTTACGTATTCTGCACAAAATGGCCAGTCTGTCCCTTGAACACGTTCCAAAGCCTTCTGGATTTCAGAGCACAATAAATTGTCTTTCTTGTAATGTCCTGGCATTCTGACATTATTTTATTTCACCTGGCATCCAACCACATTTACTTTTTTATGCGCTATATAGCCGTTTATGATCCGTCCTTAGCAATTGTCCAGCAGTGTGCGACAGAATCGTTTTTAAAGAGCCAGCATTTAGCGAGATCTAGGATTTAACGACCAAAACAGAAACTTCTTCTTAGCACAATATTAATTCAAAGTTAATTTGATCGTTTTTAACGAATAAAATGCAATGAATGAGTGAGTTTAAAGATATGATTATCAATTTTAACCAGCAAAGAGCAAAATCAAATAAGATCTCAGGATTTAACGAGGACATTTCCATTTATCAGGATCAGGTAATATTTGTAACCCTTCAGCAGTAGGCGGAAAGCGGGGGGTTGGGGCAGCAGTATGAAGGGGCGGCTTAATGTCCGTAATATACACTACTGAATAAATCAACATGAACTTATGATCAATCCGTTCTTTTATTCTCTGCTATGGTAACTCAGCAAAGGTGAACAACATTGGCCAGAATACAGTCTGCTAGCTTTTAGTCAACTATTAGTGACTACCAGGGGAGCGTTTCCAGAATTTATTATCGCCTTAAGGTTGTTTTGATCATTAAAGCTAAGAGATTCTTTTGTCTGCCTGATGCTATGCATCCTTCCCTACAGCACTAAAGTAAAGCCCAAGTTAAAAATTTCGATGTAATGAAAATGGGTAACAAAAGTAGTCGGTAAGCTTCCTAGGCAGTGATGTCAACAACTCAAGACGAAAATTCCGACATCATTTGTTGAAATTTCCCTTTTTACCAGGAAATTTCCCCACGCAGACAATTTACCTGACAGTTTTGCAAGAGTACCATCAAGATGCAAATTCGGACGACTATCTCAATTATCCGAAATTACTAAACTCTTGTCAAAGAGCTTCAGTTGGGAATATGCACCCAGTTATACACTGAAGAGGAACTGAATTAGAGACAGCTGGCGTTATGCAAATGTGGCCCTGTAAACGGAAACGATATGACGTATGCAGCGATCCGACAATATAAGGAGTGATGCGACTGGAATCAGTAAGAGTCGGATGCAGTATGGGTAAGACGAAGGATCTAAGCGCGTTTGATCGTGGACAAATTGTCGGCGCCCGACGAATGGGTCACTCTATCTCGGACGTCGTGCAGGCACTGGGATTTTCACGAACCACTGTGTCACGGGTGCACCGTGAGTACATCGAATCCAGTAAAACCATCCCTGCAAGGGCCAACTGCTGTGGACAACAGCGTGTGGATGAGCGGAGTCATCGTCGGCTAGCTCGCATTGTAACAGCGCAGCGGAAAGACGGGCCACAGTGCAAGAAATCACTCGCCAATTTAACGCTGGTGCACAAAAACTTGTAAGCAGTCACACCATCCAGAACCATCTCCTCGCTATGGGGTACAGAAGCCATCGTCCCACGAGGGTACCGCTGCTGACAGCACATCACAGGGTGCAAAGATTAGCATGGCGGCGGGAACACCGCCACTGGACCCTAGACATGTGGAAAAATGTTGCCTGGACTGATGAGTCGAGATTCACGTTGGTACATGCGGATGGCAGGATACTAGTACGGCGCAAGCCACATGAAACTGCCATCCCCACCAGCTTGAAGAGTTCCCTTAGAGTACCCTGCTGGGAACTCTTCAAGCTGGTGGGGATGGCATTCTCGTCTAGGGACTGTTTACGTGGACTGAAATGGTACCCCTGCTACGTGAGACATCGTCCCTCACAGGTCAACGTTACCGGGATATCCTGGACGACCATTTGCTCCCGTTTGTGCGTCTTCAACATCCCACTGGGGACCTCATCTTGCAACAAGACAATGCACCGTACCATCGCTCCCGAATTGTATCCGAATGGTTGGATGAGCACAGCACCGACGTGACCTCGCTTCCCTGGCCAGCTAGGTCACCTGACCTCAATCCCATCGAGCACATCTGAGATGCCATCGAGAGAGAGGTTCGAAGCTCTGACCCCCCTCCATCAAATCTTCGTGAACTGTGGGAGCTTGTTCAGGGGTCGTGGATCCGTATGGCTTTCCAACGCTTCCGGTGTCTTGTCGAGTCCATGCCGAGACGATTCGCCGCCGTCATCAGGACGAAAGGTGGTACTACACGTTACTAGACAGGTATCTCTAATTCAATTGCTCTTCAGTGTATATATATATATATAATCTACTTCTTAAAATTCGCTCCAACGTACTGAAACATCTGCCTGTATTTCAATAAACTGTAACGATGTGTGCATTTTTAACGGGGGCTATAAATCGTATTAAATAAATAAGTTCGGTCAAACACTGTAACAAAGATTTTGTATTTTCCACTTCACGATTTAAACTGAGTTTTAGTTTCAGCAAGAGAATGTAGCGTGAACAGAATTTAAAATAGACTGTTATTGATTATCACAAAAGAAAAGGTTGAACACCGTTTTAACAACACTTTGAAACTTCTGGTTTGCGTTAAATTTGTTACTTACTAACTTTAGTAAACATAACTTGACTAAAATGCTTCTATTGCGACAAAACTTTAGTATGTTGTTCCGGAGGTATACTGAACCAATTCTGTCAAATATAATCGAAATGGTGTCAAAGGTCAGGGCACAGGTGCTAGATTTATTCCACAGACATTATCCTCATAACTTGACTAAAAATGCTTCCATTGCGACAAAGGTAGCCACGGCCCTTTCCAGAGAAGTCAAATTCAAATCCTCTACTCCTATGTGGGAAGATATAAAGAAATTAGCTACCTACTGTAGCCCTAAATGTAAACCTTGGAGGTCATTACCAACAGTGATACTTGCCATGAGAGTGTCTCACTCGAGTTGCCACGAATTCGGAACCAGTGCTTCAAGTAACGCCTTCTCCCTACCAGGATGCTGCGTGTATGTACAACCAACTTGACACCTCGTATCTTTAATTGAATATAACGTCGTATTATCCAGTTTGCAGTTTCTGTCTAACTTCCATGAAAAAGCCATCTGGTTGGTGTGCGAAAGCTTGGAAGCGCTTATGTATATTTTCATACGCCAATAAATCGGATCACTAGTATAGTGTTACTATTCAGTCCTTCTATCAGCGATGTTTCCCTGGCGTAGGATGTTAACGAATACTTTTGCCCCTGGTTGAGTTCGAACTGGGTACGTCCTCAACGACAACAAAGTGTGCTACCGATTGACCCAGAAAGACGTTTAGAACACAGTCACGTATAAGGTAGAAATGAAGATGACTCGAACCGCGCGATGACGAAATGTCTTCCGATATTAATGCGGACAAATTAAACAATTTATTTTCTGTGTGAGCTTACTAATTTTCCGAATAGGTTTATAATAATTTTATTTTCGTTATAGGAGGACTTATCCCGAATTGCATCTTTTCTTTTATAGTGATTTTTCAAAGTAACGTAATGTTTTGGAACTCCAGATATTTTTAAACTAACATTGACTTTCAATTACGTTTAAGAAAAGACGAAATACACTGCTCCATAGTATTATTTAATAAACCCCCTAAACATAGAATTTACTTTTGATAGCTATGATAATTTTTGTCTTAAGAGGTCCACATAATGATACATAGACATCATACAATCGTGCATACAATAATTTAAGTACCCGGTTTCGTACTGTAACGCAATATACAAAATAGTGCACGAAATCCGAGGAGAGGGAAAGGAATATCCGTTGCCACAATAACCTAAGTAAGCACACCGGACAAAAGATTAGTCACCCCTGTCAGAACTTACCTAATAAGAGGTGACGGCGCCTCTTACCTTGATAACTGCATGAATCCGGTGTGGTAGAGACCACGAGGTTGTGGATGTATTGAACGTCCATTTGCATCCACTCGTGCGTCAAATGGTCCCGAAGTTCCGCCAGAGTACGTGGGCGTCTATTCCGGCATTTCACACTCTGTTTCAAATGAGCCCACAGATTTTCAATAGGATTTAAATCTGGAGATTTGGCGGACCAGTCGAGCTGAGACAGTGTTGCTGGTTGTTCATCGTGCCACTCAGATACAGTTTTAACCCTGTACACACGGAAATTGCCGTCTTGGAAGACAGGAGTGGCAATGTGATGCTGCTCTTGGAGATGTAGGGCAAAGGGCAACACTTCGTCACTCATAATGCGGAGGTACGCATGCTGGTTTAAATTCATTGTCACCGCAACGAGAGGGCTCATTTCGTGGTACGAAAAGCATCCCCAAAACATCACAGAACCCCCTCCAGCTTGAACAACACCTTTGACACAATCAAGATTAAAGGCTTCATTGGGCCTGCGATGCACTCGTCGCCTCCCATCATTGGAGTACAAACAAAAACGAGACTCATCAGGCCAAACTACTTGTTTCCAATCCTCCACTGTAAAGTTTTGGTGCCTCTGAACTCATTGATAACGTGGGACTTTGTGACTTGCTGTTAAAAGAGGCCTGTTCCGTGGTACTCTGCTAGAGATGTCCATCGCACGCAGTTCTTGTTGCAATATCCTTTCGGAAATTCGTTGAAGTAGACTTTAAGTGACTGTTTGGAGCAATTATTGCCTGTTTAGAAATCGATTTGCAGTTACTAAGCGTGAAACTATTATCTCCTTGTTGGAGAGAATCGTTTCCGACCACAGTTACGTCGCCGATTTTCAGTTGACCGGGAACTACACCACTGTTTGTAGACCCACTGGACAGTACGCTTCGACGCACTAGCAAATTGGGTGACTTCATTCACTTTGTGTCCGTGAGCACGGCCAAACACGATGGCTCCATTTTGCCACTCAGTAACGTCTGTGTTACGACCCATATTGCAGACTAGATTCAACACAGACGTTGCTCTTCACCATTGCACGAGACAGAAATGTCCCTGTAGACCACGTCAGTGCTATTTTATCTCCCAATAATGCTATCACGGCGCTCTCTGTGCAACCGGTAACTTCCTACTGTCATTTCTGTTAGGGGTGATTAATTTTTTCTCCAGTGTACTTATCATGCGAAGAACTATCCACAATATCCGATCTCGCAACAGATTTTTAAAATCAGATCCTCCCACAGACGACTGAAATTTAGCAGTTTATCAAACCTCAAGCACGTTTCCACGAACCGCTCCTATTACTGGAAATTTCAGTCATAGGGATACGGAAAAAGTGAGAACAGAATTTTCCCTTAAATATACAAACAAGTTAGTAAACTCATGCAATGCATTTATTATGATACGCTTTCCAACATACAGTACCAGAAATCATTACTTAAGTTATGAGGATAACGCCTGTAGAATAAATCTCGGTCCTATGCCCTGACCTTTGACCCCATTTCGATGATATTCAACATAACCGGTAAAGTATACTTCCGGAGCAACATGATAAAGTTTGGTCTCAATCGAACCATTTTTACGAAAGTTATGACGCATAAGGTTAATGGAATGGACCCCGCTCCTATGTCCTGACCTTTGATCCCATTTCGCCCATTTACAACAGGGTTCGTTACCAAGTAGTATCCTACCACATACTGAAATTTCACCGAAATCGAACCATTGTTTCGCAAGTTATGACACATAAGGGCAATGGAATGGATCCCGCTCCTATGTCGTGACCTTTGACCCCATTTCGTCCATTTTCAATAGGTTTCGTGCGGAGGTGGTCGCCTACCACATACTAAACTTTCACCGAAATTGAACGATTTGTACGCAAGTTATGACGCATAAGGGCAATGGAATGGATCCCGCTCCTATGTCCTGGCCTTTGACCCTATTTCGCGCATTTTTCAATAGAGTTCGTCCCCAGGTGGTTCCCTACGACACACTAAAATTTCATCGAAATCGAACCATTTTTACACAAGTTATCGTGCGGACAGTCGGACAGACAGACAGACGAAGCTGGAGCATATACGCTTCTTCAACCTACGGTTGGAAAGCGTAAAAAACGGCAATGTTTCGTTATTAACCGGAGAAAGTTAACAGGAGTATTTCTGTCAATTCTTGTGTAAAAAAATCCATAAATTTCAGGTTTTTTTCGTTATTTTACGGAAAAGGTTGAATCAGAAAATGCTTCGTTAATTCGCGAAAGGAATCATGGAAAATGACTCGTGAATTTTGTGTACACCATTAATACGAAGATGCGCTGTGATTCCATTTCTGCGAAAGACTCACAAAGAACTTTTAGACATTTGAAGAGTGACATTCCTTAACACACTGCTAATAACATCTCCGGACGCGTTTGCAAGAGAAACAAAAAACAACTTCGACCTTGTAACTTAAAGTCATCTCGTATTTAAATGAGATAGAGATGAAAGCAGGTGAAAAGGTTAATATGAATAATTGCTATTATTGCATATGACATGAGTCTCGTTGTACAGATTTTCTTTCACCCAAATTTTAGCTGTGTTTCTAAATTACTAGCAGTTTATCACAACGCTTCCTCTATTCACGAATAAATGTCGCATTATTCTTTGTGTCGATGACAAGGAAGCGATTACTGCAACTGTGTGATCAACAGTAAGTAACAGTCGTAATTTGACGGCCATGAACTCCCGGTCATTGAAATTAATTTACCTCTAGCACTGAACTCATTTCGCAGTGCTTTCCTCAATTAAGACCCCAAAAAGACCTATTAAAGATAAACCCAATTTTAGCTTTGGACTGAAAAAAAGCAGAAATATCCGTTCGTAGTCCAAGTGGATGTTTTCGCAACACTTAGAATTTCTGCTTGAGTTAAACAATCGCCTACTGGTAGATATACTTTGTACCCATACTGCGAACGTTACTTATTTTTATGGGGTTTTTTTTGTGTGTTTTGTTTAACGACTGGAATTTTATATACAGGGTGAGTCAAAAGTCGCAAGACACCCTTGTATTTCAGAAACGGGAGGGAAAATGAAATATCTGAATACTCCACCAAAGAATCGATGACGGGTGCCTATCTTTTAGGCTATTTCCGGAACATGGCCACCATCTTGATATCCGCCATATTGGATCAAGGTCAAATTTTTCAAATGGTAAGGGGGTCATGTTGCATATCAAACAAGACCAGAATTTTCTCAGAAATTGATTGCCATACTCAGATTTGACAGCTGTGTTCTGGTTCACAAGTTATTAACACAGAAATTTGAAACAACCATTGGGTATCTTCATTTCCATTCTTTTAAGGATTGAACTTAAAGCTCATGTGTACACCACACACCGCTCCGCTACCCTTTACGTTTCCCACACAACTGTTTCTCAACGGCAGGAGGCACATAAGGATTCTATGTTTAAGAATGCGCGCTCAAAGTCAAAGACAAAACGATAAAATAAAAATTAATTTAAAATATTAATTTCTTCAGTTCCCACTACTAAAATTGGTGCCGGTATGTATGTTCCGGGTAAAAAAAGTGCCGGTGTGAAATATTATGAAAAAAGAAGTGCCGGTATGCCATGCCGGCCTATACCGGCCCATTTCGAACTCATCACATAGGCATTAAAAGACGGACGAAGCCTCGCAAAAAGCATACACAAGTATGAGTAGCAGAATGGGTCAGGCGACAGAGCTTAGTGACTTTCGACGTGGCACGGTCATAAGTTGCCATCTTAATAACAAACGAGTTCGCGAAATTTCTGCTCTATTGCAGTTGCTCCCATCAACTGTAAGCGATGTTAAATGGGAAATTCTAGGAGCAACAACATCGCAATCGCGACTTGAGAAAATGATAGGGAGAAATCAACGAGTGCTGAAGCGAGTGGTACAATAAAAACGCCTGTCCTCAGTTTCAACTGTCACCGCCAAGTCCTAAAATGTCTCGGTAAGCAACGCCAGCTCCATAACGGCTCGCTGATATATGAAACGAATTGGTCTTCATGGTGGAAGAGGCATCACGCTCTGCGGCTGTTTTTCATGGTTTGGAAGGCGTCCTACTAGTCTCAGTACCAGGAAATCGTAACGCTGCGGACTATAATGACATTCCCGACAATTCTCTTCTATAAACGCTATGGTGACGGTTCGGCGAAGACTTTTTCCTTTACCAAGTGTACAGTGTCCCAGTCCACAAAGCAAGCTCCGTGTTTGAGGAAATGGGTGTCGGAGAACTAAATAAATAAGGACATTCCCGACAATTCTTTGCTCCTAGCACTATTGCGACAGTTCGGTGAAGACATTTTTCTTTACCAGCTGCGTAATGTCCCAGTCCACAAAGCGAGGTATATATTTGATGGCGTGGATGTCGGAGAGCTAAATAATAAGGACTTGCCAGACAGCCCTCTGCTCTAAACACTATGGCGACTGTCCGGTGAAGACTTTTTCCTTTACCAACAGCACAGTGTCCCAGTTCACAAAGCGAGGGCTGTGTTTGATGAAATGGGTGTCGGAGAAACGTTATGGCGACGGTTTTGTGAAGGCTTTTTCCTTTACCAACTGCGCAGTGTCCTAGTCTACAAAGCGAAGTCCGTGTTTGATGAAATTGGTGTCGGAGAACTAAATAGGAACATTATCGACAATTCTTTGCTCCTAACATTATGAAGACGGTTCGGTAAAAGATTTTTCCTTTACCAACTGCACATTGTCCCAGTCCACAAATCAAGGTCTGTGTCTGATGAAACGAGTTGTGAGAACTTGACTGTCCTGCGCAAAGTCTCGATCGCAACCCCATGGAACACCTTTAGGATGAATTGGAACGCCAACTGCGAGCCAGGCCGAACCCCCCCCTCCCTTCCCCTTCCCCTTCCCCGACATTAGTGATCGACCTGACTAATGCTCTTGTGGTAGAATGAAAGACGATTGCTGCAGCAAC
The DNA here is from genome assembly GCA_039090855.1 of Macrothele yani. Lineage (NCBI taxonomy): Eukaryota > Metazoa > Arthropoda > Arachnida > Araneae > Macrothelidae > Macrothele > Macrothele yani. Next base: position 140,437,053 of record CM077013.1, on the reverse strand, counting down.
GTGCCAAAATCTAGTGGAGGACCTTTCCAGCAAAGTGGAGGCTGTGATAGCAGCAAAGGGTAGACTAACTTGATATTTATTCCCACTAGCGTGACCAGAATTGTTTTCTGGGGGGAGGGGGAGGTTACGAAATTTATTTTTTTAAACAATTAAATGTGTTATGAGTGCATTTACTAACTTTTCAGGGAGGGAGGAGGAATTTAATGCCCGTATCACCCGATTGGGCACGCTACTGCTTATTCCTTTCCTATTACACGGCAAATGTCAGGATACTTTTGATCAGAGAGTGTATGATGTTCCCTTGTCTCAATCCCTATCTAATTTTTATATGTGCTGTGTCCTTGAACTCTCTAACTTTTGCACTATCACAGGTACTATTGGTAATGTAATACGTATATGCATCTTCAGTACCGCGGTATTTTAAAGACATTATAGCTTCTGATGGTTTCACGGTATCAAAAACCTTTTCGTAATCAGTAAAAGCCATGCATAGTAGATGCTCATATTCATTCACTCTTTTAATACATCTATTTAAAAATGTGTGAACTGTAAAAAAAATGTTGTGAGTTAACGGAATTTTTTTTTAAAATAACGTGCATCAAAGTTTCCGGTAGGTGTCTTCCTTTTAACGAAATATCCGTTTCTAAAGTTTCCGTTTTTTCTAACTTCAGTATTTTGACAGAACTTCCGTAGACAGTGATTCCGTTTATTTCAGAAAAAATCTGCTTTGGGATACTCAGTATTTTTACTGAAATTTTGCAAAAACTTTGATCTTCAACCGTACAGAAAGTCCTTTTTTTCCCTCAACCCTGGGGAGGTTATAACCAGCTAAGGCATGGATGTTGTGTTTGTCTTACGGCACTGGCTCTCTCCCTTCCCTCGAACCAGTGACCTTAAATTAGGGACGGGCGACTGTTTATAGCCCATTGAGTTGCTCACGGTGGTCGTTAAACCTTCAATAAAAATAAATCAATATATAACCAGCTACAGCGGAACAGGTAGTCTTACCGCGCAGCCAGTACCCCACGTGAAGTCCGCTCATGTACAACCCTATTTGATTGATGATGACATATCTTTTCACTAATGTGGGTGAATTAGTACAATTAGGAATTTTATTTTCTGTTGGGGTTTATTATTATTTTGAATCGGTTTGTAATAATTTTATATTTTCTCTAGGAAGACTTATTACACTTACGTATTTTTTTCATCGTGATTTTTCGAAGCAACAGAATGCTTTGGAACTTCAGATCTTATTAAACTGGCAATGACTTTCAATTAGCTTTAAGGAAAAGTGAAATGTACTGCTTCATAATATTTCATAAAACTCCAAAATATAAAATTTACTATCGATAGCTATAAGCTTTTTTCCTTAAGAGATCAACAGGCTGATACATAGACATAATACAATCACATGTACAATTATTTAAGTACCCGGTTTCTTAAGGTAACACAATATACAATAGCTGGAACACAAAATGGGGGAGCTATCCACATTATCCGATTTCGATCATAGGGGCCGACTTCGTGGGTTCGAGACACTTTTTTAACCCTCAATGGGTTTGCTGTGGGTTTCTCGAACCCCTAATATTTTTGCTCGTATTTCGTGGGGAAAATACACGTACGCATATGTGCGTAAATTTTGTTTTTCGTTATCAATTCTTCAAGTTTTTATTATTCGCTCCCCGTTTACTATATATGGAAAGTGTGTATAGAAATTTACCCTTCAGACTGTTTATTGTGCCTCAAAAAAGAATTAGTGTTTGTTCGTGCTCATCAAATCTGACGCGACAGACAATACCTCAAGTACCGTTACTTAAGATCATTTAAAACTGCCTTCTTTATAAAAGAAATTTCTTCGGCTAACCTGGGTTCCCACAAAATACAAAAGTCTAGCTCTACATTCGGAATCGACAATCTATTCGAGGTCATAGTGATAAAGGCGGAAATATGTTGTACAGTCAGTTGACCAACCCTATCTTAGGGCAATCAGGGACCAAGGAGTTTAGAAGAGAGAGAAGATGGCATCAGCAGCCGCTGGTGAAGCCAAATCTGATCATCTAGTTCCTTGCGCCCTCCGGGTTGGGAGAATTCAGTGACGTGACGTCACTTCCTGAAGACCTGTGCTGGAGCACAGGTTGATAGCGGCCGTCTCTTACTCTCTGCAGCAGACCCTGAAGGTCAACAAGGCTCCCACAGCTTCAGCAAGGCCGTGATTAATTAATACGCAATATGCACTTCCGGCCGAAGATGCATAATTTATTTAATTTTGTCTATTTTTTTAGAAAATAATAAACAGTATTTCTGTAACTTTTTGCAAATTTTAAGTTATGTGCATGTATATTTCGGTATCATTTATTCCTGACTATACATGCTGCACAAGTGCCTCTAAAATCTCTTCAAAGAAATAAATAATAATTATCTAGAGTAAAAAAAATTCCCCATAGAAAAGTACAGAAGCAGCCCAAGTTGGGCATACTGGGCATACACAGCTGATACGAAGTAGAACCCACGGAAAGCGCAGGGCGTGCGGCTGATGCCATATTCTCACCCTTCTAACCTCCTATTTTAACTCAGAAATCATTTGAAGAAAAAAATTGTTGGCATTTTTAAAATTGGTAAAAAAATCGTACAATAAATTTTACATGTTTTTGTTACTTTTATAAGACAATTGAGTTGGAAATTCACACAGTATCTGTGTTTTGTATACAATACTATCGCGCGTACAAAAGCAAACTACAAAAAATAAATAATTTTCTAGAGAAAATAAAATTCTGTAATTTACTATAATTTGCTTCATTTTAGCATTTCAAGCGTCTTATTCTGCCAGATAATCTGACTGGATGAAATTTATATCAGACTTAAATACTTTGAAAAATGCATGGGTAATTCGATTAAACATTTCCGGAACCTCTAATAACTTTTCAAGTTGGCGCCTATAATCTCGATACAAAACTTTTGACAAAGTTCATCATGGCATTTTACTCAAGAAATTGAACTGTCTTAGCCTCAGTGATAACTTGATGTCCTTGCTTACGTCCTATCTTTTCAACCGATTCCAGTCTGTTATTTATAGCAATCATGTTTCTGATCCCAATGTTGCCGCGTCTGGAATACCACAAGACTCTAATTTACGACCACCTTTGTTTTCCATATTCATTAATGACCTTCCTATTTGCATTGATGGCCCTTATTTCTTGTTCTCTGATTATCTCAAACTTTATCGCAATGTACAGACTCTTGATGACTGTCCTGCTCTTCAAACTGACGTCAATAACCTACTAGTGGTGTACGTTAAACCATATCCACCTCAACATTTCCAAATGTAACGCCCTTTCCTTTTCGCGGAAAAAAAACCCAATTATTTTTTTACTACAAAGCTGGCGATTACTCTCTTAGCCGGGCAAACGATATTCAGTACTTAAGACTCACGTTTGATTCGAACTTGGACTTTAAAAGTCATATAAAAAGAATTGTACGTACAGCCTATAGAAATCTTGGATTCATCATGCGACATTCCAAGTATTTTTCGAATCCTCGGACACTTAGTCGTATTTTTGAGACTACAGTCAGATCTTCACTGGAGTATGCGGCGGTAATTTGGAGCCCCTCGTAACTCTAGTAAATGAAATCGAGAAGGTTAAAAAAAAAAAAATCTTCGACACCTTTTTTGCAAATCGACTAGTGTTTATATCACGGAAATCCCGATGGCTGACCTGATATTCTTCAAGATGACCTAATCGAGAAAGAAAGCTCTCCAACTCAAGTTCCTGTACGGTATCATTAAAGGAGAAATAGATGATACTCAAACAAACAAACAAACTTCAAAATCAGGTCCTTCGACCGACGATTGAAATTTAACAGTTAATCAAACCTCAGCTACATAGTTTGTTTACATATTTTTAGAATGTTTTTGATAAGAAATTACAAAAAATAAAAAAAGTTCAAAGAATTGGCACTTGCAAAAGCGTGTTAAATAAACACAAAAGAAACATCAGCTGCAGTTAAGGTGGTTCCACTTAAAATCTCTGCCTTATGTTTCCAATGGTAAAACTTCTTTACATATTTTCTTCGCAATTAATGTATTCCCAAGGCAGTGGCGGCTCGTGGTTATTCAAATGAGGGTTCACAATACATAAATTGTAAAAACTAAATTTTCAATTACGACATAACGTACAGGTTAAAATGCATTTCTGTTTCTATAAGTAAAAAAAAAGCAATGCAACTAAAAGAAAAAAAAACACTCATAAGTAGAAAAACTGTAACATTCGACTTTGTACAAAAGAAGATTCTATTACAATAGTGCTTACAATTTACTTCAAAGGTAAACATTCAAAGGGAATGTTGATAACTCAAGTGCAATTTTTTTTAATTAAGTCAATCCGCCTGTCTCTTTTTGAGGCAAACAAATCAGTAACATTTTCGTTGAACATAGGTATCTCATTTATCATGTCTCTTTTTTCAATTGAGAGCATGGCTAGAGCGCTCAGTCTGTTCTCACTCATGACGCTTCATAAAAACGTCTTAACTCGTTTTAAAGTTGAGAAGCATCTCTCGGCCTCAGCAGTTGTCATTGGAATAGTAGAAATACACTGGTGGAAAGTGAAAAATGAACACCAAGAAGGAATTGGCGGACGATCATGAAATTTACATATGTTAATGGGGTCGAGTTTACGTAGGAGTGATGTTAATTTCGGGATCAACCGGTGAGCGCTTACGCCACAGCACGGCATATTATGAAAATTATCGTCGGTGGTATTCAAGGAGTACGGCGAAGTGAATGTAATCAGTCGTCTGCGTACGGACACGTGCGAAGACCCTGAAGAAGCTGCAATGCCTGGACATGGAAGACGTGTACGATTTCAGCAGTTATCGGACTTTGAGCGAGGTCGTCTAGTCGGACTCCGCGAGGCCGGGGGTCGCATCGTCATATTGCGGAGTCAATTGGACGGGAAGTATCAGCAGTGGTACGATGGTGGCGTAGATGGTCCGAGGAACATTCCCACACGAGAAGACGTGGAACCGGGAGTCACAGACAGACTGATGAGCGAACTGATCGACGCATAAGAAGAGCGGCGTTGTCAAGCAGAACATCCACTGCGACGCAAATCTGAGCTGCCGTTGCACCTGAGGTGACTGTGCAAACAATCCCCAACCGTCTACTGGATGCAGGACTAAGTGCACGTGTGCCTCTGGCATGTGTACCTCTGACTCCAGCCCACCGTCAGGAACGGCTGCAGTAGTGTTGCCAACGTCCGCACTGGAGAACGCAATGGCGATCTGTCGTGTTCAGCGATGAAAGCAGATTCTGCTTGGGAGCCTCCGATGGCCGTATGCGTGTTTGCAGACGCACAGGGGAGCGTCTCTACCCTTCTTGCATCCGCCAGCGACACACAGGGCCTACACCTGGTCTCCTGGTGTGGGGAGCGATCAGCTATCACTCCCATACACAACTAGTGTTTGTACCGGGTACGTTAAACAGCACCTCCTACATCAACAACATCATTCAGCCCGTTGTTGTGCCATTTGTAAGGTCGGTCCATCGTGGTGTTTTCCAGCAAGATAACGCACGCCCACACACGGCACGTGCAACGCAACATGCACTTCAGGGTGTGAGACAACTTCCATGGCCCGTACGTTCACCGTATTTGTCCCCCATTGAGCACGTGTGGGATTTTATGGGACAACGACTTATCCGGTCTCCACGGCCAGCCACGACCATCCCCGATTTACGCGTCCAGGTTGAGGATGCTTGGAACTCAATACCCCAAACTTACATCCAACATCTGTACGACATACTCCATGCCAGAATTTCACAGTGTGACGCAGTTCATGGCGGTTCAACCTCGTACCAACCATGTTACATGGAAATGTTATTCTTCAGTTTACCAGCAAATACAGCTGTATTTTGCCATAATGATTTGATCACGTTATCCTCTGTATTCCGTTATGCTGTATAAATTTCGTTGGTATCGGACGTCTCCTTCTTGGTGTTATTTTTTCACTTTCCGCCAGTGTATTTCTGAAATCTGGTCTTCTGTAAATTACTCCTATAGTTCAGTTTTCAGGCGATCCTGCTGTAACATGGGATAAACATCGATTGCTTGCTCAACAAGCTGATTTGGAAACTTTTTCTCGTACTCCTGAAATTTTTCAGCTTCGAGGAGAGAAACAGCAGAGTAGTGAGTTATAAAAGAAAATCCATCTTTTACTTGATTCGTGATAACAACACATATCTCTTTAGCTGCCACAGTTTCATTCATGTGAATATTTTCTCTCTTCCTTTTCTTTGATGTTTCCTCGGTTTTTGATATCTTCATGATCACTGTGTCCATTCTTTTCCTTTCTTTTTCCATTGACTGCTGGAAACTGATTACATGCTTTCGAATGAGTGCTGCATCAGTTTTTTTTTCTGAAGCTGGTTGTATAACACATCCACATGTGGCATAATATTGTGAAAAACTGTAAGCCAAAACACAAATACCGAGTCTACCAACATACGCCGAATAATCCCTGCTTGATTTAATGCTACAGCTTGTTTCGATAATGACTCTATTTTTTCCATGCATTCAATTAACTGTTCCCTATATTCATACACTGTATTGATGGTTCGACTCTTGAAATTCCACCTGGTGGCTGAACCATGAGGTATCGTTTTTCTAACAGTTTCATCTAGAATAGCAATCCTCTGTGGAGAGTTACTGAAAAAGTTAGTAATGTCACTTAAATTGGAAAAAAAAAAAAAAAAACTCGAACTTGTTGATTCTGACTGGTTGCTTGGCCAACAATCAAATTGAGCTGATATGCGTAGTAATGCACAAAATGTGCATATTTCTCGGCTTTGTCTACAACTTTTCTCAAAGTAGCTTGAATACATCTAGCGATAGATTCTGCATCATGTCCAGGGGGTTAGTGAATTCCCAGAATCTCTCAACTGGTTGTCCCTTACCTAAAATTTATCGAAAAACGACAACCAATTGGGAAGCAGATGAAACATCAGTAGTTTTATCTGCTATCACTGCTACAAAACTTGCTTTTGAGATTTCATTTTTTATGTGGTTCTGGCGAACGGTGGGCATTCAGTCTAATAAATCGTTTTGAATTTCTTTTTGTGTTCTTTTAAAAACAATGGCATTAGTGAGATGGTCTTTTAGAGATTCATCAAGTTCTTCTGAGAAGTTTATAACACCTCTGAAAAGGCCTGGATTTAATGAATCATCGCGTTCTTTTTTTTTTTTTTTTTTTTTTTTTTTTTAATTGGAGGTTTAACGACCACCGTGAGCAACTCAATGGGCTATAAGCAGTCGCCCGTCCCTAATTTAGGGTCACTGGTTCCAGGGAAGGAGAGAACCAGTGCCGTAAGACAAACACAACATCCATGCCTGACCGGGATTCGAACCCGGACCCCTTACGGACGAATGATCAGAGGCCAGCGCTTTAGACCACTGCGCCACCGGGGCGGCATCATCGCGTTCATGTCCTCGAAGTGCGAGCTCAAATGCGCCACAAAACAGAATACAGTCAATAATTTTGGAAAGAACATAACGATTTTTGGTTACTTGCTCATTGTGTTTTTTAACATTCGAACGAAATGCAATGTCAAGCTGTTAGCGAATATCAACGTTTCCCAGCAAATTAAACTTTAATGTGGAGTTTAAATGTGATTGGGAGCAGTGATGTTTATTTATTTTTTGAGTTAGATGTGATAAATCAGCAACACCGTAACTCACCCAACTTGAATCACCACTTTGTTTTGCAAACAGGAGACAGTGAAAACAAAAGAGCCTGTTAGTTAATCACATCCTCAGATTCCATGGATATTTTTCATATAAGTCGGGTTTGAATTCCCTTTTGAAATCTCTGGTTTTACATTTTGTCACCTTGATCAGCTTAAGCCTAGGTGTTGGCCTGAGCATTTTAATTTCAATTTTTCTTTCCAGCGGCAACGTTGAAAAATGTAATTGCTTTAGCTCAGAAACACTGATTATATAGGTACGTTTAACTAACCTATAAAAACTAATACACAGACTAGTAACTGATAAACAACTACACTAACCACTTGTTGCCGCAAACCAAGGGAGAATCCGGACGAATAAGCGTGAGCTCCCGCACACTGAAGACTGTGCGAATTGAAAGTTCCTCATACACGTGCCTCCTCTTCCCACCGGACAAACTGGTTTTCAAGCAGTTTCTTCTTTCGCACGTAAGGCCGGCCGATCTGTGCTGCTAACTTTCGAATTTTATATTATTACAGTCGCGTCTTGCCAGGGTATTTAGAGGGGGAGGAGCTCGTCCCGAAATTGGCAAAACCTGGAAATGTGTTTACTGTTTTATTTTATTTAACTTGTTATAGTTTTATTTCTTTCTTTCGTTTTCTCTTTTTCGGTTTTGGGGGTTCACGTGCTTATGTGCACCAATAGAGGAGCCGCCACTGTCCCGAGGATGAAATTTTTTACATTATAGCATGGGTTACTTGCTAAAACATAACCATAATTAAGAAATCCAACAATTGTTTGTCTACTGACGTCATCAATGTACAGATCGCGCCATGTATTAACATGTCTGAACATTGTTCAAAGAAAAATGATTAATTTTTAATATAATTATGGTTATGTTTTTGCAAGTATTAAGTGTCTCATGCTATAACTTGAAGTTGGTTTTATCGATGTGCAAATTTTCATCCTTAGGAATACATTAATTGCGAAGAAAATATGTAAATAAGTTTTACCGTTGGAAACATCCACCTTAAGGTGGACGTCTAGTGATTTTGCTTCCTATACTTCCAATGGGAAAACGTCTGCACACATTTTCTTCGTATTTAATGCGTTCCCAAGGGTGAAAATTGGAAAATCGATTAAAATAACTTCATATTATAACTTGGAATACTTAATATTTTCTAAAGCATAGCCATAATTATATTAAAAATCAATAACTTTTCCTTTGGTGGTGTCGAGACCAGAAAAAAGATGGCGCGACCTGTTTATTGATGACGTCAGTAGACAATGAAATGTTGGATTGCTTAAATATGGTTATGTTTTAGAAAATATTAAGTATTCCAAGTTATAATATGAAATTATTTTAATCGATGTTCAAATTTTCATACTTTGGAACGCATTAATTATGAAGAAAATGTATACAGAAATTTACCATTGGAAGTATAGGAAGCAAAATAACTAGACGTTCACCTTAAATATCATCTGCTATAAAATGGTGCACGTAAACAAGCTGTGGATAGAAGGCTATGTTTTAATATTCGTATTCTGTATTAAAAAACTTTGAAAATCATGGAATTAGCATTTCTAAATGAAAAATAAGCAACATTGTTAATAAAAGCTGGGAGAAATAGTCAAGCATTGCTTTTAACAGGAAAAAGAACACCAAACGAATATCCAAAGACATGAAAGTAATAAACAAAGATTTGAATCTAATCTGAAAAAAAAAAAAAAAAAAAAAAAAAAACATAGTGTTCACCGCCTTTTGCGTAGGAACGTGACTGTGCGCAGAAAACGATGTAGACTTCTTTATGGAAATCACTTAGCCTGGGGCAGGTGGAAATTTATTGTGACTATTGATGAAGCATGGATCTACCTAAATAACTGTAACAGAAATTGAACATAAAGAGACTTACAAACTTGATTCCAAGAAACCTAAGAAAGTTTTAGTAAGGAATACATGATTATTGCTGGTTTCTCGTATAATGGGAAATTAAAGTTAACAAAAGGTGAAAAGAATGTTAAAACCAATTCTACATATTACCAGAAATAATGTCTTAACTCCTATATTTAAAGAGGAAATAGCATTCCTTTATCCACAGAGCCTTCAAAGAGTAGAACTCCATCAGGATAAACCTACCAGTTTCACATCCAAACCTACCACTCTATTTTTGAAAAAAAAATGAAAGAGAGACGGGTATCAAGTTCATACCATTCGTTCATATTCCTACAAAGTCCCCTGATGTATCACCAATGGACTATTGTGCCTTCGGACTGCTAAAAAGAGCGTTCAGACCTAAAAAAAAAAAAAAAAGGACTGGTATCAAGTCTTTACCTTTTACTCATATTCCTTCAAAGTCCCCTGATGTGTCACCAATGGAGTATTGTGTCTTTGGACTGTTAAAAAGAGCGCTCAGACCTAAAAAAGAGACTGGTATCAAGTCTATACCTGTTGTTCATATTCCTGCAAAGTCCCCTGATGTGTCACCAATGGAGTATTGTGTCTTTGGACTGCTAAAAAGAGCGCTAAGACCTAAAAAAAGGACGGGTATCAAGTCTATACCTTTTGTTCATATTCCTTCAAAGTTCCCTGGTGTGTCACCGATGGACTATTGTGCCTTCCGATTGCTAAAAACAGCGCTTTCTAAACGCAGACATAAAACAATGATTGGACTATGGAAAGCAGTGGAAGAGGAGTGGAATACAATACCACTACCAATTTTAAGAAATACCCTGTTATCTTAGAAGTCTAGATGTAGGTTCACAGTCGAGAGAAAGACTACCAGACAGAGCATTTAAGAAAGAAATACAACGACTGTTCCATAAAAACTGAGAGTGAAATCACACAAAATGGAGAAATATAGGTACAGCAAAATATATGTTATTCTTTCTCAAAGTATCTTCCCTCGGATGATATGCAACGGTACCATCGTTCAGTCCACTTTCCAAAGCATGTAGTGACGGCATTATGCGGAAGCTGCTTAAGCGACCCCTGTACAACTTGAATAACGTCAGCATGTGTGTTGAATGTTGCTCCACGGAAGTTCTTCTTCATTGTTGGAAACAAATCGCACGGGGTGAGATCAGGACTGTATGCAGGCTGTGGCATGATTTCAATACTGCATATCGTAAGAAACTGTTGAACACACGCAGCCACATGTAGGCAGGCGTTATCATGGTGTAGGGTCCACTTGCCCACCAGTTCCGGTCGCTTAATCGATATGTGTCGCCGCAGACGCTTCAAGACTGAAATGAAATACTCAGCATTGACAGTAATTTGTTTGGGAACGGCATGCTGGTAGACTACACCATTATGATCAAAGAAAAACACCATAATCACCTTCCCAGCTGATTTGGTTTGGCGCACTTTTTTCGGAGGAGGCGAGCCTGTGTGTTTCCAAACACTCGTTGCGCGCTTCGTGAAGGAGTCGAAATAGTGGGCCCATGTTTCATCGACAGTTATTACTGCGTTTAGAAAGTTTGGATCGTTTGCAGTCATTTGTTACCATTAATGACACACCTGAACTCTGGCTAACAATTGTTCTCTCCTCAGGTGATGAGGTACCCATCTGGAACACACACACCATGCAGCAGTGATTTGTCGCGTACAATGCGGACGTTTTTGAAATATTATTTGACGCCGTTATGTCTTCACACGTCAATCGTCTATCTTCTTGCAGGATTGCCCAAACAGTGTTACCAATACGTTCCGTAACAACACTTTCACGTCGACTAGGACTATAAGCGAGTTCTGCCGACAAACGCGCTTTTTTTTTTAAATCATGGTGTCGTTGACTCACAGAAACATTTATCTTTGTAAGCTTTTTCATTAAATCAACTGCTTCTGGTGTCGTTTTTACCCAAACGATATCAAAATCCTATCGCACAAAACGCATTTCACTTCTTAACTCTAAATCTCTCACCTCCATAGCTGCAGGGCGAAATGCAGACGTACCTTAAACAATTGCGCAATAACAAAACCAGAATCGTTTGCCACGGCTAATAACTGTATAACGAAGTAAATTTCTCCGTCATTTTTATCCGCGCCAGGATTCGAACCCGGGTCCCCTCATTCCGGAATAAGTTGCTCTACCAATTGAGCTACGCGGACGTTTTATTCTGATTCCTATCTGCCTTTATGTCGTGTGCGTCCTTCTGGCAGGTACGTCACATCTCCTGGTACGTTACATCATCTCCCCCGTATTTTTTTTTTTTATTTTTTTTCGAAGTGCTGGAGAAGGGATTCTCTTATTTTTGCTATCTGGCGGTGTGGAAATAACATCACACCAATGCGAGATTTTGAACGGTCTGGTCATCCGGATAGTTCGGGCGCCATTATAACGAAGTAAGGTTTTACTGCTAATTATAATGAATTAGCTTTAACTGCTAGTAACGTTGTAGTAGTAGTGATTTATGACGAATAAAGTCTTATGCTGGTTGTTAATAGTAACACTTAATGAAAGAGACCTAACAGCCAGACAGAGGTCTGACAAAACTATGAACTGAGAAAAACGTACTTACTAAGAAAACCTTTTATTAGGGAAACTCCTGGTATTATCCACACACATTTCATAGGTCACACAACTACTCGATATCTGGCTCTCACATATAACGAAGTTCCTCTCACATAAACGAAGCTCTCTTTACACCAAACGAAGATCTCTTTACACATAAAACAAAGCTCTCTCTACGCACATAAACAAAAGCTCTCTCTGGTATCGTTGAACGCGCCTATTTATACTGCCTACCACCACGTCATGACTTACACTCATTGCCACATATCATTCAGTGGGAGAAATAACATCTCGTTAAGTAAGAAGATAATTTACATAAGAAAATAAAATAACGAGAGATAGTAAAATCAAAAGGAAACTGAATCTAGAGTATACTTTACAACTGTTGTAATTGATACGTTGCCAACTCAAAAAAAAATTACTCTCAATTTTTATAGAACTGCCTTTGTAATTTTATTTTAAGCATTAATTATATAACTGGAAAATCGTTCTAAAACTGTCTGAGCATGCTCTGTATTTCCGGGAATCTCTCCTTTAAATTTTCCGTCATATAGATACAGAAGAAGTGATAACAGAGTTTTTCTCTTAATATACGAAAGGAACTGCGGACCAGTCTCCGAAAATTGAGATTTTCTGTTAACACATCTTAACAAGTTAGTAAAATCATGCAATGCATTGATTATGATACGCTTTCCAACATACCAGAAATCATAACTCAAGTTATGCGGATAGTGGCTGTAGAATAAATCTCGCTCCTATGCCCTGACCTTTGACCCCATTTCAATGATATTTAACAGAATCGGTTAAGTATACTTCTGGAAAAACATGATAAAGTTTTGTCTCAATCGAAATATTTTTACCTAAGTTATAACGCATAAGGGCGATGGAATGAATCCCACTCCTATGCCATGACCTTTGACCCCATTTTGGCCCATTTTCAATGAAGTTCGTCACCAAGTGGTCCCCTACCGCATACTAAAATTTCATTGAAATCGAAGCATTTTTACGCAAGTTATGACGCATAAGGCCAATGGAATGGATCCCGCTCCTATGTCCTGACCTTTGACCCAATTTCGTCCATTTTCGATAACGTTTGTCCCTAGGTGATCCTTTATCACATACTAAAATTTCATCGATATCGAACAATTGTTTCGCGAATTATCGCGCCGACAGACAGACAGACAGACGGACAAAGCTGGAGCATATACGCTTCTTCAACCTACGGTTGGAAAACGTAAAAAACGACAATTTAACGTCAATGTAAGAAAGAAATTGCTCAAAGGTTTCTAAAAATTCAGAATTTTCTTGACGTACGGAAAATCCGTTAAATTCAGGTTTATTTTACGTCATTTCACGGAGAAGGCTGTATCAGAAAAACGCTACGTTGATTCACGAAAAGAATAATGGGAAATGTGGCTCGTGAATTTCAGATAAAGTTTTCAGTGTGGGAGGGGGAACAAAAAAACTTTCTCCTCTGTCTTTGAAAAGTTCGTTGAGGTCAAACACTTTCTCTGAAAATGAATCAGAACATGTTATATTTTTCCGTCGATACAATAACGAATAAATGCTCGCTTCGTCGTCGAGGGGGAAAGTGGGACGGTAGCGTTCGATTTTAGATATACCTTCATGAAAAGAGGCCATACGCATTTATTTATGATGCCACGGAGCTGGGAAGCGTGTGTTGTGATTGCTTTATCTGTATTTCTACATTCGCGTCCGCGGTCTTTTCCGCTTGGATGACCACCTCCCGAGAGGTTCAAAAATAAACCTGCCAAAAACCATTTAACCTAAATATTCGAACGGCTGGACGAAAAAGTGTTTTTCGGAAGATCACCGCGACATTTAAAATGTGTGTTTTCTTCGAGCAATTTCTACGCTTGCTAAATGCCGCAGAGCACGCACGCGTTACGGCATGTGCACACATCGTTTCATGAGCGCTCAAGCAAGAAAAGAAAACAACAGTGCACCCAAATCTGGTTTTAGGTCAGCCACGTGATTTTGTGGACCGCTTTCTAAAGCGTTAGAGCTTTCTAAAATCCGTAAATATTTACTGTAGAGAGTTGTACAACCGGAAATGTTGTAACACTCAAAGCTTGGATAAAATAAGAGTGCTGAAGTATATGGTACACGGTGTTACATGGTTTCAGTGGCGAACATGAAGCCACCGCAGATATCGAGGCGGCTTAGTTTTACGGTGAGGGGAAGAAACAGTCTAAAGCTTGATAATAATCTCAATTTGCGATCTTAAGTCAAGGTTGCCGCCCAGTGGCGCAGTGGTCTAAGCGATGGCTACTGATCATTCGTCCGAAAGGGGTCTGGGTTCGAATCCCGGTGAGGCATGGATGTTGTGTTTGTCTTACTGCACTGGAACCAGTGGCCCTAAATTAGGGATGGGTGACTGCTTATAACCCATTGAGTTGCTCACGGTGGTCATTAAACCTCCAATAAAAAAATAAAGAAAAATTCATGGTAAAAATGTTGTGAGAAAAGGTGTTCGTTGTGGCGTCGAAACTACAGGGGGCGCCAGCTGTGGCGTCGAAAATAAGGGGCTCCAGCAGTGGCGTAACTAGCAAAACGTGCGCCCCCCCCCCTCAGATTTACTTCAGCACCCCTAAGCGCAGTAATTTTCCCAGGATTTCGAACACTATGGAGGTTGCATTTTTCGCGGCGTGTGTGTGTGTGTGGTGGTTGGGGCCGGGAGAGGGGGAGGGTTAGGAAGTCAGGAATAGTGTCTGCAAAAGTAATGGTGGTACTTAGAGTCCTGTAGTTTTAACTTTTTAAGTAATAGATTTGACAATACGTGTAATTGCTTTGTCTGAAACTAAAATAAATCACTTGAAGAAATCACCCTCTTACACATAGCAGATCTGAGGCTGCTGTGAATAAATGTTGACGCCTGTCGTGCACGTAATCCCAGGTAACTGACTGTTTTCCCACATCCTCCACGGGGAATCCCACTGTGGCCTCGCGCTTTTCCTCAGCAGCGCAGAGAGAAGTCGATTGGAGAGCGATCGTATTATTTACAACTAAATGCAGAGCTATTACAACCTGAAGAGACGAACACTTTCAATCTGTAGGACATTCAGTTTTTTGGGGGATTTTTTAAAGTGAAACTTGGCATTTATTTAGGCAAAGGTAAACATATATCTTAAAGCAAAATATGAATCTTTGGGTTAATCGAATTTTTTTCATAAAACTGTAACTGGCAGCTGCTGTACGCTCATTCGTTACCTGCGCCTCCCCTTCCCCCTCCGCAGCTGCGGGGGTGGTAGTCACGCCACTAGGCGCCAGAGGTCCCTGGGTACCCCCGAATGTTCTAATAAATAAAAAACTTTCTTAATTGCCCTTATAATGTGTATTATATTTTTCTTCAGTTTTATGTAGCAGTTTTGCCGTTGTTAGCCGCAGCTGGTTCGCTGATGAGATGGTATGAGCGACGAAATACACGATATTTCAATTCCATTTATGTTTCAGACGAAAATGGTCGTAGACTTGCTCCAAAAGTTCAAAGTGACCTGGACGGTTATTTATTTAAGGTGGTTCCACCTAAAATATCTGCCTTATGTTTCCAATGGTAAAACTTCTTTACATATTTTCTTCACATTTAATGTATTCCCTAGGATGAAAATTTGCACATCGATAAAACCAACTTTAAGTTATAGCATGGGATACTTAATACTTGCTATCAAAATAACCATAATTAAGCAATCCAACATTTTTTTGTCTACTGACGTCATCAGTGTACATGTCACGCCATCTATTGAGAGGTCTGAACATTACTCAAAGAAAAATGATTGATTGTTAATATAATTATGGTTATGTTTTAGCAAGAATAAAGTATCCCATGCTATAACTTAAAGTTAGTTTTATCGATGTGCGAATTTTTATCCTTGGGAATACATTAATTGCGAAGAAAATATGTAAAGAAGTTTTACCATTGGAATCATGAGGCAGGGATTTTAGGTGCAACCACCTTAAACGAAATATTTCAAATATATAATATACACTGAAGAGCAATTGAATTAGAGATACCTGTCTAGTAACGTGTAACACCACCTTTCGCCCTGATGACGGCGGCGATTCGTCTCGGCATGGACTCGACAAGACACCGGAAGCGTTGGGAAGCCATACGGATACACGACCCCTGAACAAGATCTCAGAGTTCACGAAGATTTGATGGAGAGGGGTCAGAGCCTCGAACATCTCTCTCGATGGCATCCCAGATATGCTCAATGGGATTGAGGTCATGTGACCTAGCTGGCCAAGGAAGCGAGGTCACGTCGGTGGAGTGTTCATCCAACCATTCGGATACAGTTCGGGAGCGATGGCACGGTGCATTGTCTTGTTGCAGGATGAGGTCCCCAGTAGGATGTTGAAGACGCACAAACGGCAACAAATAGTCGTCCAGGATATCCCGGTAACGTTGACCTGTGAGGGACGATGTCACACGTACCAGGGATCACATTTCAGTCCACGTAAACAGTCCCCAGACGAGAACGCCACCCCCACCAGCTTGAAGAGTACCCTGCTGGCAAGAAGGATCAATCGCTTCACGTGGTTTGCGCCGTACTCGTATCCTGCCATCCGCATGTACCAACGTGAATCTCGACTCATCAGTCCAGGCAACATTTTTCCACATGTTTAGGGTCCAGTGGCGATGTTACCGCGCCCATGCTAATCTTTGCACCCTGTGATGTGCGGTCAGCAGCGGTACCCTCGTGGAACGATGGCTTCTGTATCCTATAGCGAGGAGATGGTTCTGGATGGTGTGGCTGCTTACACGTTTTTGTGCACCAGCGTTAAATTGCCAAGTGATTTCTTGCACTGTGGCTCGTCTATCTGCTGTTACAATGCGAGCTAGCAGACGATGACCCCGCTCATCCACACGCTGTTGTCCACGGCAGTTGGCCCTTGCAGGGATGGTTTTACCGGATTCGATGTACTCATCGTGCGCCCGTCACACAGTGGCTCGTGAAAATCCCAGTGCCTCCACGACTTCCGAGATGGAGTGACCCATTTGTCGGGCCCCGACAATTTTCCCACAATCAAATGCGCTTAGATCATTCGTCTTACCCATACTGCGTCCGACTCATACTGATTCCCGTCGCATTACTCCTTATATTGTCGGATCGCTGCATACGTCATGTCGTTTCCGTGTACAGGGCCGCCCACAGCACCACATTTGCATAACGCCAGCTGTTTCTTCAGTGTATATGAATGTGAAGAGAAGAACGTAGAAATCAAAATGGAAAACCAGGCTGCCATCATCAGGAGAGCATCAGCCTACAATATTAGTTTCAACAGGAAATACCAAGCACCACGTGACAGGTCCTTTGTGGCTTAAGAACGTTAACATACACAGTCTTGCATCTATTACCACGCTCATCTGTTTCAGCCAATTAGGGCATTCCTTATTTTGTTTAACTTTCATTTGCACCAATTCCGTGTTACTTAGTTAGTGTTCCTTCCGTTTGTATTTCAGTCTCTCGATTTTTAAACGCCTTACTAACTCCAGCTTCATGATTCAGCCGCCATGTGGTAAGTCTCTGTTCTCTAAATTTATTTCAGTTTTGTCATTTGGGTGTTTCTTATTCAATTCTTTTTTTAGGTTTCAGTGGCTTAGAAAGCATGGTCAGTCGACTATTGGTTTCTTTCTGGTCGTTTACAGATGCCTTAAAATCCACACTCCCCCAGGCTGATGCTCTCCTGATGATGGCAGCCTGGTTTACCATTTTGATTTCTACGTTCTTCTATTTACATTCATAAATATGTCCACTTTTTTTAATTTCAATTTTCCTAGTAAATTCTTCACTATTCCATATATATATATATACACTATACTAACAAAAGTCACCGGTCATAGAGAACAGAAACACAACATAGCATTTATTGATATACATTAGTACGGTGACGGTCCACCTTTGACCTTAATGCATGCACTGACCCTTCGATACATGCTTTCGACAAGGTTTTCGAACACAGCTATAGGTATGCGCTTCCATTCAGTACATAATGCTGCCGCTAACTATTCCTTAGTAGTACGCCTTGGTTCCAAACTTCTTATGCGGCACTCTAATCATCCCATAGGTGCTCTATGGGATTAAGATCAGTGCTCTGTGATGGCCAGTCTACACATGATACGGAATTATCGTCAAACCACGCCATAACAGTCCTTGCTTTATTGCTCGGTGCATTATCCTGCTGGTACCAACAAGGCTCGGTTCCAAAGTATTGCCACAGAGTTGAGGGCGTAATTGTCCAGAATATCGAGGTAGAAGTGCTGGTTAACAGGTTTGTCCATGATAACCAATGGGCCGGGACCATATCCCGAAAAACACCCCCACACGACTACACTGCCAGCTCCAAACGTGACCGTAGGAACAGTACATTGTGGTAATTTCATTCACCCGGCTACAGAGAATACCCACACACGGCCATCAGACAGACGGTTCATGTATCTGGATTCATCAGTTCATAGGACCCGTTTCCATTGATCTACGGTCCGCGATAAATGTTCTTTACACCATGCTAAACGACGAGTAGTATTCCGAGTGGAGATGAAAGGCTTATGAGCAGCCGCACACCACGGTAACACATAGAATGAAGTGAATGGTACGTGTACATACGGATGTTCTAGCATTTTTATTCACCTGTACACTGAGGTCTTGGGCAGTACTCCGTCGATTAGCTGTAACGACTCTCCTGACGCTTCGACGTTCTCTATCACTCATTTTCTTCAGTCTGCCGGTACGTTATGCTGCTTCAGACACGCCATGTGTCTTCCACTTATTCTGTACATCCAAAACAGTTCACTTAGGTATGTTTAAACGCCTCTCGGTTCCTCTTATGGACAACCCACTAATATAACACCCAACAATCTTTCCGTTCTCAAAGTCAGTTCTCTCCAGCCGTGACATTTTTACTCAATCCCACAGTGCGATATGATCGCGGTCAGCTGCAGGCTTGTTTTTATACCGTTTGCAACTGTACCGCGCATTTTAACAGCGCAGCGGATCCATTCATTTGTTTTTGAAGGGGTGTCCGGTGACTTTTGTCAATATTGTGTATATATTCAGTGTCGTATATTCAAGGCTAGCTGCGAAGCCCAGAGAATGCAAAAATAAAAGTCATAGATATACACAAAGAAAAGTCAGTTATCTATGGTATTACGATATGCCGATGCTTTCGCTGCGGAAAAAACACATGTGCGGATTCACTTCTTTTGACTAAGAGAATCGGTCTGGCGAACAAGGACTAACGAGGCTCTTAGTGGAGGGATGGTGTCATCGTGACGCAACCATCTCTACCAGTCTTCGCTGTGTGATTCGAAGACCTTCCGTGCGATAACCAGCTGGTGTTTCCATAACAACATGAAGGAGCGGGTGAAGAGTGTGTGAGCCATTGCGTTGGGCAAGGGTTCGCTCAAAAAGAGAGAAGACTTTGTCTTAGGACTACCCGTTCGTCACCCTCATGCTTCCGCCCATAATAGCACATGTTTCGCGAGAATTGTTTCAGTTGTGTGAAGTGTCAGTGAATTAAAATCATATTTTTAATTCGTGGCTTTACTGAATTTCAACTGTTTTGATAAAATTTTTGAAAGCTTTCCTAAGCATCTTCTGTCAGAAATTAAAGAACCTTATGCATGGAATATTGATAGAGTTCGACTCAAAAATGAACTAAAGGTGTTTTATTTCTTTGATGAATACAAAAAGAAATCACTAAGAAATATTACTTCTTACATAAAATTGAATAAATTGGAGATTGTGTTTAGTGAGGTGTGCAGATTAGCAGAGCTGATATTAAAGTTTCCATCAACAACTTCCGAAATAAGTTTTTCTGCTTTAAAAAGAATCAAGACATATTTTAGAGCCGCACAAGGACACGTACACTTGAGAAACTTGATTTTTTTGTCAAAAGAGAAAAACTTTCTTTATAAATATAAACAAGTTAGTAAAATCATGCAATGCATTGATTATAATACGCTTTCAAACATACCAGGAATCATTACTCAAGGTATGAGGATAATGGCTGTGGAATAAATCTCGGTCCTGTGCCCTGACCTTCGATCCCATTTCGATGTTATTCAACAGAACCGGTTCAGTATATCTCCAAAATAGAATGATAAAGTTTTGTCGCAATAGAAGCATTTTTACGTAAGTTATGAAGCATAAGGGCTATGGAATAAATCCCGCTCCTGTGATCTAAACCTTTGACCCCACTTTGCCCATTTTCAAATGGGTTTGTTCCCAGGTGGTCTCCTACCTAATTCTAAACTTTCATCGAAATCGAACCTTTTTTACGTCAGTTATGAGGCATAAGAGCAGTGGAATGGATCCCGCTCCTATGCCCTGACCTTTGACCCCATTTCGTTCACTTTCAATAGGGTTCCTTCTCAGGTGGTCTCCTACAACATACTAAAATTTCATCGAAATCGAGCGATTATTACGTGAGTTATAGTGCGGACGGGCATACGCACCCAACGCGTGACGTAATGAGGCAGATGTGAATCGCGACCGTCTGCTCGAAAGAGTGTGACGTCATAAAGCTTTAATATGATCCACACACAACGCGTGACGCAATGAGTCAGATGGCGTGACCGCGCGCCAACATCTAATTCGCGAGCTTGTGACGTCATAAGATTTCTAAGCATGGGTTACATTAATGGAACGACACCATGACACTGAAAACGTGGTAATTCGAGGTGGTTATTTAACTCACTTAACGAATTTTCCAAAAGTCAAGATCAAGCTAAATCGATTTCTAGTACCGGAAAACGGTAGGTTAACGACTTTCATCAAAATCTTTAGAGCCGTTTTCAAAATAAAATTTTCATAGATACAAGAATTGCTCCTTTAAGGTGGACGTCAAGTAATTTTGCTTCCTATACTTCCAATGGAAACATTTCTGTACTCATTTTCTTCACAATTAATGCGTTCCCAAGGATGAAAATTTGAACATCGATTAAAATAGCTTCATTTTATAACTTGGGATACTTAATATTTTCTAAAACATAGCCATAATTTTACAATCCAACATTTATTTGTCTACTGACGCCATCAAAGTACAAGTTGCGCCATCTTTTTTCTGGTTTCAACACCACCAAAGGAAACGTTATTGTTTTTAAATATAATTATGATTATGTTTTAGAAAACGTTAAGTATTCCAAGTTATAATATGAAGTTATTTTAATCGATGTTCAAATTTCCATCCTTATGAACACACTAATTGTGAAGGAAATGGGTAGAAAAGTTTTTCCATTGGAAATATAGGAAGCAAAATTACTTGACGTCCACCTTAATAGCATGGTATAAGGGCGGTGGAATGGACCTGATCCCATGCCCTGACCTTTGACCCCATTTGTTCCATTTTCAATAAGGACCTTTTTTACTTATTTTTTTTTATTTCATCGAAATCGAAACATTTTTACGCAAGTTATGACGCATAAGGGCAATGGAATGCATCCCGCTCCTATGTCCTGGCCTTTAATCCCACTTCACCCATTTTCAATAGAGTTCGTCCCCAGGCGGTCCCCTACCACATACTAAAATTTCATTGAAATCGAACCATATTTACGCAAGTTATGAGGCATAAAGGCAATGGAATGGATCCCACTCCTATGTCGTGACCTTTAACCCCATTTGTCCCATTTTTATTAGGGTTCGTCCCCAGTGGTCCCCTACCACATAATAAAATTTCATCGAAATCGAACCATTTTTACGTGAGTTATCGTGCCGACAGACGGACGGAAAAAGCTGGAGCATATACGCTTCTTCAACCTACGGTTGGAAAGGGTAAGAAAGTACTAGGAAGAAACTATGAAAACGTAACACTCAAGTTCACAAAAGGAAAGAAGAATGGAGTTCATGTACAAATAAACTATTCAATACGTAAAGTGTTAAATCTTCATAAGTATTTGGTATTACGTTAGCAATAGAATGTACCTAAAATTTAGGGAAAAAAATTACCTCTATTACTTAATAACTGAAAAACAAACTTCACAATTGAAAAAAACAATATTGGAGGAGGGGGCTGGTGATATAGCTTAAGTCTCGGATCCAAGATACGCCACTGAAAACTTCGTATTATTACTGAATTGAAATTTTTGTTTTTTGTTTGTAAAAATACTCCGCGTGAAATTCACGCTAAGTTACCTCTTCATGTTGGGTGTGAGGCGGCTGTATGAGAACACGGTGAAGCGATACGGGTTACAACTTTCGGAACTACGTGAAAGCTTCAATAATGCATCAAAAATAAGTGCTAGTTTCTCTTCAACACTACCACAGTTTTTTGTTGTTGTTGTTTTAATTCTATGCATTTTATGTATCACATCCGCTTTTCCTTTAGTCATTTTTTAACAATCCCCTCATTATCATAATTTTTTTTTATTTATTTAGGAAAATGATTCAGGACTATTTGGAGCAAATCTTTATCCGTGACCAATTTGAACTCTGTTAGTCATGGTCGTCTACTCCGAGCAACTTAGTAATTACTTCATTACGTTTATACGAACGTCTCGGTTCATCAGCTTATCAGCATGCATATGTAGCTTCGAATTTTTCAACTTCAACTACTTCTGTTACAAAAAGGGAGGAAAAATGCTAAGCGTATTATTCCTTTTCTCTTAAAATAAAAAAGAGGATTTTACAAACAATTGGAACCGTTTCTTCATACATTGCAAGTCTTTGCATTGTTACAACAATTAAGATATTTAAAAAAAAAAAGACTCGCATTCACCCAGGTACGTCACCTTTTTTTTGTTTGAAGATTATGAAGGTAAAACACAATCGCAGGTCAGACAGACTTGGAAAACTTTTCTGTGGCAGAAGATCCTTTGTTTCCTTATTTGACAAACGTATTGTTCGGTGTCGTAAGTCCATTGTAATTTGTTTTTCAGTTTCATCTGTGAACAATGGTCAAGCGGAATAACACTAATCTGTCATCTTGTGTCACAACTAAACTCAAAGGACACCCACGTGTAACTTTCTAGCACGTGCTGGACTCCACAGGGTTCTACAATACGAATTTTCTTTTTTCCATCTTTTGTATTGTCATCTGGGGAGGAGAAAGGCAATCTGTGTTAAACAACAAACTATATCCATCCACTAATACAGATGCAAATTTCGCCATGTATTTTCGTTCCTTTTGTTAATTTACTGCACCAGTGAACAATTTCTCTGTACGGCAAAGTTAAAATAAAGAAAAATGAAATCTATATCAATAAAGTTACCCCCTGTCAGTCTGCCTGTTGGTCACCTACAGAGGAAACTACTGAACTTGGAGACTTAAAATTTGGCATGCACACTGCAGTTACGTGGGCTTGATGCATTTCGGAGTCTTTTTTTTTTTTTTTTTTTACGCTTTCCAACCGTATATGCTCCAGCTTTGTCCGTCTCTCTGTCTGCCCGTCCGCACGATAACTCGCGTAATAATAGTTCGATTTCGATGAAATTTTAGCATATGGTAAGGGACTACCTGGGGACGAACCCTAGGGAAAATCGGCGAAATGGGGTAAAAGGTCAGGACATAGGAGCGGAATCCATTCCATTACCCTTATGCGTCATAACTTGCGCAAAAATGGTTCGATTTCGGTGAAAGTTTAGGGTGTGGTAGGGGCTACCTGAGGACGCATTCTATTGAAAATGGGCGAAATGCGGTCGAAGGTCATGACATAGGAGCGGGATCCATTCCATTGCCCTTATGTGTCATAACTTGCGTAAAAATGGTTCGATTTCGACGAAAGTTTAGTATGTGGTAGGGGACTACCTGTGGACGAACTCTATTGAAAATGGACGAAATGCGGTCAAAGATCAGGTCATAGGAGCGGGATTCATTCCATCGCCCTTATGCTTCATAACTTACGTAAAAATGCTTCGATTGAGACAAAACTTTAGTATGTTGTAACGGAAGTACACTTAACCGGCTCTGTTGAATATCATCGATATGGGGTCAAAGGTCAGGACATAGGACCGAGATTTATTTTTACAGCCATTATTCTTATAACTTGAGTAATGATTTCTGGTATGTTGGAATGCGTATCATTGCATGATTTTACTAACTTGTTTTTATATATACGAATTTACTGATTTTATAACGTAATTGTTTTTTCGCTGTAACTGTTTTTAAATGTTTTTTCGCTGTTCTTACGTCAATAATTACGTTATGTGTGCTAAAGTCAATGTAATATTAGAAGGTACACATACACATTACAAGAAAGAGGTCAATTGTAGTACTTACAAATACGTTTATCCGCCCCTGTGGCTCAGTTGTCTAAGCGATGGCTTCTGATCATTCGTCCGAAAGGGGTCCGTGTTCGAATCCCGGTGAGGCATGTATGTTGTGTTTGCCTTACGGCACTGGCTCTCTCCCTTCCCTGGAACCAGTGACCATAAATTAGGGACGGGCGACAGCTTATAGCACATTGAGTTGCTCACGGTGGTCGTTATACCTCCAATAAAAAAAAAAAGTTTATTTTTCTTGCATGGTTTGTACTCCACACTCACATCCTGTTTATTGGCGTACTCAATACAGTATCACTGATTTAACATCCAAACACAGTATAACAGCACGTCTATCGTCAATAACATCAATCCCCTTAAACAACCTCTGCATTGCCTTTTTATCGATCGTTCTTCTCCTGCCGCATATAAGTCACTTGTTCCGGCCTCAGTGTGTTGCCAACATCATTCTCGTTTGAGGGAAAAGACATAACGTTAAGATTTGAAAACGTCTGACAGAACGAACTCAAATTTACATAGAAAAAGAAACTCAAAAGGAAAGTTTAAATAGAATATACGTTACAATTTTTAATTAATTTATTACTTTTTAAAGCATTTAAAAATTGTTGAAATCTGTTCGTTCCGTGAACTGACGCAAGAGTAGGTAATTTCATTGTTACGCAACAATATTTTACTCCACTATCGCCGAACATTATTTCATTACGTTTTACATAAACGTAACAATATATCATTGCAATCTGGCGTACTAGAACCTGATGCTAAATGTAATAAAAGCCATAACAAAAATGCGTTTTTTAATTGACGTGACAACTTACTTGTGCCAAACTTTCGCACATTTACGGGTGGCTTAATCGAGGCAGACTTATACTGTAAACCTATGAGGGAGAATAGGAACGACGATATTAATAGGTTGCGCTGAAATTTTTTGGGGTGTACTTCCGAAATCTGACACGTGCCATTTCTCCGTACACTGTTAAAAATTTTGTGATATGTTGCACCAAAAACTGGTGATAACCAGCTGTACCACTTTTTTTAGAAAAGATACACCATTCTGTGGTGCAAAAATAACCAACCCAAAACATGGTGCAACCTTGTACCATAACGTGGTAAAAAGTTGAACCACGTTGGTGGAATTTGTTAGCAAAACACGTTGGTGTATCTTTTCTCAAAAGCGGTGCAGCTGGTGTAGCACCAGTTTTTGGTACAACCTACCACAAATTTTTTAACAGTGTAGTTGCAGGCGGGTTTGTTTACGTGTTTTAGTCCACGACTTTCCGTGTGTTACAACGCACTATAAGAAATTCCAAGATATTTCTGCGGGAAGATATTGATTAAGCTTCTTGAATCTTTGTTTCGAATTCGACGTAACGAGCACGATTAACAATTTACAATTTGATCTTGATGTCTACTGTGTTAGACTTCCGAAGTGCGTCCTTCTCCCACAATTAAAAAGAAAATGTAAACAAAGCGCGGGAAATTCGCCGGCCTTTGTTTACGTTTCAGACCGCGGCACTCATTGTGTTACTACGCACTCTACATACAGCTCCACGCTTTTTTTACGGGAAGATCTGAGCCCATTTAAGAGGGAGCTAAGGGGGCTGTAGCCCCGGGTCCCGCATTTTCAAAGGGTCTCAAAATTATGCAGGGTGCTTGAAGAATTGACAGAGTTCTATAGGTTTTTCTTTTTTTGTTGTTGTTGTTGTTGTTGATTTGTTTTGTTTTGCAGATAGCACAGCGAAAACTATAAGAAACTGCCTTTTGAAGAAATTTTCCATTTCTTTCCACTTTTTTAGGAGGAGTCCACAAAAAGTATAGTAGCCCTCGGCCTATCCTGAAATCTTTCAAAAGCATCGCAGAAATTTTTTGTACACATCTGTAATTGGGGGAAATTTTCATGCATTAAGAATTCGTTTGAGTCATGATATTTGGATCACATTTTTTTTTTTTTTTTTTTTTTTTTGATTGGATTTTTAACGACCACCGTGAGCAACTCAATGGGCTATAAGCAGTCGCCCGTCCCTAATTTAGGGTCACTGGTTCCAGGGAAGGGAGAGAGCCAGTACCGTAAGACAAACACAACATCCATGCCTCACCGGGATTCGAACCCGGACCCCGTTCGGACGAATGATCAGAGGCCATCGCTTAGACCACTGCGCCACCGGGGCGGCCACATTATTTTGTCCACTACTTTTATATAATTTCAACAAGCTGAACCCTGAGGTGATGGGGAATAAAACAGAAACGAACTGGTATTCATTTTTCAGCCATGCATTTTTACATATTTTTTTTTTTTTTTTGGTTAACACTGATTCTTCTTTTTTTTTTTTTTTTTTTTTTGGTTAACACTGATTCTTCTTCTTTTTTTTTTTTTTTTTTTTTTTTTTGGAGGTTTAACGACCACCGTGAGCAACTCAATGGGCTATAAGCAGTCGCCCGTCCCTAATTTAGGGTCACTGGTTCCAGCGAAGGGAGAGAGCTAGTGCCATACGACAAACACAACATCCATGCCTCACCGGGATTCGAACCCGGACCCCTTTTGGACGAATGCACAGACGATATCGCTTAGACCACTGCGCCACTGGGGTGGCCTAACAGTGATTCATCCATGAAGAATCATGAACACACTTCAATATGGCTGGTATATTGTAATGGCTTCCTCAGCATAATTTGGGAATGTTTTCTCCTGGATATTTTTATTCGGCCACCCATAGTGAAATCCTAGATGGGCCATTAATACTGGGTTCCAAATACTGTCCACCCCCTCACCCCCTTCTTAAATATAGTCTGGGGAAGATTGTTATTAGGTTTCTTCAACCATTATTACAATGGTTGAAGAAACCTAATTATTGACATAACGCGTGCTATTTACAATTAGGAATTTGATCTTTCTGTTTACCGCGTTAGATCCTTCCATCCCATTTGTCTGCAGATTTATTTAAGTTTCAGGCCACGGATCTCCGCGCGTGTTACTGCTCGCTATAAATTTCCAAGTTATTTTGACGGGAAGATTTTGAAAAAGTTTCTTCAATCATGATTTCGAATTCGACTTAACCCGCACAATTTACAATTTAAAATTTGATTTTGTTGTTCACTCTGTTTGACTACCAAAATGTCGAGTGTATCCTTCCGCCGCACATAAACGTGCGTTTCACACCGCTGCTTACCATGTGTTACTATGTGCTATGAATAGTTCCATTATTTAAAAAATAGCAGTTCCGCGTTTTTTTTAGAGAGGCAGTATATTTTAATGAAATGTAAATTGAATGTATGAAATGAAATGAGAGGAAATTGTGAATTTTCTGCCGTTTCATTTTTTCAAAGCTTAATATTGTTATTCTTCCGTTTGCGCATTGTCCCACATCATCTTAAGATTTCATTTATTTTGTTGTAATACAATCTGATCACCTCCTTATACTCTACAATGGAGCACGACTGACTATTAATAAACTCATGTTAGATGTCATCGGAGCTACTATTATGATTGGTCCTGCAAGAGACCATTATTTTATTCCACGCATTCTAATCGTCTTATCTGACCTTCCATTTTAGTTTAAACTTCTACAGTTTCCTGTTGTTCTCAGGTTTGACATGATATCAACAAGACACAGGTTCAAAAGTTAAAAGTTGTTGGACTCAACTTGAAAAATTCATACTTTTCCGATGGCCATCTCTGTGTTGGCTGCTCCCGAGTTGGTAAAAATAAAAATCTCTTAATCTTGGACCCAAATAAAAGAACACCAAACGTCGTTGACCCAGAGGCTGTTCAAGGATAAACTTACTTTGCGCTTTGAAACAACTGTACATTACGATGATCACACCACCACAGAAAAATGTAGATGTTTAAAATGTTTCAAATTTCCCACATTCACAATCAATAAAGTCTGCTGGTTTAAGCCAGTTGTGCCGGCACAAATACAGATTTTGTTGGGTTTTTTTTTTTTTTAATTTTTTTTTTTTTGTCTTTTCCTTTTCATGTTTCCTATACATAATTCTAAGAAAACTCGAAAAACGCTGGGACAGAAGCTGATTCATGCATTTTTTGTTTGTTTGTTTGTTTGTTAAACGTTTGCAACGGCGGTTACCGCAGCTAGCTCAAAATGAGAAGGGGAGGGGGGAGACAACTCCCAAATAGCATGAAAAAATTATTTATTCATTTTTTGGTTTACTATTCTAGTTTCTTTCTACAGATTCACGCAATGGCATCGAGGAATTAGCGATGCCGAGTTTCTGTTCCATCTTTAATTGCCAATTCCCCTTTCTCGGTGCTCGGAGGTAGCATCTTCTTACCGTGGTCAACATCCGAACATCCCTTCCCCACTCAAAAACCAACAGCCCTCACATTCCCTCCAACAAATAGCTTTTCTCCCACACATGTATCGGAAAACCACTTCTACTGACAGCAAAACAATGAACTCGAAGAAGCTGAAAGCTCTCTCTCTCACACACACACGAATATTTCTCTTTAGCACTGTTTCACATCGCCTAGAGGGATAAATTTAGCTAAAGCGTTCCCACTTTAACACTTCTTTGTAGGCAGTTAACCACTGGAAGATTTTTAACAGCAGCATAGCATCTCATAGTCACTTAACAAGTGACGAACAGTGCGCACCTGCGCCTCCGCCTCTCTGCTTTTTTTTTAATGTTCTTTTATATTTTACGTCCCTAAAGAAATTCTGAAACAAACAAAAAAACAAAAAAAGGAAGAAGAAGAATCTCTCTCTTCTCTGATCCTTAGCGCCAACAAGTCGGGTGCCCATGTGGCAGAGAATCATTGGCGAACTTGTTCCTACTAATTCACTCGAAGTAATTTTTTTTATTTGGTATTCAAAGACCACCGTGAGAAACTCAGTGGGCTGTAAGCAGTCACCCCTCCCTCGTTTGGGGACACTAGTTCCAGCGAAGGGAGAGAGCCAGTGCTGTAAGATTAACACAACATCCACGCCTCACCGGGATTCAAAAATGGGTCTATCTTATATGATGGTCAGACGCCAGCGCTTGGGCCACTGCACAACCCGGTAGGCTAATTTCTCTCAAGTTATCTATCATTAATGCTGTGTCATTTCAATCTTGCTTTTTTAAAAAAAACGTGCAATATACGAATAAATAAGGTAAACTGCTTATTGTTATAATGAAATACAATTTTTTTATTGGACGTTTAACGACCACCGTGAGCAACACAGATGGGCTATAAGCAGTCGCCCGTCCCTAATTTAGGGTCACTGGTTCCAGGAAGGGAGAGAGCCAGCACCGTAAGACAAACACAACATCCATGCCTCACCGGGATTCGAACACGGACCCCTTTCGGACGAGTGATCAGAGTCCATCGCTTAGACCACTGCGCCACCGGGGCGGCCAAAAGAAATGTTCATAAACCACCAAAAATAAATGCTCAGAGATTCAACGACGTTCATTCTCCAGGAAAAGATGGGTCTTGCATGCTTTGCAGGGGATCTGAACCCCATCTAGCCCAGTGCTAGCTACGGCCCTAATTGTAACACTCCGATGAGCCATTATGGCCACCCCCAGCCTAGAGAAATGAGCGCGCCTGGAGACCGAACGGGGACGCAGGTGAAGTTCACAGAGCAGTCAGTATATATACAACCAGTGGACCAGCTTTCTGTTAGTAGAGTGTTCGGAGTCAGAATAGGAAAAGCTACAGATTTATCGGAGTTTAATAAATTACAAATTGTGATGACACGGCGACTCGGAACTACGATCTCGGAAACGAAGAGGCTTGCGGGTTGTTCACGTGCCGCTGTGATGAAACGTATCAAAAGTGGTGCACAGATGGCCAAACGACGAGCCGTCGTCTAGCCGTGTGTCGTCCGCAGCTCATTGATGAGAGAGGGGAGCGGAGACTGTCGCGCATTGTTCACAGTGACAATAATGGCCACAGTGTGACAAATCACCCGCCGCCACAACAGTGGTGATCAGGGCAATGTGTCACAGCACACGGTTCATCGCAGCCTTCTGCGCATAAGCCTGCTTAACCAAAGACCCAGCCGGGTTCCCATGCTCACTGCACGTCATTGCCAACACAGTTCATCTCAGCCTTCTGGGCATGGGTCTGCTTAACCAAAGACCCAGTCGGGTTCCCATGCTCACTGCACGTCATTGCCAACACAGTTCATCTCAGCCTTCTGGGCATGGGTCTGCTTAACCAAAGACCCAGCCGGGTTCCCATGCTCACTGCACGTCATTGCCAACACAGTTCATCTCAGCCTTCTGGTCATGGGTCTGCTTAACCAAAGACCCAGTCGGGTTCCCATGCTCACTGCACGTCATTGTCAACACAGTTCATCTCAGCCTTCTGGGAATGGGCCTGCTTAACCAAAGACCCAGCCGGGTTCCCATGCTCACTGCACGTCATTGCCAACACAGTTCATCTCAGCCTTCTGGGCATGGGCCTGCTTAACCAAAGACCCAGCCGGGTTCCCATGCTCACTCCACGTCATTGCCAACACAGTTCATCTCAGCCTTCTGGTCATGGGACTGCTTAACCAAAGACCCAGCCGGGTTCCCATGCTCACTGCACGTCATTGCCAACACAGTTCATCTCAGCCTTCTGGGCATGGGCCTACTTAACCAAAGACCCAGCCGGGTTCCCATGCTCACTGCACGTCATTGCGAACACAGTTCATTTCAGCCTTCTGGGCATGGGCCTGCTTAACCAAAGACCCAGCCGGGTTCCCATGCTCATTACACGTCATCCTCGACAACGCATGGAATGGGCCCAAGATCGTCGAGAGCGGACAGTGGAGGATTGGAAGAAAGTGGTCTGGTCTGACGAATCAAGATTCCTGGTGCATCACGTAGACGACCGAGAGTGGAAACGCTGATTACCAGCGGAGGTTATGGCACCTGCATGCACTGTTGGGCAGAAATAGGGGGCGGCGGCGGTGTTATGCTGATGTTTTCTTGGGACACTTTAGGCCCCATTATCCCAACAGCAGAACCCCTGACAACTGTCAGGTATCTGAACTTCGTTGAGGACCAAGTTCACCCATTCATAGCAACTGTGTTCCCTGCTGGTGATGGCTATTACCAACAGGAAAATACGGCATGCTACACTGCCAGAATCGTCAAGGAGTGGTTCGAGGAATATGCTGGTGACTTTCTGTTAATGCCCTGGCCTCCAAATTCACTTGACATGAACCCAATCGAACATTTGTGTTTCGACTTGGAGAAGCGGAGTTCGCGCTATGTCACCACCACCCCGAAATGCACTGGAACTGGAGGACCTGCTGTTGACATCATGGTGCCAGATACCCCAGGATACCTATCGCCACCTCATCGAATCGATGCCTCGCTGAGTGGCCGCTGTTTTGCGGGCTAAACGGGGTCCAGCAGCTTATTAGGTAGGTGGTACAAGGTAAGGGCTCATCGGTGTATACTGTGCTCCATATGCAACAGAAAATTTTATTATTTTTTTCTACTGTTAATTTCCGCTTTTTCAGTTGGAAATTTCCAACGTTCTTCCTATTTTTACGGCAAACACACGTTTCCAGATGTTAAAACAAAACCTGATCAATCAGAATTAGTGCTGTCACGAAAATCTATGTAATGTCTACCAGGAATAGAAAGGGCGTGCTCAGATTTCCAGGGAGGGCAAGTCTCCCCCCCCCTTTGTTTTCACCCAATATAGGTGCCTATGCGTCCTTCTCGCATTCGTTAAAACAGAAACTGGAAATTAAAAGATTGGGTAGACCTACGCCATATCTTAAATTACAGCAAGAATTTAAAGATAAAAATACTGAGCGAAAATAGAAGTTCAGTTCCGAAATATACCGTATTTATTCGAATCTAACGCGCATTTTACTTCTCAGCTGTGAAATTGCGTATTTTGTATTAATACTCGTATACCAAGACGCAAGAAAACTTTGAAGAAATACAAACTTATGCAACTTACGAAATATGGTAATTCTTGAATTTATATAAACTATACGAAACCCGTCGGAATCGACAGCTAGTTTTTTTTTTTTTTTTTTTTTTTTTTTCAAAAGAATAAACTTATATGAAACGACTAATGTGAACTTTATTTAATTGACAAATTCATTCAACCACTTCAGTAAAGACAATAGTCCAGGTTCGTGATTTTTCTTTCTTTTTTTGACTGAAGGTTTAACGACCGCCGTGAGCAACTCAATAGGCTATAAGCAGTCGCCCGTCCTTAATTTAGGGTCAGTAGTTCCAGGGAAAGGAGAGAGCCATTGCCGTAAGACAAACACAACATTCTTGCCTCAGCGGGTTTTGAACCCGGACCCTTCACGAACGAATCATCATACGCCAGCGCTTAGACCACTGCGCCACCGTGGCGGCCAGGTTCGTGATGAGCATCATGACTGCACTCTTTTGCAGTAGTAAAATGTGAGGCCGAAGGCCGCTCATCTCGATGGTGTACAAAAATTCACTCTCATCTTCAGTCACAACTGTGTTTGTAAATGTTGTTGGAATGAGATTCGCATCGCGAATACTCTTCACCCGTCGGAATCGACGGTTAGTTTTTTTTTCTTTTTTTTTTTTTTGGTTTTTTGGGTTGTTTTTTTTTTTTTTTTTTTTTTGAAAAGAATAAACTCATATGAAACAACAAATGTAAAACTTTATTTGATTGACAAATTCATTCAACCACTTCAGTAAAGACAATAGTCCATTTTTTTGACTGAAGGTTTAACGACCACCGTGAGCAACTCAATGGACTATAAGCAGTCGCCCGTAATATTTTCACTAACAATGGTCAACGGAATGTTTATTTACAGTTTTACAAAATGGGAAACGTCTTACCTACGTGAACGAACTGTATCGAATAAATATTGTATTGTGTATATACGTCACATAGTCCAACGGCATAACGCAAGCAGGTCTTCGAGAGTGTTCGCTGTTCCGATTAGAAGAACTTTGTTAGGAATGCCTGCTGGCGTTGCTTTGCGCAACGGTTCGCTCAGAAAAGAAAAGACTTCGGATTTTGGACTATCTCAGTCCCTCCATGCTCCGCCTTCAACAGCACGTGAGTAAACAGCACGCTTCTCCCATAGACTTTACATGGGAACTTTGCCGCCCTACAACCTCCGAACCGTTGTCCCAATCTCATTTTCTCTCTTCGACTGGCACTTCTACATGGTAAGATCTTTATTTTGATACCTCAACCATATCTTTACGTTCAGTCGTTTTCTCAAAGTAGGACTCACAGTAAAAAACCTTATAGAATTAATATATAGATTCCACATTATTCCAAATTATGCATCGTTCACAGACATCTCTCTATCTACATCCTCAGATATTTCACTGCACGAATCTTCATTGCTGCTGTCGGCTGTGGTTTCACTGCTGGATTGTTCAAAGATAGCGTCGTCTTCAGTGCCATCCATCGCGTTGGAAATGCCGCACTTCAGAAAAGACCGCTTAACTAAGACATTAGGAAAGAACTCCCATGCATCTACAATCCACTGTGCTACTACAGAGAGTGAAGGTTTTTTAACACATCCAGTTTTTGTAAGTTCTGTGTCTCCCGATGTAAGCCACGCATTATAGCGTGATCGAATTGATGCTTTAAAAGGCCTATTTATGCAGACATCAAGGGGCTGAAGTTGGGAAGTCATTCCTCCAGGCACAACAACTAGATCAGTTCTGTTTTCAACAATCCTGGTTTTCACCGAGTTAGTTACACACCCCTTGAAGGAATCCAATACAAGCATAGATCGCAGTCGCCCCGCATCTGGTCGTCGAAACCACACTTTTTGAAGCCAGTCCTTTACCAGTTCTTCGGTCATCCAGCCATTTTCTTGAACTCTGAAATGAATTTTTTGAGGAAAAGTCTCTTTATTCGGAAATGTTTTTCTCTTGGAAATAACATACGGTGGTAGATTGTTCCCATCGGCGGTAATAGAAAGCATGAGCGTCATTCGGAACTTCTCGTTTCCTGTTGTTAGGACTTTAACTTGCTTTGCACCAATACTTTCTACAGTGTAATTTGATGGCATGTCAAAATAAAATGGTGTTTGGTCAGCATTCCCAATTTGGCTTAAAACATGGTGGCCTTACTTACTTACTAATACGAGGTACTTGAGAAAACTGTATAGGTTTTCTTCAAAGATAGAGGGCATTCTCTGACATATTGAAGTACGCCGCCTCAGAGAAAATCCTTTTCTTTTCATAAAACAGCAAATCCATCCTCTTGAAGCAGTGAACCTTACACTGGATCCAAGTTCACGATACATTTCTCGTGCTTTTTCCTGAAGAATTACTACAGTAACAGGAAAACGTGATGCACGCTGCTGCTGCACGAAATGATGTAGACGATCGTCAGTCTCGGGAAATCTACCCGTCTTATTAGGTGCTTGAATTAATTTCCGCTGTTTTTTGCCACACGAACACCTGTGTGTTGCCACAGAACGGTACAGGATAGTCTATTCAAAGTATAGTGTCCGTTGTCAGCTACGACCCTTTCCCACCGTTTGGGTAATAAATGGATTCCGGGGTAGAAAAATACACGTTCTTTCGAGACGAACCATTCATCGAGCCATTTTTGGATATCCGCGACAGAAAGGAAGTGCTGCTCTGACAGACCATGTTGTAGCAACCACAACAAATGGAAGTCCGAGGATGCAATGTTCGGTGAATAAGGCGGTTGGGGTAAGAAGTCCCAGCCAAGTGCCGCCAAGAGTTCCTTCACGGATTTGGCGACGTGAGGTCTAGCGATGTGGTGGAGAAGAATAACTTTGTCATGTGAGATCCAGTTTTCCGAGCTTCTGGATAATTCCCATTACCGTTAAACGTTTGTAAACCGTTGACTCATCGATCCTTGGTATTTCAGACAACTCGTGGAGCGTCTGACATGAATATTCGTCCAATAAGGCTTCAAATGCGCCCTCTTCGAACTTTTTCGGCTGCCCAGGGCGCTTTTTGTCCTTCACGTCATATTCGTTGGCTTTGAAGCGTCGGAACCACTCTCTGCATGTTGTTTCCGATAGGACATGTTCCCCATAGGTCTGCACTAGCAAACGATGTCTTTCCGCTGCAGATTTCTTGAGATGAAAGCAGAAGAGTAATGCTTCCCGCAAATGCTCCTTTTTTGGTACGAAACTCGACATCGTGAATGCGATACAAACTCGTGTTCTGTGCCCTCTGATTGCGTGTCACACACTGTTTCGCCCAGACTACGGTGCGTGTGCAAGGGAGGTCACGTGTGGCTTGGGTCACAGCGTACCACCACTGCGCTCTATTGGGCAACAGCGGGACTTAATTCAAGTACCTAATAGGTCCCGAGAACGTCTTTCTTGCTTTGGAGCACTGATTCAGCTTTTCCTTTTGTTTCCTCCAAAGCCTTACATTCACTTCTGAAACTCCATACTCCCTAAAACAAGCGCGATTGCCATTTTTCTCTGTATAGGCAACCACCCGCAGTTTAAACTTTGCTGGATAGTGCTGCCATTTAGAACATATCTCTGGACAGTATACTTCACGGTTAAGTAACAAAATGCAGTGTTTCTTTCAGAGAACAATACTATGAGGCACGCGACTGTCCGTATTTTATATTTTCTCTCGAAGCTTCTCAACGAATGTAGAACAATGGGGAAAGTTGGAGATTGCCGGTGGCTATAGTAACAGTCAGACGCTCAGAGGAAATTCCATCTGCTGGCGCGCCGCACTGACGACACCTAGACAGTCAGGCATTTGTGAGACTCCCGAAGTAGGTATTTGTCACCGATTGTAACGCGCGCCAGGATAAACAGGTTCGATTTTGGAGGGAAAAGGTGCGCGTTAGGTTCGAGTAAATACGGTATACAGGGTGTCAAAGTCAATGACATATTTTAAAAATTAATTAAAAAAACCCTATTCGGAATAGGAATAAAAAATTTGACATCTCGTAAACTTCAATTTTTTTTCGTGTAATTAAGACTTTAATATTTGCATCTTCTGTTGCTCGGAATATATCAAGCCGATATTCAATTTCTGCCCATGTACGTAGCAAAGTGGATTCTGTAACAGATGCAACTGAAGCCACTATGCGAGTTTTCAGTTCATCAACACTTTGGATGCATAAACGTTGTCTTTCCCATATCCCCACAAGAAGTCTAGAGGAGTGATATCTGGAGAGTGGCTTTGAGATGGTCCATCTCGTCCAATCCACCTGGTTGGAAATTCCTTATTTAAAAAAATTTCTCACAATCTTACCCAATGTGGCGGTGTACCACCTTGTTGCCAAATGGTTTTAGGATGCAAATGTGATTTCTTTTTTATTGAAGGTTTAACGACAACCGCGAGCAACTCAGTGGGCTATAAGCAGTCGATCGTCCCTAAGTTATGGCCACTGGTTTCAGGGAAGGGAGAGAACCAGTGCAGTAAGGCAAACACAACTTCCATGCCTCACCGGGATTCGAAGCCGGACCTTTCTCGGACAAATGCTCATATGCTAGCGCTTAGGGCACTGGGCCACCAAGGCTGCTTAAATGGCAAATTTTACGGAAAGCAAAAATTTTAATCATGTTCAAATAAATTTCCTTTGTGTTTGTGCATTCTGCAAAAAAGAAAAGTCCAATCACGCGATAAGTCATTAAGCCACACCACACATTAACTTTAAAACTATCCCGACGATCGATGAAGTGATGTGAATTTTCAGACTCCCAAATCCTGAAATTGTGGCTGTTGACTTTGCCTTAAACATGAAAAGTTGCTTTATCTGTAAAAATAATCTTTCGTAGGAAGTCATAATCGATGCCTCTAGATGATTTAGTATGTCCAGAGCAAAGTTAAAACGGCGTGGCTTGTCGTCCGGCTGTAAAGCTTGCAATATCTGCCCTTTGTAGGCATATATGCGGAGTTTTTGGTGCAAGACTCGATGCACTGTTTAACGAGGAACTGCCGATTCCTTTGCGGAAATTCGTATCGATTTAATAGGGCTACGTGAAAAGGCTTCACGAATGCTTTCGACGTCGCCTTCTACCATGCTTGTTCTTCCACATCTTGGTCTATCAAGGACACTTCCAGTTTCCAGAAACTTCTTGTGACAAGGTAAGATGCTATTACGACTTGGAAGATCTTTTCCAAATTTCAAACGAAAATTTCTTTGCACTTGGGCAACAGAATTCGTTTCGAAAAACCAATCAGGACATATCGTTTTCTCTGCCGGAGTAGACATTTTTTCAACTAACCTTGCGATTGCATCAGTAGCGCCACCTAATGACCTATTTGGGAAACACAAAAAAACAAACTTCTTTAAGGCTGTCTTTGAATGAGTGTTAGGGTTCATCTTCTGCGATAGGTGGCGCAAGAAACACTCCTTGGGCGTGGTTTTTACGTCTTGAGTGACTGTCCCAGAAGTTGGCGTCAGGGAATCGCTGCAGACCTCATCATATTCAGAATGGAAGCGGTCTCTCGTTGGCTCCACAATGAAAAGACAAAATACGCGCTGTTACGTTTTAACCGATGACGTTATTTGGGAGCCGAGCCCAGTAAGTAGGCGGGGTTTCTATAGCTGAAATTCAGAGGTTCTCTGCTAATGTACACATTTTCTCTTTAAAAAAGGAACATACAGTAGGATTTAAGATGATCTATAGAAGACAAGATTCCAATCTCACTTTTGCCCCTATTCATTGATTTCTATTTGGCTCAGATAATTAGAAAAATCAGACAGAAATAAGAGATTTCGTTGGTTCCAGACAGAAACACTGTTATGCTAACTTATCGCACCATCTAACGCCAAATTGGAATGCTTTCGAGACAGATAAATTGAATTAAAAAAATTAACATTTTTTCGGAATAACAATTGTGGCATGTATTTGCCATGGGCTGCTTTTATTTGTGCTCAAAATTTCAAACATTACAAAGCTACGAGCAAATGTTTACAAAATGGTAGAAGATGAACCCTCATTAAGTCTACGAGACATTGTGTACAAAAAAGGGTTGAAGATGAACCCTAATGCTGAAACAAAGACAATCTTAAGTACAGATAAGTTAACAAAATCTACAAAAATTATGTCCATATCCCTAACAGTTTTTAAAAATAAATTTTTAAAATGTGTCAGTGATTTTTGAGACATCCTTAATAAAAATGAATGAATATGCGGCTGCGATATAAAAATGCTGTACTTTGCTTCCCGAATTTATGACATTTTGCCTACAAAATTCAGAAGCATGACGTGTCTTCTGTACACAATAATAATGTACAGATTTTGACTGTACTTGGTAGGGCAAATATAAGATCTCAACTAGATTCTATTAGTTATAGGTGATAAATTCAACGGTAAAACGGAAAACAAAAAAATCGACTTGTGTTGTCACGTCTTATAAACTGTATTCATTTTTGTTGCGCATTTCCATGGGCGTACTGATAATCCCTGCAACCCACGCAGGGGGGGTTGCAGGGATCTCAAAGTCAGTTCTCTCCAGCCGTGACATTTTTACTCAATCCCACAGTGCGATATGATCGCGGTCAGCTGCAGGCTTGTTTTTATACCGTTTGCAACTGTACCGCGCATTTTAACAGCGCAGCGGATCCATTCATTTGTTTTTGAAGGGGTGTCCGGTGACTTTTGTCAATATTGTGTATATATTCAGTGTCGTATATTCAAGGCTAGCTGCGAAGCCCAGAGAATGCAAAAATAAAAGTCATAGATATACACAAAGAAAAGTCAGTTATCTATGGTATTACGATATGCCGATGCTTTCGCTGCGGAAAAAACACATGTGCGGATTCACTTCTTTTGACTAAGAGAATCGGTCTGGCGAACAAGGACTAACGAGGCTCTTAGTGGAGGGATGGTGTCATCGTGACGCAACCATCTCTACCAGTCTTCGCTGTGTGATTCGAAGACCTTCCGTGCGATAACCAGCTGGTGTTTCCATAACAACATGAAGGAGCGGGTGAAGAGTGTGTGAGCCATTGCGTTGGGCAAGGGTTCGCTCAAAAAGAGAGAAGACTTTGTCTTAGGACTACCCGTTCGTCACCCTCATGCTTCCGCCCATAATAGCACATGTTTCGCGAGAATTGTTTCAGTTGTGTGAAGTGTCAGTGAATTAAAATCATATTTTTAATTCGTGGCTTTACTGAATTTCAACTGTTTTGATAAAATTTTTGAAAGCTTTCCTAAGCATCTTCTGTCAGAAATTAAAGAACCTTATGCATGGAATATTGATAGAGTTCGACTCAAAAATGAACTAAAGGTGTTTTATTTCTTTGATGAATACAAAAAGAAATCACTAAGAAATATTACTTCTTACATAAAATTGAATAAATTGGAGATTGTGTTTAGTGAGGTGTGCAGATTAGCAGAGCTGATATTAAAGTTTCCATCAACAACTTCCGAAATAAGTTTTTCTGCTTTAAAAAGAATCAAGACATATTTTAGAGCCGCACAAGGACACGTACACTTGAGAAACTTGATTTTTTTGTCAAAAGAGAAAAACTTTCTTTATAAATATAAACAAGTTAGTAAAATCATGCAATGCATTGATTATAATACGCTTTCAAACATACCAGGAATCATTACTCAAGGTATGAGGATAATGGCTGTGGAATAAATCTCGGTCCTGTGCCCTGACCTTCGATCCCATTTCGATGTTATTCAACAGAACCGGTTCAGTATATCTCCAAAATAGAATGATAAAGTTTTGTCGCAATAGAAGCATTTTTACGTAAGTTATGAAGCATAAGGGCTATGGAATAAATCCCGCTCCTGTGATCTAAACCTTTGACCCCACTTTGCCCATTTTCAAATGGGTTTGTTCCCAGGTGGTCTCCTACCTAATTCTAAACTTTCATCGAAATCGAACCTTTTTTACGTCAGTTATGAGGCATAAGAGCAGTGGAATGGATCCCGCTCCTATGCCCTGACCTTTGACCCCATTTCGTTCACTTTCAATAGGGTTCCTTCTCAGGTGGTCTCCTACAACATACTAAAATTTCATCGAAATCGAGCGATTATTACGTGAGTTATAGTGCGGACGGGCATACGCACCCAACGCGTGACGTAATGAGGCAGATGTGAATCGCGACCGTCTGCTCGAAAGAGTGTGACGTCATAAAGCTTTAATATGATCCACACACAACGCGTGACGCAATGAGTCAGATGGCGTGACCGCGCGCCAACATCTAATTCGCGAGCTTGTGACGTCATAAGATTTCTAAGCATGGGTTACATTAATGGAACGACGCCATGACACTGAAAACGTGGTAATTCGAGGTGGTTATTTAACTCACTTAACGAATTTTCCAAAAGTCAAGATCAAGCTAAATCGATTTCTAGTACCGGAAAACGGTAGGTTAACGACTTTCATCAAAATCCTTAGAGCCGTTTTCAAAATAAAATTTTCATAGATACAAGAATTGCTCCTTTAAGGTGGACGTCAAGTAATTTTGCTTCCTATACTTCCAATGGAAACATTTCTGTACTCATTTTCTTCACAATTAATGCGTTCCCAAGGATGAAAATTTGAACATCGATTAAAATAGCTTCATTTTATAACTTGGGATACTTAATATTTTCTAAAACATAGCCATAATTTTACAATCCAACATTTATTTGTCTACTGACGCCATCAAAGTACAAGTTGCGCCATCTTTTTTCTGGTTTCAACACCACCAAAGGAAACGTTATTGTTTTTAAATATAATTATGATTATGTTTTAGAAAACGTTAAGTATTCCAAGTTATAATATGAAGTTATTTTAATCGATGTTCAAATTTCCATCCTTATGAACACACTAATTGTGAAGGAAATGGGTAGAAAAGTTTTTCCATTGGAAATATAGGAAGCAAAATTACTTGACGTCCACCTTAATAGCATGGTATAAGGGCGGTGGAATGGACCTGATCCCATGCCCTGACCTTTGACCCCATTTGTTCCATTTTCAATAAGGACCTTTTTTACTTATTTTTTTTTATTTCATCGAAATCGAAACATTTTTACGCAAGTTATGACGCATAAGGGCAATGGAATGCATCCCGCTCCTATGTCCTGGCCTTTAATCCCACTTCACCCATTTTCAATAGAGTTCGTCCCCAGGCGGTCCCCTACCACATACTAAAATTTCATTGAAATCGAACCATATTTACGCAAGTTATGAGGCATAAAGGCAATGGAATGGATCCCACTCCTATGTCGTGACCTTTAACCCCATTTGTCCCATTTTTATTAGGGTTCGTCCCCAGTGGTCCCCTACCACATAATAAAATTTCATCGAAATCGAACCATTTTTACGTGAGTTATCGTGCCGACAGACGGACGGAAAAAGCTGGAGCATATACGCTTCTTCAACCTACGGTTGGAAAGGGTAAGAAAGTACTAGGAAGAAACTATGAAAACGTAACACTCAAGTTCACAAAAGGAAAGAAGAATGGAGTTCATGTACAAATAAACTATTCAATACGTAAAGTGTTAAATCTTCATAAGTATTTGGTATTACGTTAGCAATAGAATGTACCTAAAATTTAGGGAAAAAAATTACCTCTATTACTTAATAACTGAAAAACAAACTTCACAATTGAAAAAAACAATATTGGAGGAGGGGGCTGGTGATATAGCTTAAGTCTCGGATCCAAGATACGCCACTGAAAACTTCGTATTATTACTGAATTGAAATTTTTGTTTTTTGTTTGTAAAAATACTCCGCGTGAAATTCACGCTAAGTTACCTCTTCATGTTGGGTGTGAGGCGGCTGTATGAGAACACGGTGAAGCGATACGGGTTACAACTTTCGGAACTACGTGAAAGCTTCAATAATGCATCAAAAATAAGTGCTAGTTTCTCTTCAACACTACCACAGTTTTTTGTTGTTGTTGTTTTAATTCTATGCATTTTATGTATCACATCCGCTTTTCCTTTAGTCATTTTTTAACAATCCCCTCATTATCATAATTTTTTTTTATTTATTTAGGAAAATGATTCAGGACTATTTGGAGCAAATCTTTATCCGTGACCAATTTGAACTCTGTTAGTCATGGTCGTCTACTCCGAGCAACTTAGTAATTACTTCATTACGTTTATACGAACGTCTCGGTTCATCAGCTTATCAGCATGCATATGTAGCTTCGAATTTTTCAACTTCAACTACTTCTGTTACAAAAAGGGAGGAAAAATGCTAAGCGTATTATTCCTTTTCTCTTAAAATAAAAAAGAGGATTTTACAAACAATTGGAACCGTTTCTTCATACATTGCAAGTCTTTGCATTGTTACAACAATTAAGATATTTAAAAAAAAAAAAAAGACTCGCATTCACCCAGGTACGTCACCTTTTTTTGTTTGAAGATTATGAAGGTAAAACACAATCGCAGGTCAGACAGACTTGGAAAACTTTTCTGTGGCAGAAGATCCTTTGTTTCCTTATTTGACAAACGTATTGTTCGGTGTCGTAAGTCCATTGTAATTTGTTTTTCAGTTTCATCTGTGAACAATGGTCAAGCGGAATAACACTAATCTGTCATCTTGTGTCACAACTAAACTCAAAGGACACCCACGTGTAACTTTCTAGCACGTGCTGGACTCCACAGGGTTCTACAATACGAATTTTCTTTTTTCCATCTTTTGTATTGTCATCTGGGGAGGAGAAAGGCAATCTGTGTTAAACAACAAACTATATCCATCCACTAATACAGATGCAAATTTCGCCATGTATTTTCGTTCCTTTTGTTAATTTACTGCACCAGTGAACAATTTCTCTGTACGGCAAAGTTAAAATAAAGAAAAATGAAATCTATATCAATAAAGTTAACCCCCTGTCAGTCTGCCTGTTGGTCACCTACAGAGGAAACTACTGAACTTGGAGACTTAAAATTTGGCATGCACACTGCAGTTACGTGGGCTTGATGCATTTCGGAGTCTTTTTTTTTTTTTTTTTTTTTTTACGCTTTCCAACCGTATATGCTCCAGCTTTGTCCGTCTCTCTGTCTGCCCGTCCGCACGATAACTCGCGTAATAATAGTTCGATTTCGATGAAATTTTAGCATATGGTAAGGGACTACCTGGGGACGAACCCTAGGGAAAATCGGCGAAATGGGGTAAAAGGTCAGGACATAGGAGCGGAATCCATTCCATTACCCTTATGCGTCATAACTTGCGCAAAAATGGTTCGATTTCGGTGAAAGTTTAGGGTGTGGTAGGGGCTACCTGAGGACGCATCCTATTGAAAATGGGCGAAATGCGGTCGAAGGTCATGACATAGGAGCGGGATCCATTCCATTGCCCTTATGTGTCATAACTTGCGTAAAAATGGTTCGATTTCGACGAAAGTTTAGTATGTGGTAGGGGACTACCTGTGGACGAACTCTATTGAAAATGGACGAAATGCGGTCAAAGATCAGGTCATAGGAGCGGGATTCATTCCATCGCCCTTATGCTTCATAACTTACGTAAAAATGCTTCGATTGAGACAAAACTTTAGTATGTTGTAACGGAAGTACACTTAACCGGCTCTGTTGAATATCATCGATATGGGGTCAAAGGTCAGGACATAGGACCGAGATTTATTTTTACAGCCATTATTCTTATAACTTGAGTAATGATTTCTGGTATGTTGGAATGCGTATCATTGCATGATTTTACTAACTTGTTTTTATATATACGAATTTACTGATTTTATAACGTAATTGTTTTTTCGCTGTAACTGTTTTTAAATGTTTTTTCGCTGTTCTTACGTCAATAATTACGTTATGTGTGCTAAAGTCAATGTAATATTAGAAGGTACACATACACATTACAAGAAAGAGGTCAATTGTAGTACTTACAAATACGTTTATCCGCCCCTGTGGCTCAGTTGTCTAAGCGATGGCTTCTGATCATTCGTCCGAAAGGGGTCCGTGTTCGAATCCCGGTGAGGCATGTATGTTGTGTTTGCCTTACGGCACTGGCTCTCTCCCTTCCCTGGAACCAGTGACCATAAATTAGGGACGGGCGACAGCTTATAGCACATTGAGTTGCTCACGGTGGTCGTTATACCTCCAATAAAAAAAAAAGTTTATTTTTCTTGCATGGTTTGTACTCCACACTCACATCCTGTTTATTGGCGTACTCAATACAGTATCACTGATTTAACATCCAAACACAGTATAACAGCACGTCTATCGTCAATAACATCAATCCCCTTAAACAACCTCTGCATTGCCTTTTTATCGATCGTTCTTCTCCTGCCGCATATACGTCACTTGTTCCGGCCTCAGTGTGTTGCCAACATCATTCTCGTTTGAGGGAAAAGACATAACGTTAAGATTTGAAAACGTCTGACAGAACGAACTCAAATTTACATAGAA
This sequence comes from Macrothele yani, assembly GCA_039090855.1. NCBI lineage: Eukaryota > Metazoa > Arthropoda > Arachnida > Araneae > Macrothelidae > Macrothele > Macrothele yani. Next base: position 140,392,354 of record CM077013.1, on the reverse strand, counting down.
AAAGAAACTCAAAAGGAAAGTTTAAATAGAATATACGTTACAATTTTTAATTAATTTATTACTTTTTAAAGCATTTAAAAATTGTTGAAATCTGTTCGTTCCGTGAACTGACGCAAGAGTAGGTAATTTCATTGTTACGCAACAATATTTTACTCCACTATCGCCGAACATTATTTCATTACGTTTTACATAAACGTAACAATATATCATTGCAATCTGGCGTACTAGAACCTGATGCTAAATGTAATAAAAGCCATAACAAAAATGCGTTTTTTAATTGACGTGACAACTTACTTGTGCCAAACTTTCGCACATTTACGGGTGGCTTAATCGAGGCAGACTTATACTGTAAACCTATGAGGGAGAATAGGAACGACGATATTAATAGGTTGCGCTGAAATTTTTGGGGTGTACTTCCGAAATCTGACACGTGCCATTTCTCCGTACACTGTTAAAAATTTTGTGATATGTTGCACCAAAAACTGGTGATAACCAGCTGTACCACTTTTTTAGAAAAAGATACACCATTCTGTGGTGCAAAAATAACCAACCCAAAACATGGTGCAACCTTGTACCATAACGTGGTAAAAAGTTGAACCACGTTGGTGGAATTTGTTAGCAAAACACGTTGGTGTATCTTTTCTCAAAAGCGGTGCAGCTGGTGTAGCACCAGTTTTTGGTACAACCTACCACAAATTTTTTAACAGTGTAGTTGCAGGCGGGTTTGTTTACGTGTTTTAGTCCACGACTTTCCGTGTGTTACAACGCACTATAAGAAATTCCAAGATATTTCTGCGGGAAGATATTGATTAAGCTTCTTGAATCTTTGTTTCGAATTCGACGTAACGAGCACGATTAACAATTTACAATTTGATCTTGATGTCTACTGTGTTAGACTTCCGAAGTGCGTCCTTCTCCCACAATTAAAAAAGAAAATGTAAACAAAGCGCGGGAAATTCGCCGGCCTTTGTTTACGTTTCTCAGACCGCGGCACTCATTGTGTTACTACGCACTCTACATACAGCTCCACGCTTTTTTACGGGAAGATCTGAGCCCATTTAAGAGGGAGCTAAGGGGGCTGTAGCCCCGGGTCCCGCATTTTCAAAGGGTCTCAAAATTATGCAGGGTGCTTGAAGAATTGACAGAGTTCTATAGGTTTTTCTTTTTTTTTTGTTGTTGTTGTTGTTGATTTGTTTTGTTTTGCAGATAGCACAGCGAAAACTATAAGAAACTGCCTTTTGAAGAAATTTTCCATTTCTTTCCACTTTTTTAGGAGGAGTCCACAAAAAGTATAGTAGCCCTCGGCCTATCCTGAAATCTTTCAAAAGCATCGCAGAAATTTTTTGTACACATCTGTAATTGGGGGAAATTTTCATGCATTAAGAATTCGTTTGAGTCATGATATTTGGATCACATTTTTTTTTTTTTTTTTTTTTTGATTGGATTTTTAACGACCACCGTGAGCAACTCAATGGGCTATAAGCAGTCGCCCGTCCCTAATTTAGGGTCACTGGTTCCAGGGAAGGGAGAGAGCCAGTACCGTAAGACAAACACAACATCCATGCCTCACCGGGATTCGAACCCGGACCCCGTTCGGACGAATGATCAGAGGCCATCGCTTAGACCACTGCGCCACCGGGGCGGCCACATTATTTTGTCCACTACTTTTATATAATTTCAACAAGCTGAACCCTGAGGTGATGGGGAATAAAACAGAAACGAACTGGTATTCATTTTTCAGCCATGCATTTTTACATATTTTTTTTTTTTTTTTTTTTTTTGGTTAACACTGATTCTTCTTCTTCTTCTTTTTTTTTTTTTTTTTTTTGGTTAACACTGATTCTTCTTCTTTTTTTTTTTTTTTTTTTTGGAGGTTAAACGACCACCGTGAGCAACTCAATGGGCTATAAGCAGTCGCCCGTCCCTAATTTAGGGTCACTGGTTCCAGCGAAGGGAGAGAGCTAGTGCCATACGACAAACACAACATCCATGCCTCACCGGGATTCGAACCCGGACCCCTTTTGGACGAATGCACAGACGATATCGCTTAGACCACTGCGCCACTGGGGTGGCCTAACAGTGATTCATCCATGAAGAATCATGAACACACTTCAATATGGCTGGTATATTGTAATGGCTTCCTCAGCATAATTTGGGAATGTTTTCTCCTGGATATTTTTATTCGGCCACCCATAGTGAAATCCTAGATGGGCCATTAATACTGGGTTCCAAATACTGTCCACCCCCTCACCCCCCTTCTTAAATATAGTCTGGGAAGATTGTTATTAGGTTTCTTCAACCATTATTACAATGGTTGAAGAAACCTAATTATTGACATAACGCGTGCTATTTACAATTAGGAATTTGATCTTTCTGTTTACCGCGTTAGATCCTTCCATCCCATTTGTCTGCAGATTTATTTAAGTTTCAGGCCACGGATCTCCGCGCGTGTTACTGCTCGCTATAAATTTCCAAGTTATTTTGACGGGAAGATTTTGAAAAAGTTTCTTCAATCATGATTTCGAATTCGACTTAACCCGCACAATTTACAATTTAAAATTTGATTTTGTTGTTCACTCTGTTTGACTACCAAAAATGTCGAGTGTATCCTTCCGCCGCACATAAACGTGCGTTTCACACCGCTGCTTACCATGTGTTACTATGTGCTATGAATAGTTCCATTATTTAAAAAATAGCAGTTCCGCGTTTTTTTAGAGAGGCAGTATATTTTAATGAAATGTAAATTGAATGTATGAAATGAAATGAGAGGAAATTGTGAATTTTCTGCCGTTTCATTTTTTCAAAGCTTAATATTGTTATTCTTCCGTTTGCGCATTGTCCCACATCATCTTAAGATTTCATTTATTTTGTTGTAATACAATCTGATCACCTCCTTATACTCTACAATGGAGCACGACTGACTATTAATAAACTCATGTTAGATGTCATCGGAGCTACTATTATGATTGGTCCTGCAAGAGACCATTATTTTATTCCACGCATTCTAATCGTCTTATCTGACCTTCCATTTTAGTTTAAACTTCTACAGTTTCCTGTTGTTCTCAGGTTTGACATGATATCAACAAGACACAGGTTCAAAAGTTAAAAGTTGTTGGACTCAACTTGAAAAATTCATACTTTTCCGATGGCCATCTCTGTGTTGGCTGCTCCCGAGTTGGTAAAAATAAAAATCTCTTAATCTTGGACCCAAATAAAAGAACACCAAACGTCGTTGACCCAGAGGCTGTTCAAGGATAAACTTACTTTGCGCTTTGAAACAACTGTACATTACGATGATCACACCACCACAGAAAAATGTAGATGTTTAAAATGTTTCAAATTTCCCACATTCACAATCAATAAAGTCTGCTGGTTTAAGCCAGTTGTGCCGGCACAAATACAGATTTTGTTGGGTTTTTTTTTTTTAATTTTTTTTTTTTTTTGTCTTTTCCTTTTCATGTTTCCTATACATAATTCTAAGAAAACTCGAAAAACGCTGGGACAGAAGCTGATTCATGCATTTTTTGTTTGTTTGTTTGTTTGTTAAACGTTTGCAACGGCGGTTACCGCAGCTAGCTCAAAATGAGAAGGGGAGGGGGGAGACAACTCCCAAATAGCATGAAAAAATTATTTATTCATTTTTTGGTTTACTATTCTAGTTTCTTTCTACAGATTCACGCAATGGCATCGAGGAATTAGCGATGCCGAGTTTCTGTTCCATCTTTAATTGCCAATTCCCCTTTCTCGGTGCTCGGAGGTAGCATCTTCTTACCGTGGTCAACATCCGAACATCCCTTCCCCACTCAAAAACCAACAGCCCTCACATTCCCTCCAACAAATAGCTTTTCTCCCACACATGTATCGGAAAACCACTTCTACTGACAGCAAAACAATGAACTCGAAGAAGCTGAAAGCTCTCTCTCTCACACACACACGAATATTTCTCTTTAGCACTGTTTCACATCGCCTAGAGGGATAAATTTAGCTAAAGCGTTCCCACTTTAACACTTCTTTGTAGGCAGTTAACCACTGGAAGATTTTAACAGCAGCATAGCATCTCATAGTCACTTAACAAGTGACGAACAGTGCGCACCTGCGCCTCCGCCTCTCTGCTTTTTTTTTAATGTTCTTTTATATTTTACGTCCCTAAAGAAATTCTGAAACAAACAAAAAAACAAAAAAGGAAGAAGAAGAATCTCTCTCTTCTCTGATCCTTAGCGCCAACAAGTCGGGTGCCCATGTGGCAGAGAATCATTGGCGAACTTGTTCCTACTAATTCACTCGAAGTAATTTTTTTATTTGGTATTCAAAGACCACCGTGAGAAACTCAGTGGGCTGTAAGCAGTCACCCCTCCCTCGTTTGGGGACACTAGTTCCAGCGAAGGGAGAGAGCCAGTGCTGTAAGATTAACACAACATCCACGCCTCACCGGGATTCAAAAATGGGTCTATCTTATATGATGGTCAGACGCCAGCGCTTGGGCCACTGCACAACCCGGTAGGCTAATTTCTCTCAAGTTATCTATCATTAATGCTGTGTCATTTCAATCTTGCTTTTTTTAAAAAAAACGTGCAATATACGAATAAATAAGGTAAACTGCTTATTGTTATAATGAAATACAATTTTTTTATTGGACGTTTAACGACCACCGTGAGCAACACAGATGGGCTATAAGCAGTCGCCCGTCCCTAATTTAGGGTCACTGGTTCCAGGAAGGGAGAGAGCCAGCACCGTAAGACAAACACAACATCCATGCCTCACCGGGATTCGAACACGGACCCCTTTCGGACGAGTGATCAGAGTCCATCGCTTAGACCACTGCGCCACCGGGGCGGCCAAAAGAAATGTTCATAAACCACCAAAAATAAATGCTCAGAGATTCAACGACGTTCATTCTCCAGGAAAAGATGGGTCTTGCATGCTTTGCAGGGGATCTGAACCCCATCTAGCCCAGTGCTAGCTACGGCCCTAATTGTAACACTCCGATGAGCCATTATGGCCACCCCCAGCCTAGAGAAATGAGCGCGCCTGGAGACCGAACGGGGACGCAGGTGAAGTTCACAGAGCAGTCAGTATATATACAACCAGTGGACCAGCTTTCTGTTAGTAGAGTGTTCGGAGTCAGAATAGGAAAAGCTACAGATTTATCGGAGTTTAATAAATTACAAATTGTGATGACACGGCGACTCGGAACTACGATCTCGGAAACGAAGAGGCTTGCGGGTTGTTCACGTGCCGCTGTGATGAAACGTATCAAAAGTGGTGCACAGATGGCCAAACGACGAGCCGTCGTCTAGCCGTGTGTCGTCCGCAGCTCATTGATGAGAGAGGGGAGCGGAGACTGTCGCGCATTGTTCACAGTGACAATAATGGCCACAGTGTGACAAATCACCCGCCGCCACAACAGTGGTGATCAGGGCAATGTGTCACAGCACACGGTTCATCGCAGCCTTCTGCGCATAAGCCTGCTTAACCAAAGACCCAGCCGGGTTCCCATGCTCACTGCACGTCATTGCCAACACAGTTCATCTCAGCCTTCTGGGCATGGGTCTGCTTAACCAAAGACCCAGTCGGGTTCCCATGCTCACTGCACGTCATTGCCAACACAGTTCATCTCAGCCTTCTGGGCATGGGTCTGCTTAACCAAAGACCCAGCCGGGTTCCCATGCTCACTGCACGTCATTGCCAACACAGTTCATCTCAGCCTTCTGGTCATGGGTCTGCTTAACCAAAGACCCAGTCGGGTTCCCATGCTCACTGCACGTCATTGCCAACACAGTTCATCTCAGCCTTCTGGGAATGGGCCTGCTTAACCAAAGACCCAGCCGGGTTCCCATGCTCACTGCACGTCATTGCCAACACAGTTCATCTCAGCCTTCTGGGCATGGGCCTGCTTAACCAAAGACCCAGCCGGGTTCCCATGCTCACTCCACGTCATTGCCAACACAGTTCATCTCAGCCTTCTGGTCATGGGACTGCTTAACCAAAGACCCAGCCGGGTTCCCATGCTCACTGCACGTCATTGCCAACACAGTTCATCTCAGCCTTCTGGGCATGGGCCTACTTAACCAAAGACCCAGCCGGGTTCCCATGCTCACTGCACGTCATTGCGAACACAGTTCATTTCAGCCTTCTGGGCATGGGCCTGCTTAACCAAAGACCCAGCCGGGTTCCCATGCTCATTACACGTCATCCTCGACAACGCATGGAATGGGCCCAAGATCGTCGAGAGCGGACAGTGGAGGATTGGAAGAAAGTGGTCTGGTCTGACGAATCAAGATTCCTGGTGCATCACGTAGACGACCGAGAGTGGAAACGCTGATTACCAGCGGAGGTTATGGCACCTGCATGCACTGTTGGGCAGAAATAGGGGGCGGCGGCGGTGTTATGCTGATGTTTTCTTGGGACACTTTAGGCCCCATTATCCCAACAGCAGAACCCCTGACAACTGTCAGGTATCTGAACTTCGTTGAGGACCAAGTTCACCCATTCATAGCAACTGTGTTCCCTGCTGGTGATGGCTATTACCAACAGGAAAATACGGCATGCTACACTGCCAGAATCGTCAAGGAGTGGTTCGAGGAATATGCTGGTGACTTTCTGTTAATGCCCTGGCCTCCAAATTCACTTGACATGAACCCAATCGAACATTTGTGTTTCGACTTGGAGAAGCGGGTTCGCGCTATGTCACCACCACCCCGAAATGCACTGGAACTGGAGGACCTGCTGTTGACATCATGGTGCCAGATACCCCAGGATACCTATCGCCACCTCATCGAATCGATGCCTCGCTGAGTGGCCGCTGTTTTGCGGGCTAAACGGGGTCCAGCAGCTTATTAGGTAGGTGGTACAAGGTAAGGGCTCATCGGTGTATACTGTGCTCCATATGCAACAGAAAATTTTATTATTTTTTTCTACTGTTAATTTCCGCTTTTTCAGTTGGAAATTTCCAACGTTCTTCCTATTTTTACGGCAAACACACGTTTCCAGATGTTAAAACAAAACCTGATCAATCAGAATTAGTGCTGTCACGAAAATCTATGTAATGTCTACCAGGAATAGAAAGGGCGTGCTCAGATTTCCAGGGGAGGGCAAGTCTCCCCCCCCCTTTGTTTTCACCCAATATAGGTGCCTATGCGTCCTTCTCGCATTCGTTAAAACAGAAACTGGAAATTAAAAGATTGGGTAGACCTACGCCATATCTTAAATTACAGCAAGAATTTAAAGATAAAAATACTGAGCGAAAATAGAAGTTCAGTTCCGAAATATACCGTATTTATTCGAATCTAACGCGCATTTTACTTCTCAGCTGTGAAATTGCGTATTTTGTATTAATACTCGTATACCAAGACGCAAGAAAACTTTGAAGAAATACAAACTTATGCAACTTACGAAATATGGTAATTCTTGAATTTATATAAACTATACGAAACCCGTCGGAATCGACAGCTAGTTTTTTTTTTTTTTTTTTTTTTCAAAAGAATAAACTTATATGAAACGACTAATGTGAACTTTATTTAATTGACAAATTCATTCAACCACTTCAGTAAAGACAATAGTCCAGGTTCGTGATTTTTCTTTCTTTTTTTGACTGAAGGTTTAACGACCGCCGTGAGCAACTCAATAGGCTATAAGCAGTCGCCCGTCCTTAATTTAGGGTCAGTAGTTCCAGGGAAAGGAGAGAGCCATTGCCGTAAGACAAACACAACATTCTTGCCTCAGCGGGTTTTGAACCCGGACCCTTCACGAACGAATCATCATACGCCAGCGCTTAGACCACTGCGCCACCGTGGCGGCCAGGTTCGTGATGAGCATCATGACTGCACTCTTTTGCAGTAGTAAAATGTGAGGCCGAAGGCCGCTCATCTCGATGGTGTACAAAAATTCACTCTCATCTTCAGTCACAACTGTGTTTGTAAATGTTGTTGGAATGAGATTCGCATCGCGAATACTCTTCACCCGTCGGAATCGACGGTTAGTTTTTTTTTTTTTTTTTTTTTTGGTTTTTTGGGTTTTTTTTTTTTTTTTTGAAAAGAATAAACTCATATGAAACAACAAATGTAAAACTTTATTTGATTGACAAATTCATTCAACCACTTCAGTAAAGACAATAGTCCATTTTTTTTTGACTGAAGGTTTAACGACCACCGTGAGCAACTCAATGGACTATAAGCAGTCGCCCGTAATATTTTCACTAACAATGGTCAACGGAATGTTTATTTACAGTTTTACAAAATGGGAAACGTCTTACCTACGTGAACGAACTGTATCGAATAAATATTGTATTGTGTATATACGTCACATAGTCCAACGGCATAACGCAAGCAGGTCTTCGAGAGTGTTCGCTGTTCCGATTAGAAGAACTTTGTTAGGAATGCCTGCTGGCGTTGCTTTGCGCAACGGTTCGCTCAGAAAAGAAAAGACTTCGGATTTTGGACTATCTCAGTCCCTCCATGCTCCGCCTTCAACAGCACGTGAGTAAACAGCACGCTTCTCCCATAGACTTTACATGGGAACTTTGCCGCCCTACAACCTCCGAACCGTTGTCCCAATCTCATTTTTCTCTTCGACTGGCACTTCTACATGGTAAGATCTTTATTTTGATACCTCAACCATATCTTTACGTTCAGTCGTTTTCTCAAAGTAGGACTCACAGTAAAAAACCTTATAGAATTAATATATAGATTCCACATTATTCCAAATTATGCATCGTTCACAGACATCTCTCTATCTACATCCTCAGATATTTCACTGCACGAATCTTCATTGCTGCTGTCGGCTGTGGTTTCACTGCTGGATTGTTCAAAGATAGCGTCGTCTTCAGTGCCATCCATCGCGTTGGAAATGCCGCACTTCAGAAAAGACCGCTTAACTAAGACATTAGGAAAGAACTCCCATGCATCTACAATCCACTGTGCTACTACAGAGAGTGAAGGTTTTTTAACACATCCAGTTTTTGTAAGTTCTGTGTCTCCCGATGTAAGCCACGCATTATAGCGTGATCGAATTGATGCTTTAAAAGGCCTATTTATGCAGACATCAAGGGGCTGAAGTTGGGAAGTCATTCCTCCAGGCACAACAACTAGATCAGTTCTGTTTTCAACAATCCTGGTTTTCACCGAGTTAGTTACACACCCCTTGAAGGAATCCAATACAAGCATAGATCGCAGTCGCCCCGCATCTGGTCGTCGAAACCACACTTTTTGAAGCCAGTCCTTTACCAGTTCTTCGGTCATCCAGCCATTTTCTTGAACTCTGAAATGAATTTTTTGAGGAAAAGTCTCTTTATTCGGAAATGTTTTTCTCTTGGAAATAACATACGGTGGTAGATTGTTCCCATCGGCGGTAATAGAAAGCATGAGCGTCATTCGGAACTTCTCGTTTCCTGTTGTTAGGACTTTAACTTGCTTTGCACCAATACTTTCTACAGTGTAATTTGATGGCATGTCAAAATAAAATGGTGTTTGGTCAGCATTCCCAATTTGGCTTAAAACATGGTGGCCTTACTTACTTACTAATACGAGGTACTTGAGAAAACTGTATAGGTTTTCTTCAAAGATAGAGGGCATTCTCTGACATATTGAAGTACGCCGCCTCAGAGAAAATCCTTTTCTTTTCATAAAACAGCAAATCCATCCTCTTGAAGCAGTGAACCTTACACTGGATCCAAGTTCACGATACATTTCTCGTGCTTTTTCCTGAAGAATTACTACAGTAACAGGAAAACGTGATGCACGCTGCTGCTGCACGAAATGATGTAGACGATCGTCAGTCTCGGGAAATCTACCCGTCTTATTAGGTGCTTGAATTAATTTCCGCTGTTTTTTGCCACACGAACACCTGTGTGTTGCCACAGAACGGTACAGGATAGTCTATTCAAAGTATAGTGTCCGTTGTCAGCTACGACCCTTTCCCACCGTTTGGGTAATAAATGGATTCCGGGGTAGAAAAATACACGTTCTTTCGAGACGAACCATTCATCGAGCCATTTTTGGATATCCGCGACAGAAAGGAAGTGCTGCTCTGACAGACCATGTTGTAGCAACCACAACAAATGGAAGTCCGAGGATGCAATGTTCGGTGAATAAGGCGGTTGGGGTAAGAAGTCCCAGCCAAGTGCCGCCAAGAGTTCCTTCACGGATTTGGCGACGTGAGGTCTAGCGATGTGGTGGAGAAGAATAACTTTGTCATGTGAGATCCAGTTTTCCGAGCTTCTGGATAATTCCCATTACCGTTAAACGTTTGTAAACCGTTGACTCATCGATCCTTGGTATTTCAGACAACTCGTGGAGCGTCTGACATGAATATTCGTCCAATAAGGCTTCAAATGCGCCCTCTTCGAACTTTTTCGGCTGCCCAGGGCGCTTTTTGTCCTTCACGTCATATTCGTTGGCTTTGAAGCGTCGGAACCACTCTCTGCATGTTGTTTCCGATAGGACATGTTCCCCATAGGTCTGCACTAGCAAACGATGTCTTTCCGCTGCAGATTTCTTGAGATGAAAGCAGAAGAGTAATGCTTCCCGCAAATGCTCCTTTTTTGGTACGAAACTCGACATCGTGAATGCGATACAAACTCGTGTTCTGTGCCCTCTGATTGCGTGTCACACACTGTTTCGCCCAGACTACGGTGCGTGTGCAAGGGAGGTCACGTGTGGCTTGGGTCACAGCGTACCACCACTGCGCTCTATTGGGCAACAGCGGGACTTAATTCAAGTACCTAATAGGTCCCGAGAACGTCTTTCTTGCTTTGGAGCACTGATTCAGCTTTTCCTTTTGTTTCCTCCAAAGCCTTACATTCACTTCTGAAACTCCATACTCCCTAAAACAAGCGCGATTGCCATTTTTCTCTGTATAGGCAACCACCCGCAGTTTAAACTTTGCTGGATAGTGCTGCCATTTAGAACATATCTCTGGACAGTATACTTCACGGTTAAGTAACAAAATGCAGTGTTTCTTTCAGAGAACAATACTATGAGGCACGCGACTGTCCGTATTTTATATTTTCTCTCGAAGCTTCTCAACGAATGTAGAACAATGGGGAAAGTTGGAGATTGCCGGTGGCTATAGTAACAGTCAGACGCTCAGAGGAAATTCCATCTGCTGGCGCGCCGCACTGACGACACCTAGACAGTCAGGCATTTGTGAGACTCCCGAAGTAGGTATTTGTCACCGATTGTAACGCGCGCCAGGATAAACAGGTTCGATTTTGGAGGGAAAAGGTGCGCGTTAGGTTCGAGTAAATACGGTATACAGGGTGTCAAAGTCAATGACATATTTTAAAAATTAATTAAAAAACCCTATTCGGAATAGGAATAAAAAATTTGACATCTCGTAAACTTCAATTTTTTTTTCGTGTAATTAAGACTTTAATATTTGCATCTTCTGTTGCTCGGAATATATCAAGCCGATATTCAATTTCTGCCCATGTACGTAGCAAAGTGGATTCTGTAACAGATGCAACTGAAGCCACTATGCGAGTTTTCAGTTCATCAACACTTTGGATGCATAAACGTTGTCTTTCCCATATCCCCACAAGAAGTCTAGAGGAGTGATATCTGGAGAGTGGCTTTGAGATGGTCCATCTCGTCCAATCCACCTGGTTGGAAATTCCTTATTTAAAAAAATTTCTCACAATCTTACCCAATGTGGCGGTGTACCACCTTGTTGCCAAATGGTTTTAGGATGCAAATGTGATTTCTTTTTTATTGAAGGTTTAACGACAACCGCGAGCAACTCAGTGGGCTATAAGCAGTCGATCGTCCCTAAGTTATGGCCACTGGTTTCAGGGAAGGGAGAGAACCAGTGCAGTAAGGCAAACACAACTTCCATGCCTCACCGGGATTCGAAGCCGGACCTTTCTCGGACAAATGCTCATATGCTAGCGCTTAGGGCACTGGGCCACCAAGGCTGCTTAAATGGCAAATTTTACGGAAAGCAAAAATTTTAATCATGTTCAAATAAATTTCCTTTGTGTTTGTGCATTCTGCAAAAAAGAAAAGTCCAATCACGCGATAAGTCATTAAGCCACACCACACATTAACTTTAAAACTATCCCGACGATCGATGAAGTGATGTGAATTTTCAGACTCCCAAATCCTGAAATTGTGGCTGTTGACTTTGCCTTAAACATGAAAAGTTGCTTTATCTGTAAAAATAATCTTTCGTAGGAAGTCATAATCGATGCCTCTAGATGATTTAGTATGTCCAGAGCAAAGTTAAAACGGCGTGGCTTGTCGTCCGGCTGTAAAGCTTGCAATATCTGCCCTTTGTAGGCATATATGCGGAGTTTTTGGTGCAAGACTCGATGCACTGTTTAACGAGGAACTGCCGATTCCTTTGCGGAAATTCGTATCGATTTAATAGGGCTACGTGAAAAGGCTTCACGAATGCTTTCGACGTCGCCTTCTACCATGCTTGTTCTTCCACATCTTGGTCTATCAAGGACACTTCCAGTTTCCAGAAACTTCTTGTGACAAGGTAAGATGCTATTACGACTTGGAAGATCTTTTCCAAATTTCAAACGAAAATTTCTTTGCACTTGGGCAACAGAATTCGTTTCGAAAAACCAATCAGGACATATCGTTTTCTCTGCCGGAGTAGACATTTTTTCAACTAACCTTGCGATTGCATCAGTAGCGCCACCTAATGACCTATTTGGGAAACACAAAAAAACAAACTTCTTTAAGGCTGTCTTTGAATGAGTGTTAGGGTTCATCTTCTGCGATAGGTGGCGCAAGAAACACTCCTTGGGCGTGGTTTTTACGTCTTGAGTGACTGTCCCAGAAGTTGGCGTCAGGGAATCGCTGCAGACCTCATCATATTCAGAATGGAAGCGGTCTCTCGTTGGCTCCACAATGAAAAGACAAAATACGCGCTGTTACGTTTTAACCGATGACGTTATTTGGGAGCCGAGCCCAGTAAGTAGGCGGGGTTTCTATAGCTGAAATTCAGAGGTTCTCTGCTAATGTACACATTTTCTCTTTAAAAAAGGAACATACAGTAGGATTTAAGATGATCTATAGAAGACAAGATTCCAATCTCACTTTTGCCCCTATTCATTGATTTCTATTTGGCTCAGATAATTAGAAAAATCAGACAGAAATAAGAGATTTCGTTGGTTCCAGACAGAAACACTGTTATGCTAACTTATCGCACCATCTAACGCCAAATTGGAATGCTTTCGAGACAGATAAATTGAATTAAAAAAATTAACATTTTTTCGGAATAACAATTGTGGCATGTATTTGCCATGGGCTGCTTTTATTTGTGCTCAAAATTTCAAACATTACAAAGCTACGAGCAAATGTTTACAAAATGGTAGAAGATGAACCCTCATTAAGTCTACGAGACATTGTGTACAAAAAAGGGTTGAAGATGAACCCTAATGCTGAAACAAAGACAATCTTAAGTACAGATAAGTTAACAAAATCTACAAAAATTATGTCCATATCCCTAACAGTTTTTAAAAATAAATTTTTAAAATGTGTCAGTGATTTTTGAGACATCCTTAATAAAAATGAATGAATATGCGGCTGCGATATAAAAATGCTGTACTTTGCTTCCCGAATTTATGACATTTTGCCTACAAAATTCAGAAGCATGACGTGTCTTCTGTACACAATAATAATGTACAGATTTTGACTGTACTTGGTAGGGCAAATATAAGATCTCAACTAGATTCTATTAGTTATAGGTGATAAATTCAACGGTAAAACGGAAAACAAAAAAATCGACTTGTGTTGTCACGTCTTATAAACTGTATTCATTTTTGTTGCGCATTTCCATGGGCGTACTGATAATCCCTGCAACCCACGCAGGGGGGGGGTCATTGCTAAAAGGGCCTCTAACCTCAGCAGATGGATTTCACAAAATTATTTGCTGAAACTTCATAACTTCATATGAAACTGATTATATAAATAACTATGAATTTTTGACGGCAGCTTTCAATGAAGTATTGAAAAGAACAACAATAGTTGTTTTTCTTCTTCTTGTTCTTTTTTTTTGGGGGGGGGGGGCAGAAGATTGGATGAATGATCAGAGGCCATCGCTTAGACCACTGCGTCACCTGGCCGTCGACCATATATTGGGACACTGATTTGATGACAAAGTGGCGTGGTGCCCCTAAATTGGCAGTTCATTTGAGGACACATATACGTATTGAAAATAAATATGCAAATATTTTCCTCACAAAACTGCGTTGTTTCTATAAATGTGATATTACATATGAAAATGCATATCATAAAAGGATATATCTTGTAGAATGTTGGCAAGTTGCATTGACGAAGCAGAACTATGATGGCGCGAACATTTTAACAAAAGTGAAATACTTTACTTTAGGTGTATGCGCTGAAGGTGCATACTAATGAAGTAATAGCATGGGTCGCGGGTGGCCTAGTGGGCAACGTTCGTGACTGCCGCGTAAAGGACCTCAGGTTCGATCCCAGGCAGGTACGAACGCTCGATTCACTAAATATCCGCCTTGCGTCGGATGGGCACGTTAAGCAGTCGGACCCCGGGTACTGGCAAGGCCATCTTTATACCTCACCAAGCCTGCCACAAGGATTTGTGACGTCACAATCGTGGTGCTATTGCTTTGCTCTTCGTGGTAACAGAAATGTTAGCGTTCGCATCGTAAGGGATATGTTCTCGAGTACTTCTCGGAACTACTATACTGTGCAAATTAATTGGGACAAAGTAAAAAATCACTCTTTTTTCCAAAACTATGCCTTTATATCATTCTATGCCTTGATATACGCTGATAAATACCTGTATTAGTATGAAATACGTCCTCTTTTAGCAGAAATGAACTCTTGAAATCGCTTTGGCATTGACTCCACTAATTGAGTGCACATATTTTTTGACTTCTAAATCGTGGAACCACACTTTTATAGCATTCATTATCATGCGTTCTTTGGTTGTACAGTCCATTTTACCTAAACGTCTCTTCAAAATATTCCCCAAGTTTTCTATGGGATTTAAGTCTGCTGAATTTCCAGGCCAATCAAGCAAATGAATTTGATTTTACAGCATGCAATTCTTGACCAATTTCGAATTGTGACATGGGGCCAAGTCATGTTGAAATGTCCCGTCAAAAGTTTGCAAGAAGGGAACAATCCTACATTGTAATATTTCTACGTACTTGGCTGAATTCACCATACCTTGAACAGGAACTAAGCTTCCAGTGCCATTTGATGTGAAAAAACCCCAAAACATCTGTTTCAGAAGGTGTTTTATAGTTTGTTTGACATACATGCTCAGGTCTGAAGGGTTCGCTGTTGCTTCGTCTAACGACATTTGCTTGGCAACCCTGTACAAATAAATGAGTTTCATCACTGAAAATTACCTTTTTCCAGTCGTCAGCAGTCCATGATTTATATTTTTTGGCCTATGCTAAACGTTTTATCTTCATTTTCGCATTCAAATATTATTTTTTCGTTGGTCTTCTTGCCTTCCGGCCAACTTCCATAAGCCTACGGCGTACAGTTGAATCACTAACACCATAACCACTAGCCAATAAATCTCTTTGAAGGTCGGTGCTTGTTTTTTTTGGATTCATTTTACTATTTGTGATTAGATATTTATCGGTTCGTGGAGTTGTTTTTCGTTTTCTTCCACATTTACCTCTCCTTTTTGGAGACGGTGATCCTGATGCATTGTATCGCGCAAGCAGTCTTGATACACTGGATTTGTCTACACCAACTGCACAAGCGATATCTGTCACTGTCATAGAAGTGTCATTATTCAGAGCAATTATTTTTGCACGCTTCCTTGGAGAAATATCCATTTTTAAATACACGAAAGCAACACGTACTCACAGAGAGCAAAAACTAACATCCACCTGTCACACACGAAAGTTCACAACTGAAGCTGAAGTGCCTATTTACTGTTTAAAACCGGTCAAACCACATCCTTACTATCAAGTTCTAACAGCCACACCACCTCACAGCTGATAAAATCGGTTTATGTGGGTTTCCGACATTAACTGGCGATCACATTACAATTCTGAGAATAAAATAGCTTGTCCCAATTAATTTGCACTGTACAGTATTTTGGAATATAATTTCTTCAGAAAGGTAAGTAGTACTCTTAATGCTTTTGTGCGTTTAGTATTTGTTCAAGTATCACCTGAAAAATTCAAGTTAAATTTGCATCGCCATTGGAAGACAGCATGTGGGTGAAATCTGTTTCTAACTTGTCGACATTTATGTTTTTGGAAAAGAGAAGTCGCAACCAGACTGAAATACTACTGTATTTATTAGTATATGTGCATATTTATTATTACATGTGCATATTTATTACTACATGTGCATATTTATTACTATATGTGCATATTGAAAGTATTAATTTTACAGAAAACGAGAAGTGCATTGTATAATTATATCTGATCGGTGATGCACTATCACATTTAGTGTTGTTAGTTGGTACAGCAGAAATAGAGACCTGTGTGCCTAAACATATTTTTTTAATCGATACGCAAGCTTTGGAGATTCTTCAGCACATTGTGCAGCAGCTTCACTCAATTCGTGAATGCATAGCAATCATGACATTTTTATTTTGTGTGTGTGTGTGTATGTGTCGTAAAAAATCGCGAATACGCTTTCTCCACAGCTATGCTGTAGGTATCACTAAAAGTTAAAAACACGATCCCTGAATCCACGATGAGTAATTTTTTCAGGTAAAAGCACTCTATTGTCATTAAATAAAAGAAAATGTCGAATACCTCTAGGTATCCCAGTTTCCAGTCATCGTAATGTTGTTTGGCATTTTAAAATTACATGCTGTCTTATTTACAAAGCAACAAGCATTTCAGGATCATCAGTTATTTTGATATATCGTAAATAAGCTATGAGCCTAATACATTTCACTTTATTGCATAGTTCTCGAAGGAAAAAGAAATATGGAAGTTGAAAAAATGAGGTTTTGAATAACTTGACAATCATAACAAGTCTTCAAAATTTTCAAAGATGAAAATTCGTCCACAATAAGCCCCAGGACGCAAGAATGAAAGCTACGTGTGTAGTGTTAAAAACAGAATTACTGGTGGCATACAATAGAAGATATGTTTTGAAATTCCAAGTTATCAGTTTTAAATTCAGTGAACAACCATCAAAACATGTTATTCAAAACGAAAATTTTGTAAATTCCTGTAATTCTAACATTATTATTAACTAACTTTTGCAGAATAAAGAAATGATTTTTTTTTTTTTTTTTTTTTGATTGGAGGTTTAACGACCACCGTGAGCAACTCAATGGGCTATAAGCAGTCGCCCGTCCCTAATTTAGGGTCACTGGTTCCAGGGAAGGGAGGGAGCCAGTGCCGTAAGACAAACACAACATCCATGCCTGACCGGGATTCGAACCCGGACCCCTTACGGACGAATGATCAGAGGCCAACGCCTTAGACCACTGCGCCACCGGGGCGGCAATGATTTTTCATATGACGTCTTCAGAATCATGAACCCATTTCTAAGATCACAACGTAATTTCCCTTGTTCCATTTGCAGCATGCACATATTACGTGTAACAAAATGTATAACATTACACCCCGTTTTATTCCGCAGCAATGAGAACATTTATAAAACGTAAAACCCGCACTTCATGAAGGATTTACTGACTTTCAATCAACAATTCGTATTTATAAAATTTCAGTACTGAATACTAATAAAAGAAACATTCCTTACAGTTGAAAATATCTTTTGTAGTCGAGCTGGATCTTGGATGGATTGGATTGGAGGTTTAACGACCACCGTGAGCAACTCAATGGGCTATAAGCAGTCACCCGTCCCTAATTTAGGGTCACTGGTTCCAGGGAAGGGAGAGAGCCAGTGCCGTAAGACAAACACAACATCCATGCCTGACCGGGATTCGAACCCGGACCCCTTACGGACGAATGATCAGAGGCCAGCGCCTTAGACCACTGCGCCACCGGGGCGGCGAGCTGGATCTTCACAATAGACTTAAAACACGCTGTAAATATCCACATAACGTTCACCGGAACAACACAACTAGCCAACAAAAACCGATATGATAACACAATTACGCAGCCCCGGTGGCGCAGTGGTCTAAGGCGCTGGCCTCTGATCATTCGTCTGTAAGGGGTCCGGGTTCGAATCCCGGTCAGGCATGGATGTTGTGTTTGTCTTACGGCACTGGCTCTCTCCCTTCCCTGGAACCAGTGACCCTAAATTAGGGACGGGCGACTGCTTATAGCCCATTGAGTTGCTCACGGTGGTCATTAAACCTCCAATCAAAAAAAAAGCAAAAAAAAAAACACAACTACAACTACGAAACGAGTCAAATCCGTAGGTCTACTGGGAAAAGAGTAGCCCTATGATTGTGACGTCACGGCCGAATCACGTGACCTTGTTGCAGGCCTGGTGTGGTATAAGATGGCCTTGGTACTGGCCACCCGGTAATAAATAAGGGCGTCTTCCTCCCCCTTTCTACTTCGCTTCCGTATCACTTTCCAATCTGGCACTCTAGCCCAAATCTCCTAGCTTCCTATTTCTAAGGGCTGTTTAAGACCTGGGGTCAGACACTCCCTTCCTAAAATCCTCTACATATGATCATTTGATCATTTGAAGTAATAGCATCGCGAATTTTCCATTTTGCAAAATTTTTAGAGGAACTCAAAATGAGTACAGTCGAAATTTGGTAGCGCCAGTGGTGCAGTGTCACTTATTGATGGCCGCTGACCATTCGTACAAGTTGGTACGGGTTCGAGTCCCGATTATGCACATGGAAAGAGGGGGGGGCGGTGCTTGTCTTACAGCTAAAGGTCTTTGCTTACAGCACTTGCTTTCTCCTTTCCTTCGGGAAAATGTCTCCAAATTAGAAACACGTAATTGCTAAAATCCTTAGAGTTGCTCGAGATGGTCGTTAATTGATAAATTGAAGGTTTAACGAACGCCGTGAGTAACTCAATGGGCTACAATCAGTCAGTCGTCCCTAATTTAGGGCCACTGGTTCCAGGGAAAGGAAAGAGACAGTGCTGTAAAACAAACACAATATCCATGCCTCACGGGATTCGAACCCGCACCCCTTATGGATGAATGATCATAAGCTATCACTTAAACCACTGCGCATCTTGAGCGCCAGAAACGTGTTGGAAAATTAGTACAACGAAAACTATTTTTAAGAACATTTTTTCATTAGAAATTAAACGAGCTAATTAGGAAGTGTATATACGAGGACATTTGAGGACAACCGTCAAAATTTGAGGACAATTTGCTTCCCGAAAGGTATCAGACGTTTTTGGGGACAGTAAACTAAATTCGATAACTGTCCTCAAGAATCCGGGACTTCGGTCCAGTTTAAATTTAAAAGGTTTGAAGAAGAAGAAGAGGATAATAAAAAACAACTCAGCTCAACTGAAGTCTAACACGTGTGTTTACAATATACAATACATTCTGTTATCTGCTGGTGGTTTGTGTGTTTGGTTGCTGCTGATCGATATATAGTGTGCTGTTCTGAATTGATTTTGCTTACAGGTAATTGATGAATTTTTCTTGTTTTTTTAATGTTTCATCAGTTTTAACACGTGACGTTTGACACAGCGAATATTGACTTTCCCGATTGGTCATGAATTTTTATTGACAAATTTATAACTTTCTAGTAATCCATTGATTCATAATTTGCTGTTAATTTTTATTCCAAAAGACGCGTTCAGTTATTGATATCTTATTAGATTTTTACCTAAGAAATATTTACGTAATAAGTTACTGGACTTCCTCATGAGTAAACAGGGATTGAAGGAATAGCTGTTTGTGGCCCCACTGGCACAGTGGTGTAATCGCTGGCTTCTGACCATTTGTCCAAGATGGGTCCAAGTTAGAATCCCGGTGAAGCATGGGTGTTATGTTTGTCTTAAGGCACTGGCTCTCCCTTTCCTGGAACCAGTGGCTCTAAATTAGGGATGGGCAACTAATTATAGCCCAATGAATTGTTCACAGTTGCCGTTAAACTCCCAATCCAATAATAATAATAAGCGCTGGCCTCTGGCGATTCGTTCAAGATATTAGACAAACACAACATTTTGCCTGGTGAGGGTTGGATGTTGTGTTTGTCCTAAGGCACTAGCTCTCTTCCTTCCCTGGAACCAGGGGCTCTAAATTAGAGATGGGCAACTGCTTATAACCCAATGAGTTGGTGTTAAACCCCCAATCCAAAGTAATAATAATAAGCAGTGGCCTCTTACCATTCCTTCGAGATGTGTCCCGGTGAGGCATGGATGTTGTGTTTGTCCTAAGGCACTAGTTCTCTCCCTTCCCTGTAACCCGTGGTCCTAAATTAGGGACGGGCAACTGCTTATAGCCTGTCGAGTTGTTCACAGTGTACGTTAAACTCCCAACCAATAAAAAAAGAAACTATGTTTTTAGTGGGCAGGAACTTAACTTGAATTATGGCCTCTCAGCAAAATATATTTAGGGCTCTACGCAGAAGAATTTTGACACCTGACTGCCTCCCTGTCTTCCAAAAGACAGAAAGCCAAAAAACTTCCACAGTAGTGATCTTCAGACTTCATGATATTTGTATGTTGCCCCTGTAATCTGAGGCAGAAACAGCAGCCTCACTTGCTTTTGGCAAATAGTTGGAATTGTTCCAAGGCTTGAGCCCAGATTGAGGAATGGGTTGTGTAGTCATGGGTGTCCATAGCTTAGTTTTCAAGAAGATGCAAATAGAAATTACAACTTCAAATAATGTATACAAGCACAATATGCATATTTTCCTGTGCCTTCTTGATCTGTAACTGCCTGTTTTTACCACACTTGCGACATATAAATTTAATTGGAGACCAGAAGACCCAAAAACTTCACGGAAAAGATAGATAAAGGAAATTAGACAGCATGTTAACACAATAAAAAAATTTCTTTATCTTTATTTTGATCATTATGGCTACTTGTGTCACATTTGCCATAAAACTCACGTGATCACTTAATTGGTCACCAAGAATGAGAAAATATCCTCTGGGAAAATATTCAAGAAATTTTTGTGCCACAGTGAATAGCTGCTGCAGAGGATGATATATATTTTGTTTCTTTGTTTTTCATACTTTCCCATATAATGTAGGTACAATATTCTCCAACATGCAATGGAGAGTTTCATTATTACTCTCTGCTGTAAATTTCCACTTTTTCTACTAGAAATTCCCAAGGTTTTTTCCATTTTGGTTGCGTAGATATTCATTCAGAAGTTCTAAAAAAAAATTAACAATTATAATCAGTGTTATTGCGTAAATCTCTGTAGCAACTTCCAAGGACAAAAAGGGCATCATCTGATTTACAGGGGAGGGCAGATTTCCTCTTTTGCCCCCTATATAGTCACCCTTGTGTGTAGTGCTTGTTTTTTGGATCTGTCTCCCTGAAACCACCGTCCTTTAATTGGGGGCGGGTGACTGCTTATACTATAGTCACACTATGGTCATACGAGTGACTGCTATATATTTATAGTCACACTATACTGCTCGACAGAAAAAATGGCACACCATGAAGGAATGCTCGAAAACAGACCGAACTGCACACAGACAAATAGCCAAGTACAGGGTGTCCACAATGTCTTGTTACCCCCCCCTCTAATAAGAAATGTGAGTGAGCTATGTATCTGTTGTAGGATGTATATGTTGAGGCATCCTTGAACATCCAGTGCATCCGCTTGGGCTCCGTCATTATTGTGACAGAGGATAATTTTACGCCATGTTCTATGGGACATTTTCCGAAGCAGTTGCGGGGTGATACGAGAGAAAGCACATCTCACTGCTTGTTTAAGTTCATCAGTGGCTTGGTAGCGCTGCTGTGCAACAACCTCCTTTATGAAACCTCAAAAAGCATTATCACACGTTGAGAGATCTGGGTTTCGAGGTGGCCATTCAATTCGAGCGGGCAACACTGCCGAACCTCGGCCAATCCAACAATCCCGAAAGACCTCACCAAGGTATTCCCGAACAGCGATTGCGTAATGGGCGGGTGCCCCAACCTGTTGGAACCATACACCATTCAGAATGCCAAGATTTCCAAGTTGTGGCACAAACCAGGTTTGCGGCATGTCCAGATAAGCTGTCTGATTCACTGGACCATCAAAGAAATACGGTCCAAACAGATGTAGACTATTCATTGCAGCCCATATCATGGCATGCGAAGGATGATGTTCCAATTCTTCGACATAATGTGGGTTTTTCTTGGACCAGAACACAGCGTTCCGTGATCGACAGCTGAGGTATTTCGCACATTCATCACTGAAAAGGACCTTTCCATGTTTTGGGATTGTGGCACATGTCTGAAGCATCATTGGACATGCATCCCGTCTGTGGTTTAAATCGACGTTTGATAATTCCTGAATGAACATCGGGCAATATGCGTGAAGATTCAGGTCATTCTTCGAGTGCTTATGCAGTGTCGATCGTGGTATTCCAAGCTCCGCCGAGTGTTTGCAGAGCGACTTCGTCGGTGACCTGATAACTGATTCCTCGAGCGCTTGACACTGTTGCACGTTGGTTGATGATCTTCCCGTTCGTGGTTTATCCTTGATGTTGCCTGCTTCGAAGAGTTTATGTTCCCACCGCAGAAGAGTCTGTTTTGGAGGAGCCTCTTTGTTGAATCGTTGCTGGAAATCGGCACGCATGTCACGCATTGTCTTCCCTGTATGTGTACTCAGACACTGACAACAATCCGCTATTCCAGGGTGTATTCGCTGGTATCACACATGGTTCCGGTACCTAATCTGTAAATAAACACAATACAGATCATAACTCAACAGATACATAGCTCACTTACATTTCTTATTACAGGGAGGGTAACAAGACATTGTGGACACCCTGTAGGTCCTGAACAAATGATTTAATTGTCACATGCAGACTAGGCTCCAGTGGTTGAATGTACAGGATGATCATTAAGGTGTGGGGCCCCCATTTTGGGCTATACAGTGTTGATCTGATGTGGCATCGAAGCAATGAGAGTCCTGGGGTATCTGGAACCAAGTGTTGTTGATCCGAGTCCACAGTTCATTTTCATTTTGTGGTCTTGGGAGGGTACTCAACCGACGTTAAATCGTGTCCCACAGATGCTCAGTGGGCAAGAAGTCTGGGGATCATGCTGGCCACGGAAGCTTCTGCACACCGTGTAAAGCATTCAGGTTTATTCAAGCGGCATGCATCCAGGCGTTATCCTGTTGAAAAATGGCATTTGGTATGCCCTGCAGATGCAGATGTGCCACGGGCCACAGCACCTCGTCAACATAGCGGCGTGCCATCAATGTGCTCATAATGTTATACCAGTGGTGAGCAGTGTTGGCACTGATAAGCACTCCACACCATGATGCCACGTTGCTGGGCCATGTGGCGCTCCACAGTGGTGGAGGAATCTGCACGTTGGCCATGTCTCCTCCAGACTCTCACACGGCAATCGTCCCTGGTGAGAAAGAACCACGATTCATTGCTGAACACCATACTGTTTCATTTGGCACCAAACGCGGGGCCAAGCGGTTACAATGATGCCTCACTGTTAAGGGTAGCCTTTACAATGGACGGCTGAACAGCAAACCAGATGCGGCCAATTTGCGTGACCCTGCCTACGTTGATATCGGAGCATCCAAGCCACCCAAACACTCCGCAAAATGTCGCCCATTGTGGCTTGTGGGTCTGCTACAGAATGACGTTGGATACGATTGTCGGTGTGCTTAGATGTTGGTCTCCATCTGAACTACTTATCTGAGTGCTTGCCTTATTTTTCATATCTTCTCTCGTTAAAAAGTTTTTTATTTGATTTAAT
This sequence comes from Macrothele yani, assembly GCA_039090855.1. Taxonomy (NCBI): domain Eukaryota; kingdom Metazoa; phylum Arthropoda; class Arachnida; order Araneae; family Macrothelidae; genus Macrothele; species Macrothele yani. The sequence continues at coordinate 140,368,592 of CM077013.1, read as the reverse complement.
TTTTTTTTATTTTAAAATGAATGTGATTTGTTTGTGTATATTGTGTGTTATCTTCCGTTACTATTTTTCCTTTTCTTTTATAGGGAGGTTGGGGGGGGGGCGGAAGACAAAACCTAATTGAAATGTCTTGGTAACTGTGAATATTTGTTTGTTTTCAGATTAAAGTGTTGAAGCAAAATATAACTATGGAAACACCTAAGACGAAGTAAGTTTGTTTTTTTTAATTATGTTTGATATGAAATATTAAGAAAAATTGAAAGTAAGATTCAATTAACCTAACAACTTGCCATAATTATGAATTAAAATATCATTTTAGGCAATGGAGGCTTACCTAAAAAGAGTAGAAGTTTCATGCCTTCATGTGCACCTTTGACAATGTTCCACATCTGTACCAACATTTTTCTGCTCTCATATTTAAATTCCAACTTTGATATTATTGGAACCATTAAGATTCCAAACTGTGATTTAAAATTAGTTTAAATTTAATCAGGATTTAAAAATTTTAGTGGTTTTAATAATATTAAGGTTGGATTAATATACACAATTGACGTGGATTAGGAACATCAAACAGCAGTCGTCACTCTTTCCATGTTTATAAGTGAGTCACGGAATAATTCTCATCGGCCGCCGCCGGGAATCCCCGCAACCTGCCAGGTGGTTTGGCAGCTAGTTGTATGTGAGTCTGGAGAATTCGAGGGTGCAGTGGTAGCACGTCCGGCGGGTAACAGCAAGACCCTGGGTTTGATTCCCGGTGGCGGCCGATGAGAATTTTTCCGTGTCTCACTTATAAACGCGGAAAGAGCGATGGCTGCTGTTTGATTAAAGTTAAAGTTTAAATATTATAGCACAAAAATGTTGATATAGGGTGTGGAACATTGTCAGAGGTGTATGTGCTGGAGATATGTTTTCTCTGATATTTTTGGGTAAGTCTTTGTGGCCTAAAATTATACTTTATTTTTGAAATGTTTTGGTTTAACCTGTTCCTTTGGGTCCATTTCTCTGTGTATCATGCATGATATGTGAGCTTTCTTTCTGCTCGATAGAGATTTTATCATTTCTATGCAGTCAGTAGCTTTTAATTAGGAATGTATAATATTATTAGGTGTGCAACTTAATTCTTGGCCGCTGTGATGGCTCGTTGACAGCAAATTATAGCAAATCAAATACGTACCTAATTAGGGAAATAATCCCCATCATGTTGGAAAAATTTGAGCCATCGGTCAAGAAGCTGCCGAATGCCACTGTGGAAAAAGAGGGCTGTTTCGAGTTGATAAAGTCATCAATACATGTGTGGACCTAGACAGAAGTGAAGTGCGTATCACTCAGGCGATGTTGCAGGGAGCGAAAGAGGTGATAATCCACCGGGGCGAAGGCTGGAGAATACGCCGGCGGGTGGGACAAAATCTCCCGTCATAGGTCGGTGATCATGTTTAAAGTCGTTTTTACGGTGTGAGGACGTGCGCTATCCTAAAGCAACAGGACCGACCTTCTGCCCTTGCCGACGGTGTTTGGCCTTTTCGCCTCCATTGCGTCACTCACACGAATAAGTTGCTGATAATAACGCTCAGCATTGACTGTTTCACCAGGTTTGAGCAACTCATGGTGTACGACATCGTGCTGATCCCACCATATGCACAGCAATAACTTCCTGGCATGGATATTCGGTTTGGCAGTACTGGTGATAGGCTGACCTGGATAAACCCACGATTTGCGCCGCTTAGGATTATCGTAGAGGATCCACTTCTCGTCACAGGTCAAAATCTTGTAGAGGAAATCCTTCTTCTTGAATCTGGAGAGAAAGGACACAGCAACATCGTAGCGCCTAGACTTGTTCGCAGCTGTGAGTTGGTGGAACACCCAACGGCCCTCCTTGTGAATCCTCCAAGCTTGTGCTGATGCTTTGCAATGGCTTGCCGTGTTACTCCTAGTTCCTGGGCGAGCTCTTACTGTGTGCGACAGAGATCCGCGTCCAACAGTTGTTCCAGTTCCTCATCGTCAACTTTCTGTGGCTGTCCCGGACGTTTTGCATCACAAAAATTGAAATTTCCCTGCTTAAACCGCTGGAACCATTTCTTACACGTACTGTAGGGCACAGCAGTCTCACCCAAGATCATTTGCTGGGCTTCCACGACACCTTTTTTTAAGCTGAAACGCGAACAGAAGGCAGTGCCCCAAATGTTGCTTCTCGAACAACATTGCTTTCACCGTCAACTTTAGTCCCTTCTGTCACTACAGCTGTGAGTGGTTACGGTTGCCTGGAAAGCTGTTGGATGGCGCTGCAATCAGCCATTATGGCACACAGCAATTTGCATTTGCCGACATTCTACATGATCGCTTGCGGTTAGGGGCCGAGAATTAAGTTGCTCACCTAATATTTGTCGGCTTTCTCACTGCAAACGAGGTTCTTTAAATCTCACATCACATCAGAAGTTATTATTTTTATACTTGTTGTTACTGTTATTATTTTTCAGTGACTAGTTAGAAGTATTTGTGCCCAGAGTTGGTAGTGGCTGAAAAAAAGGTTTCTGGTAGAGTTAAATTCATTGTGTTTAACTTTAAAATGTCCCATTTGATTTCATACACAAGACATTGTATGGTTTCAAAGTAGAAAATATAAAGTAGATTCAAGAAGTTCTTGCAAATTCTTTTATGTACAGAAAGCAATCACATTATCATTATTCACACTGCATTTCCTTTGAGGTAGTTTCTCCATGGGAAGCTGCACACTTTTGCCAGTATCCATAATCCATAAAGCTGTTTGAAGCATTCTTGGAATGTGTCTTTTGAAACCCCCTTCTGCACCATTGCCACATTTTTGATGATGTCCTTGGCACTTGTGAATCTTCGTGCTTCTAGGGCAGATTTCAACTGCAGAAACAAGTAAAAATCAGGTGGTGCTAAGTAAGGAGAATATGGAAAATGATCCAGCGATGTCACAGTGTGCTTAACAAGGCACTGTTTGACCTTTAGGGATTGATGTGTGGGCTCATTGTCATAAAGAAGAAACCAACCATTTGTTGTCCATTTTTCTGGATGTTTCCTTCTGATAGCATCCTTGAGGCAGCAGAGGATATCAACAGGGGTGCAGAATATGTCCGAACGCGCGAACAAGGTTCGGGGGAAATTAAGGCAGCTCTGGGGAAAATTTTGCCCAGGGGTAAAATAATGGCAGTAATAATAAAACGAAAAATTGACCTATTAACAACGAATATAGTGTGAAAAATAGGAGTAATTTACTTCACGGTAATCAGATAATCATTTTGAAAAATGGAGTCGTTATGACTTATGAATACAAGAGGTTATGAGGGCTGTGACGTACTGCGAACTGCCGCATCAAATGATTGTTTCAGATACTATATATGTTCTACGTATAATGGCACGATTCGGTTACCATAATGTGCAACTGAAAAAAAGGGGCAATTTTTTTCGTGGAAAAAAACCCTACCTAGTTATTCATTGGAATAAATACTAGTTTTTTTTTTTTTCAAATTTTTAAGTAATAGGCTTTAAGGATACTTTTTTATCATCGAGATGTACTCTAATAATCGTCTAAACTTGTATGAAAATCCAGACAGCATTGACCCAATACTGTATGGAAAATCCTGTGTGGAAAAAGAAGCTAAGACAGCATTGACCCAATACTGTATGGAAAATCAACAATGTCCAAGGTTTGAAGATGTTAAAATTATTAAGAGCTGTAAAAACGAAAGGCAGTTAAGAATTGCAGAATCAGTGTTAATTGAAAAAAACAGATCAAGATTATGCAACATTAATGAGCCAAGTAACCTAAACGAACAATGGAAAGCCCTAATAAAAATTGAACAGCAGCGTAGAAAGAAAGAGGGAAAAAAGAGCAGCACAAACAATAGATGGCGCCAGAAGACACAATGATTCAGAGATAGCGACTGGGGCCCGTGCCTCGATGGCTCTGCTCACTTGAGCTGTGGTGGGCGGGTGAGACACACCTGCCTCCTGAAGATGACCGAGGCCTTTTGAAAGTACTAGAGGATTGGATGTGAGGGGCTGAATGAGTGTGACACTTGCAGTGAGAGTGGCAGGGGTTGTGAAACAGAAGGAGCAGTTTGATAATTACAGTTGACAAAGGTTTAACCACCTATGAATGTAAGATTATGTACATAGTTTTTACTTGAATTGTATGAATGAGTTGTATGTGTGATTTTTTATGGAATTGACAAGCGTTATAGTAACATCTCATAAGGCTAAGGAAAAAAAATAAAAAAATATGATGTTTCACAATCGGAAGTAAGAAGTGTAAGCAAGATGTCTGTAAACCTTGGAAGCCCAGTTACATCACGATGATTGACGTGTTGGAAGTGTGTTGTCATTGGAGGTTACCATGATCTTTAGGGTGAGTGATTGGTACCTTTCTAATGGTTTTTTCATAGTGGACTGTTCTTAAAATGGTCCCTTTTTAGTCCCTTTTTTAAAAAAAAATGGTCCCTTTTTACCCTTTTCTACATACAAAATGTAGTGGGAGCCCTGACATGCCCAACTGAGCATGTAACTTTTCAGATATTTTTCACACCCTGTAATCTCACATTTTTAGTGAAACCCAGTTAATTCTTGATAGCTTTGTTTGAAATGCATCTTAAATTTTTTTTATTTTTTCTTCATGTTGTAGGAATTTTTAGTTACAGGTCATTATTCCATGTCAAGTCAAACAATGAAATAGTCATTTTCAACCTGATCTCTTTTGATTTCCTTGAAATTTGGTGTGATTGTTAGGCACGTAGACTGATGCATAAATCTCAAATTTTAACTGGGTCCACCCGCAGGGTTTCAAATGATATAACCTTGAAAATTAGGAAATTGTGACCTCGGACAGTCTTTGAGTAGTTGCATCTAATTACCTAATTGGAGTAGGAGGTTGAAATTTGTGTCTTTTTATAGAATTTTATATAAACTTTTATATCATAAACTGTTGGTTGACCTTTACCAGGTCACAGAAATAGCCTTTGACCTTATATTAAAAAAAATAACTTTAAAATTTTGGGGAAAAATTACATGGCATCTTTAGAGTTTTGTTTACCAGTATTCCAAACTTTCAAGTTGGGACTGCAATGAGATCATTATTTATAAAACATTTAACTAAAGTGATTCTCAACATTCTATAAAAGGGATGAAATGACATTTTGCTAGTGTTTGACAGTTAATTAACAAATTTAACTTGACATATATATATATATATATATATATATATATATCAATGCATCCTTCCAGTGCTTACGTATGATGCAGAGACGTGGACCTTAACTAAAAGAGATATACAAAGACTGCAGACAACTCAAAGAAGCATGGAGAGGAGCATACTTGGTGTAACCAGGAGAGATAAGAAGAGGAACTCGTGGATCCGAAAAATGACAAGAGTGGAAGACATCATGATCAGAGTTAAATCCCTGAAATGGCAATGGGCTGGACATACTGCCAGAAGGACAGATCATCGATGGACAGCCGAAATTTTAGATTGGATTCCAAGGGACAGGAAAAGACCCAGAAGAAGACCACATGGGAGATGGGTGGATGAAATTCGAAAGTATGCAGGGGTGACATGGAGGAGACTGGCACAAGACAGACTGTTGTGGAGGAAACTTGGGGAGACCTTCGTCCAGCAGTGGATTGATAATGGTTGACAATGATGATGATGATGATATATATATATAACATAAGCCAGAGTAGTCATTAAGGTGAACTGAGTAAGAAAAATTTCTTAAAGTGCATTAGAAATTTTAAATGTGTCTTTACATCAGTTGGTTAAACAAGAAAAGACTACATGAATACAGTTGGTTAAACTAAGACTGCATCAGTTAAGCTGCTGTACAAAAGAAAGACTGTATAAAGACTGCATGCAGCAAGTGAACAGTACTGGTTTTATGTCTCTGCACACATCCACAATCACCAAATAATGGCTAGAGGAATATTCCATGGATTATTGGCATATTTTCACTGTATTCCAGGTATTTACTTCGTTCAGAAAACTTAAAAAATTTTGCTGTCCTGGAGTGTGATGAAGTGAACAGTGGTTCTGTAATTTTGGTTTTAAGTAAAACTAAGTAGAAACTTCAACAAATTGCAAATTGTAAGCTATGAGGTACTCCAGCAATACAAAAAAAAAAAAAAAAAAAATAATAATATACTCTCCCTTAGTGATTATCTAACCGCACAGATTAAAATTCATAGTAAAGTGGCATAAGTTGAAATTCCAAGTATAATGTTGGTATTGTGTTTGTTTTATTGTTCAGCATATCCCTTTCTTCTGGAGCTGGCTATCCCTAAATTGGGGTGAGTGAACCTACTAGCTTCAGGTGTGCTCTCTGTACAGTTGTTCTACAGCAATTGACTGTGTGCACCATGTAGAAGCTGGTGGCAGTGAGAAGGTTTTTAGTTAATCCATGTTGAAGAAAAGGCAAACCAGTTCTTATTTCACTTGGAACAATTTTTAATAGTGCTCGAATTGCCATCTGGAAAATTTTATTGTGTTTATCTGATTACAAACTTTATTCGTCTGACTTTTTAAAATAGCTTATAGGGTGAGGATGTTTGGTATTACATAATGTAGCATTGATGCATAGTTAATATGTATTATGATTTTGTGTCCTATGGGAATTTTTATACTGGTAAAAATATCACATTTTGTTTAACACTATATTTACTTATTTGAAGCAAATAGTATTTACTTAGTTGAAATTTTTTGTTGTAAATTTTATAAGTGCATTCTAATGTATTGTGTCGTGAAACAAAACTTCTAATTGATATTCCCATTGCAATTCCTTTATTATAAAAAGTGCTTTTTAACATGTTTTGCTGGTGCAGAATACTTCTGAGAATAAACCTGATGTAGTTAAATGGTGCTTCTCAAATCCTTAGTGACGAAGTAAATATTAAAATAAACGCAGGTCCGAGTTCAAATTAAATTCTTCTAATGAACTGGTGATGTGCTTTTACATGTAAATTTCTTTTGTTTGATTAGACATTGTTTTTTGCAGTGAGTGCCTTGCATCAATCTAGGATTCCTTTTATTCTCAATGTACCTTCTATTGTAAATTTTCATTTTGGGTTTTTGAAATGAATATTTTGGTACACGACTTTATTGATTGCACTTCTGAATGTTTAGAGAGCACAATTTTGTATTCTAACAAAAGGATTTAAAATAGCAAAACATGTTAAAAGTGTGTGTGCACTGAACAGCAATTGAAGTAGAGATAGCTGGTGTTATGCTAATGTGGTGCTGTGGGCGACCCTGTAAACGGAAACGACATGACATATGCAGCGATCCGACAATATAAGGAGTAATGCGACGGGAATCGGTAATAGTTAGACGCATTATGGGTAAGACAAAGGATCTAAGCGCATTTGATCTTGGGCAAATTGTCAGGGCCCGGCGAATAGGTCACTCCATCTCGGAAATCGTGCAGGCACTGGGATTTTCACGAGCCACTGTGTCACGGGTACACCGTGAGTACATCGAATCCGTTAAAGCCATCCCTGCAAGGGCCAACTGCCGTGGACAACAGCGTGTGGATGAGCGGAGTCATCGTCGGCTAGCTCGCATTGTAACAGCGGATAGACAGGCCACAGTGCAAGAAATCACTTGGCAATTTAACGCTGGTGTACAAAAGCATGTAAGCAGAAACTGAACCAGAACCATCTCGCTATGGGGTACAGAAGCCATCGTCCCACGAGGGTACCACAGCTGACCGCATATCACAGGGTGCAAAAATTAGCATGGGCGCGGAACATCGCCACTGGACCCTAGACATGTGGAAAAATGTTGCCTGGACTGATGAGTCGAGATTCTTGTTGGTACATACGGATGGCAGGATACGGTATGGCGCAAACCACATGAAGCGATGGATCCTTCTTGCCAGCAGGGTACTCTTCAAGCTGGTGGGGGTGGCATTCTCGTCTGGGGACTGTTTATGTGGACTGAAATGTGATCCCTGGTACGAGTGACATGGTCTCTCACAGGTCAACGTTACCGGGATATTCTGGACGACCATTTGTGCGTCTTGAACATCCTACTGGGGACCTCATCCTGCAACAAGACAATGCACCGTGCCATCGCTCCCGAATCGCATCCGAATGGTTGGATGAACGCTCCACCGACGTGACCTCGCTTCCTTGGCCAGCTAGGTCACCTGACCTCAATCCCATCGAGCACATCTGGGATGCCATTGAGAGAGATGTTCGAGGCTCTGACCCCCCTCCATCAAATCTTCGTGAACTGTGGGAGCTTGTTCAGGGGTCGTGGATCCGTATGGCTTCCCAACGCTTCAGGTGTCTTGTCGAGTCCATGCCGAGATGAATTGCCGCCGTCATCAGGGCGAAAGGTGGTGCTACACGTTACTAGACAGGTATCTCTAATTCAATTCCTCTTCAGTGTATATATATATGTATAGTTTGCTTTTAGAAAGAGAAAAAAAAATATGGTGATTACCCATGCTTTTTTTATTTGCAGTGTGACTCATCAAGCAAACGTTCAAGCCGTTATGAAAATAATAGGGGAAGAGTAAGTGCTAATGAATTCAATTCTTGCTGAAGTTTATATGCTTAGACCTTGTTGTATCTTATGCAAAGATATCATATACCATATTTTTCAGCTTATAAGTCGTATGGAGTATAAAATTAATAGGTTAAATTTCTCAATTTCTGTATCATCATTCCTAGATAAGTCTAAGTAAAAGATGAAGATAGAAAAAATGCAGTTAACATTATGAAATTCTGCATCTTCATTTTTAATGTTTCAGTAGATATTGAAAGGAAAAGACAATGAAGTCTGCATTATTCTTTTCAGAAGAAAAGTTCCATTTTGTAAGTTTACTTTTTTCTTGCCAACTCATGCTGTTTATGCTTCTTTCCTACAACCAACCGATTGACAAAGATGACCCCCAGGTCACACAAGCATGCCAAATCAGAGTGATGCTTGTGGCATGAGTTATCGTTCACTGCTTTTCTCAGAGTCCAATTGAAATCAGAAACAAAAAGAGCTTTTGATTTCAATTGAAAACATGAAGTAAATTAAGAGAATCATAGTAATGGGCAGCAATAGTTCATTTAATTCAGTTGATCTATGCAACTGAGAGGCTGACTGAGTGAAAAAGGAATGCCTTCTGTAACTGATGGTCATTGCAATTCTCAAAGCGTAAGTGCCGCCTGCTGTCAACACGATTGTTGTCAGCCAATCAACTGCATAACAGTGACATGATTCAGCAGTTTAATCATTGCAAGATAAATGCTGTGCATCCAGTGTAGTTCTGGCAGCTTTTCACAGCCAAGAGTGAATGCCATCCATGGAGTCTGAGGGGTTGTGAGAGGATACTATTAACATACAGCAGCTGCCACTCCAAATTGGTCACTGCAATTTTAATAATGTTTCTGTCAAACAGAAATATCCTTTATAGCTGCTTTTAAAGAAGTTCTTAGTGATGGAATATTACGTTTCGGAATGGTTTCATTTAAGTATAATATTACATTTGGGGTGCTCAGATTATGTACAGTATTTTTAATTTAAAAAGTCCCAGATTAAAGTTCCATATTTTTTGTTTTTCTCATTGAGAAATTTCAATGACCAATCAATAGATAAGTCAATGTGGTGTATAAGTCAAGACTCTAACTTCTGGAAGAAATACAAATTTTGTAAGTCTCGCCTTATACGCTGAAAAATATGACAATAACTTTTTAGTAGGTTAGCAGTTCTGTGCTGTACCATGATGTTTCTTCTTCTCCTTGTTTTCATGTGCATTATTGTCTGAGGCCAAATAGTTCAATATAAAAATAAAATCATAAGAATATTTTAAAGCCAAAAATAAAGTATGTTGCTTATGCTTATTTGTCAGTTAGCATATATCTTAAGTGGCATGCTGTCAGTTCTCATTATTTCTCAAATAAAATTTAAGAAAAAATAGAGTGTCCAAAAGTTAGTTTTTTTTTTTTTTCTTTTTCAGTTTAACTTACCAAGCCAAAGTTTGTACAGCCTTAGAAGAAGAAGCTACAGAAGAAGAGTAAGCGTGCTCATTTAGTTCTTATTTTTGCATTATATGCATGTCTTACTTTTAAAATGAAAGTCATTTGTTCTCATGTATGCGAATTACCATATTTTCCATTTATAATGCTGTGCATCGGCACTAAATTTATTTTACTAATACCAGACCTGTTTGTAATCCGGGTGTAGCTTGGAATTCCGGGTTTTTGTCACATTCTAAACCCGTAAATCCAGGTTTTTAAGTTTTAGAAGAATTTGAGATGCTTCGGACATTTCATTTCTAAAAATGCTACAAAATGCTAACTAAACTTCAGGTTCCATTTTCTTTGGGAATTACAGTGTTTGATTAAAAACACTGCATGTCCGTGCGAATGGTGAATGTAGACGATTTGTGACACCTTGTGTGTTTCTTTTGTTATCAAACAAGCTCTCAAGATAACAGACTCCTGAAAGGAAGGCTTCTTTTCATTATTTTGAAAGTTCAAATAATTTGATTATTTTTTTTACTACTTTTAGAAATTGAATGGAATCCACTGTAGGCTTCAAGTTCAACTAAAATTGGTCTACATAGACTGCTCAATTAACATATAATATGAAGTGCAAAATTTGATTTTAAAGATGTGATGCCTGAAGGATTTTGCACAGGAAAGGAAATTGGGTACAAGAAAAGATGCGAAGTTTAACTCAACAAGCACTAGGGCTTATTTGTTGTGTAGCTAGTTTATATGTGCGTATTATACATTATATGTATTTTGGCACTGAGCTGAGAGTTTCAGGGTTTCTTGTGTCACCTCACAATCACCCCTGTAATACACAGTTCTGAAATGTGACATTTAACTAGGAGTGGCTTAATAGCCATTTTCAGTAATATAAATTACAGTCATCATTCACAATAAATAAAAAGTGTATCATAAGTCGTTTGTGATACAGTTGAATTACAAAGAATGTAGTGCTGACTCATTGTTTATTAGCATGCGAGGCTTGTAGCCCAGCAAGTGAAGTAAAGTCTTAAAAGCAACATGTTTGTACCTGACTAGGTAATTTGGAGAGACCCAATTTAGTTTTTATCATGAGCAAAAAATTTTTTTGTGAAAAACTGCCACCCATCGCAACTTTTTATCATTTGTGGTGGAAGGGGAGGATATCACCATTTGTATAAACTTACCTGGTGACAAAAATGTTTGGTTTGAGAAAAAGAACATAACTATGGCTGTATTTCAAATAACCAACTTCATGATAGCTAAATTTTAAATTTAAACAACTTGAAGTTTGCATGGCTGTGTATGAAAGTGTAATTGTTCCTACTCTGATGTATTGCAGTGAAACCTGGGTACTGCAGAAGAAACGCAGGAGTAGTTTGTGTGCTGGAGAAATACGTTACTTACTGGGGGGGGGGGGGGGCAAGACAAGGTCTGATTGTGTGAGGAATGAAGATGTGTTGCATGCAGTTGTGTGATGTGAAGCAAAATGTTGTTAGCAAGGTGGAGACCAATATGCTTTGGTGGTTTGGCCATGTTGAAAGAATGAGTGATGAGATGCTAACTAAGAAAATCTTTTTAGCCCAAGTGGCAGGAAGGAAAGGAAGAGGAAGGCCAAGGAAGAGGAAGGCCAAGGAAGACACGGGTGGATCAGATTCAGGAGTGTCTGCATGAGAAAAAGATTGTGAGTATGAAGTATAAAAGATCTTGTGTATGGCGTGTAATGGATATCAGTGAAGCCCAAGTTGTATGTCAAGATCGCTGTAAATGGAGAAGTTTGATACGACAACAGTAAGTAAAAATATCTGGTAGTTTTTATTTCTTTTTGGAGCTAACCTCTGAATCTCAGAGAACAGCTTAGTGATATGTATGTATGTATGTATGTATGTATGTATGTATGTATGTATGTATGTATGTATGTATGTATGTATGTATGTATGTATGTATGTATGTATGTATGTATGTATGTATGTATGTATGTATGTATGTATGTATGTATGTATGTATGTATGAATGAATGAATGAATGAATGAATGAATGAATGAATGATACTTCAAAAAAAAAAAAAAAGTAACCCTACCTTTTTTTATACTACACTGACATCCTGCCACCCGGACAAAAAGAAAAAAAAAAAAAAAAAGGCTCCAGTGCCTGAATTTTAGCTGTGTGATGGGTTATAAAATGATAGTACCACTGATGGACAATTTGCCTCATGCTCCATGAAGAGGAAATCGTGGGCTTTTTGTTATTCACACCTTGCTCATTGTGCAGTTGATGACCACACAACAGAAAGAACCGTCTTCTTCACTCGTAAAATTTTAGAGAGCTGTCTCCCTCTTTCCAAACACAGAAACCAGTCTGTAGATGTTAACATAGGCTAAACAAAATATTCTTCTCTGAACCCCCAATTAGCTACACTAATGCAGCAGGATTGGTAACAACACCCTGCTGTGAAACATTCATGTTGTTTCACCCCCTTCATTTTCCTCAAGCATGGTGTGAAGCTCTTTTACCCACTAAGATTAAAAGTTTTATCAGTATTGTAACAAAACCATATGATGATGCAATCACTGCAACAGTTTTTCGTTGGGCATTTTTTACAATTTCTTTGACAATTGCGATTTGTTGATCTGTTGTGAATGTTGAAGGTCGCCCTGACCTCTCGTCATCTTCCATACTCTGTTGCCCATTTTCGAATCGTCGATGCCACTCATAAACTCTAGTTCGAGTCACTGCACTCTCACCATACGCTGACTTAATCATTTGAAAAGTCTCGGCAAAAGATTTTCTGAGCAGGACACAAAATCAAAATTTTACACTTGAACGCTGTTCAAAATTCGACATCGTTGTCCTTGCTGCAGGAGAGCCTCGAATGCCTGTAAACACGAACTACGCACATGTGCTGTACGTGTTGGATCTGGATCAAACCGGTTCTGGCTGGTTGGTCACATGATGCTCTTCGCTTGCTCAGCAGGGAATGACATAATTCATCAAAAAGTTCCGGAACTTTTTGAACGTACTAGTATATCGCCCTACCACAAATATATTGGATGCTCCTCAGTTGACAGAGAATTTGGTCCTACTCAAGCACCATGTTACAGATCCAACTATAAATAATCTTGTAGGACTATGATAAGACTAGCACAACTCGCAATTTACAGCCAGCTATAAATTGCCTCATGGTCTTCATCATTATTCAGGTACTGCTGAGCCCTCATTTGATCTTTCAAAGAGGTGATCGTCTTCGAATGAGGAGGGCTACTTTTGAAGAGTGGGGGAAGTGGAGGAGAATTTCTCTTTCAGTTACAGAGCAAAGTTTAATGAGCATAGTGAACTGCATTGGCTTTTCCTTTTGGCTGAAAATCATTTAAATGACCCTCAGCATATTAAGAGATAATTTCCATAATGTTTACAGGTAGAGGTATTGTTTTTCATAGTCTCTCTCTCTCTCTCTCTGTGCTGTTGTAATACATGTGTGCATGGCTTCTTCAAAGCTTAATACATAATCATCACAGAACCCATCAAGCATGAGCTTTTCTGCCCTGAATCATCATCAGTTTCTAAACAATCTGGTGTCCCATTCCGAATTTCACTGCAGGCTCTCTGATCATTATATTTCAAGCTTGTTGTGCTCAACTGCAGGGATTTCCAGTTGACTAAATTTACATTGATCAGTGATGTCACATTTTCCCACATTTCCAACATTTAAAGTGTTGTTCACGCACCTTATTTACAATGCTGTTATCAATAAAGGCAGGGCCATAACTATGATGGCCAGCATCAGGGCTGTAGGTACCGGGAGGGCAGGGAAGGTGGTTGCCCTCCCAGAATGGTCATTCCAGAGGCATAAATTCATGCTATGAGGGATGTAAAAAAATAGAAATTGCTACTAAAAAAGGGAGTTACACTCTTCAATATTTTTTTTTTTAAAGACTTAAGTTTGTCTCATACAGTATTCAAACAGTATTCATAGTTAACCAAGGTACTGAGTAACATACACTATGAAGAGGTGTGAACATCTCATATCCATGAAGGAAATTTTCCAAAACAGTGAATGGAGGCATAGAAAACAACAGGCTGATATGCCTAACCTCCATGACCTTTCTGAACATGTTATTGGAATGAACAGCTGATTGATCATTTGTGCTCTGTCGCAGAAAGTTCTCTGAGTGTTTAACCTTGAATGGAATTTGAACAAGCTCTACCCCTAAGCTTCTTCCTATTGTTGCATTCACTATCCGATACTCATTCATTCTGTGCTGGTTTGTTTCTCATTCTGCATTTCTGTGGAGTGTTGTGTTGTCAGCATTCACATAATGTTTACGCTTTACTTGGTATTTACAACCTGTAGTTCTTGGGTATGTACCCAGTTTTTACATCTTTAATAAAATTATGTCAAAAACCTGAAGTGAAATTTTTGAATGATCATAATACTTTCCTATAACAGCGGTATGTGATAAAGTAAAAACCATATGTTGAGTAGAACTCGAATTTTGAACCTGAAGGGGTGTAATTTTGAACTCGAAGGGACATAGTTTTAAGTCTCACCTTCCTAGAAAAGAAAAGCTTGCTACAGTCTTGGCCAGTGTGGTCCCTGCCATAGGTGTGCTCTGTGGGATTTCAGATAGTTAAACAAGTAGCAATTAGAAACTGTAAAGTTTAAAACAGCAGTTGGTGCACAGATTTTCTGTATATTTTAAATGCTTGCTTTATTTTTATATACAGAGTAGGATCCAAAAGTTCAGGGACAGGGCCTACCCATGACAATGCAAGCAGGTAGTTTAAGTTACGGCATCTGAAATAAATCCAGCCATCCCTCTCCTCCGTAGTCAGCATGGTTTGGCCCACGGAAAGTGATTGGAATGTGCGCTCAGGCGTTTGCTGCTATAGTTAGTCGTCTGTCTTCTGCGATATGAGAAACATGGCTTTTGAAGAGCAACGTCGTAACACTAAACTTTGTCAGCATTTGGGGTAAAACAGCTGCAGAGACCTTAGAAAGGCTTTCAAAGGTGTACGGTCACTCTATGATGGCGAAATAGAAGAACATGTACGAGCGGTATCAGCATTTCAAAGAGGGCCGAGAATCCATCGCAGATAATGAAAGCTGTGGTCGACCCGTGACTGCATGGAGTGAGGAAAACATTACGATGGTGGCACAGTGTTTGTCAGGATCATTTTTTTTTTTTTTTTTTTGTGGATTGGAGGTTTAACGACCACCGTGAGCAACTCAATGGGCTATAAGCAGTCGCCCGTCCCTAATTTAGGGTCGCTGGTTCCAGGGAAGGGAGAGAGCCAGTGCCGTAAGACAAACACAACATCCATGCGTGACCGGGATACGAACCCGGACCCCTCACGGACGAACGATCAGAGGCCAGCGCCTTAGACCACTGCACCACCGGGGCGGCTCAGGATCATTGCCAAACCATTGAGGAAATCGCTAACGCAACAAGTTATTGGAGACCACACGCCAGCGCATTTTGATGGAGTATCTTAACATGCACCGTGTGTGTCAGCACATTGTCCCTCGCCTTTTGACCTTTGAACAAAAGGATGAACGGATGCAGATATCGGGTGAATTAATCGACAAAGCCTATGGCGATCCTACGTTTTTAGATAACATCATTACAGGTGATGAAACGAGGTGCTACTTGTTTGATATTCAGCCAAAGTGTGCTTGTTTAACATGGAAATCACTGTCTTCACCATGATCAAAGACATTCAAGCAGAATCGCAGCAAAGGGAAAGTCTTGTCGGAGGGAGGTGTTGTTTGATTCTCACGGCATTGTCCATTCCAAATGTATTCCAGAGGGGGACAACAGTTGACAAGGAACATTATCT
Organism: Macrothele yani; assembly: GCA_039090855.1. Lineage (NCBI taxonomy): Eukaryota > Metazoa > Arthropoda > Arachnida > Araneae > Macrothelidae > Macrothele > Macrothele yani. The sequence continues at coordinate 140,352,776 of CM077013.1, read as the reverse complement.
GGACATTTTACGTTGCTTACGGGAGTCAATCCGTCATAAATGGCCGGAGATGTGGCATAGTACCTTTTCCATGACGACACGTCTGCACATCAGTCCCTACTGGTCACAGAGTTTCTCGCCAGAAATCGTACTAATGTGCTTCCACATACTGCCTATCCATCCGACTTATCCCCCTGTGATTTTTACCTCTTTTCACTGATGAAACAAAATTGTCAACAAATGAAGTCAAAACAGCAGCGCAGGAGGCATTACGAGAGGTTGCAAAGAAGTTTTATGAGTGCTGGCAAAAGTGCATCATTGCCCAAGGGGATTATTGTGAAGGTGGTTGTGCATCAGTGTTTTAAAGTATTCAGGGTAAGGAACTATATGCCAAGGCCTAAAGATCCAGACTCACGGTCGCCACTGGCGATAAACTTCATCGTCGTGGCGACTAAAAATGTTTGATTAAAACGCCAATTCTGGCGACCTGTACGGGGAAAACATTTATTTTATTTAACTTGTGTATTGTACGGAATTTTTATTTTTTAACTTGTCCGGATTTTTACTCCAAATGTACGGAAATCGCACGAAATCTGAGTTGTACGGAAGTCGGCCATCACCTTTTTCATTCTGCTTGAACAGCAGAAAAGAAAAAAAAGTTTATAAAAAAGGCAAGGACGTCGGTTTTTGATCACAAAGAATGCGCCAGGGCTGGGTCATCGTAGTTAGGTTGCGGTGGGAATGAAAGCCGGTGGTGGACAGCTCAACTGTCTGCGTTGGAAAAGTCCTACTGGAAGAAATTTTTATTAAAAAAAAAAAAATTCTCCATGTCAAGCAAATTTTACAGTAACCAAGACACTTCAAAATAAACTCCCATGTGAAATTTCGTCAAAATTCGATGAAAACTTTAGAAGTTAGGCATTTTTTTTAAAATTATTTTTAATGAATGTTCACTGAAAGCCTGCATAGTCCATAGGAAAATTCTAAAATCTGGAATCGGCATAGTCCAGATCTCCGGCCGATTCCGGATTTTCGAGGTTGTACTGTAATATTTTCATATCTGCGAACTACTATGGAATGTCCATAGTTTCTACGGATTTAGTTGGCTAACTACGGACCTCGCTGTCGAAACTACAGATTCTACGAATTTTCATATTTTTTTTTATTTTATTGTTTTACGATATGCATGAGATTCTTAAGCGGACTCGCGGAATTCCGCGTTTTTTTGTCATCATTTAGATCGTTCCCAGGATCAGTGTAAAACTGAAGACAGTTTGCGGGTGAGTGGGTGGGTGGGGGGGGGGGGAGTTTCGTCTGGAGACGGTATTTCGTGTCTCAAAACTTTCGGAAACGGTAGTTGAATGAAGTGAAAAAGTTACAGTAATCGTAATTTTTTTCTCCCGATATTGCCTTAGTGTAAAGTTTTATTGTTAAATATGATTTTATTGCATAAAAGTATTTCAGCTTGAAACTGTAGGCAACAATGTGCGAAAACAGAGGTTAGACGCCGAAAAAATTTCCTCGTAATCTCAGGCATCAGATTCTTCTGTGAAATCGAGGAATTCCGCAGTTTTCATTATGATTTTGGTCATTCGCGAGATCAATAAACCAGTGAACACAATGTGTGTGTGTGTGTGTGTGTGTGTGTGTGTGTGTGTGTGTGTGTGTGTGTGTGGGGGGGGGGGGGGTGTTTTGTCGGAGGACGAACGGAATTCCATCTTTACGAAAATTTCGAAAACGGAAGGTCGACAGAGTTCAGATATTTTCCGCAATCGTAATTCCTTTTCTTGCAATGTTGCCTCTGTCCAGTGTTATTGTTAAGTAATATTTAACTGCATCAATATTTGTATTTCAACTTGAAAAGAGCGGGAAAATTTCCAAAACCGGAAGTCGGGCGGTGCATAGAGTTCTCCGGTAAACTCACTCCCTCCCCGCGCGATGTTCCCACTCTCCTGCATTGTTTTATTACTTCAGTTTCAACTTTTCTGAAATATGCAAAATAAAACATACGGATATTATACTAAGCAATTTTATAAAAATTTAGTATGAAATATACAATTTGATTTTTTTTTCAAAGTTTGGCCACTGAAGTTTTTTTTATGGCCACTAACAATTTTGGTCTTGGTGGCCAATGTGTACTAGCAAAATTTGTAAGTCTGGATCTTTACCAAGGCCCCAAACTTTTGGATCCTACCTCGTATTTTTGAATTTTGTGTTCTTGTGGTGACATGAACTGAAGCTATTTCTCCAGAAGTTGACTGCAAGTCTTTCTGCCACAAGGCTATGGATAAAATGGAGATTGTAAAAGAAATATTCTTCACAAATACATGGAATAACTGCAGGATTTTTAAGGCAGCAAACAGAATATCCATTGCCTTACTTACTGTTTAACATGTAATTTAACACCAGAAAACCTGAAAATTACGTCACAAACCGATTATTTCTTTTAAAGCATAGCATGGTCAAATGGAAATCGGGAGATGCTGGTTCATTTCCTGCTCCAGGCAGGGCGATGTAATTTTTTGTGTTTTATGATGTTAAAGTTTCATGTTGTATGGTAAGTAAGGCAGTGGCAGTTTTAATGGCAGTTTGCTGCATTAAAAATCCTGCAGGGAGTAAATGCTTATCCTTTTCTTGGCTGTTGAATCAAGCCTACGTAGCTCTAGATTATACGCTGCCGGACAAATGCTAAGGACGGATGACAATAGCAACGATAGCAACCATAAAATGGAAGGAAGGAAAATGTGGAAATTAGCATAAGTGCGGGATACAGTAAGACGTGTTGTGCGTATGCAAATTTTGGATTGCCGAACTTGTTCGTGACGTCATAGCGCTGATAAGTGGTATAAAGGATTTGACGCGTATTGACCGTTGTTGTTCAAACGCAAAGTTGAAAGGGAAGGAATCAATTGTTGACGAACTTGCAATTTTCAGTATGTCTTCCCGACATCACCTAGATGATTTTACGCGTGGCCGTATTATTGGCAAGATTGAAGAAAGGCGAAAAATAACAGATGTTGCCAGGGAGTTCGACATCAGCCACAGTGTTGTTTCAAGGCTTTGGAAATCATTTCAAACAAATGGAGAGTGTAGCAAACGTCACGGGGGAGGTCGTGTTCGCAGTACGACACCTGCAGAAGATCGGTACATAGTGCTATCAACAAAAAGACACCGGTGCAGCACAGCTAGTGAGGTAGCAAATCAGTTTATGGCTGCTACTGGCAAGCGGATCTCCCGAAAAACTGTCACCAGACGTTTGCATGAAGGAGGACTATACGTCCGCCGTCCTATTGTGTGCATCCCATTGTCCAGACGTTGCCGTACCGCCCGTTTGCAGTGGTGCCATCAACATCGCAATTGGACTTATAACGACTGGTCTGCTGTCCTCTTCTCAGATGAGAGTAGATACAGTCTATCGTCTGATTGTCGACGACAACTGATCTGGCGTGATAGTGGTACTGCATATTGTCCAGCAAACATACAGGAAAGGGACCGATATCCGACATGTAGTGTCATGGTATGTGCTGGCATCATGATCAATGGCCGTACGTCCGTCTATGTGCTTCCAACTGGGACTATGACTGGCCAATGATGCATTAATGATGTTCTGCTACCTCATGTTCGCATGTTCCGTGGTGTTGTCGGTGATAGATTCATTTTCATGGACGACAACGCAACATGTCATCGAACAGTCGCTGTCCAGGAGTGTCTTGAGAGCGAGGATATTCAACGCCTCGTATGGCCAGCACGTTCTCCAGATCTGAATCCCATTGGAAAATGTGTGGGATGCTTTGGGGAGGAGTCTTGCTGGTCGCCAATGCCCTCCAATAAACAAGGACACCCTCATCCGTGCACTGACAGAGGATGGGATAAATTACCCTAACAGCTGCTTGATTATGTTGTGCAAAGCATGACACGACGTGTGGAATCTTGCATCGCCCTCCATGGTGGCCATATCCCGTATTGACATCTTACGCCGGAACGCCTGCGGACGGTAATTGCATTTTTTTCACGTTTACGTATTCTGCACAAAATGGACTGGGTGTCCCTTGAACACGTTCCAAAGCCTTCTGGATTTCAGAGCACAATAAATTGTCTTTCTTGTAATGTCCTGGCATTCTGACATTATTTTATTTCACTTGGCATCCAACCACACTTACTTTTTTATGCGCTATATAGCCGTTTATGATCCGTCCTTAGCAATTGTCCAGCGCCGCCCCGGTGGCGCAGTGGTCTAAGGCGTTGGCCTCTGATCATTCGTCCGTAAGGGGTCCGGGTTCGAATCCCGGTCAGGCATGGATGTTGTGTTTGTCTTACGGCACTGGCTCTCTCCCTTCCCTGGAACCAGTGACCCTAAATTAGGGACGGGCGACTGCTTATAGCCCATTGAGTTGCTCACGGCGGTCGTTAAACCTCCAATCAAAAAAAAAAAAAAAAAAAAAAAAATTGTCCAGCAGTGTAATAGAAGAGCAAGCCTATATTTTGTTGTGGATTACTATATACTAAGCCGTCTAAGCACAATACAAGGAACTTCCCACGTTCTATCACCATTCCCTCCCTCAACCCCCACACTATCTCAACCTTGCCGACCACCAGACAAACAATTTCTTAATGGACATTTTAAATCAGTAATCACAAAGAAAGGAGCCAGCTTAGTGACTTCTAAGCCATTATCTCCCCTCTTCACTTTCCCTCCAGCTAACACTCTCCTGCTCACAGTGAGTATCCTCCATGTGTACTGTATAACCTCTGAAGCAAAACAGAAATAGCAATGACATCTCCAAAACATGAATACTGTATATTTTGGAAACGCGACCGAAACTGGCATCTTCATTTTTTTTTAATGTACGTACGTATGACATTTAGAACATCTATGCATCCCTGCGCTTTTTAAAGTCTCATTTCAAGCTCGAAAACAGCTTTTAAATGGGAACTATATTATGCAGTGAAAGTACACACTCTGTAAACTTAACTCCATAGTCGGGTTAGCCTTGCCCCGAGTATGTATTGTTTTTTTACTTGCCCAGGCCAATAATTTACATGCCCCAGGCATCTCGGACATGGTATTTTTCAAGCCCTGATAACTGGATGTATAATGGCAACTAAAGCTTGCTTAAAAAATGCCGAAGTCCTAATTTTTCAACTTTGATGGCAGTTAAGCAAAACTGCCCAAGGGCATTATTAATTTTATTTTTATTTTTTAATTTTGTATATTTTTTTATTTTTATTTTTTTATTTTTGTAATGATTTTGGTATTAAATGGGTTTAACAACTATGTGTTTTAATACTTGTTTTGGGTTTGTATCATGCTTAGACGGCCTAGTATAGTAATCCATGATGGTTGGCATGAAATTTTAAAGATATATAATTTGTTTTCCTCGACCAGAGGGGAGGGGGGGGGTTATGGTGAAAGGTCAAGCTCTTAGAAGGAAGTTAGTCAGTACATTTGGTGTACAGGGTGTGTTTTTGGATGGTCCTCAAAATGATCTGTGTACATAAACAGATTTTGAGGATGTTATTGATGAATCTTTAAAATTGAAGCTGCCAGCAGTAAAGTTTATTTAATTTGTATAGTTTTTTTATTTTTGTAATGTGCACTGAAAAGAGTAATAAAGTATTTTTCTTATCAAAGACAATATCTATGTTGTTTATAAAATAAAACTGGTTATAATTTTTTCATGTATTAAGTTTTTGTAGTTAAACATTTGTTATTGTTTTGTGATAATTGCATTTTAAATTAATGTTTTGATTCAGGCATATTTTTAATGTGTGGCCATAAGCACCCAAAATCATAGATACGGCTCTAAGTACAGTACTGCCCCCCTCATTCCCATAGATATCAGCTGCCAAGTTGTGTACTTTTTGAAAAAACTCAGCTGCTTCTTGTTAATGTCATGATATATCATTTTGTCAGAGTGAAAAGTGCAAATCAAAGTGATGTATGTGCATTAGTTTTGTATTCAAGTTGGAGAAGATATAATAGTGGTTTTGTACATTTCGGTATGTATTTCATTATTGGCATATTTATGTGTACTTCTGTTATGAAAACTGTAAAGAACATAGAAATTCATGCTGAAGTTACAGCATATAAAAAAGAATAATGTAAATTATTTGTTTAAATTATCCTACGTTTTATGTAACTCAAGCTAGAATTTCTATGCTATTTACAGTTTTCATTTTAGTGACATTTTGCTACCCTTTTCTCTTAACAATCCAGTTATACTTATTATTTGTGGAACAGCCTTTATACATAGATTACAGAAATGGTAAATTGTTTCATTACAGCTTGTCAACAAGCAGTTCCTACCTTAACGTAAAAAAAAAAAAAAAAAAGATACCATTTATCAATAAGTTGTACTAGCATGATGTACTATTGTTAAAATAGTTCCCCACTTATATATTGTGGAAAAGCCATTTTGTGCATTGACATGCATAGCTTTTTATTTTTGGTGGAGATGACCATAAAGAAAACTAACTTTTTCTGTATCTTTTCAAAATTAGTTCTGAACCAGAAGAAATAACTGAAGTCACTAAAGAAAAGTAAGTGGTATAGGATAAGCCATGTGATTATTAAGATTTGTGTGTATATGTACTACAGACCTGTTTGTAATCCGGGTGTAGCCTGGAATTCTGGGTTTTTGTCAGATTTCAAACCCGTAAATCCGGGTTTTTAAATTTTAGAAGAATTTGAGATGCTTCGGACAGTTCATTTTTTAAAATACTACGGAATGATAACTAAAAGTTTAAGTTCCATTTTCTTTGGGAATTACAGTGTTTGATTAAAAACACCGCATTTTTGTGTGGATGGTGAATGTAGACGATTTGTGACACGTTCAGTGTTTCATTTGTTATCAAACAAGCTCTCAAGATAACAGCCTGCTGAAAGGAAGGCTTTTTTTTCATTATTTTGAAAGTTGCATCTACATCAAATAATTTGATTATATTAGATTCGGTTAATCCAATGAGCTACTTGTAGAAATTGAATGGAATGCACTGTAGGCTTCAAGTAAAACTGATCTACATAGACTGCTCAATTAACATATAATGTGATGTGTGAAATTTGATTTCAAAGATGCAGTGCCTGAAGGATTTTGCACAGTGAAAGAAAATTGGGTACAAGAAAAGATGCGAAGTTTAACTGCACAAGCACTAGAGGCTGTATGTTGTGTAGCTAGTTTATATGTGCATAATATATATAAATATTCGTAATATGTACAGTATATTGGCACTGAGCTGAAAGTTTCAGGGTTTCTTGTGTCCCCTCACAGTAACCCCTGATACTATTACTGTATATACATTACATACACACATATGGACTCACGAAGTCTGTCTAAAAAGTTCCCATTTAGATAAAGCGTTGTTCTCATTCAGATTTTTATAACTTATACTACCTAAACAGCTATAATCTTATCATTTCTCTTTTAATCCTTAGCACACTTAGCAATCTGATACCACAATAGTTGTTACATTGTGGTTTGATTACCATTTCCCCTTTACAAGGGAACAGTGATTGAGGGCTTGAGAAATAACATGCCCGGGGCATGTAGGAAATTATTGGCCTAGGCAGGTAAATACAAAATCTAGTCGCTCAGTCTGGGGAATGGAGTGACATGAACAGAAGAATATTACTTCTTTGATTGTATTATGTTGTTCGTCCAGAAATTGAAACCATATGTAGTTTTGTTCCAAACGTCATTCAGTTTTGTTCCAAACATCATTCATAGTCACCAACGGGATGCATACCTTTGATGGAACAGGCCTCTGGTGTTCAGTAACAAAGGGGGAAACTTCAGTGAAGGAACATGGCAGAATTACTAAATTTCTCAAATACCAATTTCAACATCGTCACACTTTTGTGCATTGAATATTTTGAATACAGACCGTTAAAATGAAAATGCAAAACATGTAAAAAAAGTTCATAATTTTTAACCTTAAAAAAGTGAGGATTCTGATTTGTTATTTTAAAAGATAAATTGTCCTGGGTATCCAGCTTTTACTACCTGGGTAGGTAAATAATTTCTGTACATTCCCAGCTGGGCATGTAACTTTTCAGATATTTTTTAAGCTCTGATGCTAGAACTGTTCCCAACACCCAACACAACTGACAAATTTTAGTTAACCAGTCAATGACAGAACCACCAACATAGTTGAACATCTCATCTGTAATCCATCTAATCCCAGAGCTTTACCACTTTGTGGAGATTTTATAGTTTTGCAGACCTCGTCTCTTGAAATCCCTCCAGTGTTTGCTTCTCTCTCTATGACAACATCTGCTTCTACCACAAAACCATCTCATCTTTGCTCTTTCATGTTCCAATAACTCACAGAAGCATTGACTCCCATTTTTCACTTAACTCATCAGGATTATCTTAAAAGCAATGCCTTTTTGCTAATAAACCCTGTAATTTCAGAAATATTTACATGAAATCTTGCATATATCTAGCTTAACTTTCTGAGTTAATGTATACACCTTGTTTGTGTCTTTATTAATCAATGCAAAGGACAAGTATTGTGTGTCTGCTAAGTTCTATGGTTTACCTGTAAAATTTCCGGAAATTTACTTGTTTTATGGATTTTTTTTTAGATAGGTTAGGGTCATGTACATACCTGCCAACTACTACACAATGTCCGTAGTTAGTACGAATTTTGTTGTTTGACTACAGAACTCACTGTTGAAACTACAGATTGTATGAATTTTCAGTTTGTTTAATTTTTTTTTATTTTACTACTATTTTATGATATCATCATCATTGTCAACCATTATCAATCCACTGCTGGACGAAGGTCTCCCCAAGTTTCCTCCACAACGGTCTGTCTTGTGCCAGTATCCTCCATGTCACTCCCGCATACTTTCGAATTTTATCCACCCATCACCCATGTGGTCTTCTTCTGGGTCTTTTCCTGTCCCTTGGAATCCAATCTAAAATTTCGGCTGTCCATCGATGGTCTGTCCTTCTGGCAGTATGCCCAGCCCATTGCCATTTCAGGGATTTAACTCTGATCATGATGTCTTCCACTCTTGTCATTTTTCGGATCCACGAGTTCCTCTTCTTATCTCTCCTGGTTACACCAAGCATGCACCTCTCCATGCTGCTTTGAGTTGTCTGCAGCCTTTGTATGTCTCTTTTAGTTAAGGTCCACGTCTCTGCACCATACGTAAGCACTGGAAGGATGCATTGATCAAACACTTTTCTTTTAAGACATTATCGCATATTGCTCTTGAAAATTATGGTGTTTCTTCCAAAAGCTCTCCAGGCAAGTTTTGTACGCCGATTAATTTCTTCATCAATGTGACCCTCACTTGATATTTGCTGTCCAAGATAAACGTACGTGTCTGTTATCTCCAGCTTTTCTCCATCAATTGATAAATCTTCATTTCGTGTAAAAGCATTGAACATCACTTTTGTCTTCTGAAAGTTCATTTTTAATCCCACTTCTTTTCTCTTGTCAGCAAGTTCTTGGATCATACTCTGCAGCTCTGATGGGGTAGTTGCAAAAATGACTTAAGTCATCAGCAAAACGAAGGTGGGTTAGATAATCTCCATTAATCTTTATCCCTTTGTTTTCCCAGTTCAGTGATTGAAAGACATTTTCCAATGTGGCATTAAAGAGCTTCGGAGTTATGGTGTCACCTTGTCTCACTCCCTTTCCAATTTTTATGGGTGTTGTATTTTCAAACAGCCAAATCTTTGCACTTGCATTTTCATAGATGTTATTAATAATATTAATGTATGCATCTTCAATACTGCAGGATTTCAGAGCCATTGTAACTGCTGATGGTTTCACTAAATCAAAGGCTTTTTCATAATCGATAAAAGCCATGCACAATGGAAGTTCATATTTCCTCGCTCTTTCAATTAGTTCTCTCAGTACGTGGATATGATCTATTGTGCTGTAGCCACTCCTGAATCCAGCTTGTTCTCTCGGTTGAGCCATGTCCAGTGTTACCTTTAAACGGTGTGAAAGAACTTTAGTGAAGATTTTATAAACCACTGATAGGAGGCTGATAGGTCTCGTAGTTCTTGAGATCCTCAATGTCACCTTTTTTATGTAGCAGGATCATTGTAGCGTTGTTCCAATCCTCAGGAATCTTCCCTTCAGGATGAAAGTTCATTTTTAATGTCTTCTGAAAGTTCATCATAATGGCATATTGGCCGCCGCCATTAAATATCGTGTGAGAAACAACAACGCAACCAATTGCATGCAAGATGCCACGCAGTTCGGAGCTCTCTGATTTCGAAAAAGGTATAATTGTCGGGTATCACAGAAATGGCCGATCCATACGTGACATATCCAGCGAGTTGAAGTACTCAAAATCGACAGTGACCTACGTGATTGGCAAGTGGAAGATGAGAGGTGACTGTCGGAATGTGCCCCGACCCGGCAGACCAACAAAACTGGGCGTTAGAGACCGACGGGTGCTGGCCAGAGAAATTCGGAAGAACCACACCAAATCGATGGGCCACATCCGTGAGGAGTTTCAACAGGCATCCGGGAGTGTTCTTTCGATGAATACCATCCGTAAGGAAGCCCATCTGCTCAGTTATCATGGACATGCTGCCGCCCACAGGCCTTTGATCACCAAGTCTAATAGCGCTGCTCGGCTAACATGATGCAAAAACGTCGACAGTGGACCGTTGAACAGTGGAAACAGGTTCTCTGGAGTGATGAATCAAGGTTCACCCTCTGCCGTTCGAATTGCAGGGTCTGGGTTTGGCATCTGCCTGGAGAACGCCTCCTGCCGGAATGTATTGTACCAACTGTGAAGTTCGGCAGTGGTGGAATTATACAATGTGGGTGTTTCTCCTGGTATGATACGGGACCCTTGGTCACAATTCCTGGTAGACTCAGCGTCGAGACCTACTGCACCAGTTTGGATGACTATGCGCTTCCTACGTTGTGGCAGTTTTACAGGGTGGACCCATGTTACTTTCAGGATGACAATGCCACCTGTCATGTTGCGAGGTCCACCATGGCTTGGTATGGTGACAATGAGGTTAATTGAATGGACTGGCCTGCGCAGAGCCCGAACCTTAACTCTATCGAGCACCTCTGGAACGAGTTGGAGCATTGACTTAAGGGGTGCCCCCACCGTCCGAAATCTGTGAAGGAACTGACCTGTCTTCTCCAAGCCGAGTGGAAGAAATACCGCTAGCCGTCATACAACGTCTGGTTGAGAGTATGCTCCGGAGGGTCGCAGCTGTAATCGCCTCTCATGGAGGCTCCACCAACTATTGAAGGTGAATAAACTTCGTTTTCCTTTGCTATCACAGGTGTCCAATTACTTGTTGGTAGATAGTGTGTATACACACTTTCGCTTATTAATAGGTTTCTTAGGTTGCTAGGAGTATGAATAATTCTTGCATTACTCCAATCTGGATTAAGATTGTCTTGGAGTACACATTTGGCTAGGCATGTGCAATACATGCCTGCTTTAATGTTGTATTTATGTTCTTTAATCTGTAATCCAAGATTACATTTTGTGGAACCCAAATAATTTGAGGCAATTTGTCCTGTGGTTGCCTGAAGTAGCGGGATGTTGTAGATACCCCATTGATCCCTACCACAGCATTGTTTACGATCTTTACGAACAACTGGAAAAAGATTGCGTGATTGTAAGCCAAATTTCACATCATGTTGTTTACAAAGGTGTGATAAGGTTCTTGTTAAAAGTGAATTATACTGCATGGAGCCCTCATATTTAGTGTTATGATTAGTCTCTCTTGACAAAGTAGTATTCAGGGCATATTTGACTTTACTGAATACCTGACTAGTCAAGTATTTAGGATATCCGTGTTGCTTAGCTAAATTAAAAATGTATTTAACTTCTTGTTGTAGGAGTTCGGGGGTTGAGGAATGTGAGTGCGCTCTTCTGAACAAAAAGAACAGTGCCGACAATTTGTGTTGTTTTAGATGTGATGAGAAAAATGGAATAATAACTGGTGAATGACATGGTTTTCTATATACACTAGTAGTGATACAGTTACAATTATAATTCTTCTTAATAAGAATATCCAGAAATGGTAAACAATTATCATTTTCAAACTCTATCGTGAGCCTGATGGTTGGGAACTGGGATGATAGTTCGTTGGCGAACAAGTGTAAATCATTCCGTCTGTGAGGCCATGCAACCAGGATGTTGTGAACGTACCTTAAGTAAAGCAATGGACGGTGGGGAAAGGAACTTATAACCTGATTTTCAATATGCTGTAAAAGAAATTCAACTAAGACAGCTGACAGGGGGAATCCATTGGGGAGCCCTTTAACTGTTGATAAATGCTGTCTTGAAATTTGAAATATGAACGTTTCTTAACAAGGCGAAGTGCGTTCATAATTACATCAATTTCAGAAATTTGAATATGGGAATCAGCAAGTTTTGCCTCAATAATCCAGGGTTCCCATTCAACCTGGAAAACCTGGAATTCTCAGAGAATTTGAAAATGGTTCTAAAACTCAGGGAAAATTACCCCCCCCCTTTTTTTTTTGTAAAAATCAATGGATACTTTATTTTTCCTAAAAAACTTATTTTTTCAAGATTTCAAACTTTTGCTTGCAATTACTGCCTGCCTAGAATTTGGTAGATCTTATTTTCAGTTATATTAAGTATTTCCTTTATTCTCTAAAAAAAGATGCAATATTGAATTTTTAAAGTTGCCAGTTATTAAGCTCTTGTTCAATTTCTGTAGGCAGTTGTTATAACATGGAACAATTAGGCACAATGGCTCCTGCTTGAAGAAACACTTCACAAGAGAACCAACCAAATGATGGATCAAAGTCCTTTGTCTGTTGGTTCTCTTGAAACATGTTTCTTTGAACAGAGCCATTCCATCATTAAGCTTAGCTGCATTGTGTTATAAAAAAAAACTGCAACTATTCAACTAACAGATTTTTTCTTACGTATGACCTGTTTCTATGGGAATGTATTTACAAATTCCGTGTGGGTAGTATTCACAAAAGTTCACGGAACTTTGGTACAGAAAATAATGTGCACAGTTAGTTATTAATGAAAAGCAGGTAATTTTTTAAAGACAAATTATATAAAGAATTTACAAGTGTGTGCTTTGGTGGGAAAAATGAACAGAATGTAATGAAATGTAACAATTTTTTGCAACATGCCACTCTGGAAAACTTTTAAAACCACCTGGAGAACCTGGAAAAATCAGGGAATTTTTTATTACTTTTGAGTGGCAACCCTGTAATCTGATGCGTGGCTTCAACCGGTACATTAGGGCTGTGATTGTGGCTCAAGCAACCGCAGTCTTTCGATAGCCTGTGTGGAGCTTCCTTCACCAAGGCCTAAGAAGTTCAAGAGCCAGCGTTCAGCACAGAAAGCCATGGTGACTGTTTTTTGGGATGACAGGGGTGTCATTCTCCTTGATTTTCTGGAATGTAGCCGTACTGTGACCAGCAAGCGATACACTGAAACACTCAAGAAGCGTAAAGAAGCCATAAGGAGGAAGAGACCGAACAAAAATTTGAAAAGGATCCACATTCACCATGATAATGCAAGACCACACACATCTTTGATGACAAATCAGGCGATTAGCAAGTTAGGCTGGTCTGTGGTCCCCATCCACTGTACAGCCCAGATCTGGTGCCCTCTGACTTCCACCTGTTCGTTCCAATGAAAAACAGTCTCCAGGGACAAAGATTTGATGACACATATGAGGAGAAAAAGTGGCTGTGAAGGAGTGGGTACAACAGTCCACACCTAAATTTTTTCAAAGACAATTCAAGAGTTGGGTTCAGTGATGGTGCAAATGCATTGCTTGTGATGGAGAAAGAGTTACTCTACCAACATGTGCAATTTGAAAAACCTCTGTCAGTTAATAAAAAAGTTATGCCCACTTTTGCATTACTTTCAGTACAACCCTCGTAATTACATAAATTGCAATGAACAGTTTTTCTGGCTCATGATGCATTATGTTCACACTCCTTCACCAACCATTCTGATTTTTTACGCAGTTAGAAACTTCAGCTTTTTTTCTTCATCAGTCTCGTGTATGTACACTAGCGTGCAAAAATTAAGGATGAGACGGTTTTTCGAATGTAACGTCATGCAGAAGTGCTCCACATTGACTCAAATCATACCATAAGATCCCCAAGATGTAAGAATATGGGACAAGTGAGCAAAACCGTTCAAACAAGGAATCCAAAGGATACAAAGGCACTTTATTGAAAAGGTAGCTTCGAGCACAACTGGACAGAAGACAGAAACGTCCATGTGACAGGCGGCTGCCAAGAAAAATCCAGTCTTTAGTAGGGGATATGATCACCCCTGACTGCGTTGCAGGATTTACAATGTCTGTCCATGCTGAGGACGAGGTTGTCAAGGAGCTGTTGAGGGATCGTGGCCCATTCCTCGTGTAGCGTCAATTGCAGCTGCGGAATCGTTGCTGGTGACGTGCTGACAAGCGTCTTCCGAGAAGTTCCCACACATGTTTGATTGGATTTAGGTCCAGGGACCTTGCGGGCCAATCCATGCGTTGAATATCTTCACTCTCCAACAGCTCTGCGACAGCCTCTGTACGACGAGGTGTAGCGTTGTCGTCCATGAAGGGGAACTCAAGACCCACAGCACCTCTAAACAGACGCACGGGAGGCAGGAGAACCTCGGTTCAATAGCGGACACCAGTGACTGAACCTCCTTGGAGGATGTGGAGGTCAGTATGGTTACTAAGCATGATACCGCCCCAAACGAGAACTCCGCCACCTCCAAACCGGTCCCTTTCGACGATGTTGGAGGTGTGATTGCGTGTTCCCTGCTCTCTCCAGATGTGTATACGTCCAGAATTGCTCGTCAGACTAAATCGGCTCTCATCCGTACAGAGAACTCGGCCCCATTGTTGATGTATCCAGTTCTTGTGTTCCTGGCACCACAGAAACCACTGTCTCCGATGAGCAGGCGTTAATGGCACACACCGTACTGATAGTTGTGCAAATAGAACACCTTTGTGCAGCCTCCTGGCCACAGTAAAACACGATAATGGACGTCCAGTTGTCTGTTGCATGTGCTTTGCGATTTCGCCCGCTGTCTGCCGTCTGTCTCTTCTTGCCTATGTATACCGGTCGTCCGCCGCCGTGGTTGCTTGTTGACGACCACTGCTAAACTCTCGGATAGCTGTTCCTGTTGTTTGAAATGTTCTCCAAGCTCATGAAACGATGCTGTGAGTAATCCCAAACTCTTCGGCCCCACTAGTCACACTTCGACCTTCTTCCAACTTCCCAATGACGCAACCTCGGGTAAAGTCATCTAGATGTCATCTACTGGATTGCCTGTTGGCCATATCACACGGTGGCAACAACTGGACATCGTTCAAACCGATCTACACCGTGCAATAGTTTTCACCGCCCGTGTGCTTTATACTCTTCCGATACTCCCCCCCCCCCATACGTCATGCTGCATATATTTGCATACCGTACTGGACCCTAGTCTATTTCCCGAGTGGTCTTTTGGTCCGTTCTGCCTGCTTGTTCCGCCGTTATGCTAATTTCTCTTCTTCGTTTTTAATTTTTGCACACCAGTCTATGTATAACGTCGCCATCATACTGCTTGATGTATTGTCTTTTGGAAAGGGGGTTATGGGTAATGCATATTGTTATTTGTAAATTTTAGTGTAAGAGTTTGGTATTGTAATTTGGCAGGATGCTCTGTAGTTTGATGTTTCACCATTTATTTTAGCGTTCTCACAAACATACACCCCCTTCGCTCTACATATACAATTTCATTCATCTTTTGTTATATTTTTTTTTTCAGACTGTGTACCATTTGTGGAGCAGAAGCAAAGTACTGTTGCCCTGCCTGCTCAATTAGAACATGTTCACTGAACTGTGTCAAAGCACATAAAATAGAGAAACAGTGTAATGGAGTTAGAGATAAAACGGCATTTGTTCCTGTCAATAAATTCACGAATGTAAATCTTCTCAGTGGTGAGTTTGAATATTTAAGTCTTGTTTACATTTAATTTTCAGTGATGATGCATGAGTTTATATGAACTTCTGAATGATCTTATTTGTGCACGAGGTAATATTGAGTGGCTAAAAACTTGGCCAATTTTGAAACAAACAAGAATAGGTAGAGCATTATGTTCACATTGTTAGAATAATTGTTCAAGCCAAACAAATGAGATCTTACACAAGGTGTCTGTTGAAAGGAGGGGTTAAAGAAGGTGCAATTTAGATATTTTCTGACATTTAAGGAAACTCATAAAAATATTTTGTTGACACACAAAGCATATTTATTCTGCATTGCAAACAGGAAAGCTTGCAAAATTGTCTGAGTTGCAGATTTTTTTAAATAATTATAATTCATATACACTGTGCAATAATACAGTAAAAAATATTTAATGGACACATCCATTTAGCAAACAGTTTTGTAATCTCCAGTCTAGAAGTATATATGGCTCTATATATTTACCTCCAAATAGTGAACCCTTCAAATACCAGACAGTGATCTTAGTCATAAGACAGTTAAAAACATGAATGTTCAAAGGGGGGGGATTAGCAAATGTTTCCTGCAAAGGTTTTTATATATTTAGCTTCTTTGGATGGAAGTAGGGTACTTTTTTTTGTCCTCCAGGTCCTCATTACAAAAACTACTGGTCAGTGGTTTTAATATGGCAAATCTTTTCTTAGAAGTGGCAAAGCAACTTCCTTCAAATTTTTAGATGCAATTTTTGGACTAACTGCATGTCTAAACCGTGAAGGAAATGCAAAAGATTTCATTGCAGTCAAAGATCTGTGTATCGTAGAGGCAACAAACAACGTGTGCGAGTTTGTTGCATTGAAAACATCAGAAGAATTGGTTTCATTGAGAAAACATCTAAAGCAATTGTAGAAAATGTGTGCGATACTTGAAGACACTGTAAAATGTAATAAAGGGTCACAAAGTTTGTGTTTGTTTTTTTAAAAGAAGGGATGAGCACTATTTAAAAATACATTTTAGAAAACATGCTACAAATTGCTAAAAAATTTGATGAATGATTTAGATAACGAGTGCATTTAAAATTTATGGTGTAACATATTTTACTGTTATGTACATATGTTTAAACATGCATTGAAAAGTGTTCATTGTATGTACTATATTTTAAAAATGAAAATACTGTACACATACTGTATGTATCCACACATTGTATTTTTCTCAAAAAAATAAAAAAGTAAAAAGCATTTAATCAGAAAACTTCACTTTGATTACATGCTGTATGTACACATTTGGTAAGAAGTTTTTATATGGTGAGCCTAGTTCGGCTCAGAAGCCAACCATCCTAATAGCATACAATTATTGAATTCTGTTGTACACCATTAAGCATTTTTACTGTACTGGTAAAAGTAGAATAAAATGCATTCCAAATAAAAAAAAATTGCACTGTATTTACTGTGTTTAGATATTTTCCACTGCATTAATTGTGGAAAAACTTGTTAATGATTATTGTGAAATTAACCAGTGGCCCTGAATTAGGGACATGTGATTGCTTATAGCCCATTGAATTGCTCATGGTGGTCTTTAAACCAAAATGCGGTTGTTCTTGTTGTAAATACAGTGCAATTAAAAATTAAAACAACAAGAACAACTGTAATTTAAAACACTTCATCCCAATGGAGTCCTGTATTTGTTTATTTATCTGTGTATGACCTCATATTGTTCGAGGCAAATTTGAATCATGCCATCTGCAAGATGCTGAAAGAACCATGATTCGTCTGTCCATGTGACCTTTTTCCAGTCTTCAGAACATTTCCTTTTGTAAATACTTTAGTTAGCTGCATACACTATTACATGCAGCTAACCAGTGTATAGAATTTACACCACCTTTAGTCAATGAATTAAGCACAGAGAAAAATGCAGGATGATATGGAAAAGATATTTTCACTTAGCAGGCATAACTATTACGGTATGTAGAGAAAAAGGTAGATATTTCTTCAACAATATACTTGTTCTTTCATTGGAACATACATTTTTGAGAAATGTACTTACATTCGTGACTGCCTACCAAATACTGTGTTTGGCCACCTTTTGCCATAACAACTCGGGGCTTGAAAAATATCATGCCAGAGATGCCTGGGGCATGTAAATTATTGGCCTGGGCAAGTAAAACGAAAATCTAGTTGCCCGGTCGGGCAACTATATTTAAAGATCATAAAAATTTGGAATGACAAATTTTCTACTCTAGAAAAAAAGACGGTCATCGAGGGTTTTTCATTTTACTGCAAATCACTAGAAGTTGTATTATTGTTACAGAATGAGTGCCAAGGCCAGAAGAATAGTGCTTCACAATTATATTATGCCATAAGTAGTTTTGCTGCAGATGTAGTTTACAGTTAACGACAGGATGCATGCCTCTAATGAAACTAGCCTACAGTGTTTAGTGGCCAAATGCGTAAACTGCCATGAAACAGGAGGATGCAGACTGATGGGGAAAAAAGCTGTTCTTCATGGGGAGGGAGTGACAACAGATTATTTATTGCACAGCCACGGGTGGAGTGGAGTGGGGTCCCTGATAAAACTTGCGCAAGTGAAGGAGGGGTAAGCGGAATCTTCCGCCCTCGCGCCCGCCCACAGTCGTCGACTGACAGCGGTACTACTGAAACAAAAGCTAAGTTTCGTTTAAGAATGAGCCTGCGCAATGCGTTCCACTTAACCGGGAGAAGAGCAAAAATTGCAGACGCCGATAACTTAGTTTATCTGAGAGAACAGCAGTTCGTGTTAGCTGCAGACATAAGTTGTATTTAGTAATGGATGCAAGATGTTTTTTTGGAAAAAAATCCAGCAATGACAGTATGTGTCATAGTAAGCAAATATGTGAAATTCCCGATCTGTCAGCGGTAATTACAAATTCGTCTTTCGCATGGTTGAGTGACATTTAATTTCAGAATCGAATTCTGCATCGTTGGCAAAACGGAAACTTGCACAAGCGGGCTATGATAAAGCGTATGAAAAAAAAAAAAAAAGTGAACACTGTCGCACAGTTGAGGAATCTTGGATAAAAACATTTAATTGGCTAAAGTCAAATGACGACAAGACTATTATGTGGTGCACTGTTTGCGAAAACCATCCTAAAATTGCTGATATCACTAGCAATTTTTTCAAGGATATGCGGTGTCAGGTGGTGATATATGTTTAATAACTATAAGTTCATACAACAGTAGTCAAAGACATAGGGATTGCCTTTGTTTCTAAACAACAATTCTTGGGATATTTTATGATGCAAAATTACTTCTGTTTGCACAAGAGAAAAAGGTAAATAATTTTCATGTTCAAAATTGTTGTTAAAAACTACTTAAACTGCCATACAGTTAACTATGATTATTTAATTTTTTTGCAAAACACAGGACATATATTAAAAATTCTTGAACATAGCATCATCACTAAATTTCTCAAATGCCATCGATTACCTTTCTTAAAACTTGAGATATATGCTTTTGTGCATTTAATACAGACACTTCAAAATGACCATGCAAAAGATGTATAAAAGGTTTATCACAATTTTTAACTTTAAAAAAATGAGGCTTCTGTTTTGTTATCTTAAAAGATAAGTTTTTCTGGGCATGTAGATTTTACTTCTGGGCAAGTAAATATTTTCTGCACATGCCAAGCTGGGCATGTAACTTTTCAGATATTTTTCAAGCCCTGCAACTACTTTCAGCTTCCATGGCATTGATTCCACTTTACAGAAAATGACATCCCAGCATTTGGCGAAGCGAATTCAAGTTGTGTGTGTGTGTGTGTATTATATATATAGTGTAACTTGTCTAATTCGAGCGCCTTTAATCTTTAATTCAAATTCTTGGTTAATTCGAATTTTTCATTTGGTCCCTTGAATTTTCTATATAAATAATGTTGAAAAACCCCTTTGATTCAAACTTTTTTTTTGTAATTCTTTGTTTGACAAGTCACAGTATCATTATAACTAATCAAAAATTTACATGCCTACAATTACCATGAACAAAAGAACATGTTGAAGACAACATAAAAAACCACTGCACCAAAGGCAAAAACCAACCGTGGATAAAATGGAAGTTAACGTGCAAAGAAATGTCTGCTTATCTGAGAGAACGGACCTTCTGGTAAGGGTAAGTTCACTCTCATTGCTCTTATTAAGATTTTTTTTTTTTTTTTTGTTTAATTCGAAGAAAATACCATTTTCGTAATCTCGTATTTTCAACAATTACCTTTTAAAATGGGCACATACTGTTCTGGATGAAGCAACCAGTTAAACCTGAAACTATATCCAACTGCTTCAGAAAAGCAGGCTTCCAGCACCCCGATGATAAGTCTCAACTACATCAAGGTAATGGTGGCGAGGAGATCATACCCACTGTGGAGTACTGGAAAAACGTAGGCCGTGATGTACCGTATGAGGCTTTTGTGAGAGTTGATAACAATTTAGCTGTTTGTGGTGAGCTCACAGATGATGAGATCTTGGCTGAAGTTGTGAATAAAAAGACCTGCTGTTTATCTTCAGATGAAGAACTGGATCAGCCAGAATTTCCTGAAGAGTGCCTTCCAAATTCAGTTAGAGGCCTTGGTTCACCTCCAACAGTTAAGGAAATTTGTTGAGAGACAGCAGAATGTAAGTTACTCTCTATTTCATTCACTCGATAAACTTGAGGAATTTACCCTTTCCCATAACATAAATTCTAAGAAACAAGCCAAAATTTCACGTTTTTTTTACAAAAAATATGTAAATTTACTGCATTCTTCTTTTTTTTTGGTATGTTATGAATAAAAAAGCAGTTTTTTACAGTACTTGAATGTGCCCATATTCAAACTTGCCTAATTCGAATTTGTCGATAATTCAAATTATTTTTGTGGCCTGTTCAGCTTCGAATTATCCAAGTTACACTGTATTTATATAAATTAAAAAATAAAATGCAACCAAGAAACAGTAAAAAGCAAATAATTTTATAAAAAACACTATATAAAAGAAAGAAAGTAAAAAAAGTCAAGGAACCCCCCACACATGGTACAATAAATATCTAAACCACACAAGGTCAAAGATCACAACAAACAACACCAATGGGACCCCAAAGGTCTGTTTGCTGTGCCATGTTTGGTTGTTTCTTTTGCTGTTTTCTTCTCATGTGCTGACTGTTGGTTTCATATTTGTTATTCAGCTTATTTATGTTTTACTGACTACTGAAAGAAGCCCGGAGAGATACATGCTTGGTGTAACCAGGAGAGGTACAAAGAGGAACTCATGGATAAGGAAAATGACAAGAGTGGAAGACATCATGCTCAGAGTAAAATCCCTGAAATGGAAATAGGCTGGACATGTTGCCAGAAAAATAGACCACCGATGGACAACTGAAATTCCAGACGGGATTCCAGGGAACAGGAAAAAGACCCAGAAAAAGGGAGCCAAGGATTGGGGTCCGCCGAATGCTTGACAGCTCGAAGACAGCTCTGTGATGGCCATGATGACTCGTATGTGATGTGCTTCCTTGCCTGCCTTCTTGAATTTCACTAGCACTCGATTAACTGTGGCAAGAAGAATTTGCAGGTTTGCAGCAATATGACACTGGCTTGTCCAAGATCTGATTGCCCCATGATTCGTTCTTTCTGAAAGTCGCTTAGTTTCTTGGTTTTCTTGGGTCGAAGCAGGTTCTTTTGGTATCACCTACTCACTGATGTGACCTGAGAAATATGTTAAAGGGAGTTCAAGCATGCAATGTGATATCAACTCTAGAACATAGAAAAATGACATTATGACAAGTGTCTATTTACTTATGTCATGTCTGTGTACTTGTGCCAGTATGTGGTCCTGCTGCATTTGGGACACTGTAAAATGCCAGAGTACGCATAAAAAAATTCTGCTTTGAATTACAGATGTAACAACTAATTTTTTCTGTTTGCAGACTACCGTTTCTTGGAAGAAACTGCAAGATCAGTAAATAACACTGAAAGGGCTAGAAAACAGCAGCCAAACTTCAACCACTTTCTGCCTTCTGTACGTATTTTATTTTATTTTTTTTGGATTTTAATGAATTCCAATATAATTTTAAGCCTTCCATCATATGCACACTGCCTTATGTAAAATATTGATCAGAATTTGGGTTCTGACTACAGAAAGGAACAGAGCATAAGCATGACTTTTTTCCTTGACAAAGTCCTGTGTCTCTCAGTGTTAGTGTGAAACATTAAATGTGCTAAAATAAAATTTTGCATTTAAACTTAATAGGTTGATTTAAAGGTTACAACGCATCCTCTTCATAGAACTTGGTATATCTATCTATCTATCTATCTATCTATCTATCTATCTATCTATCTATCTATCTATCTATCTATCTATCTATCTATCTATCTATCTATCTATCTATCTATCTATCTATCTATCTATCTATCTATCTATCTATCTATCTATCTATCTATCTATCTATCTATCTATCTATCTATCTATCTATCTATCTATCTATCTATCTATCTATCTATCTATCTATCTATCTATCTATCTATCTATCTATCTATCTATCTATCTATCTATCTATCTATCTATCTATCTATCTATCTATCTATCTATCTATCTATCTATCTATCTATCTATCTATCTATCTATCTATCTATCTATCTATCTATCTATCTATCTATCTATCTATCTATCTATCTATCTATCTATCTATCTATCTATCTATCTATCTATCTATCTATCTATCTATCTATCTATCTATCTATCTATCTATCTATCTATCTATCTATCTATCTATCTATCTATCTATCTATCTATCTATCTATCTATCTATCTATCTATCTATCTATCTATCTATCTATCTATCTATCTATCTATCTATCTATCTATCTATCTATCTATCTATCTATCTATCTATCTATCTATCTATCTATCTATCTATCTATCTATCTATCTATCTATCTATCTATCTATCTATCTATCTATCTATCTATCTATCTATCTATCTATCTATCTATCTATCTATCTATCTATCTATCTATCTATCTATCTATCTATCTATCTATCTATCTATCTATCTATCTATCTATCTATCTATCTATCTATCTATCTATCTATCTATCTATCTATCTATCTATCTATCTATCTATCTATCTATCTATCTATCTATCTATCTATCTATCTATCTATCTATCTATCTATCTATCTATCTATCTATCTATCTATCTATCTATCTATCTATCTATCTATCTATCTATCTATCTATCTATCTATCTATCTATCTATCTATCTATCTATCTATCTATCTATCTATCTATCTATCTATCTATCTATCTATCTATCTATCTATCTATCTATCTATCTATCTATCTATCTATCTATCTATCTATCTATCTATCTATCTATCTATCTATCTATCTATCTATCTATCTATCTATCTATCTATCTATCTATCTATCTATCTATCTATCTATCTATCTATCTATCTATCTATCTATCTATCTATCTATCTATCTATCTATCTATCTATCTATCTATCTATCTATCTATCTATCTATCTATCTATCTATCTATCTATCTATCTATCTATCTATCTATCTATCTATCTATCTATCTATCTATCTATCTATCTATCTATCTATCTATCTATCTATCTATCTATCTATCTATCTATCTATCTATCTATCTATCTATCTATCTATCTATCTATCTATCTATCTATCTATCTATCTATCTATCTATCTATCTATCTATCTATCTATCTATCTATCTATCTATCTATCTATCTATCTATCTATCTATCTATCTATCTATCTATCTATCTATCTATCTATCTATCTATCTATCTATCTATCTATCTATCTATCTATCTATCTATCTATCTATCTATCTATCTATCTATCTATCTATCTATCTATCTATCTATCTATCTATCTATCTATTTATCTATCTATCTATCTATCTATCTATCTATCTATCTATCTATCTATCTATCTATCTATCTATCTATCTATCTATCTATCTATCTATCTATCTATCTATCTATCTATCTATCTATCTATCTGTCTGTCTGTCTGTCTGTCTGTCTGTCTGTCTGTCTGTCTGTCTGTCCATCCATCCATCCATCCATCCATCCATCCATCCATCCATCCATCCATCCATCTATCTATCTATCTATCTATCTATCTAATCAGATAAATGTTGCTTACTGTTGTCATATCAATAGTCTCCATTTACAGCAACATACAACTTGGTGTTCACTGACATTCATCACACGCCGTACACAAGATCTTCATACTCATAATCTTTTTCACATGCAGACACTCCTGAATCTGATCCTCCCATGACTGCCTTGGCTTTCCTCTACCTTTCCTTCCTGCCACTTGGGCTAAAAATTGTTTCTTAAAAAGCATCTCATTACTCATTCTTTTAACATGCCCAAACCACTGCAGAATGTTAGTCTCCACGTTGCTAACAACATTTTGCTTCACATTACACAACTGCAACACATCTTCATTCCTCACACAATCAGAACACGTCTTGCCACAAACTCCCCTGTAAGTACCTCATTTCTCCAGCACACATACAACTTCTATGTTTCTTCTGTAGTACCTAGGTTTCACTGCCCTACATCAGAGTAGGAACAAATACACTTTCATACACAGCCATGCGGGACTCTCTTGAGAACCCATCATTCCTGTGAAAACCTCTCAAAGCAGCTATGACTTTCAATGAAGAATTCACCCACCTACTAATTTCATTCATAGAACTTGGTGAAAACCTGTTTTTTTGCTGCCGAGTTTTTATAATGTGTAATGTCTCAAAATGAAGTCTCATCTTTCATCAGGCTTCTTTGCATAAAATATAAGTTTTTGATTGCAGAAAATATGAAATAAGTTTTGAGAACAACAGCAAAGATTATGGAAGGAATTTGTTTTGCAACTTTAATATTTTATTTCTTTATGTGTGTGCGTGCGCGCATAAGAGAGACAGAGCGATATTTCTTAAGCTATCTTGTGATGACAATGAATGGCAGAAATCCACATAATAAGATGACACCACATAGATTAATTAAGAAGTATTCGTAATGTGGCAATAGGAATGAAATCTGTGCTTTAAATTATGTAAATAAAATTGTTATATGGAAATAAATGATGACGCCCAGTCATCGTATACAACGCCTCGCATGGGGCCAAGGAACATTTCCAATGGAACCGTGACAGATGGAAGAAAGCCATCTGGAGTGGTGAGTCTCATTTTCTGCTGCACCATACTTATGGCTGGGTTTGTATATATCATAAACAGCATGAAGCTCTATCCTCTGTTTGCACAATTGGGGCTTAAAAAGCTGGTGGAGGTGGTGTTCTGGTCTGGGGAGCTTTTTCTTGGCAAGCCTTAGATCCATTGGTTATCATCCCACAAACACTGAATGGTGGACGATTCAGACACCTGTTAGCCTGCCATGTCTATCCATATCTGCAGGAGGTTTACTTAGACCACAGTGCCATCATTCAACAGGACAACACATGTTATTGGGCTTGTATAACTACTGAGTGGTTGGAGGAACACAACAATGAATTCACCACATTGCCTTGGCCCCCAAACTCCCCTAATCGTAACCCAATCGAATATTTGTGAGATATGCTAGAACAGGGTGTGAGAACTGCTGACCCCTCTTCATGAAATGATCATGAACTGAGGGAGCTGCTGCAAAGAACATGGGCCAAGTTATGCATGGAGGATGTTTGACACCTTGTAGAATCTGAATATTTGCATCATTGTGGTAATTAACCGCTATTCTGCTGCACTAACTCACGTGCAAGTCAATAATGACTTCATAAAGAAGAATATACTTTTATACAGGTTAAGGCACCATTTGAATAATTGGAATAAAAAATGAAGCAAAAACAGCCTTGTCTTGAAAGCCACCAATATCCGAAATCTGATGAAATTAAAATTATTAAAAGCTGCAAAAATGAAAAGCATTTTAGAACAGCAGAATAGGTTTTAATTGAAAAAAAAATAGAACAAGAATTTGTAATACCAGTGACCCCAATAGTTTGAATGATAACTGGAAGACACTGATTAAATTGGGACAGTAAGCGGAAAAAAGAACAGACCTAACTAACAATAGATGGCGCCAGAGAGGAGGACATGCGGATGATGACTGGAGCAGAAGCCCCGACTGATTCGTTCACTTGTTCTGCGGCCAGCAGAGCGGAAGGTTGACATCGGCTTCTTGGTAATGGCAGGGGTTCTGCTGAAAGTACCCAAAGTATGGTGTGACTGTGAGTTGGGCTAGGGCTTGCAGGATGGACTTACGAGATAAAGGGCAAGTAAGATGCAATGTGAATATATATCATAGTTGATGGAAGTTCGAGCGCTATGATGTAAATAGTGTAGTATATATTTGTAGATAGAGATTTTATATATAGTAAAGAATGAATGCAAAGCAAGAATTGTATGTAAAATATGTTTTATTAGATGGAAAATATATAGTGAATTAAGTAAGTGTTGATTGAGAGTATAACTATTTGTAGATAGAAACTTTGGTTTTTAGCAGTTTTTATTGAAGACAAGGCCATATAAAAAGAAAGACAAAATATATATATCATCATCATCATCATTGTCAACCATTATCAATCCACTGCTGGACGAAGGTCTCCCCAAGTTTCCACGGTCTGTCTTGTGCCAGTCTCTCCATGTCACCCCTGCATACTTTCGAATTTCATCCACCCATCTCCCATGTGGTCTTCTTCTGGGTCTTTTCCTGTCCCTGAATCCAATCTAAAATTTCGGCTGTCCATCGATGATCTGTCCTTCTGGCAGTATGTCCAGCCCATTGCCATTTCAGGGATTTAACTCTGATCATGATGTCTTCCACCTTGTCATTTTTTGATCCACGAGTTCCTCTTCTTATCTCTCCTGGTTACACCAGCATGCCCTCTCCATGCTTCTTTGAGTTACCTGCAGCCTTTGTATGTCTCTTTTAGTTAAGGTCCCATCTCTGCACCATACGTAAGCACTGGAAGGATGCATTGATCAAACACTTTCTTTTAAGACATAATGGCATATTGCTCTTGAAAATTCTGCTGTTTCTTCCAAAAGCTCTCCAGGCAAGTTTTGTACGCCGATTAATTTCTTCATCAATGTGACCCTCACTTGATATCTGCTGTCCAAGATAAACGCATTTGTGTCTGTTATTCCCAGCTTTTCCATCAATCGATAAATCTTCATTTCTTGTAAAGCATTGAACATCACTTTTGTCTTCTGAAAGTTCATTTTTAATCCCACTTCTTTACATTTGTCAGCAAGTTCCTGGATCATACTCTGCAGCTCTGATGGGGTAGTTGCAAATGACCACGTCATCAGCAAAATCTAAAAGGTGGGTTAGATAATCTCCATTAATCTTTATCCCCTTGTTTTCAGTGACTGAAAAACACCCTCCAATGTGGCGTGGCATTAAAGAGCTGAGATATGGTGTCACCTTGTCTCATCCTTCCCAATTTTTACGTGTGTTGTATTTTCAAACAGCCTAATCTTTGCACTTGCATTTTCATAGATGTTATTAATAATATTAATGTATGCATCTTCAATACCGCAGGTTTTCAGAGCCATTGTAATTGCTGATGGTTTCACCGAATAAAAGGCTTTTTCATAATCGATAAAAGCCATGCACAATGGAAGTTCATATTCCCTCGCTCTTTTCAATTAGCTCCTCTCAGTACGTGGATATGATCTATTGTGCTGTAGCCTCCTGAATCAGCTTGTTCTCTCGGTTGAGCCATGTCCAGTGTTACCTTCAAGCGTGTGTGAAAGAACTTTAGTGAAGATTTTATAAACTACTGATAGAGGCTGATAGGTCTGTAGTTTCCGAGATCCTCAATGTCACCTTTCTATGTAGCAGGATCATTGTAGCGGTGTTCCAATCCTCAGGAATCTTTCCTTCATTAAGGCATCGAGTGAAAAATAGTACTGTTTCGATTTCTCCACTTGCTTCTTTTGTATGATGTCTACAGTAATTCCATCTTCTCCTGGAGCTTTTCCTCGCTTCATGTTCTTGATTGCATGTGCAACTTCTGCTGGAAGGACTGGAGGAACTCTGGTACTGGCATCTTTCATGATGTCTGGAGTGTATATCATCACTTTCATATAATTTGAGCAGAAATCTTCACTCTTGTCAAAATTTCGCCTCTATTTCTTGTTACAGAACCATCTTCTTTTCTCAGTGCCATAATCTGTTTTCTTCCCTTACTGAGATGTCTCCTTTGCTATCTTTAGGCTTTGGTTGTTTTCAATTGCTTTCCTCACTAGTTCACAGTTGAATTTCCTTTACGTTTCAGTGATACTTTTTTTTATTGTCTTGCATAGCTCTATATATTCCACTTTGGAAGTCACATCTTCTTTTAGTTGTCCTCATCTCTCTTCTTGCATCAACATTTTGGTTTTTCCTGATAATTTGTTCACATGCAACTTGTTCTTAGACCCAGCTAATTTTGTTGCTGTTTCCATAAGAGTTTTGGTTACTTTTCTGTTAACTTCAGAGATGTCCACTTCTTCCGATGTTAGGCCTTCTAAAGCAGAGAACCTGTTCTTCAGTTCTAACTTGAAGGTATTATGGTGTTTTTTAAGGTTGGTTATGTCAATAGATTTTGTTTGTCCTATGAGCTTGCCACGTTCAAAGTTTAGTGTTGAGGTGCATCTTACATCTCACTCAATCTATGGTCACTACCTGTGTTGAACTTGTTTAGCACACTGCAAAATCTTCTATGACGAATTTTTTGTTACACATAATAAAATCAATTTCATTGTCAGTTCTATTTGGATTTTCCATGTCCATTTCCTGTGTGGCTTTTTCTGAAAAAAAGGAGTTCAAGATGAAAAATCTTCTGCCTCTCTGCAAACTCAACGAGAGTTTCCACGCTGGTTTCTGTTGCCATGACCGAATTTACCTACTGAAGTTTCATTCTGTTGCCGTTGCCTATTTTTGCATTGAAATCTCCCATAATTATCTTCAAATGCTGCTTACCTTTATTATTTAGATGACAAATTTCCTCATAAAATTCTTCAATTTCTTCTTCAGGATGACTTGTGGTGGGTGCATAGTTTGAATAATCTGAGCCTGGTATCTTTCGAGAGTTGGATAACAAGTCGTGCAGCTCTGTCAGAGGAACTTTCAACTTCTACAACTTTGTCCTTCAGTTTCTTGTTTATTATAAATCCAACACCACTAGTTCTGCCAGTATCTGTCCCACGATAGTAGAAGAGATGTCCACTTTTCAGTTCGATGAGATCTTCTCCTTTTCTCACCTACTTAGCCCACGCATGTCCCATTTTGTAGTTCCTCTTCCAATTCAAGAGCCTTGAATCAGAAGATAGGGAGCGTCCATTGTAAGTAGCCAAGGTCAGCATCAGATGGCAGCCTAGTCCGGTCCTCCGGATTCTTAGCACTCTGCCTTTCATGTCGCACTGGCCGCTGCCTTGGCCAGGTACATTCCAGCTGCCGGAGACTGAGGGCCAAGATTTAAGTTGTGGAATCATTTTGGAGGGGTTTGGCCATAACTCACCACGCTGGCCAAGCGGATTGGTGAGTGTGGGATAGCATTTCTCTGATCCCGATGGTATAGTTATACCGCTATGGGCGGTCGTCAGAGCCCCTTTAGTGGGAACAGGATGCACCACGAGAAGGCGGGGTTGACATTTGTCAAGGAGAGGCTTTGATGTTACGCATCACCTGAAAATATATATATACATATATATATATATATATATATATATATATATATAGGGATGTAAGGTCAGGTGATGCGTAACATCACAGCCTCTCCTTGACAAAATGTCAACCCCGCCTTCTCGTGGTGCATCCTGTTCCCACTAAAGGGGCTCTGACGACCGCCCATAGCGGTATAACTATACCATCGGGATTAGAGGAAATTCTATCCCACACTCACCAACCCGCTGGCCAGCGTGGTGAGTTATGGCCAAACCCCTCCAAAATGACTCCACAACTTAAATCTTGGCCCTCAGTCTCCGGCAGCTGGAATGTACCTGGTCAAGGCAGCGGCCAGTGCGACACATGAAGGCAGAGGGTGTTAAGAATCTCGGAGGACCGGACTAGGCTGCCATCTGATGCTGACCTTGGCAACGTACAATGGACGCTCCCTATCTTCTGATTCAAGGCTTCTTGAATTGGAAGAGGAACTACAAAGGATCAAGTGGGACATCGTGGGGCTAAGTGAGGTAAGGAGAAAAGGAGAAGATCTCATTGAACTGAAAAGTGGACATCTCTTCTACTATCGTGGGACAGATACTGGCAGAACTAGTGGTGTTGGATTTATAATAAACAAGAAACTGAAGGATAAAGTGGTAGAAGTTGAAAGTTCCTCTGACAGAGCTGCACGACTCGTTATCCAACTATCGAGAAGATACCAGGCTCAGATTATTCAAACTTATGCACCCACCACAAGTCATCCTGAAGAAGAAATTGAAGAATTTTATGAGGAAATTTGTCATCTAAATAATAAAGGTAAGCAGCACTTGAAAATAATTATGGGAGATTTCAATGCAAAAATAGGGCAACGGCAACAGAATGAAACTTCAGTAGGTAAATTCGGTCACGGCAACAGAAACCAGCGTGGAAATACTCGTTGAGTTTGCAGAGGCAGAAGGGTTTTTCATCTTGAACTCCTTTTTCAAGAAAAAGCCACACAGAAAATGGACATGGAGACATCCAAATGGGACGACAAGTGAAATTGATTTTATTATGTGTAACAAAAAATTCGTCATAGAAGACTGCAGTGTGCTAAACAAGTTCAACACAGGTAGTGACCATAGATTGGTGAGATGTAAGATGCACCTCAACACTAAACTTGAACGTGGCAAGCTCATAAGACAAACAAAATCTATTGACATAACCAACCTTAAAAACACCATAATACCTTCAAGTTGGAACTGAAGAACAGGTTCTCTGCTTTAGAAGGCCTAACATCGGAAGAAGTGGACATCTCTGAAGTTAACAGAAAAGTAACCAAAGCTCTTATGGAAACAGCAACAAAATTAGCTGGGTCTAAGAACAAGTTGCATGTAAATAAATTATCAGGAAAACGACAATGTTGATGCAAAAAAGAAGAGAGATGAGGACAACTAAAGAAGATGTGACTTCCAAAGTGGAATATATAGAGCTATGCAAGACAGTACGAAAAAGTATCACTGAAGACGTAAGAAAATTCAACTGTGAACTAGTGAGGAAAGCAATTGAAAACAACCAAAGCCTAAAGATAGCAAAGGGACATCTCAGTAAGGGAAGAAAACAGATTATGGCACTGAGAAAAGAAGATGGTTCTGTAACAAGAAATAGAGGCGAAATTTTGACAAGAGTGAAAGATTTCTACTCCAAATTATATGAAAGGGATGATACATGCACTCCAGACATCATGAAAGATACCAGTACCAGAGTTCCTCCAGTCCTTCCAGCAGAAGTTGCACATGCAATCAAGAACATGAAGCGGGGAAAAGCTCCAGGAGAAGATGGAATTACTGTAGACATCATACAAGAAGCAAGTGGAGAAATCGAAACAGTACTCGCCCAAATTTTCACTCGATGCCTTAATGAAGGAAAGATTCCTGAGGATTGGAACACCGCTACAATGATCCTGCTACATAAGAAAGGTGACATTGAGGATCTCGGAAACTACAGACCTATCAGCCTCCTATCAGTAGTTTATAAAATCTTCACTAAAGTTCTTTCACACCGCTTGAAGGTAACACTGGACATGGCTCAACCGAGAGAACAAGCTGGATTCAGGAGTGGCTACAGCACAATAGATCATATCCATGTGCTGAGAGAACTAATTGAAAGAGCGAGGGAATATGAACTTCCATTGTGCATGGCTTTTATCGATTATGAAAAAGCCTTTGATTCGGTGAAACCATCAGCAGTTACAATGGCTCTGAAAACCTGCGTGTATTGAAGATGCATACATTAATATTATTAATAACATCTATGAAAATGCAAGTGCAAAGATTAGGCTGTTTGAAAATACAACACACATAAAAATTGGAAAGGGAGTGAGACAAGGTGACACCATATCTCCGAAGCTCTTTAATGCCACATTGGAGGGTGTTTTTCAGTCACTGAGCTGGGAAAACAAGGGGATAAAGATTAATGGAGATTATCTAACCCACCTTCGTTTTGCTGATGACGTAGTCATTTTTGCAACTAGCCCATCAGAGCTGCAGAGTATGATCCAGGAACTTTGCTGACAAGAGTAAAGAAGTGGGATTAAAATGAACTTTCAGAAGACAAAAGTGATGTTCAATGCTTTTACAAGAAATGAAGATTTATCGATTAATGGAGAAAAGCTGGAGATAACAGACACGTACATTTATCTTGGACAGCAGATATCAAGTGAGGGTCACATTGATGAAGAAATTAATCGGCGCACAAAACTTGCCTGGAGAGCTTTGGAAGAAACAGCATAATTTTCAAGAGCAATATGCCATTATGTCTTAAAAGAAAAGTGTTTGATCAATGCATCCTTCCAGTGCTTACGTATGGTGCAGAGACGTGGACCTTAACTAAAAGAGACATACAAAGGCTGCAGACAACTCAAAGAAGCATGGAGAGGTGCATACTTGGTGTAACCAGGAGAGATAAGAAGAGGAACTCGTGGATCCGAAAATGACAAGAGTGGAAGACATCATGATCAGAGTCAAATCCCTGAAATGGCAATGGGCTGGACATACTGCCAGAAGGACAGATCATCGATGGACAGCCGAAATTTTAGATTGGATTCCAAGGGACAGGAAAAGACCCAGAAGAAGACCACATGGGAGATGGTGGATGAAATTCGAAAGTATGCAGGGGTGACATGGAGGAGACTGGCACAAGACAGACCGTTGTGGAGGAAACTTGGGGAGACCTTCGTCCAGCAGTGGATTGATAATGGTTGACAATGATGATGATGATGATGATATATATATATATATATATATATATATATATATATATATATATATATATATAACCCGATGCTTTTAAATGCTAGTGGGTGTGTACAAAATATAGAGCTATCACAAGTGTCAAACAAAGAAAAGGTCAATAAACAACAGTGGTCTAAGAATGAAAAAAAAATATTAAAAAAAAGAAAGAAGACACTACCCCAAGGGTAAGTCGAATTTTCTTTTTATGAAGTCATTGTAGAATCTGTTTCTAAGTGAGTCTATGAGCTGTCACATCACAGAAAAGTTGACCAATGCATTATTAGGTAGATGTTCCTACTGTGAAGCTAACTCAGTGTATGTATATA
Organism: Macrothele yani; assembly: GCA_039090855.1. Classification (NCBI taxonomy): domain Eukaryota; kingdom Metazoa; phylum Arthropoda; class Arachnida; order Araneae; family Macrothelidae; genus Macrothele; species Macrothele yani. The sequence continues at coordinate 140,319,589 of CM077013.1, read as the reverse complement.
TACACACTAAAGTGCCAAAAGTCATGGGACATGTACCTAGTATCATGTAGGACCTCCTCTAACCCAGAGAAGTGCAGCAACTTGACATGGCATCGGTTCCACGAGTAGCTGTAAGACTTCTGGAGAGGTGTTATGCTGTCTGAACAGCCGCGCACAGTTTCGTGGAATTTGTAGGTTCATGATCTTGAATGTCAATAAACCTTTCCACCACGTCCCATAAGTGCTGTATTGGGTTCACGTCGGGCGAACGTGGTGTCCACACCATCCATTAGAACTATCCGGAATGCTCCTTGAACCAATTTTGGACAACTGGGTGATGATTGTGTCAACATTCAGTGGCACCCAATGACATGGTGTCCGCCTGAAAAATCCCATTGTTGTTGGGTACATGAAATCCATGAAGGGCTGCAAGTCCCAGCAGAGCAACAAAGCAATTACTGGTTAATGACATGTTTACAAAGACCAGAGGACCCAAACCGTGACATATAAAGACACCCCACACATGTATGGAACCACCACCGGCTTGCAAAATGCTTTGTTGACAGCTTGGGTCTATGGAGTCTGCACCACATGCTAACCCTACCATTAGCTCATAACAACTGGTGGTGTGACTCATCTCACCACGTCACATCTTGCCAGTCCTCCAGAGTCCAATTACCACGTTCAGGAGCCCAGGTGAGGTGCTGTGTTCAATGTAGTAGTGCTAACAAAGGCACTCTGGTGGGTCTTCTGCTCCCATACCCCATGGATGTTAAATTACGCTGCACTGACCTGATGGATATGTCTCTGGTACCTCCTGCATTGAATGTGGATCTTATTTGAGTCAGTGTCTCTTGTCTGTTAGCATGGACAATCCTTGTCAGACGCCATTGGTCAAGGTAACTATGCACCCATAGTTGGCCACTGCGATTGTCCACGGTGAGTGGCAATGCCTTCCATGAGGTATTCTCGGTACACACATGACACCATGGATCGAGGAATGTTGAATGTTCGCGCAACTTCAGAAATTGAATGCCTTATTCATCTGGCTCCCACTACCATGCCTCGTTCAAACTCCAATAATTGACGTCGGCTTCCCATTATCCTACTGATGGTTTTTCAACTTGACTCATGAGATTACACCTCGCAACTGATAAAAATCGTGGTGTGTGTCAAGGCCTTTATACGTTTTTATACAAGGGCAGCACCAGTTAAAAATTTGCATACTGCTATCCCATGACTTTTGGCACTTCAGTGTATATATATTGTTGCAGCAATTGTCTTAGACCCCAAATTTTGTATCAATATACATATATATGTATGTATAAATATACTAGTACGTTCAAAAAGTTCCAGAACTTTCTGAATAGTTGCCAAATGTCAGTGAATTACGTCATTCCCCATTGAGCAAGCAAAAAGCATCATGTGACCGACCAGCCAGAACTGGTTTGATCCAGATCCAACACGTACAGCGTATGTGCGTAATTCGTGATTACAGGCATTCGAGGCTCTCCGTCGCGAGGACAACAATGTCGAATTTTGAACAGCGTTCAAGTGTAAAATTTTGTGTTCTGCTCGGAAAATCTTTCGCTTAGAATTTTCAAATGATTAAGTCAGTATACAGTGAGAGTGCAATGAGTTGAATTAGAGTTTATGAGTGGCAACGATGATTTAAAAATGGGTGACAGAGTATCGAGGATGATGAGAGGTCACAGGACGACCTTCAACATCTACAATGGATGAACAAATATCCATTGTCAAAGAAATTATGAAAAATGACTGTCGAAAAACTATTGCAGCGATTGCAGAAGTTGCCGGCATCTCAGTTGGAAGTTGCCATGCTATTTTAACAGAGAAACTGGGCATGCATCACGTGTGCCAACAAATTGTTCCCAAAAACCTGACACAAGAAAAAATGGATGAGCGCATGCAAGTTTGCAGGGATAACATCGATGCAGTGGATTCAGATCCCAATCTCTTGAATCGATTGATCACTGGCGATGAGACCTGGTGCTTTCTGTAAGACCCCCAATCCAACCGATAGTCAAAAGTGTGGAAATCACTGTCGTAAAAAATTTCAAGGCTGACCGCTCCAAAGGAAAGGTCTTGTTAGCAGTTGTCTCCAATTGCAAGGGGGTCCTACACAAGGAATTCCTTCAACATGGTCGTACAGTCACTAAAAAAAGACCTGAAACATCTCCAAGAATCCTGTCAACGTCCTGAAACGTCTCCGAGAATTAGCGAGACACAAGCAACCCAATCTTTGGAAGACTAACTCATGGGTGCTCCATCACGACAATGCGCTGGCTCACAGATCCCTCTTGGTGTCCGATTACCTGTCCAAACATCACATTCCCATTCTTCCACAACCAACTTATTCCCCCTATCTTGCTCCGTGTGAATTTTTCCTTTTTCTCTGGATGAAGAATTTGCTTTAGGGGCGACATTTCTCAAGTTCCAAAGAAATGCAGCGAGCTGCGACGGAGGCACTGGAGGGTGTGGCAAAAGAAGGCTTGCAATCTGCATTTAAATCTTTGTATGAGTGCTGGCAAAAATGCATAGTTGCACAGGATAACTACTCTGAAGGAAATACCTCAAGAACAGGTATTATCTGTACTCATTCTTTTTTAATATAAAAAGTTCCAGAACTTTTTTAATGTACTGGTATATGTATGTAGACTGATGCAACAAAAAATCACTGCCTTCACTACTCGCTGGTAATTACTGTTTTTAAAGCTCATGTGCCACTGAATGTTGACGCAATCATTGTTAGCCAATCAACTGTGTATTGCAAGATAAATGAGGTGCACCTGTAGTAGTTCTGGTGCCTTTCCACAATCAGGAGTGAATACTACCCTCAGCATTTCGTAGGATCAAGAAGGCGGTGCAATTAGCACATGGCAGATACCAGTCCTGATTGGTCACAGCAACTTCAATGATGTTTCTGTGGAATGGAAATATCCATTTTAGCAGCCTTTAAAGAAATTCTAGGGGAAAGGAATATGGAGTAGGATCCCAAAGTTTGGGGATAGCATCTATCCTTGACAACGTAAGCATGTAATTAAAGTTACGGCATCTGAAATACATTCTGCCATCCCTCCTCTCCATAGTCAGAATGGTTTGGCCCATTGAAAGCGATTGGAATGCACAGACAGATGTTTGCTGCTGTGGTTAGTCATCTCTCTTCTGCGATGTGAGAAACATGGCTTTTGAACAAAAGGATGAACGGATGTGGATGTCGGGCTAATTAATCGGCAAAGCCAATAGCTATCCTATGCTTTTGGATAACATCATCACAGGTGATGAAATGTTTTACTACTTGTTTGATATTCAGCCAAAGCATTCTTTTTCAACATAGAAATCACTGTCTTCACCGCGATCAAAGAAATTCAGGCTAAGTCGCAGCAAAGGGAAAGCCATGTTGAAGGTGTTTTTTGATTCTCATGGCATTGTCCATTCCGAATTTATTCCTGAGGGCACAACAGTTAACAAGGAATGTTATTTAGACATTTTTTTTTTTTTTACGTCGCTTACGGGAGTCAATCCATCGTAAATGGCCGGAGATGTGGCGAAGTGGACAATGGTACCTTCTCCATGACAACGCGCCTGCACATCGGTCCCACTGGTCACTGCGTTTTTCACCAGAAATCGTACTAATGTGCTTTTCGCATACCGCCTATTCACCTTACTTAGCTCCCTGCGTTTTTTACCTCTTTCCACTGATGAAACAAAATCTGCAGGGACGTTGTTTTGTGTCAACAAATGAGGTAAAAGCAACGCAGGAGGCAATACAAGTAGTTAACATGGCTTTCAGCAATGCTTCCAGAAGCTTTATGAATGCTGACAAAAGTGCACCATCACCCAAGGAGATTATTTTGAAGGTGGTTGTGCATGTATGTGTGTTTTAAAGTATTCAAGGTAAGGGAACTATACTCCAAGCTCCCGAACTTTTGGTGGATCCTACCTTGTATTGCATTTCGTATGCTTTCAGAATAATTTTTTATGAACATAATATTGCATTTCAGGTGCTCGTGTCACAACCGAATTTGAGGCGTAATATTTTTTTTTCTGATTGAGAAATTTCAATGACCAGTCAGTAGATAAGTAGATGTGGTATGTAAATCAAGGCCCAGACTTTTGAAGAAAAAAGTTTCGTCATATTGCAAAAACTACGGTAATTTTTCATATTTGTTCATCTTGCCCACCCCTGTGCACAGCTATGCAAGAAATGAAAAAAAAAAAAAAAAAGAAAAGAAAAGAAAAGAAAACTTGTTTTATTATTTATAATTCCATTTATTTGTTTCCAAAAGATTGTTTATTACTATCAGAAACTGGAGAGTGGTGAACATTTCCCTTTACCGCTGTTTCTAAGTAGATGCTAAACAACACGCTTCTGTATGCCAGGATGAGATTGCTTTGAATACACTCATTGTCATAAAAATCCACACACCAAGAAGGAGGTATCAGATTGAAATGAGATTTTAATAGGGAGATGGTACTTACCAAGGACAGAAGTGATTACAATATCACAGCAGCAGGACGATTTCCTGTGGACATACGGTGCACATTCCGGTCAGCGTTAGTACTGTGTCGGCCTGCCTACATGTGGTGATACGGTCCGGCATGGAGTCAAAGAGATGCCGTATGTTATCCTGGGGCAGATTGGCCCCCACTTCTTGCAACTGATGCTCTAAATCATGAACACTGGGACATGGAGAATGCTGGCGTCCCATCTGGTCCCACACATGCTCGATGGGTGAGATATCAGGTGATCTGGCAGGCCACAGAAGCGTCGAATATGATTTAGATAGTCCTGGGAAACTCTAGCCATGTGCAGAAGCAGAAGCGCGTTATCTTGTTGGAAAATGACTCCGGGCAGCTCTCCCAGGAAAGGCCGCAGAATCTTCTGTACGTAGCGTTGGGCTGTCAACGTCCCTCAGATCACTGCGAGAGAAGTCCGAGAGATGGCATCCAAGACCATCATGCCTGCAGTTTCGGATGTGTGGCACTGTACAGTGAGGTTGGGATTGTAGCGTTCACTTACGGTCCTCCACACTCTGACATGGTGGTCGTCTGTTCCCATACAGAAGCAGGATTTGCCGCTGAACACTTTACATCACCAGTCCGTAACATTCCACGTTGCTCACTGCTGACACCATTGCAGTCGACGCTGACGATGGTCAGGTGTTAATGGCAGAAAACGTAAGGGCCATCAAGATTGCAGATTCGCCTCTGCCAGGCATTTGGAAATGGTTCTGGCGGACACAGGAGTCCCTTGTACAGCTGCCACAGGTCTCTGGATATTGGACAAGGACGTCGTTGCATCAGTGCATGCCGCTCTCATGATCACATGGTCCTCTCTGCTGGTGGTGTGTCTGGGTCATCCAGAGCCAGTACGCCATGTCTGGGTGCCATCTCGTGTCCATTGCTTCCAACATGATCGAACCGTAATGTCCGACTGGCCCAAATGGTAGCCGATTCGGGGCACTGGCCACCCTGCCTCTCTCATCCCGACAATACGGCTTTGTTCAAACTCCGTCAGTTGGCCGTATGCACATCTATGGTGGCTCCTCGGCATGTCTATCGCTCAGGGATCTCACCTGACTTTTACAGTGCACTTCGGCATGAATGTGGAGCACCCTGCACGATGCCTTATGAGCCCCAAGGATTACGATTGTAGCACTGGTCTTGGACGTGCGGGCATGCAGAATCGCACGAAAATTTAATCATTTACGTGTCTGCCCTCCCCTTAGCTATTTCCCGAGTTTTGTGTTAATCGCACGTTTTTTTCTTGGTGGGCGGATTTTTATGACAATGAGTGTATATTACATAGCACAGTCCTAATGTCATGTAAGCTTACGGATGCACTGTTGCATATCTATTCATTGCAAAGAGTGTTTATGTTATGCTTGATAAAACTTAGATTGTATAGCCTCTTCAAGATGAAAAGGATTTCTATTATGTTTTAAAAAGAAAAGTTGTGTTGTTAAGATATTTAACATGTGTCAACACTTGATGGTATCCATCAAGTGTTGAAAAAAATTCTGTTATGTCAGAAATTTAACTATGCTTTTGAATTTTGTGTTGCACATAACAAGATTTGTCCAAACTTGATTTCTGTTATACTAGAAAATTTGCACTATTACCATAAATTTTTTAATGTACTACATTGCAGGGTCTCTTCAAGCTGAAAAGAGCTGCGAAATACAGGAAAACTCTGTTGAAGATATTGCCAATGATATTTTCTCGGAGAAAGCTAAACACCAGTTATCTGAAGTAAGAGCCATTTTTTTCTCTCTGGTGTAATGCTCCAGAACAATGTTCCATTTGATACTTTTTGACATAAAAATGTTTTTTATTTTGAGTTTTGGAATAATTATTTAATTGAGGTACCATAATAACCATAATATGTAAGAACATGTGATTATTATAGGAAGCACAAGAGTAATTAACCCCTTACTTTTGTTTTTTCCCAAGTTATACACAGAAAAGTTTCTTTCCTGTACTTGATGTATCTCTGTACATCCTGTAGAGTGATACATTCAGGGTTCACACTGCCCCTGGAATACTGAAAAATCCTGGAATTTGATTTCCCTTTCTTTCCAGGCCTGGAAAGTCCTTGATGTTTCATATTTTTGTGAAAGCTCCTGGAATAGTCCTGAAATTTTTTTCTTGTGAGGAAAATAAAAATTGGTTGAAATGTTTAGATTGATTTCATCACTTTGCTTGTAGCTCCCTTTGGCATGTGCTTGCAATGACACCACTCTTCCGTGGAGTGTAGAGACATGATGTTAGGGCTTGAAAAATATCTGAAAAGTTACATGCCCAGCTGGATATGTGCAGAAATCATTTACCTCTCCAGGTAGTAAAAACTGGATGCCCTTTTTAAAGTTAAAAAATATGAACTTTTTTACATTTTAAATTTCACTAAATTATGCATTTTACACAGGAATAAAGGAAATTACTTACAGTCATATTTTTGGGTAGCACCCCTACCCTTCCTCAGGACTACACTATAGTAGAAACAATGCAGAATTTCTAAATAGCATATGAGAAAGAGATCTCGGCTGAGTGAATGTAAGATTGGTGCATGGAATACTAGAGGAAAAAATGGAAAATGATTGAGGAGATTAAAGAAATGAATAAGTATAGATTGGATATGCTGTGTGTAAGTGAATCTAAAAAGGAATTTGTGATAGAAGAAGTGAATGGAACCTTGAGTGTGTGGTCTGGAGTGTTTTGGATAATGTGAGAGGACAGGCTGGTGTAGGTGTGATTTTAAGTGAAAAAATGAACAACTTGATTTTTCTTTCTTTGTGGAGCTAACCTCTGAATCTCAGAGAACAGCTTAGTGTGGTTGATTGATTGATATTTACCCAAATACAAGACAGCCCACCAGTGGCGGCTCGTGGGTTATTCAAATGGAAGTTCACAATACGTAAATTGAAAAATTAAATTTTCAGTTACGACATAACGTACAGGTTAAAATACATTTCTGTTTCTACAAGTAAAAAAAAGCAATGCAACTAAAAGAACTCATACGTAGAAAAACTGTAACATTCGACTTTGTACAAAGGAAGATTCTATTACAATAGTGCTTCCTCCCATGGATTGCAATTCAGCTTTTCTTCCTACCTTGAGGTCAGATTTTAGCTTGCACTGATGGACTTTCCTAGCTGCATCGTGTTTCATCGGTGTCAGGGTCATTTCTTACATTTGTCTAAATCTGAATAATTTATAATAATAATAATAATAACACATAGTTTTTGAAGAACTAAACATATGTAGAAACTCGTTATATGGAAACGATCTTTTTCTATACATACACATTGTGTAGTATATTGTATTTAGAAACACATTTCATAATCAGGTTTTGTACTTTTTCCTATCACCAATAATCTCAGTTTTTTTTTTTTGTTTTTTTTTGTCATTCATGGTTTGCTTTAGTACCCACCAAAACTGTTATCCCCTCTTTGCTGTTTTTACCTCCATGACAATCATCGTCTTTAAAACTAACAGTTTTGTTTGGCAAGAAAATTCCTGTTTTGTTGACATAAATTTTTTTATCAATTTTATCTCTTCTAAAATCTTCTTCAAAACCTTGTTTTTCCATTGGTCACAGTCAGTGTCACACACACTTCCACTTTCCCCTGAAACAATCTATTCTTTTAAGCCATGTCACTTCTTAAATTTATCCAACCGTCCAAAACTAGCTTGGAAATACAGTTGCCCCAAACAATTGGCAAACTCTAATGCCTTTTCTTTTATAAGAGGACTCAAGATTCGCAAATTTTTGTCACAAGCAATTTTAATCCACTTTAAGACAGTGTCATCCACTTTTCCAAAATGACACATTTTAGAACGTTTCTTATCAGATCCAACATCTTCAAAAGATTTTCATAACAAACTTCCAGTTTTTTATAATTGTCAATACTGTACTTTGGGGAAAACAAAATTTAACCACAATATCCTTTTTATGTATTCCACTGTCCACGGTCTTCAACAACTCCACCTTTTCCACAAGACTGAGAGATTTTCTTTTTGACGTTGCGAACATACACCACCGGTTAGAGAGACTGAAATAAACTGAACCTGTTTTACAGAGCAGGAAGGTAACTTGAGGTGAGGGGAGTGTGGAGATAGTACTCGCCTTTAGGAGGCCTGTGGGTGTTCCAATGACCTTGACCACCCTTTCCTTCTTCCTCTCGCAACATCTCCGTTCTATTTTTTTCTCACTTTGTTTTTGTATAACATTGTCATTGTGGGGGTGGAACCCCTATTTGTTTTGAAAAATTTTTTATACACATAATTTTTTTTTCGATATATAGAAATAGTTTTTCTATGCAATGATCCTGAGGATTCACAAAACTTTGATATATACAAAATGACTCCACAACTTAAATCTTGGCCCTCAGTCTCCGGCAGCTGGAATGTACCTGGCCAAGGCAGCGGCCAGTGCGACATGAAGGCAGAGGGTGCTAAGAATCCCCGGAGGACCGGACTAGGCTGCCATCTGATGCTGACCTTGGCAACGTACAATGGACGCTCCCTATCTTCTGATTCAAGGCTTCTTGAATTGGAAGAGGAACTACAAAGGATCAAGTGGGACATCGTGGGGCTAAGTGAGGTAAGGAGAAAAGGAGAAGATCTCATCGAACTGAAAAGTGGACATCTCTTCTACTATCGTGGGACAGATACTGGCAGAACTAGTGGTGTTGGATTTATAATAAACAAGAAACTGAAGGATAAAGTTGTAGAAGTTGAAAGTTCCTCTGACAGAGCTGCACGGCTTGTTATCCAACTCTCGAAAAGATACCAGGCTCAGATTATTCAAACTTATGCACCCACCACAAGTCATCCTGAAGAAGAAATTGAAGAATTTTATGAGGAAATTTGTCATCTAAATAATAAAGGTAAGCAGCACTTGAAAATAATTATGGGAGATTTCAATGCAAAAATAGGGCAACGGCAACAGAATGAAACTTCAGTAGGTAAATTCGGTCACGGCAACAGAAACCAGCGTGGAAATACTCTCGTTGAGTTTGCAGAGGCAGAAGGGTTTTTCATCTTGAACTCCTTCTTCAAGAAAAAGCCACACAGGAAATGGACATGGAGACATCCAAATGGGACGACAAGTGAAATTGATTTTATTATGTGTAACAAAAAATTCGTCATAGAAGACTGCAGTGTGCTAAACAAGTTCAACACAGGTAGTGACCATAGATTGGTGAGATGTAAGATGCACCTCAACACTAAACTTGAACGTGGCAAGCTCATAAGACAAACAAAATCTATTGACATAACCAACCTTAAAAAACACCATAATACCTTCAAGTTGGAACTGAAGAACAGGTTCTCTGCTTTAGAAGGCCTAACATCGGAAGAAGTGGATATTTCTGAAGTTAACAGAAAAGTAACCAAAGCTCTTATGGAAACAGCAACAAAATTAGCTGGGTCTAAGAACAAGTTGCATGTAAATAAATTATCAGGAAAAACGAAAATGTTGATGCAAAAAGAGATGAGGACAACTAAAGAAGATGCGACTTCCAAAGTGGAATATATAGAGCTATGCAAGACAGTACGAAAAAGTATCACTGAAGACGTAAGAAAATTCAACTGTGAACCAGTGAGGAAAGCAATTGAAAACAACCAAAGCCTAAAGTTAGCAAAGGGACATCTCAGTAAGGGAAGAAAACAGATTATGGCACTGAGAAAAGAAGATGGTTCTGTAACAAGAAATAGAGGCGAAATTTTGACAAGAGTGAAAGATTTCTATTCCAAATTATATGAAAGGGATGATACATGCACTCCAGACATCATGAAAGATACCAGTACCAGAGTTCCTCCAGTCCTTCCAGCAGAAGTTGCACATGCAATCAAGAACATGAAGCGGGGGAAAGCTCCAGGAGAAGATGGAATTACTGTAGACATCATACAAGAAGCAAGTGGAGAAATCGAAACAGTACTCGCCCAAATTTTCACTCGATGCCTTAATGAAGGAAAGATTCCTGAGGATTGGAACACCGCTACAATGATCCTGCTACATAAGAAAGGTGACATTGAGGATCTCGGAAACTACAGACCTATCAGCCTCCTATCAGTAGTTTATAAAATCTTCACTAAAGTTCTTTCACACCGCTTGAAGGTAACACTGGACATGGCTCAACCGAGAGAACAAGCTGGATTCAGGAGTGGCTACAGCACAATAGATCATATCCATGTGCTGAGAGAACTAATTGAAAGAGCGAGGGAATATGAACTTCCATTGTGCATGGCTTTTATCGATTATGAAAAAGCCTTTGATTCGGTGAAACCATCAGCAGTTACAATGGCTCTGAAAACCTGCGGTATTGAAGATGCATACATTAATATTATTAATAACATCTATGAAAATGCAAGTGCAAAGATTAGGCTGTTTGAAAATACAACACACATAAAAATTGGAAAGGGAGTGAGACAAGGTGACACCATATCTCCGAAGCTCTTTAATGCCACATTGGAGGGTGTTTTTCAGTCACTGAGCTGGGAAAACAAGGGGATAAAGATTAATGGAGATTATCTAACCCACCTTCGTTTTGCTGATGACGTAGTCATTTTTGCAACTACCCCATCAGAGCTGCAGAGTATGATCCAGGAACTTGCTGACAAGAGTAAAGAAGTGGGATTAAAAATGAACTTTCAGAAGACAAAAGTGATGTTCAATGCTTTTACAAGAAATGAAGATTTATCGATTGATGGAGAAAAGCTTGAGATAACAGATACGTACGTTTATCTTGGACAGCAGATATCAAGTGAGGGTCACATTGATGAAGAAATTAATCGGCGTACAAAACTTGCCTGGAGAGCTTTTGGAAGAAACAGCATAATTTTCAAGAGCAATATGCCATTATGTCTTAAAAGAAAAGTGTTTGATCAATGCATCCTTTCAGTGCTTACGTATGGTGCAGAGACGTGGACCTTAACTAAAAGAGACATACAAAGGCTGCAGACAACTCAAAGAAGCATGGAGAGGTGCATACTTGGTATAACCAGGAGAGATAAGAAGAGGAACTCGTGGATCCGAAAAATGACAAGAGTGGAAGACATCATGATCAGAGTTAAATCCCTGAAATGGCAATGGGCTGGACATACTGCCAGAAGGACAGATCATCGATGGACAGCCGAAATTTTAGATTGGATCCCAAGGGACAGGAAAAGACCCAGAAGAAGACCACATGGGAGATGGGTGGATGAAATTCGAAAGTATGCAGGGGTGACATGGAGGAGACTGGCACAAGACAGACCGTTGTGGAGGAAACTTGGGGAGACCTTCGTCCAGCAGTGGATTGATAATGGTTGACAATGATGATGATGATGATATAGAGAATTTTGATATATGGAAGTTTGATATATGGAGGTCCTCTGTACATTTTTCCATTTGTAGTGATGCCACATGCAACACTACTGCAAATGCTAGAGTCATGCTTCTTCCAATCACCATATAGACCACATGAGGCCATGGCAGAGCTCAAAAATTATATTACCCGACATGTCTGGGGCAAGTAAAAATTTGGTCAGAGCTTGCATTTTTTCTCCTTACTAGTCCAATCAGGCAAGTAAAAAATCTAGCTCTTTAGAGGATGAAATTTTTTTTAAAGTAATATTTATTATTTCCATGTCAATTTTCTTATTACTCAGTGTCCCTCCCTCTGCTTTATTTAATAAAATTAATGGGATATGTTTTGAGAAATAAAAGGTCAAATATTGATGACCTTGAAAATTAAATTGCCAGTATTGTGATTGTATGATATCCCAAAAGAAAACTCTTGTAATAAACTTTAAAATGGACCCAACCTGAGCTCTAGTGGTCAATTAGGTCTACAGTTATTGTCATTTGTGGGAGGCATGTAGACACAAAAGTATAATTTTTTACAAATTTTAAAGTCCCATAACTGTAGAACTATTGTGTGTAGGAAGCTGAAGTTTTGCACTGATTAGTTTCTCTGTAAAGCCTGCAAGTTCACCATGTTTCATGAAAATCAAAGGGAATCTGGTCAGAAATGTTACATTTTGTGCTGATTTAACATGGAATGACCCACAGATGAGTTCATATTTTACTACTGGGTTTAATTTATGAAATACAGGGAAATATAGATGAGTTCAAATTTCATTGATGGTGTGCAGTTTATAAAATGTAATAAAAGTACCTTGTTTCTTATATTGTTTCTGAAATGTTTAAAAAATTATACAGTATGTGCACAGTGTGTGTTTGTGTGTGTATTCAGTCATTTAAAGTTTTGGTTCGGGCATGCATATTTTTGGACGAGTGCTCCATGTTACAATTTTTTAGTTTTTCTGGCCCTGTGCCATTTACCTCAACTTTCAAATTAGGGTGTTATTGGCATCTGGGAGATGGTGTAATGATATGGGGCATGTTTTATGGGCCACCTTAAGGCCTTATAGTACCTATTTAGAGATCACCAGACAAGAATATGTTGACATACTTGATGGCCACATGCACCCATTCATGGCTATCCATTTTCCCACAGCAAGATGTTGTCTTTCAACAAGACAACACCCCATCTCATTATTCCCATCTGGCAATGCACTGGCTGGAGGAGCTCTCAGTGAGTTCACAGATCTCAAATGGCCCTCTCACTCTCCAGATTTGAACCCAATTGAGCATCTGTGAAATGAAGTGCAATGATGCATTCAAGCTCAAAACTCAGCACTGGCAACTCATGGTTCTTTACAGATGGCTGTCCTGTACATGTCCAACACCTGGTAGAGTCCATGCCATAAGGTGTTGCTGCTGTTGTGAAATGTAAGTCCTCATGATGTTAGGTGGGTGCTCATAATATATTGTTCCTCCACTGTATATCTATAATGTTCTTTAAGTGTAATATTCAGGTCTCAACAGAATATTAGGTATTTAAAAAGCAACAACATGCACAGATTTTCAACTATAACTATTTAATAAGCCAATAGGCTTACTTATCTTCTGAATGGGAGTCCAGCATTTACCTTGCACATATTTTTCTTGTGTCATCCTCCAGGCCGAGAAAATCCACGGCTTATCTGTTTTTTAACTCTTTTAAATTAATTTATTGGTATTGTATCATTTGCATGTAAAGTGGTAACATGAGTGTTTAAAACTCAATTTGAGATTAAGATTTTGCAACGATGTGGTTTTATTGCAAGTTCTTAGGAATGTATATGCAAATAAAGCGTTCTCAACTTTCAAGAATTTTAAAATTATCTTTAAAAGTATTTTAAATTAGTAGTCAAATTAAAGAGTTTTAATGTAGAATTGAATAGTATGGCCTGAAGGATGTTGGAAGAAAATTGTGTGCAATGTAATGTTTAACTCCCATTCAAGAGATACCAGGGTGAGTTATAAGTTTGTAGCATTTCATGGTACAGATGGAGAAGCTCTGCCAAACAGGTGGGACATGCATAGGAAGGTGAAATGTGTCCCATGCCTGATTGGGTGACGTGCTCCACTGTTCAGACAGGTAGTCATGTGCCGGGCCCAACACCTGTGTGCTGCTCATATGAGATGAGAATGTCGGATGAGAAACTAGTTGATTGTGTGCTCCTACGCCATTATTGGAAAAAAGGGTTGAATGCGACAGCTTCCATGAAGGAAATTTGCAGTGTAGAAGGTGAGAGGACAGTGTACCGTGCAACAGCAAGATAATGATTCCAACACTTCCAGTGTGAAGACACAGAGTTCCTTGACAAATTGAGGTGTGGGAGACCAGTCACCACCAACATTGAAGCCCTGCGTCTAGCTGTTGAACAGCACCCAGAAACCAGCATCCTACGATTGGCAGAGGAGGTCCATGCATCACAAACCACCATTGTTCGTCACCTACACCAACTTGGTTTTCACTCCAGACATCCGTGAATGGTTGCCCATGAGTTGAGCCCAAAGCAAGCTGAGGAGCATGTGACTTTGTGTCGAGAATTAATACAAAATCCATGTGATGACTGGTTTTGGTGGAGATTTGTAACAAATGATGAGAAGTGGTCTGGAAACCAATGGCTGTGACCAAGAGTGAGGCTCAAGCAGTGGTTCAAAGAGGGTGTTTTGAAGTGAAGACAATGGTGTGTGTATGGTAGAATTTCAAGGGTCTTGTCTTCTTTTACTTGTGCAACATGGTCAGGCTGTCAATGGGAACCTGTATGCTGACCAGCTGCAACACATATACAACATTCTATGCTAGTGCTACCACACAATGGTGAACCAAAAGAAGGTCCTCCTGCAATTCCTCAACGCCCATGTCATAGGTCACGGACTGTCTGCCAGAAAATTCAGGATTTGGATGGCTTCAAAATCCTACCACACCCAGCCTTGCCCCTTTTGATTTTGACCAATTTTGTTCCATGGCGCACTTCTTGGGCAACAGACAGTTCCATTCCTTGTAGGCTGTGAAAGATGGCATTACTGAGTTTTTGTATCCAAGCCAGCCGCCTGGTATCACAATGGCATTGCATCTTTGGCTGAACATTGGTGAAGGACCATAGACTCTACACACATACATACATATCAAGAAGCTGTTCTCTGATATTCAGAGGTTAGCTTCTCAAAGAAAGGCCATCTGACAAATACACATTTAACTGATAATATCCCTAAGGTGTTCTCTCAGATTAGCTCCACAAAGAAGTGCAAACCACCAGATAAATTTTTAACTGATTATTTACTTACTGTTGCCGTATCAAACTTCTCCATTTACAGCGATCTTGACACACAACACGGGCTTCAGTGACATCCATCACATGGCGTACACAAGACCTTCTATACTTCATACTCATAATCTTTTTCTCATGCAGACACTCTTGAATCTGATTATCCCATGGCTTCTTTGGCCTTCCTCTGCCTTTCTTTCCTGCCACTCGGGCCAAAAAAGTTTTCTTAGTAAGCATCTCGTCACTCATTCTTTCAACATTGCCAGACCACCTAAGAATATTAGTCTCCACCTTGCTAATAACATTTTGCTTCATATTACACAACTGCAACACATCTTAATTCCTCACATGATCAGAACGTGTCTTCTCACAAGCCCACCGTAAGTAATGCCTTTCTCCAGCACACAAACAACTCCTATGTCTCTTCTGTAGTACCCAGGTTTCACTGCCATACATCAGAATAGGAACAATTACACTCTCATACACAGTCATGCGGGGCTCTCTTGAGAACCCATCATTTCTGTGAAAACCTCCAAAAGCAGCCATGACCAGAGTTGGTTTGGCCTCTAAAGGTAACTGCGTACACGATTGAAACAGAAAACTTGCTGCAAATCGGCAAAGAGCGAAACGCTATAACAATAGAATAAAATAATAAAAAAATGAATAAAACAATAACTTATTATTAGAACATTACAGATTTCAACAAGAACAAAAGAAGTATATGCATTATAACAATGTGCATAAAAATTGACCTTTATGGCAAAATATGAAAATATTGGGCAACGTCCTTCATAAAAGCAAGCGACTAATTAAAGTTTTTATATCCAGAAAAACAGTTCCATTAATGAAGCTTCAAAAATTATAAATAGAATTTTCAACAACTTAATTCCAAAATAGTGGACTTACAAAATACATAACAAAGATATTTTAATTTAATAACTGGCAACTGCAAGAGGAACCTGCCAATGAAATTTAAATTCTTTCTGTGCAAACAAAACTTTTGATACAGTTCCTACACAATGTGAACAGGCCTTGATAAAATCTAGAGTTCATAAACGTCTGTGAAAAGAAAAGGACTCGGAAGATGTGAAAAGCCTTAAGTAAGTGTTTTAATTGCTGTAAATATTTTTTTATTTTTATCTACAAGCAAAAACTATGCTGGAAGTAGAGCTTGTGTGCGAGTGAATTTTTTTTTTTTTTTCAAAATGGTTTTCTATTGGTGAGTTAGACAAGGTTGTGTAATGTCCCCATGGGTGTTTAATATATTTCTGTATGCGTGCATGCATTATGCCAAAGTAGATAATAGTGGTTTATGTCTTGGAGATACCCGTGTGTGCAGATTGCCGTATGCTGATGACACTGTCCTGTTGGCAGAGAGCAAAACTGATTTGCAGAGTATGTTGTCCCGGATGTACGAAGTTTGCATGAAATTTGAACCGTGTATAAATAAGGGAAAAACCAAAGTTATGGTCTTTGAGAGAGGAACTGGTAGCACTGAATGTAATGTAAGTATAAATGGCACTGTGATTGACCAGGTGAGTGAGTTTGTGTATTTAGGAAGCATGTTTGACATAGAGAACAAATTGGATGGTGCAATTAGTAGGCAAGTGAATTCTTCATTGAAAGTCGTAGCTGCTCTGGGAGATTTTTACAGGAATGATGGGTTCTCTAGAGAGTCCCGCATGGCTGTGTATGAAACAGTAATTGTTCCTACTCTGATGTATGGCAGTGAAACCTGGGTACGGTAGAAGAAACACAGGTGTCGTTTGTGTGCTGGAGAAATGCGTTACTTACGGGGGATTTGTGGCAAGACACGGTCTGATTGTGTGAGGAATGAAGATGTGTTGCAGTTGTGCGATATGAAGCAAAATGTTGCTAGCAAGGTAGAGACTAATGTGCTTCGGTGGTTTGGCCATGTTGAAAGAATGAGTGATGAGATGCTTACTAAGAAAATGTTTTTAGCCCAAGTGGCAGGAAGGAAAGGCAGAGGAAGGCCAAGGAAGACATGGGTGGATCAGATTCAGGAGTGTCTGCATGCGAAAAAGATTATGAGTATGAAGTATAAAAGATCTTGCGTACAGCATGTAATGGATATCAGGGAAGCCCGAGTTGTATGTCAAGATCACTGTAAATGGAGAAGTTTGATATGACAACAGTGGGTAAAAATATCTGGTAGTTTGTATTTCTTTTTGGAGCTAACCTCTGAATCTCAGAGAACAGCTTAGTGGTATGTATGTATGTACACAGTGCGTCAAAGAATTTTTAAGTCTGGCGCTAGATTTCAGCCTATGGTGACGTTACCAGTGTAATCGTGAATGCGTTATGAACCGTGACCATGTGCTTGCTTTCTGCCAAAAGTACTGCGCAGTTGTTAAAGTAACTCAAACAAAACGGCCGTTAATTAGAGAAGTAAATTTTTTTTCATGTAGAATTATTAAGATGGAACAAAGGGCTGTTATTAAATTTAACGCAAAACTTGGTAAAAGTGCCTCGGAAACGTTCCAAATGTTGAAACAAGTTTACGGTGAGTTTTGTTAGTAGATCAAATGTTTTCCTGTGACACAAACGTTTTTCGGACGGAAGAGATATGCTAGAAGATGATAAGCGTACCGGAACACCAAGTTCATCTAGGACACCTGAGATTATTAAAAAAGTGTGTGATTTTGTGGCAAACAATCGATGTGCGTCACTAAAAATGATGAAAGAGTCTTTAAACATCAACAAAGAAACGATTCGAACCATCCTGCATGAAGATTTGGGCAAAACAAAAGTCTGTGCTAAATTTGTTCCACACACGTTAACCAATGAACAAAAATCAAGGAGAAGTGCACATTGCAGAGACATCATTTCGGCCGCTGAAAATGATCCAAACTTCGTAAAATCGATTGTTACAGGTGATGAAACAAGGTGTTTTCAATATGATCCTAAAACAAAGCGACAAAGTGCGGAATGGAAGTAAAAAAACTCACCACAAGCCAAAAACACAAGAAAAGTTCCATCGAAAATCAAAACAATGCTCATTACATTCTTCGATAGTAAAGGTATTATCCACAAAGAATTTGTTCCAAGTGGACAAACAATTACTGGTGAGTTTTTTTAAATGTTTTGAGGCGTTTGATGGGCAGAATTCATCGCATTCGTCCAGAATATCAGGATGAAAACAGTTGGTGTTTGTTGCACGATAATGCACCCAGTCACACCTCACTTTTTGTTCGTAGATTTTTGGCGAAAACTAATGCCTGTGTGTTGAATCATCCACCGTATTCACCTGATTTAGCACCCTGCGACTTTTCTTTATTCCCCAAACTTAAAATGACGCTAAAAGGGTGTCATTTTGATGATATTTTGGCCATACAAACAGCTTCGACGCGTGCTTTGGAGGCAATTTTGCAAAGTGAACTGGAACAGGCATTTGAATCATTATTAAATCGCTGTAACAAGTGTATTGAAACCGGAGGGACTTATTTTGAATAATAAACCAAAACAAATTATAATTTCTTGTTTCTATTTCATTTTACAGACCCTGTCTTAAAAATTCTTTGCCACACTGTGTATGTAAAAACTATCTGCAATATCGGCTAATAATTTGAAAACTATCCGCGTATGTCTACATTCTACTACTATGGCCACTACTTTCAAAGAAGAATTCACTCACCTACCAATTTCACCATCTAATTTTTTCTCCCTGTCAAACAAGATTCCTAAATACACAAACTCATTTACCTGGTCAATCAATGTGCCATTTAGACTTATCCTGTATTCAGTACTAACAGTTCCTCGCTCAAAAACCATAACTGTGGCTGATGGACTGTATTTTGCTGAATAGCCATATGTGGTCAAAGTGTGGTACTGAACTGAACACTGTACCCCAAAATGGTACGAAATTATGCCTCACCCTGGTAAGTCTGTTGGCTTATTGAATAGTTATAGCTTATAATATTTTGATATGCAGCATACTGTGCTATCATTTTTGCTTAAGTCTGCCATAATATTCATAATTTCGATTCTTAGTAGTGTAATGAAGGAAAGGTTAGCAGTTGCATCAAGGATAGAAAAATCGAAGAAGCACAGTTGCCATGGCTTCTGAAAAATTTCACCGGGTGCCTGAGTTTTCAATTTCTATTATGAAGCTTCCATCTCCTTAATGAAGCTTAGCAGCACATACCTTATTCATATTTTTTCTGATTTGTGTGCTTTTTATAGGTAGCTTTCTATAAAATCAGAACAATGAAGATGCTGATGTCTAATTTTGGCCCTATGGCTAGCTCAGACACATGCATTCTGCAGCAATATCGGCAGTAGTAATTCATAACTCACCCATGAGGATTCGGACATACCTCGTAAATAACTCATAACTATGATGTTACTATTCTGTTTTCTTTAAAAATGTTTCTTTCAATTGGTAATATACTCTCCTCGACTGGGGGCATGATGGTATTTATTACTTGTGAAAATCCTCCAAATACATGGCGTCAGTGAATAACAGCAACCGAAAAATTGTTATGGAAAGAGCGATGTCTTTGTTTATTCACTGATGCCACATATTAGGAGGATTTTCGCTTTGGAACTCGTCCTTTGGATTTAACTGCTATAATTAATATATAGCCAGTGCAGTTAATGCCCACCAGATGGAGACATCTCAGTAGCTGAGCCCATCTTACGGATTTATAATGTCAGATGCTGACAGAAAAACACACATAATACCGTGAACTGTCGGCCACAGTGGTGTAAGGTTAACGTGCTCGGCTAGATATTTAGAGATCCGAGATTCAATTCCTCAGTGGTGGCCGAATAACAGGTTTTGGTTGCTGTGCATTGCTAAACGTGGAAAGTCTTTGTGTATGACTTGTGAATGTATTTATACTTGAGGCACCTCCATTTCTGCACTGTAGGCCTGAGGATGGAGGTATAGTACCTCCGAAAGATCTCACTATGATCATTTTTTAAATTACGTGTGTGTTGTTTTTTAAAATGTAAATAAATAACATCTTTTATCTAGTATCTAGTAAGTTATTGTTGTGCTTAGACAATTATTTGTAGTTTTGAGTTTCGCAATTTAGCACAAAAATCATCATTCATTCAGTAGTAATTCAGACTGAAGTTCCACAGCCTAAAAGAGCACATGTGCAGAGTAAGCATCAAAAATGCCTGTAGCTATGGCATTATTTTTGCTTTGGGTGCTTATAAGTGTATCTATTCATTAGTAGTTTTGTTGAATTCTATACACTAGAAGACAAAGCTGAACTTTCTGAAATGAAAAGTCTTTCAAAATGCAAATTATGTTTTCTGTTTTTTAGTTGTGGATGTTGCACTGAATTATATCTAAGAAATAATACATTAATTTTGATTGTAGGTCACAGTTCTGTATGCATGGTTTTTGTTTAGATTGATCACGATTTTCTTCTTGTATCTCTCTTGAAAAAATGTGGCGGTTCCTGAGGAAAGGAGCTGTTGCTTGAAAATATTTTAGTTTCTGTCTATCCCTGGTTATGTAATACGGTTTTAATAAAGTAAACATGAAATTTATTAGTGTTATTTTAAGTGAACAAAGCATAAGTAAAAATGGTGAAATTCTTCCTAAATGTAATGTTGTTTATTGGCACTAAGAAATGTCATAT
Source organism: Macrothele yani (assembly GCA_039090855.1). Lineage (NCBI taxonomy): Eukaryota > Metazoa > Arthropoda > Arachnida > Araneae > Macrothelidae > Macrothele > Macrothele yani. The sequence goes on along the minus strand of CM077013.1, from coordinate 140,298,821 downwards.
TTTAACTCTACATGTAATCATCTCCTTATCAAAACTTGAGCATTGTATTTTATTGTATTGGCCTGTAGTGGGAAGCCAACCTGGGTATCACAATCTACATCTGGCCATGCTACCATTACACCACCTTGAATAAAGTAACTGAATTTTAAGAAACCTCAGATTGTGACATTCAAGGCATCCAAATGCCTCCTAAAATTGATGGATATTCTAATCTGAGAGGGGATCCTGGCAAGGAGCTACTATTTCTCTGACAATTTCTTAGAAATTAGTGAAGAAAAAATCTTCATATCAGTACAGGACACCCAAACTTATTATTTATAATTGGATGAAGGAAAAATTTACATCACTACTTGGATGAAAATTGGGAATTGTGGGTCCCCTTTCCACTTGGATCATGCAGTTTTCCACAAAGTTCACTATTTGCTGTGGTTGAAATGGCATATTTCTATGCCAGTAAATAATGCATGTCTGTCATGTTTTGATGACTATTTATTCTTCATTATTTTGTGTGACGTTTACTAATTCTGTTAACTGTTTGTCATTTTAAAGATATGAGTAGCACAAAAATGAATGATTTTATTTTCTTTCTTTGCATGTAGTGAGAGTGACAATGCCATATTTTGGAAAATTGAGTGGTTTTTTCCCGAAATTGAAGAGAGTTATTTTGATGAAGAGTAAGTTTTATGACAACTTGGGAATTTATTAGTTCAGTAGAAGGATATATAAACATATTCTCCATTGCTTTTAACTTTGTGCACATTATCACCTCTGCTATCACCTGTCCCATTTTTCATATCTAAATTAAATCGGGAAACTTGCATTACGAACTTATTGTTATTTGAATAAACTGTACAAGTATGCTTACCTGTCGCTATTTCAGTCATTTTCCATTTAATAAAGAGTTGGCTGACAAGCACTATGGAAGAAGGTCAGTTGTTAACTATGAAAACTTATCTAGACTGATAGTTCAAAGTTAATAAACCAAATAAAAGACAGTAAAAGGCTATGATGCAATGCAAAAAAATGCATTATACCAGTCAGTTAAAATGTGGCAAAATTCAGTAAAAACATACCTCACTGTAATAAAGTTCTCAAAGGAAGAAGTTTAGGAATGAAATTATATCCACTAGAAACAATGGAAGTCCTTATCGTAATGTAGCATAAAAACACGAATGTTAAAATGAATAGAATGGCTTACTAAAATACGGATGAAAAAAATAACATCCATCAAGAGCACAGGAATAGCAGAAAAATGTCTGTAAAACACATCAAAATGTCCTATGCATTTCAGTGAATAATTCGTTCACCATCCCCAAGGAGAATAAGTTTGTAATGCAAGTTTCCCGATTTAATTTATATATGAATAATGGGACAGGTGATAGCAGAGGTGATAATGTGCAAAAAGTTAAAAGCAATGAAGAACATGTTTATACTTTCTTCTACTAAACTTATCAAATTTATTGCATGTTTTCTTTCCCTCCCTTATTATTATAAGAGCAATTTAGTGTATTGGGAATTCGTTTTACATATGCTGGATTATGTATTTTGTTCTAACTGGTTGATGGTGAGAAAATTGCTCTTTCCAGAAGAAGTTGATGAATTAACAGATGGCTGAACAAATATGTTGTGGATCTAGAAACCAGGTAAAACAAATTCAGATTGGTCAAACACAATTAATAATACAGACATAAGAACTGAGCCGAATACTTTTTAATGCTAGCATAATGATATGGTATGGACATGTGTGTGTTGTAGTGAAATAAAAGATTGCTTCAACAGCTGTTAAATTGTGTAGTACCAGGCCATAGAACAAGGAGTAGATGTAGAAGGTAGACTGAATGTGTAAAATCAGCATTTAGTGGTTGAGGCAATCTTGCAATGGACAGAAAGAGATAGAGGAAGCTTATCAAAATGTTTTAAAACTAGTCTGGATACCAAGGGAAGTAAAAGTCCTAGAAGAATACCATGTGGGAAAATGGGTGGATGAAATTTGAAAACATGCCAGAGATGAGCTGACCAGACCTGAAATTAGAGGGAAAGACTGTGTCATGAGCTTCCTGGAAAAAATAAACTAGAGGGAGATCTAAGGTGAGATGGAAGGACTGTGTCAACAGTGGCACGAGCTTCCTGGAAAGTGAACAAAAAGGACTAAGGTTAGATGGAAAGACTGCATCAACAGTGACACGAGCTTCCTGGAAAGGGAACTAGAGGAAGACCTAAGGTTAGATGGAAGGACTGTGTCAACAATGACATGAGTTTCTTGGAAAGTGAACTAGAGGAAGACCTAAGGTTAGATGGAAGGACTATATCAACAATGACATGAGCTTCTTGAAAAGTGAACTAGAGGAAGATCTAAGGTGAGATGGAAGGACTGTGACAACAATGACCAAAAATTGAGTGGTGAAAAAGGATCTGTAACAGCAAGATATGGGCAATATCTCTTGCTGCTATGAACATGGGCAGAGTTGTATAAAAATAAAATGTGTCTGCATACACAACCATTGAAACAAAAAACTTTGCTGCAAAACCACGACGCGTGAGCCACGATAACAAATGGAATAAGACGATTTAAAGAAAATGAATAAAACAATAAATAATTATTAAAACATTACAAATTATAATGAGAATAAAATAAGTACATTACAATTGAATGTTCAGTAATATGAAATGGATATTTATGGCAAAATATTAAAATATTAGACTATGAACCTCATAAAAACAAGAGACATCTATAGAGAAAATTTTTATATCCAGAAAAACAGTTCCATTAATAAACCTTCAGAAAATAATTATGAAAAGCATTTTCAACAACTTAATTCAAAAATAGTAGATTTACAAAATACATAAGGAAGGGATTTTAATTTAATAACTGGCAACTGCAAGAAGGACCTGGCAATAAAATTAAAAACTTTTGATATAGTTCCTATATATTGAGAACAAGCCTTAATAAAATCTAAAGGTCAGAAATGTCTGTAAAAACAAAAGAACTCAGAAAATGGGGGAAATAATTGAAAGTTCTTCAAGTTAAAATATAATTAAGTATTTTAATTGCTGTAAATAACATAGTTTTTGCTTGTAGATTAAAAAAAAATCTGCTAATAATGTGGAAAGTATCTGCGTACAGCACATGCACACACGTCTACATTCTGCTACTCTGGATATGGGACTAATCATTACTGTAGAAAATGATAAACATTCACCATGTTGTTAATCTGTTCGACTTCTCTCCTCTATGCATGAGTCTATATTTCATGCAAGTTGCTTATTGCATTGTCTTTTTCAGTAACATTTTTGTGTTGAATGTCATCACCAACATCTAACAGTTGTATAGCAGTGTGGTATTCATGCATGCGGTTGACCCATACCACTTAGGAAAACTTTTATACCGATTGGTATCAAATGTCATCTATCTCTTTCTGTCCACTCTGCCCTTTCATAGGCCAACTGTGGATGATCTCTTGAAATCCATAAGTGTTCAGCATATGATGCAATGTACTCCAACAAAATAGCCCAGACCAAAGTAGCCAATACATGAAAATAGTCCCCATCAAAAGAGCCTACATCAGACTCATATGGCTACACCACTCTTTATCTCTTGATGAATAACATAATTTGTGAAGGAAATGGATTACAACTTAATTGTATTTCATGGCATATCTGTATTGTACCTGGAAGAAATATTTGGAATTACAGTTAGAATATTTCTTTCAGGCACAATATGGACACCATGAAATACAGTTAAGTTGTAATCCATTTCCTTTAGAAATTATGTTATAATTTCTATATGGAGCATTTCTCAATACTTCTCCGCAGAGTTCTCAATACTTTTGCCCCACACTAGTAACTCTATTGAAAGATTGCATTGCTCTTTTCAATGGACCATAGATTGTCACCACCTGTCATTGTACAAACTCATACATCAATTTCTAAAAAGAGAACAGAATGGAGTTAAAAATGTTTAGCTTGTTTTTAAGCAGGTTTTTTTTTTAAATATTGTGACATTTCTTTGATACTTTCTTTAATGTTTTCATGCTGACCACAAATGTTTGGAACCACTGGAAGCAGGGACGAGAATGTGCTGTGATTTTCATTTTTGGATTTTTTTTTTTTTTTATGTAGAACTATGTCTTATGGTTCGATACAAATTAGCAGTGGATGTGGCAAAATTGTGTGACCGGTTTCAGCTTGCAATAACTGTGGAGTTATTGGGGTGTGGCAACAGCACTAGTATCATTTGATAGCACATAGATGATATTTAGTGACAATTATAAGTGGTGGGGCCGGCTGCTCAATGGCAGTTTGTGATAGTGCGCTGAAGTGAATGGTCATTTTTGTGCTCTTCACCGTGAGTAGACTTGTTTTCGTTTTCAATACTTCTGAAAGAAGTGACTATGCGATTGAACATTTAGTTTGGTATGTAATTCATGTTAATATAGTGGACTAGTCGTGTGAACTGAAAAAATTACAATTGCAGCTGTTAACAATAAGAGTAGATGGTAATGTAACTGCATTTTATTATTATTTTGTTTAGTACAATAGATTTGTAGAATTAGCAGAAAAAAACATCAAAATGCCACGAAAATGCGAAGTTGAGCACAGAAAGGAGCTGCAGAAACTGAAAAGACTGATGTTTGTGGGACCTACCAATCATTCTCATCAGAGATTTCAATATAGACATCAGCAAATGGGACAACCATTGGTTTCTTGAGTTTATGCACTCAGAGTTCCAGATGAACCTAACGACTGATCTGGCTCAACACACAACACTGGGCAGCATGACTGTGGATGCAATATTCACACTTGGCATACAACTGTTCCATGTAGTCAACTGTGTCTCCTACTTCTTATATCACCGACCACTGTTTGCCATAACTCACAGCCCATGGACTTTAAGCTCAGCAACATCAACTTCAGGCACAGTAGCAACTGCAGATAATAACATAAGCATTGCGGATTGAAATTATAATTCTGACCTACACATGTAATGCCACTGACAAAATAAATAAACAAGATGATCAACACCCACTGTGTATGTTATTCACAATCTCATCATAGACACAAGACAGGGCATAAGTAGTTCTACGTTTAAATACAGTGGGTGAATCCACTTTGGCCCCATCAATGTTTTTGACCAAGTTTTTTTTTTTTTTAATTTCTTTTCCTGATTATATTCTTACTTTTTATATTTTTTCATATATCAATGGTAATAGTGAAAGAGAATGACTCCATATTTTTTATGAATTTTTTCTGATGAGATGCAAGTTTCCCTATTTCTAACTGTCTCTTCTTCAAAACCAATCAGCAAAACAAGTACTTTTATTATCTCCTCCCTTTAAAAAGTGAAATTGAATTTCAAAATTTGTCCTTAATCTTTTCAAATGGAATCTGATCCATTTCCATGACCTATATGATTGTTTCACGACAGAGTGAACAGTGCAGTACAAATTTTTTATATTCATTTTCCCTAAAAATCTGTGTTTTCTCATTCCTTAGTCATGTTTGCTGTATCATGGAGAAGATGAAGCATTTTTTTATTTTGTTGAAAGCAAAATTGATGTTCAGAAATGCTACTTCATGATCGCTGTGCAGAAAAAAACCCAACTTTAGGTGGAACAAAAGCTAGTGTTTTTCTGATTTTGTGAACAAAGGGAAAAATGCTTGCTCTTTTTGTCTGTTGGTATAGCAAGAAGTGACTATGCAATGGGAAACCATGCATTTTCGGAGAAATTAAAGTTTTTTAAAGTTCGGATGTTATTGACTCTGTAAAAACTCTGTAAAGGACTTCCAAAAATCAGTACAAACCCTGTGAAGAAGTTTAGTTTATAAACTATTTTTATTGCAGGAAGCCTACTTATAAATTATAAAGTATTAATTTCAGTTATTTATTTCTACCATGTTGTGCAGAAAATTGGGCATATATTTCATTGGAGTGTCCGGAGGGGGGGGGGATGACATTTTTGATATAACAGTTTCACTTACCCAGAACCTTGAAAGATTTCAAGCTAAATTTCAAAGTACATGCCATCATGTTCAGTAGTTTGAACCCATCTGTTTGCCATTGTTCAATTCCTGCAAGTGCCAAGCTTTCAGTGTAGAGGCAAAGAACTCTTGGCACTTGTGTTCAACATTGTCTAAAGTAGTCAATTGCTTGGCACAGAGAAAATGTGCCATCACCCAAAATGAGTGGTAGTCTGAAGGAGCGAGGTTTGGGTCTGGATGAGGCAGCAGCTCAATTCCATGCAGTCTTTGAAGTTTTATTTGGATCCGATTAGCAGTATGAGGTTTTTCATTGTGTGCCATTGTGGTAACAATGGCACACACAACAGCAACTAGGGCCTCTGTGAATCTTGGAGAGGTGCAAGCTAGTTCTGTGTGACATTGGTGAAAAGACCCCAACTCACTGGGTTTTGTTCCAGAATCCTTAGGTTGAATGACCAACTAGATCCCCTCAGCTGTGGGCTAATCCCCCACACTGATGTACTTACCTGATTAAAAAGACAAAAAGAAATATTAAGAATGACTCAAGTGTGGGATATGGTGGACCTACCACACTTGAGAAGGACGGTCCACCACGGAATCGACCTGGACTTTCTAAACGGCGTATGAGAAATAGATCTCGGCTGAGTGAATGTAAGATTGGTGTATGGATTACTAGAGGTATAAATGGCAAGATGAGTGAGGTGATTGAGGAGATGAATAAGTATAGACTGGATGTGCTGTATGTAAGTGAAACAAAAAAAAAAAAAAAGGAAATTGGGGTAGAAGAAGTGAATGGCATGGTGAGTGTGTGGTCTGGAGTATTAGATAATATGAGAGGACAGGCTGGTGTAGGTGTGATTTTAAGTGAAAAGATGAAGAACAACTTGATTCACTATAGTTGCATAAGTGAGAGAATTCTCTGGATTCGTTTGAAAGTGAAACTTCAGAGAATTGTAATTGTTGTAGTGTATGCTCCTTGTGACTCTGAACCTTCTGATAAGAAAGAAGATTTCTGGAATGAGCTAAAAGCTGTTTTGAGCCAGTTTGGTGCTAAAGAAAAAGTTATAATAGCAGGGGATTTCAATGCTAGAGTAGGTGTGCAGAATGCAATTTCTGACAATGTTCTGGGTAAGTTTAATGATCCTTGTGTGAATGATAATGGTTGAAGATTAATTGAACTCTGCATTGAGAATGGTTTGTGTGTATCTAATACATTTTTCAACCACAAGTATATCCACACATATACTTGGGAAAATCGTACTCTTGGTCAAAAGAGTGTGATAGATTTTGTTGTCTACGATCAACGTTTGAAACACTTAGTTGTTGACACCCGTGTGATGAGAGGTGCGGATGTTGGTTCTGATCATTACTTGGTAGTGTCACGAGTGAAACTTAATGTTGGTTGGAGGAAAAGGAATAAGAAGAGACCCAGGATAGAAAGAATAAAGGTTGATAGTCTCCTTGAAGATCATCAATGGTATTCTGACTTACTCAGAGAACGACTGAAGGATCTGAAGTCTGGTGAGAGGGATGTAAAAAAGAAGTGGGAATGCTTTAAGAACTGTGTTGTCACTGCTGCTAAAGAGGTCTGTGGCACCACAATAGTGGGTAACAATAGAGGTGATGCTTGGTGGTATAGTGAGATTGAAGAGGCAGTAAAGAAAAATAAAGGAAGCCTATTCGGGGATGTTGCAAGGTAGAGTCTCAGTGGATGAATATTGCTGTAAGAAGCGTGAAGCTGCTAAGCTGGTTCGCCACAGTAAGGCAAAAGATAGGAAAGAGAAAGTGGAAAGGCATGAACTGACTGTTTGGAAAGATAGAAAGTCCTTCTGGAAGTACGTGAGACTCAGGAAAAATAGGGGAAACAAAGTTGTAAGTTGTGTGAAGAATGAGATTGGGGAAATGATATGGGGGTCCAATAAGTTAAGTGACAGATGGGGTGAATACTTCTGTGAGTTATTAGATCAGGAAAGCAAAAATGATTCTAAGACAGATGCAGATGATGTCAAAACGAGGGATGAAAGCACAGGAGGGATCTCAAGAGAAGAATTATTATATTTGCACTTTTAAGGTATTAACCTCTTGCAAAGTGCGCATAGTTTACGTGCAATTCATAAATGAAAAAACCATTAGAAAGTACCACGTACTCACCAAAAATTATGGTAACCTCCAATGACAACACACTTCCAACACGTCATTCATCGTGATGTAACTGGGCTTCCAAGTTAACAGACTTCTTGCTTACGCTTCTTACTTCCAGGTGTGAAACATCGTTTTTTTTTTTTTTTTTTCCTCCCTTAGCTTTGTGAGATGTTACTCAAAAAGCTTGTCAATTCTATAAAAATCACACATACAACTCATTCATACCATTCAAGTAAAAACTATGTACATAACCTTACATTCATAGGTGATTAAACCTTGGTCAACTGTAATTATCAAACTCCTCCTTCTGTTTCACAACCTCTGCTACTCCCACTGCAAGTGTCACACCCATTCAGCCCCTCACATCCAATCCTCTAGTACTTTCAACAGGCCTCTGTCATCTTCAGGAGGCAGGTGTGTCTCACCCGCCCACCTTTTTTCATTTATGAATTGCACGTAAACTATGCGCACTTTGCACGAGGTTAATACCTTAAAAGTGCAAATATAATAATTGAGAATTACACGCAAAATTCTGAGCTGGGATCGTTGAGGGGTGGGGTTTGCAGTCGCTATCATACTCTGGGATTATGCGCTATAGGAATCAATTTCACAACTTCGAGATGAGAGATATTACAGCGTTTAAGAAAGCTAAAATTAAATTAGTAAAGTCAGAAAATCAAGAAGAATTTTTGGTGACATGCCGCGACCTAGAAATAACACCAAAGTATTTAAAAATACGGAATTGCCCAGTCACTGCTAAGGATAATAGAATAATCCAGGAGTGCCAAAAAAAGAGATTAAGAGCTGAAATTGTCAATAAAAGGAAATTGATTTTTAACTTGAATAGGAAATGTTTACATTTAATCGATTTGATATGTTATAAAAAGTATAGAAATTTTGACGGTAATTGGAAAGATGAGATTTTGGATGTAACCTTCAGGGAAATTTTTGACATCGTGGAATATGAAAAAAATGCTCAAGAGCAGTCATGAAAAAAGTTGCACGTGATGATTGACAGACAACGTGTACAAGAACAACGGGAGAATATGTATGAGGTATATCAGAATAACTCCAACTTGACCTTGAGCTTCACGCAAAGAGCTGTTTTGCAGAGAGGGTAAAAAATTTGCGTTTCCACGGAGCCTGCCGAGGACGGAGGAATTAATACCCAACTTAGAAGAAATGGCACGCAGTGTACCAGCAGAAGAACGTGAAAAATTTCGAAGTAAACTGTATAGAATTGTTTTGAAAGAATTTAATGAAAAAAGTAAGAAAAAGAAATATCATATAGATAAAATTCAGTATGAGAAAGAACAACTGATTAAATTAAGAGATGACCCAACAATTAAATTCTGTGAAGCTGATAAAACAGGGCAAATTGTAATATTAAACACAACTGAATATGATCTAAAAATGAATAGAGCTATAGAAGAACTGAATTGCAGCATTCTAACAAAAGACCCAACTGAATCTCAAGTAAGGTACTTAGCTAGAATAAGAAATCACAGCACCTTGCCTGATGAAATAAAGAAAGCATACCCACCAATGGGTTCTGGAATACCAAAAATGTTTGCAAAAATAAAAACTCATAAGCCTGATACACCTATGAGAGTGATAGTATCAAAAAGGAATTCCCCACTAATAAAACTGGAAAAGAATATCTACAAATTTTTGGCACCTTTGTTCATGAAGACAAGGTTCACTGTGAAGAATACATACGAATTTATTGAGAAAATTAAAGTAATTAAACAAGATTTAAATGAATATCATATGGCTAGTATGGATGTGAGAGCTCTTTTTCCTAGCACACCCGTACCTCAGGCAATAGAAATAATTATTGAAAAATTATATGTGCTACAGACAATGAATGCAATACAAATAGAGGAGTTAAGAGAAATTTTATTGTACATATATGAAAATAACATTTTTAAGTTTAACAACAAGATGTACAAACAAAATCATGGTAGACCTATGGGGTCACCACTGTCAACTTTATTTGCTGAAATTATAATGAGTGACATTGAGGAAAAAATAATAAGTAAACTCGAGGATCCACCACTGATATACTGCAGATATGTTGATGACATTTTTCTGTTATCCAGGCTAAAAAATGATGAACTTGAGGACTTGACAAAAAAGTATAGTGAAATTTATCCATCTATAGAACTGACAGTAGAACAAGAACATGACAATACTTTGGCATTTTTGGACGTTTTGATTGTTAAAACAGAGGAGAATATGCAATTCAGAGTGCATAGAAAATCTTCATATATCCCAGTACTTATACCATTTCAGTCATCACATCCATTAACACATAAAAGAAATAGTATTAAAACACTAATTAAAAGAAGTGTAACACACTCATCAATTGAACAGTATAGAAATGAAGAAATTGAATATATTGAAAAAATTGCATATAATTTTGGATACCCTAAACAGGTATTAAAAAAATGGATTTATGAAGTAACTCAGGGTTACAATAAGGTCAAGACTGATAAAAAACTTGTAAAATATGTAGGAGCCCATATATAGAAAATGTGTCAGCAGAAATTAATAAACTTTGTGGCAAGTATGACATACAGGTAGGAAATCAGGTACTTACTGTAAAAAATTTAGTGATTAAAAATGAAAAAATTAGCCAATTAGATAGAGCAGGAATTTATGAAATCCCAATAGACCAGCAACCACCTGTGTCATATATAGGCAGCACCAAGAATAAATTAAAGTATAGATTAAACCAGCATATTAATAATTGGAATAAAAAGAAGCTAAGACAGCATTGACCCAATACTGTATGGAAAATCAACAATGTCCAAGGTTTGAAGATATTAAAATTATTAAGAGCTGTAAAAACGAAAAGCAGTTAAGAATAGCAGAATCAGTATTAATTGAAAAAAACAGATCAAGATTATGCAACATTAATGAGCCAAGTAACCTAAACGAACAATGGAAAGCCCTAATAAAAATTGAACAGCAGCGTAAAAAGAAAGAGGGAAAAAAGAGCAGCAGGGACAATAGATGGCGCCAGAGACACAACGATTCAGCGATAGCTACTGGGGCCCATGCCTTGATGGCTCTGCTCACTTGAGCTGTGGTGGGTGGGTGAGACACACCTGCCTCCTGAAGATGACAGAGGCCTGTTGAAAGTACTAGAGGATTGGATGTGAGGGGCTGAATGGGTGTGACACTTGCAGTGGGAGTAGCAGAGGTTGTGAAACAGAAGGAGGAGTTTGATAATTACAGTTGACCAAGGTTTAATCACCTATGAATGTAAGGTTATGTACATAGTTTTTACTTGAATGGTATGAATGAGTTGTATGTGTGATTTTTATAGAATTGACAAGCTTTTTGAGTAACATCTCATAAGGCTAAGGGGAAAAAAAAAAAAACAAACCGATGTTTCACACCCGGAAGTAAGAAGCGTAAGCAAGAAGTCTGTTAACTTGGAAGCCCAGTTACATCACGATGAATGACGTGTTGGAAGTGTGTTGTCATTGGAGGTTACCATAATTTCAAGAGAAGAAGTGTGTAAAGCTCTAAAATCTCTTCAGAATGGTAAGGCTCCAGGAGTTGATGGCATAACTGCAGAGATGTTGAAATGTGGTGGTGACTTTATAATTGACTGGTTAACTGAAATTTGCCAGTTGTGCTGGGAGTTAGGAATGGTCCCTCGAGATTGGAAGGATGCTATTATTGTTCCCTTGTATAAGGGAAAAGGTGATCAGACTGAATGCAAGAACTATCGCAGTATTAGCCTACTGAGTGTGCCAGGGAAAGTGTTTGTTTGGTAAGGTTGTTATTGAAAAAGTACAGGATCTTACATCATTGAAAGTGTGGGTTGTTCAGAGTGGTTTTATGCCTGGTAAAAGCTGCACTAACCATATTTTTGCATTACGCATGATGATTGAAAAGTATCTGGCTGTTGGGAAGAAAGTTTTTACTGCCTTCATAGATTTAGAGAAAGCTTATGACCGAGTGAATAGAACACTTTTGTGGAAGGTATTGAATGAATATGGTGTTACTGGGAATCTACTTAATAGTGTAAAAGCCATGTATACTGGTAGTAGAGCTTGTGTGCGAGTGAATGGTGTTTTATCAAAATGGTTTTCCATTGGTGCCGGAGTTAGACAAGGTTGTGTAATGTCACCATGGCAGTGGGAGTAGCAGAGGTTGTGAAACAGAAGGAGGAGTTCCATAATTAGAGTTGACTAAGGTTTAATCACCTGTGAATGTAAGGTTTATGTACATAGTTTTTACTTGAATTGTATGAATGAGTTGTATGTATGATTTTTATCGAATTGACAAGCATTATAGTAACATACTATAAGGCAAAGGAAAAAAACGATGTTTCACACCCGAAAAATAAGAAGCGTAAGCAAGAGGTCTGTAAACCTGTGGAAGCCCAGTTACATCACGATGAATTGACGTGTTGGAAGTGTTTGGTCCATTGGAGGTTACCATGATCTTTATGGTGAGTGGTTATTCCTCATGGTTTTTTCAGTCACCATGGCTGTTTAACATATTTATGGACGCATGCATGCGTGAGGCCAAAATAGATAATGGTGGTTTATGTCTTGGTGATATCCGTGTGTGCAGATTGCTGTATGCTGATGACACTGTCCTGTTGGCAGAGAGCAAAAGTGAGTTGCAGAGTATGCTGTCTCAGATGTACGAAGTTTGCATGAAATTCAAACTGAGTATAAATTAGGGAAAAACCAAAGTTATGGTTTTTGAGAGAGGAACTGGTAGCACTGAATGTAATGTAAGTCTAAATGGCACAGTGATTGACCAGGTGAATGAGTTTGTGTATTTAGGAAGCATGTTTGACAGAGAGAACCAATTGGATGGCGAAATTAGTAGGTGAGTGAATTCTTCATTGAAAGTCATGGCTGCTTTGCAAGGTTTTCACAGGAATGATGGGTTCTCAAGAGAGTCCCGCATGGCTGTGTATGAAAGTGTAATTTTTCCTACTCTGATGTATGGCAGTGAAACCTGGGTACTGCAGAAGAAGCATAGGAGTCGTTTGTGTGCTGGAGAAATGCATTACTTACGTGGGGTTTGTGGCAAGACACGATCTGATTGTGTGAGGAATGAAGATGTATTGCAGTTGTGTGATGTGAAGCAAAATGTTGTTAGCAAGGTGGAGACCAATATGCTTCGGTGGTTTGGCCATGTTGAAAGAATGAGTGATGAAATGCTTACTTAGAAAATATTTTCAACCCAAGTGGCAGGAAGGAAAGGCAGAGGAAGGCCAAGGAAAACATGGGTGGATCAGATTCAGGATTGTCTGCATGAGAAAAAGATTATGAGTATGAAGTATAAAAGATCTTGTGTACAGCGTGTAATGGATATCAGTGAAGCACAAGTTGTATGTCAAGATCGCTGTAAATGGAGAAGTTTGATACGGCAACAATAAGTAAAAATATCTGGAACTTTGTATTTCTTTTTGGAGCTAACCTCTGAATCTGAGAGAACAGCTTAGTGATATGTATGTGTGTGTGTGTGTGTGTGTGTGTGTGTGTGTGTTGTTGCAGGAGTGCTGGCTTATGGTTGACTAAGGCAGGATACTTCCACTAAAGTTTGCCATACATCCTGTCCAGTGGCTGAGAATACAGTTTGGCTTTGATAGACTGACCATTCAGAATGAGTTCAAAGTGGATTACACCTTCATAATTCTATCCAGATACACAGCATGATCTTTTTCTCAAAACATCAGTATTTGGGGGTAGGTAAAGCTGGTTCACACCTTTATTCAACCACCATTGTGAAGAATCTGGAATGGTGTCCATTTTTCATCCCCAGTAACTATTAATTTGATAAATCGAGGCTTGTGTGGATTTATGAGCAGTTCCTTGTATACCTTGATGCTTCATTGAGCTTTAGCTGAGGTGAGCTCATGAAACAGGCACTTCATGGTATTGTCTGCAAACCTTTCTGATCTTGTTCAGGTGCTCATTGAGTGGAGCTCTCTTTACTAGACCCGAGACAATTAGTTGTTCGGGCATAGGTACGAGATGATACATCCGACCACCGTGTTTTTTAGCATGTAATTGGACATTGTCCATGGTCAGGTTTTGACGCCTTCCAATTCCCGAAATTCTGTGTCATTGAGGAATAATCGTCCCAAAATCTTGCAGTTTTAGGAGTTTTTCTGGGTTTTGGAAAAGGGGTCGTTTGTCACCTATCTCCTCTAAAGATCTTCAGCCGATTGCAGAGACACTTGCCGTAGAGAAAGGGAAGGGCATGGTGAGTGACATGAAGTTGGTATCATGGTGATTGGTCGTGTCATATAAAAAATATGATCATTAAAAAACTGACCAATTTTAATAATAATAGAAAAAATCCACTCTCTATACGAGACTCGGGAGAGAATTAGTTGTTCGGGCATAGCTACAACATGACACATTGTATCACAGTGATTTTTGGCATGCGATTGGACATCGTCCATGGTCAGGTTTTGACGCCTTCTAATTTCTGAAATTCCATGTTATTGAGGAATTTCAATTAAAACTAGATGGTCTTTTACTTGAGCCATTTCATGAAAGTCGGCTCACTAACATTAATTTAAAAAAATCGTTTGAATTGAAAAACGAAGAAATGGAAAGACTGCGTCTGTTAGCTCAACACTTGCTTAATCTATAATAATAAAAGGAAGTTTGTGTGTGTGTGCCTGTCTGTCTTTCGCGATACAAAATTAAAAACATGGTTCCAGATCCGAGTGTTTCTTTCCGCTTTGTTTACATGCAACCTGATCACATCCAACGTGAAGGCGTGAAGTAAAGTAGCTCATGATAAATTTTAGGCATTTCTTTTTTAGAATGTTTCGTACTTTTGTTCTGGAAGTCATAAATGTTACGCATTCATTTTTTAGAATTTGTTATAATAGACGCTTTAATGAGTTTAGATTTTGCAATAGCTTCACTCAAAATTTGCTAACTGTACCTGAGTTACCGGTTACCGTTGGCAGCTTGTTTTTGTTTAAGGTATATTTAGAACCTCCCAGTTCTTCTGGTAATTTGCCAGTGCTTGTTCATGGATTGTCTTCTACAGCCACTTGTAGGGCATCCGAATCAACAGCAGAAGGCGTACCTAAACCTTCCTTTCTTTTCAAGCTCAAGTCACCAGACGCAAAATTTGCTCAACCATGTTTGCACAATCTGAATAATCACCAGGCCTTTACCTTCAACTTCATTAATTTTCTGGATTACTTTAGCAGCTGTAAACTCCTGTTTCCAGTAATGTCACAATAGAGCCAATATTTCAAACTTTGTAGCCATTGCAATTGACCACAGTACAAGTTAAACACATAGAACATGACGTGTGCTTCATGCCTCATTTGATTCCCCACATTATGCGCTTTCAGTCATTTGCAGCATAGGAAAACTGCCACGCCAAAAATATGCATAATTGCAGTGTGGAACTGTGTTATGCAGAAATGCCATTTCCCCCTGACACCCCAATATTTGTATCAGATGACCTATCTGCATTACAGTGGCGTATCTTGGGTCCGAGACCTGGGCTATCTCCCCCTCCCCCCAGTACTGTTTTTTTTAATTGCAAAATTTAGTTTTTAATTGTTAAGTAATAGAAGTAACTTTTTTTAAATTTTAGGTACATGCCATTGCTAACATGATATCAAAAAATTATGAGGATTACGATTTGAACACTTATTTGTACATGACTCCATTTTTCTTCTGAATACTTTATTTGTACATGAACTACATTCTTCTTCTGAATACTTTACTTGTACATGGACTCCATTCTTCTTTCCTTTTGTGTGAACTTGAGTGCTACGTTTTCATAAAATGTTCCTTCTGAGTACTTTTTCATATTTAAAAATAATGTCTTTCTCTATTGACAAAACAGCCAAGTTTTTTGAATGCGCATGTCCTTGTGTGGCTCTAAAATGTATCTTGATTCTTTTTAATGCAGAAAAACTTCTTTTGGCAGTTGCAGTTGTTGATGGAAAGTTTAATATGAGGTCCGCTAATTTGTACACCTCACTAAACACTATGTTGAATTTCTTCAACTTTATGTAACACGTAATGTGTCTTACTGCTTTGTTTTTGTATTCATCAAGGGACCTTCAGTTTATTTTTTAGTCGAGCTGTAACAAAATTTGAAGCACTAGAGTACTTTGATTTCTGACAGTAGATGTTCAGGGAAGCTTTCACAAAATTTATCAAAACAGTTCGAATCCAACAAAGCCACAAATTTAAGATATAATATCTCTGATTTTAATTCATTGACACTTCACAAAAACTGAAACAACTCTCGCGAAACACTCTTATGGGCGGGAGTATGCGAGTGCCTGAGATAGTCTTAAGTCTTCTTTTTCTGAATGAACCGTTGCCCAAATCAATGGCCCATTCCCCTATACCAGCTGATTCATGTTGTCATGGAAACGCTAGCAGGCGATTGTACGGAAGGTTTTCGTATCAGAATTGCGAAGACTCTGGAAGAGCTGCTTTCATTATGCCGTTGGTTTTCGCTCGCTAGACTGAGTCAAAGAAGTGAATCCGCACACGTTTTTTTCCGCACCGAAAGCATCGACATATCTTAATACCGTTGCTAATTGACTTTTATTTGTGTATATTTAATTCAATTTATTTGTGCATTCTCTGGGCTAGCCTCGAATATATGCCACTGGTGCATCATGAGATAATAGTTGTTAATTTTTTTCATGTTATTGGAAAGGTAAGCTGTCTTGTTAGATTAGTACCACTGTGTTCTGACTTGATGTTACACAACAGGGTGTCTGCTGGTCATGAAAATCATTAAATTCACGAAAAAGTCACGAATTCAGGAAAAGGTAATGAAAGTCAAGAAAATGTCACGAATTTTGCTTTGGCATCATGAATTTCTTTTTATTTTTAGTAATTTTTCATTTTCTGGCAAAAATCATAAGTAATTATTCATGCACTGACAGCATAAGGTGCATTCCATCTAATGATTTAAGTGTCAAAGAAGAAAAAAAGGGAGCATTTGTTCCCTCTACAAGAAAAACTGATAGAGCAAAAAATGTCTGACAGCATAAGGTGCAATCCATCTAATGATTTAAGTGTAAAAAAAAGGGGGCATTTGTTCCCTCCACAAAGAAAACTGATAGAGCAAAAAATGTCTTAGCATAAAAAGGCATGTACATAAAGTTGTTTATGCAATTTCAAGATCAATTTAGCAATTTAAATTATGCTACTTGTGGAGTCGAGCCATTTTTCAGGCATAAATGTTAAAGGGCATCTAATGAAAACTTGTAGTGAAATGGTGAGCATTTCAGCTTGGTTTTAAGTGCACTCAAAGTATGAATAGTTTTTTTGTTACCAGCAGAACAGCAGGAGGTGCTTTTTCTGTAGATGAAAAAAGAGGGAGGAGTGTTACCTCTCTTTAATGTGTGCACGTGTGTGTGTGTGTGTGTGTGTGTGTGTGTGTGTGTACAGGTATGTATACGGCATTCTGATATCTTTTAAAAGTAGTCGTGAAAATTTCTTATTGATCATAAAATTGTGTTTTCCAAATTTAGTAGATACCCTGTGTTAGAAACTTTCTTAACATTCATTCTCACATAAAACTTTGTTGTGTAACACTAATTCCTTCTTACACTTTATGCATTTCAGAGTACATGAAAAAACATCCATAAATAACTGTTTAAATAAGTACTTGTGCCCAGATTATTCAGATATTGAGATTCAAGGAAAGTTGTGCTATTTTCAAGCTCTAGGACATAAAGGAGTATGTGTTTTGTTAAAGAAAGAGCACAGTCCTGCAAATGACACGAGGTAAATTACACTTTTAACTGGCTAAAACTGTTCTTTGTACCTAAAATGAATTTATTTCCAAGTATGTATTATTTTATGCCATATTACACATTACTGTAGGATCTGTGTAAAAACTTTTGTCTTGCATTTTGTTTCATTTCTGACACATTTTTAGGTACAGCCTTCTTGGCCACACATTCAGGTAGTGGACAGAAAGATACCATTTTTAACGTAGGAAAAACTTAACTTAACAGTGGTATGCAAAAGTATTGCATCACCTGCAAAAACTTTGAATTTTTAAGTGTACCTCTTTTTTTAACTAACTAATTTGCAGTTATATATTCATACAGCATTGCAAATGTCAAATGTCATCTAGCTGCTTAATTATTCACGTGCTATTTAAATAATCTATATTTTCAGGTTACTCACCTTTATTCCCTAAATCTTTTAGGAGGTTTTCGTCTCTACACATTTCCAACACGTATTTTTCTTATTTACATCGTGGTTCGAGGCCGCAAAAAAAAAAAAAAAAAAAAAAAAAAATTCAACTCACGCAAACTTAATAACTCCCCTCCCTTCATTTCCCTAAAAGTATTGCATCATCTGAATTTGGCCGTAGGGAAATGAAGGGAGGGGAGTGAAGTTTGTGTAAGTTGAAAATGATTTTTTTTTTTGCGGCCTCGAATCACGATGTAAATAAGAAAAAATACGTGTTGGAAATGTGTAGAGACGAAAACCTCCTAAAAGATTTAGGGAATAAAGGTGAGTAACCTGAAAATATAGATTAATCTGCAGTTATTTTATCCTTTATATGTCGTTAAATGCAAAATTCAATGGAAATTTCAAAAACGTCTTAGTTTTTCCTGTAGCTACTTGTATTCTGAATATATGACATAAAATATGGGTTGTAAATGCATTTATGGCACCTCTATTCATAGTGATTGTGGAATAACTTTTTTACGGGTCTTTTAGAGGTTATTTTTAATGAAAAAAATAACCTCTAAAAGAATAATTTCTTCCAGTTTGGAAAGAAATATTACAGGCAAACTTCAGGACTTGCAATGGGTTCTCCACTAGCACCTCTGCTAGCAAATTATTATATAAGTAAACTAGAGGCAAAAATCCTTATACAACCCTCCTTGTTTGCTCTCTATGTAAGGTACATGGATGATGTCCTAATTATAGTAGATACTGTGGACCAATCTCTACCCTCTCAGATTCTGGAAGAATTTAACTTACTAGAGAATACCTTGAAGTACACCCTGGAACAGGAAAAAGACCATAGCATCAATTACCTGGATTTAACCTTGACCTCAAGAGAAGGGAAAATATTCACTCAGCTTTTTAGAAAACCCACCAACACAGGGAAGATGTTAGACTTCTGCTCATTCCACCCTGATTATATTAAATCGAATACAGCGAGACAATTTTTGGAAAAAATTGAAATCCTGGTCTCTTCAGCTTCTCAAAAAGATCTTCACAAAGAAGAATTAAAGGAAATGTTGGCAGAAAACAATTACCCTCCCCATATGTTGAGAAAATATTTAAACAAGTGCCAAAAAAGAAGCAGGAAAACCAACTTCAAATTCACCAGCAAAATTACGTACCACAAGGGACTTTTCGAGAAACTGAAAAGGATCGGAGCAAAATATAATATCAGGCTAGCTCCAGATCTTAATAACAAAAAAAAGAAATTCCTGCCAGCTTTAAAGCAAAAAGAATTGGACATCCAATTGCAGGAAGGAGTAATTTACTGCATCGACTGTAACTGCGGACTCAGCTATATAGGAGAAACAGGGAGAAGTATTAAGGTCCAAATGAAAGAACACCAAGCAGCTATTAGGAACATTGGGAACAAAACAGGGCTAGACAGACATGTACAAGCAAGTGGACACTCCATAAATTGGGACTCTGAAAATAATCGCCCACCAGTCAAACTTAGTAAAGAGAAAACTAGAAGAAGGGATCGAAATAGCAAGAAGAAGAAGTACCACAATTAACGATAATTGCGGATGGTCTCTTCCAATTGAGTGGCAGCAACTACTCCAGTGACATAGTCCTGATGACGAACTAGGCTTTAGTTCGAAAATTTGACAACCAACTTTCATTAAAAATAACCTCTAAAAGACCCGTAAAAAAGTTATTCCATGAAATATGGGGTTTGAGAAACACTGAAATTCATGTTAGCTGCATATCAGTTGTTACCGCCAATCATTGACATTCTTTTACCTGATTGGCTGCTTCCTAATTATATCCCAGTCCTACTCCAGCCTTTATAAGTGTTGACACAGAGCTACTAGCTCATTGCAGTGGTCGCTTCTTGTTATTAAGGTATAATTTGTGTAAATTCTCAATAATGATTAAAACTGCAGAGTTGACCACAGTGGACAGAGTAAAAATAGTGGTCTGCATGAAGAAGGATATTCTTCAAGACAAATTGCTGAAAAAGTGGGCTGTAATCAATCTACAGTTATTAGGCTACTGAAGAAAGTAAAAGACACCTGATATTTTGCAGTGGAAGGCCCAGATCCACTACAACCAAGCAAGACAGAGTGCTCAGAAAGCTAAGCTTGGCAGACAGTAGGCTCATTTCACTTGAATTGCTTCAAAGATGGTCTGAAAGGATAGATGTTACTGACAGTACATCTACTGTTAGGAGGAGGCTGCATCACTATGACTTACGTGGCTGCAAAGGCAGGCGTAAACCATTGCAAAACAAAGACAGTGTAGACTTCAGTGGAGAAAAAGCTTGTCTCATGGACAAGCAAGCAATGGGAAAATGTTCTTTTCAGTGATGAATCAAAATTTTGTCTTAATGGGAATCAGAGTAGTAGAGCCTATGTAAGGAGATTCAAGCATGAAGAATTCCATCCAAATTACTTAGTGACTACTGTTAAGCATCCGGTGAGGGTCATGGTTTGGAGCTGCATGTGCGCATATGGCGTTGGGAACCTCCATATTGTCGATGGTACAGTAAATGCCCAGAAATACATCTGGATAGTACAAAAGAAGATGCTACCATCATCCAGACGACTTTATGGTGGCAATTTTATTTTTCCAGATGACAATGCTCCCTGTCATCGTGCTAAAGAAGTGGAAAAGTGGTTTCAGGAAAAAAATGTTCAGCATCTTGATTGGCCACCACAATCACCGTACTTAAACTCGATCGCAATTTTTGATTCAAAGTGTCGTATGAACTACACTGGCGGAAAGTGAAAAAAGAACACCAAGAAGGAGACGTCTGATACCAACGAAATTTATACAGCATAATAACGGAATACAGAGGATAACATGATCAAAACATTATGGCAAAATAGAGCTGTATTTGCTGGTAAACTGAAAAATAACATTTCCATGTAACATGGTTAGTACGAGGTTGACCCGCCATGAACTGCGTCACACTGGCATGGAGTCTGTCATACAGATGTTGGATGTAAGTTTGGGGTATTGAGTTGCAAGCATCCTCAACCTGGACGCATAAATCGGGGATGATCGTGGCTGGCCGTGGAGACCAGATAAGTCCTTGTCCCATAAAATCCCACACGTGCTCGATGGGGGACAAATCCGGTGAACGTGCAGGCCATGGACGTGCAGGCCATGGAAGTTGTCTCACACCCTGAAGTGCATGTTGCGTTGCACGTGCCGTGTGTAGGCGTGCGTTATCTTGCTGGAAAACACCACAACGGACCGACCTTACAAATGGCACAACAACGGGCTGAATGATGTTGTTGATGTAGGAGGTGCTGTTCAACGTACCCGGTACTAACACTAGTTGTGTACGGAAGTGATAGCTGATCGCTCCCCACTCCAGGAGACCAGGTGTAGGCCCTGTGTGTCGCTGGCAGATGCAAGAAGGGCGGAGACGTTCCCCTGTACGTCTGATAACACGCATACAGCCATCAGAGGCTCCCGAACAGAATCTGCTTTCATCGCTGAACACGACAGATCGCCATTGCGTTCTCCCGTGCAGACGTTGGCGACACCACTGCAGCCGTTCCTGACGGTGGGCTGGAGTCAGAGGTACACATGCCAGAGGCACACGTGCACGTAGTTCTGCATCCAGTAGACGGTTGCGGATTGTTCGCACAGTCACCTCAGGTGCAACGGCACCTCGGATTTGCGTCACAGTGGATGTTCTGCTTGACAACGCCGCTCTTCTTATGCGTCGATCAGTCTGTCTGTGACTCCCGGTTCCACGTCTTCTCGTGTGGGAATGTTCCTCGGATCATCTATGCCACCATCGTACCACCACCGATAGTTCCCGTCCAATTTGATCTGCAATACGACGATACGACCACCCGGCCTCTCAGAATCCGACTAGAAGACCTCGCTGAAAGTCTGATAACTGCTGAAATCGTACACGTCTTCCATGTCCAGGCATTGCAGCTTCTTCAGGGTCTTTGCACGTGTCCATACGCTGACGACTGATTACATTCACTTCGCCGTACTCCTTAAATACCACCGACGATAATTTGCATATTATGCCGTGCTGTGGCATAAGCACTCACCGGTAGGTCCCGAAATTGACATCACACCTACGTAAACTCGACCCCATTAACATATGTAAATTTCATGATTGTCCGCCAATTCCTTCTTGGTGTTCTTTTTTCACTTTCCGGCAGTGTATAAAAAGAGAAGTCAGCAACTGAAATTCAACTCATTGAAGATGTAGTTCAAATTTGGAATCATTGTTCAACCCAATCTTTTACAAAACCTTATTCTCACAGATGCAAAGCTGTGATTAAAGCTAAAGGCTGGGCAACAAAATATTAGGTACATTTTGTAATTTTGCTTCCTTATGTTTCTGTATTTAAATGTTATTTCATTTCTTATGAATTACAAAAACAGTTTATTGCTGCAAACCCAAGTATTGAATAAATGATCCTTTTCATAATAATTTCGACTTGGTCATGATTTTTGCATTGTATCTTAAGAACAGAGGTAGCTATAGGAAAAACTAAAGCATTCTTAAAATTTTGGCATCTAATGACATATAAATGATGAAATAACTATAGAAATTAGTTAGTTAAAAAATATTTTAACTTAAAAATTCACAGTTTTTGCAGGCGATTCAATACTTTTGCACACCACTGCAATTACTCACTGATAAATCATTATCACCTCACAACTGAAAATCAATAAGGTTCAAATGTATCCTTGGCACATATCAAAAGGCATCTCAGTGAGTGACCATATCTGTTGAATGTACACTGGTGTGCAAAAATTAAGGGCGAAGAGAAGAAATTAGCATAACAGCGGAACGAGTAGGCAGAACGGACCGAAAGACCACTCAGGAGATAGACTAGGGTCCGGTACGGTAGGACATGCACATATATGCAGCATGACGTAGGGGGTGGGATGTCGGAAGGGTATAAAGCACACGGGCGGTGTACGCTCAGTAATTCGGTGAAAGCTATTGCAGGGTGTACATCGGTTTGAACGACGTTGAGTTGCTGCCACCGTGTGATATGGCCAACAAGCATTCCAGTAGACGACATCAGGATGACTTTACCCGAGGTCGCGTCATTGGGAAGTTGGAAGAAGGTCAAAGTGTGACTAGTGTGGCCGAGGAGTTCGGGATCGCTCACAGCATCATTTCACGAGCTTGGAGAGCAGTTCAAACAACAGGAACAGCTATCCAAGAGTTTAGCAGTGGTCATCCATGAGCAACCACGGTGGCGGACGACCGGTATATTGTTCTACAGGCGAGAAGAGACAGAAGGCAAACAGCGGGAGAAGTCGCAAGGCACATGCAACAGACAACTGGACGTCCGCTATCGCATTTTATCGTGGCCAGGAGGCTGCAGAAAGGTGGTCTATTTGTATGACGACCAGTACAGTATGTGTCATTGATGTCTTCTCATCGGAGACAGCGATTTTTGTGGTGCCAGGAACACAAGAACTGGACACATCAGCAATGGGGTTGAGTTCTCTTTATGAATGAGAGCCGATTTAGTCTGATGGGCGATTCTGGACGTATACACATCTGGAGAGAGCAGGGAACACACAATCACACCTCCAACATCATCAAAGGGGACCGGTTTGGAGGTGGCAGAGTTCTCATTTGGGGCGGTATCATGCTTGGTAGCCGTACTGACCTCCACATCTTTCAAGGAGGTTAAATCACTGGTGTCTGGTTTTGTACCGAGCTTCTCCTGCCTCACGTGAAGTGCTGTGGGCCATGAGTTCCTCTTCATAGACGACAATGCTACACCTCATCATACAGTGGCTGTCGAAGAGCTGTTGGAGAGTGAAGATATTTAACATATGGATTGGCCCGTAAGGTCCCCGGACCTAAATCCAATTGAACACGTGTGGGACCTTCTCGGGAGACGGTTGGCAGCACGTCACCAGCCGCCAGCAACGATTCCGCAGCTGCGATTGGTGCTACAAGAGGAATGGGCCGCGATGCCTCAACAGCTCCTTGACAACCTCGTCCTCAGCATGGACAGACGTTGTAAATCCTGCAACGCAGGGAGGGGTGATCATATCCCCTACTAAAGACTGGATTTTTCTTGACGGCCGCCTGTCACATGGCCGCTTCTGTCTTCTGTCCAGTTGTGCTCGAAGCTACCTTTTCAATAAAGTGCCTTTGTATCCTTTGGATTCCTTGTTTGGACGGTTTTGCTCACTTGTCCCATATTCTTATATCTTGGGGATCTTATGGTATGATTTGAGTCGATGTGGATCACTTCAGCACGACGTTACATTTGAAAAACCGTCTCGTCCTTAATTTTTGGGTGCCAGTGTATGTGAGAGCAGTATGGAAAAGAAATGGATGTATTTTAAGAACTGTGTTGTCACTGTTGTTGAAGAAGTTTGTGGTACTGAGCAGCAAGTAGCACTAAAGGTGATGCTTAGTGGATCTGTGAGATTAAAGAACTGTAAAGAGGAGGAAGGAAGCTTACCTGGGGTGGTTGTAAGGTAGTGTTGCTGAGGATGCTATAAAAAGCATGAGGCATCATCAGAATAAGTTAAGAAAGATAAAGGTGGACAGCAAAGAATGAGCTTTTGGGAATAATATGAAATCATTATGGAAGTACACCAACATGGACAGAAAGAGCAAAATAAAGTTTTGAGTTTTGCAAAGAATAGGGTCAGAGACATGGTGAGAACCTAGTGAGTTCAGTGAAAGAATGGGTGGATATATCTGTGAGTTATGAGAGCATAAAAGCAAAGATGATTTGAGGGTAGAAGCAGATGATGCCAGAGAAAGAGAGGGAAGTAAGCACAGTTAGAATCTCAGGAGAACAGATTTACAAAGCTGTAAAATTTTTCAAAATGGTAGGGTCCTAGGAGTAGCAAATATTATTACAGCTGAGATGTTAAAATATTGTGGTGACCTTGTCATTGACTGTTTAAGTGAAATTTACCAGTTGTGGTGGGAGTTCGGAATGGTCCTTCAGAATTGGAAGAATACTATCATTGTTCCTTTGTATCAGAGAAAAGGCAATTAGACTGAATGTAAGATTGAGGTATCAGCCTACTGAGTATTCTAGTGAAGGTGTGTGCAAAGGTCATTATTGCTAAGGTATAATGATGCTTGATGTCAGAAAGAATGAGGATTGTGCACAGACTGATTCCATCTCTGATAAGGGATGGAAAGGAGAGGGCACCAAGTTTTTAACATTATGTTATGTAACTGAAAAGTATATACCTGTTGGCCAGAAAGTTTTGCTTTCTTTGTAGATTTGGAGAAAACTTATTACTGAATAAACAGGGTGCTTATGTTAAAGGTCTTTAAAAATTATGGTAGGACTATGAATATGATTGAATAAGTGAAAGCCATGTATGCTGGTAGGAGAACATATGCATGTGTTAATGGTTTTTTATCAAATTAGTTTTCAATTTTTGCAGAAGTCAGACAAGGTTCACAAATATATTAGGTTGTAATGCTGTCTAAAACACGATAAAACTTCATTAAAACCGCAGCACACTAGTTGCAAGATGAAATGAAAATTTACTACAATTAAAACCAGTATGTTATAGTTAAAATGATAAAATTACATGAGGCGAGATCTTTCGGGTCACGCCTTGGTGCCCATTGTCAAGCCAACTGTGAATACATGTGGTGCGGTGACAACTTATATGCTTTATAGTAATCACGTGATGTCGCCATGGTAATTGTTGCATGTGAATAAACAGAGATTTTAAGGTTAACATTAAAGTCATATTAACGATGGAGGTTCCAATGAACATATAAGACATTGCCCGGTTAAAAGGAGGGCATAAGGTAGGTCATCGTTACAGCATAATTTGTTAAACCATACTATAAAAAGTGCTTCCGTAAACAAAGTGTCTTTCTTGTATTTGGTGTAAGCGAGATGAGAAACTTCGTTCCAACACGGAGTAAAATTATTGAGGGTTACTGTGTGAGCTAAAGACGTGGTTGTAGCTTCCCTGGAAATGTCATATTGGTGTTCACGGGATCGAACCGAAATTGTTCGTAAAGTGTAGCCAATGTAACTCGAATTTGGTTGATTAGGGGTTTGGGGGCGTAGAGGAATACAGTATACACCATGTTTTTCACCTGTTGATACAACATCTTGGTCATAACGTAAATTCTTAAAAATGTTAGAGGTTTGGATCCCGAAATGTAATTTATGTTTATTACAAAATTTGTTAAGCATGTTGACAATAGGGAGGTTAAAGGTTACAGAGCCAACAAATTTCACAGTCGGTTTTGTCTACTTGTAGTTTTGTGGAGACAGTCCGTTGGTAACGAGAGTTAAGCTTTGGTACTACATAAGGTGGGTAACCAAAGGTCTTAGCTAAGTTTGAAATAAATGTAAGTTCAGTTTGACGATGACGAATTGAAGAAGAGTGAGTAAAAGCTCTTGTTATATATAACCTGAAGATACTGAAGCCTAACCCAGAAGTATGTAAGTACACAATTGATATCTACGAATTCATCTTAAAATTGATAACAAGTGTTTAATAGAAAACCTCTTGGCAAATGCGTCCGGCACTAGGGCAACAATATATATAACGTGAGATACAGTAAATGACAACAATGGTAAACCTATTGTAACAATACGAATTTATGTCACATAATATCTATAGCTAATGGTCACATTTGACCATAAAGGTATAAGATAACTGTCTTTTAAATTGCATAAGTTCAACTTTATTACACCGTCTAAGTTAAATTATATGAAAAAATATCGATGTACTTCAATGTGCATAGTTAAATCATGTGTAAAAGTATTCATGCATATGTCTGTAATGCATATGCAATTAGTAAAGTCCTTAAAAATTATGAGGGAGGTGCTAAAAAGTCCCTATTTTTGGGGGAGAGTAAAAGAGTGGGAACCTTGAACTGTAATTGTTCCTACTACAGTATGATGTAGCAAAACCTAGGTACTTCAGAAGAGACATGGGAATTGTTTATGTGTTAGAGAGATGCTTTACTTATGAGGGGTTTGTGACAACACTTGTTCTGATTATTTGCAGAGTGTTGTAAATGTATAACTTGAATCAAAATGTTGTTTGTAGAGTGGATACAAATATTACATGGTGCTAACAGAGAGCATTTATTCAGCACCAGTTGCATGAAAGAAATGTAAATCATGGGAGTAATAGATGTAGGATGGATGTGAAAGATGCTAGGAGAACAGTGGCCACTCGGCGAGGCATCAATTCGATGAGGTGGCGATAGGCATCCTTAGGTGTCTGGTACCATAATATCAACAGAAGGTCCTCCAGTTCCCATACATTTCGAGGTAGTGGTGATTTAGCACGAACCCGCTTTTCCAAGTCGAACCACAAATGTTCGATTGGGTTAACGTCAGGTGAATTTGGAGGCCAGGACATTAACAGAAAGTCACCAGCATGTTCCCCGAACCACTCCTTGACAATTCTCTCAGTGTGGCATTGCACATTATCCTGTTGGTAATGGCCATCACCAGCAGGGAACACAGTTGCCATGAAAGGGCAAACTTGATCTATAGTGATGTTCAGATACCTGACAACCGTCAGGGATTGTGCTATTGGGATAATGGGGGTATAAAGTGTCCCAAGAAAACATCGCTCATAGCATAACACCACTGCTGCTGGCCTGTTTCCATCCAACAGTGCATCCAGGTGCCATAGCCTCCATTAGTAATCGGCTTATCTGTGCTTGGCCGTCTGCATGATGCACCAGGAATTTGGATTCGTCAGACCAAGCCACTTTCTTCCAATCATCCACGGTCTGATATGGATGATTTTGGGCCCATTTCATGTGTTGTTGGTGATGAAGTGCAGTCAGCATGGGGACCCAGCTGGGTTTTTGGCTATGCAGGCTCATGCACAGAAGGCTGTGATGAACTGTGTGCTGTGACACATTGCCCTGATCACCACTATTGTAGCTACGGGTGATTTGTCGCACTGTGGCCCTGTTGTCGCTGTGAACAATGTTCGACAGGCTCCGCTTCCCTCTGGCATCAATGAGCTGCGGACGACACACGGCTGGATAACGGTTCATCGTTCGGCCATCTGTACACCGCTTATGATACATAATCACTACAGTGGCACATGAACAAACCACAATCAGCGCCATTTCCGAGATCGTAGTTCCGAGGCGCCGTGCCATCACAATTTGTCCTTTATCAAACTCCGATAAATCGGCAGCTTTTCCCATTCTGACTCCGAACACTCTACTAACAGAAAGCCGGTCCTCGGCTTGTATATATACTGCTCTGTGAATTTAAGACCGTTTCCGAGATCGTAGTTCCCAGGCGCCGTGCTATCACAATTTGTCCTTTATCAAACTCCGATAAATCGGCATCTTTTCCCATTCTGAATCCGAACACTCTACTAACTGAAAGCCGGTCCTCGGGTTGTATATATACTGCTCTGTGAATTTAAGACCGTTTCCGAGATCGTAGTTCCCAGGCGCCATGCCATCACAATTTGTCCTTTATCAAACTCCGATAAATCGGCATCTTTTCCCATTCTGAATCCGAACACTCTACTAACAGAAAGCCGGTCCTCGGGTTGTATATATACTGCTCTGTGAATTTAAGACCGTTTCCGAGATCGTAGTTCCGAGGCGCCGTGCCATCACAATTTGTCCTTTATCAAACTCCGATAAATCGGCATCTTTTCCCATTCTGACTCCGAACACTCTACTAACAGAAAGCCGGTCCTCGGGTTGTATATATACTGCTCTGTGAATTTAAGACCGTTTCAGAGATCGTAGTTCCGAGGTGCCGTGCCATCACAATTTGTCCTTTATCAAACTCCGATAAATCGGCATCTTTTCCCATTCTGAATCCGAACACTCTACTAACAGAAAGCCGGTCCTCGGGTTGTATATATATACTGCTCTGTGAATTTAAGACCGTTTCCGAGATCGTAGTTCCGAGGCGCCGTGCCATCACAATTTGTCCTTTATCAAACTCCGATAAATCGGCATCTTTTCCCATTCTGAATCCGAACACTCTACTAACAGAAAGCCGGTCCTCGGATTGTATATATACTGCTCTGTGAATTTAAGACCGTTTCCGAGATCGTAGTTCCGAGGCGCCGTGCCATCACAATTTGTCCTTTATCAAACTCCGATAAATCGGCATCTTTTCCCATTCTGACTCCGAACACTCTACTAACAGAAAGCCGGTCCTCGGGTTGTATATATACCGCTCTGTGAATTTAAGACCGTTTCCGAGATCGTAGTTCCGAGGTGCCGTGCCATCACAATTTGTCCTTTATCAAACTCCGATAAATCGGCATCTTTTCCCATTCTGACTCCGAACACTCTACTAACCGAAAGCCGGTCCTCGGGTTGTATATATACTGCTCTGTGAATTTAAGACAGTTTCCGAGATCGTAGTTCCGAGGCGCCGTGCCATCACAATTTGTCCTTTATCAAACTCCGATAAATCGGCATCTTTTCCCATTCTGACTCCGAACACTCTACTAACAGAAAGCCGGTCCTCGGGTTGTATATATACTGCTCTGTGAATTTAAGACCGTTTCCGAGATCGTAGTTCCGAGGCGCCGTGCCATCACAATTTGTCCTTTATCAAACTCCGATAAATCGGCATCTTTTCCCATTCTGAATCCGAACACTCTACTAACAGAAAGCCGGTCCTCGGGTTGTATATATACTGCTCTGTGAATTTAAGACCGTTTCCGAGATCGTAGTTCCGAGGCGCCGTGCCATCACAATTTGTCCTTTATCAAACTCCGATAAATCGGCATCTTTTCCCATTCTGACTCCGAACACTCTACTAACAGAAAGCCGGTCCTCGGGTTGTATATATACCGCTCTGTGAATTTAAGACCGTTTCCGAGATCGTAGTTCCGAGGTGCCGTGCCATCACAATTTGTCCTTTATCAAACTCCGATAAATCGGCATCTTTTCCCATTCTGACTCCGAACACTCTACTAACCGAAAGCCGGTCCTCGGGTTGTATATATACTGCTCTGTGAATTTAAGACAGTTTCCGAGATCGTAGTTCCGAGGCGCCGTGCCATCGCAATTTGTCCTTTATCAAACTCCGATAAATCGGCATCTTTTCCCATTCTGACTCCGAACACTCTACTAACAGAAAGCCGGTCCTCGGGTTGTATATATACCGCTCTGTGAATTTAAGACCGTTTCCGAGATCGTAGTTCCGAGGTGCCGTGCCATCACAATTTGTCCTTTATCAAACTCCGATAAATCGGCAGCTTTTCCCATTCTGACTCCGAACACTCTACTTAACCAAAAGTTGGTCCTCGGGTTGTATATACACTGCTCTGTGAACTTAACTGCACCACCGTTCGATTTCCAGGTGTGCTCATTTCTCTAGGCTGGGGGTGCTCATAATGGAATGGCTTATCGGTGTAAAGTGAAGACGGGAATGATGGAGAGTCTGGGATGTGTACTGTCTTAAATAAATAGATTATAATAAAGAACAATTTCTGTATATAAGAAGTTTACTAAAGTATTAAGTAAGAGATATCTGTACTGATACTATAGTGCAAAATTAAATTGGCAGATTGATTTTAATCAAAGATCTGAACATGAAGGAATGACTGTGCCAAGGTGGTACCAAAAAAAATGTTAATGAAAGTTCACTTTAACATTTAGACAGATACCTAACGGTGTTGGAGCATTCATCATAGGCTCGTCTTGAACTTTTATCAAAACTGAAAAAAAAAAATGTTATAATTGATGTATAATCTCATAATTTAGTGAAATTTATAGTGTGTCAGGCTATTCCTAGACTTGATACACTATAAATTTCACTAAATTATGAGTTTTACTCAGAATAAAGGAAATTACTTACAGTCAGATTTTCGGATAGCACCCCTTCCCTTCTTCAGGACTACACTATAGTAGGTGTCGCCATTCATTAGCTAAATTCCAACCTTTCGAAAGAAAAGAAGCAGAAGTCAAAAACTAAATTGTTTCGGTGAAAATTTACTTACCATAAAGGACTATTTGAAAAACTTCAGTGGATTAGTGAAAATTTTCTGATCAGACTGGCTCCAGGATTACCAAATAAAAGTAGTAACTACCTTCCAAAATTAAAGCAAAAAGAAGAAAACATCCTGTTACAGGAAGGAGTGGTCTACAACATAAAGTGTGAGTGCGGTCTCAGCTATATGGGAGAAACAGGCAGACAGCTTAAGACCAGACTAGCAGAACATAAAGCTGCAATTAAAAATTTGACAAACAAGACAGGTTTGGACAGACATGTTCAAAATACAGGACATAAAGGGCTTTGGTACTCTGCAGAAGTTTTGACACATCAACAGTTCTTTTTCAAGAGAAAATTGTAATAAGGACTGGAAATTGAGAGAAGAGGTACAACATCAAATGATGTGAAAGGTTGGAATTTAGCTAATGAATGGCGACAACTACTATAGTGTAGTCCTGAAGGAAGGGTAAGGGTGCTATCTGAAAATTTGACTGTTAGTAATTTCTTTTATTCCTGAGTAAAACCCATAATTTAGTGAAAAAATGTTATGTTGAATAATGGGGAAACATTCAGAAGAACAGGACTGTAGTTTTCTGTATGGACTTATTCCAAACATGGCAGCATATAAACTAGCCCTGTAGATGTGGCTAGTTAAGCATTTAAAAAATCCAACTACACAGTTAATATATATTAGGGGTATGCAAAAGTTTCCGCCACCCCTCTAGCGGGCATCGTAGGGGTCTAACCGGCTGGCGACCCAGGCTGTCAATGCGTATATGAAGCCAAGCATGGCGGTCAATAAAATTCATTTGCAGCACTGTTTGTTATCATGTTTAATTTAGGGAAAAGTGTGAGTGAAGCATACGGTTCAATATGTCAGGCGTATGGCGAAACGGTTATGGGTGAGAGGGCGTGTCGAGAATGGTTTACCAGGTTTAAGAAGGTGATCTAAGCTTGGAAGACAAGCCACGTGAAGGTAGACCGCAGGAACTCGCAGACAAAGAGCTGGAATCGCTGTTGCAAGAGGATGCCACACAATCTACTACGTAACTGGCAAAACGTTTGAAAGTGGTTCAATCGACGGTGGTACGGGTGCCTACAGGTCTTGGGAAAGATCCAGAAGATTGGCAAGTGCGTTCCGCATATTTTAACGGAGCATAATATTGGTCAACGATTGGGCATCTCTGTGCCTTTGCTGAAGAGGTTTCAAGGGAAGAATTTCTTGTGGAAGGTTGTCACCAGTGATGAAAAATGGGTCTATTGCGACAACCCTGTACGCAAGCGATCGATCCTGGGTCGACCCAGGCCAGCCATCAGCATCCACTGAAAAAGCAGTATATCCACGGAGAAAAGATGTTTTTGTGTGTGTGTGTGTGGGGGGGGGGGGATATGCATGGTGTGCTTTACTTCGAACTGTTGAAACTGAACGAAACAATCACTGCACAACGATATAGCAATCAGTGGATGAAACTGAACGACGCAATCGAGCAAAAAACGCCCATGGACAGGTAAAGGACCCCCAGTCATCCTGTTACACGATAATACCAGACCACATGTTGGTGCCACCACAAAATCAACCCTTGAACAGTTACACTGGAAGGTTTTACAGCACCCGGCTTATTCCCTAGACATTGCACCCTCAGACTTTTATCTATTTTGCTCTATGCCATATGCCCTAGCCTCACAGTAGTTTACCACAGTTCCAGAGGGGAAAAACTTCGTCACTGTGTTCTTCAGCTCAACCTGTGTCCTTCTATCACAGGGGCATTCATTTGTTGCCTGAAAAATGACAAAAAGTCATTCATGCTAACGGCCAATATTTCGTTGAATAAATGTGTACTGCTTTCCTGATTGTTCCTGTCTCCTTTCTCCTTAAAACGGCGGAAAATTTTGCATACCACTAATACAATGAGTAATGGCATTTGATATCTGTGTGATTTTTTTAATAATGTAACCATAGTAAAAAAAAAGTATCTGACATTAAATGTAATCCTGTATAGTGAGAAAATTCGTAATAGAATAATAGCTATATACTATATTCACTACTGTTTCACACGTTATATACGTTCTGTGCGTTGTGTGCACATTTGCAGCAAAATCATCCTGGCATTTATATATCATATGAATAAGAATAATATTATAAGTTTTAATTATTATATTATCAAGGACTCACCTTGCAACGGCATTCCAGCTTTGTAAGCTTCCTCTTGTATCTTGAACAATATATCTATCCAGCGTGTCATTAGCCACGTAGAATCATCGTATTAAAAATAGGCCTAATTGAAATTCGCGACCAGGGTTTAAATTCAAATAAAACGCGACTTTGGATATCATACAAAGAGATTGTGAAAGGACTATATACAATGCAATTAAGAAACATGTGTGTCTAGCGTGTCATTAGCCACGTAGAACTACCATATTGCCACTAGGTCCAATTGAAATTTGCTACCTGGGTTTAAATTCAAATAAAACATGACTATGGATATCATACAAAGAGTGTGTGAAAGAATTATATACAATGTAATTAAAAAGCCTATACCATCAACAGTTATTGTCAATCTTTAAAAGGATGAATGGATAAAATCAATGACATTACAAACAGTCCTCAAATAAAACTCTCGTCCATTATTGAACAATGCCAGATAATCTCTGTAACACGCACACAACTCCATGTAAACCACCGGACATGTTTCGGCTCGACTGACTTTCAGCCATTATCAACGGTATGCATCCTGGATCAATGTTCAAAGTTGTTATATATCTAGGTCACCTCGGCATCACCACTGCTATAGTTGTTCTACGTCGACGCCTTCTGTCATCGTTACATATACGTGTATTCACGTGTGAGTCACATCCACGCCATGGGTTAATTCCGGAATTGCTGTCGCTGTTTTTATTTCGTAAGTACATGTTATTTCTTTTATTTTCTTTTTGTTGTTATATTTCGTATTATTTTCTTGTTGTATTAGATATTTTCATGGGTACGGGATATCTTTAGGAGTAGACGTGTTGCAATTGGATTTTTGGGTTTTCTCAATTGTTATAGCATCAGACCACAAAATTTGATTATGTTTATTGTGGGAAGTTAAGATTTTACTATTTTCCCAATCTGGTATTAATTCATTTATCATACAATGTTGTATAAGTGATGTTTTTTCTTCTTTTTTAATCCAATTATCATAGTGCTCATTCAACCTCGTTTTAAACCTTCTTTTTGTACTACCGATGTAATATTTGTCTTGCTTATTTTCCTTTGGGTCTATTGTAGTAATCATGTATACACCTGCCTTATTTAGTGGATTTTTATTGTAACCACTGTTTGTCAGTAATTTAGAATTATCAGTAACTATTTCTGCAATACCACATATTTTATTTTTGGTTAATTTACTAACCAAAATCAATTAGAGAAAATTCATAGTAAAACCTAATTACAGAAAATAAATTAGTATTCAGTTATAACAAAAAAATAGGCCTTGGCTATGGTATATTGTAAAATTCAATTTTTCAGAGACCGTCTTGCCTTGTCTTGTAGCCCACATTGAGCAATGGAGAGACTTGTGGAGACATCAGTTCTTCTGGTGTTCCCTGGCTAGTAAATGAAAAGGAATGCTGAAGTTTTTGGCCGTACTTTGAGTGAACTTCCCTTTGGTTTTAACCAATTTAACAGCTCTTAAAATTACATTTAACAGCTCTTGAAATTACATTCTCTGGATATAATACTTAATACAACAAGTTAGTAAAATCATGCAATGCATTCATTATGATACGCTTTCCAACATACTAGAAATCAGTACTCAAGTTATTACTCAAGTTATGAGGAAAATGGCTGTGGAATAAATCTCACTCCTGTGCCCTGACCTCTGATCCCATTTCGATGATATTCAACAGAACTGGTTCAGTATACCTCCGAAACAACATGATAAAGTTTTGTCGCAATCAAAGCAATTTTATGTAAGTTATGATGCATAAGGGCTATGGAATAGATCCCGCTCCTGTGTCCTAACCTTTGACCCCATTTCGCCCATTTTCAATAGGATTCGTACCCAGGCAGGTCCCTACAACATACTAACATTTCATCTAAATCGAAGCATTTTTACGTAAGTTACGACGCATAATGGCGATGGAAGTGATTCCGCTCCCATGTCCTGACCTTTGACCCCCATTTCGCCAATTTTCAATAGGGTTCGTCCCCAGGTGGTCCCCTACCACATACTAAAATTTAATCGAAATCGAACCTTTTTTATGGTAGTTATGACGCATAAGAGCAGTGGAATGGATCCCGCTCCTATGTCCTGACCTTTGACCCCATTTCGTTCACTTTCAATAGGGTTCATTCCCAGGTGTTCCCCTACCACATACTAAATTTTTTCATCGAAATCGAACGATTTTTACGCGAGTTATCATGCGGACGAACGTACGCACACAGCACAAGACGTAATGAGGCAGATGGGAATCGTGACCATCTCTGCTTGCAAGAGTGTGACATCATAAAACTTTAATAGAATCCACACGCAACGCGTTACATAATGAGATGGCGTGACCATGCTCCAACATCTAATGGGATGACGCCATGACACTACACTTAAAACGTGGTAATTCGGGGTGGTTATTTAACCCACTAAACGAATTTTCCTAAAGTCGAGATCAAGCTAAATCGATTTCTAGTACCAGAAAACGGTAGGTTAACGACTTTCATCAAAATCCTCAGAGCCGTTTTCAAAATAAAATTTACGTACATACAAGAATTGCTCCTTTAAGGTGAACGTCAAGTAATTTTGCTTCCTGTACTTCGAATGGAAAAATTTCTGTACACATTTTCTTCCCTATTAATGCATTTCCAAGGATGAAAATTTGAACATCAATTAAAATATCTTCATTTTATAACTTGCAATACTTAATATTTTCTAAAACATAACCATAATTATGCAATCCAATATTTGTTTGTCTACTGACGTCATGAAAATACAGGTCGCGCCATCTTTTTTCTGGACAAATAATGTGTTCACAAGGATGAAAATTTGAACATCGATTAAAATAGCTTCATTTTATAACTTGGAATACCTAATATTTTCTAAAACATAACCATAATTATGCAATTCAACATTTGTTTGTCTACTGACGTCATGAAAGTACAGGTCGCACCATCCTTTTTCTGGTTTCAACACCACCAAAGGAAAAGTTATTGATTTTTATTATAATTATGGTTATGTTTTAGAAAATATTAAGTATTCCAAGTTATAATATGAAGTTATTTTAATCGATGTTCAAATTTTCATCCTTGGGAACACATTAATTGTGAAAGAAATGTGTGCAAAAGTTTTTCCATTGGAAGTATAGGAAGCAAAATTACTTGATGTCCACCTTAATAATATGGGATAAGGGCGATGGAATGGATCACAATCCTATGTCCTGACCTTTGACCCCATTTCGTCCAATTTCAATAGGGTTCGTCCCCAGGTGGTCCCCTACCACGTACTGAAATCTCATCGAAATCGAACCATTTTTACACACGTTATGACACATAAGGGCAATGGAATGTATCCCGCTCTTATGTCGTGACCTTTGACTCCAATTCACCCATTTTGAAAAGGATTCGTCCCCAGGCAGTCCCCTACCACATAGTAAAATTTCATTGAAATCGAACCATATTTATGCAAGTTATGACGTATAAGTGCAATGGAATGGATCCCGCTCCTACGTCGTGACCTTTGACCCCATTTGTCCCATTTTCAATAGAGTTCGTCCCCAGGTGGTCCCCTACCACATAATGAAATTTCATCGAAATCGAACCATTTTTACGTCAGTTATCGTGCGGGACAGACGGACGGACAAAGTTGGAGCATATACGCTTCTTCAGCCAACGGTTGGAAAGCGTAAAAAAGGATATACACTTAAAAACAATATAGTACCGCATTACTACCTGAAAAATTTGGGTTCTTTGTCTTTTATGTGTTTGCATATTTGTGTCTGGAAATGTAGGACAAGATCTCTCTCTCTCTCTCTCTCTCTCTCATCTAATCTAATGTAGTGCAATAAATACAGGGTAAACCAAAAGTCACTGTGCACCTGGAAAGGCAATAAATGTTGGAAATGGCCCCCTCCTGTATGTAGACATGCATCCACACGTCTGAAAATTTTCTCAAAGACATGTGACAGGTCTAATGGAGAAATGTTGTAAACAGCATTTTTCAGTGAACCCCACAGATAATTGTCTGGAGGTGTGAGATTGGGCGAAAGTGGTGGCCATATGCCTTTCAAGATGATCCTGTTTCCGAAAACATCAGTCAACAATGCCTTGGAGACATGAGCTCTATGGGACGTAGCGGAACCCTGCTGGAAGTAGCCATTAGTAATTTCCTCCTCAATTAAGTGCCTGATGAATGGATGCAAGATATTGTCACAATACCTTGCCCCCAAAGGTATTGTGACTTGCCCCCAAAGGTATTGTGACAATATCCTTCAATGGTCTCCTTGAAGAATATGGGCCCATATATGGGTCTTCGAGATATTGCACACCACACACCACACACCAATTTTCTGATCATGTAATGGCATTTCGTGTATCTGATGCGAATTATTGGAAGTCCACATGTGACTGTTTTGGCTGTTCACATATCCTGATAAGTGGAACAGCACCTCATCAAAGAAAAACATGACGTGCAGAATATCCTCTCCGTTGTCATTGTTGTCCTTGAACCATCTGCAGTATTCCACATGCATGTCGTAGTCTGTGTGTTTCAGTTTGTACACTGTTCTGATTTTGTATGGATAGAGCGGCAGTCACGTCTTCAGTGCCCTGCTGGTGCTGCTGTACAACACATCTGCTTGTTGTGCCAATTTCTGAACTGATTTCTTACGACTTTTAGTGATGCAAATGGAAATACCCTCCACC
Source organism: Macrothele yani (assembly GCA_039090855.1). Lineage (NCBI taxonomy): Eukaryota > Metazoa > Arthropoda > Arachnida > Araneae > Macrothelidae > Macrothele > Macrothele yani. The sequence continues at coordinate 140,260,662 of CM077013.1, read as the reverse complement.
TTTTTGTCTGTTGACAGTCGGGGCCTACCGTTTCTTGGAGCATCTCTCACTGATCTGGTTTTACAAAACTTTTTATTTATCAGCCTCACTGCATTGCGATGGGGTGCTTCCGTATCAGGAAATTTTTCTCTGTACTTACCTTTCACTTCGTTCATATGTTCACCTCCACTATGGAACACATGTTCAGTCAGAAACACTCGACCCTCAAGTGACAACACCATGGTCAACCCCGTATGACGCCTCACTACTGACTGACTCAATCACAGTCAGACAGCAGAAATACCAGCTGCATTGTTCAAGGTTAGATGGCAGGATGTGCAATACCCTGCCCTAAACACAGGAACATCCTCCATTCACAATATTGCATGTATGTGTGCGGTAACTACATTTTATAGATTTCTTCTTATTATTTCTTATCACAGTATGTCAGGTGCACAGGGCCCAAGTAGCGCACTGACATTGGCCAACGGTTGGCCCAAAGATATTTTTGCGTCGGCAGCATTGGGCGAAGGTTGCGTTGTTTATCGAAGTTTGGCCAACGGCTTTTCCAACCACTCATGACCAACCATTTTTCAACAAATGACCACTTAACGGTTCTCTGATGGTTGTCTGATGGTTGTCCAACAACACATGACCAACCATGGCTGTCCAAGAACACATGATCACATTGGAAAACTGTTGCAACAGTTTTCCAATGTGGGTCCAACCGTTGAACCAACACATATCCAATTGTTGGCCGCCGAGTCGCCTCGCCACTGGGCTGACCGTTGAAAACCCACGGTTGGTCCAACATAATATTGCTACCTGGGGGACTTTTGGCTCAACCTGTATTTGAGCATAATGGGTAAGTTGTCATACAAGGAATAGATTACCAAGAATAGTTTAAACATTAATTCACAACTTCTTGAAACTACGAATGTGTTTTCTTATTATACTATAACAGTTTTAGAAACAACTGTGTACTTAAAAGGAAACTACAATTTATGAGTTTTAAAATATATACTCACCGAAAACATATGTACATTACATACATATTACTAAGCTGTTCTCTGAGATTCAGAGGTTAGCTCCACAATAAAATGCAAACTAGCAGATAATTTTTACTTACTGTTGCTGTATCAAACTTCTCCATTTACAGCGATTTTGACATTCAACTTGGGCTTCTGACATCCATCACACGTCGTACACAAGACCTTCTATACTTCATACTCATAATCTTTTTCTCATGCAGACACTCCTGAATCTTATCCTCCCATGACTTCCTTGGCCTTTCTCTGCCTTTCCTTCCTGCCACTTGGGCTCAAATCACTCATTCTTCTAGCATGACCAAACCACCGAAGCATTTTAGTCTCCACCTTGCTGACAACATTTTGCTTCACTTTACACAACTGTAACACCTCTTCATTCCTCACACAATCAGAACATGTCTTGCCACAAACCTCCCGTAAGTAACACATTTCTCCAGCACACAAATGACTTCTATGTTTTTTCTGCAGTACCCAGGTTTCACTGCCATACATCAGAGTAAGAACAATTACACTTTCATACACAGCCATGTGGGATTCTCTTGAGAACCCATCATTCCTGTGAAAACCTCCCAAAGCCGCTATGACTTTCAAAGAAGAATTCACTCGCCTACTAATTTCACCATCCAATTTGTTCTCTCTGTCAAACAAATTGGATAGTAGAAAATGTATCATTCTTGTAGCAATCAATATTGGCTACCAAAACTTCTAGCAGGCATTGTGACGTCAAACTACAACTACAGTCCAGCTTGTGCTGATACATGAAAGTTATAAACCGTGTGCCAACTTGCCAGGGTCTTCCTACTCTTCTCCATCATATATGCAAAATTTCAGATGTCTATACCACCTGCTTTGGAATACTTCTGTTGGAGATTAATCCAGAATTGTAAACTAACATATGTTACCAAGGTCTTGTACCCTTGAGAAAAGCTTCCCAGTAAGCTCATTTTTAATTACCTCTACATAATAAATATAAATATACATGTAACTAGTAATTGAAGGTGGTTGAAATATCATGTGTGCTTGTTACATTAAAGAACTATTGAAAAACACAGAAGCCTTTCGACACCGTCTTGATCATCTGTAAGCATCCGGAGTATGGCTAGTTGCCAAATTTGGGTTTCCAAGTGCGTTATTATGGTTGTTTCCAAATGATGGGGATAAAATAAATACTATCAGCATTTCAGTTTTTAAAGTGGTAAGTATTTCAGTGTTGTCATGAAAATGTAAAGCCATTTTATTGACAAAAGGAGTAGTTTTCTCAGTATTGTTCCCGAGAGACGCTGCTTATGTATCTGAGAGAGTCAACAATGCCAAGGAAGAATTAGGTCTGTCTTGGATAACATCCTTTTTATGCTCATCCAGGCACTTAGTGCTGCTGATATAAACTGTGGTACCAACGGAAGTATAAATGGAAATTTTTGTACATACCAGGAACATTAAAGTCTTTGACTTTATCTCTGTCCGGAAGGATACGTTTCATGATGGTAAGATTGGATTTGATACCAATCAAATAGCCATACGATATAAAAGTTTAACTCAACTGATAGGTTGACTGGTCAAGAAAAGGAATACATCCAGCAAATTGAAGTTGTCCATTGACATCTTATGAATGGAGAGTATTAGGATTTTAAACTTCAGACATTTTTATGAGTTTGTCCACCAAACCACTAGGGAATTGATTGGGAGCAGCAATGGTTTAAATATTATTGTAATCAAGTGTGAGAGAAGCAGGGCTATTGCAGATGATATTGGCATGAGCAATAAAACAAGTGAGCAGAGACAACTTGTTTGAGGTGAAGGGTATTATATTGATAGCAGCAGTAGGGTTACGAAAGACAGAATGTTCAATCTTTCTTCCAATTCTTCTGAGGCAAACATCCAGGAAATTAATGAAATTGTTGACCTTTTCATGGAAGGGAAGAGTTCAGTGACTCTTAAGGTGAGCTCAAGTAATTCATAAGAATTGGGCCATACAACAAATATCTTGTTTACATATCAAAGCTTGACAGTGGGTTGAAGATGCTACTTAACCAATTTATGCCTAGCATCCTATATGTAGGGCATTTTAAAATGCTGGCCAATTTAAACACCATACATCAAAAATAGATGGTGCCAGGTATAACCATATGGTTATTCCCTAGGAGAAGCAAACCAGATGCGCCCATTGTCATCAGAAATCCACAACTAGATGCGAAAAGTGTGACAAAGAACTCCACGTGAAATATTTCAAAGATTATTACACTGCATAAACATAGTAGAAAACATGTTATGAATTCCTGGCATCCTACATATAAAACATAAATATAAATTTTTGGTTACCTTCAAGAAGGTGCAATAAGTATAATTCATGGTGATTTCTACAAAAAAATTCAATTTTATCACTTTAGGCATAAATGGGTTAACAATGGCAGAAGTTTCAGTATGCTGCAGGAAGATTATTTGCGAGGAGGGGTGACAGTGGGTATCCAATAAGGACTCCTTATTGCTGTAGGCAGAATTTATTTTTATAGCTGAAGTGATAATTATTCCTTAAAGTGTGCAAGCAGGCATACAGGTCCTTGGTAATAGTGCCAGGAATAGCCATAAGGTCCTTAAGTTTACGAACTAGTAACAGTAACATATTAGATTTAAACAGTGGCGCAGAAGGAGATTGAGAAACAACACCCAAGGTGAACATGTGTTCATTTGATGTGAAAGATTCTGGAAGAGGGTGGATGAGATAGAGTATTAGTGGTTTTTAGTAATGAGGAACACTTTTTTTCTTAAATTAATTTCTTTTCAAGAGTAGAAGCTGGGGAAAACTTGTTTTTGACCAAGAGTCTGATAGGGTAACCTTGTTGTATGGCCCAATTTTTAAAAAGAGATGTGGAAATGAGGTAATAATAATATGGAGGAGAAAAATTATCAAGGAAGGAGTTCAAGGCATCTTTTTTTTTTTTTTTTTTTTTTTTTTTTTTTAACTCTGACAATGAAGTTCATGAAGGTTTCTGTAGGGCTTCAGAAGTTTGCAGTTTGCGGAATGAAAGAATTCTGCTGCTTTTAAATCGAGGTCACACTTAAGAATAACCAGGCAGCCAATTTTATAAGCTTTACAAAAAACTAAATTGTTAATGGTAATAAGGTATTTTCTTAAGTTAAGTAGAAGAGTAATGGAAAAGTTCATTGTCACTCCATGTGAAGGCACAGTGGCAGATTTTGCCCTGATTAAAAGTTCATAAACTGGATCAGTTCTTTGAATGGTTGCTCAAAGAAGAAAAATGATTTGAGGGAAGTTTAATTGTGACACTGGGGAAAAGTTTGGCCCAGTAGACAGGCACTGTTCAACAAAAGGAGGCACTGGGACACAGAAAGATTAACATAGTAAGAATTATTGCCCGTAGACTCATCAGTTGAACATGAGTGATGAGCCTGCTGATGCTTCAATGCAGGAAGTTAAATTTATGAGATAAGCATTCGGATTCTTTAAGAAAAACAGCTGATTGAATTTCATGAATTTTAATCATGTAGAAATCAAGTAAGATGGAATGGGTTACTTTGACAAGCAGATGGTACCTGGCATAGCATGAAAGTTCGTTTTTGGTGATACTAGAACAGAAATCACGATAGTGCCTTGCTGGAATAATACCGAGAAAATCACTCCTTTTATAATAAAAGGGCTCTTCATTTTCATGGGAGTATCAAAACACCTACCCTTTCAAACTGCAATGGTGGTAGTCCTTTTATTCCCATCATTTGGCAACAACCATAATGAAGCACTTGAAATTCCAAATCTGGCAACCAGTCTTACTCCAAATCCTTACAGGTGATCTGGCGTTGAAAGGCTTCTCTGTTTTGTTTTGTTTTTAAATTTTTCCTTAACATAACAAGAATGATATTGAAAACTGCCTCAGGGTGTCTACTGGTCATGAAAATAATGAAAGTCAAGAAAAAGTGGCAAATTCAGAAAAAAGGTCATGAAAGTAAAAAAAAAAAAAAGTCAGAAATTCTGCTTTGGAGTCATGAATTTCTTTTTATTTTCAGTAATTGTTCACTTATTTCTGGCAAAAATCTTAAGTAATTCACACTGACCACATAAGGTGTAGATCGTAGGTGTTGTCTCCATCTAACGATTTAAGTGCCAAAAAAAGGGGGCATTTGTTCCCTCCTCCACAAAGAAAACTGATACAGCTAAACATGTCTTAGCATAGAAATACACATCTACATAATGTTGCGTACAAAATTTTGAGATCAATTTAGCAATTTAAATTATGCTACTTTTGGAGTTCAGGACATTTTTCAGGTATAAATGTTAAAGAAGGGCATGTAATGAAATCTTGTAGCAAAATAAAGAGTATTTTAACTTACTTTTTAATTGCACTCAAAGTATGATAAGTAGATTTTTGTTACTAGCAGAACAGTAGGGGGCACTTTTTCCGTAAGAAAAAAAGAAGGGCATAGTGTTCCCCCTCTTTAATGTGAGTGGAACGGTTGCTCTGGCCTTCTTAAAGTTTTTGCCAACTCATTCGCCAAATTCAGTTTTTTTTTCTCCAAAATGTTGTAACCATACAAAAAGGTAATCACCAATATTTTCACCAAAACGATTTTTTTTTTTTTGCAAATTGCGAAGAATGTGATCAGCAGCACAACCCATGTGTGTGCGCACGCATTCACACGTGCCACAGCCATATATATATGTGAAATTTGATAGCATGCCAGAGTAACATGGAAGACAGACAGTTGTGGAAGAACTTTGGGGAGGCCTTCATCCAGCAGTGGATTGATTTGATAATGGTTGATGATGATGATATAAGCCTTTTTTAAAAATGGTCATGAAAATTTCTTATTTGTCATGAAATTGTGTTTCCTAAATTTGGTAGACACCCTGTACCTTTATTTTTAATTTTTGGAAATGACCAAATATCCCATGGTGCAAGATGGGATGAATTAGCAGGATGGGGTAGCTGTTTGGTTTTATTCCTGTACTCAAAGGAAAAACAATTCTGGCTTCCATTTTGGAGCAAAACTTATCTTAAAGGTTTGAACAGTGTGCTGAATAAATCCACTCACTCTTATAGAATATAATATCAATGCAAAGCTGCTGCTGGTAACATTAATGTTGCAACTTAATTGGGTTGCTAACATTAGTGTTGCAACTATGTGTTCATGGTTTATGAACATTTCATTTAATTTATTGTGTTATGGGGTTACATTTGACCATGTTAGATTTCAAAATTAATTTTATAACATATAGTATTGAGAAAAACAACATGTATATATATACATATAGTATTAAGAAGAACAACATATATATATATATATATATATATATGATTCAAGGCTTCTTGAATTGGAAGAGGAACTACAAAGGATCAAGTGGGACATCGTGGGGCTAAGTGAGGTAAGGAGAAAAGGAGAAGATCTCATTGAACTGAAAAGTGGACATCTCTTCTACTATCGTGGGACAGATACTGGCAGAACTAGTGGTGTTGGATTTATAATAAACAAGAAACTGAAGGATAAAGTTGTAGAAGTTGAAAGTTCCTCTGACAGAGCTGCACGACTTGTTATCCAACTCTCGAAAAGATACCAGGCTCAGATTATTCAAACTTATGCACCCACCACAAGTCATCCTGAAGAAGAAATTGAAGAATTTTATGAGGAAATTTGTCATCTAAATAATAAAGGTAAGCAGCACTTGAAAATAATTATGGGAGATTTCAATGCAAAAATAGGGCAACGGCAACAGAATGAAACTTCAGTAGGTAAATTCGGTCACGGCAACAGAAACCAGCGTGGAAATACTCTCGTTGAGTTTGCAGAGGCAGAAGGGTTTTTCATCTTGAACTCCTTCTTCAAGAAAAAGCCACACAGGAAATGGACATGGAGACATCCAAATGGGACAACAAGTGAAATTGATTTTATTATGTGTAACAAAAAATTCGTCATAGAAGACTGCAGTGTGCTAAACAAGTTCAACACAGGTAGTGACCATAGATTGGTGAGATGTAAGATGCACCTCAACACAAAACTTGAACGTGGCAAGCTCATAAGACAAACAAAATCTATTGACATAACCAACCTTAAAAAACACCATAATACCTTCAAGTTGGAACTGAAGAACAGGTTCTCTGCTTTAGAAGGCCTAACATCGGAAGAAGTGGACATCTCTGAAGTTAACAGAAAAGTAACCAAAGCTCTTATGGAAACAGCAACAAAATTAGCTGGGTCTAAGAACAAGTTGCATGTAAATAAATTATCAGGAAAAACGAAAATGTTGATGCAAAAAAGAAGAGAGATGAGGACAACTAAAGAAGATGTGACTTCCAAAGTGGAATATATAGAGCTATGCAAGACAGTACGAAAAAGTATCACTGAAGACGTAAGAAAATTCAACTGTGAACTAGTGAGGAAAGCAATTGAAAACAACCAAAGCCTAAAGATAGCAAAGGGACATCTCAGTAAGGGAAGAAAACAGATTATGGCACTGAGAAAAGAAGATGGCTCTGTAACAAGAAATAGAGGCGAAATTTTGACAAGAGTGAAAGATTTCTACTCCAAATTATATGAAAGGGATGATACATGCACTCCAGACATCATGAAAGATACCAGTACCAGAGTTCCTCCAGTCCTTCCAGCAGAAGTTGCACATGCAATCAAGAACATGAAGCGGGGAAAAGCTCCAGGAGAAGATGGAATTACTGTAGACATCATACAAGAAGCAAGTGGAGAAATCGAAACAGTACTCGCCCAAATTTTCACTCGATGCCTTAATGAAGGAAAGATTCCTGAGGATTGGAACACCGCTACAATGATCCTGCTACATAAGAAAGGTGACATTGAGGATCTCGGAAACTACAGACCTATCAGCCTCCTATCAGTAGTTTATAAAATCTTCACTAAAGTTCTTTCACACCGCTTGAAGGTAACACTGGACATGGCTCAACCGAGAGAACAAGCTGGATTCAGGAGTGGCTACAGCACAATAGATCATATCCACGTACTGAGAGAACTAATTGAAAGAGCGAGGGAATATGAACTTCCATTGTGCATGGCTTTTATCGATTATGAAAAAGCCTTTGATTCGGTGAAACCATCAGCAGTTACAATGGCTCTGAAAACCTGCGGTATTGAAGATGCATACATTAATATCATTAATAACATCTATGAAAATGCAAGTGCAAAGATTAGGTTGTTTGAAAATACAACACACGTAAAAATTGGAAAGGGAGTGAGACAAGGTGACACCATATCTCCGAAGCTCTTTAATGCCACATTGGAGGGTGTTTTTCAGTCGCTGAGCTGGGAAAACAAGGGGATAAAGATTAATGGAGATTATCTAACCCACCTTCGTTTTGCTGATGACGTAGTCATTTTTGCAACTACCCCATCAGAGCTGCAGAGTATGATCCAGGAACTTGCTGACAAGAGTAAAGAAGTGGGATTAAAAATGAACTTTCAGAAGACAAAAGTGATGTTCAATGCTTTTACAAGAAATGAAGATTTATCGATTGATGGAGAAAAGCTGGAGATAACAGACACGTGCGTTTATCTTGGACAGCAGATATCTAGTGAGGGTCACATTGATGAAGAAATTAATCGGCGTACAAAACTTGCCTGGAGAGCTTTTGGAAGAAACAGCATAATTTTCAAGAGCAATATGCCATTATGTCTTAAAAGAAAAGTGTTTGATCAATGCATCCTTCCAGTGCTTGCGTATGGTGCAGAGACGTGGACCTTAACTAAAAGAGACATACAAAGGCTGCAGACAACTCAAAGAAGCATGGAGAGGTGCATACTTGGTGTAACCAGGAGAGATAAGAAGAGGAACTCGTGGATCCGAAAAATGACAAGAGTGGAAGACATCATGATCAGAGTTAAATCCCTGAAATGGCAATGGGCTGGACATACTGCCAGAAGGACAGATCATCGATGGACAGCCGAAATTTTAGATTGGATTCCAAGGGACAGGAAAAGACCCAGAAGAAGACCACATGGGAGATGGGTGGATGAAATTCGAAAGTATGCAGGGGTGACATGGAGGAGACTGGCACAAGACAGACTGTTGTGGAGGAAACTTGGGGAGACCTTCGTCCAGCAGTGGATTGATAATGGTTGACAATGATGATGATGATGATATATATATACATTTCAATCACTGAACTGGGAAAACAAAGGGATAAAGATTAATGGAGATTATCTAACCCACCTTCGTTTTGCTGATGACATAGTCATTTTTGCAACTACCCCATCAGAGCTACAGAGTATGATCCAGGAACTTGCTGACAAGAGTGAAGAAGTGGGATTAAAAATGAACTTTCAGAAGACAAAAGTGATGTTCAATGCTTTTACAAGAAATGAAGATTTATTGATTGATGGAGAAAAGCTGGAGATAACAGACACATACGTTTATCTTGGACAGCAGATATCAAGTGAGGGTCACATTGGTGAAGAAATTAATCGGCGTACAAAACTTGCCTGGAGAGCTTTTGGAAGAAACAGCATAATTTTCAAGAGCAATATGCCATTATGTCTTAAAAGAAAAGTGTTTGATCAATGCATCCTTCCAGTGCTTACGTATGGTGCAGAGACGTGGACCTTAGCTAAAAGAGACATACAAAGGCTGCAGACAACTCAAAGAAGCATGGAGAGGTGCATGCTTGGTGTAACCAGGAGAGATAAGAAGAGGAACACGTGGATCCGAAAAATGACAAGAGTGGAAGACATCATGATCAGAGTTAAATCCCTGAAATGGCAATGGGCTGGACATACTGCCAGAAGAACAGACCATCGATGGACAGCCGAAATTTTAGATTGGATTCCAAGGGACAGGAAAAGACCCAGAAGAAGACCACATGGAAGATGGGTGGATGAAATTCGAAAGTATGCGGGAGTGACATGGAGGAGACTGGCACAAGACAGACCGTTGTGGAGGAAACTTGGGGAGACCTTCGTCCAGCAGTGGATTGATAATGGTTGACAATGATGATGATGATGATACATATAGTACACTGGTGTGCAAAAAGTACGGACGAAGAGGAGAAATTAGCATAACAGCGGAACGAGCAGGCAGAACGGACCGAAAGACTACTCAGGAGATAGACTAGGGTCCGGTATGGTCTGCCATGTATGCAGTTCTATTTACGGATGAGAGCCGATTTAGTCTGATGGGGGATTCTGGACGTATGCACATCTGGAGAGAGCAGGGAACACGCAATCACACATCCAACATCATCGAAAGGGACCGGTTTGGAAGTGGCGGAGTTCTCGTTTCAGGCGGTTAGATGCTTGGTAGCCACACTGACCTCCACATCTTCCAAGGAGGTTCAGTCACTGGTGTCCACTATTGTGCCGAGGTTCTCCTGCTTCATGTGCGTCTGTTTAGAGGTGCTGTGGATCCTGAGTTCCTCTTCATGGACGACAACGCTACACCTCATCGTACAGTGGCTGTTGGAGAGTGAAGATATTCAATGCATGGATTAGCCCGCAAGGTCCCCGGACCTAAATCCAATCGAACATGTGTGGGACCTTCTCGGGAGACGCTTGGCAACACGTCACCAGCCGGCAGCAACGATTCCGCAGCTGCGATTGGCGCTACAAGAGGAATGGGCCGTGATGCCTCAACAGCTTCTTGACAACCTCGTCCTCAGCATGGACAGATTTTTCTTGGCAGCCGCCCGTCACATGGACGTTTCTGTCTTTTGTCCAGTTGTGCTTGAAGCTACCTTTTCAATAAAGTGCCTTTGTATCCTTTGGATTCCTTGTTTGGACGGTTTTACTCACTTGTCCCATATTCTTACATCTTGGGGATCTTATGGTATGATTTCAGTCTATGTGGAGCACTTCTGCATGACGTTACATTCGAAAAACCGTCTCGTCCTTAATTTTTGCACGCCAGTGCATTAAGAAAAAGAACACACACACATATATATATATATATATATATATATAGCCTGAGTGAATCCCAGTTCCCCTATTGGTTAAAGACTGTATGCATGTATTAATGAAATCCTAGCTACATGCTGTATTTTTCATGCTGCCATCACGTAAATCATCAGGAAATGCATATGGCGTATTAAATCCATTAATTTTTTGTTGTGTAGTTAGTACAAAGATTCACTAAGCTTTCGCACTCCACTGGGAGGCCTTTCCAAGGCAACGGTAGACATAAAAATGGTAGTAGACATTTTTATGCCTACCATTGCCTTGATAAAGCCAGTGGAGTGCGAAAGCTTGGCGAATCTTTGTGGTGATTACACCACAAAAATAAATGGATTTAATATGCCATATGCGTTTCATGATCATTCAAGTCTAGTGTATTTAAAATAAAGTTATCAGGTAAATCAGTTTTCTGATATAACATGGCAATAATGTTTCCATGTTGGATATGTGATTTCAGTTACTTCACATGTGTAAAGCCAAAGGATTTTTCCTTCTGAGCTGAACAACTTATGCTACAGTGCCACAAAATGTGTGTAAATAAAAATTTCTGAATATCAAAAATTTATTAATTTTAGCAAAAGAATTCATTATTTGTAGTTATATTAAAATTTTTGTTCTGCTTTCTAGGTTTTTCAAGCTAAACAAAAATAAGAGCTTACAAGAGAACTTGAAAAATAAAGTTATAACTGAATATCCGACTTTTATTGTCATTGGAAGGGATCATCTACACGTTTTTAATCTTGTAGGAAATGGTAAGTAAATTGCTTTAGATGAAATGCATGCATCATTTGAATGGAGTCTTTTTCTTTCTCATTTTCTGAGATAGTGTGTTTTCATTTGCCTGATTTACACTGAAAAGTCAATTTATTAGATACACTTCCTTTTTCTCACATAAATAGCTATCTTCAGTGTGAAAGATGGCACACGAGTATTATGTGCAGCATAAATCATGCAGACCAACTTGTCAAGCATGAGTCAGCTTTTGATTGAGTGTTGGAATGGGCAAAACAAGTGATCTGAGAGACTTTGAACATGACATCATAAAGTTTGCACCAGATATGCTGAATAAACAAAGACATTGCTCTTTCCACGTCTAGCAACACACAGCAACTGAAAAATTGTTATTCGGTCACCGCTGGGGAATTGAATCCCAAATCTCTCGATATCTAGCCGAGCGTGTTAGCCTTACATGCTAGCCATACATGTTGCTGTGTGTTGCTGAACGTGGAAAGAGCGGTGTCTTTGTTTGTTCACTGACACTACGTATTTGGAGGATTTTCACCAGATATGCTGGTTTAAACATCTCCCAAACAGCTATCTTCCTGGGGTTTTCCAGGGTTCCCATGCTCTTTAAAAGTTCTTACAAAGTGTGTTTCTGTTTTAAAGGGCAAAAAGTACTTACTTTTTCCTAACTGGCTGCACAAAATCAAGAAGTTGCATTGTAGCACCTGGAAATTCTGCTGCTGGTTGGCTGTGTTGACGATGACATCATGTCACATTCAATTCAGCTGAAATCCCTTCATGAGATTCTTCTGTGGATTTTCAGAATTCTGCTCTTTCTGTCATCATTTGGGTCATTCCCAAGATCGAAGAGAACTCTTTTTTAGGAATAAGGGGTGGTGGGGAGTTGGTCATTTTCCCTCTGGGAAAAGAAGAAACATTGCAAAATGAACTTACAATTACAGAAGAAATCTTCATTCCATCTGACTGCCATTTTTGAAAGTTCTGAAAGACAGAATAAGGGGGTGGTGGGGAAGAATAAGGGGGTGTTTTTTGTAATCGTCTTTCAAAACTTCCGAAAATAGTAGTCAAACTAAGTGAAGTTTTTTTGTAATTGTAATTTCTTTTTCTTGCAATACTGCCTCTGTCCAGTAGTGTCAGTTTCCAAAAATGGAAGTTAGACGGAGCAAAAATTTCCCTGTAATCGCCAAGAATGAGATTCTTCCGCAGATTTGAGGAATTGCACCTTTTCCATCATCATTTGGGTATTCTCGAGATCGATGCATATGTAATTGTAAGTTCTTTTTGCAATGTTTCTTCTGCCTAGTATTGTTGTTAAATATCATTTTATTCCATAAATATTTGTATTTCAGCTTGAAAATGGACAAAAATTTTCTGAAAACTGAAATCAAACAGAGAGAAGATTTCTCTCTTAATCATATTCCTCCCTCTGACCCCCCACCAAAAAGTTCTCTCTATATCCTGTGTTGTTGTTATATGTTATGTTCTTTCATAAACTGCTCTTCGTCATCATTTGGGGCATTTCAGTTCGATAAGGGAGAGAATATTTTCCAAAAGCAGAAGTTGGAAAATTTGTTAGAGTTCATGCATGGTTTTCAAATTATTCATATTCTCAAAGTGACATCATTTATTTAAAATAGTGAAAGCTTTGATATCATTCATTCATGGTCCTCAGGCTGAAATTACTTTCAGCATGATGAATGAAATTGTCATTGGAGATCATGAAAAAGGAAGAAAGGATAGCAGCAAGAAAGAAATGGGAAGGGAAAGATATTAGCACAAAGAAAAATTATTCCATGGATGCTTTGCAACTGTGGAGTCAGCAAAAAGACAAATGTGGCTGTGAACTTAGACCAACATTCAAATTACTGGCAAGTTGCATCACTGCATCCCTTCTGTTAGCTCATACCTTACGGGATAGCCTTTGCTCACCTCTAGCATCAATGAGCCATGGTTTTTCCATCCTCCGACCATTTTTTGAAGGTACTAACCATGGCCAACCGTGGAGTTGAGCACCCCATAAGCCTTGCCATCTCAGAAATGTTCTGATCCAGTCATCTGGTCATTAAAATTTGACCTTTGCCAAACTCACTTAAGTTCAGGGCCGGATCAACGCCTTAGTGGGCCTGTAGGCCAAGACATCTCAGTGGGCTACCAAGGCTAAGACATCTGAGTCGGCCCCCAAAGAAATTATGACAGACAATCATTATAGAAGACTGTTAAAACACGGAACTCTGGTAATATGCTTGTGATAATTAATACATAGTCCATTCTTTAAAATCATAAATTACCTGCAGAGTTTTTATAAAAAGTCGCTGTATTTTTCACTGTTCTCACAAGAACATGAGTTAAAAGCTTAAAATTCCTAGATTTGTCTTGGAATTTCTAATAATTTAGCATTTTATACTTTTCTTGGTGAATCTTTTTTTGTTATGCAATGTGAAGTCTCAGTAGATTTCTCCCATTAACAGTTCCAAATGCAAGCAGAGGGGTGTGAGTGAATGGTAGTGAAAAAGCTGAAACTGTCCGCATTGTACGCAGTAACAGGAAACGTTTACCCTTAGTGAGTCGCTGCCTTGAAATCTGTTCATCTTCTAGCCACTGTTTGTGATTGAGTGGAGATCATACGAGACAAAACTATTTTACTTCTTTCCATAAATAAAAATTTAAGCTGTGTATTATCTGTGCCATGTAGCAGCATGCTTTCTGGGCCCTTGGTAATGGTGGGCCCCTAGGCTATAGCCCCACTAGACCCCGCCTTAATCCGGCTCTGCTTAAGTTCACTGCCTTTCCCATCTGAAGAATAACACTGATTAACCAAGCTCAATATCAGATGAGCTGTTGTTTACTTACAGTTGCTTTGATTTGCTTAAAGACATACTGGCCATAATGTCGGGTATTTTGGGGGAATTAATTCTTCCAGGAGTTTGCTTCCCATTCATTTCCATGATGTGTTGGCTTTCATCCGCACCTGGATAAAAAACTTTTATTGATGCTACGATGAAGTAGAAATTGCTTCTACTACTGCAATTCCAGGGTGTTGTTTGGATTCCTAAGCTATATATGTTTAGCTTCAGTTGCCTGAAAACACTTACTCAGATAAATTTACTTAATTGTATTTTAACTTGTAGAACTTTCATTTAAACTTTCGTTCTTCTGAGTTCCTTTGGTTTCTTACAGACGTTCCCGGCCTGCAGATTTCTATCAAGGCCTGTTTTCAATACATTGAAGTACATAGTCAAGTCACATTATTGTGACCACCTCATACTTTTGACGTCAACAGCGCATAGCCAATGAAAGAAGGCACGTCATGAGCTGGCTTGGAGAGTATATAAGATGTGTTGTGGGCAATCTGAAAACATATCACTCGTTGCTGTCATGGATAAAAAGAGCGGTTTATTTCATTTTCAAAAAGGGATGGTTATTGGTTTTTGGAACAAGGGTGGCAGTATTTCTGAAACTGCAGTTTGTGAACTGTTTGTGTGCTGCTGTGGTTAAAGTGCACTGTGATTGGAGAAATGGCACCATTGTGAATAAGCAAAGTGGAAACTGCGGAGCACCATGTGCCATTGATGTGAAAGGCGAACGTCGGCTTCAAAGGTGTGTGAGGGCCGATCGACACACTTCAGTGGAGTAGCTCACTGGCCGAATGAACCAGGGGGCTACCGGAAGTGTGTCTAAAATGACAGTTCAGTGAACTCTGCCATGTATGGGGTTCCGATGCAGAGGGATGGTGACTGCACCTATGCCAACGAAGGTGCATTAGCAGAAAACGCTTACATTTGCTCAGCAGTATCAAAATTGGATCTCCGCTGATTGGCAAAGGATTGCCTTCTCCAATGAGTCGCGTTTTCTGCTTCATCGAACGGATGGATGGACAACCAAAAGAACTCAGAAAGGGGAAGATTAAATGAAAGTTCTTCAAGTTAAAATAGAATTAAGTAAATGTAATTTTCCATGAAGCAATGACAATGATGCATTTACACCAATGAGCCATTTCATTATGATCACCTACCTAATAAGCTACTGCAGGACCCTCTTTAGCCTGCAAAACATGTGCCGCTTGATGAGGCATTGATTCGAAGAGGTGGCAATAGGTATCCTAAAATATCTGGTATCATAATGTCATGTCAATAGCTGGTCCTCCATTTCCCATACATTTCGGGGGGTGGGGGGGTGGTAATATTTAGTTTAGTGCGAACCCGCTTTTCCAAGTTGAACCACAGATGTTCAATTGGGTTTGTGTCAGGAGAATTTGGAAGCCAAGGCATTAACAGAAAGTCTCCAGCATGAATTCTGGCAGTGTGGCATGAATGGGTGAACTTGGTCTGCAATGATGTTCAGATACCCGACAGCTGTCAGGGATTGTGCTATTGGATAATGGGGTCTAAAGTGTCCCAAGAAAACATCGCCCACAGCTTAACAGCGCTGCCACCGGCCTGTTTCCACCCAACAGTGCATCCAGGTGCCATAGCCTCTGTTGCTAATCGGTGTATTTGTGCTCAACCGGCTATGTAATGTACCAGGAATTTTTATTCGTCAGACAAGGCCACTTTCTTCCAGTCATCCAGTGTCCAGTCTCGATGAACTTGGGTCCATTTCATGTGTTGTTGATTATGACGTGCAGTGATCATAGGGACCTGGCTGGGTCTTTGGATATGCAGGCCCATGCACAGAAGGCTGTGTTGAACTGTGTGCTGTGACGCATGGCTTGACGACAGTTTGTCGTTTGGCCATCTGTGCACCACTTTTGATGCGTACTCACTACAGTGGTACGTGAACAACCCACAAGCCACGCCTTTTTCAAGTTTGAGTTCCAAAGTGCTGTGCCATCACAATTTTGTCCTTTATAAAACTTTGATAATCGGCTGCTTTTCCCATTCTGATTCCAAACACTCTATTAGCCAAAAGCCTGTCCTCATGTTGTATATGAATTTTCCCCGTAATCTTCAGGCATAAGATTCTTCCGCAAATTCAAGGAATTCCTCCATTTTCGTTTTTGTGCTGGTCATTCATGACATCCATGTATAAGTTAACAGAAATCGGGTGGGGTGGGGGTGGGGGGTGTTCGTCAGAGGACGGAATTCCATTTTTACGAAACTTTCTAAAAACGGAAGGTTGACGGAGTTCAGATTTGTTTCGTAATCGCAATTTCTTTTTCCTGTGATGTTGCGTCTGTCCAGTATTGCTGTTAAATAACATTTTACTGTATAAATATTTTTATTTTATTTCAATTTGAAAATTGGGGTAAAATTTACAAAACCGGAAGTGAGATGTAGGAAAGATTTTTTCCTGTAAGTGTCCACTCCCCCCCCCCATGATGTTCTTAATCTCCTGCACTGATAGATATCCTGTGTCCCATAAGTTTTTGTATTTAAGCTTGATAAGGGAGGGGAAATTCCCAAAGACGGAAGTGACAAATTTGAAAAAATTGATGCATTTTTTTATAAATTTTGGATTCCCCGTCTGTCAGGCATTGTGGAATTCTGATCGCATATGACTGATTTTACTTTTGAAAGTTTCAAACTCAAAAATATCGCAATATTACATATTGTGCCCTCACCAGGAGAATCAACTTTGTTTTTCACACGTGTTAAGTTTGTTTCATTAGTGTTCTTGTTTGTTGTGATGTTATGTGTGGCACTTATTTCTTTTTCACAAAGCGATAGATCATTTCATAAAAAAGCGCCTGTGTGTGCCACACAATAATACTAGTTACTACTGACAAAGCTCCTGCCTTAAAAATGCTAGTTACTGCTGAGAAGGCTCTTGCCAATGTTGGCAGGTATGCGAGGAAATTTTTCTTTATCACTATGATCCAGAGGGCAAACAACAGATCTCTGTATGGAAAATTCAGTCATATCCAAAGGCAAGATGTGAAAAGTCTGCTGGGAGGGTAATAGTAATCAATTTCTTTGATTACCAAGGAATGGTGTACCAAAATGTTGTGCCACCGAGTACCATGATTAATGCAGGTTATTACATTTTGTTGAAATATGAGTAATTTGTGTAATAACCTTTCTTTACTTTTAAACTTTTTGCATGTTATCTTCCTAGCATGCTCTATTTGACAAGTCGTGAAAAGATCGCCGATTTCCTGACGACAATTTCTTTGACTATTTCAAGGTTTAAAAAAAATAGATATATAGTTAAAATGTTACTAAATTATTGTAATTTCCTGTATCTAAAAATTCATATATTTTACATACCCTTTCATATGGGAACAAGTAGCTGTCTTCTTTTGTGTGATATATATCGTAAGGCTTTACATGCGAAGTTCGTAATGAAATTACAATAATTTAATATTTTAACTAATATACACTGACGGAAAAAAAAATCCCAACACCAAGAAGGGGTTGTGTTAGATAAACGACAGTTGGTAGCCGGTGAGAGTACATCTGTAAGATGACGTCTATGAAAATTTCACGCTCGGCGCATTTGTGTGGCGCTAGTAGCGCCCCTCGGAACATGCAAAGCAGGTTTGCTGTAAATACGCGCTGTAACGTTCGTGAGCGTTAGTTATCATTGAGATTCGACGTAGTGTGTTGATGTTAGTCAAGAATGCCTTTAAGAAGGTGAAGAAGCCATTATCAACAGCTCACGGAGTTTGAACGAGGTCGTGTAATATGGCTACGAGAAGGTGGATTTTCTTTCTGCAATATTGCAGAACGACTTGGCAGGAATGTAGCCACTGTGCATGATTGTTGGCAGCGGTGGTCAAGGGAAGGTACTGCCTCAAGAAGACCGGGTTCCGGCCGGTCACGTGGCACTACTGAGAGGGAAGACTGCCGTGTATGGCGTATGGCCGTGGCGCATCGTACCGCATCTGCGGCAGCAATTCGAGCTGCAGTTGCCACCACAGTGACACAACGAACTGTTACAAATCGGTTACTTGAAGGACAGCTCCGAGCCAGACTCCCTGTAGCGTGCATTCCACTTACTCCAAACCACTGCCGTTTGCGACATCAGTGGTGTCAAGCTAGAGCTCATTGAAGGACGGAGGGGAGATCTGTTGTGTTTTCTGACGAAAGCCAGTTCTGCCTGGGTGACAGTGATGGCCATGTGTTGGTTAGAAGGAGGCCAGGTGAGCGCCTGCAACCAACCTGTCTGCAGCAGAGACACACTGGACCTACACCTGGAGTTATGGTCTGGGGAGCAATTTCCTATGACAGCAGGAGCACTCTCGTGGTTATCCCACGCACCCTGACGGCACAGTTGTACGTTGGTCTGGTGATTCAACCTGTTGTGCTGCCATTCATGAACAGCATTCCAGGGGTGTTTTCCAACAGGATAACGCTCGCCCGCATACCACTGTTGTAACCCAACATGCTCTACAGAGTGTCGACATGTTGCCGTGGCCTGCTAGATCACCAGATCTTTCACCAATCGAGCACGTATGGGACATCATTGGACGACAACTCCAGCGTCACCCCCAACCAGCATTAACCATCCCTGTATTGACCGACCAAGTGCAACAGGCATGGAACTCCATCCCACAAACTGACATCCAGCACCTGTACAACACAATGCATGAACGTTTGCGTGCTTGCATTCAACATTCTGGCGGTTATACCGGTTATTAATGTACCAGCATTTCACATTTAAAATGGCTCTTCTCGCACTTACAATAAGCTGTGATCTTGAAACCTTAATCGATTAAATATGTTACCTATACAAATGTATTGCCGCCATTTCCTTCCTCTATAACTATTTTTTCGTGGTGTTGGGATTTTTTTCTGTCAGTGTATTTTAAACCTTGAAATAGTCAAAGAAATTGTTATCAGGGAATCAGCGATCCTTCCACGACTTGTCAAATAGAGCTTACTAGGAAGATAACATGCAAGAAGTTTAAAAGTGATGAAAGGTCATTACACAAATGACTCGTATTTCGACAAATTTTATAGTCTAAGCATATTTGTATAACTCAAATATTTCTTTGAGTAACATTGGATTAAGCAGATTATTACATGTCTGTTTTGACAAAGCTGATTGCACATATCTGTAAGAAGTAGCCACACGTTCACCGAAATGGTTGGAAACTCCACCATTATAAAGCTTGCCCTGAAATGGCACAGAAGGTCACTACCTTCTTGGCTGTAAAAAAAAGTTTTGGAACAGTTCCACACCCTCCATACAGTCCAGATTTAGCACCCAGTGACTTTTTTGCTTTTCTCAACTCTAAAAAAACACTTGCGCTGACAATGATTTACATCAACAGAAGAGGTAGTCAAAGCTTCAGAGGTGGCTCTGATAAGGATGCAGACAGGTGATTTCCAGCATGTCTTTTGGCAGTGACGTTTGGGCAGGTGCATTGACTCCAGAGGAGATTACTTCAAAAAGCACCACTGCCTTATGTAGTTGAGGTTTGTACATACAAGTTTATAAATTTCTGCACAAGTCTTTCTTGAACAGGCCTTGTATGTTATCAAACTCACATTACTGACTTGATCTTGAGTGTACTAAGGCTTCTAATATTTTTCATACACTCTATCGTCTTTAAAAGAGGAAAAAAAATATTCACATTTTGTTAAAAATCTTGAAAATCTAGAAATGTTCAGCTTAAAATTTTAGCATTGTCCAATAAGGAATTAGTCATATGCTGCATTTTGCAGTCCTTTTTAATGTTAGGTTTAAGAATTCGGAAATTTTCTGGGAAAAGAATATCCACTCCTTAGTGCTTTTTTTTTAAGGAAAAATGAAAGTGTTTCTAGGGAAGGTACATCCTTGCTGAACGTTGGCAAAAATAGATTAACATAGTAGTTAAAAGTGTATATCAGTAAGCATTCATGCTTAATTAGCTGTTTTTATTGGGCTGGTGCAAATGAAATGTATGCTGCGAACGAACTATTGAGATAGGCCCCCACCACAGCGGAATGGAATCATCCACAGGTGTTATGGGTATTACATTACAGAGTTGCCATGAATAGCTAGCACATGTGTGAAGAACAAGGCTCAGGCGTGGTTTGTTTGGATGTAACGTGGCTTCGGACACCGGATTTGAGAGTCATCTTCTTGTATAAATTTAAACTGGGCCATTCTGCAGGAATTGCCGCTCGAAACGTTAGCAAAGCATTTAGGGAGAATACAGCCAATGAACGAACCATTTGGCGATGGCTTGTGAAGTTTCGAAGTGGAGATATGGACCTGCAAAATGAAGCTGACCTGTTCCTGTTTCTGACGATGTTCTGTTACGTGTGGTTGAAGCGGACCCCCGAAAAACGTGTCGTGAGATAGCGGCAGAGGTAGGTGTCCACCAAACGACAGTTGTTCGTCGTCTGGCTGTGCTGGGTAAGGTAAAAAAGCTGGACGTGTGGCTCCTGCGTGAGTTGACAACTGACAACAAGACTAGGCATTTGGAAGTCTGCACTTCGCTGCTTGCCAGGAATAAACACGAACCT
The DNA here is from genome assembly GCA_039090855.1 of Macrothele yani. Taxonomy (NCBI): domain Eukaryota; kingdom Metazoa; phylum Arthropoda; class Arachnida; order Araneae; family Macrothelidae; genus Macrothele; species Macrothele yani. The sequence goes on along the minus strand of CM077013.1, from coordinate 140,239,577 downwards.
CTACTGCATCGAATCCTCACTTGCGACAAGAAGTTGGTCTTTTATGATAATTGGAAATGATCTGCACAATGGTTGAGCAAGGCACAGCCTGCTGGATGGCATCCTAAGCCACCCCTACCCACCAAGAAGATGATACTCCTTGTCTGGTGGCCCACAGCCAGGATAATTCATTGGAGTTTCTTTGCAAGAGACCAAACCATCATTGCAGAATGTTATTGTGCTGAATTGCACCAGATGCACCAGAAATTGCTGCAAAAACAACCGGCTTTTGTCAACAGACATGATGTTCTTCTGCTTCAGCACAATGCCCTCCCTCATGTCGCACAACGAATGATGCTGACACTAAGTGCCTTGGGTTATGAAGCACTGCTTCATCTTGCCTATTCCCTGGACTTGTCTCTGACAGACGATCATCTGTTTTGTTGCCTGGATCACTTCCTGTCCGCGAAACAGTTCGCGACAGACAACGAGGTTCAACATGCAGTTGATGACTTCTTTGGGTCCCAGCCACAAGACTTTTTTTCTTTCTGGGATCATAGCCTTGCTGGACAGATAGGAACTATGTGTTGATTTCAAGGGGGGTTATTTTGCCTAGGTAAGTTGTCCTACTTTTCCGTTTTCGCCATCCATGTGTGCTGGTCCTTTGCCAGACATTTCATTTGCACCAACCCAATAGTTGAGCTGCATATTTTTATTATGAGCATAAAGGTTGTATTTAGTATTTCAGATAGCATGTTGTTCTCTTTAGTGAAATAAGTTGGGCTGTATTAAAAACTTTGTATGTTACACTTTTCTGTACATTTATTTTAGTTATTACTTGGTAAAAGTTTCACATTGAATTTCTTACTAATTTTTCTTGGAAAGATTCAAATAAATATCTGTAGTAAGTATGATAGTTTCTTACTTCAGTTTTTTAAAAGAAAAACGTGCAAATAAAAAAAAATTCAAACAAGAGTTCATCTAGAAATAATTTCAAGTGTATTATGTGTTGCACTGAAATCAGACATTGAAATATAAAAATCAAGAGGGCTGATGAAATATCTATTCTGTAACTTCTCAGAGTCTTGTAGAAAATATGTTTGTGTTACAATTCTATTTTTGGGACTTGGATTTTTCATAACTTTTTTCTGATTGAAGCTGAAGTAAATGTCATTAGTGACAAAAAAATTATCTGGGTTTATTATGCATTTCAGTTGTTTTTTGAATGCTCCATTGAAATATATTTATTGATAATTGTTATTATTTTTGCTTTCAGAATGACCATGTGGTTTGGACGTTACTAGAACTTAGTCCAGTAAACTGTCAAGATGGAAGAAATTGAATTTAGGTGTCACTGCCAACAAATAATCATAGTGCAACAGCTTTATTAAAACATTAAATATTGGGACTGAGATACATGGTGATCAGGTGTGATGAAATGCTTGAAAAAGCCAAGGGCTTTGTTGCACCAATTTGCCACAGACAAATTTGTTACATTCCCAAATTTCAGTTACATGCAAATTGCATTCAGGAAAGTGTACAATTTGGGTTGTCTTTCCTCCCATCTCTCTCTGTGTCTCCTGTGAGAATGATACTTAAGTTTTGAAATGATGATCTGCCGATTTTTTTTTCTTTCTAATGGATAAAATGAACTGTATAAGACAGGGTTATCACAAAACCTGGAATTCTGAAGAAATTTGAAAATAGTACCAAAAATTAAAAGATTATCCTGGTACTCTTTGTACAGAGATTGAGTCGAAAGTTTTGCAATATTTGAATCAATTTATGTCTTCATATGTACCTTTACAACGAAAGGTGACTAGCATTCAAAGTATAGGCCATCGTGTTTAACTGTCTTTAGCCATCTGTCTGCCAGTTCTTCGATTCTGTGTCGGTACCAGTTCTTGTCCTTCACGGCAAAGAACTCCTTCACCCCAGCTTCCACCTCCTCCTGGTTGTTGAAGTGCCGCCCTCAAAAGAAGTATGCCATCGACCGGAACAAGTAATAATCCAACGAGGCAAGGTCCAGACTATATGCCGGGTGTGGCATCAGTTCTATGCCCTCAAGTTCCTGGAGTTTTACCCGGGTCGTTCGTGTGGTATGAGACTGAGCATTGTCCTGCTGTAGGAGAGTACTCTTTCTGGTCACCAGTGTCGGGTACTTCTCCTCCAAAATGGCATACATCTGCTTCAGCTGTTCATAGTAGAGGTTGGCATTGATAGTCCGACCATCTGGAACATATTCATAATGGATTATTCCCTCAAAAATCCTCCAGACACAAAGCATCACCTTGTGCTCGAAGTGCCCACGTTTGGCAACAGGTTCAGCAAGCTGGCCCGTGCTCAACCACTACCGTTGTGTGTTAGGATTATTAGTGTTCCCTGTAGGCCATTTCAGCAGGGTGCAGTGCCCTGCCCTTTTTTGACATGTTAAAATCTGCCCTGCCCCATTTTCGGATGGTAAAAATGCCAGCTGCCCTCCCCCAGTTTTTACCCTGCCCTTAATCTTGTATTTATTGCCCTTGCCTTTCCGTGACTTACCTGGCCCACGATCGCAGCATCAGGCAGAAATGCACCTGTGTAATTGTCTTGCTCTAAGACAATACCCACAAACCTTACAGTGTATAACGTGATCATGTGTGCAACCTTTTTTTTTTTACCCCCATTTGGGGGTTTAACGACCACCACAAGCAACTCAAAGGGCTGTAAAGCAGTCGCCTGTCCTTAATTTAGGGACCCTGGTTTCAAGAAAAGATAAAAAGTAGTGGTTACCACTAGCCGTGTGGTGACTGGATAAAACAAATGGACGGTAGAAAAAGTTGCTTTACTTGCCAAGCTCGAAAATGTGCGTCTCACAATGGTCTGGTGGTCAAATTATTTTTCATTACTAAAGAATTTATTTGCATTTTTCAAAGCCCTCTTATAAATTAGCAAGATAATTTTCTATCATCCAACTCACACGTTGGGAAAAATAATGCTCTGCTAAGTAAATAAGTGGGTGCAATCTATTTATAGATTCACTCTTCCAGAAAGGGGAGGCGGTTGTTTTCCCCACTGAAGTTTGGGCAGGAAGCAGTGACAATGGACATCTGAACTTCAGCTGGAACTCTGAAGTCACAAACCGACATCAGCAGCTCGCATTTTATTAAGTTTTTCCAAAAATACACGATTTCCCATTGATTTCATTTCCTGCTTATCAACAGACAAAAAAGAGCAATCATTACTTTTGTTAAGAAAAGAATTGAAGTTCAAATGGGAACTTTAGTCTTTTGCTACCTGTTGAGTCAAGTTTATTTTGCACTGTGTGCATGCAGTAGCGTTTTTGGAACATTAATTTTAATTTAAACAAAAAATATTTTTGCTCTGCTTTAATATAGCAAAAAAAAAAAAATAAAAAAAAATGAAATACTACAGATTGAGAAAACATGCTTTACGTGAAATCAAATGTCAAAAATCGATACTGCATTGTACAGTTTGCAGTGATGACAATTTTATGAGTTATGGAAATGGCAGGTTCCATCATGGACAGATTAAGTATCGATTTTAAAATTGAATTTGGCTTTAAAAAAGAGAGAGGACAAAATGTTTACTATAATGATTAGTTGGTTTTGAAGTGACTGTTAGAAAGAGGAAAAGATGCATTTTGTTATAAAAAATTCTTTTAATATTGAATCTATCTTTATCACTAATCGCAAGATATTAAGAATGAGGAATATGATCAGAAAAACATAAAAAATAAGAATATAATCACAAAAAGGAATGAGGAGCAAAAAATACGCAGCTTGGTAAAAACAATTTGAAATTCTGAAAATCATGGTACATTATCATCCGTGCTTAAAACAATCATTTTCGGACTGCAATAAAATTGAATAGAAGTTTGTTTCTGTGAAGCCGTGAATAGTTCAAAAGAAATGGTTAATTTCATGGTTTTACCTCGGTTGCCAGTGAATTCAACTAAATTTAGAAAATAAGGGCAATTTGTTGGCCATCAAATTAAATGCTGAATTTTTTTCACTTTAAGCAGCAAAACACTGGATGGAAGCAAGAACATCATATATATTTTTTTCATTTCAATCATTTGGTCAAAATAAATTATTTTCAAATAATTTCTCTATGTTTTCATGTATTTAATAATCCATTGATTAGAAGTATGGTAAAAAGCATTTGATTTTTACTTTTTATCCATGAATAGGCAACTAAAAAAACTGTTACATTCTTCAGGTAATGGGAAAAATAGATCTGATTCTTATTGAGTAAATGAATGTTGTTAACGAAACCATTTCAATAAAACGAAGTTATTTCAAATTTACATTCTTTGGTTTTCATGCAAAAATATATTAAGTAGAAAATATATATATATATATTACAAAAACCATAGAGCTCGTTATTGAAATATCCCTCCTTCACCACTGTGTGTAATTGTATGTTTAGGATAAGAATGGGGTCAGAGGTTTATTCCGGGAGGCAGGGGGAGCAGGGGATCTAAAACTATGACCTCGCGCATACATAATATGTCCCTTTTTGAAAAAAACTGTGCCCTTTTTTTCAGATATATTTTGCCATCACAAAGTGCCCCTTCGTGATACAAAGTGCCCTTTTTTCAGATCTTGCAAAGTTTTGTACACATAATGAGCCCTTTTTTATACAAATGTGCCCTTTTTCAGCAAATCACCCTGCCCTTTACAATTTCTATGATAAACACTGGAGAAGACCCACTGTTCGTAGCACGTAAAAATTTCTCTTGATGAAACATACATCTTGTGGGTTTTCTAGGAGTTTCGTGCACACTTCCACTTGGTGGTTTGCTTCAGCTGGCGTCAGTTCGTGAGGGACAATGCGGTAGCTCCTGTAGACCTTGCCGAGGTCCTGAAGGTGACAAACCACGGTGTCCTCTCATAGGCCCAGCTCGCCTGATAATTTCCGAGTGCTCGTTGTCGGATTTGCCTCTACGGCCTGGCGCATGGCCTCCGAATCCACAGTTCGCGGCTTACCTGACCTTGGCTGATCGTCCAGGTTTCCGTCATCTGAGCAAAATATTTTGAACCATCTGGTTGCAGTGCTGTGGCCCACGGAATCATCACTTTCACATGACAAACATTTTGTGTTGCTTGAGCAGCGTTGTGGCCGAGTTCAAACTCTTAAAACAAAAGTTCCCTAATCAACCAGTTGTGGCTGTTCATCTTTTAGGCATCCTAACCACAGACAGAAGAATGACATGCAGTGCTGTCCATAGCAATGACTCCCACTTTATATACCTTTCGACTGACTGCAGCACACGACTTGAACTAGTTTAAACACGTGGCATATATGCAAATATTGCAAAACTTTAGACTCTCTCTCTGTAGATAATTTATGCTATGCATCTTTTGCATGGCAAGAGTTTTGTGGGTGTGAAACTAAAATGAGTGATTCGAGAGTATACATTTATTTACGTACAACACATGGCATTTATTCGCGACCACACTGAGCCACAATTTGGTACATACTAAGTGGAATTAAATCATAACAACAAACAATAAGGTTTACTAATTCCTGACACTGAGTTGCACTTAGGTTGTTGGATTAATGTTATAGTCATGAAACCAATGAAAGAAAATAAACGAGTCATAAAAGTAAATATTTATTAACTATGGCTGAGGCAATAGTAAGTATTTTGACTGTTTAGTTTTTCAAAAACAATATTTTTGTTATTAGTTATTCAGATGCATGTAAGAAGCAACTCTGACTCCGATGAAATGTTATGCAGCTATGAAAGTCCACCTGCAAATGTGAAAACTGAAATTGACCTCAAGATAGAAAGGAAAGCTGAATCATAAGTGTGTTAGTGAAGGAGATTGGCACCTTTTGGTCTAGGATATCTACAGGTTGTACCCCATTGTGTTATGCATCATTTTAAAGCTCTCATCAATAGTGTAGGAAGGGTATGTGTTCGTAGCCAAATTTCACTATGATACACTGTTTCCATAGCATCAAAATGCATTTTTGTAATGGCTTTAAATACATTTAGCATGAGGTTTTCATAATTTACATAGATTGCAATGAACTATTGTTACATTTATGTAAAACATGGTGAAATAATCTTCTGTCATAGTTTAGTAAAATATATTTGTTGAGTAACAATGAAATTAAGTATTGCTCTTATGGTATGGCATTTGAAAATCAGATTTCTACAATGGTTGTGGCTACTTCCGTTACTCATTTTCTTTTTATCAAAATATTTACTTGGGATTTACTTTACTGTTGCTCAGAAAGATACATAGCATCAAAAAAGGCAGAAGAAGGCCAAGGAAATCATGGGAGAACCAGATTCAGGAGTTGACAAAAAGATAATCAGTATGTAAGTACAAAAGGTCTTCTGTGAGATGTTATATATGTACTCTATACACTATATTGACAAAAGTCACCAGACACTCCTTCAAAAGCAAATGAATGGATCCTTTGTGTTGTTAAGATGCGCCGTACAGCTGCAAATGGTATAAAAACAAGCCTGCAGCTGACCGCGATCATATCGCACTGTGAGGTTGAGTGAAAATGTCGTGCCGGGAGACAACCGATTGAGAGAAAGGAAAGATTGTTGAGTGTTATATTAGTGGGTTGTCCATAAGAGAAACCAAGAGCCATTTAAACATACCCAAGTCAATTGTTTGGGATGTAGTGAATAAGTGGAAGACACATGGCATGCCTGAAGCAGCAAAAAGTACTGGCAGACCAAAGAAAATCAGTGATAGAGGACGTCAAAGCCTCAGGAGAGACATTACAGCTAATCAACGGAGTACCGCACAAGACCTTGGTGTACAGGTGTGTAAAAATGCTAGAACTTCAGTATGTACGTGTACCATTTGCAGATAACTTCATTCCATGGGTTACTGTGGTCGTGCGGCTGCTCATAAGCCTTTCATCTCCACTCGGAATGTTACTCGTCATTTAGCATGGTATAAAGAAGATTTATCGTGAACCTTAGATCAGTGAATATGGGTCCTATGGACTGATGAATTCAGATACACAATCTATCAGTCTGATTGCCATGTGTAGGTATAGCGCCAGCCAGGGGAACACTCTTTACCACAGTGTACTGTTCCTACGGTCAAGTTTGGAGTTGGCAGTGTACACGTGTGGAGCTGTTTTTCATGGTATGGTCCTGGCCCATTGGTTATCATGGACAAACCTGTTAACCAGCACGTCTACCTTGATATTCTGGACAATTATGCTCTACCAACTCTGTGGCAATACTATGAAACCGAGCCTTGTTGGTACCAGCAGGATAATGCACCGAGCCATAAAACAAGGACTGTTATGGCATGGTTTGATGATAATTCCATATCGTGTGTGACTGGCCAGCACAGAGTCCTGATCTTAATCCCATAGAGCACCTATGGGATGAATTAGAGCACTGCATAAGAAGTTTGGAACCAAGGCCTACTACTAAGCAACAGTTAGTGGCAGAATTATGTACTGAATGGAAGCGCATACCTATCTCTGTGTTCCAAAACCTTGTCAAAAGCATATCTTGAAGGGTTAGTGAATGCATTAAGGCCAAAGGTGGACTGACACCGTACTAATGTATGTCAATAAATGCTATGTTGTGTTTCTCTGGTGTCCAGTGATTTTTGTCAATATGGTGTATATATGCCCAAGGCTTTTGTAAAATATTTTGCCAAAAGTTTGAGAACTCTTGTTCTACAGCAGATTCTGATGAAAAAAGTCACATAAACATAAGACTGGAAACACTTTCTTACAATGAAATATTGGGTGTATAGTAAAGTCGCACACTAGCCACATCACAGATGAACTTTAGCGGGCATGAAACCGACTGTGATTGCTGTAAGTGCCAAAGAGCTGAACCTATCAGTTTGCCATCAGGGCTTCTAGTGGAGAATTCGCAAATGCAGCTCAACGAAGTCGGAAAATATGATAGAGCAAAAATGTCAGAATAAAATTGGAGTGCATCTTTTGTTTGGCATGAATCGATCATAAAGAATATGATCAGAGAATTAATTTAGGTTGTACATTGAGGAGTCAAATGTGTTCAACTGCATTTTTAAGTGCTGCAGTATCAAATTGCTTGCTAGAGATAGGAGAATTCCTAAATGGAATCATCCACTTCCCCATTCATATGAAACTGCCAAGTTGCTTTCAGTAGTTGTTCAAGTCCACCTGCTTGGATGTCACAATCACATGAAAGTATTTCCATGCCCTATGTTTACAGGACTTTTTTTTTTGTCAGAATTTATAGTAGAAGTTCCCAAAGTTTGACCAAACATTTTAGAAACACAATGTGTATATATATGTGTGTGTGTAGCACGTGCAATTGAATTTATTCAATAAACATGAAAATTAACTAGAAACCAGTGCAACACAGGACTGTAGGCAGAAATAATTTTTGGGAGGGGTTCTGAATTTGAAAATTAATTTTCACTGTACATTTATACATATATGTTGAGTTTTTGCTCTGTCGCTCTTATTTCTTTCCACACGAAATTCTTCTATTTAATACTTCCCAATTTTCAAATACTGACTTAACTGAAAGGATAAATTATTACATACACCCACCTAATAGCATGTGGCACCATCTTTTGCATGCAGGACAGCATCCAAACGTCATGGTATGGACGCAATGAGGTTCCGAAAGACAGACTTAGGTATCGCTGACCAGCAATCTAAGAGGGCTTGGCGTCGGAGCAAGTGGAGATGTTGGTGGGAATGGTTGATCACGAACAGCTCATTCTAATATGTCCTATAAATTCTCTATGGGATATTGATGTCCGGTAAGCGAGGGGGCCATGTGAGTGTGGTAAGCTCTAGAGCTGAGACGGGCTGTAAAATATTTACTGCGGTTCGGGCTCGGGCGGGCTTGGGCTCTTAGAGAGAGGGAGAGCGAGATAATTTTTTTTATATTTAAATGTGATTTTATATGATTTAGCAAATGAGACACTTTATAGTTGGTAAAGGGAATTTTTCGGTAACTGGTTCTGGTTGGGGAGCGGGCATTCGAGATGGCTAAATATTCCGGGCTTTGTTAGAAAATGCCATAGGCCGCGCATTAGTGTGTTTCTGCAGAGAAGAAAAAGCTTTTTCAAGAACTATAGATATTGGATAGTTGATAGCATGCCGAAGATAATTAACTCCGCTATCTCCACGCAGTAGCTCCGCGCTAATTATGTTTAGCGACGTACGTATCGCAACACATTATGGCGAAATAATGTTAGCATTATTCGAGTAACAAACAATTGCAGCACTGCCCGATCATTTTGGATGTTCGGCCCCCGAAGCGCTTCAGGTGGAAGCGAACGGTCAAAGAAAATCGTATAGTTACACTGTAAAAATAGATAGAGGTCCCTTCCCCACTCCTCACTTTGAGAAATATATTGGTTAATTGCAGGAGGAGGAGAGAGTGGAAGTGTGGAAAAGGATATGTTTTTTTATTAATGGTTGAATAGGTTAGCCAGTTTTCGGGCTCGTTCGGGCAATATAAGCTGCAGGCTCAGACGAGCTCCGGCTCCGAATATTGAGCCAGAACTCAGCTCTAGTAAGCTCACTGCTATGCTCCTGAAGCCAGTCGGTCTGTTGCTGGGACCAATGGGGCCTGTTGAAAGATCGGAACTTGGTTCGGACGGAGAGATGTGATAAAAGGGTGGAGCTGGTTGGCCAGGAGCTGCACATAGCTGGAACCAGTGACGGAAGACCCAAGGGGTACCAAGGGATCCAGGGCCGGACCATGTGAAAGCTGCCAAAGCAGTTACACTATCTCCACCATTCTGTAGTACCCCAACTTGGTATGCAGGGTCCATAGCTACATGTGATTTACACCACACACACTGCCTGCCATTGGCACGATACAGTGTGAAACAAGATTTGTCAGACCATATGATGCGCTTCCAATAATTTATGCTCCAGTTTTGATGGGCCTTTGCAAACTGTGGCCGAATCATGCGATGCTGTGCCATTAACATCGGGATGCGATGTGGTCGTCGACTGCCCCAGCAGAGTCGTGCCATTAACATCGGGACGCGATGTGGTCGTCGACTGCCCCAGCAGAGTCGTGCCATTAACATCGGGACGCGACGTGGTCGTCGACTGCCCCAGCCGAGTTGTGCCATGTGTCGACAGATTGTCTTTTAGCATATGCTTGTGGATGCTCCTTCATTAAACTGTGACTTGATTTGCTGCAAACAAGCTGTCTGATTCGTCTCTGCGATGTGGGCCAATCATTGGTGCCCTCGATCATCCAATGCACTTTATGACCACATTTCATCCAACTGCTCGCTGTTCTGCTGGATTTCACGTACTCCTGGTACACACTTGCTATGGTTTGTGGCAGAATTCCTAACAGTTTCGCCGTTGAGCTGATTGAACATTCGGCCTTCCTGGCGATCACAACTTCACCCCGATCAAACTCACTTGAGTCTTGTCCTCTGCTCATGCAGGCACTTGACGGAATGTATTCTTGTGAGTACCGACCTACTCTATTTTATAGTCCCAACTAGTTTTTCTGTAAACCGCTATTTACTGCTGTCCTGTTGCTTTGCGTATTTTCACCGGGATGTATGTAATACTTTGTCCTTTCAGTGTATATGCTATACTACTTACAAGTACATGGATCTATGTACCCTCTCTTTATTTAAATACAGGATTTCTGCCAGGGTTTAAACCCCCTGAAAGCCCTCCTTGGCTATGGCTCTGGTGCAACACATAAAACTGACGAATTAATTCAGTATGCAAAATATGCAGGGTATAATATGCAGGGTATTTCAATCATAAAATATGCAGGGTATTTCAATCACAAAGTTTTTGACAGCATAATAGAGGATGCCTTAAAAGACCTGAAATCAAAATCAGTATTTTGCCCTTTATTGAACATCCCTTTGGCTATTTTATCTCTTACGTGTTCACAAACAAAACTATTTTCGAATTGTTGTTGGATGTGAATTTTGATTTGGCATTGGCCTATCCAGAGATTTTGGTTGCAGTTATTTATGTTATACAAAGCAGCTGAGCACACAAGTCAGAACTAATTGTTTCAACAGCATGTTGTTTTTGTTAATTTAAAATGATTCTTAACAACGTAGTGTGCTAAAGAAAATTTTGTAAGAAGTATTTATTTTACATGGCAGTTTGCACTGAAAATATTTGTACATAATTGTAAATATTTTGTTATAAACTCTGAAGTTTGCTCATGCATTAGTATATTTTATCTGCTCAAAATGAAACACATTGTTTTTTATTATTTTGTTTTGTCATGCTGCTTTATGCAAACTAATAAATGAATAAATTAAAAACACTTTAATGGAAAATGTTGTATGATATAGAGTAATTACATCATAATTGATGTCATGGTGATTACCTTCAGAGAATGTACATTACAACTAAATAAATTTCTGGTAATGTTTTTTTCATTTCCATAAACTTTTCATGGTTACACAAAACTATTTCTAAGTATTGTATACATGGTGTACCAGTTTAATGTTTGTTAAGGTGTAAAGTTAATGAGTAGAAGGTTACAGTAGCATGCACCGCACACACACACGTTAATGCATCTCCATTATTTTCATTACGTGAAACTGTCCTTTCAAGTGATCTACATAAGCTGGGCCTGACCTGAAAGGTTTTGCCTTTTACTCCTGGATTTATCTAAAAAATGCTTCAACTTGCAAAACAAACACTAACTTATTAAACAATTAGATGGCAGAATTTACAGAGTGAAACAAAAGACCTCATGTGCTACTAGATGCATTGATTAATTACAGCTGAAATCACTAGTGCTAGGCTGTAAGATGGATGTCTGAAAGGGGAATATTTATTTCTTTAAAGGTTGAAATCAACTTCAATTTTCACTTTGTTGCTTTTGGCGACTAAAACATGTGGCTGTTTTAATTTTCGAGGAAGTGTTTACACTGACTTTTCAGCTTCACAAAACAAAAACAAGCTTCTGGCACAATCCCTGCTACAACAAAGATGTGGAAGTTTCAAAGTATTTGTTTGTATATACTGGCTTCCATAAGTTAAGGAAAAAATCGTGATAACTCACAAAATAAAATGTGGTGAATACATGTATCATATTGTATGTTGCAGAAATACCCCAAAACTTTTTATAAGAAACACTTTATTCTGACAAAAGTGACCACATGCAGAACCAGATGCAAAGATAAGGTGTCAAAACGAAATAGCCAAAGTTCCTGAATAAGGAGTGTGGTCTGCAGAGCTGACTTCAAGCCTGAATTTTATATTGAAAGATACAGCCCGGGCACGAACAAGTCCCAAAACTATGATTAACTTAACTTGTTCGGGCACTAATGAAAATATTTCTTTCAGTCTTCCACTCTCTTCCCCTGCAATTAACCGATGTCTCTATCAACTTGGGAGTAGAGAAGGGACCTCTATATGTTTCTATAGTATAGTGGCACAACTTTTTCACCATTTGTTTCTTTCTGAAATGTTTCGGGTGGCCTGGAAGATCGGGAGGTGCTTAAAACTATGTACTTTGCTCAATAGAATAAGCAGGGAGCTACAGCATGGAGGTATGGAGCAAAATTTCATCAGCATGCTGTCTACTATCTACAGTTCTTGAGAAAGCTTTTTCTTTCTCCACAAAAACCCAATTAGATGGCAGAAAAACCCACTAATACTTTGCCTATGTCATTTTTCTACCCATGCCCAGAATAAACAGCCCTACCAAGTTCCTCCTCCCAGCCTAGACCCTGTTGCCAAAAAAATTCTCTTTATTAACTAGAAAGTGTAAGAAAAGTCTCCTACCTATGCTAAAACATATAAAAATTAAATTTAAAAAATAAATTATCTTTATCTCTCTCTCTCTCTCTCTCTCTCCGAGCCCAAACCATATTAAATATTGTACAGCCTGTGCCCGGCTCGGGCTCCACCCATCTCAGCACTGGTGGTCACCCCTTACAGATATATTTCATACTGTTGATGGTGTCTAGGAGCTCAGTTGGTAGCAGCAACCAGAGTTGTATAAAAAATAAAATGTATCTGCGTACACAACCATTGAAAGAGAAAACTTGCCACAAACCCGCGGAGGGTGAACCAGAATAACAACAGCATAAGACAATTTAAAGAAAAATCAATAAAACAATAAATAATTATTAGACCATTACAGATACAAATGAGGACAAAATAAGTACATTTCAATTGAATGTGTAAAATGGACCTTTACAGCAAAATATTAAAATATTGGGCTATGGGTCTAATAAAAACAAGAGACTAATTAAAGGAAGTTTTTATATCCTGAAAAACAGTTCCATTAATCAACCTTCAAAAATTATGAAAAGCATTTTTAACAACTTAATTCAAAAATAGTAGACTTACAAAATACACGAGGAAAATATTTTAATTTAATAACTGGCAACTGCAAGAAGAAACTGGCTATAAAATTTAAATTATTTCTGTGTAAACAAAGCTTTTGATACAGTCTCTATACATCGAGAACAGGGCTTGGTAAAATCTAGAGGCCAGAAACATCTGTAAAAACAAAAGAACCCAGAAGACGTGAAAAATAATTGAACGTTCTCCAAGCTAAAACAGAATTAAGCATATTAATCTTACTAAAGCCTTGAGAAAATGTTTTAATTGCTGTAAATATAATTTTGAGTTTTTTAGTCTACAAGCAAAAACTATCTGCAAAATCTGCTAATAATTTGGAAACTATCCGCTACGCGCGTACGTCTACATTCTGATACTCTGGCAGCAACTAATGTTCATGCAATAGATGTCTAAGCCCCCTCTTGGTCATGCATAGGGTGGTTTACAGCAACAGTACCTCTCCCTAGAGCATCCTAGACATACTTAAATGGAATAAGGTCAGGTGACCTGACTCGCCAATCCAAATGAACAAGGGCCTTGTTTTGAAGATATTACTCTACCAGTTTCGTTCAGTGGAGATACGCATTATCATCTTTGGAGGAATGTATCTTCTATGGAACCCTCATAAGGGCAAATGTAGGGGTTCAGGACATCATGCCTAAAGCATTTGTGGTTCATCTTGGAAGCTCATAGACCAAGTAGGAAACAAGGAAAAATTGCCACGTGTGCAAAATTACTCCTGTAGCTAAAATTCTAAGCAAATCTTACACTACCATATGCAGAATCTGTTTTTTGTGTGAAAAGCATATGACAGGTATGCTCACACTCATTTAAAATAAATTGTGAATTAAATATGGGTTATTTGGGAAATCCTCTTTATCTGTTTGAAATTTAAACTATGTGAATAAAAAAAGTGTGCATGGGGTGGGATATAATTTTTGTAGATTTTTAAACCAAATTTTATCAAAACTCACTGTAAAGTGCAGTTTAAAACTCTTATTTTACCAGTAAAATGTGCTTTATTTCATCCATCAAATGTATCATAAATACGATGAACACCTAAACTGAATTGAAATTTGGCGTATTTTCATAATTTGGAGATTGAGGTTCATGATATTCATTCAGCTTCTTGTACTTAAAATAAACTTCATGCATGAATTCACACATTTCTTGAATTCCACAGATTTGTCAGTTTGAAAAAAAAAAAAAAAATGAAAAGGAGGGAGAAATCTCTAATCATTTACTGAGTTCTTCAGCTACACTACATTATTCACAGAAGTCAACATGTACTTAGCCTGTAAATCAAAAATTACAACTGTGGTATGGTTACCAAAAGTTATGGAAGTTTTTCAGACACCTTTCTATGCATATGCTCCCCAAATCAATGATTGCTTACCCTTCCTGTAGAAGTTGGGGTCTTATAAGACCCCAGCAGATCTTTGAGCTTTGGTAACTCCGTTGGCTGTTTTTTTTTTTTTTTAACACCATTTCATGACATTTATTTATTTGGTACGAAGCACAAAGCCTTTAGTAATTATAAATTTTGAGTAAATGGTAAGTGCCACATTTTTAGCACGTCTTTTGTAAAAAAAGATCGTGCTTATGTTATCGGTTTGTCCGTCCGTTTGTACCCACGATATCTCTGCAACTATTAGTCCGATTTGAAAAATTCTTTTTGCATTGGGAAGCCTGAAATATGAGAATGATGATCCTTTATTTCTTTTTTTTTTAACGATGTACAATTTAGCTGCTAGAGGGCGTAAATGAAGATGTCGAATTCAGAAATACGTTTTATTCCACATATTTGCTTCTAAACAACCGATTGAAAAAATTCTTTTATCTTTCGATTCCATTTATGTCTAAGAGTATTTTAGATAAGGTTACTTTTTTAAATTACGCATAGATTTTCCACTAGGGGGCGTAAAAGTAAATTACATTTTTCTCGATAACTCTTCTAAAGCTCCGATTTGAAAAAAAAATCTTCAGCAGATACACCTCCTGATGAAAAATCTTTTGCATATAATTTCAAATTTTTGGTAAAGAATACTTTAGCCACCAGAGGGTGTAAGTGTTAATTTTTGCTTCTAATGTATTTGCCATAAAATCTGAGCTTATAAAGTATCGATTGAAAAAATTCTTTCGTGGACTGATGCAACTCACATCGATAAACCTTTTCAGAATATTTTCTTCTTAAAATATTCCACCGTTTTCCCCGCGCCAGGGGCGTAGATGTATATCTTAATTTTTTCAATATCTCTACTTCTAGGAGTCCGATTTGAAAAATTCCTTCTTTGTTTGATAATGTTTTCAGTGTATCATGTTTTTCAAATAATTTCAACATTTTCAAGTAATTCATAGACTTTCCGCTAGGGGGCGTAAAGGTAAATTGCGTTTCGCCCTATATCTCTGTTTCTAAATCTCCGATTTGAAGAATTCTTTCTGCACCGGATCCTTTGCACATAATTTCTAATTTTTGTAAAAACTGGTTTGGCCACCAGGTGGCGTAAGTCTCAATTTCCGCTTCTGATGTATTTGCAGCAAAATATGAGCTCCTAAAATCTCGATTGAAAAAAAGTCGTTTGTTGACCGATACTACTCATGTCGACAAACATTTTAGGAACATTTTCTTCTTGAAATAATGCATGGTTTCTACGCCACAGGGCATAGATGTATATTTTATTTTTGTCAATATCTCTACTTCTAAGAGTACGATTTGAAAAATTCCTCTGTTGGATAATGTTTCCGATGCGAAATGTTTTTCCTATAAATTCAAAATTTTCAGTTTCTGCGTTATTTCTGCTCCTAAAACTCAGATTTGAAAACTTCTTCCTGTATCGCATACAAGACCTGAATAAAAATATTTTTCACATAATTTTTAATGTTTGGTAAAGAATGGTTTGGCCACCAGGGGGCATAAGTGTTAATATCTGCTTCTGATGTATTTGTAGCAAAATCTGGAATCCTGAAAACTCGACTAAATTTTTTTTTCTTGGACCGATACTGCTCATATGGATAAACCTTTTGAGAATACTTTCTTCCTAAAATAATGCATGGTTTTCCTACCAGGGGACGTAAAGTTACATCTTATTTTTGTCGATATCTCTGTTTTTAAGAGTCCTATTTGAAAAATTCTTTCTGTGTTGGAGAGCGTTTCCGGCGCGAAATGTTTTTCTTAACGCACAAGTCTGCAACCAGAGGGCGTTAGCTCAAGATTCCATTTACAGCAATATCTGAGGGATTAAAAACCTGATTGGAAAACTTTTTTCTTCCGTCAGATGCTATTGTTTTCCATACCGGTTCCATTGACTTTCAATAGCTTTGATAAATCAAATTTGCGTCAGAACGGATTCAAAAGACGTGCTTATTACACCCGAAAATTCGGTGGCATCTTTCTTGTTTGCCGTGGGGTCCTATATGACCCCAAATGTACTGTGTATGTAAGATTTGAAGGACTTAGGAAAGTTAATGAATGTTTCACTAATACCCACTAAAATATCTGGAATTATTTGAAATTGTAAGCAAGCATTAAATTCTGCAACTGTAAGACTGAACATTTAGAAGATGCTTACCTGGAAACTGAAGTAATCCAGACTTTCAATTCCTTCTAAATGTGCTCAGTTATGAATTTGCGCCTCTGCTTAAAATACTTGTCGCAGAATGAAAAAGTACAGTCACATTTTGTGTCTTGCTCCTGCTTATTTCTCACCCTGACATAAGAAGATGCCACTCTGAACTAGAATGTGTGTCCACCTAAGATGTCACTCTTAACTAGAATGCTACCACCACCATAATTGTTTCTTTCATTAGTCATAGAGTGAGGATAGCATGCCCTTTGTTCAATCCAAATCTTGCCTGGAATCAGTCTGAAAAGCAAATGTAGACTCATCTGTGAAGAGTACAGACCTCCATTGGTTTTCAGCTCAATTCAAACGTTCCCCTCTGTGAGAGGGGAACAGGCAGAGTGCTAGTAGCCTAGAATAAAGAGTTCCTTCGTGAAGCCTTCTGAGCACAGTGGAAGCAGCCAAGGCAGATTGCTGTTGGGTCGGTGTAGCCATCCCGTTCTTCCACATAGTTAATTGAAAACATGAGTCATCCACAGATGTTGTAGCCCTAGGCCTTCCTTCACTGTACCCTCAGGCAGCTGATTGCATCTCTTGAAATTGGTTGCCCAGTCTGGACCACAGAAAGACTCGAATGCATCCACCTTGCAACTTCCACTTGATTTTGGCCTTCCTCTAGTTTTCCGATCGCTCTCCACCTTAGTTCATCTGTCGAATCATGTCTCACAGGCATTATAACAAATCTGTTCCACAGCCTGTGGACCACAGGAAGACATATACAGCCATCTTGCAACTTCCACCTGACTTTGGCCTGCCTCTAGTCTTCCGATTGCTCTCCACCTTAGTTCATGTGTTAAATGATGTCTTGTAGCCATTACAACAAATTTGTTCCATAGTCTGTGGACCACAGAAGGACTCGCACGTAGCCTTCTTGCAACTTTCACTAGACTTTGACCTGCCGCTAGACTTCTACTTGCTCTCAACCTCAGATCATCTGTTAAATGATGCCTCGCAGCCATTACAACAAATCTGCTGTATCGAAATCCTTTTTATACACTTTGCAAACGATGTAACACCCACCTCTTCAGCAGCCACTTTTATACTGCAGTTTATCTGTATAAACCGATTCAATCGCCACTCATTTGCATATGATACTCTGGTTCCACATTACATTTCACATCATATGCCCATGTTTCATGCATTCCCAACTCTTCTTTCACAAATGATCGTGATTTTTATGGGGTTTTTTTTCCTTAATTCATGGAAACAATAGTGTATTTGGGAATCAAGGCTACATAGTTTAAACAAAAGTGGAAAATCGTTAACATTTGTAACAGATGCATGTAGTCAGGTCTGAAAACTCACCTGTGGGAAGAATTCTTATGAGAAATGGTTCGTCTCGGCGTAGTACATTCCCTTTACTACTGATTTAATTCATTTCAATAGAGCAGCTTTGTTCCCCTAGAGCAGGTGGCCTTCAACCTTTGCAAAATTGTAGGCCACATGACCAAATGTAATAAGGCTTACTGGCCGTGTGAAAAAGAAGATTAAAAATGCATATGCTTATCATGAATATCGATTATTTCGGAGAGGTTTTGAACCCCAAAACTTAACTTTTGGAAAAAGAAACGATACAGTTAACATACACTGAAGAGCAATTGAACTAGAGACAGCTGGTGTTATGTAAATGTGGCGCTGCGGGCGCCCCTGTAAACGGAAACGACATAACGTATGCAACGATCCGACAACATAAAGATTGATGCGACGGGAATCGGTAAGAGTTGCACGCAGTATGGGTAAGACGAAGGATCTAAGCGCTTTCGATCGTGGGAAAATTTTCGGGGCCCGACGAATGGGTCACTCCCTCTCGGAAGGCGCGCAGTTACTGGAATTTACACGGGTGCACAGTGAGTACATCGAATCCGGTAAAACCATCCCTGCAAGGGCCAACTGCCGTGGATGGGCGGGGTCATCGTCGGCTAGCTCGCATTGTAACAGCGGATAGACGGGCCACAGTGCAAGGAATCACTCTGCAATTTAAGGCTGGTGCACAAAAAGGTGTAAGCAGCCACACCATCCAGAACATCTCGCTATGTGGTACAGAAGCAATCGTCCCAGGAGGGTACCGCTGCTGACCGCACATCACAGGGTGCAAAGATTAGCATGGGCGCAGGAAATCGCCACTGAACCCTAGACATGTGGAAAAATGTTGCCTGGACTGATGAGTCGATATTCACGTTGGTACATGCGGATGGCAGGATACGAGTACGGCGCAAACCACATGAAGCGATGGATCCTTCTTGCCAGCAGGGTACTCTTCAAGCTAGTGGGGTGGCATTCTCGTCTGGGGACTGTTTACGTAGACTGAAATGGGACCCCTGGTACATGTGACATCGTCCCTCACAGGTCAACGTTACCGGGATATCCTGGACAACCATTTGCTCTTGTTTGTGCGTCTTCAACATCCCAGTGGGAACCTCATCCTGCAACAAGACAATGCACCGTGCCATCGCTCCCGAATGGTTGGATGAACACTTCACCGTCGTGACCTCGCTTCCTTGGCCAGCTAGGTCACCTGACCTCAATCCCATCGAACACATCTGGGATGCCATCGAGAGAGATGTTCGAGGCTCTGACCCCCCTCCATCAAATCTTTGTGAACTGTGGGAGCTTGTTCAAGGGTCGTGGATCCGTATGGCTTCCCAACGCTTCCGGTGTCTTGTCGAATCCATGCCGAGACGAATGTCGCCGTCATCAGGCAAAAGGTGGTGCTGCACGTTACTAGACAGGTATCTCTAATTCAATTGCTCTTCAGTGTATCTATGTTATAAAAAATTCCAAGTAGGTACTTGATCTGCGTACATATTTTAGTACTCTTTAAAATTTTCAGTAGCCCAAAATTAGATGTAAGCAGTCGCCCACCCTTAATTTAGAACCAGTGACCCTAAATTAGGGATGGACGATTGCTTACATCCCGTCGAGTTGCTCAGGGTTGTCATTAAACCTCCGAACAACAATCTAAGCTCTGGCTTTTGATCATTTGTCTGAGATGGGTACGGGTTCGAATCCCAGTGAGGCATGGATGATGTGTTTGTAATTCGGCACTGGCTCTCTGCCTTCCCCTGGAACCAGTGGCTCTAAATCAGGGACAGTCGATTGCTTACATCCCGTCGAATCGCTCGGGGTGCTCATTAAACCTTCGTCTGAGATGGGTTTAAATCCCGAGCGAGGCATGGATGTTGTGTTTGTTTTATGACACTGGCTCTCTCCCTTCCTTGGAACTAAGGGTCCTGAAGCGCGTCGAGTTGCGTCCAGGTGGTCATTGAACACCTGAACAACAGCTAAGAGGAGTCCAATAATTTCACATAGGGTTTGCGTAATTTGAGACAACATTGATTTGAGTTTCAGTGGATAGTTCTTTACAGAGCCATCCTCTCACGCTCTCTGTTAGCTTCAAAGCTTTACCGGCTGATGTTTTGGATATTCAGATCCAGTTCACTATGTTTTGCATATTACATCCCAAACCGCTGAAATGTCTCGGAGCGGTTACTTATATGGCACCCTATTATCAATCCGCGATGAAAGTCAACTGCTGATCGAGGAGTCTTGCATTCACAGTCGTGTAATTGCTTCACCGTAACGCTACGAGCATATTTATACTTTGGTCTGTGACGAGTTGCTTTCGTAAGACCAGATTCACTATCAATAGCGGGTGCCTGTCGGACAATAGCTATCGGGGGGGGGGGAGTTGCCCTCCCAAGATGGTCATCCCAGGGGCGTAAATTCATTCTTTGAGGATGTAAAAAAAATTAAATTGTAACTAAAAAAGAAAGTTACACCCTTCAGTATTTTCTCTTTACAGACTTAATTAGTCTTATACAGTATTCCATGCAGTTAACTAGGGTACAGAGTAACATAAACTACGAGGTGTGAATCTCATATTGTCGCCCCAATCTCCTAAGATGAAGAAAGGAGGCGGCAGCTGGTCAATTAAATCTTCCAGATCCGAAAGGCTTACAGCTTCATCTGGCGGTATGTAGATGGAACACACTGTGAACAGTGAGTTCACAGATAGTCTCACTACCACTGCCTGCAAAGTCGTCCGAAGGGCAACTGCAGTGACAGGAATACCATGAGGAACCACGACGGCCACTCCTCCGCAGGCGATAACACCTTCCTGGTGATCATTGCGGAAAAGAGAATGTCTCCGCAGCGAAGGAGTGTCCGTCATGCGAAGCTTTGTCTCCTGGAGGCAAACGCACACAGGTGTGTGCGAAGACAGTAAGCCTTTCAAATCATCAATGCGTGATCGCAGACCTCGGCAATTCCACTGAATGAGTTTGGCCATAATGAAAAATGAAATGAAAGAATGAAGGCAGACGACTAGAAAGTCTCCATGTCGTCGGTCACCTCCAATCCATCAGCAGTGTCTGGAGGTAACACAGGGCTGTGTTTACCCCCTGTGTTTAGAGGTGGTTTTTGCCTGCTCTGTTTCGGGAAGGATGATCCTGGTTTCAACTTCTCCGGCTTCTTCTTTGCAGTGCCCTGGGTCCCTGTGCTGGCAGCAGAAGATGTTTTCGGCAAAGAGGAAGGTTTAGGCGACGATGTTGATGTCGCCTTGGAGGCAATGCGGCGAGACTTCAGTGCCTCCAATCCAGCAGCAACGATGTCCTCAAAATCATAAGGACATCGCGCTGGGATGGTCACCTCAGTCTGGACCGCCACTGAAGCCTTCTGCACCACAACTGAAGCATATGACCGCCGGCCTGGTTGTAAAGGGGCGATCCGCCGTCTAGCTTCGGGATACGAGAGATGCTCAGTTGTCTTCAGGCGTTGGATTGCCTGCTCCTCTATCCACTTTGGACACTGCTTAGAAGATGCAGGATGAGTCCCTTCGCAGTGTGACACAATGATCAGACTCTGCAGAGCATTCCGCCAAAGAGTGTTCTGTGGAACCACAGCGACCACACTTTGCAACATTACGGCAAGACTGCTGGGAGTGACCGTAATGCTGGCACCTGAAACAACGCAAGGGGTTCGGGATATACGGCCGAACATCAAGCCGTAAATAACCTGCCTTGATGGAAGTAGGCAGGGTTGGGGAGTCAACTGCTAGGATGATGTTACGGGAGGGAATAGATTTCCCAACCCGCCTAAAAAGAATCCGTCGAACCCCAATGACATGCTGTTCACCAAGTTCCTTCAGCAATTCCTCATCGCTGCATTCAAGCAGGTCGCGGGAGTTGACTACACTGCGAGAGGAATTGAGGTAACCATTGAGAGAAACCTGAACAGGAACGCCAAGCAAAACGGTCGTTTCCAGCAAGGTGGCACTGTGGCGTGGAGTAGAAGTTTCCACGAGAAGATCCCCGGAAGGGAGCTTCTTGACACTCTTTGGAGAGCCAGCAACGGCTTGCAGAGCCTTGTTGATCCAGAAAGGACTCTTGTTACTGAGTGACTGTGAAGAATCACCAGATTTGATCAAAAGAAACAGAGCATTGCAATTTGATGTGACAAGTTTCTTTGTGGAGGAAGGTGTACTTTCCTCCACAGGGCGCTTTAAATTGTTAGCATGGGAAACACTTTGGGTTTCCATGAAGAAGTGAAAAGATTCGTCCGCCGATCTCCCCACCCACTACCGAGCCCAACGAGGGAGAGCCGGAGGTCCGCAAGCCCAAGAGGACGCAGGACACGGCTCTAGGGATAGTCAGCGGATATAGCAAGTTAGTAGGGCAGACACACGCTCGGCATGTACCCAGACTTTCCCGTGCCAGGAGAACACCCCTTTGGCATGCCCACCCTACCCCCAAACTCACCCCGCCGAACAGAACGACAAGCCGCTAGAAGTCTGGACGCCCTCGATTACAGACTTCCTGACTAGGAGTGGGTTAGCTCCCAGCCTCCCGTTTAGGGTGAAGCAGAGGGCAAAGAGGAGTGTTGGCATCTGGAGACAACTACAACCCGGCCCCCAGACACCGTAGCCTCCAGCATCCTCTTTTCCTCCTGTACGGGTCACCGCACCCGGCAAACGTTCAGGTAGGTCTAAGCTAACCAGCTCCGGAAAAACAGAAAATACAACAGAAAAGAAAAAAGACAGGGAAGGGAACGAGGAACAAAACCCGGAGCTGGCGCCTCATCACAACCTCAGCAGCCTACAACTGAGGCGGGTACACGTCAAAATATGAACGAAAGACGAAAAAGCAAAATTATAAGAGAAAATCGGCTCGGGCCGTGGGGACGCCATCCCCCATCAGCTATATGAACAGCTGTCCCTTCGGTGATGTAATCGTCAAAGCCGCATAGGCAATAGAAACCGTCACAAGGTTAGTTCGGGCCGTGGAGGCGCCGCTCCCCAAATAACTGGAAAACCAGTTATCCCCGTGCGGGGACCAGCTTCGGCACTATAATCTTCGATGCGTTTGAGAAATTGCACCATCTCCTCCTCTGAACCAGCTATTACAGTAGTGTCATCCGCATGGCGTAGATTTTATATTTTCCTAAAGTTTATTGACAGCCCACCATACCAATTTTTTGTAGCTTTCCTAATTATCCATTCTCCATAAATATTACACGGTCGAGTCACATTATTGTGACCACCAGCTAATATCCAGAGTAACCGCCGTGTGCAGCGCGAACAACAGCTAGACGGGCTGGGAGTTACTCAATAAGGTGCTGAAAGGTATTCACAGGTATATGGAGCCATGCTGAGTGCAGTGCATCTGACAGTTTCTGGGAGGGTGCGTGGTGGAGGATCCATAGAGCTAACACGATCGAGGTTGTCCCACAGATGCTTAATTGGGTTGAAGTCTGGGGAATTAGGTGGCCAGAGAAGTACTTTGAAGTCTTCATCGTGCTCTTTCAACCACTCTCGGACATTTCTAGCTGTGTGACACGTCTCATTGTCGAGCTGGAAGATCCCATCCGCCCCAGGGAAAAAAATCAGCATGTATGGCTGAGCGTTGTCTGCAAGGATAGATTCATTACAAATTTGATCCATAGTGACTTCCACAGGTATGAGTGGACGCAGAGAATACCACGAAAACATTCCCCAGACCATAACACTGCCCCCACCATCTTCTGTTCTTCCAGCAATGGTTGAAGAGTGTTTGTTTTCCGAAGTTTCTCGCCTTATACGCCAACAACCATCCGTTTTATGAAGCAGAAAACGTGACTCATCGGAGAAGGCAGTCCTTTGCCAATCAGCGGATGTCCAATTCCGATACTGCCGTGCAAATGCAAGCTTATTCTGCCGAAGCACCTTCGTTAGCATATATGCAGTGAATAACTGTGTGCATCGGAGCCCCGTACACAGCAGAGTTTACTGAACTGTCGTTTAAGACACACTTCCGCAAGCCACCTGGTTCATTCGGCAAGTGGGTTGCTCTACTGTAGCGTGTCGATCGGCTCTCACGCACCCTCGACGCCAACGTTCACCTCTCACATGAATGGCACGTGGTGCTCAGCAGTTTCCACTTCGCTTATTCGCAATGGTGCCATTTCTCCAACCACGATACACTTTAACCACAGCGGGACGCGAACAGTTCACAAACTGCGTTGTTTCAGAAATAATGCCACCCTTGGCCCTAAAGCCGATAATCATCCCTTTTTGCAAATCTGATAAATTTGTTCTTTTATCCATGACAGCAACGAATGGTATAGTTTCAGGTAGCCTACAGCACC
The DNA here is from genome assembly GCA_039090855.1 of Macrothele yani. Lineage (NCBI taxonomy): Eukaryota > Metazoa > Arthropoda > Arachnida > Araneae > Macrothelidae > Macrothele > Macrothele yani. Next base: position 140,215,044 of record CM077013.1, on the reverse strand, counting down.
CCATATATACCCTCGAAGCCAGCTCACGAGACGTTCCATCTTTCATTGGCTACGCGCTGTTGACGTCAAAAGTAGGAGGTGGTCACCATAATGTGACTCGGCTGTGTATAAAGAATGGGTGAGAGAATGCATCCCTGGCGAACTCCCTTTCTTACGCTGAATGTGTCGGACATTTCGCCATTAATTGCGACGGAGGCTTTATTAGCGTTGTAGAGTGACTTAATTAGAAAGATAAGAAATCCTGGTACGGCCAACTCTCTAAGAACTCGTCATAGCCGACCCCACTTGACGGTATCAAATGCCTTTGAATAACCTAGGAAAGAATTTTTCAATCATCGGTCTTAAATTGTATCTGTGTCAGTCAGGTCAACGATCTGTCTTAAATTATCTGTCTCAATCAGGTTTCGTTCCAGGTCCTTGCTCCTCGGCCTGGAACGAAACCTGATTGTTCTTGCGAGATCTGCGGTATAAGATAGAGTTTTTAGGGTAGAATAGTAGAACTGAAATCGGGAGATGCGGGTTAGATTCTGCCTCAGGGCAATGAAATTTTCTTGCTTTCTGAAATTACACGGAGAACAATAAACTAAATGAACCTGATTCCTGAAAATATAGCAGAACCTGCTTACAACGAGCCCGTATATTTAGGAAGATCCCGGATTTAACGAGCAAAACAGGAACTTTTGTTTTAAATAATGTTAAATCAAAGCTAATTTGATCGTTTTTAAGAACGCAATTTAATGAAATCTCCGGATTTAAAGAGGAAACGAGGAGCTAAAATGATCAATTTAAGAAAGCAAAGTAACAAAATTTAATGAAGTAGCACATTTAATGAAGCAGAAGAAGCTTCCTGCGCTCTGTCCTGGAACGAAAATGGTGGCATGCAGGACGAAATTGCGACAGCGCAGTAGAATCTTGGTGTGCTAATGGACGAATGTTGACAGAAAAGCTGTCACCCACACCAAAGCTTTGGAAGCATCGCTTCAGTAAAGTTGAAAGTAATCGCCCTACTGCTAGGCAAAAAGAGGATGGGTGGGGTTCAAGCACATGCATGAAGTGGATTTCTGGGCGACGATTATAGAGCGGAATAGGGGATGTGGCCTGCGGTAAAACAGAGGATAACATTTCTTGGAATTGCGTCCATTTTCCCTTTCACCCTCCAAGTGAGCGTTGCAGTGGGAAAATCGGTGCTGTTTTGCTTGTGTCGTTAAACGGCGGTCAATTCGTGTTGCTGTTAAATAGAAAATCCTAAACTTTTGTTCATGAAAAATATCTAACGATTATCCGTAAACAACAAAGCAGTCATTATCAAAAAGCCAGAAAACGGTGAAACTTTTATTTGTTTGCCATATGTTATGATACGAGTATATATATACACTGCCGGAAAGTGAAAAAATAACACCAAGAAGGAATTGGCGGACGATCATGAAATTTACATATGTTAATAGGGTCAAGTTTACGTAGGTGTGATGTTAATTTCGGAACCAACCGGTGAGCGCTTACGCCAAAGCATGGCATAATATACAAATTATCGTCTGTGGAATTTAAGGAGTACGGCGAAGTGAATGTAATTAGTCGTCGGTGGCGTACGGACACGTGCGAAGACTCTGAAGAAGCTGCAATGCCTGGACATGGAAGACGTGTACGATTTTAGCAGTTATCGGACTTTGAGCGAGACCGTCTAGTCGGATTCCGCGAGGCCGGGTGGTCGTATCGTCGAATTGCAGAGCGAATTGGACGGGAAGTATCGGTGGTGGTACGATGGTGGCGTAGATGATCCGAGGAACATTCCCACACGAGAAGACGTGGAACCGGGAGTCACAGACGGACTGATGAGCGGACCGATCGACGCATAAGAAGAGCGGCGTTGTCAAGCAGAACATCCACTGCGACGCAAATCCGAGCTCCCGTTGAACCTGAGGTGACTGTGCGAACAATCCGCAACCGTCTACTGGATGCAGGACTACGTGCACGTGTGCCTCTGGCATGTGTACCTCTGATCCCAGCCCACCGTCAGGAACGGCTGCCGTGGTGTCGCCAACGTCTGCACTGGAGAACGCAATGGCGATCTGTCGTGTTCAGCGATGAAAGCAGATTCTGCTTGGGAGCCTCCGATGGCCGTATGCGTGTTCGCAGACGCACAGGGGAACGTCTCCACCTTTCTTGCATCCGCCAGCGACACACAGGGCCTACACCTGGTCTCCTGGTGTGGAAAGCGATCAGCTATCACTCCCGTACACAACTAGTGTTTGTACCGGGTACGTTAAACAGGACCTCCTACATCAACAACATCATTCAGCCCGTTGTTGTGCCATTTGTAAGGTCGGTCCATCGTGGTGTTTTCCAGCAAGATAACGCACGCCCGCACACGGCACGTGCAACGCAACATGCACTTCAGGGTGTGAGACAACTTCCATGGCCTGCACGTTTACCGGATTTGTCCCCCATTGAGCACGTGTGGGATTTTATGGGACCAGGACTTATCCGGTCTCCACGGCCAGCCACGACCATCCCTGATTTACGCCTCCAGGTTGAGGATGCTTGGAACTCAATACCCCAAACTTGCATCCAACATCTGTACGACAGACTTCATGCCAGAATTGCACAGTGTGACGCAGTTCATGGCGGTTCAACCTCGTACTAACCATGTTACATGGAAATGTTATTTTTCAGTTTACCAGCAAATACAGCTGTATTTTGCCATAATGTTTTGATCCCGTTATCCTCTGTATTCCGTTATTATGCTGTATTTTTGCAGTATGTCATTATGTCTTAAAAGAAAAGTGTTTAATCAATGCATTCTTCCAGTATACTTACGTACGGACCAGAGACGTGGACATTTACTAAAAAAAGAAAAAAAGATCGCAGACAACTGAAAGCAGCCTGGAGAGATGCATGCTTGGTGTAACCAAGAGAGATAAGAAGAGGAACTCATGGATTAGAAAAATGAGAAGAGTAGAAGCCATCATGATCAGAGTAAAATCCCTGAAATGGCAATGGACTGAACATGTTGGCAGAAGAACGGACCAGCTATGGACAACCGTAATTTTATAGACTGGGTTCTTACGGACAGGAAAAGACCCAGAAGAAGACCACATGAGAGATGGGTGGATGAAATTTGAAAACATGCGGGGGTGACATGGAGGAGAGTGGCGTAAGATAGACCGTTGTGGAAGAAACTTGGGAAAACCTTCATCCAGCAGTGGATTGATAATGGTTGATGGTGATGATGATGATGCATACTTTTAAATGCTGGGAGGTTTTCACCTGAAAACGTATTTCCGTCGGTCCCGAGCTCTTCGTTATTAACGGGTACTTCTCTGTTTCTTTAATGTAGCATGAAATTTTATTGAATTCCTTTGATCTGAAAGTTACAAAAGTAAATAATAAATATACAAATAACATATTTTTGGAAACTGCATTGCTTTATTAATATTAGTTTGATTCCAGAATTATTACTGCGTGTAAGATATGCTTCTATCTTCGCTCTGGTGAAGGTGTGTGTTGGGTCAAAGTTATTCTACCTTCAATAATTTACACCGTATTTTTACGAGCAAAAGTGAATCTTCACATTGTCATTCAGTCGAATCCTTGCATAACGAACGATTTGGAAATACATTGGCGTGACTTCTATTTGCTTTAAGGAGACTTCAATTAACTTATTTCAGATTTCTATTGTGCAGAGGCTTCTTTATTATTTCTTGTTTTACGTTTTATTTCCTCAGTTCAGCATGCACAGATCCGAACTTCCTTGTATTGTTTCACGGATGGCCTGGTGCTGTAAGAAGGATTTATATTGTCTACACTGACATGAACACATAGTAAAACTAAACTGAGCGTTGATGATCGCCTAAAAAACGAAGTTATTAAGCGCATCGATGAATAAAAGACATGTAATGCGAAACGACAGTACATCATTCATTGTTAAGGCCTTTATAAAGGTATTAAACAAGACCCATAACTACCACACGCAGCCCTTCTGTTTCTCTCGAGAATTGCTCGCTAACTCTGCCGTTTTCTTTTAAGAAGTTTTTTCAAGAACCTGAAAAATTATTTTTTTACAACTCCAAATGTATACAGAATTACACTTTTATATCACGTCTTTTGTAAAAAAAGATCGTGCTTATGTCACCGGTTTGTCCGTCCGTCTGTACCCACGATATCGATCTGAAAAATTCTTTTTGCATTGGGAAGCTTGGAATATGCGAATGATCATCCTTCATTTCGTTTTTTTTTTTTATGATGTACAATTTCGCCGCTAGAGGGCGTAAACGCAGATGATGTCGAATTCAAAAATATATTTTATTTCACATATTTCCTTCTAACATCCGATTGAAAAAATTATTTCATCTTTCGATTCCATTTATGTCGAAGAGTATGTTTTTTTTTTTTTTTTTTTTTTTTTTTTGGATTGGAGGTTTAACGACCACCGTGAGCAACTCAATGGGCTATAAGCAGTCGCCCGTCCCTAATTTAGGGTCACTGGTTCCAGGGAAGGGAGAGAACCAGTGCCGTAAGACAAACACAAGATCCATGCCTGACCGGGATTCGAACCCGGACCCCTTACGGACGAATGATCAGAGGCCAACGCCTAAGACCACTGCGCCACCGGGGCGGCAAGAGTATGTTAGATATAGTTACTTTTTGAAATTACGCATAGATTTCCCCCTAGGGGGCGTAAAAGTAAATTACATTTTTCCCGATAACTCTTCTCCTAAAACTCCGATTTGAATAAAAATTTCTTCAGCGGATACACCTCCTGATGGAAAATCTTTTGCATATAATTTCAAATTTTTGGTAAAGAATACTTTGGCCACCAGGGGGCGTAAGCGTTAATTTTTGCTTCTGATGTATTATAAATCTGAGCTTCTAAAATATCGATTGAAAAAATTCTTTCGTGGACTGATGCCACTCACATCGATCAACCTTTTTGGAATATTTTCTTCTTAAAATATTCCACAGTTTCTCCGACAGGGGGCGTAGGTGTATATCCTATTTTTGTCAATATCTCTACGTCTAGGAGTCCGATTTGAAAAATTCCTTCTTTGTTGGATAGTGTTTTCAGTGTGACATGTTTTTCATATAATTTCAAAATTTTCAAGTTATTCATTGACTTTCCGCTAGGGGGCGTAGAGGTAAATTGCGTTTCCCCCTATATCTCTGCTTCTAAATCTCCGATTTGAAAATTGTTTCTGCACCGGATACAGCTCCTGATGGGAAATCGTTTGCACACAATTTCTAATTTTTATAAAAAAAAATGGTTTGGCCACCAGGGGGCGTAAATCTTAATTTACGCTTCTGATGAATTTGCAGCAAAATATGAGCTTCTAAATTCTCGATTGAAAAAAACGTCGTCTGTAGACCGATACGACTCATGTCGACAAACCTTTTGGGAACATTTTCTTCTTGAAATAATGCATAGTCTCTACGCTAGATGTACATATTATTTTTATCAATATCTGTACTTCTAGGAGTCCGATTTGAAAAATTCCTTCTTTGTTGGATAGTGTTTCCGATGCGAAATGTTTGTCCTCTAAATTCAAAATTTTCAAGTAAATTATAGACTTTCTACTAGGGGGTACAAAGGTAAAGTGCGTTTTCTGCGTTATTTCTGCTTCTGAAACTCCGATTTGAAAAATTCTTCCTGTATCGCATAAAAGACCTGATGGAAAATATTTTTCTCATAATTTCTAATGTTTGGTAAAGAATGGTTTGGCCTCCAGGGGGCATGAGTATTAATTTCTGCTTCTGATGTATTTGTAGCAATATCTGGGCTCCTGAAAACTCGACTAAATTTTTGTTTCTTGGACCGATACCGCTCATTTGGATACACCTTTTGAGAATACATTATTCCTAAAATAATGAATGGTTTTCCCAACAGGGGACGTAATGTCACATCTTATTTTTGTCGATATCTCTGTTTTTAAGAGTCCGATTTCGAAAATTCTTTCAGTGTTGGAGAGCGTTTCCGGTGCGAAATGTTTCTCATATAAATTCATGTTCTTCTTAATGCACAAGTCTTCAACCAGAGGGCGTAAGCTCACGATTCCGTTTACAGCAATATCTGAGGGATTAAAAACCCGATTGAAAAACTTCTTTCTTCCGTCAGATACTATTGTTTTCCATACCGGTTCCATTGACTTTGAATAGCTTTGATAAATTTAATTTGCGTCAGAACGGATTCAAAAGACGTGCTTATTACACCCGAAAATTCGGTGTCATCTTTCTTATTTTTGTTTGTTTGTTTGTTTGAACTCAATGATTGTCTGATACCAATAATGATAGGCCGTTTTTCCTTTAATTTTAGCAAATTTTTTAAAATATACTGTAAAGCAGAAAAAAATAACGGATTCTCCGAGAAGTTTTTTTTTTTTTCCAATTTGCTTTTAACAGTGACGTGCTGTACTCTTGCAGTTCGGATTTTTTTGCGAATTGTGTTGCATCCCTTTATTCACAGAAATTCCTTTATCGAAACAGAGTTTGTTAAAATTCTATTTTTTTTTTATTATTTTGCAAATAAATGTTGAGTATTCCTTATGTGAAATGCCTGGGACTGAAAGTGTTTCAGATTTCCGTTTTTTTTCTAGTATTTGCGTACGGTATACCTATTTAATGAGATGGATTGGAGATGGGACCAAGTTTAAGCACTATATCTATTTGTATTTCAAAAAATTAGTCGTTCACGAACGATTCCTACGAGAAGAACGAATCAGAAAACTGAATCGTTTGCAAGCGATTCTTTTTAACGAAAACAATCGATTTTGAAAAAGAGCCGATTCCATCAAATAATAGATCATAATCAGTACTTTTCACTACACATCAAATGTCCGCATGAGTCACGTTCCAGTCAGAAAACATTCAGAAGTGCAAAATTTTTTATGAATATTGTAAAACCAAATCTAAAAACTAAGAAATTTTTTCGTGAGATTTAAAAGTAAATTTAAACTGAAAATATCGTTCACGAAACCAGAAGAGTCAGCGCACGACCCAAACGAATCCAACTCTGAACCAATTCCCAATCGTCATTCTCTGCGGAAATGGTTCACAGGAGTTAACGAACTACCCAAACGGATTCAACTATGAACCAATTCCCAACAGTCATTCCCTGCGGAAACCATTCACCGAAGTCAACGAAGGACCCAAACGAATTCAGCTCTGAACCAATTCCGAACAGTCATTCCCTGCGGAAATCGTTCACTAGAGTCAACGAACGACCCAAACGAATCCAGCTCTGAACCAATTCCGAACAGTCATCCCCTGCGGAAATCGTTCACCAGAGTCAACGAGCGACCCAAGCTGATCCAACTCTGAACCAATTCTCAGCATACATTCCCTGCGAAAATCGTTCACCGGAGTCAAAGAACGACACAAACGAATCCAACTTTACCAGTTCCCAACACCCAATCGTCATTCCCATTCCCCGCGGAAATCATTCACCGGAGTCAACGAACGACGTAAACGAATCCAACTCTGAACCAATTCCCAACAGTCATTCCCTGCGGAAATCATTCACCGGAAGCGCCAGGCTAATTATGCATGCAGGACAAATTCCGTCACGATACTCTGCCTTGCGTTTTTGCAGCATTTCAATTTTATTGACGTGCGAAGTTTGCGAAGTGTGAGAATGCCACTAAAATTTGAATCCGCTTCCTGGTCAAGAAAGTCTAACAGTGTCTCCGCACAATTCAGCGTTTTTGCAAGCGAAACTTTCTCTTCTGGAAATTCCTCTTCATCGCTTTCTTCGGGTAATTCCGCACTTGGCGTCGCCTTTCGTTTCATATCCAGGCTGACCATCTGAGGTGACTTTAGATCTTTTGGGGCCCTAGTCGCTAAAAGATTCAGCCCTCTCTCCCCTTTACCGCTTCTTATCGCCTCCGAAATTTTTTTTTTTTTTTTTTTTGGTTGGAGGTTTAACGACCACCGTGAGCAACTTAATGGGCTATAAGCAGTCGCCCGTCCCTAATTTAGGGTCACTGGTTCCAGGGAAGGGAGAGAGCCAGTGCCGTAAGACAAACACAACATCCATGCCTCACCGGGATTCGAACCCGGACCCCTTACGGACGAATGATCAGAGGCCAGCGCCTTAGATCCGAAATTTTCATCCGTCAGATTAAAAAATAATAATAAAATTAATAAAAAAGTTTTTACCTTTTTTTTAAAATGCCATTCTATTTTTCTATTATTAGAACGATTTATAAGAAACAGTGCTAATGTAATCGCTTTGTCTGTCCGTGCACATCGGACTTTTTTATTTTTAGGGATATTTCAAAAATTATTTTTGCGGCTGATAGGATATCAAAGGATATTGAGTTTGGCACTTTAAATAACTCATGTACTTCATGAATTTACTCCTAAGGACTGCCAAAATTCGAAAATAAAAAAAAATTAAAAAATCGAGGTACTGTTGTGAGGTAACTATTCAACTAAAAGGAAGGTTAAAATATCTTAACTTTTTTTTTTTGATTGGAGGTTTAACGACCGCCGTGAGCAACTCAATGGGCTATAAGCAGTCGCCCGTCCCTAATTTAGGGTCACTGGTTCCAGGGAAGGGAGAGAGCCAGTGCCGTAAGACAAACACAACATCCATGCCTGACCGGGATTCGAACCCGGACCCCTTTACGGACGAATGATCAGAGGCCAACGCCTTAGACCACTGCGCCACCGGGGCGGCTATATCTTAACTTTAAACAACTACATCGATAAGAACTCAAAGCCGCCCGGTGGCGCAGTGGTCTAAGCGATGGCCTCTGATCATTCGTCCGAAAGGGGTCCGGGTTCGAATCCCGTGAGGCATGGATGTTGTGTTTGTCTTACGGCACTAGCTCTCTCCCTTCCCTGGATTTTGCGGCTAATAGGATATCAAAGGATATTGAGTTTGGCACTTTAGATAACACATGTACTTCATGAATTTACTCCCTAAGGGCTGCCAAAGTCGAAAATTAAAAACAAAACAAATTGAGGTACTGTTGTGAGGAAACTACTCTACTAAAATGAAGGCTAAATGATCTTAACTTTAAACAACTACATCGGCAAGAACTCAAAGGGTGGCGCAATGGTCTAAGCGATGGCCTCTGATCATTCGTCCGAAAGGGTTCCGGGTTCGAATCTCGTGAGTCATGGATGTTATGTTTGTCTTACGGCACTGGCTCTCTCCCTTTCCTGGAACCGGTGGTTCTAAATTAGGGACGGGCGACTGCTTATAGCCCATTGAGTTGCTCACGGTGGTCGTTTAACCTCTAATCCGAAAAAAGAAAAGAACTCAAAAAATTTTGAATATCAACAGCAGCAAAAAAAAAAAAAAAAAACCGAAACAAAACAAAAACAAACAGAATATGTTACTAATATGAAAAAGCAAAATAATCAACTGATTATAAAAATAAAGTGGTTGCTTTAAGGACTGATTTGTTTCGGTCTGTGAAAATCAAACAAAACTAGCAATCCAATTATACGTTTCCTGGGCCCCTCACGCTCTGAGGCCCTAGGAGCGCGCCTAATTATACGTTTCCTAGGCCCCTCAAGCTCTGAGGCCCTAGGAGCGCACCTAGTTGGAAATCCGCAGCTGCTGATCATTATCATGGAGCAGCCATTGTACTACTCTGTCGACGTGCTCAAATCCACAGACATGTTGAACGTCATTTAAGAGCGATGCAGCAGTTATTTCTTGGGTTTCACTTGAAATGTAATTGACGATTTCATCATTTTTCATCACATCAGGGAACAATTTTCGCCATGACTTTTGTAAAGTCGAGCTTGATATGTCATTCCAACTCTCTGAACATGAGCACATTGCATCGTACATTGTCCATTTCTTGTAAAATTCACGGAGATCTGCATCTTTTTCCAAGACTGAACAGAGTCAAGATTTCCTGTAACGACCCTTGAATGCCTCAAGAACGCCTTGATCCATAGGCTACTTAAAGTAATAAATAAACAGTCGGCGTGGATTAGGAACATCAAATAGAAGTCATCGCTCTTTCCACGTTTATAAGTGAGTCACGGAAAAATTATCATCGGCCGCCACCGGGAATCGAACCCAGGGTCTACCAGTTACGCGCCGGACAGGCTTCCACTGCACCACAGCGGCCTTATAAACGTGGAAAGAGCAATGACTTCTATTTTATGTTCCTATTATTCTAGTTCTCACATTTTGCGGCTTTACGACTAAGATACCCAGGTCATCTGCTGAAGGCCGCCCCGGTGGCGCAGTGGTCTAAGCAATGGTCTCTGATCATTCGTCCGAAAGGGGTCCGGGTTCGAATCCCGGTGAGGGAAGGATGTTGTGTTTGTCTTACGACACTGGCTGTCTCCCTTCCCTGGAACCAGTGACCCTAAATTAGGGACGGGCGACTGCTTCTAGCCCATTGAGTTGCTCACGGTGGTCGTTAAACCTCTAATCAATCCTGAAGTATTATTGAAGAGGTAGCGAGAAGTGGAAAACGAGGGCAAGTCAATAAAGTCTGAAAATGAGTTTAGAATTCGACGCGCCGCCCCGGTGGCGCAGTGGTCTAAGGCGCTGGCCTCTGATCATTGTCCGTAAGGGGGTCCGGGTTCGAATCCCGGTGAAGCATGGATGTTGTGTTTGTCTTACGGCACTGGCTCTCTCCCTTTCCTGGAACCAGTGACCCTAAATTAGGGACGGGCAACTGCTTATAGCCCATTGAGTTGCTCACGGTGGTCGTTAAACCTCCAAACAAAAAAAAAAAAAAAAAAAAAAGAATTCGACGCGCAGAGACAGAAAGGCAGGGAAACGATGCTTTCGTGAAAGCAGGGGGCGCAATGACCTTAGTGACGCAATGGCAAGCACGTGACTGACACTTCCTCTAAACATCAGGGGGAGAAAGACAGAGTAATAGTAGCTGCTCGCCTATGCAAAATGTCTTTAAAATTTTGTTGTCGTTTACAGAAAACGGCCCCAGAGGCCTACGAAATGCGGCAGGAGGCCTATAGTGAAGGCGTTCTTCCACAATCTACAGTATTTCGGTGGTTCAAGGAGTACACGAAAGGCCGAGTTTCTACCACAGAGTGTGATGGTCCGGGGGCTCCTGCTACTGCGATTAACAAAACGTCGGTCAACACAGGTGCTGTGATTGTTCGGGAAGATCACCGAATAACTTTTTTTTCGGTTGGAGGTTTAACGACCACCGTGAGCAACTCAATGGGCTATAAGCAGTCGCCCGTCCTTAATTTAGGGTCACTGGTTCCAGGGAAGGGAGAGAGCCAGTGCCGTAAGACAAACACAACATCAATGCCTCACCGGGATTCGAACCCGGACCCCGTTCGGACGAATGATCAGAGGCCAGCGCCTTAGACCACTGCGCCACCGGGGCGGCCCGAATAACTTTAGATAACCTCGATGCTGCGTTACACATATTACATGGTAGTGCATGGACTATTTTATACGAACATTTTTATATGAGGCGTGTCTGTGCACTTCGGTTTCCGCGTTTATTGACACCTGAGCAGAAGCAGGTGCGAATCGATGTCTGTAGATAGCTTCAAGCCCTGCTTGCTGAGCATGGTGAAGCGTATTTGAATTCCATTGTCACAGCTGATAAAACCTGGTTTCATCACTTCGATTCCGAAGGAAAACAGGCAAACAGCGTCCGGAAACCACCATCTTCTCCAACACCAAAGAAGGCCAAAGTTGTTTCTTCTGCAGAGAACGTGATTGTGATTTGTTTCTTTGAAAACCGTGGAATGATTTACCATCCACCGTAAAGTCCCTGCGCATACCACTGTTACGGGACAGTATTATGTGGAAGGTTTGAAGATTCTGGCCAAACACATGCAACGAAAACTACCCCCCACTCTTCATCCGTGTGTATGGCGCCTTCTCCACGACAACGCAAGACTACATGTTTCTAACACGGTTTCGCAATATTTGGCCAAGAAGAATATCGAATGTGGGTCACACCCGCCTTATAGTCCGGACTTAGCACCCTGTGATTTTTCCTTCTTCCCGACGTTGAAAGAAGAGTTACGGTGGAAGCGTCTTGCGTCATCCACAGCCGCCATATAGAAGTCGCAGGAGATTCTGGAAGAGGCTGTCGGCAGATCGATTCCAACACGTGTTCCAGAACCGGCAACGACGCTGGACAAAATGTATTGCAATGGATGGTGACTGCGTTGAGAAAGACTAAACCCAAATGAATCCTGCATAACACCGCTGGTGAGTAACACACCCATTCCCACTCTTTATTGACTAGCCCCAGTAATTTACAGGATTTTTAAGGCTGAAAACAGAATAGCCATTGCCTTGCTTACTATTCGACAAAGCCGTTTTATTTAGTGAAGTCCAGGTTCCTACGTCGGTGATCTTCACGATCCCGGAGTGAAGTGATTTGGAACTGCGGCCAGAGCCCATTCAAGAAAACAGGGGGCCCGGGGGGCTGGACAGTATTTTGGGGCCCCAATATCAGTTGGTAGATCTAGGATTTCACTACAGTTGGCCGAATAAAATACCCAGCAGAATACATTCCGAAAATATGAGCGATAAAAACCTCCCCGCCATATTGAAGTTAGTATCCCATGATTCATGACGAATCAGTGTTAGTAAGAAAATATAAAAATGCACGGTTGAGAAATGGGCACCAGTTAAGTTCTACTTTAATACCCCCTCCCCTCGTGGGTACAGCTTGTTGAGGTAATGTGATCCCAATATCATGATTCAACCGAATTCTTAATGCATGAAAATTTCCCTAATTACAGATGTGTAAAAAACAAAACAAAAAAACATCTGTAATGCTTTCGAAAGATTTGAGGATGAGTGGGGGCGACTATATCTTTTTGCGGACTCCTCCTAAAAAAGGGGAAAGAAATAGAATTTTTTTTAACAAGGCAGTATCTTATAGTTTTTGCTGTGCTATCTGCAAAAAAAAAAAAAAAATAAATGTAGAACTCTACAATTCTTCAAGAAACCTGCATAATTTTATGGCCCCTTGAAAATGTAGGGCCCGGGGCTGCAGCCCAACTGGCCCCCCTCTTTTGGGCTCTGACTGCGGCTCTTATCCCTTCACATGGCCTAGGCGCAGTTACAAGGTTTTCTGTTCATCGATTCGTAGTGCCATTTGAAACGGCGTGCTCATCCTTCTAGCTTGCTTCAGAAATGGGTGAGCTTCCGTTTCAAGGCCACAGCATTTTCCAGAAATCATGTTTGTAAACGAAAAAGCGACTAACTTTAAGAATCCGCTAAATTATCCGAATATTCTTTTCTATAAATTCTAGGAGAAGTGGCATTTTACAGGACGAGCTCCTTCGCTCAATGGTCAGCGATGGCATTCATGCTGTCAGAAGAAGTGCCAGCTAAATTTTCTAATGGAGCAATAATACGAGGGTTGTACCAAAAGTAATGCAAAAATGGGCATAACTTCTTTATTGACTGACAGAGGTCGTTCAAATAGCACATGTTGGTAGAGTAACTCTTCCTCCATAGTAACCCTTCTTCTTCATTGCAGGTAAATTATGGATTCCAAGAAAAAGCAATGTGCCGTCTGTGACGTACCTGCCAGCAGGACGCACACGACATAAAGGCAGATAGGAGTCAGAATGAAAGTCTGCGTACCTCAGTTGGTAGAGCGACTTGATCCGGAATAAGCGGACTCGGGTTCGAATCCCGGCGTAGACCAAAAATGACGGAGAAATTTACTTCGTTATAATGGCGCCAGAACTATCCGGATGACCCGACCGTTCAAAATCTCGCATTGGTGTGATGTTATTTCCACACCGCGAGATAGGAAAAATCAGAGAATCCCTTCTCCAGCGCTTCGAAAAATAAATGTGTGCGACGTTGCATTCCACACACCAGATTGACTGGGAGTTCTGAAGTGCACGTTCTACAGTGGATGGCTGCCTGCAACGATTCATGGTCACGGCTGACCCGTGGGCCAGGCCCCCGGCCCTCTTTCGGGGGGAGATGTGACGTACCTGCCAGCAGGACGCACACGACATAAAGGCAGATAGGAGTCAGAATGAAAGTCTGTGTACCTCAGTTGGTAGAGCGACTTGATCCGGAATAAGCGGACTCGGGTTCGAATCCCGGCGTAAACCAAAAATGACGGAGAAATTTACTTCGTTATACGTCATTGAGTTCTTGACGAATGAAGGGTGCAGGCTGTCCGACTTCCACAGAAGGCTACAGAATGTTTACGGAGATGACACCATTGACAAGAGAAATTTGCACAGATGGATGATGAATTTTGAAGAAGGGGAAACCAGCATTGAAGACAAACCACGCGTGGGAAACAATCATCTGCTACCACTGACAGGAATCGTCAGCAAGTGGACGAATTGATTCGCGCGGAGAGACGAGTCACAATCTGTGAGTTTCCTGCACAACTGGACTGTGGTCACAATACCATACAGAAGTGTGCGCAAAGTGGCTACCTCGGCAGTTGACATCTGATTTGAAGCCTGCTCTGATCTGCTAGAAGCGTTTGAAGACAATGAAGATGTGATTTTTCTCGAGCTGGTGACAGGGAATGAAACGTCAGCGTATCTTTATGATCCGGAAACTAAGAATCAAACCATGGAATGACGTCACACCTCTTCAGCAAGGCTTAAGAAAGTTCAAGAGCCAGAGATCAGCACAGAAAGTCATGGTGACTGTTTTCTGGGATGACAGGGGTGTCATTCTCCTTGATTTTCTGGAACGTGGCTATACCGTGACCAGCGAGCAGTACATTCAGACACTCAAGAAGTTTAGAGTAGCCATAAAGAGGAAGAGGCCGAACAAGAATCTGAAAAGGATCCACATTCATCATGGCAATGCGAGACCACACAAATCATTGGCGACAAATCAGGTGATCAGCAAATTAGGCTAGTCGGTGGTCCCCATCCACCGTACAGCTTAGATCTGGCGCCCTCCGACTTCCACCTGTACAGTCCAATGAAGGGCTGTTTCCGGGGACGACGATTCGATGGCACAGACGAGGTGAAAGTGGCTGTGAAGAAGTGGATACAAAAGTCCACACCTGAATTTTTTCAAAGAGGATTCGAGAGTTGGGTTCAACGATGGCACAAATGCATCGCTTGTGATGGAGACTATGTTGAGTAATACCTTTGTATAGAGAAAGGGTTACTCTACCAACATGTGCATTTTGAACGATCTGTGTCAGTTAATGCAAAAGTTATGCCCACTTTTGCATTACCTTCTTTAAAACCTTCGTACCTTGTATTATTATCTGGCACGAAGCTCCAAGCTAGCAGCATTTTTACATGCAGTAGTAGATTTCCGTTGTTTTTGTATTCTCCTGTTAAATTAAATTCTCAAACTTTTGTCCATAAACACTCTCAGAAGTGGAACAAGCATCACACAACTTCAACATTATTAAATACAATACAACCCGATTAAAATTAGTAACTGGGGACCAACCAAGGAGGTTAGAACAATACTTCTGTATATGGCCCGAGTCTCTTGACTGTGAAGCCGCCAGGTGTGGGAATTTGACGTTGTTTACATAACACCTATGTAATTTCAATGGATGTACTTGGGAATTGCGTGGATTTTGGTTGCAGAAAGTGTGTTAATATTAAACCGGAATGAATTATGCTTCATAGTCGAGTAAAGTCTTCAACTTTAATGTTATATTTTGTTTTGAATTCGCACTAGTCTTCGTGTATTTCAATTTAAAATAAAAATGGGTAGGGGCTTCGAAATAATTAAGAATTTTAGGAATTTAGCATTTTTTCACATATCGGAAGCAAGTTATGAGGCGAAATTGGAAACATTTGCGACGAAAGAAGGCGATTCGGCCAACACACAATGCATTGCAATAGCATTGGAAACCATCAGCTTTCCCACACTTTGACGACTGTGGCTCGTGGTTATAGGCTTCACGCAAAGTGGTACTGCTCCATTAACAAGGACATCTCCAGATATGTTATTCTAACCTCCTTAGGACCAACGGATACCCTCGTTACATCCAGGTGTTCGCTAAATCCCTTTTGGGATGAAAAATCCCATCACGTAGAAATACGCGTACACTCTTTTCCATAAAAACCGAAGCACTACGAGGAAGTTGTTCGATCCTGATGAAACTTCGCATACAAGTACCGCAGGGCGAAATATGAAAATAATTTAAAAATAACGACCAATGACGCAATAGTGGCCCACCGCAGCAAATGGGAATCGCGCATCGAGGAGGGTACATCAAGAGCAAAGCTCGCACTCAGGGGCAATTGTGACAGCGGATTGCGGTTGCATTAACCTCCACGGACTGTGAGGATGCCTCGACGTCGGATCCGTCCATAATGCTAGGAGCTTGAGTGAGTTTCAGAGATGACGTATAATTGGGATGAGCGAGAGCAGGTTGTCCAGTCGCCGTACCGCCGGGTATTTGGATCGGAGCGACGCGGCAATCGAACGATGTTGGCACTAACGGGTGAAGGAGGGCACAACCCAGCGGACGACCGAGGGTAACAACAAAACGCGAGGATAAAGCTGTTGTGAGAGACGCACGAACAGAACCGAACTCGACGTTCTCAACCATCCGTCGCCATGTTGCGTCGTCTACCGGTACGAAAGGGGACATCCGGACCGTTGCCAGACGACTTGGGGCACAAAGACTTCATTCTAGGAGGCCACTCCGCTGTCTACCACTAACCAGCGAGCATCTCTGGCACAGGTTGCAGTGATATTGGGCTCGATCAACGTGGGATAGTGTTCAGTGGCATCGTGTTGCCTCGAGTAATGAGTCACGGTTTGCAGTTGGCGCCGATGACCAGCGCATACGTGTCTGGACACGAGTCGGCCAACACATGGATCCTGCCTTTAATGTAGAACAGTACACGGCTTGTACACCGGGAGTGATTGTCTGGGGAGCCATTTCCTACAATATCCGAACACCGATGGTAGTCCTCCGTACCACTCTCATGGCTCAACGGTACGTCGACAACATTCTACGACCCGTTGTGTTGAAATTACTGTAGCAGTTTTAACAACAGGATAATGCCCGACCACACACGGCACGGCTATGCTAACTATGCCTCCGTAATCACGACACCCTTTCCCAGCCAGCTCTATAGCCCGACCTCTCACCGATCGGACATGACGCGACGGCACCTACGCCCATTCCGGAATGTTGGCGAAATGGCCTGCAATTTGGCCACCATCTGGCATGCCATGCCTCAGGATAGTATCAGTGAGCTGTATGACTCTATGCCAAGCCTGGTATTAGCTGGTATCCGAGCCAGAGGCGGTGCTACAATGTACCGAGTCATTCCACTCGTGTAGCTGTTATGTCCGAATAAATGCCCCAACTTCTCTGGAATTGCTATCATTTCCTCTCCTATACCCATGAAAATTGCACATACCAGTTTTCATCTTGATTGGATGATTCCTTCTGGGAACTTCGCTCTTTTTTTTTTTTTTTCAAACACTGCATTATACAGGGCGATTCAGCTAAGCGTGTACAAACTTCTGGGAGGGGTAGGCTGCACAAAGAAAAATCAATCACATAGCAATGCAGTGTCGGAAACGCCATCTTCATGCGGTAGATGACGTTGTTCGGCCGCGGGACTGCTCATACGTTCTTTCAGGATACCGTCGTTTGTAAACCGTCCGAAGAAGTAGTAGTATGGCTGAGTTCAATGTGAATTGCTGAGTTCTTCCGTGCAATGTGTTTCCAGCACGATGGGGCCCTCGCCCATTCCTGCAATGATGTTCGTCATCACTTAAACATGACATTTGGACATCTGTGGAACGGGCCTGGTGGTCCCTTTCATTGACCCGCAAGATCGCCTGACTTAACATGCCTTGATTACTTCTTCTGCGGTTACATCAAAGGACTGGTGTACGACACCCCCGTTGAAAGTGATGAGGACCTTGTAGTACGCATCTCTGTAGCTACTTCGGAAGTCCGAGACACGCCAGGAATTTTCCAAAATGTACGTGATTCCATGCGCCGACGATGTCAAGCGTGTGTTACAGCTCATGGTCGCAACTTTGAACACCTTCTGTAACCTCAATGAATTTCTCAAATGTCTTGTGAGTAATGAAAAGCATTTTGTTATCTTACGTGCTGCTCTTTCATTTCTCGTCCTCTCTGTACACTAGCACATGAAGATGGCGTTTCCGACCCTGCATTGCTATGTGATTCCAATTTGTCTTTGGGCAATCTACCCCTCCCAGAAGTTTGTACACGCTTAGCTGAATCACCCTGTATATCTATTTATGTTATAACACATGGCAACCTTTTTTGCACAATTTTATAGCTCTCTAATGATGGCTACTTTGTCGGTTACAGAAAACACTTTTCTCTTAGACATTTTGTTAACCATAAAAGTTTAAGATTTCCGTGAGATTGACTGCTGTTTAACGACACACGTGAAGCAAAAGCAGCACCAATCTTCCAACACAACACTCACTTGGAGGGTGAAAGGGACAATGGACACAATTCCGCGAATTTTTGGGTGTGACTCAATAAGGTGCTGGAAGGTGTTGACAGGTATGTGGAGCTAGGCTGACTGCAGTGCATCTGACAATTCCTGGAGGGTGAATGTTGGAGGATCCATAGAGAGAACAACACGATCGAGGTGGTCCCATAGATGCTGAATTGGGTTTAAGTCTGGGGAAGTAGGCGACCAGGGAAGTACTACGAAGTCTTCATCGTGCTCTTCCAACCACCCTCGGACATTCCTAGCTGTGTGACACGTCGCATTGTCGTTCTGGAAGATCCCATCCGCCCCAGGAAAGACAATCGGCATGTATAAGTGCACGTGGTCTGCAAGGATGGATTCATAACAAATTCGGTCCATAGTGCCTTCCACAGGCATGAGTACACCCAGGGAATGCCACGAAAACATTTCCCAGACCATAACGCTGCCCCCACCAGCTTGTGTCCTGTTTAACCTCTGGCCACGTCCCATTCCATTATCTCCCCCATCCTTCTCTGCAATCGTCTCCCAGAAATCCACAAATGCATTAATCTCACCCGTCCTCTTTTTGCCTAGGTGTAAGTCGCCGGTTTCCATAGCGCAGGCATAGCACCTTGAAGTGGGTGGTGGATATTCTCTTAAGCAACTCGCTTGTTGAACATTTGATGCACTTCCCTTTGATTTTCTATCAACATTCTTCCACTAGCACACCAATATGGACTACGCAATTTTGTCTTCTATGCCGCAATTTCTACAGTGCACAGTAAGTTCTACGCCTCGTTAAATATGTTTGTTCTTTTAATTTAGGGGCTTATCGACCACCGTGAGCAACTCGATGGGCTATAAACGATTCCCCGTCCCTGATTTAGATTCACTGGTTCCAGGGAAGGGAGGGAGCCAGTGCTATAAGACAAACACAACACCATTTCTCACCGGGAGTCGAATCTGGACCCATCGCGGACTACATTTCAGAAGACAGGGCTTAAACCACTGCGCTATTGGGGCTGCTGTGCAATTTCATTTAAAGTGGTCTAAGCGATGGCTTCGGCTCATTCGTCCGAGATAGGTCCGGGCTCGAGTCCCGGTGAGGCATTGATTTTGTGTTTGTCTTACAGCGCTGGTTCTCTCCTTTCCCAGGAGACAGTGGCCCTAAATTAGGGACGGGCGACTGCTTATAGCCCACTGAGTTGCTTACGGATGTCGTTAAACCTCCAATCAACTAAAAAAAAAACCTCGAAAAAAAAAAAACAGTACATTTTTTGCTACTGATGTTAAAATCAATCATCTTATTATATAGTGTCGAAGAAAAATTCTTCTCATAATATGTGGAAAATATGTCATGATAATTAACGCAGCAATCAGACATCTCTGATCTGACTGTATTTTTACTGTTCTCACGTAATATCAGTCACTCAGAAAACTTGAAAATTTCATTTCCCGCTCCAGGACGATGAAATTTTCAAGTTTTCTGAGTGATTGATATTACATGAGAACAGTAAAAATACAGTCAGATCAGAGATGTCTGATTGCTGCGTTAATTATCATGATAATCACCTTAGCTTTTACCTTTTTTTTTATTGGAGGTTTAACGACCACCGTGAGCAACTCAATGGGCTGTAAGCAGTCGCCCGTCCCTAATTTAGGGTCACTGGTTCCAGGGAAGGGAGAGAGCTAGTGCCGTATGACAAACACAACATCCATGCCTCACGGGATTCGAGCCCGGACCCCTTTCGGACGAATGATCATTAGCCAGCATTTAGACCGCTGCGCCACCGGGACGGCCATCTTAGTTTTTCTTTACTTCCTTAAATCCGGGGATTAACATCAAATTAGCTTTCAAATATCATAGCAACCAAAAGTTCCTGTTATGGTCGTTAAATCCGGAATCTCGTTAAATACGGGCTTGTTATAAGCGGGTTCTTTTGTACTTGTGACAGTGAATTTGGAATACTCTTTTCAGAATCTGCTGGTACACTTGTAGGGTTTAAAGCTGATTTTAGGTAGAGTAGGTTTTCAAATGAAAATTAGCGCAAATTTGGCTCTACATGGACTACTTGGAACCCCGAATCATCATCATCATCATTGTCAACCATTATCAATCCACTGCTGGATGAAGTGTCTCCCCAAGTTTCCTCCACAACAGTCTGTCTTGTGCTTGTCTCCTCCATGTCACTCCCGCATACTTTCGAATTTCATCCACCCATCTCCCACGTGGTCTTCTTCTGGGTCTTTTCCTGTCCCTTGGAATCCAATCTGAAATTTCGGCTGTCCACCAATGGTCTGTCCCTCTGGCAGTATGTCCAGCCCATTGCCATTTCAGGGATTTTACTCTGATCATGATGTCTTCCACTCTTGTCATTTTTCGGATCCACGAGTTCCTCTTCTTATCTCTCCTGGTTACACCAAGAATGCACCTCTCCATGCTTTTTTGAGTTGTCTGCAGCCGTTCTATGTCTCTTTTAGTTAAGGTCCACGTCTCTGTGGACCCCAAATTACTGTATCTATTTTGTAAAGCCGAAATCACTGTCTTCCAGGAGCTACCTCCATCAGCTACTTTGGGCCGATGTTCAGCGATGCAAGTATTCCGAACTATTCATCCGCACATGGTATTTATATATTAATTCTATAAGGTTTTATAGAGTGAGTTCTATTTGAGTGAACGGCTGAACGTAAAGATATGGTTGAGGTATACACATGTAGATCTAGATGTGCCAGTCGAAGAGAAAAATGAGATTGATTCACAATAAAAAACCTTATAGAATTAATATATAGATACCAAGTGCGAATGAATAGTTCGGAATACTTGCATCGCTGAACATCGGCCCAAAGTAACTGATGGAGGTAGCTCCTGAAAGCCAGTGAATTCGGCTTTACAAAATAGGTGCAGTAATTCGGGGTTCTAAGTAACAAATATTATATACAGTAATTCGGGGTTCTAAATAGATGTGCCAGTCGAAAAGAAAAATGAGATTGGAGCAACGCTTCGGGCGTTGTGGGGTGGCAAAGTTCCCATGTAAAGTCTAAGGGAGGAGCGTTCGGTTGATATTCGATCGCCTGCGGTTGACTCACGCGCTGTTGAAGGTGGAAGCATGGAGGAACTGAGATAGTCCAAAGCCCGAAG
The DNA here is from genome assembly GCA_039090855.1 of Macrothele yani. Lineage (NCBI taxonomy): Eukaryota > Metazoa > Arthropoda > Arachnida > Araneae > Macrothelidae > Macrothele > Macrothele yani. Next base: position 140,193,554 of record CM077013.1, on the reverse strand, counting down.
TCTTCTCTATCCTGAGCGAACCGTTGCGCAAAGCAACGCCAGCAGGAATTCGTATAAAAGTTTTTCTCATCGGAACAGTGAACACTCTCGAAGACCTGCTTGCGTTATGCCGTTGGACTGTGTGATGTATATATAAAATTTAATATTCATTCGATCCTGTTTATTCACGTAGGTAAGACGTTTCCCATTATGTAAAGATGTAAATAAACATTCCGTTGACCATTTTTAGAGAAAATATTACGGGCGACTGCTTATAGCCCATTGAGTTGCTCATGATGGTCGCTAAACCTTCAGCCCCCCCCTCAAATCACGAACCTGGACCGTTGTCTTTACTGAACTGGCTGAATGAATTTTTCAATCAAATAAAGTTTACATTTGTTGTTTTATATGAGCTTATTCGGGTGAAGAGTATTCGCAACGCGAATCTCATTCTAACAACATTTACAAGCACAGTTGTGACTAAAGATGAGATGAGGGTGAAAGAGTGAGTTATCCAGTTGAATTTTCGCGTACGATCGAGGTGAGTGGACTTCTGCCTCACATTTACGACTGAAAAAGGGTGCAGTCGTGATGCTCATCACGAACCTGGCCGCCCCGGTGACGCAGTGGTCTAAGCGCTGGCTTATGATGATTCATAAGTGAAGGGTCCGGGTTCGAATCCCGGTGGGGCATGGATGTTGTGTTTGTCTTACGGTACTGGCTCTCTCCCTTCCTTGGAACCAGTGACCCTAAATTAGGGACGGGCGACTGCTTATAGCCCATTGAGTTGCTCACCGTGGTCGTTAAACCTTCATTTAAAAAAAAAAAATCACGAACCTGGACTATTGTCTTTACTGAAGTGGTTGAATGAATTTGTCAATCAAATAAAGTTTACATTTGTTGTTTCATATGAGTTTATTCTTTCCAAAATAAAAAAAAAAAAAAAAAGCCCCGTCAATTCCGAAGGGTCTCGTCTAGTTTCTATGAAAAGCCCAGCAAGTCCAATGAAGGGTAATTTAGCAAAATTATTCCTAAACTACTTCCTCTTTGAAAAGGAACACGACGAAATTTGTGCTTCTAATTGTCTGGTTTCTGGTAATTTCAACCAGCTATTTTTCTTTATTGCAAGCCATCTTTGGCGCCAATTCAATTGTTTCCAACATACTTATCAAAAGAACGATCGAAGAGCGAAATTGTTTTATGTCACGGCTTTTCCCGATTTTATTTTGTTCCGTCTTAAAGTGCCCTTGACAAAACAAACTAAGTATAAAGCTAACATGGACAAATTACTGAGCCGGACGTTTAACGTCTCAAAATTGTTTAGGAATTGATTATCAAAAATGTTCGTTTTCACTGGAATTACACTTCATCACGATCTTTTACGTTCGTGTCAAACTGGGCTGTAGGGAGCTTTACATTATATTTGTAAAAGTACAGTTCTACGATAAGAGATAAAAACACACTTTTTCATCGACGTGATGCAAGGATCCGGCTGGCAAACTCATGTCCGCTCACATCTTGAAAAGGAAAATCGAATCAGAATTCAATTTTCTCAGCTTTACCACACGCACACTTTCTTTGAGTCTTGAAAATCACGTTGTCCCAGATTTATGAAGTTTGTGTGAAATTCAAAGTAACCATAAATAAGGAAAAACAAAATCAAGGTTATAGTTCTAGTTATATTTTCTTTTACCGTCTATACACGAAGAAGATTTTGAATCTAAATATTCAAATCCGAAAAAGATCTTAAAACCACCTAAAATTAGATAAATATCTTTATTTGATTATTCACACCCTACTAGATCTTTCAAAACGCCAAGCATTTCATCTTCAGGTATTAGGTGGTCAACAAAGATTAGAAATATTAGAATCATAAGATTAGAATCATAATATTTCTAATCTTTTTTGATCACCTAACACCTGAAGATGAAACGCTTGGCGTTTTGAAAGATCTAGTAGGGTGTGAATAATCAAATAAAGATATTTATCTAATTTCAGGTGGTTTTAAGATCTTTTTCGGATTTGAATTTTTAGATTCAAAATCTTCATCGTATATAGACGGTAAAATAAAATCTAACTAGGATCACTGATGCACGAAATGAATTACTGTTTAAGGTTATGGTTTTCATTCGGGGAACTGTTAGAACTGAAAGCAAGATCCGTCTAAATGGTACAGAGGTACGAGGTTAATTTCAAAAGTTTTTTCACACTGTGAGTTATCTCTTAAAAAGGAATTTATTTCACAATACACCTTTACAGGCCTTTGAAGTAATCTCCATGTTTCTTTATGACAGCGGCAAAAAGTTTGGGCAAGTCTTGTATTCTAGTCAGGACACCTCCTTTGTTGAGGCGTCTGATTACTCGGGTCACTTCAATAGAGACCAGAGTTGGGCAAAATCGTAATTGAATTGATCCGTAATGCATTACAGAGTAATGATAATGGGAGCAAGAACTTAGCGTTACCATTACATGGTGAACTGGTCATTAGAATTACATGGTAATTGTAATGACATGTAGCAGTTACCCATTATAATCGTAATGGGCCGCCCCGGTGGCGCAGTGGTCTAAGCGATGGCTTCTGATCATTCGTCCGGAAGGGGTCCGGGTTCGAATCCCGGTGAGGCATGGATGTTGTGTTTGTCTTACGGCACTGGCTCTCTCCCTTCCCTGGAACCAGTGACCCTAAATTAGGGACGGGCGACTGCTTATAGCCCATTGAGTTGCTCACGGTGGTCGTTAAACCTCCAATCAAAAAAAAAAAATCGTGATGATTAATAAGTTGTATTGTTACCCATAAGTTATTGGTTAATGTTGATAATTAACCAATAACCAATGGGTAACAATACAAAGTGAATAAAACCTGCAACCAGTGCATCCTTACACGTTGTGTAGGTTATTTGACAATTGTTCTACCACCTCGGACCTCAAATGCGTGTATGTAGGTATTGGAGATTGTACGTGTATGACATGAGTAGTTGCCCCGTCTTCGCCGCAAGTAAAGTGATTTGAACGAAATAATACATATGAAGTAAGTACGAATGGGATGTTTATTTCGGTTGAGATGCTCATTTTGTCCATCTCTAGTACAGAATTCTCGTCCATTACATTCAGTAGCGAACAAAAATATTTGGCGAAACACTTTTTCGACCATAATTTTTTTCTGCTGGACCAAATCGAGTCATTTTGGGATATGATATGTGTTATTCAGTTGTAAACATGACCCATATGCAGATGGATCGGAAACCTTAACACAGATCAGGTACCGAGCTTAATCACAAAGATCACACAAATTGACCAACAAAGTAGGGCTGTATCACATTCATTTAATGCAACGATAACAGAAAACAAGTGCGAGAAAGCGACAAAACAATAACTAATACTTAGTGGGATAACCACGAGACTTAATAACAGCTGCACAACGGGTCGGCATCAAGTCCACTAGCTTCTCAACGGTGACCTGCGTAATTCGCGCCCGTTCTGCAGACAGCTGGTCGAACTTCTGGACCCTATTCCGGCAGATTTTCTTCGCACATCATCTCTCCAGCTCCTCCCACATGTGCTCGATATGGTTGAGGTCTGGAGATTGGCTTGGCCAGTCTAGAAGTGCGACCTGTTGCTGCTGGAAGGCTGCCTTCGCTACTCTGGAGGTGTGCTTCTGGTCGTTGTCTTGCTGCATGATCCATCCGGGTGGCATGTTCTGGTTTGCCCATGGGAAGATATCGTTGATGAACATGTTCATGTAGCTCTGGCCGGTCATTATTCCGTCAATCTTGATGATGGGGCCCATTCCATTGCGAGAGGAGGTGCCGTAAACCATGAGCGATCCTCCTCCGTGCTTGACATTCGGCTGAATGAACTGAGGGTTGAATCCCTGGCCACACGGGTATCGGATGCCATCACTTCCAAACAAGTTGAACTTGCTCTCGTCGGTGAAAAGCACCTTACTCCAGTCCGCCGTGGTCCAGTGTCGATTACGGCGCGCGAACGCGACTCTGGCTCGTCGATTCTTGACTCCGACGAGTGGTTTCTTGGCCTTCCATTCAATCCACCAGCAATGAGACGACGAGAGATGGTCATTCGGCTGACGTTCAGGTCGTCGCTGTCGCGGAATTCGGTGGCGATGTCCACAGCAGTCAAGGCGGGATCAGCACGAGATCGACGAAGGATGCGTCTATCCTGACGCAACGTAATGGAACGAGGCCTATCACATCGCGGACTGTTCTCGACAGTCCCAGTCTTCTTATAACGTTGCAGGATAGCTGAAAAGGACTAGTGTCGGATCTTCAGGGCCCTCACAATGTCGGTGACGCGCATTCCGGATTCCACCATGTTCACGGCCGCCAGGCGAGCTCCAACAGGGTTCTCCACCTTTTTACCCATTTCTGAAAACCTAAGATTGACTTATTATCACACTACACATCACAAAACCCACAAAAATCACAAGAAAAACATTAATACATAAAGCAAACAAATGGGTAATAATTGGCGACTCTTGAATATGGCCCATTTCGAAAGAAAAATTCGCTCTGAGCGAAATACAAACTACACGGCATTGTACCCACGAATCAACACATATCATATCCCAAAATGATTCGATTTATTCCAGCAGAACAAAAATTATGGTCGAAAAAGTGTTTCGCCAAATACTTTTGTTCGCTACTGTACGTTTCATTGTCCAAAATAATTACCCCACTATATCCACAAGCGCATTATTGCACTACACTCACAGTTCAGCAATTCAAAGTGTACTGCCAAATATTACAGAAATTTGCGAAATCTTGACATTTTTGCTGTACTTCTCAAGTATTGTTGTCCATTACTTGTCCGATACGAACAAGTAATCTAGAGGAGTCTAGCGAGCGACTGACTCCTTTATATATACATACTTCACGACAGGATCTGAACTTCTGGAATATTCTTGATTTACATAAAGCTCTCCAACTTCCCACTGCGCGATCATTCTGGAACATTCTACAAACGTCTAACCCATTCTTGCCGCTTCTAAAACATTCTACACAACACTTCGGTCTCTGTCTGCTATGTTACATGGCCGACTTTTCTAGACATAGCTTTCGGCACACGTACATTTCTATAAACGATTAGTATGTAATTATTATTTGCATATTGTATTATTTCATTACCAAATAATTCCATTGCGTTTGAATGGCATTATTAAATAATTAAATTACACTACACTGAAGACCAATTGAATAAGAGACAGCTGGCGTTATGCAAATGTGGCGTTGTGGGCGGCCCGGTAAACGGAAACGACATGACGTATGCAGCAATCCGACAATATAAGGAGTGATGCGACGGGAATCAGTCGGACGCAGTATGGGTAAGACGAAGGATCTAAGCTCATTTGATCGTGAGCAAACTGTCGTGGCCTGACGAATGGGTCACTCCATCTCGGAAGTCATGCAGGCACTGGTATTTTCACGAGCCAATGTTTCACGGGTGCACCGTGTGTACATCGAATCCTGTAGAACCATTCCTGCAAGGGCCAACTGCCGTGGACAACAGCGTGTGGATGAGCGGGGCCATCGTTGGCTAGCTCGCATTGTAACAGCGGATAGACGGGACACAGTGCAAGAAATCACTCGGCAATTTACTGCTGGTGCACAAAAACGTGTAAGCAGCCACACCATCCAGAACCATCTCCTCGCTATGGGGTACAGAAGCCATCGTCCCACGAGGGTAGCGCTGCTGACCACACACCACAGGGTGCAAAGATTAGCATGGGCGCGGGAACATCGCCACTGGACCCTAGACATGTGAGAAAATGTTGCCTGGACTGATGAGTCGAGATTCACGTTGGTACATGCGGATGGCAGGATGCGAGTACGGCGCAAACCACATAAAGCGATGGATCCTTCTTGCCAGCAGGGTACTCTTCAAGCTGGTCGGGGTGGCATTCTCGTCTGGGGACTGTTTACGTGGACTGAAATGGGACCCCTGGTACGTGTGAGATCGTCCATCACAGGTCAACGTTACCGGGATATCCCGGACGACCATTTGCTCCCGTTTGTGCGTCTTCAACATCCCAGTGAGGGACTTCATCCTTGCAACAAGAAAATGCACCGTGCCATCGCTCCCGAATTATATCCGAATGGTTGGATAAACACTCCATCGACGTGATCTCGCTTCCTTGGCCAGCTAGGTTACCTGACCTCAATCCCATCGAGCACATCTGGGATGCCATCGAGAGAGATGTTCGGGGCTCTGATCCCCCCTCCATCAAATCTTCACGAACTGTGGGAGCTTGTTCAGGGGTCGTGGATCCGTATGGCTTCCCAACGGTTCTGGTGTCTTGTCGAGCCCATGCCGAGACAGGGCGAAAGGTGGTGCTACACGTTACTAGACAGGTATCTCTAATTCAATTGCTGTTTAGTGTATATCCTTTTCATTGTAATGCATTACAGATTAATTCCATTACCTTGTGCAAACCTTACTTGTGATTACCTTGTAAAGCATTACCTGTTACTGCATTACATGTTAATTGTAATCTGTACTTCCATTACTTTGTAATGCATTCCTGCCCAACTCTGTTAGAAACATGACCATCAACTTCTTAACCTTCGATTGTTGGCGGCGAAATTTTCTCTGGCGAGGTGATACTAGATGTTTCCACTGAGCGGATTGAGATTTCAGTTCTGGTTCATAATCTTGTATCCAGATTTCGTCTACAGCAACAATTCTTTCCAAAAACTGCTCGCCTTCTGTCTCGTACCGCTGAAGCTATTCTTATGCGATCTCTTTGCGAACTGCTTGCATCTCTTCACTCAGATTATGGGGAACCCATTTGACAGCCACTTTTCTCTTCTGTAATTTTTCAGTTAGGATTCTGAGAACCGAATCGGTAGACATGTTTTCTTCATATGCAATCTCTTGACATGTTTTCCGTCGACCTTCTTCCAAAATGCTGTTAACGATAACCACAGAAGTTTCGTCCGTTGCATCTGATGGCCGGCCTGTTCTTGGGTCGTCTTCGATGCTTTCCCGACCTTGGCGGAAACGAGAAGCCCACCGTGACACTGTGATCCACTACACTAACCCCACAAACTTCAAACAAAGCTTTATGAATTTCGGTAGGGGATTTTCCTCGCAAAGTTTCAATTTTAATGTAAGATCGCTGATTACTACGCGAGACCTGACCTGGCTCACTTTCTTCCTCCGTTTCTAGGCAGAAGTTTTCGGAACAGGTAATTAGCCAGCAAACGTAGATACAACTTTGTATATTGAAGTCTGCCTCACAATTGGCGCAACGATTGGAGCGACTGCACCAATCTACGCGCAGCGCATGTGCAGTGTGAAAAACCTTTGAAGTGACATAAGTACACATAAATACGCTCAGCAAGAAAAAAAACCCCGTGCTATTAACGCGAAACTCGGCGAATAGCTACGTGGAGGGCAGACATGCGAATGATTAAAGTTTCGTGCGATTCCGCATGCCCGCGCGTCCAGAGCCGGCGCTGCAATCGCAATCCTTGGGGTTTATAAGGCGCCGCGAGGGGACTCCACATTCGTGCCAAAGTGCACGGTAAGAGTCAAGTGAGATCCCTGAGCAATAGACATTCCGAGGAGCCGCCGTAGATGTGCGTACGGGCAACTGACGGAGTTTGAACGAGGCCGTATCGTCGGGATGAGAGAAGCAGGGTGGCCGACGCGCTGAACCGGCCACCATTTGTGCCGGTCGGACAGTACAGTGCAATAGTGTTGGGAGCAATGGACACGGGAAGGCACCCAGACATGGCTGACGGGCTCTGAAAGACCCAGCCACACCACCAGCAGAGAGGACCATGGGATCATGAGCGCGGCACGCACAGATGCAACGACGTCCTTGTCCAATATCCAGAGACCTGTGGCGGCTGTACAATGGACTCCTGTGTCTGCCAGACCCATTTCCAAATGCCTGGTAGAGGCGAATATGCACTCTCGACTGCTCTTACGTTTTCTGTCATTTGTACCTGACTATCGTCAGCGTCGATTGCAGTGGTGTCAGCAGCGAGAAACGTTGAATGCTACTGACAGGCGACGTATGGTGTTCAGCGACGAATCCCGTTTTTTTATGAGAACAGACGACCACCGTGTCAGAGTGTGGAGAACAGCAGGTGAGCTCTGCAATCTCAACTTCACTGTACAGCGGCACACGTCCCGAACTGAAGAGGTGGTCTGGGGAGCCATCGCTTATGACAGCCGGACTTCCCTCGCAGTAATCCGAGGAACGTTGACAGCCAAGCGCTACGTACAGGAGATTCTGCGGCCCTATGTACTGCCATTCCTGGCGGGGCGCTTGGAGCCATTTTTAAACAAGCTAACGCCCGTCCGCACACGGCTCGGGTTTCCCAGAACTGTCCACGCTGTGCTTAGAAGCTTCCGTAACCTGCCAGATCGTCTGATCTGTCGCCCATCGAGCACGTGTAGGACCAGATGGGACGCCAGCTTTCTCCATGTCCCAGTGTTGGTGGCTTAGAGCGTCAGTTGCAAGAAGTGTGGGATACCCCGTCCCAAGATAACATACGGAGTCTCTGACTCTATGCTGGACCGTATCACCGCATGTATTAGAGCACGAGGCAGTCCAATGCGGTACTATCGCTAACCGGAATGTGTACCGTATGTCCGCGAGAAATCGTCCTGCCGCTGTGATATTGTAATCACTTTTGTCCTTTGTACGTACCATCTCACTACTAAAATCTCATTTCAATCAGACGCCGCCTCCTTGGTGCGCGGGTTTTTATGGCAATGATTGTATATACTACGTCCGTTTCATGAAAACAGAGTAAAATCACACAAAATGAAGAAATATAGGTACAGCAGAATATATGTTATTCTTTCTCAAAGTATCTTCCCTCGGATGATATGCAACGGTCCCATCGTTCAGTCCACTTTTCAGAGCGTGTGGCAAAGGAATTTTGTGGAAGCTGCTTTACGACCCCTGTACAGCTTGAGCAATGTTTTTTTTTGATTGGAGGTTTAACGACCACCGTGAGCAACTCAATGGTCTATAAGCAGTCGCCCGTCCCTAATTTTAGGGTCACTGGCTCCAGGGAAGGGAGAGAGCCAGTGCCGTAATACAAACACAACATCCATGCCTGACCGGGATTCGAACCCGGACCCCTTACGGACGAATGATCAGAGGCCAACGCCTCTTGAGCAATGTCAGCATCTGTGTTGAATGTTGCGCCACGGAACTTCTCCATTGCTGGAAACAACCTGAAATCGCACGGTGCGAGGTCAGGACTGTACGCAAGTTTTCGCATGATTTCAATAATTCATTTCGTAAGAAACTGTTGAACACAAGCAGCCACATGTGAGCGGGTGTTATGTTGTAGGGTCCACTTGGCCACCAGTTACGGTCACTTAATCGATACGTGTCATCGCCGACGCTTCAAGACTGAAATGTAATATTCAGTATTGACAGTAATTTGTGGAGGAACGGCATACTGGTAGACTACACCTTTGGGGGCCGCCCCGGTGGCGCAGTGGTCTAAGGCGCTTGCCTCTGATCATTCGTCCGTAAGGGGCCCGGGTTCGAATCCCGGTCAGGCATGGATGTTGTGTTTGTCTTACGGCACTGGCTCTCTCCCTTCCCTGGAACCAGTGACCCTAAATTAGGGACGGGCGACTGCTTATAGCCCATTGAGTTGCTCACGGTGGTCGTTAAACTTCCAATCCAAAAAAAAAAAAAAACCCTTTGGGATCAAAGACAATTATCACCTTCCCAACTGATTTGGTTTGGCGGACTTTTTCGGAGGAGGCGAGCCTGTGTGCTTCCAGAACTCGTTGCGCTCTTCGTGAGGGGGTTGAAAGAGTTGACCCATGTTTCATCGGCAGTTATTACTGTGTTTAGAAAGTTTGGATCCTTTGCAACCATTTGTTTCCACTCATGACACACCTGAGCTCTCACTAACAATTGTTCTCTCGCCAAGTGACGAGGTACCCATCTAGAACACATACGATGCAGCAGTAATTTATCGCGTAGAATGCGGAATGTAGACGTTTTTGAAATATTAGTTGACGCCGATATGTCTTCACACATCATTCGTTGATCTTGCAGGATTGCCCCAACAGTGTTAACAATAAGCTTCGTAACAAGACTTTCAGATTGACCAGGCCTAGGAGTGAGTTCTGCCGACAAACTCCCATTTTAGAAGTCATGGTGCCATCTAAAAATCGTTGACTCACCCAAACATTTATCTTTGTAAATCTTTTTTCATTAAATCAACTGTTTCTGGAGCAGTTTTATTCAAACGATAGCAAAATTTTCTATCATGGCAGACGATTCAAATTTTATCGCACAAAGCATTTCATTTAACTCTGAATCACTCACCTCCGTAGCTGTATGGCGAAATGCAGACTTACCTTAAACAACTGCGCAACAACAAAACCTGAATCGTCTGCCACGACTAATAACTGTTGCCATAGATACTTCTTTAATTTAGTTAGTCGTCTACTTTGTTATTTTTCCCCTTCGCACTGCTGCCAACTCAAAAAAAAAGTACTTTGTTTTTTGTGGAACAGCCTTTTTTTTACGCTTTCCAACCGTAGGTTGAAGAAGCGTATATGCTCCAGCTTTGTCCGTCCGCACGATAACTGGCGTAATAACAGTTCAATTTCGATGAAATTTTAGTATGTGGTAGGGGACCACCCGGGGACGAACCCTGTTGAAAATAGGACAAATGGGGGTCAAAGGTCAAGACGTAGGAGCGGGATCCATTCCATTGGCCTTATGACTCATAACTTACGTAAAAATGCTTCTGTTGCAACAAAACTTTAGTATGTTGTTCCGGAGGTATACTGAACCAATTGTTTAATATTGAAATGGGGTCAAAGGTCAGTGCACAAGAGCGAACTTTATTCCATAGCCATTATCCTCATAACTTGACTAAAGATTGCGACAAAACTGTTGTTCCGGAAGTATATACTGAACTGATTGTTTAATATCATCGGAATGTGGTTAAAGGTCAGTGCACAGGAGCGAGCTTTATTCCACAGCCATTATTCTCATAACTTGAGTAATGATTCCTGGTATGTTGGAAAGCTTATAATCAATGCATTGAACGATTTTACTAACTTGTGTACCACGTACGCTTGAATGTGCTTGTTTTAATAGTTCAGTTTGTCTTGTAGTCTATCTGTAGGCGCAATTATAGGGGCTCATAGCTTAGATTTTAGGATTGGGGAGGGGTTAAACTAACCATAAGATAATTCCATATGCAAATTTAAACTGTGCTTCCTTATTATCTAGGAGTTTTTATCACTCAACACAAATTTAATTGAAACCCAAAAGACCTAAAAAACCACAAAAAGATGGATAACCGAAATTAGGAAGCATATTAGTACAGAGATGACATTTCTTTTTCGTTCTTTATGGCTACTTGTGTCACATGACCCACGAAACCCCAGAGACCACTCATTTGCTCATAGACAAAAAAAATACTACCGAAACAAATTTCCGAGAAGAATTTCGAGATATCTTTACTATGCAATGAATAACTGCTGCAAAGGATATTTTTAGTTGTTCCGCCTTTTATACTTTTACATACGGTATGTATGCTTTTCTCCAACATGCAATGGCAAATTTCAGCTTTTTATAACGAAAATTTGGAAATTTCCAGCAGTTTTTTTTTAATATTTGCCACATACACGCATCCAGAAGTTCCACAGAAAAATTTGTGAATAGAATTAAAGTTATCGTTTAAATCTTTTTATTACCTCCTAAGAACAGAGATGGCAACAAGTGTTTGTTTGTAGATTTCAAAATGGACAATCAAAAGGAACATTTTAGTCCTGTTTTGCTGCATTACTTCCGAAAAGAAAAAAAAAAAAACGCTGTGCAAGCTCAAACCGTTGTGATGTGTATGGTGAAGCCTTAAGCTATGGCACGGTCAGAATTTGTTTTCGAAATTTCGGTCTGGAGATTTTGATGTAAAAGATGCACCACGTTCAGGAAGAACAATCTAAGTTGATGGCGACAAAATAAAGGCATTGATAGAGTCCAATCTGCGTTTAACGATTCGACAGATTGCTGAGAATCTGAACATATCGAAATCGAGCGTTGAAAACCATTTAAGGCAACTGGGATACGTTAGTAAGCTTGATATGTGGGTACCTCAAAGAAATTAATCTCACTAAGCGCGTTGACAACTACGATTAGCTTTTGAAACTAAGAAAACTATCTATTTTTTTAAACTTATAACAGGCGATGAATAATGGATCGCGTACAACGACGTCGAACGAAAAAGATATTGGAGCAAGCGTGATTAACAAGGCACTTCAAAAGCAGATATGCACCAAAGGAAGGTTATGCTGTCAGTCAGGCGAGATTTCAAAGTAACATATTTTGAATTGCTTCCAAGGAACAGAACCATTAATTAGGACATACTGTCGTCAGCTAAATAAATTAAGTGTTAGTCAAATAAGAGTCCAGAATTGGTGAATCGCAAAGGTGTGTTTCACCATGCTGACGTAAGACCATACACAAATTTGGTCACTCGTTAAAAATTGCTGCAGCTTGGATGGGATGTGTTGTCACATCCACCACATCTGACTACCATTTGTTTCGTTCGTCGCAAAAATCCGTGAATGGTAAAATCTTCACTGCTGACGAGGCTATCAAATCGTTCTTGGAGCAGTTTTTTTACCGAAAATAAGTTTGAGCACGGAATCGAACTTGCGTGCGAGATGGCAAAAGGTCATCTGACAAAACGGACAATGTTGACTAAAGTTTTTGTTTTCCATTCAAAATTAGCCTTTCATTTACACAGGAAAAAAACCGCAATTACTTTTTGGCCAACTCAATTTAAGATTCTTTTCATAACCACTGTTCAAAGATGTTTTTAAGACCAAATGTTTGCCTTCGGGAGGCTTAGTAAAAAAAATAACTAGAATTAAAATCTTGTGGAAGTTTGACTGCATCTGTCCTTTTGAAAGTCACGCAATGTTACCTAATGTTGCAGTCCTAAGAACTTTGGCCGGTGAGAATTTTTAGTTTTTTTTTTTTTTTTTTGATTGGAGGTTTAACGACCACCGTGAGCAACTCAATGGGCTATAAGCAGTCGCCCGTCCCTAATTTAGGGTCACTGGTTCCAGGGAAGGGAGAGAGCCAGTGCCGTAAGACAAACACAACATCCATGCCTGACCGGGATTCGAACCCGGACCCCTTACGGACGAATGATCAGAGGCCAGCGCCTTAGACCACTGCGCCACCGGGGCGGCGAATGTTTACTTCATTCGTAGTTTTGAATGCTCAGCTCCGAATGCCGAAACAGTTTGAAGAGATCTTGTACTAAACTAAATCCTTCGAAACTATCTCTGAACGGAAAACGCTTAAAGGAATCCATTCTTAAATTAGGTCTTACAATGAAGAACGGACAGAAAGTTCATTTGATTACTCAATGAAAATAAAATAAATTCGAAAGACTTCCTGGAAAAGTAAAGCTTATTTTCATTAACAAAAATTAAAATTGGCACAAAATCTTATCTTGGCTATTCAGTTCTCATTAAACCAAGCTTGTCCAACCCACGGGCCACATGCGTTCCAGGACAGCTATGAATGCGGTCCAACAAAGTCAAACTTACTTAAAATAGATATTTTTTTTTTTTTTGCAACTCGATTACGCGGTTCTCTAGCCTGAACTTTGATTGTAAACAACGGAATTTAATAGAGTATGTTACGTCCACAAACATGTGAGTATTATGCGTAATGCGCATTATAATTACAAACAGTTCGGCCAGAAGAAAAAGTTTAAAATTAACTAATAAAATAAAGACTGTTGCAATGTCGCGTAAAATGAATTGTGATAAAGAACTAAAGTATGTTCTGTACTAGGCATAGCGCCACCATGCGCTGTCACTATTTGTACGCATGCGTGGCATCACTGCGGGGTGTGGCTTCCAGTGTGTAATCTTCCAAGCGCACAGTCTATTTGATCTCAGACGTTACGTGTGCTTGTGGAGACTGCGAGTAAAACTCAGGGATTAGATAAAAAAATACTAATTTACTAAATTCCAGCATTGATTCTACTGCGACTCAAAAGCCCCCTCCCCCAAAAGCTATAGATGAAGGAAGATTTTTCAACGAGAAGTAGGCTGATTACTTTGTCCAGGTAAACAGTAAGGCACTGCTTAATTTGTAGGGAACTTATTCCAGTTTCCGAAGACTAATTTGATATACAAAAACACGCTGCCAAATTCAGTGCTTATCAAGGAATGTGTTTGTAAGGACAATAGCGGAACTGAAAAAAAATGGGTCTCCAAAATTTTATTTTTAAAAGTTACAACTCAAACGGACGTAAAAGCTAGTTACGTGGTAGCAAATTTTAATAGCAAAAAAAACTCAACCATTTACTGATTGAGTTTATTAAGCAATGTATGGAAAACGTGGCAGATATAGTTTTCTCTGAAAAACGGGATATTTCTAAACTCAGTTTGTCTCACCAGACAATAGCCAGGAGAATTTAAGTAATTGGGAATCTATCGAAAGAGGTTTGGAGAGTAAAGCTGCTAATTTTAAGTTTTACGATTTGGCGATGGATGTAAGCACTGATACGACTCAACTCGCTATTTTTATTAGAGGTATTAACTACTTTCATGTCACTGAAGAAATTGCTTTTTTAGTGCCATTAAAAAGCAACTAAATCAAGAGATTTATACGAAGCAGCAAATACCTTACAGCGATTTTTTTTTTGTCCGTTGGGAACATATGTGGTTTAGTTACCGATGGTGTCCCGGCGATTGTAGGTAAAAAGAGGGACTTAAAATTAATAGAAAACTAGGTAACTGCCTCCAGAAATACGTTTGATGAAGTATCATTGCATAGTACATCAAGAAAATTTATGCGCGAAAGCTTTAAAAATTGGTAACTTCATGCAAACTCATCAAGGCTGAATTTCATAAGAGCCAAGGGATTGAATCATCGCCAATTCCAGGAATTCCTTGATAGTATGGATGTTGACTATCTGAACATTTAACTTTTCGGAAGTAAGATGGCTCAGTCGACGTAAACTTAAAGATTTTGATTTGAGACACGAAATAAAGTCGTTTATGGTATCAAAAACAAGATTTGTGCCAGAACTTTATGAAAACTGGCTTACAGATTTAGCATTTCTAGTGGATTTGACTGCTCATTTAAATGTGTTAAAACGTGCGTCTTCAAGGTGAAAACCAACTTATCAATAGTGTTTCAAACCATAACAGTTTCCAAATGAAACAAATTATGGCAAGCACAAATTAAGGCAAAACAATTTTATTCATTGACACGTTAGCTAAACACTGTCCTGTTAACAGCGGAAAATATGTAGCCTTGTTTTTAGATTTGATACAGGAATTTGAAAACAGGTTAAGATTTCAGAAAAATAAAATTGATATATTTACTAATACATTTTCAGTCTACATAGATGTTACCTACCAAATTTTCAAATTGAACGCATTGAGTTGCAATCTGACATTCAACTTAAAGAAAAATTTGATAATGTCTATTTACTGAACTTCAAGACCTTCCCAGAAACATCCTTCGCTTCACAATCACTCCTTATGTCACCGCTTTTTGGCAGCACCTACACTTGTGAGCAACTATTATCACGGAAGAAGCACAAGAGTAAAATTAAGACCAAAATATCTGATGAGCTTGAGAACTCTGAGAATTGAAACTACTTCAATCGAACCAGATATTGATGCATTAGTTTCTCAAAAACAATCAAATATCCCACTACTTTTGTTGCCCTGTTTTACTTTTATAAAAAAACCAGAAAATGTCTGGAGTTTTCTTTAGATATGTACATTTCCTATCAATGATCGCAAACTTGTGGCTTGATTTTGAAAGACCTTCCGAACGGAGCAGCGCATAATTAGATTATGAGAGGACTTTGTTTTGCTTATCTGTGGTGGCTGATAATACGAAAATTATGCACGGGCCTTTTTTCTTTGCACATCAGCTTTCGTTAGTGTATTTTATGTGGCCCAAGACAATTCTTCCAATGTGGCCCAGGGTAGCCAAAAGATTGGGCACCACTGCATTAAACGATAACCAACCAAATGCGAGTTACGTGATATATCTGCGTTCACATTTCGTGATTATAGAACTTTTTAAATCGATTAAGGCATTTCAAATTTTCCAACTACGGAAGTCAACTTTACGAGTTCCTGTCCAGAAGTAGCAATTTCGTCAGAAGGGGGGCTCAATGTTCTGTATTTAAATGGATTGGAATAGCTTTCAAGCTTGTACACAAAAATTGATCTCCCGGATTTACTAATGGAAAAAGGAACCGCTTACAAGAAACAGTCACGATCTAAATTTGCCAACTGATGGAGTTAAACTTTCTCGAAACATTCGCATATTTTGTCGTCCAGACAGTCTGGAGTTCCCTGGTTCTAATGAAGTTGAAATACTGTATTTGGAAATGGTCATTCGTGGTGTGATTCCCCGCTAGTTTAAACCAACGCGTTTATGCAAAGACTACGCATACACATGTGACGTTGACCACAGTCAAATTAGTATAAAAACAACGAACCTTCACGACAGTCGTGAGGGGAGCCGCGGATGGCTTAGTGGTTAGTGTTTCAGGCTATCGATGCTGGGTCCCCAGGTTCAAGCCTGGGCTGATCTTTCAGAGATGGTGTGATTTACTAACAATCGCTGAATATCCGCCGTGCATCGGACGAGCACGTTAAGTGACGGCCTCCAGGCTGGACCCACTGGTTAAATGGGTATCCTTTCCTATGTCCTCCCTGAAATTCTCTCACCCATCTATGTGCAATATCGTACTTGTACGGTGGCGCCATCTACTGTACTCTAATCTCACTACAAACTGTTCTGTCAAAAGTCGCTAGACTTGCTCTCATTCCTTCAGTTTCTGTGTCCTGCCCAAAAGGCGATCTCGCTGTAGGTGGCTGGGACCTAAACTCTACTACCTGTGGACGGAAGTCCTACAAGAAAATGACGCTGACCTTACCTTACCCTTACTGACAGTCGTGAGGGGTGAGCTGTCTATGGTTTGCATTGATGGCTCCAGTTGCCAGTGGAGGATTTCAGCTCTAAGAAATGCAGAGGTGTCTAGCAGAACAGTATCTTTACAACTACGTAAAGAGAAGCTTTAAATAGTAAGTCCTGTTAAATGTCTTTCGTTAGTTGAACCGAACTTTGAGCAGTGTTGCTACATGCAAAGAGCATTAGAAGTTTAGTTCAAAGGACTACACTTCCAATGCTGCTTACTTATAATCCTGTTTAATAATTTAGTCGTTTTAGCCTTAGTTTAGTCCAAAGGACTAAACTAATTTAGTAGTTTTAAGTCCTAATTTAGTCCTTTGGACTAAACTAGGAACTAAGACTACTAAATTAGTTATGGCTTATTTACATTAAACGTACCAAAAGTTCCCAAACTGAAAGAACGTTTAATTTTCATTAACTAAACTTTTAAACTGTAGATAAAGCTATTCTATTTTTCGTTCATGTTCAAGTGTCTGTCTCATTTAGCAGCTTGTGTTACAAATTCAGTCTTATTCCGTTAGTGTATTCTAACATCTAGAGCTTATAATAGTGCTACTAGCAACTGCACATCTTCAACATTGATTACAAGACAATGAGTAATCATGCACATAAGAAACGGTCAAGTTTTCAAGAATACGTTTTTAATTATAACTAGACAGGTATTGGTCACAAGTCAAAATAATACAATTAATGATTTAGTAGAATAGTTACAATGCGGATATTTTATACAGAGTGGCATTTTTTTACAAACAAAAAACCTCCAGGTAGTGGCTCAGATTTTCGCTTAAAAAGTAAAAATGGTGAACCGGAAGTATTAGAAGTTAAAAATTTAAAATTCACATGCTCGTACTATTGATGTTAAAAGCTATAGATTTTCCAGATTTTTACATGAATGGCTGTAACTAATACTGCTTCCAAAGTTTGGATAGCTTAATCCTGCGTAGTATACTGAAGTCATACCCGTAGTTCTAATTAACGATGCTTCACTCAACTAAACAGGATAACCCTATGGAATATTTCATTGATTTTTCGCAGATTTGGTATATGGAATTCGAAACAAGAGCTGCTATATAATGCCCAGCTCGGTTTAAATTACGTTAAATACAAAGTTCGATTACAAGTTCATGTTTGAGAAATACAAAGAAATGGCAGATGTTTCAGTTTTTAAACCTCTTCACCTTTAAAAAGAAATGAGTACGAATTCTAGTAGTGTTCCAGATTAACTTGAAATGTCGTACACAAAGATTGCTTTGGCGTGTCCAAAACTGAACAGTCTGAGTTGCGAGAACTCTTAGGCACTTGGGAAATATCTTACACAAGGAGACAGTATCTCCGGGTCGTAGACTGGCAAGTAGCACATGTCTTGTCCACTCACACTTAGGAGTTCGAAGAGGATTTCTAGATCCTCAAAAACACAGAATCAATCCGTTCTTTCGAACGTGGAGGACGTCGGCCTATGTATAACACCATTGGCATGACCATTAGTGATTTTTCCGTTGGCAATTTTTCCATTCTGGTAGGGCTTCTCAACAATCTTTTGGCTTGCATGCGAAACACTTCCGTTGGAGATTCCATTAGAGATTCCGTTAGACAACGCATGACCATTGAGGACGTGACCGTTGCTGGTGCCATTAGACATGTGAGGCTTCCCGTTTAGCACCACACCATTTTTGTGGGCTGCAAGATGTTTCTTCCTTCCGTAGGTGTTCTTGTAGAAGTCTGCAAACAGGAACCAGAACAGGACAGCATGGAAACCGATCCACCACATAAATCCTCGTGGGTAGTTGCAGTCTCTAAACAATAGCTGGAAGGAGTGCACGAAGATTGCGATGAATTGGACCTGTTGAAATGGAAAATAGACTTCAATTTTCTTTTTAAACAAACAGAATTAGCACATTTTAGAAGCACAATTGTTAGAATTAAACGGATTATTTTTTTTTTACTCTGCTCTAATTAGAAAGCAAGATTCATATCTTTTATATTACCATCATTTTTCGGCTAAACACCGAATGACAAATTTCAGAAACAAATTAGTTTTAAGAGCCACAGTGGCACAAGCGCTACACTACAATTTTTTTAGCCGTCTATCTAAGAGCTTCGACAAATATCTTAACACGTTTGAATCACTACCTGCATATTTTTAAAATCATTCCCATAATGTTTAAGTTGTTTTCTGTAATTTAATGACTGAAGATACCACTGAACATACCAAATGTTATTTCCATTATTCATTTAAATTTAACACTTAGTGGTGATGGGGTACTCAATTCCAGCTTGTAAGTAATTTTTGCGGCAATGAATTACTGGTGTTAGATGAACATGTGCTATAAAAAAATAATCTGAACGAACTTAAAGTGAGAATTTAGCAACATTTGCATCGAATTGTGAAAAATTAAAAGCAGAAATGTTCTGAAAAGAACATTAATTTCAAATATTTTACCGACATGCGACATCTTCGAATGTTATTTTTGCCAAGTTTTAACTCAGTTTCTGTAGAACATTACATTTTGTAATGTGCTCCAGGATGTGACAACATAAGCATGGGATAACAAATTCTTATTTATATTTGGTTTAAGTTACAGCTGACGACGTACCAAAGAAATTTAACTTTATGAATAATAGTTTCCATCCCTTGGTTTTAAGGTGGTTCCACCTAAAATCTGTCTTATGTTTTAAATAGTGAAGCTTTACACATTTTCTTCGCAATTAATGTATTCCTAAGAATGAAAATTTTCATATCGATAAAACTAAGTTATAACATGGGATACTTAATACTTGCTAAAACATAACCATAATTAAGTAATCTAACATTTGTCTACTGACATCAATGTACAGGTCGCGCCATCTATTAACATGTCTGAACATTACTCAAAGATTACTTTTAAATATAATTATGGTTATGTTTTTAGCAAGTATTAAATACCCCATGCTATAACAGTTTTATCGATGTGCAAATTTTCATCCTTGGGAATACATTAATTGAAGAAAATTTGTAAAGTTTCACCATTGGAAACATAACGCAGAGATTTTAGGTGGAACCACCTTAACATCGCAGGTAAGGAAAAAGCTAAAGAATCAAACTTAGCAGAGTTTAAAGAAACTTGCTCAGCGCAGTTTTCAAGTGCAAGAGACAAGTCGCCGGGATAAAGAGAACACCTTACCCTTCAGTTCTCAACCTTGCAGAGGAAGAATTATAATTCAGGGGGGGATTCAGTGAGTGATGCCACGCGAGTTTACTTTGAGTTTAACATTTTAGGAAAAAATAGAGCTTAGAGTCACAGGATGAACAAGTTGTTTTTAATCATAAGTGCCGTGGTTCTTAGACCAAAAATAACCGGCACCTAAAATTTAAATATAAAAGCGTGGTCTTTGAAATGCCAAGATTTGTTAAGGTTGCCACGCATTATCTTGGAACGGAATTTGTTTTGCTTGGGTTTAGCTACCACAGTGAGCAACTCAGTGGGCTCTAAGTTGCTCGTCCCTAATTTTGGGACGTCGGTTCCAAGGAGGGACGAGAGCCAACACAGTAAAACTTCCATGCATAATTGGGATTTGAACCCGGACCCATCTAATGAATAGTCAGAAGCCAACGTTTAGCCAAGGCGCACCGGAACAGAGTCCAACCATTTGGACTGTACTTTGCGGAATGGAAAGTTTGTCCATACAGTAGATCAGAACTACTCTGGCAGAACCTGGATTAGTCAATTAGCAGACGTCGATCGAGTTGGAATTAGTGTTTTAATTACAGTATCAATACTAAGGACATCTTTTAAACTTAATTGGAGTTTGTTTCAAACAGAAGTCATCGCTTTTTCCACGTTTATAAGCGAAACTGAAAAATTCTCATTAGCCACCACCGGGAACCGAACCCAGTGTCTTCAAGTTACGCGACGGACATGCTACGACTGCGGTCTCCAATTCCTCCAGACTCTCATATGACTAACTGCCAAGCCACTTGGCAGGTTGCTTCTTGGAGCCCCGCACAATGCTGGTAATTCTCCAAATATGGTAAGCAGCAACAGAACAAATAACTAGGAGGCGAATGAATAATAGACAATTGACGTGGACCAGGAACAAACAGAAGTCATCGCTCTGTCCGGCACGTAACTGGAAGACCTGGGTGAGATTCCCGGTGGCGGCCAATGAGTTTTTTTCCGCGACTCATTTATAAACGTGGAGAGACTACTTCTGTTTGATGTTCCTGGCCCAAGTCATTTGTCTCTATTAATGGAGTTTGTTTTCCGTTGAGTATTATTAACAGTGATTAAGCGATAGCGTTGACACATGACACAGCCAAAGAGGATTTAAGAAGCAACTTTTTAAAGACTGGTCCATAGCAAATACGTTAAGAAAACTACATAGAATGAATTAATTTTGCATCTAAAATGCTAGCTATGGAAAAATTTAATTGCAGTGATTTTTTTAACTCAATATTTAACAGTTAATTCTTAGATACATGGAAGAGAATTTTCCTGAAGTGTAAAGAATATGGGGTATTTCGATTAGATTCACAAGTTTTGGCATTTCTTCCCACGTATTGGCTTTCAAGTGCAGTAGTGTTTATGATTAGTGTTCTGCAAAATAAGATTTGCTGCGTTAATTGAATCTTTAAGAGGCATTTCCGAAACTTCCCAGTAACAATGGAAACTAGCTACTCGTGTCGCTCCAAGAAAGTGCTATCTGATGACATGAAACTTAACATGAATGCCTATTGGTATATGTGCAGCAGCGTCAAAGCATCTGAATCAGTCAAAATATTGACAGCGAGCAATCTATCCTGGTTAAGTTTGGTCGTAAAAAGTTTAGGTTCCAGTCAGATGTGCGGCAACTTTTAGTTGTACGTGGAAATTCTTTCAGAACTTGCATCTAAAGATCTATACCATACTTCGAAGTTTATGTAAAAAATCTTGACAAAGAAAACAAACGTAGTAGGAAAAAGGTGTTTATGTGCAGTTAGTTCTGTAACTAATACTTTATCGCATAAAATCAGAAAACTTGGCTTCACGAAGAGTTTTCGAATTAGACCTCTATACGGTTTTTATAGGACAAACTCTTGTCAGTATTAATTTAACTTTACGTTTTCTATCAGAAAACTGGGCACTAAAGAAGAAACTGCATAAAATAGTCTAAGTGGTATCGAAGGGAAGGTAATTTTTCAGTCATATTTAGGAATATGAAATAAATTGAATTTTAATATGATAGCACCCACCTGCAGTTACGTAATTCCAGCAGTGAAATTATGCATACAGAAAAGCCGGAAAGCTTCCCAATGCAGAAAAGCATCTCCAAATCGGACTAATAGTTGCAGAGATGGTGTCCACAGATGGACAACCGATGTCACAATCACCTTTATTGTAGTACATGTGCAAATAAGCTGTGTGGGTTTGAGAAATATCGCCAAAACAACTGTTTCAAAGTATACAATTTTAGTAGGGGGGATCTGAGCAAAGTTTCTGCTTGAAGGGCAGAGTTAACCGAGTTTTACGCAGGAGTGACGGGTAGACTTTAAAACAAGTGTGCATTAGACTAGACGAGGCAGTTAGAAGTCATGCTTCACAAAGCGACTGCAAGCAACGCTACATCGTCAAGAAGTTTTTCATACGGATGGAAGCTGGTGTTTAACCAATCCTGTTTTCGCCGGATTCGGCGCTCGCTAATTATTTTGTTACTTAAAGTAAAATTCCACCTTAAGTAGCGCCATTTTGACAGCGTGGCACTGAAGTCCCGAACAGAGTAACGAGGGATATATTATATATATTGGGATGTAAGGTCAGGTGATGCGTAACATCACAGCCTCTCCTTAACAAATGCCAACCCCGCCTTCTCGTGGTGCATCCTGTTCCCACTAAAGGGGCTCCGATGACCGCCAATAGCGGTATAGCTATACCATCGGGATTAGAGGAAATGCTATCCCACACTCACCAACCCACTTGGCCAGCGTGGTGAGTTATGACCAAAGCCCTCCAAAATGATTCCACAACTTTAATCTTGGCCCTCAGTCTCCGGCTACTGGAATGTACCTGGCCAAGGCAGCGGCCAATGCGACACGAAGGCAGAGGGTGCTAAGAATCCTCGGAGGACCGGACTAGGCTGCCATCTGATGTTGACCTTGGCTACGTATAATGGACGCTCCCTATCTTTTGTTTCAAGGCTTCTTGAATTGGAAGAGGAACTACAAAGGATCAAGTGGGACATCGTCGGGCTAAGTGAGGTAAGGAGAAAATCTCGTTGAACTGAAAAGTGGACATCTCTGTAGTGGGACAGATACTGGCAGAACTAGTGGTGTTGGATTTATAATAAACAAGAAACTGAATGATAAAGTTGAAAGTTCCTCTGACAGAGCTGAACGACTAGTTATTCAATTCTTAAGATACAAGGCTCAGATTATTCAAACTTATGCACCCACCACAAGTCATCCTGAAGAAATTTAAGAATTTTATGAGGAAATTAGTCATCTAAATAATAAAGGTAAGCAGCACTTTAAGATAATTATGGGAGATTTAAATGCAAAAATAGGGCAACGGCAAAAAAATGAAACTGCAGTAGGAAAATTCGGTCACGGCAACAGAAACCAGCGTGGAAATACTCTCGTTGAGTTTGCAGAGGCAGAAGGGTTTTTCATCATGAACTTTTTCAAGAAAAAGCCACACAGGAAATGGACATTGAGACATCCAAATGGGACAAGTGAAGTTGATTTTATTATGTGTAACAAAAAAATTAGTCATCGAAGACTGCAGTGTGCTAAACAAATTCAACACAGGTAATGACCATAGATTGGCGAGATGTAAGATGCACCTCAATACAAAATTCGAACGTGGTACGCTCATAAGACAAAATGTATTGACATAATCAACCTTAAAAAACACCATAATACCTTCAAGTTGGAACTGAAGAACAGATTCTCTGCTTTAGAAGGCCTGACATCGGAAGTGGATATTTCTGAAATTAACAGAAAAGTAACCAAAACTTATGGAAACAGCAACAAAATTAGCTGGTTCTAAGAAAAAGTTGCATGTGAACAAATTATCAGGAAAAACCAAAATGCTGATGCAAAAAAGAGACGAGGACAACTAAAAAAGTTGTTACTTCTAAAGTGGAATATATAGAGCTATGCAAGACGGTACAAAAAGTATCACTGAAGACTTAAGGAAATTCAACTGTGAACTAGTGAGGAAAGCAATTGAAAACAACCAAAGCCTAAAGATAGCAAAGGGACATCTCTAAAGGAAGAAAACAGATCATGGCACTGAGAAAAGATTGTTCTGTAACAAAAAATGGATGCGAAATTTTGACAAGAGTGAAAGATTTCTACTCGAAATTATATGAAAGATGATACATGTAATCCAGACATCATGAAAGGTACCAGAGTTCTTCCAGTCCTTCCCAGTAGAAGTTTCACATGCAATCAAGAACATGAAGCGGGGAAAAGCTCCAAGAGAAGATGGAATTACTGTAGACATCATACAAGAAGCAAGTGGAGAAATTGAAATAGTACTCGCCCAAATTTTCACTCTATGCCTTAATGAAGGGAAGATTCCTGAGGATTGGAACAACGCTACAATGATCCTGCTACATAGAAAAGGTAACATTTAGGATCTCAGGAACTACAGACCTATCAGCCTCCTATAAGTGATTTATAAAATCTTCACTAAAGTTCTTTCACACCGCTTGAAGGTAACACTGGATATGGCTCAACCGAGAGAACAAGTTGGATTCAGGAGTGGCTACAGCACAATAGATCATATCCACGTACCGAGAGAACTAATTGAAAAAGCGAGGGAATATGAACTTCCATGGTACATGGCTTTTATCGATTATGAAAAAGCCTTTGATTCGGTGAAACCATCAGTAGTTACAATGGCTTTGAAATTCTGCGGTATTGAAGATGCATACATTATTATTATTATTCATGACATCTATGAAAATGCAAAGGATTAGACTGTTTGAAAATACACACATAGAAATTGGAAAGGGAGTGAGACAAGGTGACACCACATCTCCCAAGCTCTTTAATGCCACATTGGAAAATTTCTTTCAATCACTGAACTGGGAAAACAAAGGGATAAAGATTAATGGAGATTAACTCACCTTAGTTTTGCTGATCACGTTGTCATTTTTGCAACTAGCCCATCAGAGCTGCAGAGTATGATCCAGGAACTTGCTGACAAAAGTAAAGTGGGATTAAAAATGAACTTTCAGAAGACAAAAGTGATGTTCAATGCTTTTACAAGAAATGAAGATTTATCGATTGATGGAGAAAAGCTGGAGATAACAGACACGTACGTTTATCTGACTGAATATATCAAGTGAGGGTCACATTGATGAAATTAATCGGCGTACAAAACTTTGCCTGGAGAGCTTTTGGAAGAAACAGCATAATGTTCAAGAGCAATGTGCCATTATGTCTTAAAAGAGAAAGTGTTTGATCAATGCATCCTTCCAGTGCTTACGTATGGTGCAGAGACATTGACCTTAACTTAAAGAGACATAGAAAGGCTGCAGACAACTCAAAGAATCATGGAGAGGTACATGCTTGGTGTAACCAGGGGAGATAAGAGGACTCGTGGATTCGAAAAATGAGAAGAGTGAAAAACATGATCAGAGTTAAATCCCTGAAATGGCAATGGGCTGGACATACTGCCAGGACAGACCATCGATGGACAGCCGAAATTTTAGATTGGATTCCAAGGGACAGGAAAAGACCCAGAAGACTACATGGGAGATGGGTGGATGAAATTCGAAAGTATGCGGGAGTAACATGGAGACTGGCACAAGACAGTTGCGGAAGAAGTTTTGGGAGACCTTCATGCAGCAGTGGATTGATAATGGTTGATATTTAGCAAAGCCATGCAGAAGCTGTGCGATTATGTAATATGTATTGAGTTAAGAGGTATGTATTCTGAAGATTACATTGTAATAAATATTCCTTACAAGTTTAGCCCTGCAACTTTCCATACACCTCAGACAATGGTAGTTTTGCAATGGCTACAACCACTGAGTGCAAGAAGAATTTATAACCAGAATTTTATAAGTTTAGCTATCAAACATCATGCTACCAATCGAAAACTCAGTTTCTGAACTGCACAGATTGCTACGGTAAACACTTGTGGGTAAATGAAATGACTCCAGCGGATGAAGAGGTAAAAGGCTGTAGTATTCATGTTTCCTGACTATAAGCGTCTCTTAAGGAACAAGACGTTAAATTGAGCGCCAATGGGGGCAAAGTTTACGGTTGAGTTTCATTTGTTTTCTCCATATTTAGGAGATTCCAAGAACTTATGACCTCAAAGTATCTCATTTGCTACCTTGTAAGGCTTAGGAAGAAAAAAAGGCTTCGATACCATGCACAAGTCTAATAGCTTGATTAATATTTAAGTTTATTCTTTCCGATCAATTTTTGGAATGAAGTAGATAAAGCAATACGAAGCCTTTTGCCTGTAATTTCAGCATATATTTTTTTAATACCATGTGTTCCTGGAGATCTTTGAAAAATTATTTTCAATAACTTGGAAGTTGATAGTGTTAAATATGTAGGCCTAATTTTTCTGATTTAGTTTCAAGTCTTTTCTTCCGTATCAATTGTGATTACGTCGATATTTCCCCAGGAGTGGCATTGTTTTATTAACACTTACGCTGGACAACAATTACCGAAGATTTAGATTGCGATTATGAAGGCTCAGTTTTGATACCATAATGTACTTTTTTGTATTTAGCTCCTAGAAATCTGGACTGCATCATTCTGTACGGGACATTAACTCATGACGTTTCGCTACGTAATAATTTCCATTCACTTATTTTATTCAGTTAGGGTTAGTTTAATTCTTTAAGCCCCTAGTGTTCCTGAATAATGGTGCCCAAAACTTCCCGCTCTCCCTAGGCAGATGTCCACCTAGCTGCCTAGTTTCACGAAAACTACAGCAAAACATTTCCTCTCATGAGTAACGACCATAATCCTATCACTGGTTATAAACGAACGTCACGAAAACACGACCACAACTACAGATAATATGAGTGACAGCGAATCTGCAATTCGCACGTATCACACATTGGCGCAGCGTCGCTACACAGCAAGAAGCGGTGGGTGAAATGACAATGCCCAATACGGAGAAGCGCAAGAACTTCTTACGGTTCCGACCACATGATCCCTAGACTCCGAGAATTGGTTTGATACGGTGAAGTTTTTCCACCTGTTGATACCACAGACCCTGCCACATTCGCGTGATGAGATCATGAATAAAGGGTAAATCACGATGAAACAGTGGTAAGGGTGTGACGACCAAAGAGAAAACAGATGCAGCATCCAGCCTAGAGCAAATAACGAAGAATCCTTCGTACGGTAAAAAGAAAATGGTCACTAGAGTCCAACGATGACAGACTGTACAACACTTAACCCTTTAAGCGGCCGGTGAATCTGAAGTAAATACTGCCCAAAGCTCTCCGCGTTTTCCAAACAAATATTCACATAGTTTTTGGGTTTTACGAAAGCTGCCGCGCAACAATTTATTTTCCTCACGTAATCAGTTCTGACCGTGAACTTTGCATCGTTGATAGGCATCCCACTAATCTGTCCCACTACTACTTTGTGATAGTCCTTGGTGACTATCACCAAGTCCTTGCTTAGATAGTCCTTTTGACTTCCCAATAGATAATACTTGCTTGGTAATAAGCATTTGAGGTTCATCCCCAAGAAATGATGGGCATCATTTCACTGGGTAGTAACAAGTCACTCAAACATCTTTCTTAGGTTCTTTGCCATTGTTACAGCCTTTTTAAAGGGCAATTAGACAAAGGATTAGTGTCAATCTCAAATATGACCACCTTGAGTGACATGAGTGAAGCAAAGCTTTCTAATGCTCAAGTTGACTCGTTTCAACCGCCCTCAGTCCACTTCTTAGACAGCGAATATATCAGTGGGAGCTGATTTCCGCCCATTTTCTTAACAGTTAATTCGTCCCAGACGGTCAAAGAATCAGTGTACACCATAGCACGTTGAGAGCCCGACTGAACATGAAGCTACACAGCATGCATCTCCGCTGAAAACACCGTGGCTCAAGATTTGGGTAGACCATGAACACTAAGAGATTTAAAGACTGCTACCTCTTCTTGCTGTTTGTACTCTCGTACATTCAATGTCACAACGAACATCTGCTATAAGTACAGCCATTCTTACTGTCATTAAGGTTCACTTACCATCTGGAAAGCAGTCATGTATTTTTTCCACCACAAGAATTTGTTCATGCTGGGTCCAATAGCGGCCAATCCGTAGTAGAAGTACATCACAATATGAACAAGGCTGTTGACAAAAGCAAAGAAAGTGCTGTGTCCACCTGCAAAAGAAACAAATTAAGATTAACGGTGCAATATTTTTAGGGCACGAGAGCAATCTTTGTCGGAAGAGTACTGTAGGTATAAGTACAGGTATAAGTACTGTAAGCACAAGTCTGATTGAACCATGGAAGAACCAATCAATGAAGTTTATAAGCTAGCCGACTGCCGTTTCAATCTGTATAATTAAAGCCTTTAAAATCTGCCCAGTATACCTTTTCCAGTCAAGTCATTAAGCACAGCCATCAAGGTGTTCTCGGCACCAGATAACATTTCTAAGTGCAGCAATAACCCTTTCACCACGATTTTTTTTCTTACATCCCGGTACAATAAAGTTTTATTATAGTTCCACGGAATCCAAATAAATCTAATTTCGTATGTGTGGGAAGGTACTCTCCCACAAAATCACACTGCCCTTTATAACTAATTTTTTTCAACTAACGCTGAAACTCAACCTAAACCCTACAGACACTGTTAGTGCTTAGAATTTCTAAGATTCCTTCACGGGATTGCAGAACATGCAATTTCGTATCTGCTCACTTTTGATTTACTTTCAGAACTGGTGCCATTTGCTTTATTAATTTGTAATGAATTTAGTGCTTAATTCGTAGCTTTTATGAAGATCACGTCAGGAATTAAAGTTTAGCCATACCTAGTCGAAATCTACCTCACAGTATCATAATGGGCATATGGCACATCAAAATTTGAGACTACAAAGAAGCCTTCAGAGTCATTGTACTGACAGAGCTTCACATCAAGTGTCAGCACCAAGTCGCAAAAATGAATTGGTTAACTAAACTCATTCATTGAAGTCCAAGTTTTCCCCATTTTTACACAAAATACAAGATTGCTTCAGTTAACTTCAAGTAGCTAATCTAAAAGTTAGACGTCTGTTTGCAGACATTAAGGCTTTCGCGTAAGCGCAACCATACTGAGGAACGAATCTCGTAGGAACTACGCTGGAAAAGTTCAGTGATCGGATATGCACACTCTAGCCATCGTAAATCTGAAGACAGTTTCCTGAACAGCTTAAATTGGCCCAGAAGTCTTGGCAAACCACGTAGGTGTCGTTCAAACACTAAAACCCAATAAGAAAGTCATTGTTGGCAACAGCCAAAAGTCAAGAAGCATTTGTCTTTAAAGAAATGCCATTTATGCTGCAAGAATTTAATTCTACCAGTACAACGTTTCATTTATTGTACGAGTTACGTAGAATACCACTGGAGCAAGATTGTGTGAATAAATTGCGTTAGCACAAACTACTCTTTTGGGCTATGAATGGGTACAAACAATCTTCTGCATTTAAACGAAAGATCTCAGATGGGTCATGTGCAAGACCCTAATTTCATTGCTAGGATGTGCCACAAATGGCGACTAGTTGGGCCCTACCAAGGGTGTAGAGACACGTTCCAGGTGTTGAGACTATTTACGATCACACAACTTAAGAATTTAAGCTACCTGTAAGAGACAAATGTACGTTGGTGCATACTCTTCAACTACACGATATTTTCTTGTAACTTGCGAGTTACTTACAATGACACTAATGGTTTTCATCTATTCAGGAGAAAGTCGCAGTATCTGCAGTTTAAGTTTTATTATGGGTTATTCTCGATTGGAAGAGCTAAGGTTTTGAAGATTGGATTCTGCCCACGATTTACAAGTGCCGCTTGACCGGGTACTACTCTTGACACCACGATAGATGCCCATGCCAAAGTACCCAGAGGTATGTTTCGTAATAAATCTTGAGTCCTGAAGGTAGATTCCTATTTAAGACTTCCACAGACTGCCGTTAGGAGTCTGGATCCAAGTAATGCGCGCTGGTCCCAGCTGTACGAACATAATTAAGCTTATTTTTTTATTGAAGGTTTAACGACCACCGTGAGCAACTCAGTGAGCTATAAGCAGTCGCCCGTCCCTAATTTAGGGTCACTGGTTCCAGGGAAATGGAGATTGCCAGAGCCGTAAGACAAACAACATCTATGCCTGACCGGGATTCGAACCCGGACTCCTTACGGACGAATGATCAGAGGCCAGCGCGCCTTAGACCGCTGCGCCACCGGGGCGGCTAATTAAGCTTAACTCAGTACCCCCAATGTACTGATTAAACGAACCCTGTTTACCAGCTAGACAAGTCTTCAGTTAACTCCACAATATCGGAAAGTACTATATTTTAAGGACTTGGGTAACTATTTGGTAAATAGTCTCTGAAGAAGTTAGATTCTTTTTTTACGCTTTCCAATCGTAGGTTGAAGAAGCGTATATGCTCCAGCTTTCAGTCCGTCTGTCTGTCGCACGATAACACGTAAAAATGGTTCGATTTCGATGAAATTTTAGTATGTGGTAGGGGACCACCAGGGGACGAACCCTATTGAAAATGGGTGAAGTGGGGTTAAAGGTCACGCCATAAGAGCGGGATCCATTCCATTGCCTTTATGAGTCATAACATGCATTAATATGGTTCGATTTCGATGAAATTTTAGTATGTGGTAGGGAACCACTGGGCACGAACACTATTGAAAATGGGCGAATGGTGTCAAAGGTCAGGCAGGCCATAAAAGCGGTATTTATTCCATTGCCCTTATGCGTCATAACTTGCGTAAAAATGGTTCGATTTCGATGAAATTTTAGTATGTGGTAGGGAGCCACTGGGGACGAACCTATTGAAAATGGGCGAAATGGGGTCAAAGGTCAGGACACTGGAGTGGGATCCATTCCATTGCCCTTGTGCATCATAATTTACCAAAAATGTTTCGATTGCGAACAAAACGTTATGTTCCGGAGTTATAGTTAACCGGTTCTGTTTAATATCAACGAAATGGGGTCATAGGTCATTGCACAAAAACAAGATTTATTCCAGCCATTATCATAACTTGCATAAAACTGCTTCTATTGCGACAAAACTTTAGTATGTTATTCTTGAGGTATACTTAACCGCTTCTGTTGAATATCATCGAAATGGGGTCAAAGGTCAGGACACAGGAGCGAGATTTATTCCACAGCCATTATCCTCATAGCTTGAGTAATAATTTCTGGTATGTTGGAAAGCGTATCATAATCAATGCATCGCATGATTTCACTAACTTGTTGAGAATAAGCATTTGTAATTTATGCATACATAAAAACACCGAATTTTGTTTATGAGCACGTCCTTCGACAACTTTGATTCGGCACTAATTTCTTTGTTCAGTGTGCATTTCAGCATTTTACGGAACAATTATGCGCCATTTAGCTGCAAAAATTTAAAACCGAAAGTAGTCACAATTTGATGGGGTTTAGAAGTAGACATTTCTACGACCCCTAGTAGGGAAAACTGGGCATCTGGAGAGTTAAAAAGGCTGTTAATATTGAGAGAAGTTATATTTCACCTGAATTTGTACCAGTTTACGGAAACACTTCTCTGCTAACAAGGTTTTATAACTATTTTCAAGATTTAAAAATACAAGGGTATTCTCAGCACTTCAAATATTGTAATTAGCTTAGCACTCACCTGGGGTGAATTTTACTCCCCACCAAACACTCATCGGCATGATACCGTGGTGAATGACGTGCAGAGTTGAGATGTGGTCGAATTTTTTTCTCAAGACGAAGAAAATCTGAAATAAGGGAAGTAAAAAATCAGATAATCAGTGTCAGCAGCAGTGTTCTGTGAGGTAAGTTTTGAAACTTTATCTAGCACAATGCATAAAAAGTTATTTCACATTTAACAGAGTCTAGAAGTAAACCAGCATCGGGATAGCCCGAGGAATATTTGGGCTAACAGCGCCGCAACAATATGCACACATGCAGGAAATTTGCCTGAGGCCATCAACTGAAAAACCAATTTACTCTTGAGCGGCAACAATTATTGTACTTCGTTACAACAATATTTACAACACTTAAATAGCAGTCAACTCGCATTATTTGTACTCTAATAAAGCAGCTGAGTAACTAGTTCAGGTACTAACTTAACTTTCTTAAAACAGTGGAACCACTACAGAAAACCATCTTGTATTGCACTGTGACAGGACTTTCTAAAATTCAGGGTCTACGGAAGAGGAAACTATCTAATCAAACACTTAATGCATCCAGACGAACAGAGTCTACCCTCAAACTTCATGATTTTAAGCCTCAACTAAAAAAAAAACGGACTTCCTCTACACTACTGGATAATCTTCAGTTATGATCAAATAACAGCCTACATAGTATCCTCCAGCGCGTACTTCATTAGTGTCAGGTAAAAGCTTGCCCTTACCCCCCTTGCGCCAGTCTTGTTCTACAATCAAAAGTCTGATCTAGATTACGCGGTAGCCTCGTGCATCGGTTTAATACGACTCCACAACACCAATTTCAAGTGTACGCAATCCTCGCTTTATACACTGCTGGACAATTGCTAAGGACGGATCATAAACGGCTATATAGCGCATAAAAAAGTAAGTGGTTGGATGCCAAGTGAAATAAAATGTCAGAATGCCAGGACACAAGAAAAACAATTTATTGTGCTCTGAAATCCAGAAGGCTTTGGAACACGTGTTCAAGGGACAAACAGGCCATTTTATGCAGAATACGTAAACGTGATAAAATGCAATTACCGTCCGCAGGCGTAAGATGTCAATACGGGATAGGGCCACCATGGAGGGCGATGCAAGATTCCAAACGTCGTGTCATGGTTTGCACAACATTATCAAGCAGCTGTTGGGGTAATTTATCCCATTACTCTGTCAGTGCACGGATGAGGGTGTCCTTGTTTATTGGAGGGCATTGGCGACCAGCAAGACTCCTCCCCAAAGCATCCCACACATTTTCAGTGGGATTCAGATCTGGAGAACGTGCTGGCCATACGAGGCGTTGAATATCCTCGCTCTCAAGACACTCCTGGACAGCGACTGTTCGAGGACATGTTGCATTGTCGTCCATGAAAATGAATCTATCACCGACAGCACCACCGAACATGAGGTAGCAGATCATTAATGTATCGTTGGCCAGTCATAGTCCCAGTTGGAAGCACATAGAGGGACGTACGGCCATTGATCATGATGCCAGCCCATACCATGACACTACATGTCGGATATCGGTCTCTTTCCTGTATTTTTGCTGGACAATATGCAGTACCACTATCACGCCAGATCAGTTGTCGACAATCAGACTATAGACTATCTACTCTCATCTGAGAAGATGACAGCAGACTAGTCGTTATCAGTCCGATTGCAATGTTGATGGCACCATTGCAAACGGGCGGTACGGTGACGTCTGGACAATGGGATGCACACAACAGGACGGCGGGCGTATAGTCCTTCATGCAAAGTCTGCAGACAGTGTTTCGGGAGATCAGCTTGCCAGTAGCAGCCATAAACTGATTTGCTACCTCACTAGCTGGGCTGCGCCGGTGTCTTTGTTGATAGCACTATGTACCGATCTTCTGCAGGTGTCGTACTGCGAACACGACCTTCCCCGTGACGTTTGGCGACACTGTTTGAAATTATTTCCAAAGCCTTGAAACAACACTGTGGCTGACGTCGAACTCCCTGGCAACATCTGTTATTTTTCGCTTTTCTTCAATCTTGCCAATAATACGGCCACGCGTAAAATCATCTAGGTGATGTCGGGAAGACATACTGAAAATTGCAAGTTCGTCAATTGTCTTTCCCTTTCAACTTTGCGTTTGAACAACGGTCAATACGCGTCAAATCCTTTATATCTCTTATCAGCGCTATGACGTCACGAACAAGTTCGGCAATCCAAAATTTGCATACGCACAACACGTCTTACTGTATCCCGCACTTATGCTAATTTCCACATTTTCCTGCCTTCCATTTTATGGTTGCTATTGTCATCCGTCCTTAGCAATTGTCCGGCAGTGTAGTTTTAGCCACAATTTGGAAGTTTTTCATACAATGCTAAGAAACCCATACCTCAAAAGCTAGAACGTTCACTAGCATATCCCTACAAGATGAACATATCCACCCTCCAGAGGCTCCCAAAGCAGTCTCTGAATGACAGTAATCTGCTTACACATTACTCCATTCGACGTTTTAGGTTATAGCCAAAAACGTCCAATGGGATCCATCCGTACGGGGGGAAAGTTGTCTAGCGATAACTTCTAAGCTGAAAAATCCACTTGCAGCAGATTATCGACGAAGCTCTCATGCCCGAGTATTAGAGCGTTACTGCTTCCACATTGCATCGATCAACACTTAATACTATGGAGTTGAATACCCAACACTAACAGATCGCGGCCACTTAAGGGCAACCTTAAGTCAGTACACTGCGTTTGGCAGGCAAAAGTTTTTTATATTTTACTGGCGACTGCCTACAGGACTTTATCGAGCGAAGCCTGCTTTTTATAACACTTCGAAGCTAATTAAGATAAGCTCTTTCGACGATTTACTGCATAATGCCGCTACCCAAAAGAATTTTCCTGACCTAATATCGGTAACTGACTACTATATTCGTCGTACTCATACTAAACGGATTTGCTTTACTCCAGGCATATTCAGGAAGAATGTAGAAATATTTCTGAAAATGCTAAGTTACACTTTAGTGCAGCTACAAGTCCTTTGGTTCTGTGAATTTTGCTGAGCCATCGCGTAGGAGGCTTGATGTTGAACAGATCCAAAACTAAATTGAAAAAGTTAAACATAGGCAAAATACTAAAGTTTTACGGCAGAAACTCATCACCTCATCGAGCAGATGCCTTGCGGGCTAAGAGGGTCCTACAGATTATAAGTTAAGTGGTAGGAATGTAATGGCTCATCGCTGTATATTTCGCGGATGTGTTTTAGCTGTTCACGTACATAGACCATTTTTACTTTTCCTGCAGCATTAAGTGTCACCAAAGATAACTTTATTCGTAGCCCTTTGTAGCACACGCAGCCTTGTTTTCACAGAAGCAAGACCACCCGAGTGAAAACACTTCTGTATTTTGTGTAGTCTAAGAAAACAGGTCATTTCCTTTCAAGTGATAACCCAGAACATAAACCTTAAAAATATGCACATCTGGCATAAGAAAATATTCTAGAGTGACTTTACATGCTTGAAGGGTAACGCCTTACTCTGCTTTCCGGACAACCGTAATCAGAATGTAGCTGCTTAAATCTGACTCAGTGTGCTCAAATGTGGGGAACTATATACGGTAAAAGTAATCCAAGAAGGAATTGAAATGTGAACCATTAGAAATACGCAAATTCTCAAACTAATTTCAGTTTATTAGGTTTTATTTTGAGATTTGTGCCTTGTTTTTCCTAGCAAAGTTAGAGTAAAACACAAGTTCGGAAGATTTGTATCCTTTTTTTTATAGTATAAATATGACTGATGTTAAGTCAGATAATATCCGAAAACTTAATTTCGTCCTATACTGGGAAGCTAACCCGCGCCACCCTGATAGCTCCCGATTATGCTAACCGCTACACCCAGAACGACCAAGTCAAGTTTTAAGATTTATTTGAATATAACCAAATGTATTCAAATTAGTCAGAAAACTGAAGACTTGTTCTGGGCGCTCAGTGGTTAGAATACTGGGGTGCTATCCGGGAGAAGAGGGTTCGACTCCCAGTCCAGGACTGGATTAAGTTTTCAGATATTATCTGACTTAATATCAATACCATATTTACACAAAAAAAAAGACTGATTCACATCTTCCAATTTGTATTGTGCAAGGGTGTAATCCCGTATTTCATTCATTGAAAGTTAGTCAATCGGAATTTTTTTAACACTTTTCTTTAAGGCTGCTGTACTATTGCTATGGAAGAGATTAAAAAGCAATTAAATTTGACTCTTACTGGAATTGGATTTAGTGCTTAAGATTCTGATAGATACACCTTAATTTTCTGGAGGAGATCCACAAAACATTTGCCAGTTTTAACTAGGTAGTTCACTTACTTTGCAGTTAACCTTTCGAGATGCACTATCAGAATGCACTTCGATCAAGTTTGAAGAAATTAACTTAGGTATTGATATGACCAACACTGGCTTATCACTACCAAGTTAATTTTTTTACAAAATCCCACAGAGCCTATAAGTCAGTATTAGCATCGCTGCGCTTGAATTCTAACGTTTCAATTTGGCGATTAAATCTGGAACTCAAGAGCGGCGTACAATATGGATTGAAAAGCGGATAGGTTGCTGTTAAGATTTCCGCAGACACATTTGTGACAAGTCAGGTGAACTAAAACAAACCCTGAAGATTAAACATCCCATGATACATATACAGTAGTGTCACTAGTAGTTTACATCTAACTATCGCTTTATTAAAAAATGAAAATAGAAAATGAGTCAAGTTACATTTCTTCCTCCCCAAAACAATACAACTGAAGCCATTCAGAGCATGTGTACCTGCTAGTCAAGTCTACGAAAAAGAATCCAATTTATACGTAGATCCTCGATTGCACGAGGTTTCACATATTTTAGGGACCCAGAACCGTTGAATTGGACCAAAATTTCAATTTCTTTTATTGGCGATTTAAATAATTCTTTACGATGTATCAGCTAATCTGGAGAGCAAAAGTTGAAAACTTTGCTATGCTTCTACCTATGCCACTTAGAGGTATTTAAATTTAATAAACTAGTAAACAAATACTTTTATGCCTATTATTTTTTGGAGGGGGGCACATTTCAGGAGAATCTCAACAGCTCAGTGATGGCAAATTTGAGTGGAATAGGTAGAGTGCTTCTCAAACATTAAAGATTCATAAATTTTATAGTTTGGCCATCAGAAGTACTGGCAAACTAGAGAACATAACATTTGGGAAGAATATTTTAATTTCTTGTCAACCGATAACAATCCAAATGATTGACACAACCTCTTCCCTTCTGGCCCTGGCCGCTAGTGCAAATACAGATGCGGCAAAGTTAAAGATAACCACAGTT
This sequence comes from Macrothele yani, assembly GCA_039090855.1. Taxonomy (NCBI): domain Eukaryota; kingdom Metazoa; phylum Arthropoda; class Arachnida; order Araneae; family Macrothelidae; genus Macrothele; species Macrothele yani. The sequence continues at coordinate 140,156,422 of CM077013.1, read as the reverse complement.
CATAAGCACATTTCACTACAAAGGGGAATTGCTGAAACTTTTATTTATAGACTTGTTTCATGCAAAACTTCTGAAAAAGTGTTCATGGCGAAACTCAAAACTCATTAAATAATGTAATCTGGACATGTCTGCCATAGACTGTCACTGAAAACACTCCAAGTTGGGGTTGTGATGCAGTTTCTTATTATAATTAAAGGGAAATGGATAAAGATTGACAGTGAGAGGAAACTTAGAATTGTCGAAAAAAGCTCCGCAGAAAAACAGGCTATGAAAAAGTAGATCCATAGTCCTAAATCAGGATATCAAGTATGAATTTATCTATGAACAACATTAGATATTAACATTGTTCAATTTGAGAAAGTTTCTTGCCGTTTTTCTCAACTGTTGGTGTTCCTTTTTCTCAAAAACTATGCCCAGCACTTTGAAATTTTCATGGCATATTCAGACTGGTGTCTGCACTTTTTAACACGAGATTGAGGTGTATTTAGTTTTAACAAAAATGTTAAAAAATTTGGGTTAAAAACTGCTCCTTGGGGAGAAATAATTGAAAAATTTCTAGAGTAAATAAAGCAGTTGTTAAAATGTGTAAAACTTGCATCTTTCGGCTGTCAAAGGTTTGAACCGACAGTATTTCTAGTTTGAGAAAAAGAAACTTTCAGTTAAATTTAACGTGGGCAAGATAGGCTGGTCCATGTCAATTTTGACCTGAATCATTTCGTAGAGATGTTTACATGCTAAGATTTATTTAAGAACAGAAGCCATGCGACAACGCAGAGCGATCGTTCCGAAGCCAAAATTCGCCGAATAGAGTTATGGAACAAATTCATTGATTTACGATATCCACATCCTTTGGCAATGTACAAAAAGGTTCTACAAAAATCAATGGGCAAGAGACTGGGAAGCATTACGCTAAGGTTCAAAGTTTTGGGGAAAGGCTTAACATTTATTTTTCTTAATATCTTATTCCGGATAATAAAATATTGAATTCGAGGAAAATTGAACAGATCAGCATCCTCCACACTGGAAATCTGTTGCCAGAATAGGAAACAAATTTGCGAAAGTTTTCGGGAATAAATGTTTAAGGGATTTCAGTTTCACACCGCGGTAAAATTGTGAAGTTTCTTAGTTTTTAGGTATTAAATTCATACTAAGCTATGTAACACAGCACATGCAAAAAACTGATTTAAAAGAGATGCGTTAAGTAATTTTCACCGTAGTAAACTGCGAATACGTAAAGCTAAGTTCCCTCAGTCTTTATGAAAACCTTTCTTTGAAGTAAGAACCGAAAGTCCCCGTCACGTGCATTCATTTTAAACTAAATCCAAGCTATTCTTCCTGCGTAGATACAGTAGCGAACGGCAGAGATTGTAACTTGCAGTTTGTAATCTTATCGCTTAAAGTACGCCACAACTAGCCCAGCAGTATTAAACTTGCTGACAGGAGATTGATTTAGTGTGTTAAGTAGTCAGACTAAGTCACTATAACCTATACAAACATAGACCAAAGTCATTGTACGATCCAATTTCATGTAAAAACCATCCTCAAGTACTATACTGAACTATATTGATTTACACGAGGTTAAAAGCTATATACAATAGATTAAAAACACAAGATCTTTTTTCGCAGTAGCAGCTACCGCATCATCGGGTGACACATAGCATATGGAACCAGAGTTCTTAAATTGTTTTAATATGATGGTATTGAAGAAACTATAAAGCGCCGCCAGACTGTACGGTAATGACATACATCTCTGAAATACATTCGTAACGACCTCTGCAAAAATAAACTCAGAATAGTAATTATAAAGGTAATGGTACTCCATTTAACAAGTTCTTCCAATTCCGAGGAGTATGGTACGGCTATCATTGCAACATTTATCACCGAACTGGTGAATAAACTTTCTTTCCATATACAATAAAGAAACGTTGTCCTTTGGGCCGTAAGTCAACAGATGCGAAGCATTTCAGTCTGGAATCTAAGTACCAGCACTGACCAGGCGTGAGAGAAGTATCAGTAGATTTACGCCTGACATTATACTGATGTTCAGCCAACCTGATACCAAAATTTTTAAAAGTCGAACCTATGTATCTTTTATTAGGAACAACCGACCTAAGTGGAACACAAACCCCATGTCTGCAAAGTTTGTGAAGAGGGTCCCCGATCTTTACGAATAAAAGAATAACGACTAATCTTTAGACCGAAGGCCAAATGGCAACCTCTGCACAGACTAACCAGAGAAGACACTGGGTAAGTAATCCAACGAACCCACAAATCTGATTTCACGGGACGGGAGTGCAAGAGTAGTAAATCTCAACCTCGAGACATGAGCAATGATACGGGAGATACAACTCTGGGTGTACCCATGGTTAAGAGCAATGTCCCCAATAACACTGAATTCCCGTTTGCGTAAACGAGAAGTGGAAGAGTGTGCACGCGCGACGAACAAAATAATAGTGCCGAAAGTTTATAACGGTAGGGATGAGCCGAATTAGCAGGGATAATACAAGAAATAGAAGGCTTACGGTAAACAGAAGTAGTTAAACGATGAGATACTGGGTCACGCTGTAACAAAATATCCAGAAATGGGAGGGAGCAAGAATTCTCAACCTCAACTGTAAAATTGATAGATGAAAACAGCTGACATAAGTTCGGAAAAAGCCATAAGTTCGAGAGAATAAGTCCAAAAAATAAGAATATCATCAATGTTTCTTAAATATAATGCGGGACGCAAAACATTGACTAAACATACGCTCTTCCAAAGATTGCAAGGCGATTTCTGCCAAAACTCCAGACAGGGGCGAACCCATAGGCATACCCAGTAATTGTTGGTAAATAACGCCATTGAATGTGAAATAAGAACGTTGGTGAATAAATTTCAAAACTTTTACAACAGCTAAGGCTTCCACGGGTTGGTATAATCCAAACTAAAGGAGCCTGGAGTCAATATCGATAACATCGGGAATAGGAACACTGGGGAACAAAGTTACGTCAAGATGTGCTATAATAAAACCATTACCTCCAGAGTTAAAAGCACGAATTTTAGCCAAGGCCTGCTTTGAACTTCTAATAGAAAATTGTGAGTCTGAAATCAACAGAGCCAAAACATTTGCCATAGCCCTTTCTAGAGTACGACAAGGGTTAGAATAACTGGATACTAAAAGGTCCAATAGGATGTCCTGGCTTATGCAGGTTAACCCTACCAAACAAATCCAGCACATGGGGGCCAAGGAGTGGGTGCATAGAACGAACAATGGAAATTTCCAAGGCAGAGTTGTTTTTTCTAACTTGCCCAATGCCGCCACTGTAGCTGCACAGGGGTCAACCCATTTAAATTTCTGCGTACTTTTGAAATACCCAAGTTGTTTTACAGAAAGTAGGTATTTTCAAAGAGTTAAGCAACTGCTCTCAGTTTCTCAACCTGAAATAGATTCCTTACTTCAGAGCCTAGGGGTCGAATCCCGAGTAACTCTTAGGGGTTTGTCCTCACCACCACTGGTTCTTTCTTTGGTCCTACAAATTAGGAAGCAGTTACCCGCATCGTCAGATGCGCTAGGAGGTACTATAACACCTACAAATTTATTTCACAAGGAAGTCTGCACTTCTTCCCCTAGGGAAGAGAAAATGGGCTACAATGAAGGAAACCAGCCTCCACGAGGACATCACCGGAATAACCTAAATTCAGCCCCTCTAGTTTCTTAGAATCTCAGCACTTTGAAGATCATACAAATTGGTAGTTTTTTCCAATGTTGAAAGCTACCACAGTAACTTTACTGTCTATTGCTTTAGTTTCTTCCAGCCAACGCATATCAGGAAAAAGCTAATCCACTATTATCAAATAGAATTTTTCTGAGATTGGTTGGGATAGCAATGGTCTTAAGTCACTCAATTCAGCACCAAGAAAAGCTGGAATGAGTAGGCAGAATAAATTAACCTAATTTTCGCTGTAACTAATCTAAAACTGCAGTTTTTCACGCGTAAACATAGCTTTTAATAAAAAGAGCATACATGAGAAAAACTAATTCCTTGTAATTAGTTTCCTCAGAGCCGTAGTTTACGGGGGGGGGGAAGGGGCGGTTACTCTCAAAATAGAGATACCAGGGCAAAATTCACGATTTGAGGGATATAAAACTAAGAACTCGAAACGCACGAATGGATATACTGAAAAGTTTAGCTCAGAAAGTTTTCTATACTGCAGTATTCCGTGAGGCTAACCAGGGCACAGAGTAACAGTAAGAAAAATTCACAATAGTGGCATACACAATACGCAGATATTACTAACCTGCTAGACCTTCGCGAATACAGAATGAAGAGCGAATTAGTCATCTGTACTTTGTCACTCAGAAAGCCCACCCTTAGAGTTTAACCTTGATCGGAATTTTTCAAGCCCTACCCGAAAGCATCTTCCTATTGTTGGGTTGATTATCTAGTACTCATTCGTTCATTTCTGAAGAGTTGTGTTATCTGCATTCACATAATTCACGTTTTTAGTAAAATTGTGACATATCTAGTTTAACCTTAGTTCATTTATGTAGAATTTACTACTGAAATGCACATTACTTCCCCGGACGCTTTGTAACGCTGCAGTTAGTCAAATTCAAACATAACTGCGTCGAATGTGAACTGTGCAGGGAGAGCAGGAGCAGATACAATAAATGGTGTTCACACTATCGTCTGATGACTTGCGCATCGATTGTTAACTAGAAGCTACGTAAACATTGCGATATGTACCATTGTAGCTACACATCAGTGAATTTCGTAGAACAAACAGTTTTGATTCTAACGTTCTTGACGATAAAATCTCAGAACCACAGAAGTCTTGTTTCGGGTCGTCGTTAACACACCGAAAGTTCATATTAACAATTATATATCCACTAATAGATTAAATACTATTACGTACCTCTAATCCTTAGTTTATATGATGCACATTGTTGGTGTGGCATTTCTTTGTGGATTCGTTGACTATTCTGAACACATGTCGCGATATTCCAATGATAATTCCTTGGGAGATTAAACTTTTGGTTTTATTTTTTTTCATATACACTATTTCACACGTTATTGCACTCTGGTTCCAGCTCTTTAAATGTTAAAATCACTGTATACATGTTGATAAGATATCCTATTCCATCGATGTTCACTGTACTTATTTGCACCAGTAGTTTAATTTGAAGTTTAAAAATTCATTAAAAAATCACATTCCATCGGTATTTACTGTACCACTTAAATTTGAAGTTAATATTTCACTGTTAAAATCCAATAAAAATAGTTTAAAATTACGGCATGCTTGAGATTTCCATTCCACCAAACTAGTTGAAGCTTTTCGACCTATGTGAGGTCATCCTCATAACACTTGTCCTAACCACGATGTTGCAGACAGACCATGTGCACTAGATTCCGTACGGGGGTCTACGTGTGCAAAAGGGGGCTAAAGGATCACTTGCTCCTCCGTGCATTCTCGAGTTACGTTATACTGTGCTGCCAGTATATTTCATTCTCTGTTTAATTCTATGTTTCCTTCATTCTTTTGTCCCTCCCTTCCTTTTCCATTGCTGTTCTTTATATTCTTTCTCTTTTCATTACGGCCTTCCAAGGTTCTGCTACAATTGGTTCATTATAATTATTACAGGCTGTTTATTTTTTTCTATGGCGAGAACTGAGTACCTCAACCGCCCATTCATTCTTATATCCACTTTTTATTTGAAAATCTTCAAATTTTGGTTTCGCATTTTCTTCAATACAGTACTGCACCATTGCAGTAACATTTTCTGTGCATCATATAAACTAAGGATTAGAGGTATGTAATGTAATATTTAATCTATTAGTGGATATATAATTTACTCTAACGTTCTTATTCATGCGAACTCTGGCCGTTCTGTATGTTAGATCTAATATATATTTGTTCAATAAGTAATTTGGTAAAGACAAAGTAGATTTCAAACTGTAGATTTCAAAGATGGTAGAGGTTCTACGTAGAGTTCGTACATTGTATCATCTTAACTTCTATTTAAGCAAAAAGTTCTTTATACTTACGGTGTCCGTGAATTCCAAGAACTTAGAAAGATAATACCACCAAGCAAGGTCAGCCATCTGCAAGAAGAAATTCCTTTAGTAAAAGCCGAAACTCCAAAATAATTCTCTAAAAACTCGAAACAATGAGAAATTGTGCAAGCCACTTAAAAGCTATCTACAAATTGTATACTTTAGCAATGAAAACATTAAAATATTTCTTGCACACTGATCATAGAAGTTTTAAATTATTTCTACGAAGCGTCAAGACAAAACTTAAGGGTCATGTTAAGCAATGCAATTGGTATTTGAGAAGTTTAGTTCAGATTTAGTGACAAATTAGCATTTTGTTTATGCATTGAAGTAACTTTATATTCGCTTTTAGGTAAACGTGATTTTGCTCCCTATAATTATAATTCAAAAAATTTCCACCGTATTTCCTCACTGAAGAAAGATTCCGTATATCAAAATTGGCCCACTGATAAACGCATTATAATTTTTTTTGGATTGAAGCTTTAACGACCACAGTGAGAAACTCAATGGGCTATAAGCAGTCGCCCGTCCCTAACTTAGGGCCACTGGTTCCAGGGAAGTAACTTAGATAGCACTGTACAGTTTTTGCGAAAAAACTTTCCTGAAGTACTAGTATTAAAAAACAATAACTTCGATATAGTGTTAAGACTGACGCCATCTGTAAGCGTATGTATAACTACATCGAAGCAAAGTTATTTTTAATTTAGTTCAAGAAAGTTATTTTGCAAAAACATTGTAAAATCTAAGTTAGGATGTGTTTATTAGTGTGGCTAATTTTGATGGTAAAGGAAAGCTTTCTCAGTTAAGAGAGTAGAGATGTTTCTTACATTGGAAATAGGGAGCAAAATCATTAGACCATCTTGAGTAAACTAAGAAAATATTCAACCCGAGTTATGCAACAGCTTAAGTTCCCTGACTAGTCAACTGTGGTTGGGGGGAAACTTGCTGCAAAGTAGGTTTTACGAAAACAGTATGCATATGTTAAGTGTTTATGTTATCAAAGTTCTAACCGTGCATGGAAACAGAACGCACTCTCCGAAAGGAAGAACTGAAAATGGAACGTCGGAAATAAAGAGTAAAGTGTGTTTTGATCAGATCACGGTTTAGTCATGTTAGTGGGATCTGACACACCGTTACGAGTCTATTCCCACTAGTTATATACTTTGAAGCTACCGGAGAGCCATAGATGAATAAGACAATGCGCGACAAGATTTGCCAAACTTCTTAGAACTTTGAATTTCAGCTGTAAGTCACTGTATTTAGGGAAGGACTTTCAAATTTTAGATGTAAGAGTTTGTGTAGACGCGAGTGTCGCGCCGATGTGCGAAGTGGATTGGGTAACCACGTTATTTTTACAGTATTTGCAAACTACAGTAGGAAGCTTTCTAACTGTGGTGTGACTACTTATCTAATTTTTGGTCCTTAATTAGATCTATCAAGGCCTCATCCACTTCCGTTAGCAAAACAAAAGTGAATTTTACTTTGTAAAAACATTTTCATTAAGTGAAAATACGTTTTAATAGATTAGATATTCAATTAATCCATTTTGCAGTCGCAAAGTCAATCTTTGAAATCTAATTTATCTGCCTCTTGAACTGTGGCAATTCGTGGAAGATTGCCGTTCCCGACATATTTTCAATAGAGTAGAATCTTCTTATCAGTGTAAAAGCGTATAACATTTTTACACTTATAATTTCTGCTTTGAAGGAGTAAAACGTTAATGATTCTGTTTGGTAGCCAAATAAACTTAAATTTAAGATTTAAATCACATCGCAAAAATCAAATCCTATGGAAATTTAACTTATTTAGATAGTAGTCTATAAAATATCTATTCTAGATTAACTGAAATCCTCATTACCAACAATTACACCACTGTTTCAACGTGCAGCACATGAAGACAGCTTTTTTCTGCGGACGCTGGGTGTATCCAGTTGAAAGTGAGATGAGGATACATTTAGGGGACTACTACGTCGCCACAATATTAAGTTTCAGATATTTATCAATTTTCAAATAGTGCATGCGAATCGTAAAGGGGCAAAATAAATTTTTCCATGCAAATAAAAAGTAAATATCTTCTCTGATGGAATCAAGGTTCAACTTTGGCTGCACCAAGAAGGAACAACGCTATCAAACCTCTCGTTTGTAAAATGCAGGGTTACAAATAAAATAATCTTGTATGTTCGGTAATCTAAAACTCGGATTTTAATAAAACTGCAAAACGCGTATAAATGAATTGCACATAACCGAATTTAAGAAAAATAATTTGAACTAGTCTTTAAAATATCTGGACTAAATTTCGTATAGATGAAAACTAACAAGTGATAACGTATAACTGTGATTCTAACTTCAGTTTCAGCTTGCTGAATGATCGCTCAGAAGTTAGATATAAGTGTGAGAAGTTCGGGTAACATGGTAGGTTATTAAAAACCTTACTAATAATCAGAGTCCTTTTACTGTTTCTAGATACCTAATTTCTTTTATTTTGTAACTATTTGCAAAAGTTGCAGAAATGTTTAACTTAGAACTTAATCTTTTGTTTTTCCAAATTGTCTACATTCAGAGTTTGCTTCCTGTAAGCAAGTTCTGAGGTTAGGATGGTGAAGTTACCGTTTGCGTACCGGTAATTCTAATTGGTGCTATAAATGTCAAATTCCGTACAACACATTTACCCTGAACGAGTCTTCAGCTTTTTAATCCGATTTTGAGAATCGGATCAACGTTCCCTGCACTGCTCGCACCACAGCAGATAAGTTAACTGAGAAGGGGTCTTTTCTAGCTTGCAGTTTAGTTATTTCCACTCACGTCTCATCTTTGTCGGTTAAGTTCAGTTAAAATTGTGTATCCTCTTTTGGCCCTCCCCCAAACGACCCTGGCTGTTAAGCATTGCTTGATCGTAGTAGGTACCCCAATGGAGACAAAGCGAAAGCTTTTCCTGAATAAAGTTTGAATGAAGGTTTAATAGCTTTTGGAGCTTTAAGTTCCGAAAACAGCCCGTTTTGCCATGAAGGCCGGAACGTACTCCGTTGGGAAGATGTTTCACGCCTTCTGGTACACTGTACAGCACTCTTGCTAATCTGGTCCTTAATAATCCGGCCTCAAGATTCGACCATGACGTAAGAGACTTACGCCTCCTTGAAGTCAGGAGCGTGAATTACTTTTAGACCATTTTTTGCTTCCCAGGCGGCATTCAAGTCTCTGCTGTATTGTATGTTTCTTTTACTGTGTATAGCACTTTACGGATGTAAAAAGATCATTGTTGTAAATGAGACAGTACATACTGAGTGTCCTCTTACCATTATTAGCAACATTAAATTTATTAAACAAAATTTTTATGCACTCAAATAATCTGGCACTCTCGCTAATCTGTCACCCCTCTGTGCAAGGAATGGCCGGATTAGCAAGAGTAGTAGTGTATTTCATACTTCTTAACTTTCAATACGCTGTTCATGGCAATCAGAATACCTGTACGCTGACAAGTGGGGACTGAAGTAACCCCCGTACGTTGGCTCAACACTTGAAAGAGCATCCAATGGCTGGTTTATTTAATAGTCTGACTCTCCCATCACCAAGGGCTGTAGAACGTTCTTTAGACGTAGCTTCGCAAGTTCCGTACTTGCGAAATAATTTCGGCACAGATCCCTCACTATCAGCAGAGTGAGGTCTCTATAGATCACCTCTCCATAAACGAGGGTGAAATGCTTCTACAGGCTCACTTTTAACGCCTATCCTTCAGAGCTCACTTAGGGTTTGTTTAAACCGCAGGCATAAATTTAAAGGCCGAAACTCAGCTTCCAGTAGCCGAACCTCTGATGCAAGAACACAAGGTCAATTATTCTGAACACTGAAGAAATAACGTCCACCGAAGACAATATAGCGTCACTGTTTCACCACCAAGTACATATATACCTTCCAGTATTAAGAGACTGGTCATATACACTTAAACATTCGACCTGGTGAGTCCGGGAGAGACTAGGAACCAAGTCCTACTTCTTTAACTCCCCTTTCGTGTTTTATGGGTAGTGAAACATTGCTTTTGATACAATACCTTTTAAATTTTCACTGCAGTACCCTAGATAGATTTCGCATGCATTTAGTATAGTCGAAACAACTGACTAAACAGTCCGGATTTAAGATTTTTTTGCTTCCTTTTTATTGGTATTAAAAAGCGAAAATACTTACTGCTGCTGCATCTGGATTATCTGAGTAGTCCACTGGTTGGCACTTCCAGTTATACTTCTGGAACCAACCTATATTTCCGAGCTGAAATTAAAGAAATTTGGTAAGATTAAACACAAGTAGTTGTGAATCACTTCAAGTAAAAGTTACATTGCAATTAAGCTACTTGGGAAGTTTTAAAAAACCCGAGTTAAAAACCTATCTGTTCTCGCAAATATTAACACTGCATTACCTTGAAGTAATGTAAAAACGTTTTGCTGAGTTAGCTCGCATATGTTAGAATTTCAGTCTATTAAACTCCTATTTGAAGATATGTCAAGAGTTTCATATTACACTGCTCTTCCATTAATATCTAGAAACATTGTTGATAGTGAATTAGATTCTACGCAAGAGCAAGTCTGAGCCAACTACAAATATGCCCCGTAGGGGGCTACGATGAGACATTGTATGAATGAAAGACTTCGATTGTAAGAGTTATTTCCAGCGTGGATTGATAATAGGGTGCGACAATAAACAATTATTCCGTACCTGACATTTCAGCGACATTGAAGATTTTATGTCGGCGGTTGACTTAAATTCTCATAAGGGATTTGGGGCTGAATTTGCCAAGAAATGTCCCTGTGAACCTCAGAAGCAAAATTTGACAAAAGCTATGGAGAAAACTTCGTTCAGAATGCAAATAAGCGTATATCGTGCAAACTATTGGGAATGTTAGTGACACCCTTACAGTGCACTACCAGACATTGGCTAGCGCGGTCGAGCAGCCAGCTATAAGACTGATTTGTTAGACTAATGCCACACTCCGAAGTGTGGTGTGAAGGAAGTCTATCTTTGGCTGAACAGATTGAAAACCTAATTTGGACTGACTATTCACTGTACAATTGACCAGATAGTTCTTGCGGATACCGGGAGAAATATACCTCCCGAACTGTATAGTACCGACAGTCAAGTTTGCTGGACACATTAATTTTATGGATCAGTTTTTGTGGTTCGGCTTGAGTCCCATTAGTCGCTTTGGACTAAGTGATAAACTAAGCTCTCCATAGATGTTCTAGATAATAGTGCACTACCTACGTTTTGCAAGTACTTAGGGGAAGTACCATACCTCTATCAGCTAGACAACACATCCAATAAAATAAAGATGTAATAACGTGAGCAGTAAAAAACTCGCGTCGAAAATATGTGCTGGTTAGACTAGAGTTCATCTGAATCCTAGACAGAATCAGATTAATGGAACCCTCTAGTGCGTGAAATTCCAAGTCACCCAGCACAGCTGACCTGGCCGCTGCTTTAAAGGCCGAATGGTGGAGCATATAGGTGAGCATTTATAAAAAAGACAACTGAGTTTTCAGAGACTAGGCAGTCAAAGGAGTAGACACAATATTGAATTTCCTGTTCATCAAGCTAGACATGCAGGTCTGCTTATATTGATGGTAAGGTATACTATACTGTCCTAAGCTTTACAGTCTTTCTACCACCGCTACTTAAATGTCATAATCATTTGACAGATTAATAATAGTTAAGAATTTAATGGAACTATATTTGATCATGGAATACCAAATAAATCACAAGTCCGATAGGACTCGGGACTAGTTCCTGATCAACTGAAAGCTAACCATGAGTTACAATACTGACACAGGTGAGCAACAGAGACATTTAAAACACAGCGTAGTATACTTGCTAAATGCATTGCGTAAACTACTGTACTTAGATCTCTAGACTGTTCAGCTGTTAAGTCTTTGAAAACTGGCGCGCCTTCAGATTTCAAAGCAGTGTCCTAGTCTGGCACTTTTCCGAAAGCTGTAAAACATTTTCACCACTGTTCATTGGTGGACTGTCAATGACTTGAGGCTCCACGGAAGAGTCAAGCCAGCATCGGTACGCGTGAGTTATCTATTAGAACGTCATTACAACCACGAATTACGTGCTGCTTCGTACCCTTTATTGGCTGCAGGCATGTCTTTATGCAACAGACACAGGAATTTTCTCCACTTAGTATATGTAGTCAAACTTACCTATTTCATGCCAACTAGGTGTAGGATCGAGCTGAGCCTGTACGACGATGGTTTTGATTAAAAGCCCTGTAAGCAAACCTGGACGAGTCGCGCAAGAAACTTGTTGGAACTGACTGGGCAACCCAGCTGCTGGAGATTGCTAGTGGGTGACGCAAGAACCGTAACCAAGGAACGTTGGATTCGGTTGAGCCTCGAGGAGACTGCTAACACAGATGCGCAATTAAGAACTGAATGAGTTTGAGGGAGTTATTTGTGCAGCTAAATGAATTACAAATATCCTCGTCGTTTATTTGTCAGAGTGAAATAGAAAGATTTGCCTTGCAACGAGATATTCAAAACAGTAAGTAAATGCTGTGAGCTGTACTGTATAACATCCTGACCTTCAGTCAAGTGGCAACTTAAGGCAGAGCAAAATTAGAAAAATTAGTAACACGATACGTATTCTTCCAGCAGTATTCAACCATCTGCTAAATTAAATATTAACAGCATTTGATCTTATCAATACTGTTTAGCTACACCTAGTTGCAAGAAATCGCAGATGTGGAATAGATTACGGGAGGACACTTCAGCCAGCATGTACGACGTTTAGCTGCTTAGGAATTCAGCATTAGTAACAGCAGTTCGTTCAATTGCTATCAGCATACTATTGTCGTTGCGTAGAAGACAATGGGCACATAGTTACAGAGCCAACTTATCTGAGAGGGAAGCAGTGTTAGCAAATTTAAATACAGAATGTGCTCTGGCGAAGGCAATCAGCTGGAAGACTGACCCCCTATCAGCTGGAAGACTGACCACAGTATGTAGTCATTTTTTCAGAAGTAATAAACAGTTTTATTACTGACCCAAGTTAGAACAAAGTTTATTCAGCTACCGACAATCAGATATCGCAATCAAACTCTCCTCTACTTCAGCATAAAACAACTATTTTGTTCGTGCCTATTTTATCCAGAAGTAATTAGGGCCACGAATCTCCTAAAAACGAGGATTCCAGGGAAGAAATCAGTTTTCAGTTAATAAGCGCCAAATCACGTATCCAGTTGGAAGTTCTTCGAGCTGCCGCTTTCTTCAAATCCTTAGTAGCTATATCTTTTTCAAGATTCCACGAAATTATTCCTCACGCAGTCTAGGTGGGTAAAGAAACTTACTCCATGCCTTCTGTAGTTCACACTGGACTTCATGCTGGCAAACAGGACCACAGCTCTCTTCAGTGCGCACTGGACCTGTTTGCCATCAGTGTCCATAAAGACACGGGCTTATGAACAATGAGACTGGTATCCCAATTTGGACGATTTCCAGACCCCACACTTCTGGTGTAAAGAATTCTCCCTAGTTAGCTCTTTAACATGTTTTGTACTTCACAAGAGCTTCACGCTATACTCAAATTAGAATTTAGGTATAGGGGTGTTCTGCCTGTTTTGTCGGCCAGAAAATCTCTAGATGTCACTAGAGCTCTATTTTACTTCCTCTACTCTCGCAGCTTTACATAGCTTCCGCAAGGAAGAAACAGCAATTAGGAGAGTTCAAGAAGATATTCGCTGGCAAACTGAAATTTTCTTATGCAAGAAGGTAAGGTTAACGTCATTCCCATCCCTACTCAGTGTTGCACACATTGTATTACGAGCAAATATTTCAATTACGGTCTTCGATGAACTTTGGCATTGATCTGGGATTTCACACTAATCTCCACTAGAACTTATTTGCTTCAGCACACACTTCCACGACGCAAAAGGACCAGGGATACACAACCCTCCCTGACACCCCTTCAAATTTCCTCAGACCACTCCCATTAAAACATCAGTCTCCTCCATTTGAAGTTAACACACTAGCATAGCTAATTTGTGTCCTTTCTATTTTCATGAAGCACAGTTGTCAACAGCATTTGGCATGTTGATCAATTCCGCAGCATTATTTTGCATTGTTTCTACCATAATGCAGTAGTTGTTTAAAATCAGGTTGAGAGTCAGGAATTGTAACCATAAACACACATCTTAATCTTGCAGTTTTTGCAAGTGTACTTCTGAATCATTTCACCATACACAAGATTTATGAAAATATCAGCATCTGTTTTCGGAAATGCATGGCTATACATCCTTGTTCTAGAAGGCAATTAGACACAAAGGAAAGAAATACACCGACGAGCCATTATATTATGATCTACCTAATAAGCTTTAGGACCCCTTTTTTAGCCCGGAGAACAGCTGCCACGCACCGAGGCATAGATTCGATAAAATGGCGATATGTATCGTGGTGTATATGGTACCATGATGTAAACAGCAGGTCCTTCAGTTACATTTCGGTGGTGGTGATTCAGCGAGAACCCGCTTTTCCACGTCGAACCACAAATGGTCGATTGGGTTCATTTGTCAGGTGAATTTGGAGGCCAGGGCATTAACAGAAAGTCACGAACATGTTCCTCTAACCACTCCTTGACGATCCTGGCAGTGTGACATGGTGCATTATTTTGTTGGTAATTGAAATCACCAGCATTCACAATGAATAAACTTGGTCCGCAACGTTCAGATACCCGACAGCTGTCAGGGATTGTGTTATTGGGATAATGAGGCCTAAAGTGTCCCAAGAAAACAAACATCTCCCACAGCATACCACCGCCGGTTTGTTTCCGCTTAACAGTGCATCCAAGTGCCATAACCTCCGTTTGTAGTCTGCGTATCCGCACTCTGCCGTCGACGTGATGCACCAGGATTTGTCAGACCAGGCTACTTTCTTCCAATCGTCCGCTGTACAATCTCTATCTTTGGCCCATTACATGCGTTGGAGATTGAGCATGGGGGCCCAACTGGATCTCCGCATACGCAAGCCCAAGCTCGCACACATTGCCCTGATCACCACTGTTGCAGCTGGTGGTTATTTGTCACACTGTGGCCCTGCGGTCTCTGAACACCGTGCGACAGTTTCCGCTCCCTCTGGCATCAGTGAGCTGCGGACCAACACAGCTGGAAGACGGTTCGTCGTTTGGCCATCTGTGCCCCACGTTTTTGATACGTAATCAAAACAGCAGCACGTGAACAACCCACTTCCGAGATAGCAGTTCCATCACGACGCTTTCCTTATCAAACTCAGATAAATCGGCAGAATTTCCCCACTGACTCCAAACACTAACCGAAAGCCGGTCCTCGGGTTGTGTATATACTGCTCTATGAACTTTACCTGCGCCATCGTTCAGTTTCCAGGCGCGCTCATTTCTCCAAGCTGGGGGGTGGTTATAATGTAATCACTCATCGGTGTACAAACAGTTCATAGACAAAACAGCGATTAGGTTTTGGAAGATTCCACTGTTAACCATTCCATTTCTGGAAAAGTTTTTAATCCCAGGTTTAAAGCCAAAGTATTTTACTGTAAACATTTCCAGCCTTCAAAAGAATTTGTTTTTCTATCAAACACTCCTAAACCTTATCCAATCCTCAGATGGTCAAGAGCCCTGCAATAAGAAATTCCTAGATAAGAATCTGATCCAGTCTCCATTGGACCGAATCTGCGTCATCAGATGCTGCAGAAGCTCAGAACCAATGTCGTAGGAAGACCACAACTCGTGCCTTGTCCTAGAACTCTAGAAATTATCCAGAAGCCTGCGCCTGACCATTGCCACAAGGTGGACCACTCAGATTGAAACTAGTTACATAAATCCTCCGAGTCACGCAGACTTGTTTCAAACTCAAATTGCGCCTGAAATACAGCGAGTGAAATTTGGGCATGTAACAGGTATTGTTCAGAATACCAAATATTTCAGAAATGCCGTGATCATGTTATCCAGACATGTATTTGGCATGATAAAGTCTGATATCTAGTTTTAAACTGAAAACTACGTACACATAAAAGTGCATCCAGTAACTTGCGTCGTTCGTATAAGCAAAATTGCTAATGTGACCATCCCAAAGCTGAATCAAATCCGTGCCTTTGAACTAATTGCAGTAGAGATACGGTATAGCATATGTATGACTGCATATACCTTTGAAAGAACTTAGGAGTCTTTAGAAATATGTAGTGCAAGAACGTAAGTTAACCCTTAAGTCACATGCACTTTATATGACTAATCTCAATACTGAGAGAGACTGAAGTCAGAGTTAGTGTCTATATTCGGACAACGAGAACTATGTCACGAAACACTACGTCGAAAAGGTATATATTGAATCGAGGGGGTCACCATTCCTTTACACAAGTGAGGAACAGCAGTCTCGACAATATTGCAAAGTCTTTAAAGTCTATAGAAGGTAAACTAATCAGCATCGCTTCACAATCGGCAAGTCCGTGTAACAATGCTTTAATACTTTAAGCGTTAGACTGCGACAAGCTTCACTATAACAAGTTAGTCTATTCTCAATTTCCATTGCCTCAAACAGAAATGTGGTGCCACAGAAAATTAAATACCTTAAAATTAAACTGCGTTATGTGCTGAATCAAAACTTCTACAGAACCTTTCCATAGATTTACGCTCTTAGATCCCTAGCGGTTTATCATTTTTCCACATCCTTTAGTGCCCACTGGCCCAAATAAACTTTCGGCATACTTCCTTTTACAAGCCCAGTGCAGTAATTCTTGCTTTATATCTCAGTCAAGAAACAATTTGACATCTTACAAACCTGATCAAGACTTCGGCTATGGGCTTCGTAATGATTAATAGGTAACAAAATCACAGAAAACTCGAGGCACGAACTTAAGAATCTTCAGAGGCTTAATCGCATGGAAACACCACTTTAGGTGTGATTAAGCCTCTGAAGACTTAAGTTAGGCTCCGGTAATTCAAGCTTTCGGTACACCGAAGTGCTAAGATAATTCTTCAATCTGCGGATTTAAAAAAGACCGGGCCCCGTTAATTTTAAGAATCAATTTTCTAAAGCTTTCACCAAGTTTTTAGAAATCAATATAACTTCAAAGAGCTTCTGTCGAAGAGCAGGCTTATTTCGCCTACGAAGGAAAATGTTCCACATTTAATTTTATAGCATCTTATCCGTGTACTAATAGACTGCTGTGCCCGCAGTCTTACCGAAATGTTAGCTGGTGTAACAAGTTTATTACAACGCTGTTTCAAACTGATAGATACCTCTGCAAACTCCACGCTTCCCACGTGCACCTCGCACGCACAGTTTGCAGCTGACGTTAAGTGGTGGCTCCTTCGTATTTACCGTAAAGTTTCTGCAGCAATCTGTACAGAAAATTTAAAGGTACATAAAATCCAGGTCAACTTTTAACAACCTTCTTAACTCCTTGGATAAAATAAAGTGCTTAAAAAGCAGCAGAGAGACTTTTCTTACTGGCGCATCTTTTGTATAAGCTTCTGAGCGCAAGTTTAACTGTCCGTGGGTCTCTAAGTGCACCATTCACACAAGATATGTTTCAGTTCGTTTTATTGCTTCGGCTTCCACGTCTGATGCTTAACTTTTGAATACAGACTATTTTCTCACCTAATACACAGGCACTAGGGAACTCCAGGAGGAAAATAGTTTGTCACAATTCAGTCTAGACAGAATACACGAAACAGCAAACACTGAGCTATCCCGTGAGCAAACTACTGGGGTGCTGTAGCATCCCGCTGTGTATTTTGGGGTTAAGTACTCACCCCCAGAAATGGTACACACATGACCAAGTTCTGAGTAATACTCAACTTCTCCATGCTAATTTGAAGATTCACTTGATATAAAAGTGTTACATTATGTGAAGTTAAGAAATCACGATCCTATAAAGCCAGGTATTTTTTTTGAAACCTAAGGCTAGGAAAACTACTCACCATCACGAATATATAAGTGCTGATGATGACCATTGCAAAGTTGTATGTTATCATTAGCCACCTGATATTAAGTGGTAGCTTGTTCTTCATGATGTATGGGCCAATTCGCTTGACAAACAGCACATAAGACAGACATATGGTGATTGTTGGAAGTGGGCCACCCATGAAAGGCCAGTTTTGCACTCTGGAATCTGAAAGAAAAATTCAGACTAAAATTTACTTTCTTAAAAAAGGCAACTATGTTCATATGGTATTTTAAAATATGATCGTAACAAGACACATCTTAGAGCAAATTTTTGAAGAAAGGATGAGATAATTAAAATCTATCACTTACTGGAATTGAACTTACACTTTAGTTTAGAGGCAGGTCATGTAAGAGGTATTTAAAATAACTGCGATAATCCTTTAGAGAAGTGTTTTATTTGGCGTTTAAATACCACGTGAGCAACAGTTAGCACTCGCCAGTCCCAAATTTAGGGTCACAGGCTTCAGGGAAAGGACCAAGCCAGTGCCGTTAAACATCCATGCCTCACAGGGATTCGATCCCAGACCCATCTCTGACGAACGGTCAGAATCCAGCGCTAAGACCACTGCGCCACCAGGGCAGTACATTTACTTTGAAAGAGTAAGACTTTCAAAAGAGCTTTGAATATTTTTTCGATAGTCATCATTGGAAATTTTTCTGACTAAGTTTTTGAAACTAAACCCCATCGGGTAAAAAGTTTCTCAGAAGTGTTTGTTCTGAAATTAAAGCACAAAAGCTCGTTGAGGTGGGTATGTGTTTTGAGCTCCGCAAATATTAAGACAGTTCCACAAATGTTAAGATTTCTAGGTTTTAAGTTAGGGAACACCCAAGAAGAAAACCGCCTTCCAAATATAAATTCCTTCATCCCGAAAATTCACGTTAATTCTAGAAGTTCGTTCACAGAGATGCAGCTAGAAACTATAGATCAAGAATTTAAGTTCAGGAACTGTGTTTTCATTTAACTTTTGGCACAACGTCTGAATGTTGGAAACAAAAGTGGATCGATCACTCGAGTGGCCCAATTGCTCGTATTCTTTTTGTCTGGATCCCCCCGCCCTAATGAATTTATGCTTAATTTTATTTGAGCTTTGTGTGAAAAGATTTCTTTAAAACATGATTTTTAATTTTTAGGGCAGTCGCTGCGAAATCACAGCACAATTCTCGGTACTTAGATATTTGTAATGTGCAGCTGGACCAAGCAAGTTATAAATTAAGTCAAAGCTAACTACAGTTCGATATAGCCAGTTTAACTTTGTGCCCAGGGTCGTTTGGAAGGTCCAACCCTCTTTTCGAAATCTTTCAGACATTAGCACCCATTGCCAGTCATCCCCAGAAATCCTCCAGCAGATTCCAAAATCCCCGTCCAACTCGCTTATCTTAAAAGGAATTATTTACCACTACTGGCAAAAAGGATCAAAATAATGGGGAGACAAAGTATTATACTTGAGTTACCAATACAGTTGCTTAATAGGTGATCTATCAAATACAAAAGTTGCTATGTAGCACGTGCACACTAACTTTCAGGATTTTCATGGTGATTTGTGTAGTTCATAATTCAGTGTTCTTTCAAGACTCGCGATTTCGTCAAAACCAAAAGGTTTTTGAAACTAAAATACCTGGTACAACCAGTTTTTATACTACGTTCAATCAGGAACGGATTTTAAATTATTTCGCCGTTAAAACGTTTCTCACGACTGAATTAGTTTTATAACACAATGCATATTTCAATAGTTTTATTTCATTCAGGATCTAGCAATTCTTTCCCCCATGAGGGAACTAATGTTGAAGTTAATGTTTGACACTGACCAGAAAAATGTCTCCGGCTTTGTTTTGTCGTCCCAATCCGCCTCTGGCTGCAAAATACTTTGTCATACAAAAGCAAGAGTATGTTTGGGTCTTGGTTTATGCTAGCAGTAAACCTGGTTTACCAGGGTTTTTTTTGTATTTAGCGACCCCTTGAGCAATAGTGGCTCAAAAGAAATAGAGCCTCTAATTCAGGTCTGATTCCCAGGAAGAAACTTAACCAGCACCATAAGTCATAACATTTACAGTTTAACCCTGAATAGAATCCGGGCTAAGATTAGCCACACGCTACGAAGTCATTTTACATATGCTGATCTACATAGTAAAGACATTTTTTCTTTTAGAAGTCATTAACGTACGATGAATCAGGTGAAAAAAAGACTCAAAAAGTTAACAATAAACCCAAAATGGGGATGCCAGATTGAAAATTCCGAGATCTACCCGACGTACACATCCCAATTTTCTAGTCACTTTTACTGTTCAATGTTTACAGTATCGTCGAGTTTAGTTTTCTGAATCGTGAGCCTCATTTTTCCGACTAGTCCTTACTCTGAAACCCCGTAAAACGGAAGAAATAAATGGTAGAGAAACACTGCAATTCTTTCACTTACAAAACATAGTTCCTAGACTTGCTGAAAACCTACTCCATACTATTAATCTAATTGTTTTTTCTCTTGATCTTTTGCCATTACAGAAAGGTCTTTCCGGACCAGAATTAATGAGCTGATTTCTAAAGAAAACTTTACGAAAAACCACTGCAACTTTCTGCAAGCTGTATTGTCAAGATCTGTAATTCTAAGAATGTTTCAGAACGCTAGCAAAATTTAAAGTTGCTTAACCCACGCACGCATTCCACTGTCCCAGTTATTGGGTACTGCAAAGCAGCTTTAAGACATTAAGCAATAAGAGTACTTACTAAACGCACCGCGGAGTTTCACCTAAGGTGGCACAACGCTGGAGACTTTAAAACCAATGGCCCGAAACAAGAGTTCATGTGCTCCAACTTTTGCCACCAATAGAAAAAGCTAACTTTTTAGACTTTCATTCCCACTGGAACAGGCTTTTTAGTGAAGGTGGTCTTTATTTGCTGTAAAAGTTTACTTTTTCCAGTTAATTCAGTTTCTGCGTTAAATCGGAGGGCATGAGTTTTAGTTAGCTGCAGGTTATTATTTCATTAAGTTTGACAGAAGGCTGTTAAGATGAGGATGCTACATTAACAGGCAAATAATTACCTCAAGTCTCGTTATTTGAAAGCTTTGCCTTAAACAGAAGTCAAAGAATCTTCCTGTTACAACTACTTTCGAAGGTCAAAGTTATCTATACGTCGCAATAATCAATCCATATTTCAGCCATGTGCATGTATTCAGGTTGCTTCTAATCGTACACAATGATTTAACGCTATCCTTTACAATTTTAAATATCTTTTAGCATTTAAGTTTTGCGCCGTATTGCTTTCCAAATATGTAAAGTGTTCCACATTTTCTGATTTAAGTTCCATCTTGCTTTTTTTTCCATTGAATTTACCTCACCATAGTTTCGATTTCAGTCAAATTATATAGCTTTGCTTCATTTAGTTTTTTGCCGGCGGATCCATCTGCGCACATTAGTTCAGCATTTCTTACGGTATAGCATAACACACCGTGCATGACATTGTAATTTCGCAAGATCAATGCGCGATGGGTGCCCAAGAACTTGACAGACTACCAGAAGGGACAGAATGATGTCATCCTTGAACCACTTGATGCGTTACGCAGGACTGACTTCTGGCAGGTGTAGTGACGCGCGATGAATCCTGAGTGTGCCACTACTCCCGAAACTAAGGCCAGTACGATGTAGAAACAGATTCCACCAAAAATAAAAAACAAGTTAGTAAAATCATGCAATGCATTTATTATAACACTTTCCAACATACCAGAAGTCATTACTCAAGTTATGAGGATAATGGCTGTGGAATAAATCTCGATCCTGTGTCCTGACCTTTGATCCCATTTAGACTATATTCAACAGAACCGGTTCAGTATACCTCCGAAATAACATGATAAAGTTCTGTTGCAATCTAAGCATTTTTACGTAAGTTATGATGCACAAGGGCTATGGAATAAATCCCACTCATGTGTCCTAACACCTTTGACAACATTTCCAATAGGATTCGTCCCCAGCCAGGTCCCTACAACATACTAACATTTCATCCAAATCGAAGCATTTTTACGTAAGTTATGACGCATAATGGCGATTGAAGTGATTCCGCTCCTATGTCTTGACCTTTGACCCCATTTCGTTCACTTTTATTAGGGTTCCTTCCCAGGTGTTCCCTACCACATACTAAAATTTCATCGAAAGATTTTTACGCGAGTTATCGTGCGAACGGACATGCGCACACAACGCGTGACGTAATGAGGCAGACTGGAATCGCGACCATCTGCTCGCAAAGTGTGACGTCATAAAACTTATAGGATACACAACGCGTGACGTAATGAGACATGGCGTGACCGCGCGCCAACATCAAAAACGCGAGTTTGTGACGTCATAAGATTTTTAAGCATGGGTAACATTAATGGAACTACGCCATGACACCAAAAACGTGATAATTTGGGGTGGTTATTTAACCCACTAAACAAATTTTCCTAAAGAGATCAAGCTAAATCTATCTCTAGTACCAGAAAACTGTAGGTTAACGACTTGGAGCAGTTTTTAAAATAAAATTTACATACAAGTGCTGCTTTAATAGTATGGGATAAGGGCGATGGAATAGATCCCGATCCTATGTCCTGACCTTTGATCCCATTTAGTCCATTTTCAGTAGGGTTCGTCCCCAGGTGGTCCCCTACGACATACAATTTAATCGAAATTTAACCATATTTAAGCAAGTTATGAAGCATAAGAGCAATGGAATGCATCCCGCTCCGTGTCCTGACCTTTGATCCCACTTCACCCATTTTGAGTAGGGTTCCTTCCCAGGTGGTCCCCTACCACATACTAAAAATGTCATCGAAATCGAACCATTTTACGCGAGTTATCGTGCAGACAGACAAGACTGACAAAGCTGGAGCTTATACGCTTCAACCTACGGTTGGAAAGCTCAAAAAGTAGCCTGATCTGCCCAAAAAGTCGCGACTATTCTGAGACATGCATGACGCTTTCCTGGTGGAGTTGCATCCAACTGGGACCACTGAATACTAAAACCTACGCTAACACATTGACAAAGTTGCGTCGTGCCCTTCGTGACCCCCCCCCCCCCCAATAGACGCTACAAACAGGCTGCTTCATGACGCTTACCCACATGTTGAATAATATGCTAGTGACAAAACTGCGCAATTTGTCAGGGAGGTGCTCTAACACCCACCGTGTAGTCCTGACTTAGATTTGGCCCCTTGAGATTACTGGGCGGCCAACTCTTCGATTCGGCTGAAGTCAAATCTTGTTTGCAGGTGGCTGTACGCCCAGAAAAAGGACTTTTGAATAAGGTATAATAAAACTGGTACCACGCTGGGATAAATGTCTCGAGCGTCTTAGTTCTTATGTTGAAAAAATAAGACTTTTCTATCTATAAAGCTTGCAAAAAAGTTACTTTTTCGATCCAATCGTACATCCTATTGGCAAGAAGTTTATCATACGAATTTAACAAGTACTTTTTCAAGAACAAACTGTGGCACAACCATTCACTTCCCAAAATAGTCTGACACTTCAGAGGCCCATCGCATGGGAAGAATTACACTACCGTCAGGAATTAATTCAAAGTCAGAAACATCTGGTTCCGTTAATTATTATCTGCTTTGTCATGCACGATAACAAAGTTACTCATTTAAGTTACGTTGAGTAGGGAAGTTAACATTAAACTACATATGCTACTACGAGCTAGCAGTAATCTTAACTGGATACTTTACGTTAATGTTGCAAACCTTAGCAGGGTCAGTTATTTAACTTAGTTTAAAAATTGCTTATGTCTTTAATAAATTTAGACAAGCACGTAACATTTCAAATGCATTAATATTCTTTAAGATTTAAGGACACTAGTATGACAAATAAGGTCCCCAAACTCAGAGTTAGCCGAATTGAGTTCTCCGAAAAGTACAGAACCTAGAAATCTGTTAAAGCAGACCGCTCTTTCAGAAGTTTCTGAATTTGTCTTCACAGAAAGCTTCAGTTCACTCGAGTTTAATAGATGAATCTTCACTGGCACACGTCAGTCATGAAATTTCAATTAAAGTTACCACTTTTTGTTTGCATCTGAAGTATTTATCACAAATGTAGACACAATGCGAGATTCTCAATGGCTGAGAATACATTGCCTCACTAGAGCTAGCCATTTTCCCTCAATGCAAGCACTAACGTCCTTTTGAGACTAGGACCTCACGTACGTGGTTAACACGTTACAATATTCACAGATTCTGCTGTCCGTAGTAACTTCCCAGCAAACACTTAAATCACTGACCGGCAAATGGATCACAGGTGCAGTAGGCAATTTTTCTATGGTTTAAAATCACTAATCTAAAACCCATTTAACATACAAAAGTTCAGCAGTCATTTAACATTTTCAATGAAACTTCTAAGCAAGAGATTAGTTTCTTCGTTACAATAGTGCACACGAGTACCAGTCTAAAGTATTTGCCCCATTTTCAGAAGAAAATTAGTGCATACTCTCGCAAGCTACGTTTTCTTAGTCAGGTACTTGTGTTTGCAGCTCAAAAAAACTTTCAAATGGATTAAAGTTCCAGTCTACAGCCTTCACTTCATGAAGTGCAACTTTGCCATAGCTAAATCCCCTAAACAAGATGGAGGTATGTTTCAGATCCTAGGAGCTGTGTCGGCCCATAATGGGGAACAACTAAGTTTCTCAGCGTAGTGCATATCACTTCCGTTGTGCCTAAACGCAATGGAGAGTTTCCATGCAGCATCTGGAGCACACCCACTCAAAAATTCGTTACAGAATTTGATTGGGTGTGCACCATGAACGGATTGGCCTACCGCGACCTTTCCCGGTGGAACACTCTAGAAATGGTCCACTGTTTGATATCCTTTGTCTGGATTGTTTGAAAACAAATTATCATTTCGGTATTTAGAAGAATCCTAATTTCATTTGAGATTTATATCATGTCTAAAATAGTTTTAAAAACGGAGTTTCATTTTATCTACACTTGTAGATGTAGAGCGTTTGCTCTAAATGAGCAAGCAAAATTCTCTGCTTCAGTGAAAATATTGTCGCGGGACCAAGCACGCCGATTCAACCGCCGTTAACTTACTAAATAAATTAAGCCAACAGCGATTAAGAGTAGGTCATTGGATTAGATATTTAACTACGGTTAAGCGTCAGCCAAAGGGACATTGATAGGACCAACCCCTCATCCGTAATCTTGAAGGCACTAGAAATAATTTTGATGGTCCATCATAACACCCTTATCCACGTAAAGACAGATCACAAAGCGATTCTTCGACAGATGTTCCGAAATCTGTCCTACTCATTTATCTTAAAAGAAACCACGACTTACCGGTATCTGTTCATGGATCAAAATTTTAGTTCACGAGTTAAAATACTGGCTAGACTTAAAAGAGTCTTCAAGGAGGTGGTATGAATACAGCTGTCGCAGTACACGATCAGCGACTAATATAATTATCTAAATCAATACCCTGTTTTGAGCATGGTTTGATACGCTATATACAATCATGAGTGGATTTTTAAAATTCTTTCACACTTAAATTGCTACTAAAATTTGTTCACAACTG
This sequence comes from Macrothele yani, assembly GCA_039090855.1. NCBI lineage: Eukaryota > Metazoa > Arthropoda > Arachnida > Araneae > Macrothelidae > Macrothele > Macrothele yani. The sequence continues at coordinate 140,130,903 of CM077013.1, read as the reverse complement.
AATTAGTTTCAATATACATACTTCAATTATATTTCATCCAGGAGTTAGATTTCTTTCATGAGGCTATGAGTTGTTTTCCTGTGGGTACGTGTTTCTGTAGTGGACCACATGATTAAAATTCTCTGCCTGATTTAGTCAACCCAATCCGCCTTGACCAAGAGTATCTGAGTAAAATGGTAATTTAATTTCACGCTATTCAGTGTTTTTTTTTTTGTTAACTTGGTACGAATAAAGAGTTTATCCTTAATCGTACACTTAGTGTGCAGAAGACTTACTACAGGGAGGAATACTTTAGCTAGCCGTCGGAAGTACTAAGGCTAAGCGCGTCGTTCTGGTAAAAAATTTCCTCCGGAGTCTGCCTTACATATCTGGCGAAAAAATTCGATCAGGCGCAGTTAAAACAGTCAAATTCATTTAAGCTTTAGAGCTTGTGAAGCATTTAAGGAGAGCAGGAAGGTCCTATCCAGCCCATATTACGTACACTTGTTTGCTAGGAAAGTACCTCAACATGGTAAAGCTACAGATACCAAATTTAGCCGGCCTTATTCGCCGCCACTAGTACAATTAGTAAAAACTGCTCCTCTGTTACAATCTAAGTGCAAAAAAATAGCATGTTGTATGAAATAAACGAACCTAACCTTGTACAGCAGCAATTCCGTTATCATGTCTTATGTTTCAAGGAACATATGAAACTGTCAAGTTTATCTTTAATAGTTCCAGTGATTTACCTTTATCGAAACAAAACTGCTTTTTCGGGAATGGGCTTTAAAAATTCACAATTTGACAGAGGACATCTTCAAAACAGCCTTGTGCAGTAGTTTGGTTATCGCCTCTTTTTTTCGAAAATTGGACAATGTTTGCCTTTCCTGCTCTTAAGTTATGAAGGATTTTCCGAGACAAAGCGGGCATGCAAAGTACGCAAAAAAAATTTGTTTATCGGCACGTCCGTAGGAGGCTGGACACAACTTCCTCACTTGCGAGATTTGAAAACAAGATCTATTTAGACGATAGAACGCTTCGTACTTTTTTTTTTGGTCTCTCCAGCACACAATCATTCTTCTAGGAGCTTTGAGTACCATGGTTATTCAGCTTTACTGCGCATCACTTTAAAACAAGACTACCTCGTACCTCTCAGTAAAAAGGTTGTACATTGCCTGCTTTGAATGTCTCGCTCTCTAGTGGTTGGACACGTGAATTTCCCTGATCGCCATTTCCAAAAAGGCAACAAAGATTTCAGTTTACACAATATTAGGAACATTTTTCTGTAAATAAAAAGTTTTGCCCCCTATAGGATGGAAATTCTTATTGCAAGTCAATTTAAAAAGATTACTAAATTTAGGTTTCGCATCAGGTACAGGTCAGAGTAGTGCACATTTACTTAGCAAAAATGCAGTGCATCAGATGCACTTGGATTGGGTTATAAGTGTATTTAGGGATTTTTTAGTGGAAACTCCAAAATTAAGGCTGATCATGAAAAACGGTGTGCATTTTCTTTATTTTTAAGGGCAAATGCTAATTTGAGATCCTCTCGTTAACAATTTATTGAAAAGGTTAGAATTTTTGTACATTTTATTCTATTCCCTATCATTTTGTCAATTAAGAGTGATTCTAGATAGCTACATTTCATTAAAACTTTCGAATAAAAATTAATCTTAAAATTCAGCGACATTTCTAGTAAGTTTACATTTTTGCGTGGAATATTCTAAATCAGTTACACAAAAATCTGCAGTAACTATCACAAGTCCCTGCAGAAGTTCAGGTGCTTGCCAGTTAGGATTCAACGACTGAATATTCTTGCAAGCACTTTCATAACTACGGCATACTGACTTAGCTTTATCTTTATAAGTAGGTAGCTTAACTGATTTTTAAATACCTAGAAAAAGAGCTATACGCTGAATTAAGAGCAATCTTAAACCTGGATTAATTTCCCCTGGGGTGCAGAAAAAAACCACGGTTTGAGAAATGTTTTCGATTTCTTTCTTGCACTTATGTGAAATATTAATAAAGAAGCGAAATAGGTTGAGCGATTTTCGTGGAAATATCGTATTACAGGTCAAGGTTTTAACAACCCTGACTTAAAAAACTGGAGGACATGAACTGCATGATTTTGACAACTGCGTAAGGAATCAAGGTTTGAAGACATTACGCCTTAAGGAGTTTTGGAGTGAGACTCCGTGACAATCAGACCTTACTACTGAAACGGCCTTACAGCTAAGCTTAGTTTCCGTGCAGAAGACGAGGGCATCGGGTATAACAGAAAGAACCCCGAGGCTGGACGGGTCTGGCTGCACCAGATCAAGGACTACTTTTAAATACATCGCTGATGACATTCCTCCAGTTATGCTAACTGACATTTCGCATTATGCAGATGTTTCGTAAACTACATTAGATATTATGCATTCTGGGCGAATTGTTACTACAGAGAAAGGGAACTAGTTTCTTACTCAAGATATCATTCCAGCGTGTAATGGCTGTTTAGCCTAAATCTATCGTCTGCTTCAATTCGCTGTATTTCTATAACAAATGCAGCGAATTGAAGCAGACGATAGATTGCTTCAATTTTAAGATTTTTATTGAATCGTTTTTAGACTGAAGGAACATTTAAGCCACATTCTTGCTCTATCAAAGTGAATGTAGAAAAACTGCAGAAAAATGTAAAAGTCAAATTAGGAGATTAAGAAATTGACAAAGCTGACGAGACTCCGACAAGTAGTCACAAGTTAGCACCCAAGACCACGGAACCTGTCATTTCTGCAGAATGAACATTCGACCAAAATAAGTTTGCATACAGAACACAACTTTCCTGTTTGTTTCCAGATAATCACAAAAAGTGCCTTAGCGCCGCTAAACCTCTTCTACATCACTGGTATAAAAAGAAAATGAGGCATTCATATAAGCTCTTCATTGAAATTTTTATCTTGTTAAAACTTTTCCTGCATATTTTAAGCACCATTAGAGGCCTTAACAGCGCACATTACACAATTAAGGTATTAGTTATTAAATATCTATTAGCTACGAAAAGTAGAGCGTGGGAGGGTCGTTACTCTGGGGTCTTTTCCCCGCTTTCCAACCGTAGGCTAAAGAAGCGTATATGCTCCAGCTTTTTCAGTCTGTCAGCAAGATAACTCGCGTAAAAATGGTTCGATTTCGATGAAATTTTAGTGTGGTACGGGAGGAGCCCTATTGAAAACGGACGAAATGGGGTCAAAGGTCACGGCATAGGAGCGGGATCCATTCCATCGCCCTTATCCCATACTACACTGCCGGACAATTGCTAAGGACGGATGACAATAGCAACGATAGCAACCATAAAATGGAAGGCAGGAAAATGTGGAAATTAGCATAAGTGCCAGATACAGTAAGACGTGTTGTGCGTATGCAAATTTTGGATTGCCGAACTTGTTCGTGACGTCATAGCGCTGATAAGAGATCTAAAGGATTTGACACGTATTGACCGTTGTTGTTCAAACGCAAAGTTGAAAGGGAAAGAATCAATTGACGAACTTGCAATTTTCAGTATGTCTTCCCGACATCACCTAGATGATTTTACGCGTGGCCGTATTATTGGCAAGATTGAAGGGCGAAAAATAACAGATGTTGCCAGGGAGTTCGATGTCAGCCACAGTGTTGTTTCAAGGCTTTGGAAATCATTTCAAACAATGGAGAGTGTATCAAACGTCACGGGGGAGGTCGTGTTCGCAGTACGAAACCTGCAGAAGATCGGTACATAGTGCTATCAACAAAAAGACACCTGCGCAGCACAGCTAGTGAGGTAGCAAATCAGGTTATGGCTGCTACTGGCTAGCGGATCTCCCGAAAAACTGTCGCCAGACGTTTGCATAAAGGAGGACTATACGCTCGCCGTCCTGTTGTGTGCATCACATTGTCCAGACGTCACCGTACCGCCCGTTTGCAATGGCGCCATCAACATCGTAATTGAACTGATAACGACTGGTCTGCTGTCCTCTTCTCAGATGAGAGTAGATATAGTCTATCGTCTGATTGTCGATGACAACTGATCTGGCGTGATAGTGGTACTGCATATTGTCCAGCAAACATACAGGAAAGGGACCGATATCCGACATGTAGTGTCATGATATGGGCTGGCATCATGATCAATGCCCGTACGTCCCTCTATGTGTTCCAACTGGGACTGTGACTGGCCAACGATACATTAATGATGTTCTGCTACCTCATGTTTGCATGTTCCGTGGTGCTGTCGGTGATAGATTTATATTCATGGACGACAATGCAACATGTCATCGAACAGTCGCTGTCCAGGAGTGTCTTGAGAGCGAGGATATTCAACGCCTCGTATGACCAGCACGTTCTCCAGATCTGAATCCCATTGAAAATGTGTGGGATGCTTTGGGGAGGAGTCTTGCTGTTCGTCAATGCCCTCCAATAAACAAGGATACCCTCATCCGCGCACTGACTGAGGAATGGGATAAATTACCCCAACAGCTGCTTGATAATGTTGTGCAAAGCATGACACGACGTGTGGAATCTTGCAACGCCCTCCATGTTGGCCATATCCCGTATAGACATCTTACGCCGGAACGCCCGCGGACGGTAATTGCATTTTTTTCACGTTTACGTATTCTGCACAAAATGGCCTGTTTGTCCCTTGGACACGTTCCAAAGCCATCTGGGTTTCAGAGCACAATAAATTGTCTTTCTTGTAAGGTCCTGGCATTCTGACATTTTATTTCACTTGGCATCCAACCACACTTACTTTTTTGTGCGCTATATAGCCGTTTATGATTCGTCCTTAGCAATTGTCCAGCAGTGTATTAAAGGAGCAATTCTTTTATTTAAATTTTATTTTGAAGATACTGCCGAGGATTTTAATGAAAGTCGTTAACCTACCGTTTTCTGGCACTAGAAATCAATTTTGCTTGATCTCTACTTTAGGAAAATTCGTTTAGTGCATTAAATAACTCAAATTACCACGGTTTTTACTGTCATGGCGTCCTAATGTTACCCATGCTTAGAAATCTTATGAAGTCACAATTTCGCGATTGAAATGCTGGCGCGCGCGCGGTCACGCCATCTGTCTTATTACGTCACGCGTTGTGTGTGGATCCTATTCGAGTTTTATGAAGTCTCGAGCAGATGGTCGCGATTCCCATCTGCCTCATTAAGTCATGCGTTGTGCGCGTATGTCCGTCCGCACGATAACTCGCGTAAAAATCGTTCGATTTCGATGAAATTTTAGTATGTGGAAGGAGAACACCTGGGAAGGAACCTTATTGAAAGTGAACGAATGGGGTCAAAGGTCAGAACATAGGAGCAGGATCCATTCCACCGCTCTTATGAGTCAACGTAAAAAGGTTCGATTTCGATGAAATTTTAGTATGTGGTAGGGGACCACCTGGGACAAACCCTATTAAAAATGGACGAAATGGGGTCAAAGGTCAGAATATAGGAGCGGAATCACTTCCATCGCCATTATGAGTCATAACTAACGTAAAAATTCTTATATTTGGGTAAAATGTTAGTATGTCGTAGGGGCCTGCTTGGGGACGAATCCTGTTGAAAATGGGCGAAATGGGGTCAAAGGTTAGGACACAGGAGCGGGATCTAATCCATAGTCCTTATATGTATCATAACTTAGGTAAAAAATTCTTCGATTGCGACAAAATTTAATGTTATTACGGAGGTATGCTGAACCGGTTATGTTGAATATCATCGAAATGTGATCAGAGGTCAGGGCACAAAAGCGATATTTATTCCACAGCCATTATATGCTCATAACTTGAGTAATGATTTCTGGTATGTTGGAAAGCGTATCATAATCAATGAATTTCGTGATTTTATTAACTTGTTTTTTATATGACCTACCAGTGGTGCAATGCTGAAAAAGTCTGCGCCTCCGAAGATTGGCCAAACGTTTTGAACTCCAAGGGTGTTTGGGATAAAACCCTGAAATCTAAGATATGCAGTGGCGCAGTCCTAAAATGTACCCTGGAAGTCTGCAAGCCTTTATTACAGAAATTTATTAACACCTATGTATTTATGAATCTGCAACGTCAAGTTTGCTACAGACAAAATTGGTTTGGATTTATGTAAGTTTCTAAGAACCTTACACCTAAAAGTGATCGCATCACAAGAAAAGTAGCAATTTGAGCATTAAATAGCATGACCTGAAATGCACAGCAATCATTCGGCAAAAAATAAAATCTTTTCTACAAGTTGAACTCTTTTATACCAGCTTATTTGGTGAAAAACAACTCGATAAAGAAAGTTTCCATGTGCTAAGAGCAAGTAAAGAACATACTGGTTTATTATTCGGCCAGGGGGTCCAACTAGGATAGTCATAGGTTAAACCCTCCCTTTCATTAGTCTAGAGGTAGTTTTGCAATTTGTGTTGCTGTCTGAATCTATTTCCTCTACTAAGCTGCCCTAAGAATATTTGAAACTTCTCTTACAGAGTCAGGCTTTCTAATCTGACAGTTCAGACAATTATGCTTTTCCACTACTATGTATCCCAGTTAGATTGAAGTGGGATAAACTTTTCCTCGTGAAGCCACCAAACCAGGGTCAGAGATTATACAACCTCTACGTTATCCGTTAACCCTAGCTGTTCTAACGCATTAGGGTCGACTCCCTTGGGCAAGATTAAGAGATTTTAGGATTGTTACCAGCCCCGTGGGCACTAAAATTCTCGTTCAGAAAAGTAGAATTTGTGGTCAAGCTTCCTAGTGCATAACCAGCATTCCCTCTTCTCTGGAAGTAATTGAGCACTCAAAACTTACCAGAACAATAAAAATTTGTCACTCAGAGATCAGACATACATTTAGTCTATATCATCGTCAACAATTATCAATCCACTGCTGGACGAAGGTCTCCCCAAAGTTTTCCAAAACGGTCTGTCCTGTGCCAGTCTCCACGTTACTCCCGCATACTTTCGAATTTTATCCACCAATCTGACATGTGGTCTTCTGGGTATTTTCCTGTCCCTTGGAATCAAACCCAAAATTTCGGCTGTCCATCGATGGTCTGCCCTTCTGGCAGTATTGTCCAGCCAATTGCCATTTCAGAGATTTTACTCTGATCATGATGTCTTCCACTGTCATTTTTCGGATCCACGAGTTCCTCTTATCTCTCCTGGTTACACCAAGTATGCACTTCTCCATGCTTCTTTGAGTTGTCTGCAGCCTTTGTCTCTTTTAGTTAAGGTCCGCATCTCTGCACCATATGTAAGCACTGGAAGGATGCATTGATCAAACACTTTTCTTTTAAGACATAAAGGCATATTTCTCTTGAAAATAATGCTGTTTCTTCCAAAAGCTCTCCAGGCAAGTTTTGTACGCAGATTAATTTCTTCATCAATGTGACCCTCACTTGATATCTACTGTTTAAGATAAACGTACGTATCTGTTATCTCCAGCTTTTCTCCATCAATCGATAAATCATTTCTTGTAAAAGCACTGAAGATTACTTTTGTCTTCTGAAAGTTCATTTTTAATCCCACTTCTTTACTCTTGTCAGCAAGTTCCTGGATCATACTCTGCAGCTTTGCTGTGGTGGTTGCAAAAATGATTACGTCATCAGCAAAACGAAGGTTAGTTAGATAATCTCCATTAAGCTATCCCTTTGTTTTCTCAGTTCAGTGATTGGAAGACATTTTGCAACGTGGCATTAAAGAGTGTGAAATAATGTCCCCTTGTCTTAATCTATATATTGCTTTTATAATTAGTTATATTTATAATGGCGCTTCCATTGTGATTATTCCTAATGGAATTTATTTAGTCTGTTTTCTGTACTTCAATTCGCTCACTAATGATACCAATTAAATATTGTATCTAGTGGTACTAATTGGCTTGCAAAGTTTTCCTCAAAAATATTTACATTACATGCAATTTGACTGATTGAAGTACTTTTCACAGATACGACAGACTCCAAATTAAAAGCTAGACGAGAGCCTGTCTTCGTTGCAGACAACGTTGATAGTTTCTGAAGTGGCAGAAGTCTAGCAATAGGAGTAATTTCTGACAAGATATAGTCCTCAAGAGCTGTCAATTCTTGAATGTCGCCGATAGCACTGATTAGAGATGCACTAGCTTCACAGATCACATGTGGCAAAAGTCTGCCAGTTTAATTATCAAGTGACCGTAAAACTGCGAAGAGTGAATTTAATCATTACCATAAACGTCTGGTATTTGTGCTGCCACAGTTTATTTACAGAAAAGTAGCTCTTATATTAACTGTTTCAATATTTAGTGAGCCTAAACTATTCATATTCAGAACAGACTTAAACGTGATTTTTTCCTTTTAATGTACTGAAAGATTTACTGTAAATCAAAAAGCCCAGCACCCTTTGTGTTCTATCCATTATATGAAGACTAATGTTCAGAATGTGCCTAATAACATAGTAACCGCTCAAGTTAGCGTGAAGAACTAGTCCTATATACAGTATATTTCTGACTAGTAAGTAGTCAGTCACGTTCTGTGCAAGATACTTTTCACAAGTTTGAATTTTCAGAAACTGGAAGGAATTTTCAGAAAAGGAAACTCACAATTCCCAGCTACCTTAGGAATATGTCAACAGCAAACAAGATAATTTATACGCAAAAGTTTTTCCTCTCAAGAACTTAGAACGTTAGACTTATGAACGGAGCTCATAAGACCACACCAGTTTAAGATTATCTGGGAGAGACTAATACCAGAGAAAAGTAGAACCTAGCGAATAAAGATTCATTACTGATCTGTTAGTTAAAACTAGTGAGACTGAATCTTAAGCCATAAAGCAACTTCCAAGTAAAATTGTGAAGTCTGGAAATTAGCCAGACGTTAGAACTTTAAAATTTCAGTTTACGTAACAGGTAGCAAGATTAAAAACACAAGGAAAAACAGCTTCAAGAGGAATTATACGGAGTGAACAACGCACGTCTTCAAAAGTGAAATAATAGCTAATATTTCGAAGACTGCAGAGAGCTGAATATTAAACAGTTCAATCTGTATCAATGCACAGAAATATTCTATAATTCTTTTGTTTCCAGTGGTATCACGAAGTTAAAATGATCTAATGATTTCACATGCAATTGGGAGCTAAATTCAACTTTTTAACATTTGAGGAAGGAGTTATGCCTTTTGACTAAAGTTAGTTACGCGCCACCGAAAGGGGTCATTGAATGGTGTTTCATTATGTTAGCATCAGAAAAACAAGGTTAGTTTAGAACACAATTCCTTCAAGTTGTACTCACAGCTAAAGTGCTTTACCCAAACATTGAAACTCAGAATTCTTTTCATGACTTTTAAACAATAGTTTATTGCTCTAGAAACAACTTTTAAACCATTCTCGCATACATTTTAAATTAGAATCCGATGATACACTTGCAAGATTTATAATAGATTTCCGAAAACGGGAGTGCATTTCATTTATAACATCTCCAACCTACAATTTCTGGTAGTTAGCTCAAAGATGTGTTAGATTTCCCTTTGGTAGTTTAATTTATAGTTAAAATAGCCAAAGCGCAGAATTTTAGGGTTTACAACAATGCTCAATTTCGTTACGGTAGAAAATCTTGCTTAGGCTGCCATTTCTCACTAAAGTTTAGGGATGCTTTAGAGATTTGCTAATCACGTAGTATTAAGTAATGGAATCTAAACTCCAGAGTAACCTGGGAAGCTTATTAACACATTAAAGCTATTCCCGTATTTTCAGCTTAATTTTCCTAATAAATTCATAACGGAAGAGAAACTTCAAGTATTTAAGCTATTCTAAGCTAACTGTACGGCATTGAACGTCCTTCCGTTCACAAGTCTTGGGGGAGGGGGGACTGGAGAAAATACTAGTTCTTTGCTTCCCACTCCGATCTGATTGGTTTTGTCATCAAGTTCACAGGGAGGAACTAAGACTTAGAATAAAGCAGCTCAATTTTGACAGCGTTTGGTACAGTTATTGTGTGCCAAGTCGGTAAACTATAGCAACGTGTGGATTTTTAATAAGCCAAACTCAGAGCGTCCTAAAAGTAGGATTCTTTTTGATAAATGATACCTGAATAACAATAAAACTGAAAATACACGAAAATCTCAAAATAACACTTCATAGGCTTTAAAGCGGTGTCGATGTAATTAAAAAGCAAGAAAATGTAAAGAGAAGTCTAGTTATATTTTCACAGTATTCTCTGCAACCTTTTGTTCAGTCTGTAGCATAGCAATATTTAATCAAACGTTGCCTCGCGCAATTCTAAGTTTACTGAAAACTAGCCACAACGGATAGTATGAAAGATCCTGAGGAGAATTTCCGCAGTCTGAAATTTAAGCGAATATTTAAGTTGGGTTAACTGAATCTACAGCAAGTGTCACAGCTTGAGCGCTGCCCAAAACTCCGAAACCTGTATTACTGTAAACCCGTAACCAGGTGACGCCCCTCATCACTGGGGGGCCATCCAAACAGACTTCTAGATATCACTGACAATATCTTGCACTATGAAGTTAATCCTGAATTTAAAATTGCTTCCTTTTTACGGGATTAGCTTAAGCACTTGTCAGCTGGAGGAAAACCATTTACCAAGCATGAAAATCTAACTCGAGTCATTGCGTTGTTTATCGTAACCGGGGTGCAAAACCATCAATGATGCTCCTATGCTAGGAAAAACCTATAAGCAGTGTTCAAAGTCTAAAAACTCTTTACACCTAGGATCTTAAGTTTTATATTTATCAACTACTTGCTTAGGTAATAACTAATATCCTACTTATTAATGCGCGATTTGCTCTGCAGATTGTATTATGAGCCAAAACGTAACAGCCAAGCAGCCGTTGGTTACTCAGTCATAGCATAAAAATATGATGCCATTCAAATTACAATTGATAATGCTGTCCATGAGCATAGATACTTCGTTGAAGTTCCACAGTAGGGACATTAGTTATTAAGATCAGTACAATATAAGAATAAATATAATTCAATGCTGCAGAACAATGATAATTGAAGACTGATTTTAGAGATTCTTTCTGGATCCATTTCTTTATCACTGAAACACTCCATTTTTCCATGTTTGAGATCGCTTAAGATTAGAAACTCTTGGGTCATTGTTAATCTTAGCCATGTTTTAATTACTAAATTATCTTTCCGAATTTTTTTGAACGGATACCGGTAGTCACAAATTCGTAAAGCAATCGAGTTTAGGAAAATATAGCTGTAATAACGGCAATCAACGATGTGTTGAAGTTTTTACCTTAGATATATGCAAAGACCTTCAGGTATATGTGCCGAATTAAAAATAAAGCTGCACACCAAAGTAATTGCATGGCTAATTTTTCATTCTGCCAAAGTTCTTGGAACTCCGAACAAGTCGAAATTTGGCCTCCCAGTGGTGCAGTGCTGGCCACTGGCCATTAGTAAAAGTTGGTACGGGTTAGAGTCTCCAGTGAGATATGGTGTTGTGGGTTTGCCTTACAGCACTTTCTCTCCCTTTCCTAGAACTAAATTAGAGACATGACTGCTGAGAATACTTAGAGTTGCTCGCGTGGTCGTTAAACTCTGAAAGCAAAAAAGTGAAACTGTCTAAAAAGAGGCATGTTGGAGAATTAGTACAACGAAAACTTTAGATTTCTGATGAAAAATGTTCTCAAGAGTTAATGAGGAAGTGTAAATTCTAGGACATTTGAGATCAAACGTCAAAATTTGATGACGATCTGAGTCCTTAAAGACTTTGTAGACAAACTAAATTCGAGGACTGTCTTCAAGAATTCGGGACTTCTGGTCAGCTTATTCAAGCTTGAGAAATGCCATCCAAGTTGCTTAGTAACTATTGTTAAGCATCAGATGACTCATGATTTGAAGCTGCATGTGTGCAGCTTTAGTTGGGAACCTATTTGTCGATTGTACTGTAATTGCCCAGAAACTTCTGGATATTAGGAAACAAAATGTTACCATCTAGAAGACTGAAGTCAGTTTTATTTATTATTACAATGATGAAGTCATCGTGATAAAGTAGTGACAGTGATTTTGGGGGGAAATGCTCAACATTTTTATTGGCTACTAGTCACCGGACTTAGACCCGATCGAAAATTTGTATTTCAAAGTGTCATATGAACTATCAAAAAAGCCAGCAACCAAAATTAAACAGGATTTTGTAAAAGATTGGGTTCGACAGTAAGATTCCAAATTTGAATCACATCTTCACAGTATGCCAGCAATATGCAAAGCTGAAGGCTGGGCAACAAAATATTAAATACAATGAAGCAAAATTATAATGTACCCAAGTGTTTTTTATTGGAGGTTTAACGACCACCGTGAGCAACTCAATGGGCTATAAGCAGTTGCCCGTCCCTAATTTAGGGTCACTGGTTCCAGGGAAGTGAGAGCCAGTGCCGTAAGACAAACACAACATCCATGCCTCACCGGGATTCGAACCCGGACCCGTTCGGACGAATGATCAGAGGCCATCGCTTAGACCACTGCGCCACCGGGGCGGCCATATTTAAGTGTTATTTCATTCCTTAGATTTACAGTAATAGTTTTTGTAATTCATAAGTGTTAGATAAATGATCCTTTTCATAATTTCGATTTGTCATGATTTTTGTAATTTATCTTAACAGAACTACAGGAAAAAAAGATTATATTTTTGAAATAAATTAAATTTCGCATCTAAAGACAAATGAAAATTAAGAGCTAAACTTAAAAATTCGCTTTTTTATGCAGTTGATGCAATATTTTTGTACGCCACTGTAGCATCTGAACATTGAGGAACAAATTCGAATTTTGCGCGTGCACCGGAGCTCGTGAAGAAAGTTAATTCCAATTTAAATATGATTACAAGCAGTGGCTTGCGAGTCCTTATCTGCACCACCACAGACTTACACGCATGTGCTCTCTACAGTTTGCATTTAATAAACTGTCAGAAATGAAGTGCGATTTTTGATCACATTCTCACAACGGAAGCATGAGAAAGTAATTTTATATGTGGGTGTTTGGGGGGAGACATATCGAGGGGCGTAATTCTCACTTCCCATCCATATAAGAGATTGTTCCGGCCCTTCATATATTGTCAAGGAGGCACGAAATTCAGACCTGAAGTGATTTCCTACTTGCAAGCCATGCTTAAGAATGAATCAAGGTAGAAAGGGGTGAAGTATGATTATGAAAATTTAAAAATTGCTTCCGGGATCGCCAGTTATGTGCCCTAGAGTATTAAAGAGCCAGTTCGCCTTTGTTAACTTCAGATTACTGAAGGCTGCCAAGAGCAACTGCGTTTATAGAAGTTACGCGCGCTATTCCCTAATTAAGTTCATTTAGAGGAAGTGGCGCGAACAGCTGTTTCAGCACAGATTTAGGTCTCGCATGAAGCGCAAGAATTTGGCATTCCTGAAAAGCGTTGCTTGCTACCCGGCGCGTTTTTCCCCGACATGCAACCCGCTCTTCCTTCTAACGTCTGTAGGGCCCACCACAGTCGTGTGAAGAGCGGCGAAGCGTCTGAGCCAGCTACAGGTCACCGCCACGGGGGACGCAGGAACCTTGAACAGTTAATCAGCAACCTGTTCGCTCTTCCAGTGCACATGACCCAGAATGAGATTTCATCCATTAGTCGGTATTTCCTAACCTCTGCTGCACCGTTGGTTCAAGAGCATCTAAGAGGGGAACGAAGAATGCATTACAATGTATTGTAAGGCGAAGACTCCGAAGGACACTTTCGGGATTTGAGTATCTTTCCTTTGACCAAAAAAAAAGGTTCAGTGTCCAAAACATCAGGTGATTAATAAATCTTACACTTAACAGTCTGTCCAAAAATATTTGCCATTAGTAGCGAGAAAGAATTTTCGGGGAGGGTTTCTGAATTCGAAAATTTTCATTGTACATTCTACATGCGTTTAATATTGTCTCATTTTACTTTCACATGAAATTCTATTTAATATTCCCCATATTTCAAATACTAACACGCTATACTACTTACGCATGCAGTGGCCTAGCCAGAAATTTTTTAAGGGGTCCATGGGTTTCGTTCATTCGTGAAAGCTTAGTACACATGTATCCCTTTAAATACGTGCTCAGTCTCCCCTCATGCGGGGGGGGGTAAACCTCGAACCCTTATGGCTACGCCACTGTACGTTGTGGGTGGCCCTGTAAACAGACATTATGTCTCGATCAGACAATATGAGTGATGCGACGGGAATCCGTAAGAGCCAGACGCAGAATGGGTAAGACGAAGAATCTAAGCGCATTTGACCGTGGGCAAATTGTCGGGCCCGACGAATGTGTCACTCCATCTCGGAAGTCGTGCAGGCACTGGGATTTTCACGAGTAACTGCCACGAGTGCACCGTGTGTACATCGAATCCGTTAAAACCATTCCTGCAAGGGCCAACTACCGTGGACAACAGCGTGTGGATGAGCTGGGCTTCAACATCCCACCGTTTGTGCGTCTTCAACATTCCACTGGGGACCTTATCCTGCCACAAGACAATGCACCGTGCCATCGCTCCCGAATTTTATCCGAATGGTTCGATGAACACTCCACCGACGTGACCTCGCTTCCTTGGCCAGCTAGGTCACCTGACCTCAATCCCATCGAGCACATCTGGGATGCCATCGAGAGATGTTAGAGGCTCTGACACCCCCTCGATCAAATCTTTGTGAACTGTGGGAGCTTGTTCAGAGGTCGTGGATCAGTATGGCTTCCCAACGCTTCCGGTGTCTTGTAGAGTCCATGCAGAGACTAATCGCCGCAGTCATCAGGGCGAAAGGAGGTGCTACACGTTATTTGACAGGCATCTGATTCAGTTGCTCTTCATGTATATGGATTTACTCTTTAAGTACGGCATTTCGAGGAGGGTTTAAACCCTCAAAACCCCTCTGGCTAAGGAGGGAAGCTGGTCAAAAGCAAAGTGTGTTTTAGGAAAGCCATGTACGGTTAATAAAATTTTCGAAGATATGTTTTATACAGATAACCAGATCCACACAGAGGTGCCGGGCGAAATCCGTAGAGTATGTACAAGATTCACCAGGGGCGTACCCAGGTTAAGGTTTTAAAAGTCAAACCCAATCCAGAGTTTAGTTTTTCAGAGTTCCCATTAGCACTTATTTTTACCCGCCTTAGTTCTGATTCAGGTTCTCTACTGAATGCTCCTGAGGCAATTAAACATCTTTCCCTACATTGTCAACCTATGTGTAACCTGATATTAGACTTACCACTGCCCATGTACACAGATAAGCCATTAAATTATGACCACATACCTAATAAGCTGTAGGACCCCTTTTCTGTGGCCCACAAAACAGCGCCCACTCGGAGTGACACCTATTCGATGAGGTGGGGATAGCTATCCTGGGGTGTCTCGTACCATAATGTCAACAGAAGGTTGCCCAGTTCCTGTACATTTCGAGGTGGTGATTTAGCGCGACACCGCTTTTCCAAGTCTAACCACAAATGTTAGATTGGGTTCATGTCAGGTGAATTTGGAGGCCAGGGCATTAAAGTCACCAGTATATTCCTCGAACCACTCCTTGAAGATTCTGGCATGGCGCATTATCCGGTTAGTAATGGCCATCACCAGCAGGGAACACAGTTTCCATGAATGGGTGAACTTGTTCGCAACTATGTTCTGATACCAGACAGCTGCGAGGGATTATGCTATTGGGCATACAGTGTCTCAAGGAAACATCCCCACAGCATAACACCGCCGGCCTCTTTCCGCACAAGAGTGCATCCAGGTCCCATAGAATCAGTTGGTTATCTGCGTATCCGCGCTCAGTTTTCTACGTGATGCACCAGGGATCTCGATTAGTCAGACCAGGTCACTTTCTTCTATTCATCCACGGTCGAGTATTGTCTTGGGCCCCATTTCCATTCGTTGGGAATGACGTGCAGGGAGAACGGAGACCCGGCTGGGTCTTCGGCTACGCAGGCCCATGCGCAGAAAGCTGAGATGAGCTGTTACAAGTTGCCCTGATCACTTTCACCTTTGTAGCTGCGGATGATTTGTCGCCCTGTGGCCCTGCGGTAGCTGTGAACAATGTAAGACAGTCTCCACTCCCCTTTGGCATCAATAAGCTGCGGACGACTACACACTGCTGGATGACTGTTCGTTTGGCAATCTATGTACCACTTTTGATACGCACTCACTGCAGTGGCACGTGAACAAACCACATGCCTCGCCGTTTCAGAGATTGTACTTCCAAGGCGCCGTGCATCTCAATTTGTTCTTTATCAAACTGATAAATGGCAGCTTTTCCTATTCTGACTCCAAACACTAACCGAAAGCTGGTCCTCTGGTTATGTGTATATATTTATACTGCTCTGAACTTCACTTGCGCCGCCGTTCAGTCTCCAGGCGCGCTCATTTCTCTAGGCTGGGGTTGTCAGAATGGAATGGCCCAGTGTATCTCATTAAGACAGTGGGATAAACTTGTCCTTGTAAAGCAGTCTACCGCTAGCTGTTCTAACCGACTAGGGCTCAAACCCTTAGGGTATGACCTACCCATAGCTGCTCTAGCCCACTGGGGTCTATCGCCCTGTGGTAGGATGAAGGAATTTTAGGATTTTTTGTTTCCGGCAGCTCGGTCAATCTAATTTATCAGGTAAAATTTGGTCAGGTTTCCAAGCACAGGACCAACAACCCCTCTTTTCTTGAATTTAGCATTCAACACAGCATACTACCAGGATAAAACTCAGTCGCTATTAATACACCTCAGACAGAAGATATTTTAATGCATTGGCTTTGTTTTATGTTCTTAACATAAGTGCTTACATTAAACTATTTCATAAATTGTTAACTTCTGTATTTTAATTCGCTCAGATAAGATACTTATTTTGACACCAATTAAATATCTAGCAATACCAATTGGGGCGGGAATCTTGCCTGAAGATACCAGTAAGTCGATATTGCATGCAAATGGACGTAATGTTCACATAGGATCCATTAATATAACCCCCCAGAAAAATTAGTTCCGAGCCTGTTCAGCTTTTAAAAATAAGTTTAGAATAGTCTAATTTGGCCATTGTGGTTGGTTTTTAGTTTCAATTTGAAACCTGAGATGTCAACTAAGCATTACTTAACTACACGCTAGTCTATTTGTTATAGACAGAATAGCTGCATTCAGTATATGTTTCAAATACACTATGATGTGGAAGCTAAAAATTGAGGTGAGAAGAGGTGGTGGATGCATCTCAATCTCCACCGTAAACTGCGTTTTGAGAATGGGGAAGTCAGCATAGCTTTATCGCTAGATTAAGAAGCAGCGCTCTGTAGAGAACGAACAGAGCAGAGGTGGTACCAACAATTTAAGACAGTCATTTAATGTCATCTGTCAAGTTCATTGAAACATACTGGTTGAAGTTGGAACAAATCTGTCCAAACGTTTACATAAGAGGGGGTCAAGCTTTTTGCATGTAGCTATGACCAAAAAGGATCTCCATGGAAGAGGGCTCTTTATTGTCAAAGGTGCAGATTTCAATGCATTGGCATTGAAATCAAGGTTAACACTCCATTTATCACCATCTCAGAGCTGTTGCTCAAAAACTAAGGTATCAAATTCTCTAGCAAATTGTTGGAATATTAGTCTTAAAAATTTAATCAGCAGCCTAAGTGTGGAGACAAATATCAAAAAATATTTAAGTTTCTCATTCAGTTTGAAGTTTGCAGATTAATCGATCAAAGAAGAGTCATTGGAATTTAATCCAGTTATTGAGTTTAAAACATTTTAACATTTTTGAAGCAGTTTCGCAGATCTCTTTATGAAGCATAAAAAAATCAAAGCGTTACGAAGGCAAGTTACTTGCTGCAGAGATTAAGATCAAAAGGCAAGAAAAAGATTGGAGTAAGAAATGTGAATGTCAATCTTAAATGTTATCTGAAGTTAAAAAACTGCGACTACATTGACATCTAGGTATTGCAGTAGATAAAAGATAGTAAGATTTCCGGAATACAAGTGAAAGACCTAATTACGAAAAACCTTACCATACAGGAATTTAAAGATTTATATTCACTAAAAACCATGTTTTGGAACTTTTTCCATATTTAGTGCATAGATTCGAAAGTCAAAAATACACTCCAAAAGCGTGCTTTTAGCACAAGTTTTTATGACTGAAAAGTGTCAAAGCAATTTCCTGCAGCTCAGAGTATACACTATGTCCTTCCACTGCGTCCTAAAATGATTACCAATCTAATGACTTCAATTCCTAACAAAGGCATACGTTTTAGGGCTGAATTTCAGTAAAACAATCTCTTCACTGTTCTGTAAAAGACAGAACGAAGGTTACCTACAAAGTTTTTTTCGGCATTCCACCTCTTCCCAACGAGAAGCTAATGGAGTAAGTAGCTTATCTCTAAGACCACTGTCTTAGAAAGGAAGAGCACCAGCAGTAGGACAGAAACAGCCTTGTTTTTCCCAGAAAATTCTAACCCATCAGTATTGAAAGTCTGAAGCGCGATTACCAGACCACTCGATAACTCAAGTTCTCTGAAGATTTGTTAAGAAATAAGTCAGAACGGCAGCTTTGAGTCTATGTACTAACATTACTAGATGCAGCTCTAACTTGCATGAAAATTCCCCATGCGCGAAATTCACTTCATTTCGAGTTAGACAACCCTATCAGGGTCTTTTCTAAAAACTGCTTCCTAGAAAGTATTTTGGACATCAGGAAGTTCAGATATAATTCCCCCTCACTGTTACGAGACCCAAATAAGAAGAAATCACCTGAAAAATTCTTTATTTTTCAAAATACTGAAGATTTCATTCCTTGCTGCAGAAAAGCAAATAATTTCAGATAAACAAAATGGGCATTTCTGCAAATACTTGCTTCAGGGTTGAAGCTATCACCCCCTACAAGAAATTAAGAGCTACGGTTTGCAGAAGTTCTTGAGAACTTCCAATATGAACTGTCAAGTTTAATTGAACTTGAAGTTTCAATCAAGCAGCTTTATCTCGTGGATCTGTTATTCCCCTGAAAATTGAGGAACCCCAGTCCGTTACGGATGCATGCAGTTAGAAGACGGGCAAGCATTGTTAACAGTTTACCTAACAATGGAGCGAAATAGAAGCGTGTTTATGCTCTGCTTCGAGACAAAGTAGGATTGCAATGAGAAACATTTTTGTTAGTCATTCGCAACTATGCAGAAGAAAGTGTCGCTAAAGTTAAAAGGAAAATAACTAGTTCTACGTTTCATCGCCAAAAAGGATGAGAGTGAGGAAGTACTTTGTTTTACTGGAAGCACTAATCTAGAATTTAAGGCTGGCTACTTTTTTAGCAGAAAGGACATTTCAAGGGATTCTACAGAATTTGAAATTCACGTCATTAGAAGTAAGCTCGAGCCTCATGTGCTTAACAGAAATCCTGACTGCTCCACATTTAAGTTAATTATAAAATATTCCAACCGACTTTTCTAAAGCTTCATTTTTTCGAATTATTAATGCAAGCTGAAATTTTGAAGCCTACTGTGAAAGTTAACTGATAGACTCGCGGATAACGTCTCAGACGGGTCACAGGAAGTATTTCAACTCTGTAGAAGATAGTAACAGCGATCTAAATTTGTTAAAATGGAGTAGTATGGACCAAAAAAGCGGAAGGAACTAGCAGAATTTACTTTGCCCAATCGCCAAGCATTCCCTACTTACGTGTAGGGGTCATGAGATAAGTTTGACGATGAGAGAGTTAAGATGTTGCTCAAAATATAAAAATTCTAAACTGACTTAATTTTATCAGTAAAATTACTTCGATTTTTCTGCTAATCAGTGTCCGAATTTTAGATGCACAGCTTCTAGTTGGAAGCTAGTTCAAGGTCCCAATTTATGGTGTTAAAATCTTCCAGTCCCCCGCCCCCTCTTAGTAGTTAATCCCTTTTCTGAAACCAGTGGCTTAAAAAATTATATAGGACCACTTTTTAGCCTTATCTGCATACGCAGGCTATATACACAGGACATGATGGCATTAAGAATTTTACCCTACACAAAGTACCAAATATCGATCAAGTGAAAGTTTAAAATAGCGGTAATTATGGTGGCCTGGATTTATCTGCTGACCTAAGAGTTAAATATTCTGGAGAGTTTTTAATAGGAGTTCACAGCGCTTTATTTTCCTGAAAACTTAATTTTCTAGATGACTGATACCTTCCAAACATACGATACTGGTAAGACAATTCAATTAAAATCTTATTTCGGCTTCGAAATATGTTTCGATGCGCAGGTTTACTGACTTTCTGGAGGTTGAACTTTGTGCAAGGTTGCGACGTGCTTTACGTCTGCTATAGCAAGTAAGCCACAATTTGAAAGTTCAGTCACTGCGAAATTGCTTCCATCAAACCTTGTTACAGATCAAGTAACTCAGAAATATCAAATTTAGTTTCCAGTAACGAGGGTAACTCGTTTACTGGGGGCTAGTTAAATTTACAGCGATTTGACAGTTTCTCAGATTGCATTTAGATATTACGAACTCTGTTTTCAGAAACTAACAGATTAGTTTCCTCAAGCGAGGATAGAAGCAGTAAGTTCAAGAATTTGGGTCCTAATATAAGAATTTCAGGGTATTCTATAGAAATACAGTAAAAAATACGTTTATTCCACGTAACGAGAAGACTCCAGGAAAGCTGTTAATATATGATGCTAGATAGTCCAGAAATTAGTTTTAAATTCACATTAAGGCCGCCTTATGAAAAATCGTTAAACTGCATTAAAAGTTTTTGTGCGCGATTAGAACTTTTCCAAATCAGTCTTTCTTCACCTAGGGATGTAACAAACTATTCGTTCAAACCATTTCCTACTATGACTTAAATTGGCAACAAAGGCGTTTAAATTAGACGTTTTTGATTAACTCCCATGTTAAATTTTAGGAATTGAGAAGTCCTTATGGGCAAATTTTACGAGCAAACTTTCCAAGAGATTTTCCAAGATGTTTAAGAATTGTAAAAATCTCCGTATGCAAGGGACTGTTCAATGCAGGACATTAACTACCACATAAAAACTAAATATTCAAACATTCTTACATATTCTGCGATTACGTGGTCAAAAAGCTGACCAAGAAGAGGTATGCTGGCCCATCTGATAAGGTCAATGCCGGCCTGATATGAAACCGGTCTCAGTTTGTCACTGAAAGAAAGTCTAGTATTGAGGCACTAACACTTATGCGCTAAATGCTCTAATTTGAACAGATATTCTTCCTAGTGTCTGAAGTGAAATAAAGGATTAGAAAAAGTCAGAGGGGAATGCACCGAAACTTAAATGTCTAGTTTTTAGAAACTGGTAGTTTAAATTAGTTTTGTGCTGTTTTAAAGCAAATATGAAATGTTTACTATATATTAGCACATTTCAGATTGAAATTAGCTTCGAACAGTAGACTGAGAATTGTCGCACATGCCTCAGTTAACTGTATTTTAGTATTAAGAACAAGGTCCACGTCAGAGTTTCGGCGCTTAAAAAGAAGCAAACTTTAAAGAAATAGAAATCGCCCCCAAAAAAGAATTACTGATATTCGAAGGTTGCCGCTTCATACGGAAGTCAGAACACAAATAGGATTTTGAAGTGTGAGAATATCAGCTGAACGATTACGCTTGTCAGTTCACGGGAGGCAGAGAATAGACAGAACGAGCCATTTCAAAGCGTCACAATCTTACATCTTAACAGGTAGTATTAGTTTTAGCTTATAAATAAGAATGGAAAAGTTTGTCATGAACTATCTTTCAGTCAGCACTAATGTGCATCAGATTTCACTGAAATCAGATTTACAACTGTGTGAAACAGTTTTCGTTGCGACAGTGATTAAGATCAGAATGACAACCAAGGGTGTCTTGGACGCATGAACCAGTAAATCATTTCTTTCAAAGATAAAATGGATGCGAAACTGGTTTCGAAATATCTGCGAGAGAATATTTTTGTGCTGTGTCTGGAAATGAGGAGCCACATAAATGGGCAGTAGTACCTCCAGGATTAAAAGGAAGGTCCTACCAATGACCCTGTTCTCAGAGTTCAAAAGCGTACGCAGTTAAATTTACCTTAATACATTTATAACAGCGTCTTGGGGCCTGTGGAGAGTTTCTCACCTAAGTATAGAGAATTTTAGCTCAAACGAGAAACTTATTTATAAGTACCAAAATACTTTGGTTCCAAAAAATGAAATATGCGAGGTCGGAATGTCCAGATTGGCAGATCAGACCTTGAACATACTTCAAACCTAGTAAACAGCAATTATTTTCTTTGTAATCTTTCTTAGGTTCACAAAAGTTTTTATAGTTTGGTTTTAGTTTTGTAACCCTTTAGTTAAGTCTTCAGTTTGCATGCATACACTAACAAACTTTGTTCAGAATTCCGTGACCACGGAATTTTTTCTTACGATTGAAAAGAATTTTTGCAAATAAGTTTATATGTGCTTGCTGATTTAGATCTCAGCATTAGGTATTCAACGATTCGTTGAACATGTCAAGAGATTTATTTTCTATATTTTAATTTCGGGACTTCCTTGATTCTCACGGAACCCAATAGTTGTATGAACGAGCTTGTTCGGTTTAATGCTGTTAAATTTAGCGATATTACAGGAACTAAACGGGCTGCTCAATGGTCCATTGTTGAGCAAAGATGTAAGCCACCTTCCAACACCTGTCCAAGTTGGCATGGCATCCTGCCAAGCAAACTTAATTCTGGTGGTGTGCCAGATTTATAAATGAGACTAGCCAATTTTAAGTATTTTAACAAAGCCACGGTGGGCAATTCCCAGTACGTCAAATTCTGCCTTCAGCAGATTACCACAGGCGGAACAAAGATATTGAAATTTTCGGATGTCGCAAGTTTACTACAGTATTTCTAGGATAAAAGAAATTTTGAATGTATTGAAATTTAACTCATTGGAAGCGCGTTCCAAGAAGCTGTCTTTGTACTGAGCGTAAAAGATTCCAAGCTAATACCAGACCCCTACTGGCTACAAGAGTAGCGACACAAGAGGCAGGTTAACAAGATTCATCTGAATAGACAAATTGATCCAATATGCTGAGTGATCACTCAGATGAGTGAAATTTATAAGTGGATCTTTGGTCAGTCACAGCAAAAAAATCTCAAACTCAGTTGCCAAAGTAAAAAAAAATTGTATTTAGCAGGCGCAAAACTTTGAGAAAATTTGTAATAAACCGTGCACAACTCAAACCATTCAAGTCAATCATAGAACGCTTGAGAAAAACTTTAGTCAGGAACATAAAGGCGAGAAACTGGTAGTGATTTGCTTTCAGTTGGTAATTTCATTTAACTTCTAACTTTAAATCAACTTCTGACACTAGTTATTTCTGGTACTGAGTTACGCGATCATGTATTCTACACTTAACTAAACGCTTTTGGATACAAAAATTCGATCTGCAAGTTATCTTCAGCAAGAGAGACATCTAGTGAATAAGTTTTAACAGAACAAAAAACTTAAGCCTTTGTGTACACCGCGATACAGAAGTTTATTCCTCTGAAGAGAGAAAGTTTCAAAAGTAGTATACGAACAATCATTCATACTACACGGGATATGCGCCAACAGTGATTCATAATTTAACTGGATCAAAATTCCATCTAAGATGTTTAGATTTAATGTCCATAGATACGTAAGTCCCAATAAGAGGGCTTTCCGGTAAACAGTGTTCCGGCATTTAAAATTTTTTGGGTTGAGTAATTCAAGAAAAATACCGTAATAGCAGTAATTTGTAGCTGCATTAAAAGTGTAGTAACAATACGATGGAGGGAGATTACAAGAGTTATTCCCGAAGTGTACAGTGAAAAACTTCTGTACACAATGTATTGCTATACCTTTGTACAGTTTTACGTAAAAGGATGCACTATTGTGAACAAGAAATCTGGAAATTATCCAAGATGTTTCAACTTAAAGACTATTGTGATTTTAGAGAATACCTCAAACTTAAAGAGCTGAACTTTCACAGCTTAAGTGAACTCCGAAATAACTATTGCTGTACCTTCTAACAGGTGTGAAATATTTTCTCAGACTAATTTGATAACCAACGTAAGTCTTAATCACTGTAGTATAACCTCATTGCTATGTCTCTAACTCAGTTTTACCCTAAAAATGTCCGATCGTGGGCCCTTCATCGACAGTGGATACTGAAAGCGGAAGAGAACTGTTATCCGAACTGATAAAAATGACTCTTAGGATCATAATTTTAACCTTTTGTTCAATATAATTCAGTCCTTAGCACAATTTTAACTTATTTGTGGGTGGGTAAGCGCATAACATTTTAATTTCAACATTTATCGTGTAATAAAACTTACAATCTTATTAAACAGCATTCCAAAGTCATAAAGAGCAACGTTCAAGTAATTTGCTTTATTAGGTAATATATTCCTTTTAAAGCAGCTTCTGTTTTCTAGTTCCGCCATCTTTCTTGAAAGGTACCTCCCATAAACATAATTAAATCGTGATTTTGCCGTAAGTTTTCAAAAATTTTACTCTATCTTTGCAGTACTAGTTTATACGCAAAACAGTGTTCTTACAAACTGAGAAGTTATCCATTTTGATAAACTAGGAGTAATTTCTCTGATGGCCTGACGTTACTCCATAGGTAATACAGAACCGTAAGAGATAGGTAAAGTTTTAAACGCAGACTGTACTTCCAGTACTTAGTTTCTCATTCAGCAAAGAAATTGCCACCCAGATATCGCTAATGCAGTTTGGATAGCGCATGATTAGTATTTTTCGTAGTGCAAGTACAGAAAAGTTCTCATTACTGCCAAAAATATGCCAACTAAGAAACCCAGAAGTGAGCAACTGCCAGTTTTCCAGCAAAAGAAAACATTCAGGGGTAATTTTGCATCGGAAAACCAGGTGCAGTAACCTGCAAGCACGCTGTATAGGTAGCAATTTCATGAGAAGTTACTGGCATAGCTTTAAGTCCTTTGCAACACCAGACACCTGGAGATCCCAATTAATTTTGCAACACTAGGGTACCACCATTTACTCGAAATCTAAAGTGAGCAAAAACTTGCTCAGTTTTTAGCCTTTAATTTAACAGTATTAAAATTTTACTGTTTTCTCCAAAGAGCGCAGCATCTGAAAAATCAAAAGCATTGTCTACTGGTGGTCAGACCAAGCTAATACAACACGACGATAAAGCACGGAAATAAGAGTGAGTGTCTACTAAATAGCGGGGAAATTTTACATAAAATAAGTGCCACAATTAAAAATAAACATTTTTGAACAAGACCAAGCTCTCTAAATTCAAGAGGAACCTCAAAAATTCACGTGTACGACTCTAGTGAGCGGTTACAGTGAAAAAAATTAGCCGGGAGTTCAATTTCTGGTTTTGAAGAAATCTTGCAGATTTAGTGCAAATTTGGTCACTTAACGAGGGAGAGCAACAACCAGGGAGTGCATTCAGTTATGTTTAGTGAAATCAGATTCAATGTCAGACTAATGAGGAAGTTTGGTAGTAGAAAGACTGGCAAAAGAACTTTAAGAGCGAGAGAGAGCAGCTAACTTTGTATCTGAAGCTCTTTAAGTCGTGCAAACCTAAAAGAATGGGCAGGGAGTTACGCGATAAATTCCCATGCGAGTTTTAACGGTAGTTCCAAAGAAATATTTACTAAGTGTATAAATGCGGTAATAACAGAAGACTACCAAAAAAAAAAAAAACTCAAATCTGGTGCCACAATTGGAAGCCAGAGTTTGGCATGTAAAGGCAAAAAATTGTGCACTCAGCTCATAGGAAGTGTTCAGCAGTCCCGTGTAATCTCTACCTTTTAGTTTTGCTTTGCATTTAGAGAAATGAGTCATTGATGCTGCACGGTTTCAGGCAACCAGTAGAGGAACAGATTTCCTTGTGCCTGAAGCAACAGAGAAAGTATTTCATCTCACTTTCCGGAAGTGCTTGGACACCCCGATGTAGTTGTTTAACAATAAGTTGAGTCACAGTAATTTTATTAATCTTACCTATCGATACTGAAAACTGAACATGCCCTGCGAACATTTCGGACACTGACAAGCTTTCGACCATTGCCATGTGCAGTTTATCACGTGCTTTACGCAAAAGCATTCGCTTTCATTTCAGGCCACTATTTGCTGTTACACGTGTTTGACCTTAGGAATCCAGTTTGAATGCTTTTTCAGGTCATGGATTTTGATTTAGTTTATCCTAGTTAAACATCCACAGGCAAACGTCGTTAAACCAAGCACTTTAACTGAACAGTGACAGGCAACTCTGTACCGGAAGAAAGGTTTCATTACCTACAAGGGAGTTATATCACGTTAAAATATTGGAATAAATTTCTACCACAGAATTTTAACTACATGCAGAACTTTCCTACCAGTGCATGTTAGCACATGTAATCCTCAGATTTTGAAGATAGAGATGGTTTCTCAGCGTACTTTGTTCTTCGAAACAAACTGGTTTCCGTAAATAAAGGAAACTACTGAAAAATCGGTATACTTTAAGTTAGACTAAAACATTTCGTAGAAATAAATGAACTGAAGTTTACGTGCTGATTAAACTAAACACTATGTACAAGAAACCTTCACACGTAACTCACTCGAAGAAACACCGTGATTTTTAAGAACTTTTAATAAAAAAAGTCTTACGACTTCACAATCCGTGAGATCTTTCGGGCACCTTGTTCCCATCTTCAGACAGACTCAGTCCGGTGCGTCCCATATATATACTGAAGTTACAGCAATGACGCACGTCACAAATAAACATGCGCACACAGTTTTATTCCCCCTCCCAATGTTCAGATTAGGTAGAGACCTAAAAACATTACAAAATATTTCTAAACACACTTACATCTCCCACTCAATTGAATGCCATCATTTTACAAAAGAATGATTATAATTACCCGTGTGACATACCGGAAACAACTTGTTCCAGTTCGCAACACCAATATTAACTTTCGATTTTTTGTATGTTTTAATTTAGTTTGAATTGTTTGAATTTGTATGTGTATTCTGTAGCAGGTGTTCGATTGGTGTCTGTGCGTCTGTGTGTAAAATGATGGCATTCAATTGAGTGGGAGATGTGTTTACAATTATTAAAATTTTGTAATGTTTTAGGTCTCTACCTAATCTGAGAACATTGGGAGGGGGAGTAAAACTGCGCATGCTTATTTGTGACATGCGTGCTTGCTCTAACTTCAGTGTTTATACATAGGGGACGCACCGGACTGAGACAGTCTGAAGATGGGAACAAGGTGTCCCGAAAGATCAAGGATTGTGCAGTATGACCTAAGAGTTCTTAAAAATCACTACGGGTTTCTTCGAGTGAGTTACGTGTGTAAATGTTTCTTGTACAGTGTTTCGTAGTAAACTTTATTCTACGAAAACTTGCCACATATGGAGCTGGGTGAAAAGTGAGTTCAAATGAAACAGCTAAAGTACCTCAATAGAAAGTGTGGTTACCCACGCTCCAATGTAGACATCACAGCAAGGTTTCATGCTGTGTGTCTAGACGCTAAATAAGTAACTACCACCATTTTCGTGCAAAGCTTGTCAAAGCCCCTTCTAGTCATGCGGAGGAGGAAGCCAAGGTAGCACAGCATTGCAATCTAACGTAGGCCCAACACTGAGCCACCGCCTCTTCGGAAAGGAAGACTGGCTCAGTGTTGGGCCAACGTTAAATGGCAAGGCTGGGCTACCTGGGAAGCAGAGGAGCAGCAAATTGTCCTCAGTGAGCATTCTATAATACTCAACCGGATCGAGGTCTGGAGACCTGGACGGCCAATCTACATGGACAATGGGTGTCTTGAGGATATTGCTCTACCAGCCTTGCATGGCGGGACGAGCGTAGTCTTGTAGAAATTATTGCACCTGCGAAAGGGGTGAAACATAAGGGTTCAAACAATCTCTACAGCGTCGAACACTCACGGTTCCGCTTATGTCTGCGCGTCCACCGAAAGAAATGCCATCCCAAACCAGCACTCTAACATACCATAAGTGTCCTCATGGGTCAGAGGGATGATAGTGTAACACTGAGATCAGAACAAGCTTTTAATCTCTGCAAAGCAAATCCGGACTAGTGTGATAAATACTGACGTCCACTGACTTTCAGTGCAATTAACGTGAAGTCTTGCTCAATTCAAAAGTTTGACATGCGAAAGTCCTGGTCGCCTAGCATAAACCTGCGGAAGCAGGTACCACCGTTCCTATAATGGCAGATGTGCCAGTCTCTTCCGCGCAGTTCATCTGAGATGCCATCCAAGGAGGTTTTAGCAACATGCCTTACTTTGCTGTACCTTTGGGAACATAATTTCGTATTTTGAAATACGAGTTTGGTCTACGGACTTGCAAGCAGTAATCTTGCAAACTCCACGTGACTTTGGCCTGCTTCCAATCTTCCGCTTGTTCCCCACTTCATCTGCCAAGTTGTATTTTTTGCAGACATGACAAGTCTGCTAAGTTCTTTTACACTTTCTGTACGTCCCTTCTTAAATGGGACGCACACCTCCGCAACAGCTCCTTTCATGCTGCTGCTCATTTGCATAAACCGTGTAACAGCCACTCATTTTCATACGATACCCTTACTCCGCATTACATTTCACGCAATGTACTCAAGCTTCGGGCATTTCCATACATATCACTAAGCTGTTCCGAGATTAGCTCCACAAACGAAATAAAAAGTTCTGGTAGTTTGTAATGGACTTGTTTGTTGCCATATCAAACTCCATTTACAGCGATCTTGACACACAACTCTGGCTTCATTGGCATCCACCACACGACGTACACAAGACCTATACTTTATATTCAATCTTTCACATGGACACTTGAATCTGATTCTCACATTACTTCCTTGGCCTTCCCTTTCTACCACTTGGGCCAAGATTCTTAGTAAGCATATCTCATTCTTTCAACATGGCCAACCCACCGAAGCATATTAGTCTCCACCTTGTTAACATTTTGCTTCACAATTGCAACACAACTTAATTCCTTATACGATCAGAACGTGTCTCGCCATAGACACCCGGTAAGGCATTTCTCCAGCACACAAATTTATGTTTCTTCTGTCGGACTTATGTTTCACTGCCATACAGAGCAGGAACAATTATACTTTCATACGCAGCCATGCGGGCCTCTTGAGAACCCATCATTCCTGTGAAAACCTAAAGCAGCTAATAATGAGAGTAACCTTTAATATAAACAAAGACAATCACATTGCCAACAGAGAACTATACATTGTCACTTTGAAAGTGTTCAGAGTTTTAGTGGAGCAATAGCAAAGATTGAAATCAGGGTTTAGCGCATACAGTAAATCAAGCAGTAAAAGCACGAAAAAAAAAAAAGCGGTTTAAAATGGTCTAAAGCTAATTTACATTTAATCCATCATTAAAACTTTCATTGGCAACAAAAGCAAGCCGTAACTTTGATCCTAGTCAGTGGAAGAAGAGTAGCGCGAGATTGGACAGCCATATTGCCATGCGAAGACTTGAACGGAACACAGAATTTGCTGTTTAGCTTGAGTTGACATGTTAGACTGATTGGCGAACAACATGAAACTTAGATTGCATATTTCCAAAGAGCAAAAAAGGTAACTGCAGACATTTGCACGGTACACTGGAAAAAAAACTGGTATTTGGAAGGAAGTTTAATCTAAAAGATCATGCACTGTGCAAACCAAGAACTTATATCCATAAGATTTGTTTCTCCTATAAAACAGTCAGAAGTCGTGGTTAAAGATCAGTCACTAATTTTCTGAATCAAAGCAGTTTAGCAAAGATTACACTTACCTTTTCTGATGCCAGTCAGTTATGAGGAAATTGCGGTCACTACTACTCAAATGCATACCAAGTATTACCATCAGATTAGTCGTGGCTGCAATTTCACATGGCATATAATTCCCCAAAATGCTATTGCATCAGATAAATCATTGCTCACTCAGGAAGTGTTTAAAATTTATCACGGTTACAGTTGAATTAAAATAAGTTTACACCATTGCATTTTACAAGTGCATCGAGTTACTATTAACTTACAACTAAGACTGAAATTTGGGAACCTGAAATATTGCTGAATGCAAATGTCAGTTTACGTGGTCTCAAAAATAGTTACCTAGCGGAAGAAGCGCATCGCAAAACACAAGATTATTTCGCATAGCTTCAGCTATGGGAGACTGAAATCTGGCATTTAGTGTAGTTAATATGAAACACCATCAGCTCCAACTGGTGAGAAAATTTACCCCGTATTCGGAAGTGCGTGTATCGCGGAATACAAAAACAGGTTTCCCGATCTGATTTTAAAGGTTCAAAACCTTTTAAAATTTAGTCTGACAATCTTACTAGAACCATTTTTCTTAAATATGAGACTAGATCCTGCATTGAACTTTTACAGGAATTGCATCTACATAAAACTGTATCCTTTAATATATCTGAATTCCGAACCCTATTACAAATCCCGAAGTCGCCGAAAACTGTCCTATAGCTGTTGAGCCCTTATATTGAAAGCCACTTGTCGAGTTTTACGCTTGCACAGCTTGAAGTACAAATGCTTTGATCTTTTGAATGTCATTACGAAATTGTAACAGCTGGAAATTTTGAGTATTAAAGCGACGCCAGAAACTACTTATAAGTTAAGAACGCGTTTCTTCCTCTGAATAGCTTTAAGTGCTTCTCTGAACAATGCTCTCAGAAGGCTACTTTCTGACAGTCAAATCACTCAACCAGGAAGAGTAATGTCTTGCAGCTTTGTTCCTTAATTTTCTGATGTTTCATTTTTTCCTGTGGGTGCCTACTTTTCCACGCCAGAGCTACAACCTACTCCCAACTAGTGCAGTACTGCTGCTCCAGCTTTGACTGCCGCCAAACCTTTGGTACAACCTGATGCATGGAAAAATCATTGTACAATGGATGCAGCTTCACGCCAATCAAGTTGATTGCCATTACATGTTGCATAATTCCATTATGTTGGCGCTTTATGCACCATACGATTTGATTTTGCGCACAGAAGTTTAAGCACTACTATTTGGTGCAACACTACTTTCCTTAAATTGCGTCTGGTAAACTTTTAGCACTTCTTTGGAAGTGATCTGTAGTTCTGATTAAAAGCAGCTTAGCTTATATTTTAAATTTCTGACTTATTCAGGGGCTCAATTTTTAAGATTGAATTTTTGGCCGAAACAGATTAGTTTTGAAGTCAACTGATAAGACAACTGGTGTAGTGAACCGCGTTAAAACAGTATTCGAAATGAATGTTAAAAATAAGTATCTAGTGGAAATTCCGCGGTACCAATACACAATTTTGACGTTACAGACTAGGTGAAGTTTAAAACAATCAAGTTCCGTGCTTTTCCTTGGGCAATTTATGCATATATCCACAAGTACACATTGTTTTGTAAATAAAATTAATACGCACACATATTGAACAGATTTAAAATTTAGTTTAAATAGATCTTAGACCTAATATTTTCTCTAAGCTAAACAGATTTACTGGCGTACCTGAAGTAAGATTTAAATAACTTATAAACAAGCAGATGTTTTCTCTACTTCTGAAAGCTAAGACTTTAAAATCTTTTTAAAACCTAGACTGAAATTCGGTAAAGTTCATTGTGAACACCTGTACCTAAAAAAATGTTTTACTAAATTTCCACGTCTATGCAAGTTTTCCTGTCAGATATTACCAAGGTACGCTTACCTTAGAAATTTATTACTCGTGCCGGCCAAATTAATTTTGAAGTACAAACATTTCTACAACGTGATCTCGGTTTGGGAACTTATGGTAAACCTGTTACCTTTTTTTTAAGTGGTAAACCAAATAGATGTTTTTCAAATGATAAGCATTGCGGAAGTTTCGCCTGACTCAGACGCTAGGCAAGCTTTCATTTGCATTTCCGGACGAATTTGTTCGATGTTTTGTAACGGGCAATTACAATACAGATGCTATTTCTGCACCGAACAGCAAAACAAACACTATCATAGAGAAGGTTTGCGTGATTCGGCATTTTTTTTCATGTTACCTTGTTTTGTTGCTTTCCACTTGAAGCAAAATCACAAGTCACCGTACAATACATTTACCTTAACAGATAGGAATAGCTACATGAATACTTAATACATCAGAAATACAAAGGGCTGCATGGAAGTATTTCACCACTAAGTTCCAATATCTGATTACTACATTACGTCAAAGCCTTATGTTTTTCGGGTTTAACGACCACCATGAGAAATGCTATAAACAGTTTCCCATCTCTAACTTTGGTAAGCTGGCGCCAGGAAAAAGAGAAGTTAGTTCCCTTAGGAAGAATTAATGATGCCTCTACACCAATTTGGGACGAGTTGTCTAAAAGCCAACGCCTCTAAACTAGCTAGCACAGGGAGATTAGCTCCGTTTAAAGTTTTGTTGCAAAAGTCCTTTTAGGCTTGATACCTTGAGTGACTCACCGATCTCTTAAATAGATCCTGCTTATATTAAGGAGGCAATCAGGAAGATTTAGATATGCTTTCTCGTTGTATAGTATACTTACAATCTTTAGTAATGTTCCTTAGTCGTGTTGCTAAGAAAGCATTTAGTCACATTAACGCATCATTAACAGTTTTTGGTTAAAAATTCAGGCTTTGATCATTCAAGATTAAAGGCAAAGTATTGAGTAATTTAACCTAAGGAAAAAAATTAGCGTTGAAAGAATTTCTGTTAAGTTGTGGGACGACAGCTACACATTTGTTACAATCTGCAGAGAAATTGTGGATTTGAACTGCACTGAAGAGACTAGAAGCTGCATTCAAATACAAACACCCTGGTAACAAGTGTTGGTTGAATCATCGTAGGGAATAAGCCTGTTTCAGTTGTAATTTCCGGTTTAAAAATGGCAGGTGGTGAATCACTGGATTAGGATGCAGTGGAAGTTAACTATTTCACGATTAGTTGATCAAGTGTCAGTCCGAAGTATGTAAATTCATTTAAAAAGTCTGTAGTTTGGTTTGCGGTAGCAAACGTATTAACTATTTCAAAACTGATATGGATGACTTAATCCATTTTAGAGCAGTGGTTTAAGCGCTCGCCCAAGACTGGCACGGATTCGAATCCCGGTGAGGCATGGATGGGCCTTACGGGGCGGACTGGCTTTCTTTCCTGAAAAGAAAAGCCTTAAATCAAGGACGGGCGGACTGATTTTTTTTTTTATCATGAAATCGGGCTGCCTGGGCGAGCTTTGTTAGCTGCAGTTGTGTGAGCTTTAACTTTTCATCACATAACTAACCGTTTAATAAGGTGTCGCGACTTCATTACTGATATCACGACAGCTTTAGTAGTCAAAATGAAGTGCAACAATACGCTCATTCACAATTTGTTAATTCGTGTACTTTGAGACATTTTGAACAAGATGCTGTTTCAGCATCTGAACACCAAGGAATATTGCTGTTATATTGCACTTTAAGAATCACTTTAACTACGTAATTTCAAATGGAGCAAATCATCCAATTTGACTATTTTGGTTTACATGCTGTATGCAAATATTTATATTTGTTACTAGTACACCGTACATTTGTTTTAATGTTGCATGGTTGATAGAATCTTTCTACACAATGAGCTCACTTTCATATTTACTAAGTAATACAATAAAAAGTACTTTAGACCCGCTGTATATGCACTTTAAATTAAGAATTGCAATTTTTGGGAAGCACATTCTGCTATGAATTTGTAGTTTTAGGATGATTGACTCCTTTGATAAGTGTTTTGCTTGGGTCTTTCACGCGTGCTTTCGTTTTGGGAATTGCCAGTTTCTTAACTTTCTTCGACGCTTGGACAGAGCCAAACCCACGAGTCCAGTCATTCCGCATCCACTTGCCGAATGGCTTCCTCCAGTCACTCACGTGTTAGGAACCCGTTACCAGTAGTAGTTCAGAGTCACTACCCAGTAGCAATTTACACCTTGTTACTTCATAAAATCAAACTCTGAAATATAAAATTTCGCTCATGTACCTCAAAGGTTGCATTCAAGAATATAAATTTAGAAACCCAACGAAAAGCAAGACTTAGAAGCTGCAGTGATGTGCCTGCTCAGCTTTCATACCTAACGTTACTGGGTTTCAAAGATTGAGTAACTATTAGTTTAAAAGCTAGCTGAAGCAACCAAGTAGATTTATAATTGTATTCTAGACTATCAAATCTAATGAACTTAAAATATCTTCGTTGCCCTGCGATTCCAGGCTGTCCAAGAGAGCCAAACCTTCTGCGTAAAGTCAGATGCAAATCTTTGAAGAAAAAACTGATGCAGATGTCAAACATTAAGCTCTCTAGTGGCGAAACTGTTACTAAACAGAAGATATATTTAGACATTTCTCACCAAAAACGCTGACAAGCAAGAATTTCAGATTTGATTTTAGCAGAAATAAGTCCCAGGAAACTGCATTATGAGCATATTTGCTGCAAGAGTTTTCTTAGTGAGTGGTACCGGACAAAAAATAATTTTTTCACTAGCGCAGATATTACTGCAAATTAATCTGACACAATGACACTTAAGCTCCCTAACGAAAGCGATCTATAAGAGAAAAGACTCAAGCACTGGTCACCAGTAACTATCCAAAGCAAGAGGAATTTCAAATTGACTTAGTCAATATCGGGAGAACTTAGCTGACCTTTGCGCGTCCAATGGTGCAACTGCATTTTAAAAGCTATAGCCAAGTTGTGTTTATTATAATTGGTATGTACGGAATTTTAAGTCTGATATTTAGAATGTAGTTTATTCGGGATTCGATAGCATTCATTTACGCCTTCTAGCGGCGAAGTTATGCAATTGAAAGACACACAAGGACTTTTTTTTACATTACAGACATCCCAAAGCAGGAAGATTTTAAATCTGACTAACTAGAGCTGAGATATGGTGCACGCAGACTGCGTCTAGGTACATTTTTCACGAAGAGCTATGTTTCGAAAACTAATTACTTTACAATAAAAAACTTAATACTAGATACCAGAAGGCGCTATGAAAATTTAGTGACGTCACAACTTTATCGCTGAAAAATTTAATTTCGAAATTCAGTCAAACACTACGCTTGGCATGATTTAAAGTTCCTATAGTAAGTTCTAAGGAATCACTACCTAGGCAGTTTTCTAGATTAAGATATCCAGCCATATTGTAGACAGATGCCTGAGTAATGGTTCCCTCAGACGCCCAGTATTATCCTTTCACAGGCTATTTACGCAATCATCTTCCACAATTAAAGATTATGGCAGCCGAGAATGAACTGTGACCGAGCAATTTTACGTTCTTAGGGAAACCTAAATTTAGTATTGATATATAGCATGTCATTGACAACCTTCTGAGGTGGTCTGGTTTAAGTTAAACTGCCTTCGAACTTAAGCACGAGAAAAATTATACCGTAAGACTTTAGTTAACTAGGCCGTAGCATCAACGCATTCCAGATATGTTTTATAAACCATTTCAGTTATGTTGAATTTAGAGGTTGCCACGGTTTGCACCTCATGCGAACATTTTTAACACTAGAAATTAAACAGATGCTTTCGAAGTAAACATCTCATTAACACGTCAAGGTGTTTAAAATAGTAACGAATCAAGTAAACTGCACGTTTTAAAAAGGTGCCATGTTAGAATTTTAACAAAAGAGTAAAACTACCAGCTTCCATAGAAGCTCTATTATAGCTTCAATTACGCAGCTGTGTGCTTTACATTACCTACATTTTATAGACTAGTTCTGTAAGTTTACCTCCCATTAAGTTAATTCTGCGAGATTCACAATTACTTATATTATACCCAATTACTGCAGATTAGTTTCCAAGACTTAAGGTCTTGAATGTTTGAGAAGAGGTATCGAATACAAGCTGCCTGCGTACAACGTTAAGGAATGCTTACATTACGCTGAAAGCTGGCTGAAGAGTTTTCATTCATTCGACGATAGTTAAACGCTGATATCAATAGGAACTACCCCTCTAGTATTACTTAATCGTGCGTAGATTAACAAGTCTGCAGTGACCATGGACTTAAAAAGGTCATTTTTCTTTGTTATCTTTCTACAGACGCGATACATGGGCATTAAGTCAATTTGTCTACGGCATAATTTTCCGCTTCACCGAGTTCAGGATAGCCGGTACATTTTATTAACAAATAACACGCGGGAGAACACCGCCGAAAAGAAATTTCCTTGAAAAACAATTTCAAGCTTGCGTTAATCTATTATGTTGTCAGCGCATTTAAAGTTTCTTTTACCAAGGACAGCTTTTAAAATTATCAATGCTATTCTACATTAAGTATGAAGCGACCCTTGCAATTCAATCCTTTCTACGAATTTTTTTTTTAATTTATTTGGGATTTACCCAGTTAATACCTTACTACGAATATCATTGTTCGCTGCACTTTGGTTTTACTTTCATACCATCTTCAGCAAGTTCCTATGATATTTCATTGCGTCGAAATATACAAAGCATTTAGATTAAAACTGCATGGGAACAAATCAGAACCGATTTGAAATGTTTTACTTTCTCGATCTAAATAAAACGACCACAGTTAATAGTGCGGGTTCAGTTAATGAAAGCTTTCGGGGTTGGTAAATTTAAGCTCATGCAGGTGGGGAGAATGAAAGTATTTCAAGGTTGCAATAAGTTCACTCTCAAGCCAGTACAGTATTTCCAGTTTAAGTTCTTTGAAACATGTTGGGTACTGCACAGTTCCATACCTGAAATACTGATGCGCACAACTAGAATTTTTGTCGAAATTAGTTCAAAAATATATTCACGTCGAAATCTTGTTTTACACACTACATCTACACTTTTACACATTGTTCTGTTATGTGCTGAGATCGCAAAGCGTTTAAACTTGTAAATAACCCAGATAAGGTTTATGT
The DNA here is from genome assembly GCA_039090855.1 of Macrothele yani. Classification (NCBI taxonomy): domain Eukaryota; kingdom Metazoa; phylum Arthropoda; class Arachnida; order Araneae; family Macrothelidae; genus Macrothele; species Macrothele yani. Next base: position 140,094,228 of record CM077013.1, on the reverse strand, counting down.
ATCAAACTAAATTTCAACATTCTAAAATAAAATGAAGCATCGGAATAACCTAAGTGGAATTTCAATCCGGCGTTTAAAGGCTGCTGCCATCTGTGTATATAATTACATTTTTGTAAGTCCGCTATATAAATCTAGTTTTCAATTCAGAACCAAATTTGGTGTACTATCTTATGGAACTCGTAGACGGTTTTTGGATGGGGTCGGAGACTGGGGTCAAGGGGCTCACATACAAAATTTTCGGAAAAAGTTATTTTTTTTTTTTAAGAACTGCAACACAATTCAGAACTCCAATAACTGACCTATGGATTAAGTCAGACCAAGATAATAAAGTGCAAAAATCCGTTTAATGGTGTATTAAAGACAAATTAATAAACGTTAGCTTTCACCACCAACGGGCGGCTTCATCAAAGCAGAAATACAAGGTAAGTAGAGTTCCAGATATTCAAGATTTAAAACTAAAAAAAGGATAATCAATGTCAAGTCGCATGCACGCGACATGACGGGTACAAAGCATGTCAGTGTCGCTGGATTCTCCGAAGCGCACGCCGGTTCTATGTCTCCTCGAAGGTAAGGATGTTCTTTCCTTTTTTGCTTCGTAAAAGAGTTCGTTTCTCACATTTGCAGCCATCCTGGTTATTTTTTGGCAGAAATATTACAGCCAGTCATTGGCTAGCCTTAATTAAGAGAAACCCTACTTTTCACACGGACAACTCTAAGTCGCCTGCTCAAGAGTTGGCAATCCTAGAAAAACGCCAATTTTGCTCCCCAATGGATTTTTTTAACCAAAAAGCAGTAACCTAAGTGAATTAAAATAAATTTACTAGATCACAGGAATATTTTCATTCATTAACTTTAACTCGATGAATTTGGAGATTCCACGAATAGTAATTACCCGGGAAATACCAGGTACCCCTGCTAGTCTATAAATACACACTAGAAAATGGTGTTACGTCGGGTCAGACTAAATTTCAAATGTCCTCACATTCGTGGCCGACAGGAGACTTCTGTACTGTTAAGAACGTCACTGCGCTTTAACGTCGGGATTTTATTCAACTGAAAAGCTTTTAGTTGGCAGCTAAGTCTTTAAGACATTAAACCACTACATACGTTGAAGGCATGAAAAATATGAGTTAGACTAGAAGTTAAATTACATGCTAACGTTAGTGCCTCGTGCACGGTAGACTATTTGCACAGCGGCAATTAAGTAATGAAAGCTTAAATCCCGATAACACATGGGTCTGAAAGAATGGGTTTCTGGTAAGTCATTTATAAGCTATGCGGTGGCAACGGCGTTTGCGCAGATGATTTACACTGCGTGAAGTCATTCGGTGAAAACATTGTCACTACTTTCATGTAGCTGAGAGCAAATCAAGTTCAGTTCGAAAATCGATAGAACTGCATTTGAAACAGTCTAGTTGTTCCGTGATGTGTATGGGACTAATTGCTTATCTCCTGCACAAATATTCAGATGGTACGAACGTTTTAAGGATGGGCGGGAAAATTTGGAAAATGACCGGAAGGCCCGGATTCCCGCTTTCAGTCCGCACGTGGGAACTCATTGAGAAAGTTCGCGGAAGGATAAAAAGTGATCGTTGTGTGGCCTTGAGGATTGCTGTAATGTGAGCTCGGTGTTAATAAACAGACGATTAGTCAAATGTTATTGCACAAGTTTGGGGGTGGGCGTTAGTTTTGTTCCGCAGTCTTTGTCAGACAGCCAGAAACAGTCAAATTTCACTAGTGGAATACGAAAAAACATCCTGGAGACTGCAGAAACAATGCAAAGTTCTCTAAAGCATCGTGGCAGGTGAAGAGACATTGTGTTTTCCTTATGATCCTGAAACTAAGCTTCAGTGGAAATCGCTAGTCACCCGAAAAAGATCAGGCCACAAAAGTACCAAGTCGAAACAAGGCTTGCGCGCTTTTAAGACAGCAAGAGAATTCTACCTCGCGGGTACGTTTTTGAAAGTAAAACTGGCAGCGGTTACACATCCATTTCGGAACGATAGTGGAAGATCGTTAGTGCCAGACAAGAGTACAGAGACTAGAAATAGTGCCTTCTTTACAATAACGCAACAGTGCACATAGCAGTAAATGTGCCGCAATTTCTGGCAGGAAAGCAAGCGTGCATTCGATCATCCCTGTTTTCCACAAGTCACTGTTCCCTGAATTAAAGTTGCGTCTAAAAGGGAACATTTTTCAAGACGTCTAAGACAAACTGAATAGCTCTTCACTTCATACCAAAAGATGATCTCTGCAAGTTTCTTTGGCTGATCGTGCCACTTGTGTTAACGCAGGAAGATCGTACCTAGGACAATAGTCACTTAAGTTTTCATGCTTTTTTATTTTTAAAAATTGAGTCTTTACTTACGTATTTTCCAGACAGTGATGTTTTAATGTCACTGCCAGTTTAAGGAGGAATGGTATTTGGCAGTCATACATTAATGTTTTAATCATCCCACCTAGTAAAAGTCACGGGTTTTGTTCCCAGCATACTCCACGTGTGAGTCTAGGTTAACAGACCAGTTTGTTACAGCTTTCTGGCCACTTGTTTGGGAATTTAGAGACACCAGGTATACTTAAGGAGTCTCCCCTTCCAACTCTTAGTTCAGCACTAACAGCCCACGGGTGCCCATAACGTAACTTCTAGGTTGGGGCAAACGAATTTTCAAGTGGCATAAGCTGGCACTATATACAATTTTAGTGAGTGGGGTCTCCAGACAGTTTTTACAACTAATGAACTTAACTGAAAATCAGAAGTTCTAAAGACTTCTTAAAAATGAGGGTAGGCTGCGTCCGGGACACACCAGGTTTTATTTATGTGGACAAGTGTTTGATAGTAAGAGGTTTAAGGCAGAAGTCTGGTGATAAATGAGAGGAATGCAGTTAGACTATAGTTTTATTTACTAAAAGGCGATATGAGAAGTAAACATGGCATACAATTCACATCTATGTTTCGTACAAAAGGTTAAGTCGATACAAGTATTGCCTAAGGTAGTTGGAGACTTTATACACTGAGTGGCCTCTTTATTATGACCACCCCTCAGCACTTCGTTGGGCAACCTTTTGCCTTTAATATGCGTCGATTCTTCGTCTCGTGGACTCCGAGGTGATAGGTGGTTTGTGGAATCAGACCATGCTTGATGAATAGCACTTTCCAGGAGTGTGAGATTGCAGGGTTGTGAATCCAGCTGTCTGATGGCTCGTTCAACTTCATCCCACAAATTCTCAATGGAGTTGAGATCTGGAGATTGTGGGGACCACCTAAGCAAAGTAAACTTACCGGCATGTTCCTGAAATCAATCTTGTACAATACAGAACTATTGCAGGACGCATCTTGTTGAATATAGCCATTGGGATAAAACATCCACATGACATGATGCACTTGGTCCGCAACGATGTTTAGATATGTGCCAGTCAGACGTTTATCAACACGAATTAAAGGGCCCAAATCATGCCAGGAAAACATTCTCCAAACCATAACTTTGCCTCCAGCAGCTTTAAGGGTTGTAGCAATGCATTTGGGGTCCATGCTTTCGTGCTGTTTCCGCCAAATTCTCACAGCCATCAGCATGGTGCAACTGAGAACGGGATTCATCGGACCACATAATTTGTTTCCAATTATCAACTGTCCAATCCTTGTGCTCCTGTGCGAACTGGAGACAGTAAAGGTGTTCGAACAGGCCTTCGGCTGCCATATCCCATCAGATGCAGTGTAGGGAAAAATAGTGCGTGCAGAGATCATTTGAGGGAATCCTCGATTAAGATTGTGCAATTTGCTGCACTGTTGCCCTTCTGTTGTCAGTTACCAGTCTGGACATTCCGTTCTGCCCGAGCAGTCACTAGTCTATGACCACACGTTGCGACCCAGTTTTTTGGCTGACAGTCCAGTCTTTAAACACTTTAACAGCTACTCTGGAACATTTCACGAATGCGGCGGTTTCGGTGATACTCGCTCCATGGCTGAGCTCCTACAAGCATCCCACGTTGAAAGTCCGTCAAATCGCATTTTTTACCCTTCTCGTCACCCAAAAATCACTTCTGTCGCAAGCACTAAGCTTTCCCTTTTTATACTAACCTCGCCCTCTGGCAGCAACAGCGTGCAGCCATAGCTCATTTGCTTAAAATGTCAGGTGGTCATAATAAAGTGGCCACTCTGTATAAGCCAAGCCAAAATTGTCTTTCATGAACTTACGTTGGTGTTTTGTTGCATATCAATGTTAAAGTTAGTGAGAATGATAGGCATTTGGGTATCCGGTACCATACTCTGTATGATTGTTTTCAGAGTAATTGCATAGCATCCGGAACATGAAGATCTCTAGTTATGTTTGCGAAACTCTGGGATAAATGTAAACCAAACCAAGTGTGAAGAAAGTTTCAGCAGACACTGCACATCAACTAGACATATGTAACCACGTAGTCATCTTCAATTCTCAATCTGTTGTTGACAGACATTTACGGGTCGGCAATCTGTTAGCATATTGATGTTTCTGCAAATGGCAACTCCCCGCAGTTAGTTTTGTAGGAGAAGTAGTAAGTTTGGAAGTGGATGGTTTGTGCTGGGCTACTGCTTCATTTCTTTTCGCCTTCAATTCGAAACCGGGTAAATGGGACTAGAATCATTTTCCAAGTTTCACTCACTGCCAAGTAATTTATTGGTTCACATGTACTAGCTGTAGAAGTGCTTGGTTATGGCTCCACACATTGCGCAGCTTCGGCTTCCTTCTATCTATAAACCCTATGTCGTTCTTCATTAGTCGTTTTGGGATTAGATTCCTTTTGAGTTTTCTTCTGATATGCGTTTGTAGTATTTTGAGCGACTTGCTTCAAATATTTAGACATTGATTTTCTCAAATATGTTTTCGTTTATCACTTAACATAAAGCACTTAAATGTTTACGAGTTATTGGTTTGTAGATAGATCTCATCCAGACGAATCGTCTAAGACTACTATCACGATCTAGAGTTACTGATTTCAAAGCACTTTACTCAACGTATTTGACCCCAAAATGGTGGACGCCCTCGCCTTTTCTCGCGTATGGCCTTTATTTTTAAAATCACTGAGTACTCTTGTCAGTTATTAGAGTTTAGCTATTTGTTATAATTTAGACTTTATAAGCATTTGATCAATCTTAGATTATGTCGGTCAAGTTTACGTAGAGGGATCCCTGGTACGGATTTTAAAGACTTATTCACGTCAAAAATAATTTGACAGCATGCTAGGACAATAAGGAAGTTGTCCTAAGCCCACGCATTTTGTTCCCTTGTCAATGCCCACGAAATCCTAGCGATCACTCGAGTGATATTTTGTGGAATCAAGGGAAATAAAGACAATTCTAGCGTCAACTTTGAGATCTTTATCCAAATATGAATGGCTGCTGCAGAGGATTTCTCAATATACCTTAAAAATTCCCTGATGTTTTTACAGTTTCTATTACAAACAATACAGACATCCAGAAGTTAAAGAAAATTAGCAATCAGAATTTGTTACCGCCAAAGTATTTGAAGTATACCAAGGAGTGAAGTCAGATTTCCAGGCGAGAGGAAATTAGTCTGGCGCTCCCTTATGACGAGCTGTAGATGGCAGAAGCCGCAGACAACTTGGCAACAGTTTACGTTTTGAAGGTCTAAATTGCAATATTTCCTTTTACTTGTTCTACCGTTTGATTTGAAACACTTCAATCTAGCGATTAAAAGTTTAAGCGTGCATTGCTTTTAAAGAAATTCATGCCATCAAGCATATTTCATATGGATATCTTGAATCGTTGCCATTAAAAACCATTTGTAAATTTTAGTTTTGCATAATTTATTCACTATTAGTGATACGCAGTTTAAAACCCGAAGCTATATTTGCATTTCACGTCTATGCGTACGTTTTATTGACTAGTGGGAATTAACTGCTCCCTCCCCCTGTTAAAAACCGCTGCCGTGGTAAATTCTCAGTGTAAGAAGATTTGTACTTTTTTCTTTTGTTCACCTATACGAACAGACAAGTTCCTTATCCCAGCTGAGAAGGTAGATTAAGCTTCCGGGGCAAGGTTGCAGGAAGGACAACAAACGGGGTAATGACCTTGCCTCTGATGGCCCATTTCTTACATCAGCGAATACAAGTTGTTCCGTAACTTACTCCGTTCATCCAAACAGTCTAGTTTGCTTTAAGACTAGAAGATTAGCGTACACCCAGCAGAAGAAAGGACCTTACGGGAGTAATTAAGCTGCATTTTCTAAACAGCTACCGTTAAGTTCACGATCATTAAAGCAAATTAAAAGTTCTTAAATTTTATTTCAATTTAAACCAAGGAGTTAATGTGAAGTTAGAGGCTAACACTACAGGAATTGCTTTAATATTTTTGGACAATGAAGGAATTTATCAGAACACTTCGAAAAAACATACCAGGTGTTACTTTTAACAATGCTACCAAAACACGCGAAATTAACAAAGCCCTAGAACACTGAGATAGTTCCATTTTTATAGCTAGAAACAGAATTTAACATTTCTGGGCCGCGGGTGGCGTAGTGGGCAACGTTCGTGACTGCCGCGGAAGGGACCTCAGGTTCGATCCCAAGCAGGTACGAACAAGCTCGATCCAGTAATATCCGCCGTGCGTCGGATAGGCACGTTAAGCAGTCTGACTTAGCGAAACCCCCCCCCCCGATAATAAATAAGGGCGTCTTCCTCTTTCTACTTTGCTTCCGTGTCACTTTCCTATCGAGCACTAGCCCAAATCTCCTAGCTTCCTGTTTCTACGGGTTGTTTAAGACCTGGGGGTCAGATACTCCCTAAAATCTTCTACATATCATTTGACATTTCATACATGCAGCTAACTACTAGAATATAGCACCTGGATGCTGATTTAGCTATATTTATGTTAAAGCTTGCTGTTATCAGAGGGAGAAACTTATACCTAAGAGATCTAGCATACCTGTTCTGTTAAACATTATCTTATGGTATCGTATCAGGACTGAAAGGACAAATCTTAAAGTGAAATACAGTAGGCAAAGAACATTAACGCGTTGCACAAATAAACATGCAAAGCAGTTTTGTCCAAGTATTTTTGGCTACTGGATTACTTTGCTTATAAAGTAAACTTTATTGTAAAATTGTAAGTTTTTTTGTGTCAGAATAGTATCTGCACATTAAAGAAAAAACCTTCGAAGTTAAAACATGTTACTGGTACTTGGTATGCATGCCTTTTGCTTAGACTATAGCTTGTAATCGCCTGGGTATTGATTGTACTAATTTTCTAGTTCCTCCAATGATTATCAGCCATTCTTTGCTGGGTGCTTGCCAGAGTTTTATTGGAGACTCCTCACTTGCAAATCCAACAAATGCCAAATTCTCTATAGGGTTGAGATGCAGCGATTGTGTGTGGGGGAGGGGGTCTCAGTTAATTTCACTTTATAAAAGAAACCACGACCTTATGTTGGCTGTATGTTTAGAATCTGTCCTGTTGAAAATATAATCTGGAATTCCCAATTTCTATGCATTGGCCAACAAATTGCCTTGATGTGTATATCAAATGCTGTCTACCATTCGCTACCTTCAATAAAGGCCATATTTTGCCAGCTCCATTAAAAGCCTTGCATCCCCAAATCACTACATGCTCATACACAGTTGGTCTTAAATTTTGTTTCAAGAAAAGTGGCTTTCGCCACACTTTTCTTTCCATCTGACCCGAAAGTACTAAACTATTTAGTCAGAAAATCATTTCCCCCAAACCTGCTGGTTCGCTAACAAGCTTTGGCCAACTAAAGTATTTTCGACGTATGTTTCACTGATTAAGTTCTTTCCTGGGTGTCTTGCTTCGAATGCGCATCATAAAGATTGCGAATAATTGAGTATTTACTATGGTCCCTGATGTTGAAGCAACGTAAGTAGCCAATTCTCTAGCAATTACGAAGGGTTTTTTCGCTACTTAATGTCCCTGCATTGCCTTGCATTTAGTTTCTTCGCGAACGCCCAGATAGTAATTTATTCAGTTCTATTAGCCTTTCTTACATACCGAAGATCATAAGTTAAACTTCAGCTTATCAATTTCGCGACGTAAACCAGTTATTAAGAGCTATAATCCTCTTCCGCATCTCCATTGAAAACATTTTTTGGAACCATGACAACTAAAATTGCTGCTCTAGAGATCTGAACTTGTCTTACACAGTACAAGACTTTTGTTGCTGATTTGAATGCAACTGCCTGATAACAGCGTTGCGTGCAGATACTTTTTGGCATGAAAAATTAAGCGTTTGTAATACAAGTATTTCTTATCAGTAAAGAAGAATTGTAAAATTAACCCAATGGTTAGAAATTTAGTCACAATTACTTTGCGTAAGTAAACGTGAAAAGCAATGTGTGCAAATACTTTTGCCCATTGTATACACATTAGCATTATGGTGTGAAGTATTGTTTCGGTATGTAACTAAAAATAAATCAAGTAACGTTTAAAATAAATCAAACTAAGACCAATGTTTCTTCAGCGTATTTGGTGTAAAATAAATTTCCAAGCTTTCTTCAGGAAGATTTTATCTAGGTTATACATTAGAGCAGGAAGCTAGTCAACTTTCTACTCAACGTATAGCCTACATAAAGCCTCTCTGAGAAAAGGTAAAGCCCGAAAGTTCTCTAATTTTACTCCTAATGAAGTAAAAACTTCAGTGAATTGTATTTAGAATCTATTAGTTTTTCCGTTAAGAAAATTGACATCAGAATAAAGGCCAAATTTCAGGAGACAAGCATTTCTTCCTTTAAATTCTGAGAGGCTTTCCATTTAACGGATAAACCACCACTCGATTTGCTACATACAGCACAAAGATCTAACCGAAATTCTGCCTACATCAATAAATTCAGATTTAATGTGCCACTCACAAAATGGAGGCAACTCTTTAATCCAAAGTTAATCCTCATGTTTACTTGGATTAACGAGTTTTAGATGTTTTTATCATGTCTTGGTTTTTGCGGTCTTGCCTTTTTGTCTGGGAATTGAATAAGTTTAGGCACTATTTTCAGCAGATTACTTTTAATCACTGCTGAAGCCACGTTCGAAGCACGAGGCTTTGCATTTTATTCCACAGTTCCATTAGATGAGTTACTCCTGCAAGATTGCTGGTCACTATAAAGTTTGGACGGAATATGGCTCAATTATCGTATTCTTACTTCAGACTTTAAATATTACGAACAAGTGGCTAACGTTGGAACCTCAAACTGAGACAAACTTAATAGCTTATTCTATCAGAAGTCTTAGAAAGCTGATAAACTTAGTTACAAAAAGTGATTTAGCTGCTAAAATTAGTTTCAGAACAAATTTTAAACTAGTGAGAAACTTGTTTAGGACTACGCTATTTGTACCATCTTGCGTCCGAAAAGGGACAGCTGATTGAGGTAAGGCAAGAGATACAAGGTCGGGTACTGGACCGTAGTGCTAATCGCTAGGACGGGCAAGAAATTCAGCTTGACTTGGACCTCTTTGCTACGGGTCTGGTTAAGGGGTAAGGATTCCAAGAAACTCACTGAACTAAAGAATTTTATTTTAGAAGAACGTCACAATGGTAAAACGAATTATATAGCAAATTACTAAAAACTACTTACACTCACGTGTTCCTCGTTTTAGAATGCATCCGAAAATGCAAATAAAGCTCAGTAGGCTTAAGCATAATCAAGAACTTTTTGAAGTATTTAGTCTCACAGAAAGGCAGGATAACCGTTTAAGATCTTAGTTCCACGGTTAGCTTTTTTGGATTGGAGGTTTAACGACCACCGTGAGCAACTCAATGGGCTATAAGCAGTCGCCCGTCCCTAATTTAGGGTCACTGGTTCCAGGGAAGGGAGAGCCAGTGCCGTAAGACACACACAACATCCATGCCTCACCGGGATTCGAACCCAGACCCCTTTCGGACGAATGATCAGAGGCCATCGCTTAGACCATGCGCCACCGGGGGCGGCCCACGGTTAGCTTTAAATTCTTTTCTTCCATGTGCATCACCTTTGGTGCCATTCAGTTTCTTGCATACGCTCATGTCAATGCTAAATCTTTGCGCGGGAAACCTTAATTGGAGTTATTTTATACTTTCTGAACACCAAATTACTCATATTCAAGGTTTAGTTTGTTTCTCGTACAATGGCACCCAAATTAAAGAAACCAGCGTGTTTGGATGTATTATGACGGAGAACAAGGCAACTTCGCAATCTAGAAAAATTGTTCAGACTCACAGGAAACTTTCGCAAAAGTTTCCATTAAGTATTGTCTAGTGAAAATGCTGAAGAGAACAATTTGTCAAGTCATTAAATTTGAAGAGTGGTTGTGTGTGATAAACAACCGCCGTCGTACTAGTCCTGTATGACGACGCACTGGAAGGCGTGAGGATTAATTTGTTGCAGTCCACTAAATCATTGCGAAAAAGTACAATATGACATTGGGTAGTACACATAAGGACGTACACTTCCTGCACCTATCTAGACTTCATGTAATATACAAGCTGAGAGCAATAAATCACGTTGCCAGATTAAGTCAATGGCAACAATTTAACGCATATGTTCGAAACAGGCGTGTTAGACAATTTTTGCAGATCAAGCAAGGTTTGATCCTATCTGGTATGTTAACAGCCAGAAGGACCCTTAAGGAATTCAGAAAACCATAATGTTCATTACGAAAGTCCATTGCATTAGATTAAAGTCTACTTGAGTTTGTCACTATATAGAATTTCTGATTTAGAATATCCTCTGACGAAACTAACAGCTAAACGTTATCAAGGAACACTAATTCGTAGCTTTGAGGTCTACGAGAGGAATGCGCGGTTTCAGCAAGGTTGAACTGCGATGCAGCGTGATCGACTATTGAAATTTCGGAACAGTTTATCTAATAGGGCTTACTATTCCCTTTACCACCCCCACAAAATTTTTGTGGGGTGCATCTCAAAGCACATGTGAAAGACAGAACTATCACACCATAATGACCTGAAAACCAACAGATACCACTGCAAGCACAGAGCAGAAAGTTGAAATGATGAATGTGGTGAAACCTATTTCCTTTCCGTAGGATGGCTGGCACTTCCAGCCCTTTTTAGGAATGTTACAGGTAATCTATTACATGTATTTCACGTAGTTCATGCTGTACAAAGTAAAACTTTAGTTTTAAAACTGTACACTTCTATTTCCACTCATTTGTAACACTGTTCGACACAAATAACTTCCACTGATTTATGAGCTAGAGCAAGCTCCCGGTTCAGATTGCCCAGTGGCATGGGCTTCCGAAAATGTTGGATCTGAATTCTAATCCAGTTTACACATCCTATCGGGGCAATGGTTCGTTCTGGTACATGTGGCTATAAGTTAAGCATGAAAGAATTGCAGCCTTAAGAGCTCACTCACATGAAAGGTCGGATGCAGACTGCATTCATTCCTTATAATATTAGGAACATTAAGGAGTCTTGCTTCTTAGTTGCCATTTTGTCCCACTACTACTCCAGTCTATTCAACCTGCCCTATCATTAACTCAATTTAAGTTCCGTTTTTACGGAACCGATGTAAAACTTTAGTAGCTGAATGGCCAAATTCTAGATACCAAAGCTTTGCTTTGAATAATGGGTCGTGTATGCGAAAGTGTCCTGCTGTTTGGACAGACTCCCTTTTAAGATTCTCTAGCCCCTAGATCAAAAAAAATAGTTACAAACATGTATGTTCCCACGTGGAATTTGTTCGCGCCATTTTTGGGCACAGCGGACGAAATCATGTTTGAAGGCTGTTGTCAGATACATTCGTTCTGCCGCATTAGTCTGTTAAGTACATAAATATTGTACCCGTCTTGTGTGGCAATGCGATTACAAGGACGCGTTAAGGTGGTTCCACCTAAAATCTCTGCCTTACGTTTCCAATGGTGAAATTTCTTTACCCATTTTGTTTGCAATTAATGCATTCCCAATGATGAAAGTTTACACATCGATAAAACTAAGTTTTAGCATGGGATGCTTAATGCTTGCTAAATCATAACCACAATTATATTAAAAATAAATTTTTTATCAGTAATGTTCAGACCTGTTATTAGATTGCGCTACCTGCACATTGATGACGTCAGTAAACAAACAAATGTTTACTTGTTTAATTAAGGTTATGTTTTAGCAAGTATTAAATATCCCATGCTGTGACTTAGTTTGCTTGATCGATGTGCAAATTTTCATCCTTGAAAATACATTAATTGCAAAGAAAATATGTCAATAAGGCAGAGATTTTAGGTAGAACTACCCTTAAGTAGAAAAACACAAGCTTAAGGGTAGGTGAGGCCCAAGGTAGGTGAGAAATAACTCCTAAATTCGATAAAGTGGGGAGGGGTTTCAGAAAAGTTTACTTCAGCAGAAGCGTTCGTTGAATCAAAATTCAGAATAAAGATTTCAAACGTTACACCCAGGCAAAGCCACGTAGTTCAGCTGTAAGGAATAAATCTGAACTTGTCCACTTTTACCGTAAGGTATTTCTTTCCCACAGATCAGCTAATTTGCAAAATCCTCACGCCTCCGAAGTGTCATGAAGAGATCCAAAATCCCTGAAACCGAGGATAGAAGTGAGGTTTGCTGTCCTGTTGCATTGCGAATTAGTTTCATTCTGAGAAAAATAAGTTAAATTCACTTATGTTCTACCACGGTCAGTCGTTCATATCTGCGTTGTTAGTTTGGCAGGCATTAAAATCTGAGCTTTATTCAGCTTTTATCTGCAGTGAAAAGAACCACTAGCGGATCCAGAGAAGGTGCTTCACCGTACACCCATGAAACTTTCAAATACTTTACGAAGTTGGCAATGTCTAAATGTTATTTCCCCATCAAGTCTTTCTGCAGATTTGTCAAAACGTAGAGGGATTTTATTATCCAGTTTCCAAAAACTGAAGGTTTGCATACTTAGCCTGCCCGAGTTCTGGCTTTGCCACCAACTAGAACAGCTTTCACTTAAACCAAACAGTTGAGAAAAGTGTAGAAGTAAAACGTGCAGCTGGATTACCGAAGGAAGTACTGGTTTGTGCAGCTTTCTTAGCTTCACTGAGTGTCCAACAGCGGCATACTAATTGACCCCGCCACTCCTGCATTGCGGTGGAGCCAAGCATCAAACCTGCAGCCTCAGCAAAGATGCAACATTTTACGAGGAAACTAATTTGTTCAATAGGTATTTTTCAGAAAAGTGAAAAAAATTGCGGGTTTAGTTTCAGAACTTTGACCAAAAAACAGTTACTCCAGAGCATTTTAGTCTTAGCAGATAGCAAGCTCCTACACATGTATAATAACTAGTGTTGAAGAAACGTCAATTCAATAAAATTTGTACCAATGAGAATAAGGCGTTATGAATTACAGGTGGCACACTACTCATCCTTTAGAATATTAAATCGTTCGTCGCGGGTACAGACGTGTTAAACAGATAAAATTACTACGTGCAGAACTTTGTCAGTTTATTTCGTCAAGAGTAAATTTAAGTAGTCACTACTTATTGGTGCTAAATGCTACTTTTGTATTTTCGTATAAATCGGGAAGGTCATTAAACTGTCACGGCAGTTGTGATCATTAAACATTTAAAAAGGTTGGCCTTACGAGCCGCCTAGTGGTAAACGTTAGTGGCCGTCACGGACAAGACCTGGGTTTCAATCCCAGGCAAGTACGAACTCTCGAACCACTAAATATCCGTTGAGAGTCTGATGGGCACATTAAGCAGTCTGGCCCCAGGTACTGCCCCCAGTAATAAATAAGGGAGTCTTCCCCTTTTCTACCACGCTTCCGTGTCACTTTCCTATCTGGAGCTTTAGCCCAAATCTCCTAGCTTCCTATTTCTAAGGGTTGTTTAAGACCTAGGGGTCAGACACTAAAATCCTCTTCATATGACTATCTCCAAAACGAAATCCGCATGACGTGATTAACTTAGAAGTTTTTGTATTTGTAAAAAAACTAAGGCCATCATTTTAATGACAACGTGCATATTTGTGTTACAAAAGCTAGGTTCCGTGGAATTTATTAAAACGCCCGTAACAAAAACCCAGTTAATACGGAATTTAGAAGATTCAACAATTAAAAGAATAGATCTCAGGACTTCAAAGCCCTTCAGTTTTTTCGGTACGCCACCGGTTCTCCAGGCTGGTAAATACCAGAGACTGTCTTCGTACTAATTTAAGTTAACGCACAGTGAAGGGAAGATTGATCTTCAGTGTTCCTTCCTATTCTGGAGCCCAAATACTGTTACGGTAGTTGTGTAGGATTACGTAGCGAAAGTTTGCTTTTCTGGTTTCACGAGGCTTAAATATTGACTTTCAGTTGAAGTGCCATTTTTCCTTTTGCTATGCTTAACACACTACATTCAGTATAAAATGAGAAAGAATGAGCCACGGGGACTGCCGCGTTCCACCAAATATCGGATTTGCCACATGTCATAATTCAAGAACTTTGATTTGAAAGAGCAACGCTTTATATGCAACGAATAATTGCTTTTTGAAGTCTGGTTGTAAAGTTGTAAGCACGTCAGAAGTAAAATTCAGGAACAGTTAGATGTAAACAGTTTTTCCCCGAAAGGAGAAAGGCTTTTGAGAACATTGTCCTACGAAGGTTCAGGTCCACACTGTTTCTGATTTTGTTAGAACATTTGCGGACCCACTACGCAGTAGGTTTTATGTTTGTACGACATAGTGGTAAGCGGGAGAATTTGCAGTGGAGTAACTATTAGTCGCGGTTAAGCTACACCTAAAGGCCAACGAAGTTCAGACTTGGGGAACATTTTTTTTATTCAAATCCACGAACAAAAAGAAAAACCGGAAACTGAGTACTGCAAACACTACAGCAGGGTTCAGTTCGCTAGTGTGTGGTGGATTCAGCAGTGCAGGGAACTTCGTTAGCAAACATTGCATTTCAAATTTCACAGCTGAAGACTCATTCATGGTTAGTGATTTAGAATAAAAAAGCATTTACAGCACAAATTACAGCAACATTTATCACAATGAAAGAACAATTTTACACTTCTGGAGAGTCGAAACTACAAGCAGACAATTTGCAAACAAGTAAACATTTTTTTTTACAAGTAGTTTCAAAAACTTTATTAAAAATAAATCTCAGAATTTAATGAAAAATGAGTTATTCGAACGTCTCGGCAGCACTTCTGTCGAACACCACCGGTTACAGTAGCTACTTCTGAATTATCATTCAACAAGCTGAAAGCAGATTTAAGAAATAAAACTGGTAGGAACTGCTGAAATCTTGCAATAATTGCCACTTAAATTTAACAGGCAAATACTAAGTTTTCTTCGCCTGTTGCACCCAGTGTAGGATATAGCCTCCCCGGTCTTTCCCAACTTCTTCCATTCTCAGTCAACCATTTAGCATCTTTAAGTTTCTGAAGGTCATCTTCTCCTTTTTCTCTGGCGCCCTCTTAGTTTCCTTCCATCTCTCGGTTGTCATTCTGTTATTAATAGTGCCCATCTTTCAGTCTTGAAACATATCCAGCCCATTTTCACTTCGATTTTTATAATATTATTCCTGTTCTCATTTCATTTCTATCTTGTTATTCCTAACATTCTAATAGATACTTTTTACATTGTCGCTGAGATACTCCACGTTTCCAGTGGCGTACCGGAAAACTTGTGTGACCCAACAAAAATACACTACGCCCTTTGGCGAAATTAGCTTTCAATCTGAAGTTTCATATTTAGGTTTTAATTCAAATTCTGTGGAACTACAGGTATTTTTCGTAAAAACAAAAATTATTGCACTTTGTTGCATAAAGCACATGTGCAAGTTATAATTAAGATAGTCTTAATTTTATACCATTATAAAACACTACAAAATGGACTTTGAATAGAAACTAGGGCCAAGTAAATGTCGTGCAAATTTTCTTTTAGAGTCCATCCTCTTTAGATGTTTCACGATCTTACAAAACACCTAACTGTAGTGTTACTAATGACCTTTTCCAATTTATACGAAATATAAATAAACTTAAGCAAAAAAATAAATGACATGTACGTACTTTTGAACATATAAAAAGATATGTTATTTTAATTCCTATGTATAAATAACACGCTTCACATAATGTTAAAATATTATGCACAAGTTTCTTCTCTTAACTTATAAAAATGACAGGTTTCAGTTTCTTGACCCTCCGAAGGACACTTTTCAGTTCATATTCTAAATGATAGTGCAAACATCTGTAAGTACAGATCTTATCCTCATTGGTATAAAAATTATTCATTGAGCTGATACACGTTTGGCTGTAAAATGGGCCTCCAGTTGTCTAGAATAGCTACTTTTCTTCCGTCCTCCAGTTTTTATAAACAAAAATCGCAAAAATTTTTAAATGCTTACCTACTTATTTAATAAGACAAGATTAGCTTTAATACTTCAAAGCTCTTGTAAAAATCCTGGCCATTTCTTTAACCAGCTTTATATGCAGTTTCCGGAGAAAAAGAATTTAAAGTTTTCTAGAGGTTGGAGACCCTCTTAGCAGCGAGTCCTCCGCGAGTGGGGATTGCGTGTGCTATCAGTATGCCCCTGCGTGTTTCACTTCCATAAGTCAACACGGGAATACATGAATTTATTTTCTCTTTAAACAATTGAAAATCACAAGTAGCCTAAGTATCCAAAAAGGCGATTGCCTTTGATAATTCTGATTTGTCTTTAAAATTTGACCTAAATATTAGTCAATTTTTATTTTTCCTATTAAAATCTGTATTGTTCATATATTTGGTTTTTGCAGTGTCATACTAAGATTTAGATCGACAACACAGGAAGATTATCTAAAAAAAGATTAATGAAAAATATTTTTACAATTTCAAAAATGTATAATTAAACCACTAAGGCTAAAGTTTTCTGAATGATTCAGTTTAATTCAATCAGGAAGTGAAATTGCTATTTTGCGCAGTACCACGTGACTACGCATAACGTCGGATAAAGCGAATTACACGAACTTTACCCCTTGAAGGGCCTTTCCCACGAAGGAAGTACAACCCATATTTCAGAACCACTTCCGTACACAGACCTACTTTAAGCAACCTGAATCACGCGCGCTGGCTGAAGCCTTAACAGGCAGAAACTGCTAGGAAAGTTATGTCCCGTTTTGGTTAATGGTTCGCTATGTATCAAGCTTCAACACAATTTGTGGGGCAAAAATCTTGAGGCATACTTGCGATTTGTAGTACGGAGGCTTTATTTACGTTGAAAGCTTTCACATGAGATCGTTACGCAACACTGTCGAAAACTGCGTATCATAGCAGAGAAGTGAGTCAAGAGTAGATAGAAAAACCGGCTTTGTTGGCAGAGGCTATCGCCCCCTCCCTTGCTACCCAGTGAAGCAGCCAGTCACAGCATTATCCTGACTGAAAACTATTCACTTGGAACCCTCTCCTCGCTTCGTGGCAGAAGCGAGGAAGAACAGGAAGTAAGTCTCTCGCGGTTTCGCCCAAAACACCGGATGAACATCTTTGAAGTTCATGCTATAAAAGCAGTGTCACCCCGCTGAGTACACGTTTCCTCTTCACGATGTTTGACACTTTTCATATGACTTATAAGTCATATTGCAAGGAAATTAACTTAGACTATTTAAATTAGGAAGATGTTAGCTCCAGTATTTAAAGGAATTACACAAAGAATTCAGAGATGGTCAAATGGGAGGAGAGTGTCTATTCCGGACATTATAAAATGGCAATTTTTATTTACCTTTCCAGGGCTTTAAAATTGCTACGCCCGAGGCGTGTAAATCACTGGCCTGGGTATGTAAAAAAAAATATTCTAGTTGCTCGGTCAGGGAAACTAAATTTAAAAGTAAAGTTTGGAATAGAATTTCTTACAAGAAAAAATACCGTCATCCCATGTTCAGTTTCACTGCTAATCACCGGAAGTTTTATTATTGTTACGGAGTGCCAAGGACAGAACAATCACTTTAGTTACATTATGTATTAGATCCAGAAATAGGAACCATACGTAGTTTTCCTCCAGGTGTTATTTACGGTCAGCAACAGGATGCACACCTCTGATGGAACTAGCCTCCGATGTTTAACGACATTATGTATTAGAATTAGGAACCATACGTAGTTTTGCTCCAGGTGTTATTTACGGTCAGCAACAAGATGCACACCTCTGATGGAACTAGCCTCCGGTGTTTAATAACAAAAGGAGGAAACTTCAACCAAAGGAACATGGCAGAATTCCTAAATTTCTCAGACACCAATATATAATTTCATATCAATTTCAGCATCTTAAAATTTGACACTTGTGCTTTGAACATTTTAAATACAGACCCTTAAAACGGAAATGCAAATGACGTAAAAAGAGTCCATATTTTTTTTTATTTAAAAAGAGTATTCTGATTTACTGTAAAAAGATAAATTTTTCTGAGCATCCAACTTACTACCTGGGCAAGTAAATTTCTGCACATGCCCAGCTAGGCATGTAAAACTTCAGATATTTTTCAAGACCTGCCTTTATCTCAGAACCTATTAAAAATGGGTACTTTAAATTTGGCATTGTAAAATTACCTTTTCTATAACCATTGAGATTTTAATAGAAACTAAGTTAGGATTGTTTAAATCAGTCGCAATTTAGTGTTTATTCCAACACAGATACCCCAACGAATACTAAAACCAAAGCCGGAGAGGGAGGATATAGCCTTGCGGCTCATTTCCAAGGGCGCATGCTTGAGCAAATAAACTTCCATAAACCTGTCTCATGATTTCCCTTTGGTCAGAAACAAGACCAACAAATTTCAAGGAAAAGACTCGCCAAGGGCAACTGTACAGTAGGATCACAGTTCCACCCACACCCCTTATTTGTACTGTAATCGTTAAAGTCCCCTGTTGCTTTACATTGTGTAACAAAAAATATGTTCTACGTATACGATGCCTAATCAGTATAAAATCGTAGACCAAAATCTAGGTTTAACTCTTTCTCTTGTGAACAATGGACAACAAGGACTTGCAAATACTCTGCAGATAGTTTGAGAAATGCGCTACGTATTATCGCAAGCATATTGCTACAGCTTCGTGTTTTAACGGACTTCATATGATTCCCCATCGTAAGTTATTTGGAGTTTCACTTAAATGTCAGCCTAGGGGCCTTATAAATCCGGCCCCGACTGAAACCAGTAGGATCTTCAGTTTGTGTAGGATTACAATATCCAGAAAATTTGGAAAGTATACAGTGAATTTAACTCTAAGCTGCCTATGTACCTGAACCAAATTAGCGTACAAAGTTTTCTGCGCTCCCCAGAAAAATTTTCACATAACTGCTTTTACGCAAGCTATGGCCAAACCTTTCACCCATCGCAGTAGTACCAACAATAAACTTGTTACGCAGGTCCTGCTTAAGGACCTAGTGGCGTCCCTAGGCTAAGACAATGGGGCCCCAAAGAACACTACATAATTATGAAGTCTTAAGATACGAGACTAGT
This sequence comes from Macrothele yani, assembly GCA_039090855.1. Taxonomy (NCBI): domain Eukaryota; kingdom Metazoa; phylum Arthropoda; class Arachnida; order Araneae; family Macrothelidae; genus Macrothele; species Macrothele yani. The sequence continues at coordinate 140,074,848 of CM077013.1, read as the reverse complement.
AATATTCTGCAAATTAATGAATTACCTACAGAATTTCAAAGAGTCGCTGTTTTCCACTGTTCTTAGAACAAGAGTTAGAAGAATCTAGATTTTCTGATTTAACGATTTAGCATTGTATACTTTTCTTGGATCATCTTTTTTGTTATGCAGTGTGAAGCCACAAGATTTCTCACATTAACTATTCCAAGCGAAAGTAGGCCGGTGTGGGCGAGTGGTAGTGAAAGTGCTGGACGTGTCTAGCCGACCCCACTACACACAATTAAAAGTTTGCCTTAATTGAGTCACTGCCCTGAAGTGTCAGTCTATCACTCCAATCAAGTGGGGAATCTCCAGACAAACTATTTTATAAACCTGTAAGCTGTATTAGCTGCGGTGTGTCACCTGGGGCCCTCTGTAATGATTGGCTCCTAGGTTATAGCCCCGTTAGACTTAATCCAGCCCTGATGTCACTGGTGATAACAGCTGCCCTTGTCTATTCTCTACTCCATGACCACTGAGCAGAAAAGCTCTTTGCCGTAGTTTTATTTCAGCATATAAATCAGTCTAAAAGAAAATTTCGTTCACCCTAAAAAGTGACCACTTTAAGAAGCCAAATGGAGGGCAGCGCTTTCTGATGTGCAGGTTCACTGGTTCCAGTCACGTTACTCACTTCTGAGACATTCAATACATTCGCTCTAGCAGATTTCAGTGAGTTTTGCCAACATAGTTTATTTGTTCCAGCCTATTAGAGTCAAGATTAAAAAAGGTACATTAACACAAGTGCATTTTCTTAAAAAAATTCATTTTAGGAAGTTTTAAAAAAGATCAGCAGCATTACAAATCAGTAAGTTCCTCCATAACACGCAGGATTTTCACCATTACGAACTCTTACGGGGTCTATTTATCGCAGCATTGTCATGTCACCAGGTCTGATGCCAAGAATTTCCCTCATTGAATGCTAAGACTGTGCCAACTTTCAGCGTTGGAAACTTGAAATATTTGACAATACGGTTCTAAATCTCATTGTTAGATTCACAAGGGATTTTCCTAGAATTGGTTAGTCTAATAGGCAATGGAATACGGGCTTTTATGTATTCCAAACTGCAGAAAGGAAGACGCATGTGAATGTAGGCTTATGATTTCAAATGACGTACTTTTTACCTTTCAAATATAATTTAAAGTGTTACATCTAGTTTTCGTACTTTTGTATTAGTCTACTCTGACAGGTCATGTTTCGTAGATTTTTTCCAATAAAACAATTTTTAGGTTCAGTCTCTTCTGGAGATTATTCACATTGCTCAATCTGAATGTTTATATTCACACGCTTGTCAGCTTATAAGTCCTCCACAATTGGAGACCATGTTTAAGTGAGCTTTCGAAAATAGAAATAAAATTCACTAGAAACCCTGTGAGCACATTTAATAAGCATGGTTTTCGACGGTCCCATTTATGTCAGAATGAGACCACGGGTGTAAATTAGGAAGTATCCATCTTTTGGCTTAAGTTTGCCACCCATCATACTGTACTACCCAAAAGATTTCAATCTCATTTCTAGAACTTAAAATACAGAAATTAGTACCAAGCTTATCGTCGCGAGGTTTGTCTTCATACCAATTTATTACGCAATCTCATGGGAACAGGATGTGCTCGTTTGCAGGCATGGTCGGAGCCTCCGACACTGCCCTTTCTCGTCCTCGATCGCTCCGGATGCCTTATACAATCTGCAGACCCAGAGTGACCCTAATTTGCAGTATAGGTCATTCAGTTCACCCACTCTGATCTTGCCATTAACCACGACGAGAATGACAGCACGCCACAGCGGTCATTTTTACTCTTTTAGGACGAAGTTCGAAGAGTTGGCTTATTTGCTTTCGCGGTGTTTCACTATGGCATGTCAATCATTCGATGGTCTCTCCGTTGTGCTTTTAATCTACAATTATGGAATTTAGAAGCTTCAACTGAAAGCAGAGTCTTATTCGGACTTTACTTTCATATTTCGAGGATAAAAATTTTTTAGTCTAGTTTTTATACCGAAAAAATTCAGATCAAGATAAACATAAGCTTAAGGTAGCAAACAAGGTATTTATGAATTACATAGTGTTATATGAAATTGTATGGGTTTTAATTCAAAATTTTACAAGTGCTTTGGCACTTTTAAGTTTCTTTTATATGCGTTTCTACGTTTTGTTTAGGATAATCCCCTTGGTAAATTTATAACAGAGGTCCCTCTTCCATTTAGCATAACCGATCAGCCTTTGTGGAAAGTCTACGCCCATGAATGAGGCGGTCGAGAAGTTAAATTTTTGAAGGGTGTAGTCTTCTCTTCATGTTCAACAAGCATGTTTTTGTGAAGTGCCATTCCTAGTGTTGGGAGGAAAAGTAGCTTTATCAGGAAGTTAGTTTGACAGGTAACAGTTCTCGCCCGAACCAGATGCTTTGTACCCACAGTAGAACATTAGTACTCTCCCCCAGGATTTCTAAGAATGTTTTCAAAAGAGTCTCGAAACTTACCTATTCTTAGTACCAAAACTTGCGCTCTTTAGTCTCATTACTATTATTTACGTAGTTTGAAGTATAGGTTTGCTCTAGATATTTCTAGGTATTTTATGCAACAGTGTTAGGGTGGAATGAAAAAATCGCTTTGTACTTACATACGAGGAATACACTGGAATTAATGAGCAACAATGTTTTAAGAATTGAGAGTTTAATGGATTAAAATAAGAACATTAATCTACATCTCTTTCTACAAATCAGTTTCTTCGTAAACATTTCCCCCATCGTTCTGGCAGTTAGAAAAGGTATTCTTGCGGATGAACTCTATTCCAGTTGCGCGTATACAGTTTGCTGTATTGCTTCCGCGCTCTGATAGTGCTGTAAGCACACCTGGGTCTTTAGAAATCAAAAAGGTTGTGTTCTGAGGGTGCCAGATCTGTATTGTAAGCAGGGCGAAGAAGAAGTTCCCATCCGAATTCTTGGATTATTTCAGAGGCCAAACTAGCAGAGCCTAGCGTTGCCCGGTCGTTTAGACCTTTTTTGTAAGCTAAAGATCAGTTTCAGTCTACCAACTCTACACCACATATCCATTCGATGAAGTTCCCTACGAAACGCTTGCTCAGATAGACGTGCGATGCCAATTAACAGATTGAAAGAGTTGCCTTGTTTGAAGTGTTTTCGTTGACCAGGCGAGAAATTCTTTTAAACAAGTAATCCCACTGAAAATCCTAAGGGAATTAAGTTATCTGAAAAGCCATGGTCAGACTAGTTACAATACAATTGGCAGCTACCTCCATGGTCAGACTAGTTACAATACAAGTGGCAGCTACCTCCATGGTCAGACTAGTTACAATACAAGTGGCAGCTACCTCCATGGGTCCTCACATCCTACCCTTTTTGGTGAATTAAAGTTGCATAAGCCTTCCCATCCTGTTAGACCCCTTGTATCCAACAGATCTAGCCCTACTAGATTTTTGGAACTGCTCCAGCAAAACTTAAACCCTTGCTTCAGATTCCAGCGTTTCAATTCACAGTACCGAAGCTGCAGTATCCAAACTGAAAAACTTTGTATTCCCAGGGAAAAACATTCCTGATTGCCTCTTTTAGACACTGTTCCGATGTAGCCAAATATTCCTGTTCTACTTGCTACTAAAATTTAACATTAAACTTAAGACGTGCTGGATACTCCCAGCTGGATGCTAAGAATGAGACTGCTTTTCATTTAATAACTTCGGTGTATTTTGAAAAATTAAATTATGAACAAAGATAAGAAATCTGAAATCGAATGATCACAATTTCCCAGTCAAAATTCGCGTTTTTAAATTTAAAAAATTCCCAGATTCCCGCAACGCTCTTTAATGGTTAACCATTTAAACTAATTTATTCAAGCGCACAACAGCTTTCGAAGTTTCCTCAGAATGGCAAAAAAAAATCAGGCCAAGAGAAATTACGAAAATTAGCATTACAAATCTGTTTCAAAGATAAGTTACCTGCGTTTAGGAACCAAAGCATTAAATCTAGTTGAAGAGTTGCATTTAATGCATTTAGTACTACAGGGTACTTTTGAGAGTACTCGAAAAGGCGTTCGTGGGAAGTTTGACTCAGTTACAACGGAATTTAAGATCAATTTTCACCCCTACAATTTTTTTTTTTTATGCCTGCCGGTGCTTCATGTCATTATCTCTAATTAACTATCACTGAAGGGTTCTGTATCACAAGGAAGGTTAAGCATTTTCATCGGAAACTGATCTCTACAGCCTTCAGCTTAGTTTTTAGCTCAGAGAATAAGCAGTAATAAAGCTGAAACATCTCAGTTTATGCAATAAACTGACCACACTTTAATGAGCGCTGTTACACTGAGTCGCTCAGCTCAGCGTGCTGTTTACTTAGACAACGATGAACACCTTGGTTTTAGTTGCACTTACCGTGAGAGTACCGAGTTTTAGTAAAGAAACCCTCTAAAGTTATTCCTTGCACATATTAAGTCTGTTCCAGGAAGAGTAGTTTCATACAGCTCAAGTTCGTATAATTCGATTCCCTACTTGATATCCCAGGCACATTTTGACATACGGTTCTGGTTTTAACCTTTCGTTGGAGAAAGCAACAGTAAGCTTCACGTAATTATAAATACACCACTGAACACTCAGCGTATGAAATCAGTTTGTGGCGTAGTAAGTCTTACTACGCCACAAAAACAAACTGATTTAATACGCTACATGCGTCTCTTTAATAAAGCTGAATGCTTTAAAATTACCTAATGTTGCAGTAGATAATGCAATGAAATTTCCGTGAAAGCTTAGATCAAATTGTACTAAATTTTAATATGAAGTTGGATTCCTTAGGAGCATAAACAATTCATTAATATTAATTTGGATTTTTTTCCATGACGCAACAGCCAAGCGTGGATATACTGCGTCAAGCCCTGGCAAAGTTCTGGAGGATGTATGTGCCCAGTCATGAGATACAAGATGATTCCGTACCGTTTTAAATCTAGTACAGAAGAAATACTGCATAGCAACAGGTAGTCTTATCAAAGACAAACTTCGTTTAATACAAATAGAAACTCAATCTAACTTAACTGAGAGGCTTTCAGAAATTATGAAACTAATTTATCGAAATATTTGATGAGTTTAAGTGGTATAATAGCAACTGTACAAGATGGCCTAAAAGACTCGCGATATGCGTAGTTATGAACTGTATCATGATAAACAGTTTAATTGGTATGTTTAAGCAAGCTTTGTGAATGGCCTAATTTTACTATTGAAATAAGTTTGAAAAAAGCCTTTTTTAAATAATTTTTAAAACTAGTGAATTAAAGTGATTCGGAAGAATCAATTTAAGGAATCATGAATTTAACATTTCACAGCACGGGTTCTCCCCCCTGCCGCCAAGAAACGTGAGCGCAATTCATTTCTTAAATCTATTTTAAGATTTAGCACCAATTTAACTTACAATTTCGAATTTCACGTCTAACACCTACTAAATCTTACCGAATTTAAAAATAAGATTCCAGGAATTTGGCAAAAAAACATGTAAAAAATCCGGCAAACCTGATTTTATTCGTGTAGTATAATTATCAATATTCTTAAAGCCTTACACGCAAATTAAGTTCAATCAGCCGTTGATTTGTGAATTTAAGAAATTGTGAGATTAAGAATTTAGAGAAACTTTCCATTTCTCGGTTAAACTTATTAGTTGAAATTAAGTGTGGTCTGAACTACAGCAGAAACTATTCCTTTGAGATTTCAGTTTACTTAGTTTTCCAAAAATGTGCCCTACAATGAATTCACCTGCCGGTGATTTCAAGTTTCCTAGAACCTCAATTTTAGAGAAAAAACTGCGATGAATTATTAGCCAGATTAATTCACTTTGAGCCTAAACATTACCCGTAAATTTAGATATGCCTAGCAGTCCGTACTCCTTTCGCAGTCTCTCAGGTCCCACTCACAAAAGTCATTTTTCGATGAAACGTGCATTTAACGTAGAAAAATTGTCAGTTCTAACAAGTTCTGCACTTTAACCACTCTCGCGGACGTTTACAAACTGAGTCGGTCCGCCGGCGCTTTGGGGCACGAGGCCCACCCAGACGCACGCGCTCACATCTGAATTTATTTTGTTTCCTAAAATTAAGATTACTTAGTACAATTTTTTCAGTCAGGAAAATACGATAAATTTCCAGCAGGTTTTGCATATGAAATGGATAAATTACCAGTGTATTCCAAATAAGGCTAGAATAATGCATCATTAATCCAGTACACAGAAAGTAAATAGAAACACGTGGTTTATACCAAGGTCAAGTGAAATTCAACGAATGGGTTCACTTTCCTGAGATTCAGCTAAATCGAGAATAAAAAGTCTTATTGGAAGTTAAGAAATACAAGTATGAGTAACCTACCATGAGCAACTCTGCTGCAGGCACTTGCCCGTCCCTAATTTAGGGCCACTGGTTTGAAAAAGGGAGACAGCCAGTGCGGTAGGACGAACGCATTAGCCTCATCTGGCGCCCTAAATATCCAGGCCCATCCCGGATGAAAAGTCAGAAACCAGCGTTTTAAGGTCACTCAGACGGCAAAAATACACCGGAAAATTTCTCAAAGAAATGTGATAAAGCGGTGGTATGTTGACCTTGACTATCGCTACGAATTTGAGGGAAGAATGTAAGGTTCAAGAATGGCTTTAAACTTTCATTTTCCACAATTGCGCCCATGAGGCAACGAGCTCTGTTGCATCAAGTCTATTTACGGGAAATATCCCCAGCTGGCCAACGAAAAACTCGTTCTTTGCAGAGTCTGGGTGGAAAAAGTAGTGTAATAAATACCTGTTCAAATACCGAAACTGGCGGAGGATCCCGCCGGTTTCGCCCATGGGAAGAACGTTACTACAAGAACGGCATTCTTCCCAGGGGTGCTAGTTAAGTAGCTAATCTATACATTTAGTTACTTCCAAGACGTTCTGTATTTGAGTAACTGCTAAACCAGAGTTGAACCTGCTCAGGTTCTATTCTTATACACACCCCTCAATTTAAAAAAAGGTGCGCAACACAACTACATATACCTTTAGTGCAATCCCTTTTTATTACCATATAGCGTAGTTGTCAACCGCAGTTAACATTTACACGAATTCCTCAGCTTCACCTTTAAGTATGGTCTACCATAATGCAATATTTTTTTAATTTGAAGTATATGCAGATGTGCTTTAACCCTTTAACGACCATGACCCAAAAGTCTTATCACTCGAAACACCATAACGCCCGAAACTGTTGGTTATATAGTGACTGAGCGAGACTCGATTCCTCATAGGTCGAGAAAATTTGAACAGTCAAGGGTAAGAAATCTGACTCTAGGCAGGAATTTCGGGCGGCTATGGCAGTTTGTATGCACTGGCGTTATGGTCGTTAAAGGGTAAAAAAAAACTAGTGTTATTCGCATCAGTAAAAGCATGTGTATATGTTAGTCAAGTTTTGCAGAGATACGTCTGGATAATTTCAGCATTTAGATTTGTGAAAAAGTTTCAGGAAACCATGTTAAACTCTTGCTTTTTGCCTTGTTTAGGGTGGCATTTAGACATTAGGAATACATACAGCACAAAATAACGCGTGTAGTTTCGATAATATTTAGTTTTAGCCATTTCTGACTGCAAGAAATTGACCTGATCCTATTTGAAGTTTTTCCCCGTTTTTAATCCTTGAAAACCTATGTTTTACTGGAAGCAAATTGCGGTCTTTAAAAATAATTGCTTTCACTCCCCCGCTGTCAAGAAAATTTTGACACCTCGCTAATTTGATAGCTAGTATTGAGCCAACTGATACATCCATTTCGGGAGGAAATTCAGGAGTTAGACAAGATGCATTTTAGACATCAAATCCACCTACGAAAATATGCATCGCAGAATTTCAGTTCAAGACTGAACTTAGGTTTAAGACTGAGCAAGTGTAGACAGTAGTTGCCCGTCCTAAATTTAGGGCCACTGGTTCCAGGGAAGGGAGGGGCAGTGCCGTAAAACTTCCATGCCTCACCGGGATTCGAACCCCTCAGACGAGTGGTCTAAAACCAGCGCTTCACCCTGCGGCTCAGAATGCAGTATAGCGTAGGACCAGTCTTAATTCAAACTGAGGGTAAGGCAGCCAGATGGGATTTTTAAGTTCCTAAATTTGAAAATTTAGTACTTTCATAGCTAAAGGAAGAATACCTGTGGAAGGAGTTAATCTGAAACCTCCACCTATATGCTAATTTGGCGTTCAATTAAGTTTGACAGACCACGAAAAAGTTACCTTGCAATAAACTTTGTGCATTGCGAATTGTCTCTACCATATCCCTTTCCTACACAATTGTCTACCATATCCCTTTCAGTATAATTCTAAATTAAAGCTTTTGTCTGCGGCCTGAAGCCACAAAATATAAGTCACATGGAAGACAATATCCAGTATCAGGTCCAAGTAAAGCACCTCATTCACTTTCTAGGGACGAATCAGCCGCATTAAGTATTTTGACGTTGGAGAATGGACCAGTTTCTTTTGAAATTCCTTACAACTAAAGTTTATTTCCGTAGTTCGCGTTAGACGCAGGAACATTTCACATAAATGTTCAGTCACAGAACATGTATCAAATATATTAATTCACTTTTTTCTGCACTTACAGCGGTGTACTTAGGCATTTTGAACTGAGGGAGAGGTAGTGGGCTGGATGAAAAAGTTCTACGAAGGATTATTTTTAGTGAAACATTAACGCTTAGGACTAAAGGAATACATTCAGTTCATTTTTGATCTAATTGATAGCCAAGACCGGCCAATTCCCATCCTCCCCGAAACTATTTATCCTGCCTTCGTGCTGTTACTTCCGTCTAAATGCTTCTATAAACAAAGAAAGCTTAAATATTTGTATAGGTTGCTGAAAGTATATTTTCAATATTGTGCATGCTGAAATAATTACGAATATACCTGCAAAATTCAATTCGTAGCAACCAAGATTAAAGGGATACGTTTTGTTATTAGAGGGGGATGGGCAACTGCAGATCACGTTTTAAACAAAAAAAAAAAAAAAGTATTTGACTGCCGTATATACGTAAAGTTAAAAATTGCACTACCGTAGAATATTTCTATGTAGAACTGAGGAATTCATGCAAATAACCGAGCTATAATAAAAGGGTACTTACATTACATTTCTTATGCTTTCAAATGAAGGGGTGTTTTTTTTTAATGGGTGTGAAGAAATTTGTAGGTGTCTAAATCTATGCCTACAAGGTTTACTGTACAGTTTCAAGGTTTGATGCTTTCTTTTTTTTGCAGCTTTAGGAGTTTAGAATTAAGAGGAAGTGGATGAACGGTGATCAAGCCAGAACATTTAAGTTCGCGGCATTCATCTAAAATTGAAGTTTGGGATGATTAGCTTATAATACCTGAAAACAATTACAGAAATAAGTTAGCTTACAAATAGCAAGTTAATGGACAACATACAAGTCTTTATCTGGATTTCGAACCTTAACCTAACATTACACGAAGCTCCTAGAAGGAAGCTATCACGTGGTACGAACGTTTGTTTTACGCGGCAATCTTTCACGCCGCTTACCTACAAGGAATGCTTTCACAGTAGAATCCAAGCGACGCTAATAGGTCAGTAAAGAGAGAACAGTAGCAGTTTCAGATTACATGGCTTTTAAAAACTTTATTAATGTTCTAAGCGCTCTAGTCAAATTTTCGCATGAGGTGAGCGAATCCAGCTTTAAAGAAGTGTGTGTTAGGACATAGCCACACGAAAAAAGTTAGCCTAAATGGGACCAATGTGAAAACATTTTAAATTCAAGAGTACTCTTAGCATATATGGACTTTGGAGACCAGAATCCAAGAAAGGGGCTCTGATGTGCATATAATTTAGTCTACACAACACGAGAGCGTGAAGCTAGTGGTGTTCATAAACTGAACGAGTACGCTGAGCTAATTAGAATTTAATATCCTGTTAATATCTGCTTACAGCAAAGTTAACGTTTAAATAACCGAATTGTCAATTCAAAGCATTTTTCAGGAAAAAGAGCACAAAGGTCTGGGTCAGTCTTTATTCCATCGGGTGCCCATTAACCCTGATTTCTAATCAAGGGAATCTTTGTACATACCGATTTCAATGACGCAGTTAACCTATTAAACTGAAGATACGGCGCAAAAATCTGACAGCTAGTTAAACGCAGCTAATCCTCGGTGCTAGAACTTATTTCAATTTTGAAAGTTATCGCGGTGGGCATTTGAATGAAAGAAATTTCTTTAATGGCATTTTAAAGCAACGCGTTAGTAGAGTTCCAAACAAGACAATATGCATCGATAGACAGCAAGTTAAAAACTTAGTTACAATCACTTAAGTTAACGAGAAGTTTCCCCATGGGAACCTTTATAGACAGTTGAGGAACTTATTGAAGTGTCCAGAGTTAAATCCACTACGCATAAGTTAATCAGCAACAAGTTAATCCACGTTCAACAAACTTTCATTTTGTACTCTAGTGAATGGCCAGTTTTACAGCTCTGAAAAGCTAGATTTAACATAGGTGACAACATGCGGTTTTTACATGTTTAGCACTCAATAAGTCACAATCCATTAATATCATCACACTTCGTATGTTGACTTACTCTTCCCTTCAGAATTTCTCCACTCGTTGCTATTTCGAGAACACTTCAGAGAAGCTTCTCAATGACACCATAATGTACCCAAATTCGATTTCCATGGACAGAAAGCTGGAAATGTTTCTTGGTAAGGTGGTGCCTAGCCAAAATAAAAAATGTTAGGAAGACCCTTTTAAAGAAAGATTAAACTTAGCTAAACTGTCACGTAAATTATAAACTATTTCCTCGTCGGGCTGTGTCAGCATTTTATAAAACAGACGCAATTAGTTTCCATTGGATAACTCCAATCAGCATTTCACTAAGGAGATAAACCTCGAAAGAGCGACTTTGTAAAAGGCATATCCAAATATTCGGATTTAACTCTGCACTGGAAGCCACCTTTGTTAGTAATTTCCTCCAGAAGTTTGTTAATCTATTTTCCGTTATGCCCAAGACACTAAATGCAGCCTGCTTAGTTAGAACATCTGTTCAGTCACCACCTAACTAGAAGCACAAAATTGACCACAACAGCTTCCAAATAAGGTTACCAACTTATTTAGCTAGTTTAAATTGTTTGATAGGATCTTATTTCTACAAGTGTCGCTTCTGAAAAATCTATTTTATATACTGTACTGAATATAACAAGCATTAAGATTGCGATACCCAGAGCCGTAGCTACCAGGAGGGTAGTCGTCCTCCCAGAATGGTCATTAAGGGCGTTAAGTTCACACTTTGAGGGCACACAAAAACAAATGAACGTGCGAATAGATTTACTGAAAGTTGTAACTGAGAAAGTTACTCTTGTTTTCCTTTGACAAAATTTAGTTAGCAGCATGCTCTGCAGCTATTCACGGTACATAGTAACCTAGTATGCTAACTTATAAGGAATTTTCCAAAACGGCAGAGGCATATAACATGTAGATATACCTATCCGGTGACTTTTCCGAATACGCGTAAAGATCTAACCATTCACCTGTGATTAGTCGCAAAAAGCGACTCAGTGTTCATAACCTTGAATTTAGCTTTTCTAAGCCCTACCTTTAAAGTGACATTACGTTCACTAATAGTAATTCGTTCTATGCTGGGTTGTCGGCGTTCACATAACTTTCGCGGTTGACTTGACCTCTTGGGTATTTATCTAGTTTACATTGAGTGAAAGTGTGCAAAAAAATCGGAAGCGCGATTTCTGAACGATCATACGTTCTTATTATAGATGTATGAGAAAGCAAAAACTGCGCACTATGAGTAAAAGTGGGGAACTTTTAAAGTTCAGGGGCGTAATTTTCAAGCCCCGCCCTCCCAGAACTGAAAGCTTGCTTCTGCACTGGTGATGCTAGTATTTCTGAAAGCTAATCTGGTATCCGTTGGTCTCAGAAGGCTAAGCAGGCAATTAAATTGCCAACAGCTAGCGTCTGACAGTTCACACGCTAAAAGTTGAGTCCTGGTTGAGAAATTATAGGCTTTCAACTAAGAACCATTCTCACTTTACAAGCCCGGCTGAAACCAATTCTCAGTGCAGTGAGCGTGAACTATTGCTACACATCCCACAGAATTCACTGAACCATTGTCACTCTCCGTCATGGTGACTTTGGCCTACAAAAGGAAAGGCCAAGTTCAGGTTTCCTTACTGGTTAGAAAAATTAAAGACAGCTTTATCCCCCAGACAATCTCAGTGAGCTGAGGGAATTACAAGTTACGTTTAAGTTTCTTAAATTTCATGTTGGAATCTTATTGCGCAAGAGAACCCATTTAATGCTATATACCCGTAGAACAAAATAATTTAAGACGCAGCGGTTCATATGCACATTGCTCACTACAGGATAATCTGTTTAAGTTGATTAAACATTACACGAGAGCTGCTCCTACAGACTTCGCCAAATACTGGCAAGCACCCTGTGCTTTTTAGAAGCCCTGATTTTTTAATTTGGAAAACTAGCATCTCAACACTTAAGCCCGAGTATGATTAACAATACTAATCCTGTGAAATACCCGCCGAAACTTTCCGGGGTAGTTTTAATGCAAAAATTACAGACAGAATGCAAAGTTTCGTATTGAAATCAGTAACAGTATGTTCAAAATTTAAATGTAGACTTTATCTGCGATGAGCGAATATTTCTATTTTAGGTATGCATTGTTCTGCTTAAGCACACCTAATAGCATTCTAGCTCTACATTGCTTTTAAAATGTTCGTTAAGAGCTTTGATACCCGAAAGGCACGAAGTGAAGTAGGTCATGTCCTTAGACTTGTCCCAAAAGTTTGGGGATTGTTATACTTGAACAAACTTGTTTAGTATAAGGAATTATCGTAATCCCTAAAACTTAAATGAATCTGTGCGATATTTTGTTTCATTCGAAGACCATAGATGCCGGAACTGCAAAATAAAATCTGTGAAAATCAATTTTTCCCCCACAAACATTTCCAACTGTTAGCCTTTCATTAGAAAAGCGACACAACTGTCATATTAAATACATTTAAGCAAACAAAATAAACACGAAGTTAGGGAGGTTGTAGTCTCAAAAGATATATTTTATGGTACAGTTCAGTTTCAGATTAGAATAACAGATATGAAAGGCCATCGAATGTCCGGTATACCACAGCATAATCCAACGCTTCAAACTGTAACACTTAGGCAGAATGAAAATTACCCCTGCAGATCCTTTCACTGGTAACAGCGAGATCTAAGTAGGGAGCTTTTTTTTTTTATTTGTTATTTGGAGGTTTAACGACCACGGTGAGCAAACTCAATGAGCTATAAGTAGTCACCTATCCCTAATTTACGGCCACTGGTTCCAGGGAAGGGAGACAGCCAATGCCACAAGACAAACATTCATGCCTCACAGAGATTCGAACCCAGAGCCTTCACGGACGAATGGTCATAAGCCAGCGCTTCGACCACTGCGCCACCGAGGATTACAAGGTCACAAGGCTGAGAGCTCTGATTGCGCCCACCCAATTTATCCAGCAAATCCAGTTTCCACGTAATTCATTTCACGCAATTACGAAGAAAATATTGACTTCACATAGCGATACGTTTAGCATTAGGAAATCATACTACAGTTATTCAGAAGTTTAAATTCTACAAAAACGTTTGAAGTTCATAGATTTAGGGAAGCCTAGTATGTTGAGAGACAAACTAAAACAAGTAGCTAAGCGGAATGGCGTGTCTACTTTAAAGGAGTTCATGGGGAACACGCCCCTCAAAGTTCTATGTCCGTGAACTAAAGGAGTTATTTCCGGTTTGGGCTTTCACTAAAAGTCAAGATTTCATCTACCATCTCTAGAGCTCTATTAAAAGTATTTTCACTTTTTAGCTGCTGGTACTCTGGATAGTTTTGTTGCTGGGAATTCGTATGCAAGTTCACAGAGAAACAAACCAAAGTCTTAATATTGCAGACTATTAGGTGTTTGAAAGGTTAGTCCTAATTAGTTTCCCCCATCACTCGTTTTCCAGCAAGAGTCTTTAAATCACTGACAATCCTGCACGAACAAAGGAAGCACTTAATGTTACAAATAAGAGTCATTCGCTTGAGCTATTTACCTTCCCTCCCCTTCACCGACAGGGTGATTTGAAGGCGATCTTCGGCAAGTCGAATCTTAGATGGGACACTTAAGTCATCCTCAGTTTTTCTCCTAAATACAGGTAGCTCGTAATTACGAATGAGCTACGAAAGTAAGAAAAAAAAATATGTGCCAAGTTTTAGCGGAGAACAACAAACATCCTGCCGGTTCAAGAACCCGGATGTGGCGTCTGGGATACTCGAGGTTATTTTAAAGCGGTTTCTCCAAAACAAACATTACAGATATGCCAAGTTTAAGGAAATTTTACAGCGATCCGTGAACATGAGATAATTCGGTTTAACCCCATAATGAGTAGGTTGACTCATTACGGCAACAAGTTTAGTTTCCTTTCCCCTCAGAGTTTTAATAGAGGGCTTTAAAACCCCGCGTGACGGCAGTACATAAACAGTTGAAAAGACAGTTTAATTCAATATTCTCTTCCTTCACATTCACACGATGACCTTCAGGATATTTCTTCCATACTCTTATTTTTGAACGCTCATAATACACTGCACATTTTTGGAAAATTAATTTTTTATTTCGGGATTTAACGACAACGTGCAACTAGGAGGGTTATAAAGCAGTTTTATTCCTAATTTAGGGATTCAGCTTTCAGGGAAAGGGGGGGGGCAACCATACACACCCCATTTCGAAGATGGTCAGAAGCCAGGCCACTCGGACAATTCACATCACATAGTTCTATATATAGATTAGAAAGATAATGCCAGGCAGAGGGTTTTTCATAGGCACTCACTTAGCTTTTGAATTTGGAAAGCTAGCATTTCAACACTAAAACTGAGTATGATTAACAATACTGGCCGTATGCAACCATAATTTTTTTTTTGCGTAATTTTAACTTATAACTACAAATAAGTTTCATTAACACTTACCTCCTTGGTCCATTAAATTTCGGTACCACTCAAGAATTCCCCACAAAAGCGCCATGACCTCCGATTTTGTATAAAAATAAATGCACAACAAAACACAAATAAATAAATAAAAAAAATAAATAAAACTCCTGAGTATACTCCAAAGGACAACCGACACAGACCACGCGCCTCAAGCAACTGGAAGTAAGCCGACGTGTTCACTTTGGCTTAAATACAGGTCAGTCGTGCACGACGGTGGCGCTTTGGCAACTCCAAGAAAAACCGCCATCCTCCGTGATTTTTAAATCAGTCTGTGACGTCGGTGTATGATCAAAACAGTGAGAAAAGTTTCTTGAGAGGAGAGACGTAATAAGGGGTTATCCTGCAGGAAGAATTTCTTCGAACTACTCGCAGATGGCGTTGTGATTGACAACAAATGAATGGAGAGACTAATGGAAATTAAAAAAAAAAAAAAGGTGTTTCTATCCAAGGCGACGTTATATGACGTCACATGCATTGTACACCTGATCTTCAAACAGCCTCACCTCCGGCATTATAACCGGTGCGGTTGGTCTGCGAGGTGAAGATGCAAACACATTCCATTTTTTTTTTGAGGTGTCATGTTTTGTTTAAAAGCATTTCCTTAACGGCTTATTCTAATCTACGCTTCGTTTTTTGAAACACGCAAAACACCTAATTAATGAATTCATTTGAAGACGTAGCCCACGCTTAAAAATCAGCGAGCTATTGGTTTGATCGGAACCCCATCACCATCGAAGGCGATCAGTCATCAGTGAGGGACGGAGACAACGCCGCAGGGCAGGCGCACTGCCTATGCCGCCTCGTCTGCAACCTGAACCGAAGTCCAGCTCGGACGAACTGGACATAATCCCGCGCATCGGACCACTCGTCCAACGGAACTGTTTAGCGGGATAACATCGGGTTAGCATTCAGTCTATAGACGAAAAAAAAGGAAGTGTTTCCTGATTGATTCTGGTTCCGTTTTTTTTTTTTGATTTTTTGATAGAAGGTTCTTTTTTTTTTTTGATTGTGTGTGATTGTGATTGGAGGTTTAATGACCACCGTGAGCAACTCAATGGGCTATAAGCAGGCACCCGTCCCTAATTTAGGGTCACTGGTTCCAGGGAAGGGAGAGAGCCAGTGCCATAAGACAAACACAACATCCATGCCTGACCGGGATTCGAACCCGGACCCCTTACGGACGAATGATCAGAGGCCAGCGCCTTAGACCACTGCGCCACCGGGGCGGCTTTTTTTTTTTTTTTTGATTGGAGGTTTAACGACCACCGTGAGCAACTCAATGGGCTATAAGCAGTCACCCGTCCCTAATTTAGGGGCCGCCCCGGTGGCGCAGTGGTCTAAGGCGCTGGCCTCTGATCATTCGTCCGTAAGGGGTCCGGGTTCGAATCCCGGTCAGGCATGGATGTTGTGTTTGTCTTACGGCACTGGCTCTCTCCCTTCCCTGGAACCAGTGACCCTAAATTAGGGAGAGGCGACTGCTTATAGCCCATTGAGTTGCTCACGGTGGTCGTTAAACCTCCAATCAAAAAAAGAAATTTAGGGTCACTGGTTCCAGGGAAGGGAGAGAGAGCCAGTGCCGTAAGACAAACACAACATCCATGCCTGACCGGGATTCGAACCCGGACCCCTTACGGACGAATGATCAGAGGCCAGCGCCTTAAGACCACTGCGCCACCGGGGCGGCGATTGAAGGTTTAACGATTATCATGAGCAACTCAATGGGCTATAGGCAGTCGCCCGTCTCCAATTTAGGGCCATTGATTCCATGGAAGGGAGAGAGCCAGTGCCGTAAAACAAACATAAAATGCATGCCTCACCGAAATTCGAGGCCGTACCCATCTCGGACGAATGTTTTTTTTTTTTTTTTTTTTTTTAAGGTTTTTATTTTTTTTATTTGAGGTTTAACGACCACCGTGAGCAACTCAATGGGCTATAAGCAGACCCTAATTTAGAGCTAATGGTTCCAGGGAAGGGAGAGAGACAATGCCGTAAGACAAGCACAACATCCATGCCTGACCGGGATTCAAACCCGGACCCCTTACGGACGAATGATCAGAGGCCAGCGCCTTAGACCACTGCGCCACCGGGGAGGCCGATTCCGGTTCCTCTCTTTAATTTGAAACAGTGACCCTAAATTGGAAGCTGTCCTTCCGATGATAATGAATTGAAGTATAAACAATAAGGTGTCATATTTGGTGGATCAAAATCTAGCAAGTTGATTTAATTGCACTTGAAAATCAAGGTTTTCGTTTATCGAGAAGTGGGAATCGAGTCTTAGTGAGATAATTGCCTTATGCTCCTGGGCGGCGGAATCCAATAATTTCAGGGTGGGGTGGGGGGGGCAGGTTCTACGAGAGTTAAAACAATAAAAAAAAAACACAGAGAGAGAGAAACCTCTAGTATATATTTACAAGTACTAGTACAAATCATCGTCAGCTATCATCAACCCTCTGCTGAAAACATTTCTGCCTTCAGGATATCTCTTCCATGTCACTCCGCCATGCTTTCGAATTTCATCCACCCATCTCCCAGGTGGTCTGCTTCTAGGTCTTCTCCTGCCCCATGCTGAAATCCAATCTAATGTCTCATTTGTTTAACGCTAGTCAGTTTTTCTTGCAATATATCCAGCTCATTGCTATTTGAGAATTCTTTAACGATTTTCTTTAAAGGGAAAAACACAACATGCAGGTAGCTTTTTCAAATTATTTGCGCAAAATCAATTTTCAAACTTGTACTTGAAGCGTTTTTCAGAAAACTGCGAACGTAGTGAATGTCTTCAGGAAATTTTCATAAAAAACAACACTCTACATCATATGTGAACCACAAATTTTTAAGATGTTTCTGATGGGAGATCCCTCAGTAAAGGGGACATGAAATTTCGAGGAGGAGGGGGTTCCGGACCCCAGTGTTCCTTACTTTCCGCCGCCCGTGATCATACTTCTTATTAAGCAAGTTCCTATTTATTTTTTTGCTACCTCAGAGTCAGTATTACGAATTTCTAGCTAGTTAACCTCCCTATCCAACGGGTTCAATATGGAGCTCAATTACTAAAGGAAATCCCGGTGGCCGATTGGTCAGAGGCGTGGACTTCGGGATGCGTGCAGAATGCGAGTTCGGGCACGAGTTGTGCCGGAACTCGCATTCCGGATGTAGCATGGAGGAGGGTGGGGGGGGGGGGGGTGTTCACTTCCTATAGTGCTTTATGTTTTCTTGTTTATCAATTTAAATGTTTAGTTTATTTTGTGGTTCAATGACCACTCGTAGGGCTCTAAATATTCGCCAGTCCTTAATTTAGAGCCATTGGTTCCAGTGAAAGAAGACAGCCAACACCTACTTATGCCTCATGTGGAGTTCGTACCCTGGCGACCTATTTTCGACGACGATGCCGCCTCTGGTGGCGCAGTGGTCTAAACGATGGCTTCTGATTATTCGTTCTCGATGGGTCCGGGTTCGAATCCCGGTGAGGCGCGGATGTTGTGCTTGTCTTACGGCACTAGCACTCTCCATGACCTGGAGTCAGTGACCCTAAACTAGAGATGGGCGACTGCTTATAGACCATTGAGTTGCTCACGGTGGTCGTTAAATCTCCCCCCCCCCCCACCGAGAAAAACAAAATTCGAACACTTGCCAGAAACCACACTTCTAACCAATGGCGCCCTAAGTGGAGGTCGACCAGGAAGGTGCGCGGGCTCTTCCCATGAGGCATTAGTTTGTCCTTCGCTCTTTGTTATTGGCTGCTTATTTTTAAATATCATCATAATCAACCATGTTCAATCCACTACTGGATGAACGTCTACCCAAATTTCTTCCACAATTGTCGGTCTTGGGCCTGTCTCCTCCGGATGTCACTCCAGCATACTTTCGAATTTCATCCTTCCATCTCTTATGGGGTCTTCTTCTGGGTCTTTTCCTGTCCCTCGGAATCCAGTCTAAAACTTCGGTTGTCCATCGGTGGTCCGTTCTTCTGGCAACATGTCCAGCCCATTGCCATTTCAGTGATTTCATTTTGGTCATGATGTCGTCCACTCCTGTCATTTTCCTTATACACAAGTTCCTCTTCTTATCTTTCCTGGTTACACCAAGCATGCACCTCTCCATGCTTCTTTGAGTTGTCTGCAGCCTTTGTATGTCTCTTTTAGCTAAGGTCCACGTCTCTGCACCATACGTAAGCACTGGCAGGATGCATTGATTAAACACTTTTCTTTTGAGACATAATGTCATACTGCTCTTAAAAATTGTACTGTTTCTTCCAAAAGCTCTCCATCCAAGTTTTATACACCGATCAATTTCTTCATCAATGTAACCCTCACTTGATATCTGCTGCCCAAGATAAATGTAGGAACCGGTTGTCTCCTGGTTTTCTCCATCAATCGATAAATCTTCGTTTCTTGTAAAAGCATTGTACATCACTTTTGTCTTCTGAAAGTTCATTTTGAATCCCACTTCTTTACTCTTATCAGCTAGTTCTTGGACCATACTCTGCAGCTCGGAAGGGGTAGTTGCAAAGATGACTACGTCATCAGCAAAACGAAGGTCAGTTAAATAATCTCCATTAATATTTATCCCTTTGTTTTCCCAGTTCAATGATTGAAAGACATTTTGCAATGTGGCGTTAAAAAGCTCGGGAGATATGGTGTCACCTTGTCTCACTCCCTTTCCAATTCTTATTTGTGCTGTATCCTCAAATATCCGAACCTATGCACTTGCATATTCATAGATGTTATTAATAATGCTATTCTATGCATCTTCAATACCTCAGGATTTCGAAGCCGTTGTTACTGCTGATGGTACATGAATATGATCTATATATGGATGATTAGTACATGAACATGATCTATAGTGCTGTAGCCACTCCTGAATCCAGCTTGTTCTCTTGGTTGGGCCATGTGTAGTGTTATCTTCAAGCGATGTGAAAAAACATTGGTGAAGATTTTATAAACCACTGAAAGGAGGCTGATGGGCCTGTAGTTCCTGAAATCCTCAACGTCACCTTTTTTATAGAGCAAGATCATTGAGGCATTGTTCCAATCCTCAGGAATCTTCCCTTCATTAAGACATCTGGTGAAAACTTGGGCGAGTGTAGTTTCAATTTCTCTAGTTGCTTCTTGTATAATGCCCACGGTAATTCCATCTCCTCCCGGAGCTCTCCCCCGTTTCATGTTCTTATTTGAATATGTAACTTCTGCAGCGAGGATTGGAGGGACTTTGGCACTGTTACCTGTCGTAATGTCTGGAATAGATGTATGATCCTTTTCATATAGTTTTGAATAGAAATCTTTCGCCCTTGTCAAAATTTCGCTTCTATTTCTTGTTGCAGTACCATCTTCTTTTCTCAGAGCCATAATCTGTTTTCTTTCCTTACTGAGATGTCTTTTTTGCTCTCTTCAGGCTCTGGTTGTTTTCCATTGCTTTGCTCACTAGTTCACAATTGAATTTCCTTATGTCTTCAGTGATACCTTTTCGCACTGTCTTGCATAGCTTTTTAAATTCCACGTTGGAAGTTACGTCTTTATTTGTCCTCATCTCCCTTATCTTTTGCATCAACATTTTTGTTTTTCCTGAATTTTCTTCATATGTAACTTGTTCTTAGTACCACCTATTTTTGTTGCTATTTCCATAAGAGCCTTGATGAGTTCTCTGTTAACTTCAGAAATATCCACTTCTTCCGATATTAGGCCTTCTAAAGCAGAGAATGTTTCTCAGTTCCAACTTCAAGGTATTAAGGTGTTTTTTAATGTTGGTTATGTTTATACATTTTGTTTGTCTTATGAGCTTGCCACGTTCGAGTTTAGTGTTGAGGTGCATCTTTCATCTCACCAATCTATGGTCACTACCTGTGTTGAACTTGTTTAGCACACTGCAGTCTTCGATGACGAAGTTTTTGTTACACATCATAAAATCCATTTCACTTGTCGTCCTATTCGGATGTCTCCATGTCCATTTCCTGTGTGGCTTTTTCTTGAAAAAGGAGTTCATGATGAGAAACATCTCTGCTTCTGCAAATTCTACGAGAGTATTTCCACGTTGATTTCTGTTCCCGTAACTGAATTCAAAAACGGAAGTTTCATTCTGTTGCTGTTGCCATACTTTTGCATTGAAATCACCCATAATGACCTTCAAGTGCTGTTTTCCTTTGATATTTAGATTCCGAATTTCCTCGTAAAATTCTTCAATTTCTTCTTCAGGGTGACTTGTGGTGGGTGCATTAGCTTGAATAATCTGGACCTGGTATCTTCTCGAGAGTTGGATAACGAGTCGTGCAGCTCTGTCAGAGGAACGTTCAACTTCTATAACTTTATCCTTCAGTTTCTTGTTTATTATAAATTCAACACCACTAGTTCTGCCAGTGTCTGTCCCACGATAGTAGAAGAGATGTCCACTTTTCAGTCCAATGAGATCTTCTCCTTTTCTCCTTACCTCACTTAGCCCGACGATTTCCCACTTGATCCATTGTAGTTCCTCTTCCAAGTCAAGAAGCCTTGAATCAGAAGATAGGAAGTGTCCGTTGTAAGTAGGCAAGATCAGCATCACACGGCAGCCTAGTCCGGTCCCCCGGTGATTTGCTCTTCACACCTACTCCAGCTCCTACTTCCAGCTTTCAACGGTGCCTTCACCTCTTGATGTCTTCCACAATGCTTCACGCAAGCTTACATTGCTTTATTTCCAAAACAAGGAGACCTCCTGGATCTTGCACACTGGCGCCCAATTTCATTATTAAACCTCGACTACAAGCTCTACACAAAGCTGCTTTCACACAGCCTCAATACCATTCTACCTCATATCGTTTTACCTCAACATTCTTATACTATGCCTGGACGTTCGATCATTGACAATCTTACACTCCTGCGTGACTTAATCTTCCTTGCTGATACTCAGTCCGAGCCATTGGCTCTCCTTAATATTGATCAAAAAGTAGCATTTGACAATATATCCCACGTCTAGCTTTCTGCAACACTTCAAGCATTTGGTTTCCCCATCTCCTTCATCACCTCACTCCTTTCTCTCTATCAAGGAGCAGCTGTACAAGTTCAGACCGCTGCCTTCCTGACAGCTCCAATAGGGTTCTCCAGAGGAATTCGTCAGGAATGCCCTCTATCTGGACAATTATTTGCCATTGCTTTTTGAGCCGAGAGTTTGTACATCGGCTCCCTTCAGCAACAGCCAGCACGAGACATCATAAAATTACCTACTCAGCTATGCAGATGATGCAACCTTCTGCATGCATCATGAAACCTAATTCTCCACCCTTCTTCTCTGCTACCAAGAGTATGCTACCGCAGCGTCAACCTCACTCAATCTTGAGAAAAGCACATAGGCCTATGGTGCGGCACTTGGAAACACCGTTACAGCTCTCCCTGGAGAGCCAAATGGTCAATTACCACCCAAAAAGTCTTAGCAATTCATCTCGAAACCCCATAGGAGGCTGTACGAAAGAATTGGTCCTCTCTCTATCCCTCCCTTCTTAAAGCAGCAGGCTTCTGGAGAAGAGCACATTTTTGCACCTCCTTCCTTCAAAGAGCTGACATTGCTCGCACATACATCTTATCAAAGTGGCTACAGACTTCGTCAAGTTCAAGCATGCCTTACATCATTTGTATGGTTAAAGCATCATTGGGCCAGATCCTCTACTCTCTGCCTCTCACTTTCACAGGGAGGAATTGGTCTTCCTGCAGTAGATCTCGTTTACCGTGATGCACGGCTTCACTAGTTCTTTCATGTGTTCAATAGCTCCAACCCAGATACCTGCACAGTACGTAATGTTCTTGAATCATTGAAAAATCCTTCATTAACTTTCGCCGTCTTTCTTCGAATGGATGGTTTCCCAGCTTTGCCACAAAGCCTCCCTGCCGTTTACTGGGAGGCCATAGACATCTCGAGGTCTCTCCCATTACAGAGAGCACCCCTCCTCCACTACGGAGATTCTAAATGAACCACTCTTCTACTCATCAGCTCTTCATCCCTCTGACCGACCATTATTTGCCTCTCCAGAATTGATACGTGCAGGCATTATTACTGTACGAGACCTTGAGAACCTCAACCTTACATGGAAAGACTTCTGTCGCCTGTCTACTCATCTTCATGATTCCGTCTCCTCCCGGACACTCTAAACGTCAATAAAATCGTCGATCATTCGTTTATAACCATCTTTGGCCTCTCCTGAAGGAATTCTACAGGTTGCGGCAGCACCGCGACCCTTCCCGTTTTTTGTGCAACTCCGTATGAAATCTTTTACGGTTGAGGCATGCTCATAGAAGATTTTGAGTGAAATTCTTCGCACATGTGCACCTCAGCAACCAATGCCTATCCCTACTGTTCCGTCTGCCTCCTTGACAGCTGTTTGGTCAGCTGCACACGCTCTCCTTGCTGCACCTCATGAGAAGAATGTTCATTGGCTGTTTCTGCATCGCCGCCTCCCCGTTCCTCATTTATTACACCGAATGACTCTTGTTGTTTCTCCACAATGTGCTTACTGTGATGTCCCGGCAGACATTGAACATGTCTGTTGGCTTTGTCCAGTCTTGCTACCTGTGTTAAATCTCATGTTCCGTATTGCCCACCATCTTTGCCCAGGAAATCTGAGTGCTGTCTCATATTTTACCCTACTTCAAGATATTCTTCCTGCTTCTCCTCTCCCATCAGTATGTGTTTATATTTTCACGCTTGTAAAAATCGTAATTTATTCCCACCAATTGACGCATCAAAAAAACTCCACTGTACCTACTCTTACAGAGGCAAGCGAGAAGCTTGTCCATCACTTCACAGCTCCACTAAAGTTCCGTCTACAGTTAGCGCATGAACACGCTGTCAATACAGAAACTCTTCTCAACTTCTACAAACTTTGGAGACCATACCTCAGCTGGTTCCAGATTGATGGCCTGAGAGTTTCCTTTACAGTTTGAACTATCATGAATACTCAATCCCTTTGTTCACAATGACATCGTTAATTAACCTGTTTAATTTCCTCCTCTATCTTACCCTCAGGAAGTGTATATAGTATTTTTTCTTTGCCGACTTCTTCTGGCGCTCATTTGTACATAATCATTTCATGGCTCACATTCTCATTCTGTACTCCGAGTGTTTAATAAATGCATATTTAAGCTTTAGCACCCTCTGCCTTCATGTCACACTGGCTGCTGCCTTGGCCAGGTACATTCCAGCTGCCGGAAACTGAGGGCCAAGTTTGAAATTGTGTAAGCATCTTTGAGGGTTTTGGCTATAACTCACCACGCTGGCCAAGCGGGTTGGTGAGTGTGGGATAGCATTTCCTCTAATCCCGATGGTATAGTTATATCGCTGCTGGCCGTCGTCAGAGCCCCTTTAGTGGTAACAGGATGCACCACGAGAAGGCGGGGTTGACATTTGTCAAAGAGAGGCGATATGTTGCGCATCATCTGACCTTGCATCACATTTTTAAATATATCTGTATATACACTGGCGGAAAGTGAAAAAAGAACACCAAGAACGAGACGTCTGATACCAACGAAATTCATACAGCATAATAACGGAATACAGAGGATAACGTGATCAAAACATTATGGCCAAATACAGCTGTATTTGCTGGTAAACTGAAAAATAACATTTCCATATAACATGGTTAGTACGACGTTGAACCGCCATGAAGTGCGTCACACTGTGCAATTCTGGCATGGAGTCTGTCATACAGATGTTGGATGTAAGTTTGGGGTATTGAATTCCAAGCATCCTCAACCTGGACGCGTAAATCGGGGATGGTCGTGGCTGGCCGTGGAGACTGGATAAGTCGTTGTCCCATAAAATCCCACACGTGCTCAATGGAGGACAAATTCGGTGAACGTGCAGGTCATGGAAGTTGCCTCACACCCTGAAGTGCATGTCGCGTTGCACGTGCCGTGTGTGGGCGTGTGTTATCTTGCTGGAAAACACCACGATGGACCGACCTTACAAATGGCACAACAACGGGCTGAATGATGTTGTTGATGTAGGAGGTGCTGTTTAACGTACCCGGTACAAACACTAGTTGTGTACGGGAGTGATAGCGGATCGCTCCCCACACCAGCAGACCAGATGTAGGCTCTGTGTGTCGCTGGCGGATGTAACAAGGATGGATACGCTCCCCTGTGCGTCTGCGAACACGCATACGGCCATCGGAGGCTCCCAAGCAGAATCTGCTTTTGTCGCTGAACACGACAGATCGCCATTGCGTTCTCCAGTGCAGACGTTGGCTCCACCACTGCAGCCGTCCCTGACGGTGTGCTGGAGTCAGAGGTACACATGCCAGAGGCACACGTGCACGTAGTCCTGCATCCAGTAGACGGCTGCGGATTGTTCGCACAGTCACCTCAGGTGCAACGGCAGCTTGGATTTCCGTCGCAGTGGATGTTCTGCTTGACAACGCCGGTCTTCTTATGCATCGATCGGTCCGCTCATCAGTCCGTCTGTGACTCCCGGTTCCACGTCTTCTCGTGTGGGAATGTTCCTCGGACCATCTACGCCACCATCGTACCACCACTGATACTTCCCGTCCAATTCGCTCCGCAATACGACGATACGACCATCCGGCCTCGCGGAGTCCTACTAGACGACCTCGCTCAAAGTCCGATAACTGCTGAAATCTTACACGTCTTCCATGTCCAGGCATTGCAGCTTCTTCAGAGTCTTCGCACGTGTCCGTACGCCGACGACTTATTATATTCATTTCGCCGCACTCCTTAAATACCACCGACGATAATTTGCATAATATGCCGTGCTGTGGCGTAAGCGCTCACCGGTTGGTCCAAAAATTAACATCACACCTACGTGTAAACTCGACCCCAATAACATATTCATGATCGTAAGCCAATTCCTTCTTGGTGTTCTTTTTTCACTTTCCGCCAGTGTATTTTTGAATAAATATTTTACGAATCATTCGAAACGCACTTTAATATGGCGGAGATACTTTTACCGCTTCCCAATATCTTGGAGAATGTTTTTTTCCAGGGAAGTTTTATTTGCATCTCCAACATTTTGGGTCACCCCATAAAGAATTTCTGTATGCACCAGTGCTTCTAACCACCTGGTAACTGGGGCGGACCAGCTTTGGATCTCCTCCTATTCTGGAACCAAAGGAACTAAATTAAAGACGAAAAACTGTTTATAAACTCAAATCATCACAGTGGTCGTTAACACTTCCACCGAAGAAAAAAACTGTTTCTAGAGAAAGCAGAGAATTAGACCAAAGGACATCCACAACAGTTTTGTTTGAGCAAGGACTTTGAACCAGTCTTATTGTGACAGCTATGTTTAGGACGTTTAGGACACTTTTCTTGCACGACAGAACTGCGTTTTTTTCTCAGATTACATATTTGTATTGAGCTCAAGTGGTACAAGGGCTGGCTTCCGCCCGGTGGCGCAGTAGTCAAAGCGATGGCTTAGGACCATTCGTCCGAGTTGGGCCAGGATTCGAATCCCGGTGAGGGCATGGATGTTGTGTTTGTCTTACGACGCTGGCTCTCTCCCTTCCCTGGAACTAGTGACCCTAAATTAGGGACGGGCGGCTGCTTATAACCCATTAAGTTGCTCAAGGTGGTTGTTAAACCTTTAATAATAATAAAAAAGAAAGTGGGCTGGTTTCTAAACATTCGTCCGAGATAGACTGGGTTTCAAACCCGGGTGAGACACACACATACACACATTGATGATGTGTTTGTACTACGGCATCGGCCATCTCTCTTCCATGGAACCTGAAGCTCCACATTAGAGACGGGAGACTGCTTACATCCCATTGTGTTACTCACTGTAATAGTTATTACAAAGAGCATCCTGAAAGTAATGCCTCGTTCCTCGCCAGAATTTTATTTGTTGCAGCAAAAATGTGAAACTTGGACATATTGTTAATAATGCTAGCTTATTCAAAGCATTGTCAATCACTTTCCATGCATTTCCGCCATCTTTGAACAAACTGAAAAAATCCATTTTGCAAAACGTTTTGAGGCTGTCGTTTCACCCATGAGTTCACAGCCAGTTTAACGTCTGTCACATCATCGAAACGTTTCCCACGAAGGGTATTTTTCAAAGGGACAAACAGGAAAAAGTCCTAGGGAGCAAAATCAGGACTATTGGAGAGTCGGGGAATCAGCTTTCCCCCATTTTGGCAATAGCCTGTGAAGTCTCCATTGTGGTGTGGGGACGTGCGTTATGATGGTGTAAAATCACACTATGAATTGGAATGCCACGTCTTTTCCTTCTGATAGCTTCCTTTAACTTCTTCAATATCTGACCATAGGGAGCACTGTTTAATGTTGCACCCCGTTCAAGGAAATCAGTCAAATGACACCACGTTTGTCCCAGAAAATAGTCACATTACATGCGGAAACAGTTGTTTTCACCCTTTTCTGTCGAGGTGAGATATACAGTGCCATTCCATTGACGCACGTTTTGTTTCTGGATCATGAAAGAATACACAGGTTTCATTCCCCGTCACAGAATTACGGAAAACCACCTTACCCTGCCTCTCATAACAGTCCAAGAGGCTCCGGCGCATGTTCACCCTTTGCTCACATTGTTCACGGGTTAGGTTTCTTGGGATTCACTTTGAATAAATTTTTCTGTAGCCCAGACCCCTAATTAATGTTTCCATAGCACTATGCGCACACTGAATTGCATCACACAAATCCTGGATGGTGAGACGACGATCAGCTATGATGAGGTCTTTCACTTGTTGCCTGTTGGCATCTGTCACTGCAATTGCGGGTCTTCCACTCCGTTGTTTGCCCGCCACTGAACGTTGTCCCTCTCAAGATCTCTTCATTCATCTTCGGACATTAATGATATCGATTGTGGGAGCTCCATACATCGCCAGGTATCTTCTGTGGGTTTCTGGAACCTTACATACCTATTTTTCGCAAGAATTCAATTACGGCTCGTTGCTTTTCTCTGTCATTCATGATCTTTACCTCACTTAGCCCGACGATGTCCCACGTCGGGCTAAGTGAGGTAAAGATCTGTGGTTGTGGGTCGGCAGGCTGAGCCTGTCGATCCAAATAGTCCTACAAGTGCTCTATGGAATTGTGATTGGACGATTACGCCTGCCAAGGGAGAATGGAGACATCGCTGTCGTATTCCTGGAACCACTAAAGTATTCCTTTAGCGACGTGGCACGGCGCATTGTCCTGTTGGTAGACACCACCACCACCAGAGTAAACGTCCAACATGAATGGATGCATGTGGTCAGCGAAGGTGGATGGGTAGCCATTGTAGTTCAGGGACCCATCCAGTGGTACCAGAGGTCCCACGGCATACCAGGAAAACACCTCCTAGACATGCACACTACCACCTCCGGCCTGTACTTGACCGACAAGCGTGTCTGGGTGTTGGTTCTCGTATGTCTGGCGCCGTATCCGCCATCAGCCGTCTCTTCTGTGGAGTAGGAACCTCGACTCGTCAGTGAAGGCAACCTTTTCCCACTCTTCCACTGTCCAATGACTGTAGTCCCATGGGAACAGCAGGCGTATGTGCCGATGGACCTGGGATAACAGGAGCGCCTTGACGCAGCGTAGACTCCGACTACCCATGCGTAACAGTGTGTTGTGTGTAAAGTGCACTCCAACACTTTATGAATCTATGCTGAACCTCATGCGTGCTGTAATTGGCGATAAAGGTGGTCCAATCCGGTATTAAATAAAGGTTCCTAATTGAATGCCCGTTGTGTGTACAAAAACTAACGAACACGAGTGTTATATAATTGCGTTAATTTAATCAACCCTCATCCCTGCGTATAGCTGCAAAATAAATAACAGGAAATGCCTTTTCTAATGTTTTGAAAGCCCGTTTATACATCACGTTTTCCTTTCCGTTTCTCTAAGAAGGTGTTGAAACGATGTTGTCAGGATGATATGTTCTTTGAAAGTGTGAGGTAATCTGACATCCTGTCAAATTATAGATACCCAAACTGCTTTGTTGTTATAGAAACACAGCATTTATGTTTTCGATTGCAAGGGATTTATAATGTTAGGACTGTTCCCCAGTTCGGAAAATTTCCTGTAGTCGCGCGTGGTCAACTAAAAACCATGATTCTATTTGTTTCGTTTTATTTTCTTTAAAATTTAATGACCACCATCAACACCTCTTAGAGATAAGTACGCCGCCCCGGTGGCGCAGTGGTCTAAGCGATGTCCTCTGATCATTCGTCCGAACGGGGTCCGGGTTCGAATCCCGGTGAGGCATGGATGTTGTGTTTGTCTTACGGCACTGGCTCTCTCCTTTCCCTGGAACCAGTGACCCTAAATTAGGGACGGGCGACTGCTTATAGCCCATTGAGTTGCTCACGGTGGTCGTTAAACCTCCAATCAAAAAAAAAAAAAAAAAGAGATACGTACAAGTAGCAACCTGACCATAATTTAGCGCCACTGGTTCCAAGAAAAGGACAAAACCACCCAAGAAGCACACCAGCTATGGCCACCCCGGTTGCGCAGTGGTTAAGCGATGGCTTCTGATCATTCGTCCGAAAGGTGTCCGGGTTCGAATCCCGGTGAGACATGGATGTTGTGTTTGTCTTACGGCACTGGCTCTCTCTCTCTTCCCTGGAACCAGTGACCCTAAATTAGGGACGGGCGACTGCTCATAGCCCATTGAGGTGCTCACGGTGGTCGTTAAACCTCCAATCAAAAGAAAAAAAGAGATAAGTACAAGTAGCAACCTGACCATAATTTAGCGCCAGTGGTTCCAAGAAAAAGACAAAACCACCTAAGAAGCACACCAGCTATGGCCACCCCGGTTGCGCAGTGGTTAAGCGATGGCTTCTGATCATTCGTCCGAAAGGTGTCCGGGTTCGAATCCCGGTGAGACATGGATGTTGTGTTTGTCTTACGGCACTGGCTCTCTCTCTCTCTTCCCTGGAACCAGTGACCCTAAATTAGGGACGGGCGACTGCTCATAGCCCATTGAGGTGCTCACGGTGGTCGCTAAACCTCCAATCAAAAAATAAAAAAAATTAATAAAATGGCCATTCGGGACTAAAATCCGGAACCAGCGGGACGTACTACGGAGGTAAAGCACGTTCCATCCGTGTAAATTAGTTGGGAGAGAAACTTACTCCGGAGTGACGGGGGCGGAGGTTCGATCGTCGTCACATACAAAATTATATTTTCACATTGTCACCCGAATGTAAAAATGGATGTTGGGTTCTTCGAAAAATGAGTGATGTTTGTTCCAGACATCGTCTAGAATTAAGGAAATTTCGTTATTCGCTCAAACAAAAAAAAAAAAAAAAAAAAAAAAAGAAGAGGAAGATGATGTGACGCATTACGGAGGTAAAGCACTTGTCAGGGCGACATATGTGCAGCGATACATTCCGTCTGCGTAGGTTAGTTAGGACAGCAACTTACTCCGGAGTAAGGGGGCGCAAAAAATATTGTGTTTTCACATTGTCACCCGAATTAAAAATGGATGTTGGGTTCTTCGAGAAATGAGTGATGTTTGTTTCGCACATCGTCTAGAATCAATGAAACTTCATTATTCACTCAAAAAAAAAAATGAAAATGAAGATGATGTGACGTACTAGGGAGGTAAAGCACTTGTCAGGACGACAAATCTGCAGCGATACATTCCGTCTGCGTAACTTAGTTAGGACAGCAACATACCCCGGGCGCGAAAAATATTGTGTTTTCACATTGTCACCAGAATGTAAAAATGGATGTTGGGTTCTTCGAGAAATGAGTGATGCTTGTTTCACACATCGTCTAGAATTAACGAAAC
Organism: Macrothele yani; assembly: GCA_039090855.1. NCBI lineage: Eukaryota > Metazoa > Arthropoda > Arachnida > Araneae > Macrothelidae > Macrothele > Macrothele yani. The sequence continues at coordinate 140,044,112 of CM077013.1, read as the reverse complement.
TTCGTTTTTCGCTTCTAAAAAAATAAATAAAAATAAAATCAAGATGATGTGACGTAGTGGGGAGGTAAAGCACGTGTCACGACGACACATCTGCAGCGATACGTTCCGTCCGTGTATCTTAGTTGGGAGAGCAACTTACTCCGGTGTGAGGGGGCGCTGTTTCGATCTCGGTCACGGACAATATTGTGTTTTTACATTCGCTCTTGAATGTAAAAATGGATATACTGGCCGTTGGGTTCTTCGAAGAATGTGTGGCATTTGTTCCTCTCACCGTCCAGAATTAATGAAACGTCGTTCTTCGCTTCAAAAAAAAAAAAAAAAAAATGAAAAAAAAAATGAAGAAGAAGATGATGTGACTTACTAGGGAGGTAAATCACGTGTTAGGACGACAAATCCGCAGCGATATATTCCGTCCGTGTAGCTTAGTTGGGAGAGCAACTTACTCCGGAGTGACGGGACGCGAATTCGATCTCCGTCACCGACAAAATAATGTTTTCTCCCCATCACGTGTGAATGATCAGACACCAGCGCTATATACAACTTGGCACACTCAACATAATAAACCGTTCACAGTTCATGATGCTTTTAATCAACCTTATTTCTTTCACGAATGCGAACTGAAAGGCGGTGGAGACGCAGGAACTGATAGAACTTCCGCGGGGCTCAGGGAGAAATTTCATTACGGTGCCATGAGCAAAATTTCACTGCGGGCGCTAGAATATACGTTTCATATTTTGGGGAAGTTGTTACATGAAAAATGTCGTCCACACACGAAAACTATCATGAAGAAAAAGTGATTATCTGAAAAAAGTGCTTGCCTTAAGCTTAAGAAAAAGACCTAAATATGGATTGAAATTTCTTAGAGAGAGAGAGAGAGAGAGAGAAAGATAGAGTAAAAAGTGTCAAAATCTAACATTTTCTTTCCAGGAAGAGGTTGTTGAGGTTACACTGTAATACTTGTAAAACCTTCCTCACAGTATGACAAAAAGACAACTTGAACTAATCTGCGTAGTGAATATTTTTGCGTAGAGAATAACGAGCATCCCTCTAACAAAAATTTGTTTGAATAGAATCCCCCCCCCCCCTAATTCATACTTTAGTGACTGATGTTTGATGTGAGGTGGTAACTGACAACTTAGTGACGTTTCTAACTTTTATATGCGCCCATATATGAAAATTGCATTTTCATTTTTAGTGCTATTTTAAAAGCCACTAATCGCTTGGGCTCCATATATAGTCTAAAAACAAGTTTATATAAAACAAAATATATATATATATATATATATATATATTTGTTATATATATATATATATATATATATATATAACAAAATATATAAACAAAAAAATGTTTTATATATATATACATATATATATATAAAACAAAATATATAAACAAAAAATTGTTTTATATATATATATATATAACAATATATATATATATATATATATATATATATATATATATATATATATATATATATAAAACAAAATATATCATCATCATCATCATTGTCAACCATTATCAATCCACTGCTGGACGAAGGTCTCCCCAAGTTTCCTCCACAACGGTCTGTCTTGTGCCAGTCTCCTCCATGTCACCCCTGCATACTTTCGAATTTCATCCACCCATCTCCCATGTGGTCTTCTTCTGGGTCTTTTCCTGTCCCTTGGAATCCAATCTAAAATTTCGGCTGTCCATCGATGATCTGTCCTTCTGGCAGTATGTCCAGCCCATTGCCATTTCAGGGATTTAACTCTGATCATGATGTCTTCCACTCTTGTCATTTTTCGGATCCACGAGTTCCTCTTCTTATCTCTCCTGGTTACACCAAGTATGCACCTCTCCATGCTTCTTTGAGTTGTCTGCAGCCTTTGTATGTCTCTTTTAGTTAAGGTCCACGTCTCTGCACCATACGTAAGCACTGGAAGGATGCATTGATCAAACACTTTTCTTTTAAGACATAATGGCATATTGCTCTTGAAAATTATGCTGTTTCTTCCAAAAGCTCTCCAGGCAAGTTTTGTACGCCGATTAATTTCTTCATCAATGTGACCCTCACTAGATATCTGCTGTCCAAGATAAACGTACGTGTCTGTTATCTCCAGCTTTTCTCCATCAATCGATAAATCTTCATTTCTTGTAAAAGCATTGAACATCACTTTTGTCTTCTGAAAGTTCATTTTTAATCCCACTTCTTTACTCTTGTCAGCAAGTTCCTGGATCATACTCTGCAGCTCTGATGGGGTAGTTGCAAAAATGACTACGTCATCAGCAAAACGAAGGTGGGTTAGATAATCTCCATTAATCTTTATCCCCTTGTTTTCCCAGCTCAGCGACTGAAAAACACCCTCCAATGTGGCATTAAAGAGCTTCGGAGATATGGTGTCACCTTGTCTCACTCCCTTTCCAATTTTTACGTGTGTTGTATTTTCAAACAGCCTAATCTTTGCACTTGCATTTTCATAGATGTTATTAATAATATTAATGTATGCATCTTCAATACCGCAGGTTTTCAGAGCCATTGTAACTGCTGATGGTTTCACCGAATCAAAGGCTTTTTCATAATCGATAAAAGCCATGCACAATGGAAGTTCATATTCCCTCGCTCTTTCAATTAGTTCTCTCAGCACGTGGATATGATCTATTGTGCTGTAGCCACTCCTGAATCCAGCTTGTTCTCTCGGTTGAGCCATGTCCAGTGTTACCTTCAAGCGGTGTGAAAGAACTTTAGTGAAGATTTTATAAACTACTGATAGGAGGCTGATAGGTCTGTAGTTTCCAAGATCCTCAATGTCACCTTTCTTATGTAGCAGGATCATTGTAGCGGTGTTCCAATCCTCAGGAATCTTTCCTTCATTAAGGCATCGAGTGAAAATTTGGGCGAGTACTGTTTCGATTTCTCCACTTGCTTCTTGTATGATGTCTACAGTAATTCCATCTTCTCCTGGAGCTTTTCCCCGCTTCATGTTCTTGATTGCATGTGCAACTTCTGCTGGAAGGACTGAAGGAACTCTGGTACTGGTATCTTTCATGATGTCTGGAGTGCATGTATCATCCCTTTCATATAATTTGGAGTAGAAATCTTTCACTCTTGTCAAAATTTCGCCTCTATTTCTTGTTACAGAACCATCTTCTTTTCTCAGTGCCATAATCTGTTTTCTTCCCTTACTGAGATGTCCCTTTGCTATCTTTAGGCTTTGGTTGTTTTCAATTGCTTTCCTCACTAGTTCACAGTTGAATTTTCTTACGTCTTCAGTGATACTTTTCCTTACTGTCTTGCATAGCGCTATATATTCCACTTTGGAAGTTACATCTTCTTTAGTTGTCCTCATCTCTCTTCTTTTTTGCATCAACATTTTCGTTTTTCCTGATAATTTATTTACATGCAACTTGTTCTTAGACCCAGCTAATTTTGTTGCTGTTTCCATAAGAGCTTTGGTTACTTTTCTGTTAACTTCAGAGATGTCCACTTCTTCCGATGTTAGGCCTTCTAAAGCAGAGAACCTGTTCTTCAGTTCCAACTTGAAGGTATTATGGTGTTTTTTAAGGTTGGTTATGTCAATAGATTTTGTTTGTCTTATGAGCTTGCCACGTTCAAGTTTAGTGTTGAGGTGCATCTTACATCTCACCAATCTATGGTCACTACCTGTGTTGAACTTGTTTAGCACACTGCAGTCTTCTATGACGAATTTTTTGTTACACATAATAAAATCAATTTCACTTGTCGTCCCATTTGGATGTCTCCATGTCCATTTCCTGTGTGGCTTTTTCTTGAAAAAGGAGTTCAAGATGAAAAACCCTTCTGCCTCTGCAAACTCAACGAGAGTATTTCCACGCTGGTTTCTGTTGCCGTGACCGAATTTACCTACTGAAGTTTCATTCTGTTGCTGTAGCCCTATTTTGCATTGAAATCTCCCATAATTATCTTTAACTGCTGCTTGCCTTTATTATTTAGATGACGAATGTCCTCATAAAATTCTTCAATTGCTTCTTCAGGATGACTTGTGGTGGGTGCATAAGTTTGAATAATCTGAGCCTGGTATCTTCTCGAGAGTTGGATAACGAGTCGTGCAGCTCTGTCAGAGGAACTTTCAACTTCTACAACTTTATCCTTCAGTTTCTTGTTTATTATAAATCCAACACCACTAGTTCTGCCAGTATCTGTCCCACGATAGTAGAAGAGATGTCCACTTTTCAGTTCAATGAGATCTTCTCCTTTTCTCCTTACCTCACTTAGCCCCACGATGTCCCACTTGATCCTTTGTAGTTCCTCTTCCAATTCAAGAAGCCTTGAATCAGAAGATAGGGAGCGTCCATTGTACGTAGCCAAGGTCAGCATCAGATGGCAGCCTAGTCCGGTCCTCCGGGGATTCTTAGCACCCTCTGCCTTCATGTCGCACTGGCCGCTGCCTTGGCCAGAAGTACATTCCAGCTGCCGGAGACTGAGGGCCAAGATTTAAGTTGTGGAATCATTTTGGAGGGGTTTGGCCATAACTCACCACGCTGGCCAAGCGGGTTGGTGAGTGTGGGATAGAATTTCCTCTAATCCCGATGGTATAGTTATACCGCTATTGGCGGTCGTCAGAGCCCCTTTAGTGGGAACAGGATGCACCACGAGAAGGCGGGGTTGACATTTGTCAAGGAGAGGCTGTGATGTTACGCATCACCTGACCTTACATCCCGTTTTATATATATATATATATATATATATATATATAAAACAAAATATATAAACAAAAAATTGTTTTATATATATATATATATATATATATATATATATATATATATATATATATATATATAAAACAAAAAATATATCATCATCATCATCATTGTCAACCATTATCAATCCACTGCTGGACGAAGGTCTCCGCAAGTTTCCTCCACAACGGTCTGTCTTGTGCCAGTCTCCTCCATGTCACTCCCGCATATTTACGAATTTCATCCACCCATCTCCCATGTGGTCTTTTTCTGGGTCTTTTCCTGTCCCTTGGAATGCAATCTAAAATTTCGGCTGTCCATCTATGGTCTGTCCTTCTGGCAGTATGTCCAGCCCATTGCCATTTCAGGGATTTAACTCTGATCATGATGTCTTCCACTCTCGTCATTTTTCGGATCCACGAGTTCCTCTTCTTATCTCTCCTGGTTATACCAAGCATGCACCTCTCCATGTTACTTTGAGTTGTCTGCAGCCTTTGTATGTCTCTTTTAGTTAAGGTCCACGTCTCTGCACCATACGTAAGCACTGGAAGGATGCATTGATCAAACACTTTTCTTTTAAGACATAATGGCATATTGCTCTTGAAAATTATGCTGTTTCTTCCAAAAGCTCTCCAGGCAAGTTTTGTACGCCGATTAATTTCTTCATCAATGTGACCCTCACTTGATATCTGCTGTCCAAGATAAACATACGTATCTGTTATCTCCAGTTTTTCTCCATCAATCGATAAATCTTCATTTCTTGTAAAAGCATTTAACATCACTTTTGTCTTCTGAAAGTTCATTTTTAATCCCACTTCTTTACTCTTGTCAGCAAGTTCCTGGATCATACTCTGCAGCTCTGATGGGGTAGTTGCAAAAATGACTACGTCATCAGCAAAACGAAGGTGGGTTAGATAATCTCCATTAATCTTTATCCCTTTGTTTTCCCAGTTCAGTGATTGAAAGACATTTTCCAATGTGGCATTAAAGAGCTTCGGAGATATGGTGTCACCTTGTCTCACTCCTTTTCCAATTTTTTTGTGTGTTGTATTTTCAAACAGCCGAATCTTTGCACTTGCATTTTCATAGATGTTATTAATAATATTAATGTATGCATCTTCAACACCGCAGGATTTCAGAGCCGTGGTAACTGCTGATGGTTTCACCGAATCAATATATATATATATATATATCATCGCCGCCCCGGTGGCGCAGTGGTCTAAGGCACTGGCCTCTGATCATTCGTCCGTAAGGGGTCCGGGTTCGAATCCCGGTCAGGCATGGACGTTGTGTTTGTCTTACGGCACTGGCTCTCTCCCTTCCCTGGAACCAGTGACCCTAAATTAGGGACGGGCGACTGCTTATAGCCCATTGAGTTGCTCACGGTGGTCGTTAAACCTCCAATCAAAATATATATATATATATATATATATATATATCATCATCATCATTGTCAACCATTATCAATCCACTGCTGGACAAAGGTTTCCCCAAGTTTCTTCCACAACGGTCTGTCTTGTGCCAGTCTCCTCCATGTCACTCCCGCATACTTTCGAATTTCATCCACCCATCTTGCATGTGGTCTTCTTCTGGGTCTTTTCCTGTCGCTTGGAATCCAATCTAAAATTTCGGCTGTCCATCGATGGTCTGTTCTTCTGGCAGTATGTCCAGCCCATTGCCATTTCAGGGATTTAACTCTGATCATGATGTCTTCCACTCTTGTCATTTTTCGGATCCACGTGTTCCTCTTATTTTTTTTTTTTTTAATTTAAACATCTGGTTTACACTCAAATTACGCCGCCACCGGTGGCGTAGTATTCTAAGTGATGGCCTCTGATCATTCGTCCGAAAGGGGTCCGGGTTCGAATAACGGTGAGGCATGGACGTTGTGTTTGTCTTACGGCACTGGCTCTCTCCCTTCCCTGTAGCCAGTGACCCTAAATTAGGGACGGGCGACTGCTTATTATAGCCCGTTGAGTTGCTCACGGTGGTCGTTAAACCTCCAACCACACACACACACCAACACACAAATTACTATTTAAAAGAGAGCCGTCTTTGCAGAATGAATGATGACTAAATTTTACAAGCCAAAAAAACTTTAATTCGATAAAAACCATAGTTAAAATTTACACAAGATCTTTAATCCATGTGGCTCATCATCAGGTGTGTGTTAAAAACTAACATCATGAACAATACAGGTTTTAAATAACCTTCCTTAGAGGCTCATTACGCCAAACCAGAGGAGCGTGCGCACAAGTGTAGAGAGAACTGGAAGAAGCCATTTAGTTTATTAGGTGGTTATAGTTTTTAAGTAAGAGGTTAGAAAAGTCTTTCATCTCTTTCGGACTGCCGAAAGAGATGAAAATGTTAAAAATAACAATGACAATGTTAAAAATAACTTTAATTCCACCGCACTATCAAGACTATCAAATCAAGGAACTCATTACCCTCTTTGGGACGAGACTTATGTGCTAGCTAGTCCCAACTTAAAATCTGCAAATTTATTAACTGAAAGCTTGTACATTTACAGGAACTGTGGTTCGTGCTGTAACGATGAACTCCCATATTCCATTCCTTTAACATGGAAACCACTATTTTAGAGTGCCGAAAGAGATGAAAGACATTAACCTCTTACTTAAAAACTATAACCAACCTATGAACTATATGGATTCTTCCAGTTGTCTCTACACTTGTGCGCATGCTCCTCTGGTTTGGCGTAATGAACCTCTAAGGAAGTTTATTTAAAACCTGTATTGTTCATGATGTAAGTTTTTTAACTCACACCTGATGATGAATCACATGGTGGTCTCGAAAGATCTTGGGTAAATTTTAACTATGGTCTTTATCAAATTAAAGTTTTTTGGTTTGTAATTTTTATTCATCATTCATCGTGCAAAGACGGCTCTCTTTTGAATTGTGCATTGCGCACGAAGTTCCTTTTTGAAGTACACACAAATTGTTCAACATATAAAAGTAATTAAATTGAAGGTACAAACTATACCCTAAAACTCTATGCGCATTCTTTTCACTTGTGACGAAAACAAAGGTATCATAAGAGTGACAGCGGCAAATAGAACTTTTGAATAATGAACCTAATTTCTGTTTTAATCTATGAAACATGCAATTATTTCAAGTACACATAATTCATAAATACACTATCTACCAACAAGTAATTGGACACCTCTGCAATCAAAGATATCTGCGGTCCTGATACACATCACGGCCGCCGCCGTTAAATATCGTGTGGGAAACAACAACGCAACCAGTCGCATGCATGATGCCACGCAGTTCGGAGCTCTCTGATTTCGAGAAAGGTGTAATCTTCGGGTATCACAGAAATGGCTGATCCATTCGTGACATATGCAGCCAGTTAAAGTACCCAAAATCGACAGTGGCCTATGTGATTGGCAAGTGGAAGACGAGAGGTGACTGTTGGAATGTGCCCCGACACGGCAGACCCACAAAACTGGGAGTTAGAGACCGACGGGTGCTGGCCAGAGAAATTCGGAAGAACCTCACCAAATCGATGGGCCACATCCGCGAGGAGTCTCAACAGGCATCCGGGAGTGTTTTTTAGATGAATACCCTCCGTAAGGAAGCCCATCTGCTCGGTTATCATGGACGTGCTGCCGCCCACAAGCCTTTGATCACCAAGTCCAATAGCGATGCTCGGCTAACGTGGTGCAAAGAAGGTCGACAGCGGACCGTTGAACAGTGGAAACAGGCTCTGGAGCGACGAATCAAGGTTCACCCTCTACCGTTTGGATGGCAGGGTCTGGGTTCGGCGTCTGCCTGGAGAACGCCTCCTTCCGGAATGTATTGTGCCAACTGTGAAGTTCGGCTGCGGTGGAATTATGCTATGGGGTATTTCTCCTGGTATGGCACAGGACCCTTGGTCGCAATTCCTGGTAGACTCAACGCCGAGACCTACTGCACCATTTTGGATGACCATGCGCCTCCTACGTTGTGGCAGTTTTACGGGGTGGACCCATGTTACTTTCAAGATGACAATGCCACCTGCCATGTTGCGAAGTCCACTATGGCTTGGTATGGTGACAATGGGGTTAATCGAATGGACTGGCCTGCGCAGATCCCGGACCTTAACCCTATCGAGCATCTCTGAGACGAGTTGGAGCGTCGACTTAAGAAGTGCCCCCACCGTCCGAAATCGGTGAAGGAACTGACCTATCTTCTCCAAGCCGAGTGGAAGAAAATACCGCTAGCCGTCGTACAACGACTGGTTAAGAGTATGCCCCAGAGGGTCGCAGCTGTAATTGCCGCTCGTGAAGGTTCCACCAACTATTGAAGGTGAATAAACTTCGTTTTTCTTTGCTATTACAGGTGTCCAATTACTTGTTGGTAAATAGTGTATATATATACAAGTCTTTCAGGTTGTGAATTAAGAGGTAACTGCACCGTATTGTAGGTGAAGTAAATGAAATTGCACACACTATTGCAGTAATCCAAATTAGTGTATTTCGTTGAAACAAAAAGTTAATAAGAAGGTATTCAATTATAAAACCTTGTTCCTTTGGCTTCGATTGAACTTTCCGCATTCCCGTCTCTTGTCCAAAAAGCTAATCCGTAAAGTGAATTGAAGAAACACATTACACACTGTCACCGACACCACCATATGACCTCGCCACAAATACATTCGTGTGGTCTGTTTGACACGCGCGATGCATTCGGTATATCTGCTATACCATTATCAAGCGGTTCTAAGTAATGCTAGTAAAGCACCTGGGTTATTTATACCCCTCGATGCATATGATTTGGCTGTTACGTCATGCCAACGCCACCTGTGATGACACATGTTGATTAGTCGTAACGAACAGCCTCGTTGACAATTTGCTGTAAGCCGACTGACATATAAAAGAAGAGAACCACAAAATAATGAAATTTAATTTGCTATTTCATGAATGAGAAGCAGTTAAGGGGGTTGTAACATTAATTTGAAATCCACAAATCGCAGTGCCGGTACAAAAAAGGGCGGTAATCTACACTGGCGGAAAGTGAAAAAAGAACACCAAGAAGGAGACGTCTGATACCAACGAAATTTATACAGCATAATAACGGAATACAGAGGATAACGTGATCAAAACATTATGGCAAAATACAGCTGTATTTTCTGGTAAACTGAAAAATAACATTTCCATGTAACATGGTTAGTACGAGGTTGAACCGCCATGAACTGCGTCACACTGTGCAATTCTGGCATGGAGTCTGTCGTACAGATGTTGGATGCAAGTTTGGGGTATTGAGTTCCAAGCATCCTCGACCTGGACGCGTAAATCGGGGATGGTCGTGGCTGGCCGTGGAGACCGGATAAGTCGTTGTCCCACAAAATCCCACACGTGCTCAATGGGGGACAAATCCGGTGAACGTGCAGGCCATGGAAGTTGTCTCACACCCTGAAGTGCATGTTGCGTTGCACGTGCCATGTGTGGGCGCGCGTTATCTTGCTGGAAAACACCACGATGGACCGACCTTACAAATGGCACAACAACGGGCTGAATGATGTTGTTGATGTAGGAGGTGCTGTTTAACGTACCCGGTACAAACACTAGTTGTGTACGGGAGTGATAGCTGATCGCTCCTCACACCAGGAGCCCAGGTGTAGGCCCTGTGTGTCGCTGGCGGATGCAAGAAGGGTGGAGACGCTTCCCTGTGCGTCTGCGAACACGCATACGGCCATCGGAGGCTCCCAAGCAGAATCTGCTTTTATCGCTGAACACGACAGATCGCCATTGCGTTCTCCAGTGCAGATGTTGGCGACACCACTGCAGCCGTTCCTGACGGTGGGCTGGAGTCAGAGGTTCACATGCCAGAGGCACACATGCACGTAGTCCTATATCCAGCAGACGGTTGCGGATTGTTCGCACAGTCACCTCAGGTGCAACGGCTGCTCAGATTTGCGTCGCAGTGGATGTTCTGCTTGACAACGCCGCTCTTCTTATGCGTCGATCGGTCCGCTCATCAGTCCGTCTGTGACTCCCGGTTCCACGTATTCTCGTGTGGGAATGTTCCTCGGACCATCGACGCCACCATCGTACCACCACCGATACTTCCCGTCCAATTCGCTCCGCAATACGGCGATACGACCACCCGGCCTCGCGGAGTCCAACTAGACGACCTCGCTCAAAGTCCGATAACTGCTGAAATCTTACACGTCTTCCATGTCCAGGCATTGCAGCTTCTTCAGGGTCTTCGCACGTGTCCGTACGCCGACGACTAATTACATTCACGTCGCCGTACTCCTTAAATACCACCGACGATAATTTGCATATTATCCCTTGTTGTGGCGTAAGCGCTCACCGGTTGGTCCCGAAATTAACATCACAACTACGTAAACTCGACTCCGTTAACATATGTAAATTTCATGACCAGGACTCGAGACATGCCAGAGCATGTCTCGAGTCCTGACCTCGCCCCCGTACAATTTTTGGTTGTTTCCAATAATGAACGAGAAGTTTTGTGGCCCAACATTCAACACAGATGCTGATGTTATTCAAGCTGTACAGGGGTCGCTAAAGCAGCTTCCACAAAATGCCTTCGCCACATGCTTTGAAAAGTGGACTGAACGATGTGACCGTTGCATATCATCGAAGCGAAGATACTTTAAGAAAGAAGAACATATATTTTGCTGTACCTATATTTCTTCAATTTGTATGATTTTTCTCTGAGTTTTTATTGAACGGCCGTTGTATTTAATTTTCCCAATTTCAATGGAAACACAAAATTGGCACATTACGGGCTGGGCCTGTCCTAAGGAATAGTTGCAATTAACGGGGCGGGTCTTAAACGCCCGGTCTTGAGCCGGGCCTGGCTCACCAAATAAGTCCCGTGCAGAGCTCTAGCCACAGTAGCCTAAACTCTGGCTTCAGACCGTTCGTCCTTGGGGTCGAACCACGGATGAAGCATTCGTGGTACTCCCCCTTCCATGTTCTAGCGGCCCTAAATTAGGAATGGGCGACTGCTTATATCCCTAGAATTGCTTGCTCATGGTGGTCTTAAAACTGAGGAATAAAACATTTAATGCAATGAATTAAAGTGAAGCACCACACGGAAATATTTCGGATTTCATACAATGAAAAAAAAAACACGTTAGGTATACCGTATCTTTTTTTTGTGTGAATTTTTAGAACTTGTTCTTAGCTTCTGAAATCTTTCATTTTTACGCTTTCCAATCGTAGGTTGAAGAAGCGTATGTCCTCCAGTTTTGTCCGTCAGTCCGTCCTCATGATAACTAGCGTAAAAATGGTTCGATTTCGATGAAATGTTAGTATGTGGTAGGCGAATATCTGGGGACGAACCCTATTGAAAATGGGCGAAATGGGGTCAAAGGTCAGGACATAGAAGCGGGATCTATTCCATTGCCCTTATGCGTCATAACTTACGTAAAAATGCTTCGATTGCGACAAAACTTTAACATATTGTTCTGGAGGTATACTGAACTGGTTCTGTTGAATATCATCACAAGTTAGTAAAATCATGCAATGCATTGATTATGATACGCTTTCCAACATACCAGAAATTATTACTCAAGTTATGAGGATAATGGCTGTGGAATAAATCTCGCTCCTGTGTCCTGACCTTTGTCCCCATTTCGATAATATTCAACAGAACCGGTTTAGTTTACCTCAAGGATAACATACTAAAGTTTTGTCGCAATAAAAGCAGTTTTACGCAAGTTACGAGAATAATGGCTGTGGAATAAATCTTGCTTTTGTGAATGACCTTTGACCCCATTTCGTTGATATTCAACAGAACTGGTTCACTATACCTCCGGAAAAACATGATAACGTTTTGTCGCAATCGAAACATTTTTACGTAAGTTATGATGCACAAGGGCAATGGAATGGATCCCACTCCAGTGTGCTGACCTTTGGCAACATTTCGGCCATTTTCAATAGGGTTCGTCCCCATTGGCTCCCTAATACATACTAAAATTTCATCGAAATCGAACCATTTTTACGCAAGTTATGACGCATAAGGGCAATGGAACAAATCCCGCTCTTATGTCCTGCCTGACTATAACCCCATTTTGCCCATTTTCAATAGGGTTCGTGTCCAGGTGGTTCCCTACCGCATACTAAAATTTCATTGAAATCGAACCATATTAACGCATGTTATGACGCATAAAGGCAATGAAATGGATTCCCCTTTTATGCCCTGACCTTTGATCCCATTTCGCCCATTTTCAATAGGGTTCGTATACAGGTGGTTCCTTACCAAATACTAAAATTTCATCGAAATCGAACCATTTTTACGCAAGTTATGACGCATAAGGGCAATGGAATAAATCCCGCTCTTATGCCCTGCCTGACCTTTGACCCCATTCGCCCATTTTCAATAGGTTTCGTTCCCAGGTGGTTCCTTACCACATACCAAAATTTCATTGAAATCGAACTATTTTTACGCAAGTTATGAAGATATGATGCATAAAGGCAATGGAATGGATCCCACTCCTATGTCCTGACGTTTGACCCCATTACGCCCATTTTCAACAGGGTTCGTTTCCAGGTGGTTCCTTACCACATACTTAAATTTCATTGAAATCGAACCATTTTTACGCAAGTTATGATGCATAAAGGCAATGGGATGGATTCCGCTCCTATATCCTGACCTTTGACCCCATTTCAATTATTTTCAAAAGGGTTCGTTCTCAAGTGGTCCCCTACCACATACTAAAATTTCATCGAAATCGAACCATATTTACGCAAGTTATGACGCATAAGGGCAATTGAATGGATCCCGCTCTTATGGCCTGACCTTTGACCCCACTTCACCCATTTTCAATAAGGTTCGTTCTCTGGTTGTCCCCTACCACATACTAAAATTTTATCGAAATCGAACCATTTTTACGTGAGTTATAACGCATAAGGGCAATTGAATGGATCCAGCTCTTATGGCCTGACCTTTGACCCCACTTCACCCATTTTCAATAGGGTTCGTTCCCTGGTGGTCCCCTACCACATACTAAAATTTCATCGAAATCGAACAATTTTTATGTGAGTTATCGTGCAGACAGACGGACGGACAGACGGACAAAGCTGGAGCATATACGCTTCTTCAACCTACGGTTGGAAAGCGTAAAAAATGAGGTCAAAGGTCAGGACAGAGGAGCGAGTTTTATTCCACAGCTATTATCCTCATAACTTGACTAAAAATGCTTCTGTTGGGACAAAACGTTAGCATGTTGTTCCGGAGGTATGCTGTACCAAAGCTGTTTAATATCATCGAAATGGGGTCAAAGGTCAGGACACAGGAGCGAGATTTATTTCACAGCCATTATCCTCATAATTTGAGTAATGATTTCTGGTATGTTGGAAAGCGTATCATAATTAATGCATTGCATGATTTTGCTAACTTCTTTGTTATTCTCAGGTGTTTCTTAATCGGAGCATAGAGGAAGTGGACTCATCATCATGCGTGGAGAAATCAGTTGACACGTGGTTCAACACTACCTTGCTCCCTTTCTCTTTGATCAGCGAGGCGAGATTAACGCGTTTCTGAAGACACATCGTAATTGCTTCTTAGGTGAGCTATGAAAATAGCTAATATGGTTCGATGAACGCTCTCTACGCAGGATACATGACGAAGACGGAAGGAGAAATCATTACCTTGTCGAAACTGGAAATGCCTTTGTAGTTTACCCTTTAGCGTGATATGCAATTTATTCGTAAGAAAGAAAAGCCTTATTATTAATATTTTTTGAAGTAAATGACTAACTGTATGATGTTACAAAACTCTGGTTTCCCACCCTACGATGTGCTGTTTCCTGTGTCGCCGATTATTATGGCCGGGGTAGCAGACAGTAAGTAGTGTGGAGCAGAAAAGGTGATATCCAACGTTGTTTAAGAATTGCAGCTAGCAGCAGACGCGTAACGTCGGGGAGCGAGTGCAGACACGAGCAACCAATGGGAGAGCCGAAGATATTGCGAAAATATTGCTCACAACATTACGTTATGACAAAGGAATTCAACAAAATGGAAACATTAACCTTTTTCTTGCAATCATCCGCTTTTCGCTTGTTGAACATGTCAGAGAAACAGGCCTCGTAAATTTGCATCGATTGGAAAACAGCGTTTTCAAACATCCTAAAAAAAAAAAAAAAAAAAGCTACCGTGTTGTTGTTTTTCAAGGAGCTTAAATTAATTTTGTGTCCCGGAACGTCTCAGTGATCTGTGCTAAACATCTAGCTAGTACGTTAGTTTAAATATATACTTTCCATTAGTAAGATTTCTTGACTCAATTTAATGGGTTTAAACGATAAAATATTAATTACTTGTAAGCTTTCTGAACACGTCAACACTTTGGATTCAATCTCTTATCTCTTGATTCCGCTCTCAGCGACCTCTAAAGTTTCATGATGCTGTGTAGAAAGAAAGCATTTTATTTATATCTATGATTCCTGTTAAATATGTCAGAGAAATAAATAGGCTTCGTGAATTCGTATTGAATTGAAAACAGCGTTTTCATTCTTTAAAAAAAACAAAAAAAAACGAAACTACTGAGTTGTTGTTTTTCAAGGAGCATAAGTTAATTTTGTCCCAGAACGTCTCGGTGACCTCCGCGAAACATATAGCTGGTACGTTAGTTTAAATATATGCTTTCCATTAGTAAGAATTCTGGACTCAATTTAATACGAGTAAGTTTTAACGATATAGTGGTTATTATTTGTAAGCTGTCTAAACGCGTCAACACTTTGAGTTTAATCTCTTAGATACCGCACTCATCCAGCTCTAAAGTTTCATGAAGCTGTGTAGAAAGAAAGCTTTGATGAAAAAAAGAAAGCATTTACCTGATTCTATGCTCACTAATACTTTTCAGTCATTTCCGAGTCAGTTTGCTGTAGCAGACAAAGGGTATCTATCCTTCATAGATTGTACCACGGACATTGTTCTGCAGATCATTGCAGTTTTCTCCCGTTTTATCGCCGGTAAACACGAAACCTTGTTACATTACCACCAGCGAGTAAATATTATTTAGACACGCCACCTCACTTTAAAGAAATATGGGAATTCGCGACTAGACGATCTCAGTCACAGATTGCTCAGGTTAGTTGGGCTTTGGGTCGATTCCCGGATGTGGTATGACGCTATGTCTGCCCTACGGTGCTGGTTATACCTCTTCCTTGGAACCAGTGGCCCCAAATTAAACATAGGGACTCATGAAAGTTGTAAAATCGTGAAACGGAAATTGCGTTTAGATTAAGTTTTATTCCTGACGTTATGTTTTCAAGTAAGTAACTGAAAGCAAGTTCAAAGAGTTATTTGTCTTATAAAGAGGAGAAAACGTTTTATTTCCTTTGTTGCTGGTGTTAAAATTCCACCGAGGAAAGGCACAGATGTGTTTTTAATCAAAGAATTATATGACATCATAACCCAAGTAAAATCTTTACGTTCTTTGTTGTTGAGAAATTAGTGGAATTTGCAATTGTTCAGACTTTTCAAGACTGCTAACTCCTTGCTAAAAATGCCCTCAGTACAGCTGATCGAGGTAACATGGAAGATATCATCCGTTATGTGTGAGTAACTCACATTGATGAAGAGCACTATGATCTACAAAACTGGGAATTTAATTAGTTACAATGGAGAGCCGGTGACGGTGACCGATGTGCAAAACCAAGGCATCAAAAGAGAAAAACGAAACCAAAAGGTAGCCAGAGTTAGTTCATTAAACTATGAGTCTTAACAGCAGCACGTACCGGAAAAGAAGTTAGAGAGGCTATGACATATAGGAAAAATTGAAATAATCAGAATCACGCAGAAATCAGACTATGAATCTGAATTGATCTCTTTTACTGGTTGGTTGGTTGGTTGGTTAGTTGTTGAATTTTTATTGCGCAAGCCAGACAAAGAGCGCCAGACACAAGACAATCTGCCCAAAGAGCGCCAGACACATGACAATCAAACAAACAGTATTAAAAACGTGGTATAATGCTTAAAACCAGGCTGATTCAGTAAAAGTGAAAAATGAGAATGATGGAAGGGGTAAAAACTAGATACGTTTAAAAAAGTCAATCTGTTTTAAAAATTAAAAGACAGCGAAAATATCGCAGTGGTCATCTAGGACCCGCTGTAGCGTAGCGGCGTCCTCGTTCAACAAATGACAATGAAAGAAGGGAAAGCGAACACAACTACACAGAAGATGAATGACAGTGAGTCGGCAATTACGCGTCATGACACATCGGAGCAGTGTCGCCACACAGCAAAAAGCGGTGTGTGAAACAACAATGCCCAATGCGGAGACGTCTTTTATTGGTCACCATGTGACGTCTCTTAGAAAACTTGAAAATTTCATGGGCCTGGAGCTGCAATCGAAACCATATCTCCCTATTTACGTTCGAGTATTCCATACGTTACACCACCCAGGGCCGCCCCAGTGGCGCAGTCTTCTAAGCGCTGGTTTCTGACCATTCGTCTGAGATCGGTACGAGTTTCAATCCCTGTGAGGAATGGATGTTTTGTCTTACGGTACTGGTTCTCTCCCTTCCCTGAAGCAAGTAGCCCTAAATTAGGGACGGGCAACTGCTTATAACCGACTGAGTTTTTCACGGTGGTCGTTAAACCCCCAATAAAAAAATAAATAAAAAATACACCACCCAGAACAATGAACGTCCTTGTGCCGCCCCAGTTGCGCAGAGGTCTAAGTGGTAGCTTATGACAATTCGTCCAAGATGGGTCTGGGTTCGAATACCGGTGAGGCATGGATGTTGTGTTTGTCTTATGGTACTGGCTCTCTCCCTTCCCCGGAACCAGTGACCGTAAATTAGGGATGGGCGACTGCTTATAGCCCATTGAGTTGCTCACAGTGGTCATTAAACCTCCAATTAAAAAAAAAAGCAGCTCAGGAATCTGAACAAATTCAGATTTCGCTAGTTGAAGAAATCCTATGATTTCTTATAGCCTTAACGACCCTTTCAAATCGAAGAATGGATATACGTCATGAATCACCAGATACAGAAATTAAGTAAAAAATATTCCTCATAAATACATGGGAAATTGGCAATCATCTTCTCAACAATCCACTGAATGGTGATGTTTAAAGCACAACCTCTATTTATCAAAGGGATTTGTGCGAACTTCAAGAAGAAGAATCTCATTAGAGCTCAATATGTAACTTGAACCGAATTGTTGGAACATTTTCACTGAGAACTACATATAAGAGATTTCGGGTAAACACTTACTCCAATGTTTGGAAGTACACTGAAGGACCAAACGTCATCGGATAGCATTGTACAAATGTTAAACTGTCTATACCATCGTATAAAGGCTTCGACGCATGCCACGATTTTTATCAGTTGGGAGGTGCAATTTCGCGAGCCAGGTTGAGCAACCGACAGTAGGATTATGACAAGCTGACGTGTATTATCGGAGTTTCAACGAGGCATGGAAGTGACAGCCAGACGGATGGGACATTCAATTTTCGAAGTTGTACGAATATTCAACATTCCTCGTTCCACGGTGTCACGTGTGTTCCCAGAATACCTCATGGAAAGGATTGTCACCCACCGTGGACAACGCAGTGGCCAATCACGGGTGCTGAATGACCATGACCAGCGGCGTCTGACCAGAATTGTCCATGCTAACAGACAAGCGACACTAGCTCAAATAACACTTACATTTAATGCAGAAGGTACTAGAGACATATCCATCAGATCAGTGAAGCGTAATTTAACGCCATGGGGTATGGGAGTAGAAGACCCACCAGATTGCCTTTGTTAAAACCACGACATTGGACACAGCGCTTCACCTGGGCTGGTGAACACGGTAATTTGACCCTGGAAGACTGGCAATATGTAGTGTGGTCCGATGAGTCACGCTACCAGTTGTTACGAGCTGATGGTAGGGTTCGAGTGTGGCGCAGACCCAATGAGGCCATGGACCCAAGCTGTCAACAAAGCTCTGTGCAAGCTGACGGTGGTTCATACTTGTGCTGGGTGTCTTTGGGTTATGTCCTGGCCTTCTGGTCCTCGGAAACACGTCATTAATCGGTACTCGCTTTGTTGCTCTGCTGGGTGACCATTTGCAGCCCTTCATGGACTTCATGTACCTCAACAACGATGGAATTTTTCAGGCGGACAATGCACCATGTCATCGGGCCCAAGTTGTCCAAAATAAGTTCGTGGAGCATTCTGGACTATTACGACGGATGTTGTGGCCACCATTTTCTCCCGACATGAACCCAATAGAGCACCAATGGGACGTGGTGCAAAGGTCTATTCGCACCTAAGAACCTGCACCTAAAAATACCAGGGAATTGTGGGCTGCTGTTTAGACGACATGGCTCAACATATCTCCAGAAGTCTTTCGGCCACTTGTGGAATCGATGCCACGGCGAGTTGCTGCTCTTCGCCGGGCTAGAGGAGGTCATTCACGATACTAGGTACGTATCCCATGACCTTTCTCTTTCAGTGTACATGAAGTGCCAGAAAAACTGGTACACCAGTCTAATACACGGAAGCGCAGGACTGCAGAAATACAACGGTGCATGGACTCCACTAGCTTCTGGAAATATGCTGTAGGCAATGCACACCATACTTCCTGTAGAGCGCTCCACAATTCGGGTGTATTCCGAGGTCTCGGATTCCTGTGTTTGATAGCGCGTTGCATGGCATCCCAAATGTGTTCTATCTCGTTCAGATCTGGGGATTTGGGTGAGAATGGCAACACCCCAAACTCAGATGAATGCTCCTCTAATCCTAATGTAGCGTCCCAACACTTGTATGGAGGTGCATTGTTCTGTTGGAACAGGCCCAACCCATCAGCATGAATGCAGGACATGGACGGGTGTACCTCGTCAGAAAGGATGCGCACATAGCGTTAGTTGGTCACAGGCGTTTGTAGGTGTACCAGGGGTCCGAGTGAAGTCCAGCTAAACACACCGCATACCATTACGGACCCTCCCCCACCAGCCGGTACAGTTCCCTGTTGACAGGCGGGATCCATGGCTTCATGGGGTTTGCGCAACACACGAATCCCTCCATCGGCCCGATGCAGTTGGAAACGCGACTCGTCAGATCAGGCTACTTGTTTCCAGTCATCAAGTGTCCAGTGGCGGTGTTGCCGTAGCCGAACGAGGCGCATAACTCTGTGTCGTGCACCCATCAAGGGGTCTCGAGATGGGCGTCGGCTCCCAAAGCCCATAATATCGTGCAGGGTACGTTGCACAGTCCGGACACTGATGCTTGTTGAGGCTCCAGTATTGAATTCCGATGATACCTGCGAGAGTGTTTCACGTCTATCGCGTGAAACGATTCTTGACAGCCGACGATGGTCACGTCCACCCAATGCCTTTTTACGGCCACACTGATATCGTAGGTTGAAGGTTTTGCCAAAATTCTTGTAGTCACGGTACACCCTTGCATTGGTCGTCCGTGAAAATCCGAACTTCGTTTCTACCTCCGAAATACTATGGCCCATCTCACGAGCGCCAACTATGACCCTCGTTGAAAATCGGTTAAATCATTATTACTTGTCATTCTTATGCCGAAAACAGGTCTGACAGCTGGCAAGGATGTCTATCGCTGTATATACGCAATGGCGGATGCAACCGAGTACGCGCATAGGTGACGTTGCTATGTATTTTGCATAAGCTCGTCTGTACCAGTTTTTCTGGCACTTCAGTTTATATGCGAGAGGACATTTTCTGACATGAAATACATGAAGTCAGAACACAGAAACAGCATGAATGTCTGAACAGTTACTTCGACTTTCAATGACAAGCATCGAAATGGACATGCAATAACTCCTACTGAGAGTTAATTATTCACAATGCCCTTATTAGAAGCAAGACATTTTTTTTTCAAATTTTAATTTTCAGCTCTTCTGATATTAATTAAAAGATCCTAAAAATTTAAAAAATTAAGCAGCATGCCTTTATATTTACATTACCTTACATAAATGAAAATGGAGAGAGTACCCTGGTACTCTTTGTATGTAATTTATGCCATGTATCTTTCGTATGCCAAGATCTTTGTGGGGATGAAATAAAAAGAGTGATACGAGAGGAGACATTTATTTACGTACAACATATTGTATTTATTCGCCTCGCTCACCGCCACAATGCGCCACAGTCCGGTACATACTAAGGGGAATTAAATCATAACAACAAATAATAAGCTTTACTAATTACGGACATTGAGCGGTACTCAGGTAGTTGAATTAATGAATTTTGTTGTCGTAAAACGAATGAGAGAAGATACGTGAGTCACAAAAGTAAATATCCACTAAACTATAGCGGCGGTAACAGCATCTCAACTGTTTAGTTTTCAAAACCAATATTTATTTTTATTAGTATTATACAGTATATTGACAAAAGTAACCGGACACTCCTTCAAAAGCTAATGAAAGGATACGCTGCTTTGTTAAGATGCGCGGTATAGCTGCAAACGGTATAAAAACAAGCCTGCAGCTGACCGCAATCATATAGCACTGTTAGGTTGAGTGAAAATGTCGCGGCGGGAGAGAACTGAGTTTGAGAAACGAAAGATTGTTGGGTGTTATATTAGTGGATTGTCCATAAGAGAAACCGAGAGGCATTTAAACATACCCAAGTCAACTGTTTTGGATGTACTGAATAAGTGGAAAACACATGGCGTTTCTGAAGCAGCAAAACGTACCGGTAGACCAAAGAAAATCAGTGATAGAGGACGTGGAAGCCTCAGGTGAGTCGTTACAGCTAATCGACGGAGTACTGCACAAGATCTCAGGGTACAGGTGAGTAAAAATGCTGGAACCTTTGTATGTACACGTACCATTTGCAGAGAACTTCATTCCTGGGGCTACTGTGGTCGTGTTGCTGCTCATAAGCTTTTCATCTGCACTAGGAATACTACTCGTTGTTTAGCATGGTGTAAAGAACATTTATCGTGGACCGTAGATCAATGGAAACGGGTCCTATTGACTGATGAATCCAGATACATGATCCATCAGTCTGGTGGCTTTGTGTGGGTATGGCGGCAGCCGAGAGAACGCTATTTACCACAGTGCACTGTTCCGACGGTCAAGTTTGGAGCTGGTAGTGTACTCGTGTTGGTATGTTTTTCGTGGTATGGTTCCGGCCCATTGGTAATCGTGGACAAACCTGTTAACCAGCACGTCTACCTCGATATTCTGGACAATTGTGCCCTACCAACTGTGTGGAAATACTATAGAACCGAGCCTTGTTGGTACCAGCAGGATAATTCACTGAGCCATAAAGCAAAGACTGTTATGGCGTGGTTTGACGATAATTCCGTATCGTGTGAGGACTGGCCAGCACAGAGCCATGTTCTTAATCCCATAGAGCACCTATGGGATGAATTAGAGCGCCGCATAAGAAGTTTGGAGAACCAAGGCCTACTCCTAAGCAACAGTTAGCGGTAGCATTATGTACTGAATGGAAGCGCATACCTATTGTTGTGTTCCAGAACCTTGTCCAAAGCATGTCTCGAAGGCTCAGTTCATGCATTAAGGCAAAAGGTGGACCGACACCGTACTAATGTATGTGAATAAAGGCTATGTTGTGTTTCTCTTCTGGGTGTCCGGTGATTTTTGTCAATATAGTGTATATTATTCAGATTTGACGAACGTAATAAACGACCTTGACGCCCAGGAAATGTGATGTAGCTACGAAAGTCCATTTGCGCATGCGTAATATAGTATCTTGATCTTAAGATATTTATTTAATCTTTGTTTATTTATAAAATTTCTGCTGTACAATATTGTAGAAAAGTAATATAATACTCAGTAAAAATACAATATGTGACACAATCATAAACTAATTGTACAAATAAAGTAAACAAGTTCACCAATAAAACTCACGAAATACAACAAATCACCAAAACTTTCGCAATAATTACAAATTCTGCACAACAACGAAACTCATTCCATTGAAAATTAATATCAATTAAATAGACTAATTGTCAATATGAATCAATTATTTTATATTAAAATAATTAAATGTACAGCAAGGGGCCCGGGAAAAAGTTATAACGGATGAAGCTATTGTTGAGGCTGTGAAAGGTGGTTCCAGCACGGTAGAAAACAAAGTTGAAGATGATGCAGACGATGAAGAATGTGTTCTAACAGTGAAAGAGGCGTTGGGAGTGTCAGGACTGTGCTAAAGTTCCTAGAATGTGTGCTAAATGTAGAATCGAGTGTAGCAAAAGCACAGACTCTAGAAAAGGACATAGAGAAAATATTTATTAAAACTATTTGCAGCAAGCAGAGGTACATAACAGACTATTCTCATGTTAATTAAGGTAATGTAAAATTAAATTTGTTTACTTAATTTAATGAATATATACTACGTACATAAAAATATTATTTTTAGATACATATGTACACATTTCCTGCTCTTGCTCACTATATCAATCAATTCAAGTTAAGGGAAGACACTTCGGTTTTAGTGAACCTCGGATATAGTGAACGAAATATGTGAGTCCCCAGAGGTTCACTATAAGCGGAGTTGATTGTACATCATTTTAAAGCTCTCGTCAAAGCAGATACCCCAGGTCGAGAGGAAACGAAATTTCACTACGACGCATCGTTTTCATAGCATAAAAAATGCATTTCTGAAATGGCTTTCATCACATTTAGCATGCGGTTTTCGTAATTTGCATAGATTGCAATGAGATAGTGGTACGTTTATGTAAAACGTGAATGTTCGGCGATAGTTTAGTAAAATACACTGCTGTTAATAGAAATTGCAACACCAAGAAATAAACTAGCAATCACAATGAAATTTATGGGAGTGATTAATTATGGCACAAGCTGCAAACGACCACAATTACATACCTGTTCGCGATGAGGAAGGCCAAAAAAATTAGTAATAAGTAAATCCATTATTAGTGGCAATAACCGACCCCCATACGCAGTGGGATCGAATGAAACAGAGTTTGGATGGTCGTCTGCGGTATTGCATTCCATTCTGCTTTTCCACGCAGCCACAATTCGTTGGTTGTGACAGGCGACGAGCCAATCGTTGCGCGATTACACCACAGACGTGCTCTATAAGCGACAAATCTGGCGTTCGAGCAGACCAGGGAGGACGACCGACTTGATGCACCCAGAGTACGTCTGGGAAAGTATGAGCAATATGAGGTCGGGCATTGTCTTGTTAGAAGACGACTCCCGAGATCGTCTGAAGGAAGGGTAGAAGTTCAGCTTCCAACACTTCCGTGATGTGGTTGTTCAATGTACTTGTGATGCGTAATAGGCGAGTATTGGAAGGCCAAAAAATTAGTAATGCGGGAATGAAACGCAATAGCGCCTCGGACCATCACGCTCGGCGTGGGACCGGTATGACGCTGCACAATGCAGCCTTCCAGATGCCGTTACCCATGGTATCTGAGAACAACGATTCGCCAGTCGTCGTCATGCATTAAACTGAATCTGGACTCGTCCGAAAACACACCATGCTCCCACTCAGCACTCGACTTTCGCGGCACCACTGCAATCGCTGGAGCCGGTATAAAAGAAGGCGTACGAATGCCCTTTTTCCCCTTGAAACATTTTAGCGATAGTGAGTTTAAAAACCTATTCTCTGTTGTACGCCTTCTTTTATACCCCCTGGTGTGACGTCTCCGATGGCGTTGCGCGCTAGAGGTCTGCACGGGCCTTTATTTGGAAAGCCCGGCCCTGCCCAAGCCCGCACGTCCAAGGCCCGGGCTGGCCCGTAAAATTTCAACAATTATCAAAACACGAATTTGACACTGGTGCACTCGGTCATTCGACTCCTGAAGAGTTTTCGTTTTCTTAATTTCCACACGTATTCTATTACAGCAAACGTTAATTTGGAATATTTTTGCTATTCTGTATAAGTCACGTGATGTCTGAGGAGGGAGGGGGATCATATACTCAAAAATGTTGCATGTAAACGCCAATTTCCATGCTTTTCAAATTTTCTGGGTTTTCAAATTATCATTGCCTACCGACAGACCTGGAATATCCTTGGGGATAAGGAGGGGGGGGGTAATTCGAAAAGTACTAAATATCCAGAATTATGAGTCCGATCGTTCTACACTATCTACCAACAAGTAATTGGACACCTGTGATAGCAAAGGAAAACGAAGTTTATTCACCTTCAATAGTTAGTGGAGCCTCCACGAGCGGCGATTACAGCTGCGACCCTCTGGGGCATACTCTCAACCAGCGTTGTACGACGGCTAGCGGTATTTTCTTCCACTCGGCTTGGAGAACACAGGTCAGTTCCTTCACGGATTTCGGACGGTGGGAGCACCCCTTAAGTCGACGCTCCAACTCGTCCCAGAGGTGCTCGATAGGGTTAAGTTCCGGGCTCTGCGCAGGCCAGTCCATTCGATTAACCCCATTGTCACCATACCAAGCCATGGTGGACCTCGCAACATGACAGGTAGCATTGTCATCCTGAAAGTAACATGGGTCCACCCCGTAAAACTGCCACAACGTAGGAAGCGCATGGTCATCCAAAATGGTGCAGTAGGTGTCGGCGTTGAGTCTACCAGGAATTGCGACCAAGGGTCCCGTGCCATACCAGGAGAAACACCCCCATAGCATAATTCCACCGCCGCCGAACTTCACAGTTGGCACAATACATTCCGGCAGGAGGCGTTCTCCAGGCAGACGCCAAACCCAGACTCTGCCATCCGAACGGTAGAGGATGAACCTTGATTCGTCGCTCCAGAGAACCTGTTTCCACTGTTCAACGGTCCACTGTCGACGTTCGTTGCACCACGTTAGCCGAGCATCGCTATTGGACTTGGTGATCAAAGGCTTGTGTGCGGCAGCACGTCCATGATAACCGAGCAGATGGGCTTCCGTACGGATGATATTCATCGAAGGAACACTCCCGGATGCCTGTTGAAACTCCTCGCGGATGTGGCCCATCGATTTGGTGCGGATCTTCCGAATTTCTCTGGCCAGCACCCGTCGGTCTCTAACTCCCAGTTTTGTGGGTCTGCCAGGTCGGGGCACATTCCAACAGTCACCTCTCATCTTTCACTTTCCAATCACGTAGGCCACTGTGGATTTTGGGTACTTCAACTCGCTGGATATGCCACGTATGGATCGGCCATTTCCGTGATCCCCGACGATTACACCTTTCTCGAAATCAGAGAGCTCCGAACTGCGTGGCATCTTGCATGCGACTGGTTGCGTTGTTGTTTCCCACACGATATTTAACGGCGGCGGCCTTGACGTGTATCAGGACCGCTGATATCGTTGATTGCAGGGGTGTCCAATTACTTGTTGGTAGATAGTGTACTTTACATTGTCTACAAGCACATATTCTCCGGGAGCGATTTTTTCGCGAAAGTCTTTCGCTTTCTTAAACTCCATAATAAATATGGAAGAGTATTTATCAGCAACACTGAACTCAGCGTATGCTAGGGAAAACAAAGACACACTGCCTAACTTACCAGTGTCACAGAAGTTTTGAAAAAGCCTGGGCCAGGATACCTATGGGTTCATTTGCCATCTGATGACTCCCTAAGAGTATAAATGGGGAAAATACGGCACAGATTTATACACAGAAGTAAGTTTCTCCCAGCCCATTTTTCCCGTGCCATTTAAGAAAACTTAAAAGCTTTTCACACATCTAGAGAACAAAGTGCCGCCGAACAGAACAATAAAAAAGATCGTTTTCGAGCGGGTGACTGGGTTTAGAAATGCTGCAGTTAATAGCCTGCCCTAAAACATAAGAGGTGGGTGGAAGTTAGGGAGAGAGAGAAGGGACCACATTCACATTGAAAAACTAAGGGAGCTGACTCACTTCAATTGTTTTGTAGGAGGGGAGAACGTCGGGGTACTTCTGTTTTTTCCAACAGCGGAAATTATTCAATCTTTTCCTACTGCTGTATGTTGTAAGATTTCCAAAGGAGAAAGGCACCGTACAGCGATTGTCTTGCTCATAAAAAAAAACAACCTGCTTGGTGTTTTACATTAAATATTGAAGGCCCGGCCCCGGCCCGTTTTCCCAACTTACTAGGGGTGTTCAAATGAAAAGGTACGAAACGTCATAAGAACGTAACCGTTAACATATTTGCCTATGCCGCTATGGGAGAACGTAGCGACACATCTAGGGATGCGTTTGGAGTCGCCGGCGTGGATCGGAGCATGCGCGGGAGCCCGCATGCGCAGGAGAGAGCAGAGGCTCTTATAAAGAGCGCCGTCCAATTGACTACTTGTTGAATTCCTCCAGCACAGACGAACCATTAACTCCGATGTGTATTGTGAGACACTCCGAAGCTTACTCAGGTCCATCAAGAACAAAAGACCGGGACTGCTCACGGAGGGTGTGGTTCTGCTCCATGATAACGCGTGTCCACACGTCTCCAGGGTCACACACGCGGAACTGGCCAAGTTCTAGTGGGAGCAGCTTGACCATCCGCCCTACAGCCCGGACATGTCGCCCTGCGATTTCCATGTGTTTGGTCCCCTGAAAAAACATCTGAAAGGGAAGCTCTTCCACTCGGACGACGAACTCAAGGACGCTGTGCAGGACTGGGTCGGTCTCGTCACGGCCACAGGAATTCTGGGAACAAGGAATCCTTCGGCTCGTTAATCAATGGGATCGTTGTGCTACGGCCTATGGTGTATACTTTGAATAAAGTCTTCATTTATACCCACAGTGTCGTTTCGTACCTTTTCATTTGAACACCCCTAGTAGAAATGAGCCAAGGCCACACCCCGCCCGGGCCCGTGCAGACTCTAGCGCGCGCCTCACAATTGCATGTTCGCTGCAATTGTAATGATCTGTATCATCTCCTTTCGTGCCCTATTCACCCTGCAAATTTCGTGCAAATCCGAGAATTTCTTCGTGATGTTGCAATTTCTATTAACAGCAGTGTATATTGTTCAGTAGTAATGAAATTAACTAGTGTTGCGTCTCTTCATAGGACAGCACGATCAGATTTCAACAATGGTTTAGACAATGTCGCACCGTTTCCCATTTTCGTTACATCGAAATTTTTTTACTTGGGATTTGCTTTACTACTGTCGGGGAAGATGCATAGCATAAAAAAATTCAGTGGCCTGCCATCTAACTGTTTTAAAAACCCGTGTTAAAATCCGTGGCCAGAGGCTCTGCAGAAGTTGGACGGTACTGTTCTAATGTATGATTGCAAACGTGCAGAGATGACGTTTCAAAAGTTCATACATAAAAAAAATTGATGCTTCCCTTTGTAAAGACAACAAATGAAACTTCTTCGAATGCATTTTTTCCTTCACGGAAACGAAAGGATTGGGGGAGTAGCTTGCCCACGGTCTGAGTTATCTTAACACGTATAGTAATTTTATCATATGCTTCGTCGCTCTTTGGCCAAATACAGTCATGGAAAGTGAAATTTGCGCACCAAGAAGGAAGCATCGGATTGAACTGAAATTTTATGGACGTAATGATAATGATGAATGACACACATGATGGCAAAAACAGAGCTGCAGGACAATTACAGAGCGATCTGTGGCACGCAGTGTGGTCATCTTCAATAGCGCGTTGCACCGCCTCGTGCGGCGATACATGCTGAAATACGGTCCGGCATGGAGGCGAATAGACGCCTGATGTTGTCCTACGGCAGACTGGCCCACACGTGTTGGACGGTGTGCTCTAAATCCCGGATAGTTCGGCACGGTGGCAGCCGGTGTTTCAACTAGTCCCACACATGCTCGATAGGGGATATGTCCGGGGAGCGGGCAGGTCATGGAAGTGTCTGGACATGACGTAGGCAGTCCTATGCAACCCGAGCTGTGTGCGGGCGGGTATTATCCTGCTGGTATAGCGCACCTGAAATCCCGGCCAGGAATGGGAGCACATGGGGCCGTAGTATCTCATCCACATACCGCTGGCCAGTCAATGATCCACGTACCACTACGAGAGTTGATCGGCTATCGTAGGCCATGGCTCCCCAGATCATAATGCCTGCAGCGGGGGAGGTGTGGCGCTCGATAACGAGGTTGAGGTTGTGCCGTTGACCAGAGGAACTCAAAACCCGGACATGATGATCATCTGACACCAAAACGAAGCGGCACTCATCGCTAAACACTACACGTCACCAGTATGTGGCGTTTCACGTCGCTCTGACCTGGCACCACTACACACGGAGCCGGCGATGATCCGGTGTTAATGGCAGCACACGTAAGGGACGCTGAGATCGCAGATTCGCTTCAGCGAAGCGTCAGGAAATGGTTCATGGGCACACAGGAGCCTCAACATCTGTGTAGCGGACCGGAACCCCGTGGAATCTGTTCTTGTCTGGCGGACGATCCGTCGATTCTCTGTACCGGTGGTCCTACTGGTCCGTCCGGAGCCGCTTCGCCGTGCGGCAATGTCGTCACGTGTTCACTGCTCCCAACACAGTCGGACAGTATGGTCAGAACGATCCACGTGGCGGGCTATACAGCGCGCCGACCACCCTGCGGTTTTCATCCCGATGATCAGGCCTCTCTCAAAGTCCGTAAGTTGCGTATATCGACGTCTCTGGGGTCTACGCGGCATTCTTGTCACTCTATACTTTTGCTTGCGTCGGCCGGTGCTTTTCGTTTTCATGGGTCATCGACTACACGCCGGTTTCCAAGGTAGCCGGTTCATGCTTGCAGCGCCACCATAGGGTGAACGGTCATGCGCAATCGCACCAAACCTGGATCATTGGCATTCCAACACGCACTCTAGCTATTTGCAAAGTTGCTCAGTTGTAGCATGTTTTCTTCTAGGTGCGCAAAATGTCGTTGTCCGTGAGTGTATTACCCTTGCTTCAGTTTCGTTTCTGAGCAAACAAATAATAAACAACTGATACGCTACTTCGATGCTTCGGTTGGTTGTGACAAGCCAGATAACCCCTTGTTTTGAAGATTTACTCCCAAAATTTTCTGAAATGTGTTTTGTAATATCCCAAAGAGTTTCCAAAAAAAAAATGAATAAATTGAATAAAATCATGTGACGCATTTTCTCCGTATTTGGGAAGACGAGTTACTAATTACTAGGAATATAGGAAAAGAAACGAAATTAAGACCTGGTAACCTAGAATAAGTTCGTCACCTGTCGACAACACGTGTACGTGAATCACTATAGGAAGCATTATTGTTAATTTACACGAAACGCTCAATGCAAAAAACGTTAGCACAACAGCAACAAAAAACGTCGTCAATATGTCTTGATCACCGACAAATCTGAATTTGGGTTATATGTGATTACTTCCTTTACTCACTAATCCACTTTCGAGTTCACACTAGAGGCTTCGAAAAGATACTGCGCAGTTTATTCAGAATATTGGTTTTTAATCTGGATGTGATCAATTGGATTGATTCTCTGAGTGTCTCTTTTTTTTTCTTGGTTCCTTTTTTGTGTCCTAAAAATGGACATATTTACCCTTTAACCCTTTAAGCGGCCATTGTGTCAGAACCAAATGGTTTTCAAACTTTTCTGCGGTTCATAAACAGAAATGGTTACATATAGCGTCCGGGTTTTACCAAAGCTAGTTTTTTTCACGGCGAAACAGTTCCTCTCCCTTCATCCTTTAGTGACCAGAGACCTGTCACTGGTTGGAAGTGCTCTCTTGTAGTCCTTCTTTCTGTGCTTCGTGATACAACACATGACAGGTAATCTATGACCCAAATCATGGTCACCATGACCCCAAAACATTGCTAGTCCACCTAGCATGAACATCATGCCACAATTTACCCAAATATGTTCACTCTCCCCAAAACATGGTCACCATGACCCCAAAACGATGCTAATCCACCTAGCATGAACATCATGCCACAATTTATCCAAATATGTTCACTCTCCCCAAAACATGGTCACCATGACCCCAAAACATTGCTAGTCCACCTAGCATGAACATCATGCCACAATTTACCCAAATATGTTCACTCTCCCCAAAACATGATCACCATGACCCCAAAACGATGTTAGTCCACCTAGCATGAACATCATGCCACAATTTACCCAAATATGTTCACTCTCCCCAAAACATGGTCACCATGACCCCAAAACGATGCTAATCCACCTAGCATGAACATCATGCCACAATTTACCCAAATATGTTCACTCTCCCCAAAAACATGGTCACCATGACCCCAAAACATTGCTAGTCCACCTAGCATGAACATCATGCCACAATTTACCCAAATATGTTCACTCTCCTCAAAACATGATCACCATGACCCCAAAACGATGTTAGTCCACCTAGCATGAACATCATGCCACAATTTATCCCAAATATGTTCACTCTCCCCAAAACATGGTCACCATGACCCCAAAACGATGCTAATCCACCTAGCATGAACATCATGCCACAATTTATCCAAATATGTTCACTCTCCCCAAAACATGGTCACCATGACCCCAAAACGATGCTAATCCACCTAGCATGAACATCATGCCACAATTTATCCCAAATATGTTCACTCTCCCCAAAACATGGTCACCATGACCCCAAAACGATGTTAGTCCACCTAGCATGAACATCATGCCACAATTTATCCAAATATGTTCACTCTCCCCAAAACATGGTCACCATGACCCCAAAACGATGCTAATCCACCTAGCATGAACATCATGCCACAATTTATCCAAATATGTTCACTCTCCCCAAAACATGGTCACCATGACCCCAAAACGATGCTAATCCACCTAGCATGAACATCATGCCACAATTTATCCAAATATGTTCACTCTCCCCAAAACATGGTCACCATGACCCCAAAACATTGCTAGTCCACCTAGCATGAACATCATGCCACAATTTACCCAAATATGTTCACTCTCCCCAAAACATGATCACCATGACCCCAAAACGATGTTAGTCCACCTAGCATGAACATCATGCCACAATTTACCCAAATATGTTCACTCTCCCCAAAACATGGTCACCATGACCCCAAAACGATTGCTAATCCACCTAGCATGAACATCATGCCACAATTTACCCAAATATGTTCACTCTCCCCAAAAACATGGTCACCATGACCCCAAAACATTGCTAGTCCACCTAGCATGAACATCATGCCACAATTTACCCAAATATGTTCACTCTCCTCAAAACATGATCACCATGACCCCAAAACGATGTTAGTCCACCTAGCATGAACATCATGCCACAATTTATCCAAATATGTTCACTCTCCCCAAAACATGGTCACCATGACCCCAAAACGATGCTAATCCACCTAGCATGAACATCATGCCACAATTTATCCAAATATGTTCACTCTCCCCAAAACATGGTCACCATGACCCCAAAACGATGCTAATCCACCTAGCATGAACATCATGCCACAATTTACCCAAATATGTTCACTCTCCCCAAAAACATGGTCACCATGACCCCAAAACATTGCTAGTCCACCTAGCATGAACATCATGCCACAATTTACCCAAATATGTTCACTCTCCTCAAAACATGATCACCATGACCCCAAAACGATGTTAGTCCACCTAGCATGAACATCATGCCACAATTTATCCAAATATGTTCACTCTCCCCAAAACATGGTCACCATGACCCCAAAACGATGCTAATCCACCTAGCATGAACATCATGCCACAATTTATCCAAATATGTTCACTCTCCCCAAAACATGGTCACCATGACCCCAAAACATTGCTAGTCCACCTAGCATGAACATCATGCCACAATTTACCCAAATATGTTCACTCTCCCCAAAACATGATCACCATGACCCCAAAACGATGTTAGTCCACCTAGCATGAACATCATGCCACAATTTACCCAAATATGTTCACTCTCCCCAAAACATGGTCACCATGACCCCAAAACGATGCTAATCCACCTAGCATGAACATCATGCCACAATTTACCCAAATATGTTCACCCTCCCCAAAACATGGTCACCATGACCCCAAAATGATGCTAGTCCACCTAGCATGAACATCATACCACAATTTACCCAAATACACTGACGGAAAAAAAATCCCAACAGCACGAAAACATAGTTGTAGAGGAATGAAATGGCGGCAATACATTTGTATAGGTAACATGTTTAATCGATTAAGGCTTCAAGATCACAGCTTATTGTAAGCGCGAGAAGAGCCATTTTAAATGTGAAATGCTGGTACATTAATAAACGGTGCAACCGCCAGAATGTTGAATGCAAGCACGCAAACGTTCATGCATTGTGTCATTCAGGTGTTGGATGTCAGTTTGTGGGATGGAGTTCCATGCCTGTTTCACCTGGTCGGTCAATACAGGGACGGTTAATGCTGGTTGTGGGTGACGCTGGAGTTGTCGTCCAATGATGTCCCATACGTGCTCTATTGGTGAAAGATCTGGTGATCCAGCAAGCCACGGCAACATGTCGACACTCTGTAGAGCATGTTGGGTTACAACAGCGTTATGCGGGCGAGCGTTATCCTGTTGGAAAACACCCCTTGGAATGCTGTTCATGAATGGCAGCACAACAGGTTGAATCACCAGACCGACGTACAACTGTGCCGTCAGGGTGCGTGGGATAACCACGAGAGTGCTCCTGCTGTCATAGGAAATTGCTCCCCAGACCATAACTCCAGGTGTAGGTCCAGTGTGTCTCGGCCGCAGACAGGTTGGTTGCAGGCGCTCACCTGGCCACCTTCTAACTAACACACGGCCATCACTGGCACCCAGGCAGAACCGGCTTTCATCAAAAAACGCAACAGATCTCCACTCCGTCCTCCAATGACTTCTAGCTTGACACCACTGACGTCGCAAACGGCAGTGGGCCGCCCCGGTGGCGCAGTGGTCTAAGCGATGGCCTCTGATCATTCGTCCGAACGGATTCCGGGTTCGAATCCCGGTGAGGCATGGATGTTGTGTTTGTCTTACGGCACTGGTTCTCTCCTTCCCTGGAACCAGTGACCCTAAATTAGAGACGGGCGACTGCTTATAGCCCATTGAGTTGCTCACGGTGGTCGTTACACCTCCAATAAAAAACAAACAAAAAACGGCAGTGGTTTGAAGTAAGTGGAATGCACGCTACAGAGCGTCTGGCTCGGAGCTGTCCTTCAAGTAACCGATTTGTAACAGTTTGTTGTGTCACTGTGGTGGCAACTGCAGCTCGAATTACTACCGCAGACGTGGTACGATGCGCCACGGCCATACGCCGTACACGGCGGTCTTCCCTTTCAGTAGTGCCACGTGGCCGGCCGGAACCCGGTCTTCTTGAGGCAGTACCTTCCCTTGACCACCGCTGCCAACAATCATGCACAGTGGCTACATTCCAGCCAAGTCGTTCTGCAATATTGCGGAAAGAAAATCCACCTTCTCGTAGCCCTATTTCACGACCTTGTTCAAACTCCGTGAGCTGCTGATAATGGCTTCTTCGCTTTCTTAAAGGCATTCCTGACTAACATCAACACACTACGTCGAATCTCAACGATAACTAACGCTCACAAACGTTACAGCGCGTATTTACAGCAAACCTGCTTTGCATGTTCCGAGGGCACTACTAGCGCCACACGTATACGCCGAGCGTGAAATTTGCATAGACGTCATCTTACAGATGTACTCTCGCCGCCAACCAACTGTCGTTTATCTAACATAACCCCCTTCTTGGTGTTGGGATTTTTTTTCCGTCAGTGTATGTTCACTCTCTTTTGTAGAGTTGGTCGTCATTGTTATAGCTCTTTTAGGAGATGAGCAGTCAGAAAGAATTAGTGTCAATAATCCGGCTAAATTACTAGTTTAACTAACAAAGCTAACGGGAAAGCAACGATTTTTGGTGCTCAGGTTCACATTCCAACCGCGTTCAGCCCACATTTAGATGGCGAACACATTAATTCGAACTTATTGTCTACCCCGAGTTAATTCGTTCCAGCCGGTTAAGGGGTTAAGCTGCAGGTGTACCGGAGCCGAATGGCGACCAAGATCTTCTGCCCTTTCAAGAGATAAATATTCACATGGCGACTGAATTTTACGAAAGTTACGGTAAAACATTTCCTTTAATCCTCTTGTCTCAGCAGTACCGACCAGAAACATCTCAATTCTAGTCCCTTGTAATCTGCTTCATGACTCAAGCCATGATGGAGAATAACTAGTCTCCCTGGCACGGACATCATGCCACTGGACAGCAACAAGTGGCTCTCCTTTCTTAGGGTTGTAGCCGTTGTTTTAGCCCTTTTAGCATGTAATCAATTGGAAAAGCTTAGTGTCAAACATCCTCTTAAATGGACACTTTTTCTTTTAATTTTTTTAATTGGAGGGTTAATGATCACCATGAGCACCTCGATGGGCTATAAGCAGTTGCCCGTCTCTAATTTAGGGCCATTGGTTCCAGGGAAGGGAGAGAGCCAGTACCGTAAGACAAAGACAACATCCATGCCACATCGGGATTCGAACTCGAACCCATTTCCGAACAACGGTCAGAAGTCAGCGGTTAGACCAATGCGCCACCGAGACGGCAATGGTCACTTTGAAAAACAAAGCTAAGGGAAACGCAACGCTTTCTGATGCGCGGATTCACTCGTTTCAGCACCGTTAGGCGCACATCTGATACAGCCAGTATACACTGAAGTTCGAAAAGTCATGGGATAGCAAATTTTTAACTAGCGCTGCCGTTGTGAAAAGGCTTCGACGCACGCCACGATTTTTATCAGTTGCGAGGTGTAATCTCGTGAGTCAGGTTGAACGACCGACAGTAGGATTTTGGCAAACCGATGTGAATTATCGGAGGGTTGAACGAGGCATGGTAGTGGGAGCCAGACGGATGGGACATTCAGTTTCCGAAGTTGTCGGAACATTCGGCATTCCTCGTTCCACGGTGTCACGTGTGTTCCCTGAATACCTCATGGTAGGCATTACCACCCACCGTGGACAGCGCAGTTGCCGACACGGGTGCTGAATGACCGTGACCAGTGGCTTCTGATCAGAACTGTCCATGCTAACAGACAAACGACACTGGCTCAAATAACATCCACATTCAGACATATCCATCAGGTCAGTGCAGCGTAATTTAGCGCCCATGGGGTATGGGAGCTGAAGACCCACCAGAGTGTCTTTGTTAACACCACTATATCGAACACAGCGCCTCATCTGGTCTCGTAAACACGGTAATTGAACCCTGAAAGAGTGGCAACGTGTGGAGTGGTCCGATGAGTCAAGCTACAAATTGTTAGAAGCTGATGGTAGAGTTTGGGTGTGGCACACACCCCATGAGGCCATGGACCTAATCTGTCAACAAGGCCATGTGCAATCTGGTGGTGGTTGTGTGGGGTGTCTTTAAGTGGCACGGTTTGGGCCCTCTGGTCCTCGTAAACAAGTCATTAACCGGTAATCGCTTTGTTGATCTGCTGGACGACCATTTGCAGCCCTTCATGGACTCTTCATGTACGCCAACAACGATGGGACTTTCCAGGTGGACAATGCGCCCTGTCATCGGGCCCAGGTTGTCCAAAATTGGTTCGTCTAAAATTGGTTCTGTTCCGACGGATTTTGTGGCCACCATGTTCTCCCGAAATGAACCCAATAGAGCAGTTATGGGACGTGATGGAAACATCCATTTCCACTCAAGATCCCGCACCTAAAAATACCAGGGAATTGCGAGCGGCTGTTCAGACATCATGGTTCAACATCTCTCCAGAAGTCTTCCGGCCTCTTGTGGAATCGATGCCATGTCGAGTTGCTGTACTTCGCCGGTATAGAAGAGATTCTGCACAATACTAGGTACGTATTCCATGACTTTTGTCACACTTGAGTGTAATCTTTCGAGATGATTGCAGTTTATTTTGCTAACCATGAATTAATTCCTTTTAGCCGGTAAAGGGGTTAAGACAAGGAATACAGCTCTCCGTATGAAGACCTCGTGGACGATAGAACGTTGAAGATTGTACATATAACGTAACCCTTTTTCGTGTGCGCGATTGGTGTTGCGCTATGTCTAAAACCATGACTAAGGAAATGTTAAACTAAATGAGAATACGATGCAATAGTTTACGGCCAGACGAAACATATACAGAACTCAAACTTACATTTACCCTTTTATTGGTCCAGCACGAATGATGACATCCACAATATAGCACTGCTAATATTACAATTCACGTATCTCTTAACAGCGATCGAACATCTCCACGCACACTAAGCAACTGCTGTATCATCCTTTTTATCTATCGTTCTTATCACATTCATACGTCACTCTCTCTGACCTCAATTGTGTTGCCAACCTCATTCTTGTGAGTGAGAAGATATCACGTTAAGTTTGGAAAGTGTAAAGGAGAACAAATTCAAATTTACATAGGAAAAGGAACTAAAAATGAAAGTTATTTTAGAATATACACTGAAGTGCCAGAAAAACTGCTACAAACGAGCTTATGCAAAATACATAGCAACGTCACCTATGCGCGTACTCGGTTGCGTCCGCCAGTACGTATAAAAAGCGATAGACATCCTTGCCAGCTGTCAGACCTGTTTTCGGCATAAGAATGACAAGGAATAACGATTTAGGCGATTTTCAACGCGGTGTCATACTGTAGTTGGCGCTCGTGAGATGGGCCATAGCATTTCGGAGGTAGAAACGAAATTCGGATTTTCACGGACGACCATTGCAAGGGTGTACCGTGACTACAAGAATTCCGGCAAAACCTCCAACCTACGATACCAGTGTGGCTGTAAAAAGACATTGGATGAACGTGACCATCGTCAGCTGTCAAGAATCGTTTCACGCGATAGGCGTGAAACACTCTTGCAGGTGTCATCGTAATTCAATGCTGGAGCCTCAACAAGCATCATCGTCCGGACTGTGCGAAGTACCCTGCATGATATGGGCTTTGGAAGCCGACGCTCAACTCGAGTACCCTTGATAGGTGCACGACACAGAGCTATGCGCCTCGCTTGGGCACGGCAACACCGCCGCTGGACACTTGATGACTGGAAACAAGAAGCGTGGTCTGACGAGTCGCGTTTCCAACAGGGAACTGTACTGGCTGGTAGGGAATCCGTAATGGTATGGGGTGTGTTTAGCTGGACTTTACTCGAACCCCTGGTACGTCTACAAACGTCCGTGACCGGCCAATGCTATGTGCACATCCTTTCTGACGAGGTATACCCGTTCATGTTCTGCATTCATGCTGATGGGTTGGGCCTGTTCCATCAGGACAATGAACCTCCGCACAAGTGTCGAGACGCCACATTATGGTTAGAGGAGCATTTATCTGAGTTTGGGGTGTTGCCAGTCCCACCCAAGTCCTCAGATCTGAACGTGATAGGACACATTTGGGATGTTATGCAACGCGCTATCGAACACAGTAATCAGAGACTTCGGAATTAACCCGAATTGTGGAACGCTCTGCAGGAAGTATGGTGCGCATTGCATATTTCCAAAAGCTAGTGGAGTCCATGCCCCGTCGTATTTCTGCAGTCCTGCGCTCCCGTGGGAGACCTACCAAGTATTAGATTGATGTACCAGTTATTCTGGCACTTTAGTGTACGTCACAACATGCTTTATGTAATGGGATCAGGGAAGAAGCCGAACCCTTTAAAATGCACGCAAATCTATATTTTTTCGGATTTTATGGAATATTTATATATTTTAATACTTCCAGTAGAGAGGGCGAGTAATTGGAATAACGATTTTATTCCGCATCCGCTTGTAATTTTTGCGCCAGTTTCCCTACTGCTTTTATGTCCAAGGAAAATGCATTCTATTACATCTCCATATAACTTCTAATCTCGATCTCTTCCGACTGTCTCCTTTCACTTCTGCTCCTCTAGCGGTGGTATACCCTTAATTGGCTGGTTTTGCGTAGGCTAGGATTTCATCTGTTGAAGAAAAGTTTTTCTCACGAGTACAACTATCCTCTAAAGTCAGTGGCGTATAGTTGAGACTAGCCTGGCTAGTGGCGAAGACCAGATAATGCAAAAATAAAAGTCACAAATAAAAGTCAGTTATCAACGGTATTAAGATATGTCGATGCTTTTTCTGCGGAGAAAACGTATTTGCGGATTTGCGTCTTTCGACTAAGAGAATCAGTCAGGCGAACAAGGACTAACACTGATCTTTTTGGATTGATGACGCAACCAGCTCTACCAGTCTTTGCTGTGTGATTTGAAGAACTTCCATACGATCGCGGCTAGCGATTCCATGACAACATGAAGGAGCGGATGAAGAGTGTATGGACCATTTCTTTGGGCTAGGGTTCGCTCAAAAGAAAAAGAAGATTTTAACTTAGGACTACCCATTCGTCAATCTCATGCTTCCGCCGATAACAGCGCGTCTTTCTCGAGAACTGTTTCAGTTGTGTGAAGTGTCAGTGAATTAAAATCAGGGATATTATATCTTCAAATCGTGGCTTTTTTGAATTCGAACTGTTTTGATAAATTTTGTGAAAGCTTTCCTGAACATCTATTGTGAGAACTTAAAGAACCTTATGCTTGAAATTTTGATACAACTTGACTAGAAAATGAACTGAAGGTGTTTTATTCCCTTAATGAATACAAAATGAAATAAGTAAAAGGTTGTTACATAAAGTTGAATAAATTGGACAGAATGTTTAGTGAAGTGTAGAAATTGGCAGATCTAATATTAAAATTTCCATCAACAACTACAACTACAAAAATACATTTTTCTGCTTTAAAAAGAATCAAGACACATCTTAGGCCATACAAGGACATGCAGAAACTTGACTGTTTTATCAATAGAGAAAAAACTAATAAATGCCTGGAGTGAAATTCGCATATCATTAGTCAAAATGTTGTCCAATCCGTGAATTCAGTAACACTTAAAGCCAACCGGGAACGGCAGTGGCAAGTTTTGTTGACAGCGAGTGTAAGAAGTATTTCGGAGGCCGTATTCATACATGTACGTGTCTCCCACGCTGTACGGTAACGAACGTGGACATTGTACAAGAAGCCAGTGGAGAAATATTGGGTGTGTGTGTACAAGTTCTATCCGTTTTTGTAGGCTGCAAAGAAAGGAGGAGAACACAATAAATAACGTACCTAGGATTTCACATAATTGTCATCATTCTGTATGACCTCTGATGAATCAACTGTGCGTTAATTTGAATCACGTGAAGCACATGTTCGACGACCAAAAGGAAAAAGGTTTGATGAAAAATATACCGTTAGCACCGTGTGAGATATCTGCCTACTCAGATCATATAGGGTGCTATGTTAGCATTCGGTACTGCTTCATTATCCTTTTTGCCGACAGGTCCTTTTTATGTGGAAATGTTACGTGAGGTGCTGATAACTCATATGCAAGGGCACAGATGCCAAATGTTTATGCATGATGGTACTCCATGCCACAGAACAAAGAGAGTAAAGGACTACCTGCAGAGGAAAAACATAACTACGCTTGATTGCCCGGTAATAGTCCCACACTCAAAAGTCCTCAAATATTGCAGTTAAAGTGTTCCGCAAAGGCTGATGACGTCCAGTGTTGAAAGAATTTTTTATATCGCACATTTAGAAACTGAGATATTAAGAAAAGGAGTCAACCGCATCGAAAATTTGTGGACCATTTTAAAAGACAAGATAGCAGAAAAGCAGCCATCAAATTCCCAAGCTTTGATTGACGCGATATAATACGTGTCGTGCAAGACATTTCAAGCGACTACTGCAAATATTTCATTGAGAGTATTCCACATCGTATTCTGTCCGTTATGAAAACCAAAGGTGGCCACACAGCGCCCGTCCGTCTGTACCCACGATATCTCTGCAACTATATTAATCCGATTTGAAAAATTGTTTTTGCATTGGTAAGCTTGAAATATGCGAATGATGATCCTTTATTTCGTTTTTTTTTTACGATGTACAATTTTGCCGCTAGAGAGCGTAAATGCAGATGATGTCGATTTTAAAAATATGTTCTATTCCGTATATTTGCTTCTAAACATCCGATTGAAAAAAAATATTTTATCTTTCGATTCCATTTATGTCGAAGAGTATTTTAGATATAGTGACTTTTTTCAAATTACGCATAGATTTTCCGCTAGAAGGCGTAAAAATAAAAATTACATTTTTCCCGATAACTCTTCTTCTAAAACTCCGATTTGAAATTTTTTTCTTCAGCGGATACACTTCCGGATGGAAAAATCTTTTGCATAAAATTTCAAATTTTTGGTAAAGAATACTTTGGCCACTAGGATGCGTAAGTGTTAATTTTCGCTTCTGATGTATTTGCCATAAAATCTGAGCTTCTAAAATATCGATTGAAAAACTTCTTTCGTCGACTGATGCTACTCACATCGATAAACCTTTTCGAAATATTTTCTTCTTAAAATATTCCACAGTTTATCCGCCAGGGGGCGTAGATGTAAATCTTATTTTTGTCAATATCTGTACTTCTAGGAGTCCGACTTGAAAATTCCTTCTTTGTTGGATAGTGTTTTCAGTTATGACATGTTTTTCATATAATTTCAAAATTTTCAACTAATTTATAGACTTTCCGCTAGGGGGCGTAGAGTTAAATCGTGTTTCCCCCTATATCTCTGTTTCTAAATCTCATATTTGAAAAAATTCTCTCTGCACCGAATACAGCTCCTGATCGGAAATCATTTGCACATAATTTCTAATTTTTGTAAAAAAATGGTTTGGCCACCAGGTGGCGTAAGTCTTAATTTCCGCTTCTGATGTATTTACAGTAAAATATGAGCTTCTAAAATCTCGATTGAAAAAGTCGTTTGTTGACAGATACTATTCTTGTCGACAAACCGTTTAAGAACACTTTCTGCTTGAAATAATGCATGGTTTCTACGCCAGGGGGCGTAGATGTATATCTTATTTTTGTCAATATCTCTACTTCTAGGAGTCTGATTCGAAATATTCCTTCTTTGTTGAATAGTGTTTCCGATGCGAAATGTTTTCCCTATAAATTCCAAATTTTCAAGTAAATCATAGACTTCCGTTAGGGGGCACAAAGGTAAATTGCGTTTTTTGCCTTATTTCTGCTCCTAAAACTCCGATTTGAAAAATTCTTTTTGTATCGCATACAAGACCTATGGAAAATATTTGTCACATAATTTCTAATGTTTGGTAAAGAATGGTTTGGCTACCAGGTGGCATAAGTGTTAATGTCTGCTTCTGATGTATTTGTAGCAAAATCTGGGCTCTTGAAAACTCGACTAAATTTTTTTTCTTGGACCGATACCGCTCATATGGGAAAACGTTTTGAGAATACTTTCTTCCTAAAAATATGCATGATTTTCCCACCAGGGGACTTAAGTCACATCTTATTTTTGTCGATATCTCTGTTCTTAAGAGTCCGATTTGAAAAAAAATTTCGGTGTTGGACAGCGTTTCCGGTGCGAAATGTTTCTCATATAAATTCATGTTTTTCTTAACGCACAAGTCTTCAACCAGAGGGCGTAAGGTCACGATTTTCGCCGCCCCGGTGGCGCAGTGGTCTAAGGCGCTGGCCTCTGATCATTCGTCCGTAAAGGGTCCGGGTTCGAATCCCGGTCAGGCATGGATGTTGTGTTTGTCTTACGGCACTGGCTCTCTCCCTTCCCTGGAACCAGTGACCCTAAATTAGGGACGGGCGACTGCTTATAGCCCATTGAGTTGCTCACGGTGGTCGTTAAACCTCCAATCAAAAAAAAAAAAAAAAAAAAAGCTCACGATTCCGTTTACAGCAATATTTGAGGAATTAGAAACCCGATTGAAAAACTTCTTTACTTCCGTCAGATACTATTGTTTTCCATACCGGTTCCATTGACTTTGAATAGCTTTGATAAATTTAATTTGCGTCAGAACGGATTCAAAAGACGTGGTTATCACACCCGAAAATTCGGCGTCATCTTTCTTGTTTTCAAATATATCTGACTAGTAATTACTTGTTTCTTTGAAAATCTTAATTTTCAATTAATTAACAGGTGGTCTTAAACTTTTGCAAATGACCGTAATACGTGGACTGTATTAAGTCACGTGTCGAGCGCTATTTTTTTTTACAGGTGTCTCTGCTGAAAATTTTTCGATCAACGGTAGTTAACGGTCAATGCTACTGTGAATACGGGCTGAGTCACAGTTCTGCGGTCGAATGTCGGCACCCTAGTTGCCGGTTGTTTCCCGTAAAAGTACGTTTAGGTTT
Organism: Macrothele yani; assembly: GCA_039090855.1. Classification (NCBI taxonomy): domain Eukaryota; kingdom Metazoa; phylum Arthropoda; class Arachnida; order Araneae; family Macrothelidae; genus Macrothele; species Macrothele yani. Next base: position 140,001,429 of record CM077013.1, on the reverse strand, counting down.
TTAAGGTGTGGATGCCAACAAAGGACAGGAAAAGACTCAAAAGAACTCGTGGAAAATGAGTGGATGAAATTCGAAAGCGTGCTGGAGTGACAGAGAAGAGAATTGCTCAAGATATAATTGTCGAAGACACTTCGGATACCTTCATCTTGATTGAGAATGACAGGACGGTGATGGTGATGTTAATATACAGAAAATTATGAAAATCTTGTAAATAATTCCGAAACTTGTCAAAGTGGTCCGTGTAAAATGTTCCGAAATTCCGAATGTCGTCCCCACCAATTTTTACTTTCGTAAAAGGTGTTTTGCTTATGAAAAGTACTACAGTACTTAAGTTACGCAGCTTCTAGATATAATGATGTCTGATTTGCCAGTTCTTTAGTACTTCGTGTAAACTGCATTTAAAAATATCCGTTGTCTTAGAGTGCTTCAAGAAAACGCAACACCGTTTCTGGAGGTTTCAGAAAGAAACAATTAAAAAGCATATCGAGTAATTGATCATAGTAATTTGGCAGCCCCTTTTACCGGACTAGTGAGTATGATTATGGAATCTATCCTTTCAAGACTGCTCAGAGTTGGACCGCCTAGCTTTTTAAATTGATAGATGTCTAGGAGGAGTTATGTATTGTTATGCTTTAGTAGAAAGAAAAGTAGTAACAATCAGTTTATATATTTTTTGTGGGTTTTTCAGTGCTTTAACGGGTGTCCTAAAAAAGTTCTGCACATTGTTCAGTTATGAGAAAAATGTGAAGTAACGGAAAAATCTTACCTTATTGCCGTTCAACGTACTCCCCTTCGCTGCTAAGGATAGCTTTTTTTTTGATTGGAGGTTTAACTACCACCGCGAGCAACTCAATGGGCTATAATAAGCAGTCGCCCGTCCCTAATTTAGGGTCACTGGTTCCAGGGAAGGGAAAGCGCCAGTGCCGTAAGACAAACACAACATCCCTGCCTCACCGGGATTCGAACCCGGACCCCTTTCGGACGAATGATCAGAGGCCATGGCTTAGACCACTGCGCCACCGGGGCGGCCAAGGACAGCTTGCCAGCGGTGAGGTAGGTCCTGGATTCCCCGTAATACGCCGTCTTTGTTCAGCTGTCGTATTTCGTAAAATGACGGTTCGTCGAGCGATTCGTAGCGGATGCCCCGGAGCCGATTTTTTTAACTCAGGAAAAAGATGAAAGTCGGGTGGACTGAGATCAGGGCTGTATGGTGGGTGGGATAAAGTTTTCCAGCCATATTTCGACAAAAGTCCCCGTCTGCATCATGACACGATGCGTTATCATGCAGCAAAAACGCTCCAGCTTTCAACACGCTGGGGTGATTTTAATGAATTTCCGTTCTCAACTTTGTGCTCAAAAACTCACAATAATATTGTGCGTTGACATTTTGCCCTATCGGCACTCGATCGGAGACCACAACACCCTGGGCATCGTACGAAGAAATCATCATTTGCTTCACTTTGAATTGTTGCCTACGACGCTTTGAGGGGCGTGAGGAAATTTGATGCCTCTATTCTGCTGATTGTGACTTCAGTTTCGGCTCAAAATCACGGGTCCAAGTGTCATCAATTGCTATAATTCTATTCAGGACGGTTTCGCCTACCCTTTCGAGCCTTTGAAGGTGATCTTGTGCGATGCTCACTGTGGGTGCCTTGTGCTCGGGGGTGAGTTGATGGGACACCCTGCCCGCGGCGATTTTAATTTCCCCCAGTGAGTCGGTCAAAATCCGGTGAACTGACATGGTGGACAAATTTGCCAGATCAGCAATCTCCTCGACTGTAAAACGGCAATTCTCTTCTAGAAGCTTTGCAACAATGGTGGCAGACGTTTTTTCTGTCGCCTTTTGAGGTCGGCCTGAGCGGTGATCATCTTTGATGCTACTTCGGTCCTCTCGAAAGACCGAGGCCCAGCGAGAAATTGTGCTTCGATCAAGAGTTCCTTCCCCAAACTTTTTGCTAGGCAGTGTGGATCTTTGTCAGTTTTCCCCCGCAGGGTCTATATTTTCTCGTACGAGTGCTGGTCTAACGCTGTGACTCGACCTAAAAAGCTTCACGCTTTGATTTCCAAACCCTCCCATGTCCACACAGCAAATGATAGCGCGTCGTATTGACACCACTGCGTTGCTGAGAGTCTGATCGTGACATGACGCAATCATTTTCCCGATTGTATCATCGGCTTCCGTTTTAGAATAACGTGTGCAGAAATTTTGTTATCACCCTCGTTCATAATACTCTGCTGGCCACCTAAAATGCAACGCCAAGAAGGAAGCATCCGATTGGCCTGAAATTCACAGCATACGTCACCCGCGAGAGGACATGCAAACGATTAGCATTGCAGGGCATATGCAAATCATGTGCACCCGGCACGCCACCGAGAAGCACTATAAGAAGTGTGCACAGAATGCGGGGTGTAAGTAATGGAAGTGTGTTCTGCTGCCGGACCTACGCGTGGGAAGCCTCCTGATGCCTCGTCGCAGAATACGGCAGTCATTCCAGCACGTTTCGGAATTCGTGGCTTATCCTGACAGCGCTTTATCGTACCGAGATATCGGCGCCCGTGTGGGACGACATCCAGCTACAGTGAGGCGAGTATGAATTCGGTGGGTGCAGGAGGGACGGACGGACCGACGTGAGCGATTGTCGCAGCCGCCGCTCACCACCGAACGAGAGGACCGGCATGTTCTGCGGCATTGACGGCTCGCACCGCGACATCACGAACGTTAGCTCAGGAATTAGAGTGTGTTGCGCAACAACCTGTGTCAGCACGTACCGTTCGACGTCGTCTGCAGGAGCGGGGACTTATCGCACGGCGCCCATTGCTACGATTACCATTGATGTTACAAAACCGGCGAGTGCGGCGACAGTGGGCCGTTGAACGCCGCACCTGGACTACGGAATGGCACGACATTGTCTTCTCGGACGAATCCCGCTTCTTCCTGCAACACCACGATGGTCGGATTCGCGTGTGGCCGCACTGCGGCGAGAGACTGTATGATGCCTGCATTATGCATCGCCATACCGGTCCGTCGCCTGGCGTTATGGTTTGGGGCGCAAATGGATATGACACCCGCACCTCTCTGGTACGCATCGCCGGTACACTCAACAGCAACCGCTACATCTCCGACGTTTTGGAGCCTGTAGTCCTCTCTTTCCTGCAGGACCTGCCAACGGCCACGTTTCAACAGGACAATGTGCGCCCGCACGTGGCACGCATTGTGCAACAATTCTTCACAGCCCAATAGGTGTCACTGCTGCCGTGGCCAGCCTGTTCTCCCGATATGTCGCCTATCGAACACGTCTGGTTGCTGATCGGCTACCGAGTGGCCCGGCAAGCACCACCCGCGGCTACGCCTGATGAACTGTGGCAACGTGTGGAAGCAGCCTGGACCGACATACCCCAAGCCCACATGCAAAGCCTCTTTCGTTCGATGCCGCGGCGTGTAGCGGCCGTTATTGCCCACCATGAGGGCCACACGAACTATTGATGTCTGCGTGTTCCGCAAGTCGCACGGGCCTGTAAGCTCAATCGTTTCATCTTTGTATCTGTTGTTATGTGTCCAGTAAATCTGGCTTTGCTATCTTGTGTCCTTCTTGGTGTTGTATTTTGGGTGGCCAGCAGTGTATATACATATAAACGTAATATATATACTGTATTTATCCTAATAACTGCTTGATATTTAATAACTAAAATCCTTTTTTAATAATAAAATTTGGTTACTTGCTAAATTTTAGTGCCCTTTTTAGTGCCACTATTTTGCGTAATCCAGAAGTAAAGGCTGACTATATATGACTGTGACCACATTACAAATGGGAATCACTATTTACGATTACAAAAATGTATTTAGATTGTTCACCCTTTCCACGCTTTGATAGAGGTGCGCATACTTTCATATGGTCCGTTAGATTTTTGGTTATATCATCTTTTATCATACCGTCGACATCTTTCTTTGTGACTATACACTTTACAAATTTTGAACAACAAGCAAGACCAAATAACACAGAATTATTCACCGGCACCTTAATGAGACGGAACAATTTCCAGCATTCACTCTTCCTCTTGTGGTTTTCAACAAGCACGTATTTGTTGGCCTCGACGCCTTTCTCAACCACCATAATATTAAATCCATCCATATTAACAAAGAAAGATTTAATTTCGACATGACATGTCATGGGAACGGGATGTTAACACATTAATCGAAAACTTCTCAATGCTCAATGTAAAAGATGCGATGTGAAAAGTAACTCTTTGTCATACAGTGAACTTCGCACGGAGAGAGTGAATCAGCTGAGAAGCAGGCGAATGGCGTTTGCCTGTGCCTTGCCCTGGGCAATCACACTGTAAAAGAAATCAAAGAAAGTATCTTTTTATGACATGGTGTTGGTGTGTCTGACGTTGGCCGGTGGAAATCTTTCTCGCTTTTTTTTTGACTGGAGGTTTAACGACCACCGTGAACAATTCAATGGGCTATAAGCAGTCGCCCGTCCCTAATTTAGGGTCACTGGTTCCAGGGAAGGGAGAGAGCCAGTCCGTAAGACAAACACAACATCCATGCCTGACCGGGATTCGAACCCGGACCCCTTACGGACGAATGATCAGAGGCCAACGCCTTAGACCACTGCGCCACCGGGGCGGCCTTTCTCGCTTTAAGAAAAAGATGACAATATTTTTGCATGGGAAATCATTATTCACTCCGTGGGCACCAGTATCGGCTACAGAATTCCAAAACGCGCATTTTTTATTGGAATATACTTTTCTCTTTTCGTCTGACTCGTCCTGTGTGAGGATCTCCCGTTTATTTCTGCAATATTTTAATTTAAATAAATTTTTGTTTTTTTTTCTAAGGTTTAACGACCACTGTTCGGCGACTTTCGACGGAACATGGTATCTTTTTCAAGCAAGTATAGACATGACTCAAAAAACTTGAAATTTACAACGTCCTGGAACGGGAAACGAATTCGCATCTCCCGATTTACGTTCGAGTATGTTACCATTACACCGCACAGGAAAAAGGAACCTCCATGCAACTTAGGATGTGTTTTGGAACTCAGATGAAACGCTCCGCCGTAGGCAAATCGAAGAATATATGATCCTTCATCTGCAGCGGCAGGCGAGGAGAAAGCGAATCCTCCGAAGAAATAACTCTTCAGAAATAAATGATAGTCAAATAGATGTTACAAGCAGATGGATACCAAATTAATCAAGCAGACATATAATATCTCATACAACTTGAAAATTACAACTGCTTAAAAGCTCCTTGTAAAAGTTTCAGAAAATCGGGAGATGCGGGTTCGATTTCCGTTCCAGGACGTTGTAATTTTCAAGTTTTCTGAGACATATTTACTTGCTTGATTAATTTGGCATCCACCTACCTGTATCATCTATTTGATTATCACGGTATCTTTTTGTTTCGCTGACAAGTGTGATTACAGGTTAGGCGAAGATAAAGCAATAATTATGTACAATATTTGCTCATGAACGTTGTGGAGATTATGCATTTCCTAAGATGGACACTAGCATGAATTACTATAAAAAGGTGTTTCCATTTTGAAGGAATCTGCGTCGAACTACCCGGCAATTCCAACGCTGGAGTACACACCGAGGAGCCATTATATTATGACCACCTATCTAATAAGCTGTAGGACCCCCTTTAGCCCACGAAACAGTGTACACTCGGCAAGGCATCGATTCTATGAGATGGCGATAGGTATCCTGGGGCATCTGGTACCATAATGTCAACAGCAGATCCTCCGGTTCCCATATATTTCATGGTGATGGTGTTTTTGCGCGAACTCACTTTTCCAAGTCGAACCACAAATGCTAGATTGGGTTTATGACAACTGAATTTGGAGGCCTCGCCATTAACGGAAAGTCACCAGCGTGTTCCTGGAACCACTCCTTGACGCTTGTGGCAGGGCACATTATCCTCTTAGTAATGGCCATCACCATCAGGGAGCACAGTTGCCATGAATGGGTGAACTTGGTTCGCAACTATGTTCAGATACCAGACAGCTGTCAGGGATTGGGCTATTGGGATAATGGGGCATAAAGTGTCCCAAGGAAACATCGCCCACAGCATAACCGACAGCAATTCATCCAGATGCCACAGCAACTGTTGCGTTTCTGCCCAACAGTTCATCCAGGTGCCATAGCCTCCGTTGGTAATCGGCGTATCCGCGCTCGGCCGTCAACGTGATGCACCAGGAATCTTGATTCGTCAAACCAGGCCACTTTCTTCCAATCATCCAAGGTCCAATCTCGATGATCTTGGACCCATTTCGTGCGTTGTTGGCGATGACTTGCAGTGAGCATAGGGACCCGGCTGAGTAGTTGGCCCATGCGCAAAAGCCTGCGATGAATTGTGTGCTGTGACACATTGCCATGACCATTACTGTTGTAACTGCTGGTGATTTGTAGCACTGTGGCCTTGCGGTCGATGTGAACAATGCGCGACAGTCTCCGCTCCGCTCTGTCGTCAATGAGCTGCGGCCGACACACAGCTGGACGACGGTTCGTCGTTTGTCCACCTGTGTACCACTTTTGATACGTACTCAAAACTGCGCAAGCCGTGCCGTTTCCGTGATCGTAGTTCCAAGCCACCGTGCCATCACAATTTGTCCGTTATCAAACTCCGATAAATCGGCAGCTTTTCCCATCTGACTTGGAACACTCTGCTAACCGAAAGCCGGTCCTCGGGTTGTATATTTACTGCTCTGTGAACTTCACCTGCGCCACCGTTCGTTCTTCAGGCGCGCACATTTCTCTAGGCTGGGAGTGGTTATAATGTAATGACTCATCGGTGTGTGCATATACACATACCGATGAGTCATTACATTATAACCACTATGCTTGACACTATCTCTGGTGAACTAAACAATCATTATGTGGGTTCTACCAAAAGAAATTTGGATTTGAGATTAAATGAACACAGATATGATCTAAAAATGAATCACCAAAGCACCTCTTTTGCAAGAACCATAAGTGCTGGAAATTCCATCCCAGACTGGGACAACGCTAAAATCATAAACACACCTAACTCTGTTCATTCCTTGTTATTTGCAGAAAGCCTGTATATTTCGGCTTATAATACAAGTTGCTGTAATGACTATTATCCTTATGTTTTACCTGAACCTTGGAGCAATCTTGTTGGGAAGGACAGCACAATAGCAATTGCTTCTGTTAAGTGATCATTGGCTAACAATGCCTTTTTTTGATTGTCTTGTTATCTGGTATATCATGTGACATTAACATTACCTTTCCCATGATGCATCTACTCCACGTACTTAAGACCAGCATGTAGCCACATGGTGAAATTACATCTGATGAAGGTGTCAATGTGACACCGAAAGTGCTCATGTGTTTTTAAACTGTATATAGGTTTCATTTTTTAGCTGAATTAATATCATCGTGCAACAAGACGGATTTCTTTTAATACTAGTATTTATGCACGAATTATAGTGTCAACCGTGTGCATATATATATATATATATATATATTGAAGATGCATACATTGAAGATGCATACATTTAATATTATTAATAACATCTATGAAAATGCAAGTGCAAAGATTAGGCTGTTTGAAAATACAACACACGTAAAAATTGGAAAGAGAGTGAGACAAGGTGACACCATATCTCCGAAGCTCTTTAATGCCACATTGGAGGGTGTCTTTCAGTCGCTGAGCTGGGAAAACAAGGGGATAAAGATTAATGGAGATTATCTAACCCACCTTCGTTTCGCTGATGACGTAGTCATTTTTGCAACTACCCCATCAGAGCTGCAGACTATGATCCAGGAACTTGCTGACAAGAGTAAAGAAGTGGGATTAAAAATGAACTTTCAGAAGACAAAAGTGATGTTCAATGCTTTTACAAGAAATGAAGATTTATCGATTGATGGAGAAAAGCTGGAGATAACAGACACGTACGTTTATCTTGGACAGCAGATATCAAGTGAGGGTCACATTGATGAAGAAATTAATCGGCGTACAAAACTTGCCTGGAGAGCTTTTGGAAGAAACAGCATAATTTTCAAGAGCAATATGCCATTATGTCTTAAAAGAAAAGTGTTTAATCAATGCATCCTTCCAGTGCTTACGTATGGTGCAGAGACGTGGACCTTAACTAAAAGAGACATACAAAGGCTGCAGACAACTCAAAGTAAGCATGGAGAGGTGCATACTTGGTGTAACCAGGAGAGATAAGAAGAGGAACTCGTGGATCCGAAAAATGACAAGAGTGGAAGACATCATGATCAGAGTAAAATCCCTGAAATGGCAATGGGCTGGACATACTGCCAGAAGGACAGATCATCGATGGACAGCCGAAATTTTAGATTGGATTCCAAGGGACAGGAAAAGACCCAGAAGAAGACCACATGGGAGATGGGAGGATGAAATTCGAAAGTATGCAGGGGTGACATGGAGGAGACTGGCACAAGACAGACCGTTGTGGAGGAAACTTGGGGAGACCTTCGTCCAGCAGTGGATTGATAATGGTTGACAATGATGATGATGATGATATATATATAATATGCTGTGCTACATGCTAATATACAATAAATATGTAATATATATATAATATATATATAATAAATGTGTATTATATACTGCACCTGCGGCCTCCCTTACTATAACTTAAAAGTCAAATTCAGCCCGATGTGCCAAAAGTTTTTTTATTGGTGGTTTAAGGACCACCATGATCAACTCAATGGGCTATGAGCAGTCGCCCGTCCCTAATTTAGGGCTACTGGTTTCAGGCAAGAGAGAGAGCCAGAACCGTAAGACAAATACAACATCCATGCCTCGTCGGGATTCGATTCCGTACCCCTTTCGGACGAATGATCAGAAGCCATCGCTCAGACCACTGCGCCACCGGGGCTGGGCCAAAAGTTTGCGAACTGCTGGTCAAAGCGCTGGCTTCTGATCATTCGTCCAAGTTTGGTCCGGGATGTTCGAATTCCGGTAAGACATGAATGTTTGTCTTACAGCGGTGACTCTTTCCCTTTCCTGTAACCCTAAATCAGGGACGGGCGACTACTTATAGCCCATTAAGTTGCTCATGGTGGCCGTTAAACCGCCAAAAAAGTGGTGAGGTTTTTCCTTATGATGACGTCTATGGTTTTGTTAGAGCTGTGGCAGTACATGACTGCGATTTACAGTGCTTTACTGCCATGTGAAGATATTATTACATCGATAGTGCGGGAGAATATCTGTATCCTGAAAATCTCATGTATGTAGTCTGATACTACGTAGTTGTGTAAAGCTCCTTTCGAATCAGGAAGCGCCCAGCTTCTTGTCGATAGAAAGTTATCAAGCGAGCATTACGTTCACCAAGTTGTGAAGGTCTGTTGGAAGTGTGCCAAACCAGAACACGAGGCTGCGGTTTGTTCAACTCCTTGTCAGGATGGAGGAGGACATTATGATCGTCATGAAGGATCTTGAGCACCAGAAAGCCCCTGTGTCTGCCTAGCACAATGTTTGCTGATTAGTGTTTTTGGCGCAAGGGTCTCGAAGAGCCCCCTAACATAAAGTACACTGGCGGGAGGATATGCTAGTTTCAATATACGACCTTATGAGGGTGAGTTTGTATTTGATAGAGTAGAGCAAGTTACTGTGTCTTTTGCGAAAAAGCAACGTAGGAAACTTTAAACAGCTAAATGTCAGTAAAGCAGTTAAAGTTCATGTGAATGTTTGTATGGATACATCGCACTTTGTTCTTGAACTGAATACAGAATCCTCTTGCCTGCAGAACCTGAGACAGCTCAAAGCTCTGTCGACGCTTCTATGAATACGTTACGTTGTAATGTTGAATTGTGTACTGACCCCTCTACCTCAGAACCTGAGTTTTAGGTCGTTGAAGAAATTCCTGGTCTGATGCCGGACCCTGGTGGATGTAATTTTGCTATCAAGTGGATGGGTCCTTTCGGTGTCGACACGATGTTCCCAAAGAAGAAGAGCTCGAAGGTATGTGTCCAAACTTTTCCGAAGAGTATAAATATTTTATGAACTGTTGTTTTAATGAAAATAATGTTCAACTACTGACTTTACCAGGAAGTAGTAAGCGACATCTACGTCGACACTGCTTCAGTGATCTCAGAGGTCATCTGGTTCGGGGCTGATATTCTCACAGCGCTACCCAAACTTTTGTACATGCCCCCAGAGAATCTACACCCTTATTGCCCCCAGAGAATCTACACCCTTATTGCCCCCAGAGAATCTACACCCTTATCTTGAAACGTACGAAAAACCGTGCCATCATTTCTGATTGAACTTACATCCCGTGCACATTCTGAGGAAGAAATGCGAATTTTAAAAGCAGGTAAACTACCGCAACCGGCGAAAGAACTTACAGGTAAATACTGTACCAGAAATTGCTGGAATAAATTTCAGTTCCGATATTAAAAAGAATGTATGCTCTGATTTTTGCGCCTTCACTTCAGCTGCGCCCGGGGTAGCCCCCCTTCCTACTTACAGCTCTTATTCCAACAATGGCGCTTGTCCTACTTCATATGAGTAGAAGTTAATAAAAAAGCAGTTTTCAAATGATTAAAGTTAGAATTTTGATTGCATCAAATATATTTTTGTATAACTCCTGCATTTCTTTGGAACTCTTTTTCCGAAGATATAAGGGTTACCACCAGCGTCGTGAGCAACGCTTAAGGGCTATACGCAGCTGCCTGTCCCTAATTTAGGGCTAATAGTTCCAGTAAAGAGACATAATCAGCGCCGTTGGACAAATGCACCACCCATTCCCCACACAACACTCTATTTCAGGCCAATCTCAGATGAATGGTCTGAAGCCTCAGACTCAGACCACTCAGCTATCGGGTATGCGTTTCGAAGACTTCCCTCATCATTTCAAAAGACATAAGGAGTGACTCTGCCGTAATTTAGGCACGACGGTTACAAGGAACGAGAAGAACCAGAGCCATAATGTAGAGTATCTATGTCTCATCTGGGACGATTAGCCGGAAGTCTGAGTCTCTGACTACTTAGAAACCGGGGCATACTATTTCTGAATCTACATAGAAATTTGAAAGAAGAGGTTCTTGAGCCATATATAAGAACTAGCTAAAGACCCGTTCTTCGAACGTGAAAATAAACAATTTCGTTCGAAACTGTACATTTAAAAGATAGCAGGTCAGATGTTTTTGGAAGCGTGAGCAAAATTGTGTTGCCATCGCTAATATCTAAAGGGGGGATTTTTTTTTAAATTTCAATTACTATGAAAATCTACCCGCATATTTATATTCATTGCAGTCACCTTACCACTTATGACGTCACCGTTGCTTCGGTGAAAACGAATGTTGGTAATTTGATTTTGACTGAAAAAACCTTGACATTCGATATGTCAAACGAAAATATAAATGTTTAAATGCAAAGCATATAATGATATAGCGCTTTTTACGTGATATTTTAAAGTTTTTTTGCTAAAAAAAAACCTAAATGTTTTTGCTTTGCATTTTAAACATTTATTATCGTTTGACATTCGATATGTCAACGGATAATAAACGTATAAATGCAAAGCATATTATAATATAGCACGTTTTACGTGATTTTTAAGGCTTTTTGTTAAATAAATTTAGAACAAAATATATACTGAACAGGTCAACTCAAGTCATTCAGAACTTAGGGCGGGGCTTCAGTTGCTGGGCAACAATGGCTCGATCATTCCAAAACATCAGAGGTCATCGCTCCTTTCCACGTTTGTACGTGAGTCACGAAAAAAAGATCATTGGCCGCCACCGGGAATCGTACCCAGGGTCTTCCAGTTACTCGCCGGATATGCTTCCACTGCAGACAGCGGCTTCTAATTCCTCCAGACTCTCACTAACTGCCAAGCCAATTTGGCAGGTTGCTTCTTGGAGCATCGCACAATGCTGGGGATTCACAAAAGATGGTAAGCAGCAACTGAACAAATAATTAGAAGGCGAATGAATAATTAATACAGACATTTGACGTGAACTAGGAACATCACAGGTTATCGCTCTTTCCACGTTTATAAGTGAGTCACGGAAAAATTCTCATTGGCCGCCACCGGGAATCGAACCCAGAGTCTTCCAGTTACGCGCCGGATATGCTTCTGCAACACAGCGGCCTCGAATTCCTCCAGACTCTCTGAATTCCTCCAGACTGCAAAACGTTCTAGCGTTATCAAAGCTGGGTTATTTAAAAAACCCATTTCCCGGTGGCGCAGTGGTCTAAGCGATGGCCTCTGATCATTCGTCTAAACGGGGTCCGGGTTCGAATCCCGGTGAGGCATGGATGTTGTGTTTGTCTTACGGCACTGGCTTTCTCCCTTCCCTGGAACCAGTGACCCTAAATTAGGGACGGGCGACTGCTTATAGCCCATTGAGTTGCTCACGGTGGTCGTTAAACCTCCAATAAAAAAAAAAAACATTTCGACCCTCTTAAGGTTATCGTAAGGAAAAAGTCCTTTCTTAGTGCGCCTCTATGTTGTAAAAGGAACATTCCTGCCAAATATGAAAGTTATGAGTTCAGTAGTTTCTAAGATTCGGTGATGAGTCAGTGAGGGCTTTCAGTTTTAAAAAGTCCTTTCTTAGTGAGCCTCTATGTTGTAAAAGGAACATTCCTGCCAAATATGAAAGTTATGAGTTCAGTAGTTTCTGAGATTCGGTGATGAGTGAGTCAGTGAGGGCTTTCAGTTTTATATGTGCAGATTGCATTCATACGAGCTTCACGAAGAAATTGTGCCATAATTGATATGAAGCTTGTGAAAGTCATTTTGGTCGGGCCATACATAAATATTTCTTCAGAACAACAACTTAAAAGAAAATTCTTTCCAGTTAACACGAAGAAATTTAGCATAGGAGCAGTGTTTGGGTCAGGTCAGAAAGCTTGCTTCATATGACCCAATTAAAGGAAAGATGTTCGTAGTTGAAGCGTAATTTAAAGGAAATGTCTTCTTTGAGTCATACTTCAGGGAATGCCTAACTCCCAAGCTGAAGGAGCGGTTGGCACTAAATTTAAAGAAGCTATTTCTGTTCGTTCAGGGGTAATAAAGAGCAATGTTGATCATTATTGGAATGCAAGAGAGTTTGAGTTCGGAAAGGTTTTGAAATCAATTCCTTCACCCTTTAAGTGGCCGGTGTACCTGAATAAAATGGTACCCCAAATTTTCAGCTCTCTCCAAATAGAAACGTTTATATAGCGAACGGGTTCTTAGAAATCTACGGCGAAATACATTTTCTCTTTCTTATCTCAGGTCGAACAATTCGCGGACGAACACCCTCGTATTTTCCCTCTTTGCTTTTTGTATACGAGGCGAAAGCCTATATTTACCTAGGTATTCACGTATGCCGGTTGAAAACGCCGAACTTTAAAAGCGTCGCTACGTCATTAAGCATTGCATCATTACCAGTTTGATTGTAGCCTGTCCTTTCACCCAATGAGAAAGGAGTGCTAAAAATAGCTGCGTCACCATGGCAGCAGGTCACGGGACCAGAACTTTCCGGTGTGGTTAACGCTGAAGGCAGAGTAATCCGTTCTGTCCTTTCCTTTACGTGCTTAAAAATCAGAAATTGACCTTTTCTCAAATTTTTTTGTTTTTGTAAAAGATGGATAATAGTTGTAAGTTTATGCTGCAAAAATTGCAATATGTTATGATTTTCACTTTGCCATATATCCGTTTTTTAAAATGGACCCCATCGCGAAAATGAGAATTTTGTTAAATTTAAAATTTTAATTTCTTGTAAACTAAATCGAAAAAAAAAAAAGGGGCGACGAAGTGCAAAAATTCGGCCATGGCCCTACATGCCTACAAAGTTTCGTGGTTCTGTTGCTGCTAGTGTGTCCGGAACGCGACCTGATAGCACTTTTTTGCTTACCTTAACTTTGAAATACAATAGCTCTTGAAGTATCGCCAGAATCGAATGCCGGCGAGGCATGGATGTTGTGTTTGTCTTACGGCCTGGCTCTCTCTCTCTCTCTCTACATTGAACTAATGGCTCCAAATTAGAGCCAGGCAACTGCTTATGGTGCATCGACTTGCGCACGGTAGTCGTTAAACCCCCAAACAAGCATAAAAAATTAGCAGGTATAAAAACGTTTTTGAGAACATGTTCAGGAAATTTCAGGAGTTCATCCCTTGATGTGCCAATCGGATCTTTTTGCAGGATTTTTGTTGCGTCAACAAGAACACGATGAGCAATTTGCACTAACACCCTGGCCAAAATCGAAAGATTTGCCAGGAGCCAGCATGTTTGACCACTGGGCGACAGAGGAGACTGTCCCGATTTTGATTCAAATGTAGCATACTTATAGAGGGTAAATATTTAAACAGGAACTTTCTTCTATGAGTTTCAGTTTGCAGGATCACGTGGACATTAACAATCGTAAGCAATGTCAATTAGCATAGTATGCTAAAATCAATGCTACCGTATCCGGGTTAGCTAACACAACGACCGATTGAAGTCAACGACTTCTGAGAACAACCCAAATTAATTACGATAAAAAGGCAGTAAGGAAACTTCAATGAAAAACTTATCTGAAAATGTATGTCACTGGTGCGATTTAAACACCGTCAATCTGAGCGTATTTTAATTGTTTCCTTTCTTATTCGTTAATTATTTTTCAATGACTCGCCCGAAAAATGTCCCTAATTCATTGTCCTGCTGAACAAAATAATAGTTCATCTTTCATTTGTGTGATATTAGGCCAACTTGGTTGACTCATCTGAGAAAAAAGATACTAATTAGTTGTGCGGCGTAATTTCCTGTCTTGGAGCAGTTTGGTAGTTATTGGAATGCCATTTACCTAGCAAGTTGGCATGAAAAGGATGAATTGACATCGCCTTGATGTTCAAAATTCACTGAAAGCAATTCAAAGTACAAGGGTAAGTTAAAATGCAATCTAGGTGACCGATTGGTGACAAGAGATGGTCACTAATAATTTGTGCGAGATGGGTTCGGGTTGAAATCTCGAGTGCGGCATTGATACTGTGTTTTGTACCACGGCACTGGCTCTCTCCCCTTCCTAGAGCAAGTGACCCCAATTTAGGGACGGAAGACAGCTTATAGCCTATTGAGTTGCTCACGGTAGTCATGAAATCCCGAAACAAGAAAAAACACAATCCGCAATGTGTTCCTTTAAAGGAAGCATAGCTGCAAGTTATTAGTAGCAGAAATTTTGAAATATTAAAGTGTTACTGACAGTATCAACTTGAGGTTTTTAGCATAGTTCCCCTTGTTTTCAATTAACATAACTCAGCCCTCGCATGCCTTCAAAAGCCTTTTGAAACTGTGGAGTGGGGCGCCCAGGTGGCCCAGTGGTCTAAGCGATGGCTACTGATCATTAGTCCGAAAGGGGTCCGGGTTCGAATCCCTGCGAGGCATAGATGTTGTTTGCCTTACGACACTGGCTCTCTCCCTACCCTTTGAACCAGTAGCTCTAAATTAGAGACTGGCGACTGCTTATAGCCCATTGAGTTGCTCACAATAGTCGTTAAACCTCCAATCCATCAATCAACTGTGGGGTGGTTCATGTGCTCAGCTTCCTTACGCTCACGGTGGCTTCTGGCTGTTCATTTGAGATGAGTCCGGGTTCGAATCTCGATGACGCACGGATGTTGTGTTTGTCTTATGGCACTGTCTCCTTTCTCTGTGATCAGTTGCCTTAAAGTAGGACAGGCAACTGCTCATTATCGCCCGCTGTGGTTATTAAACCCGCCTAATTAAAAAAAAAATGCGCACGCGCCGTAGTAGGCCAGTGGTCAGAGGAGCAGGTTTCTGGAAAAACGAACGAGATGCACCCGGGTTCGAGTCTCACTGGAAGCATAAGTGGTATGTTTTTCTCACAGCACTGGTTCTCTCCCTTTATTAGAACAAGCAACCCTAAATGAGGGGCGGGATTTCTCCTTGCAGCCCTAAGCTACAAAGTCGCGACGATCATGAGCACCAAAGCTCATACTGGTCGTTCAACTCCATAGTGAAAACAAACATCACACAAAATCAATATTATAAAAATATCACCGAACGCTAATTATTTATGAAAAGAGAAAAACCTAAACAACTCCAAAATTAATCATTTCGTTTTGGGAGCACTTCCTGATCTTAAGAGTATCAGTTTTCTGTGTTCAGACATACAGGGTGTTTTTTTTTTTTTTTTTTGGGATTGGAGGTTTAACGACCACCGTGACCAACTCAATGGGCTATAAGCAGTCGCCCGTCCCTAATTTAGGGTCACTAGTTCTAGTTCCAGGGAAGGGAGAGAGCCAGTGTCGTAAGACAAACACAACATCCATGCCTCACCGGGATTCGAACCCGGACCCCATTCGGACGAATGATCAGAGACCATGGCTTAGGCCACTGCGCCACCGGGGCGGCCATACAGGGTGTCCCACGATTAATTGGACAGTGGAATATCTCGTGATCGGACGAAGCTATTGAAGTGAAACAAAAAGCAATGTAAATTAGTGAAGATGAGCTACCACGGAATGCAAAAGTTGACCCCCTTCCCCGGGGTTTTGGGGAATGGGAGGAAAATGAAAACGAAAATCTGCGATAAAAAATTTTGTCAATGTACAACGTATGTCCAAAGACTGCTCATTTGAAAGCCATGCTTATGAACAGATCATTAGCGAAAACACAATTGAATTTCACCGAAAGCGCGCGAAATGGCGGGGGTGCGAAATGTGATGTTCCATGTGTCCAAAACCCCAGAAATAACCAAGAAAGAAAACTGTTCGTTGCAAATGTAGATACATGGAGGCATGAAACAACATTCTACCAGACCCCTGCAGTTGTACACATCCACGTAATGTGTGTGCCGTGACGAGCCAGTACTGTTTGTTGTTTGGATGCACCGATGACATTACGCATGCTAACTAAACAACAAAATGGATACAACACCGAAGAGTCACTGTTTCGAGACAGAAAAAACAATTTTTATTTCCATATTGGAAAGTACAGGTCTTATGACTTATGACCTAAAATAAAGTGTCCAAATGTGTTCGTGCCTGCATGCACAAGTTCGGGTCTACGTTAATTCCAGAGTGTGGAACTTGCTGGATGTCAGAGCAGTCCTCAGCCTAGACAACATATCATGTGTGCAGATTAGCTGTTCAACTGGATAACAAAACATAAAAGGAAGCAAACTACGACCACATCACATTACGTGTTCAAAGTGACCACCATTGTTCTGGAGACACATTTCGAATCTGGTCATAAGTGCTTTCTGTGTTGCTGATTGCACACTTCTGGGCGATATTCTTCCACATTCTGAACGTATTCTTTGTTGAAGTTCGTCCAGTGTATGCACTTCATTTGAATAAACAACTGTTTTCAAATGACCCCATAGGAAATAATCTAGTGGTGTCAAATTAGGAGATCTCGGAGGCCACTTGATTGGTCCATGGGTACCAATCCATCGGTTAGGAAAGTGAACATTCAAATATTCTGTCACAGGGCGAAAAGTATGCGGTGGTGCACAATCGTGCTGAAACCACATGTTCTGCCATTCACTTAGTGGTATGTCCTCTAGCAACCCAGGTAAAATATTCCTCAGGAAATGAAGGTAACGATTGCGTGTCAAAATACCTTCGTAAAAATAAGGACCTACGATGTGGTTATTCAGCATGCCACACCATACGTTTATACCGCAAACACGCTGAAACCATGTTTGTCTCATCCATTGAGGATTTATGTCCTTCCAATAATGGCAATTGTGCCGATTTACAACTCCATTGTTGTGGAACTGTGCTTCATCGCTCCATAGAATTTTCGCCTTAACGCTGACATTGTTCATGAGGACAGAGAAACAGGCCAGGAATTCTAACCACCTTTCCGGATCATTGGCCTCTAATCCTTGTGTTAAGTGCAGCGTGTAAGGATGATATTAGTTATTGCGTAAAATACGGTGCACAGATGTTTTCAAAATGCCTACTTCACCGGATACTTGTCGCAATGAGGTACATGGATTCAAATGAAATGTATCCAGTACTGCAGTAGCATGTGACTCATCAGTTGCAATTTCTGGATGGTACGCCTTTTTCCTGGATGGCAATGTGCCACTACTGCGCAGTTTGTGTTCCACATGTCGAAATAAGTTTTTACTAGGCGGATGACGATCTGGATATTTCTCTTTGTACATTTAGGCTGCTGAACGACAATTTCGTTTACACTCTCCGTAAATCAGTAGCATATCTACATATTCATCATTGGAGAACACCATCGTACCTTATGGTCTTCGCAGGTTAAAGAAATTAAAGAAAACAAACTGACCTGAAAAACTTGGTTGACAACGCTGTGCAATAATTACGGAATACCACTGAACGACACTACTGTCTACAAAACGATTACAGCAGGAAATGCCAGCATTCAGTGAGAGTACAGGAACACCGTTCATACGTCGTCTGACATCTCACTTCAGGAAACGTAGTCTCATACGATATTTGCATAATCCCTCGCACTGCGACATGTATTCAGTTGGTTTAGGTGTTGCTGAGCAAGGAACGTATGACCTCACACCTCTTGGTACGTAGCTTCGTACAAAATATGCATAATCCCGTGAACGCTAACATGGCGATATTCCCTATGACGACATCGAAAGCGGCTGTCTTTTGGTAGATATCTTTTACACCGCAAACTCATTTTCGCGATGTTTTTCGTCCACTTCTAACTTACACCCCCTCTCCCTCCAACACGGGAGAACAGTTAACTGCACAAGCTGTTGTGTCTACTGTTCGGTATTTCATGTGTTTTTTTACATCGCATAACACAGACCAATGGAATCTGCCAAGGGCACAATTTGCATTTATTCGCGGAATGTCGTACATTCACCCTCGATGAGCCGTAATCTGCTTCAATGAGTATGGGGATTGCACTTATGGCGCAGCATGTGTTACAACCACAATGGTATTTTGCGATATTCTGCGTAGTTTACTGGAGGACCTACACTAAGTGAATCGGAAAACCCATGGTTTCAGCCAGATGGTGCACCGCCTCGTCTTTTTGACCCGCTATGAGGATCGGGGAGGTGCCAATATCCTATAGCATGTTTATTTCACGCCTCCATTCATCTAAATTTGCAACGAACAGTTTCCTTTCTGGGTTATTTCTGGGGTTTTGGAGACATGGTACATCACATTTCTCACCCCCGCCATTTCGCGCGCTTTCGGTGAAATTCAATTGTGTTTTCGCTAATGATTTGTTCACAAGCATGGCTTTCAAATGAGCAGTCTTTGGACATACGTTGTACATTGAAGAAATTTTTTTATCGCAGATTTTCGTTTTCATTTCCCTCCCATTCCCCTAAACCCCGGGGATGGGGGTCAACTTTGCATTCCGTGGTAACTCATCTTCACTAATTTACACTGCTTTTTGTTACACCTCAATAGCTTCGTCAGATCACGAGATATTCCACTGTACAATGAATCGTGGGACACCCTTTATAGCTATAAATAGTTCAATTTAAAGTACTTGTTGTAGGGTTTAACAACAAATATGAGCAGGGGTTATAAGTAGTTAACCCTCCTTAATTGGGGCCAAAGCTTCCATAAAAAGGACACCATCAGACAAATGCACCAACCATTTTCTATCCGGGACTCTTTGTTTGGGATTTAACAATCCCTGTGAGCAACTAGATGGGCTATAAGCAGTCACCCTTCCCTAATTTGGGGGCAGAGCTTCCAGGGAAAGGACAGAGCCAACGCCATCAGACAAACGCACCAACCTCTCTCTATCCTGGACTGTTTGTTTATTTGGGGGTTAAAGACCACCGTGAGCAACTCGCAGGGCTATATGCAGTAACAAGTTCCTGATTTAGAGCCACTGGTTGCAGGGAATGGAGAGTGAAGCACTGCCATAAAGCAAACACAAAATCCATGCCTTATTGGGATTCGAACCCGGACGTATCTCTGGAGAATGCTCAGAAGAAACATCAGGGACTAGAATCTTGGGGTCTGGTCAGAAACCAGACTACTCAGTCACTAGGGCGGCCGATTTCAAGAATTGTGATGTCAATTGCAGCTTCCATTTCCATGCTGAAGAATTAAGCTTACTGCTCGGTGCCCAATCGTTGCGAAACGTTGACTTCCGATCATTCATTCGAGATGGGTAGGGGTTCGAATACCAGATAAGCATGGATGTTGTGTTTGTCTTACGGCATTGGCTCTATCCCTTCCCTAGAACAAGTGGCCCTAAATTAGAGACTGCCCGACTGCTTTTTATTTTTTTTTATTGGAGTTTTAACGGCCACCGTGAGCAACTCCATGGGCTATAAGCAGTCGCCCGTCCCTAATTTAGGACCACTGATTCCACGGAAGGGAGAGAACCAGTGCCGTAAGGCAAACACAACATCCATGCCTCACCGGGATTCGAACATGGACCCTTCTCGGACTCATAAGCCAGCGCTTAGACCACTGCGCTCCTGGGGCGGCGGGGATAGCATCATCAGGGTTGGGTAAAATGTACATGAACGGAGTTTTTCTGTCAAAATTTCTGCCAAGCATTTTAAAATCTGTCCTCTGCGTATATGCTTACCCCCTTTCCCCCAATAGCTGGCGTTTCAACTGCTTTCAGACGTTCGGCAATGTGACTTGATGTAAAAAAAAAAAAAATACTAGACACGTGTTTACAGAACGTTACTTGCTGTAATGTCTGCTCGGCAATACAGTCTTATTGGCGACTTTAAAGCGGGCGGACACCCTGAAAAAATAATTTTTGTTAAAAAAATTGAATTTTTTGAAATTCGTTTTTTCTATATCTTCCACTTATCTTCTTTCCAAAAATGTTAAATTTATGCGAAAAGACAGAGTATAGCATATGATATGATTTTTTGAAAGTTGTATTGTTTCAATATTTTCACCGGAAATGGTATTCCATGTTTGGCGAAAGTTGTACAATTTTGTCAAATTCGGTTAGGATTTTGTATTTAACTATAATTTCCTTTATTCAATATTTATTAAGTAATAATATTTTCTCTGAAGTGGGAACATGGCATTTGTAACCGTAACAGGGCCATTTAAACCGTAACTGTTTTGGTTGCAACTGTTGTCAGTGCTTTTTGTTCCATTCGCATGAGAAGTCGAAAGTTGATTGTTGGCATGTTACCTTTTTATTGAAAATCCAACCAGATTGTTTTGAATTTGCTTTTGTGTATTTTACTCTTTTAAAAAATATATGTACATTGTCAAAAGGCCATCAAATGGTTAAGTTTGACATGGGCAGTGCCTATAAGGCGAGAACAGCTGGTGCGAATACCAAAAATCCTTAGTTACACCAAATGTCCACTTCAAGGAAGAGAAATATCTTCCAAATAGATGTACAAAATCAAGTAAAAACTACATACATGGAACTGTGCAATGAAAAGCTTTTAGCTAAGTGCCTCCATGGAAAACTCAAAATGCAAATGAGTGTTTTAATAGTCTTATATGGCAGATAATACCAAATATTACTTTCGTTGGCATATCTACACTATGTTTTGGTGTTAGTGCTGCAGTTATCACCTTCAGTGAGGGTTATGAAGGACTCCAAGAAGTTTTTACAACACTTGCTGGCACACTGGGCTACTATACAACCAAGGAACTGAGGTCCCTTGATATTCAGCGTTTATCCTGAGACATCGTTGTTGCAACACCCGAAGCAAAAATGGCTAGAAAAATCTTGAGAGGAGAAAAAGAAAGGCAAAACTGGACATACAAAAGACAAATGAAGGGGAGACCTACAAATATGGTAGCTTTTAAATTCATTCAAATATATTATCCATTCTTTTCAACAAGAATAACTTATTTTGCTATTTTCTCAAATTTGAAAATTTTCATGTTTCGAAATGCGATAACAGTGATATCTTAATAAAAGAAATGGTTCAATCTCAATTTTTGTTGGGTGTATTTCATCTCTGTTATGTCTGTTGTGCAATGAACTAAAGGCTTTGCTTGGAACAAATACATTTGGAGATATGTGACATCGAATGTAGAACTTCTACATTTTTTTCATTAAATTTTCAGAAAAAAAATATATCACTTTGAATAATTGTGTCACAACTACGACTGTAGTTCATTGCATAGTAAGTATCTTGATTTATTGTTTAGAAAAAAGAATTATTATTCTGCATTAAAAATTTTTCAAGTTATTAGTGTTACAAAATACCATTAATTAATTAAAATTAATTAGCTGCACATTTTCTAACTTTTTTTTAACAAATATTACTAATTAGATGCTTAACTTCTTGTGTTCCAAATATTGAAAAGATATTTTAAAAAATGAACAAAAATTCTTTATGGTGTCCACCCACCTGAAGCCACGATGAAGCAGTCGCCTAAGCTCTGGCTTCTTAATGTTCATCCATGTTCGAATCCCGGTGGATCATGGACGTCGTGCTTGTCTTACTGCACTGGCTCTCTCCCTTCCATGGAACCAGTTACCTAAATTAGGGACAGGCTACTGCTTATATCCCATCGAGTTGTTCAAGGTTGTCATTAAATCCCAAACAAAGGAAGCTTAGTCTCTAGCCCCGACATCACTAGCGTGCAGGGACTACTATACTGTGCAAATTAATTGAGACAAACTAAAAAATCACTCTTTTTCCAAAACTATGCCTTTATATCATTCTATGCCTTGATATACACTGATAAATACCTGTATTAGTATGAAGTATGTCATCCTTTAGCAGAAATGACCTCTTGAATTCGTTTTGGCATTGACTCCACTAATTGAGTGCACATATTTTTGACTTCATAATCGTGGAACCACACTTTTATAGCATTCGTTATCATGCGTTCTTTGGTCCATTTTACCTAAACGTCTCTTCAAAATATTCCACAAGTTTTCCATTGGATTTAAGTCTGGTAAATTTCCAGGCCAATCAAGCAAATGAATTTGATTTTCCAGCATGAAATTTTTGACCAATTTCGAAATGTGACATGGGGCCAAGTCATGTTGAAATGTCCCGTCAAAAGTTTGCAAGAATGGAACAATCCTACGTTAAAATATTTCTACGTACTTGGCTGAATTCATCATACCTTGAACAAGAACTAAGCTTCCAGTGCCATTTGATGTTAAAAAACCCCAAAACATCTTTTTCAGAGGGTGTTTTACAGTTTGTTTGACATGCTCAAGTCTTAAGAGTTCACAGTTGCTTCGTCTAACGACATTTGTTTGGTAACCCTGCATAAATAAATGAGTTTCTTCACTGAAAATTATCTTTTTCCAGTCGTCAGCAGTCTATTATTTATATTTTTTGGCCCATGCTAAACGTTTTATCTTTATTTTTGCATTAAAATATTGTTTTTTCGTTGGTCTTCTTGCCTTCAGGCCAACTTCCAGAAGCCTACGGCGTACAGTTGAATCACTAACATCACAACCACTAGCCAATAAATCTCTTTGAAGGTCGGTGCTTGTTTTTTTTTATTCATTTTACTATTCTGATTAGATATTTATCGGTTCGTGGAGTTGTTTTCCGTTTTCTTCCACATTTACCTCTCCTTTTTGGAGACGATGATCCAGATACATTGTATCACGTAAGCAGTCTTGATACACTTGATTTGCCTACACCAACTGCAGAAGCGATATCTCTCACTGTCATAGAAGTGTGATCCTTTAGAGTAATTATTTTTGCACGCGCTTCCTTGGGGAAATATCCCTTTTTCAATACACGAAAGCAACACGTACTCACAGAGAGCCAAAAACTAACATCCACCTGTCACACACGAAAGCTCGCAACTGAAGCTGAAATGCCTATTTCCTGTTTAAAACCGGTCCAATTACATTCTTACTATCAGATTCTAACAGTCACACCACCTCACCGCTGATAAAACCAGTTTACGTGGGTTTCCGACATCAACTGGAGATCACATTACAATTCTGAGAATAAAATAGCTTGTCCCAATTAATTTGCACGGTATAGTAGGTATGTACACAGCTTGGCATGCCTTGTCAGGTGACATGCAACTTGCGTAGCTATTAACACGAAAGAAAAGGTGCTTCTTATTACTTTTGCCGTTGTGCCTTGCAGATTCCTGTTTCTGGTTCAGATTTGCGTGCCATTTTTTTCAGATTCCTGTTTCTGGTTCAGATTTGCGTGCCATTTTTATCAGATTCCTGTTTCTGGTTCAGATTTGCGTGCCATTTTTATCAGATTCCTGTTTCTGGTTCAGATTTGCATGCCATTCTTATCAGCATGACGGGTGAGTGAACACCTCGATGTTTTTTTTTTTTTTTTTGACGTAGGACTACGTTTAACTCCGAGGATAGTATGGGGCGAATCACAGCCAACAGCCTGTGCAAAAAAAAAAAAAAAAAAAAAAAAAATAGGTCCCAATTGAAATTCTTATAGCGTTAAAAATACGTGCCGCACACTAATCGTGTTAGCATATTTGTAAACAGCATGGAGTCCAATCCGCGTACTGCGCAATACTTTGTGCGCGCGACGCTCCCCTCCTCTCGCTCCCTGTGCGCATGAGAGATGATGCGATATTTCTGGGTCTGCCGCCGCGTTTGACTCAGTCTATCGCGGCAACTGTGAGCGCAAAACGACTGTGCGTGGTATTGTTTTAAAACTCTCGACGAGATCTATTCAAATATATGAAGAACATTTCGCACTGGTTTGAACTGAACATTATAAAAATTGTTTCCTTGTGAACCGGTGAACACTTTTGACAATATAGCGGTTTATCTGGACAACCGTGAGTGCAAAACGACTGTGCGTGGTGTCCTTTTAAAGCTCTCAACGAGATCTATTCAAATATATAAAGAACATATCTCAGTGATGGTTTAAACTAAAGTTTTAGGAAAGTGTTTTCATGTGAACGGGTTAACATTTTAGTCAATGCGACAGAATTCGTAGAATGAACGCAAGCAAAAGTGGAGAAAATCCAAACGGGAGGCAAGAGCAAGTGATGAAGAATGTAAGAAGCCCAAGAAGACAGAGAACCATGTTAGGTAATTCTTGTATCGATCTGCTTTGTATTCGCAATATATCCAGCATCCTCCAAATACGTGGCGTCAGTGAATAAACAAAGACATCGCTCTTTCCATGTTTTAGCAACACATAGCAACCGAAAAATTGTTATTCGGTCATTGCTGAGGATCCGAATACCAGGTTTTTCGATATCTAGCCGAGCGCGTTAGCCTTACACCACGGTGGCCAACAATCCACGGCGCTATGTGTGTTTTTCTGTCAGCTTCTGACATCATAAATCCGTAAGAGGAGCTCAGCTACTGAGACGTCTCCATCTGGTGGGCATTAACGGCACTGGCTATATATTAATTATAGCAGTTAAATCCAAAGGACGAGATCCAAAGTGAAAATCCTCCAAATACGTGGCGTCAGTGAATAAAGAAAGACATCGCTCTTTCCACGTTTTGGCAACACATAGCAACCGAAAAATTGTTATTCGGTCACCGCTGGGGATCCGAATCCCAGATCTCTTGATATCTAGCCGAGCGCGTTAGCCATAGCGCATTTCAACTTTCCGATCTGCAAGTCATAGTCCTACGTTCCAAACTGACGGCTCTATCAGAACTAAGCCTACTTGTATTCTTTTTTTACTTTATTTATTAATCGTCGACGTATGTTTACGTTTATATGAGGATTTCGGGTGGTTTTCCAGTTGCATAAAATTTTGCCTTATGGACAAGTTACCAGAAAGGAACTTAACTCAGGAAACAACGCTGTTTCTCAGGAGAATTGTGGTGCACCTTTCTGGCAGACATAGGCGTCGAATGAGGCGAGAGGATACCTTCCAGCATTAGAAAATTGAAATGCCAAGGGAAGCCTCCGATGGCGCAGCTAACATGAAGGGCTGCAGGTTAGCACATACAAGTTGTTGAACCAATAGAAAAATTGACTTTTTCTAGTAGCTTCAATCACGCTTATCATGAGGTTTTCGTAATTTACCGAGCGGTGCAGTGAAATGGTGGTATGTGAATTGCGAACTAAAATCAGACCGCCATTAAAACTCTGTATGTAAATTGCGAACCAAGGCCCATGACCGCTATATGTAAATTCCGAACCCACTTCTCTGAACATCTGCGAGAATTATCTAAGCTAGCTCGTCTGTTTCTATTGCTTTGCTTTAGATATATCTTTTGTTGTTCGACAAGTGTTCCGATGGAAATGACGCTCTCGATCTCTGAAAAAGGAAAAGATTTGTTAATCGCAGACCCTTACACTTAGCGCAAAATAAAGATATTGAAAAGTGAGGATGGGTTTCTGGTTATGCATAGTTAAAAACTGTAAACCAAAGCTTTTTACAATCGGCCCGGAAGATGTGGTAACTAAAAGTGACATACGTCGTTCCTGTATAATTTCGTAGAAGTGTTGCCATTATTTTAAACGCAAACGTTCATTAAAATTCAAAGTGTGAAAGATACGAAGAGAAGAATCAGTAAAAGTGCACTCCAACGAAAAAAAATAAAAATTGCAGGAAATAATTGACGATTACAAAAGAAGACTTATTTCAAGAGTTTCTTATGTAAAATTTGCATCACATCTTTATGAAATTCGATTGTTTCCGAAAATTGGGGGTGGGGGAGAATAGCATTGTTTCCGAAAAGTAAGGATGACAAACTGATTTTCTTGTTTTCGTGAATACATTTTATATTGTTTTACATTGTTTTCATCATTATTTGTTTACTTTTGATACTGTTTTTAAGTACATATACAGGGCCGCCCCGGTGGCGCAGTGGTCTAAGGCGCTGGCCTCTGATCATTCGTCCGTAAGGGGTCCGGGTTCGAATCCCGGTCAGGCATGGACGTTGTGTTTGTCTTACGGCACTGGCTCTCTCCCTTCCCTGGAACCAGTGACCCTAAATTAGGGACGGGCGACTGCTTATAGCCCATTGAGTTGCTCACGGTGGTCGTTAAACCTCCAATCAAAAAAAAAAAAAAAAAACATATACAGGGTGTCCGAGAATTATTGGACACATTACAAAATTATGTGCAAAAAAAAAAAACTATGAGCATTCTGTTTTTTTATGTCACGTATTACTAACACGGTTTCTATATTTTTGTTTTGCAGAATTGTTATTCCCAGAATCCGATAGATGGCGCTAGGTGTGGCCTGATGTGGAATGTATGAGAAATGCACAATCAGTAGTCATGTCATCCATACAGCAGAAGGCAATGGGGGCATTATAAATCCGGGCTTTTAGAAGAATGTGATTTGTTGCCACAAGATGTTATCAACAACCTCATTTACAGTATGAGGGCTGGTTGTGCGGCTTGTAAAGCTGTGAGGGTGGTCCACACTCCCTATTAGCCGGATCGTTCTCGAGATATGATGCATCATGTTTGGACCGTTTTTGGTCTAATTTGCATATCGCACGCAATTTACCTTCTGTTCATTTTGTTATGTTGCTGTTGCGTTTTTCATAGTATGAGGCACATATGTACCAAATTTCATTGCAATAAACCATTTAGTTTCCAAGATATCACATAATATGCGCTTATGACCTTAATTTTGGACATCAGTGTATCTGGCAGCATTCACGTTACCTTCAACGATATGCAGTCTATCCACTCCATGAGCTGAGATGCAACCCAAGATCATCAGATCATATGTAGAAGATTTTAGGAAGGGAATGTCTGAACCCAGGTCTCAAACAACACTTAGAAATAGGAAGCTAAGAGATTTGGGCTAGAGTGCCCGATAGGAAAATGACACTGAAGTGAGGTAGAAAGGGGGAGGAAGATGCCTTTATTTATTATCGGGGGCTAGTACCCTGGGTCCGACTTCTTAACGTGCCCATCGGACGCACGGCGGATATTTAGTGGTTCGAACGTACGTACCTGCCTGAGATCGAACCTGTGGTTTCTCCGTGGCAGTCACGAACGCTGACCGCTAGGCTATTTGCGGCCCAACCCTAGATCATAACGGCAGTAGGATGCTTGAACAGTACAGTAGGGTTTGAATCTTTCATTTTGTCAGCGTCGTACAAATATCCTTCCTTTGTTGGGTGTCAAAGAAATTGTTTTGTCACTCCAGATGACCTTAGGGCCCTGATCCACAGTCTATCCTTTATGATACTGTGCCCTCCTGTTAGCTTTGTCCTCGGTTTGTTATTAATGAAGGGCTTCTTTCCAGGCTTGTGGTCACCAAAGCCATTTTCTTTGTCTACGATTTACAGTCCACCTGGAAACAGTAATTGACCGCATAGCTGAGACTTACGGCTCAGTTTATCACAGCTATCAAAGTAGCTGTGATAAACTGAGCCGTAAGTGAGACTGCGGTCATTTGCATGGTACTTTTTTTCGGTCTTCCCTTTCTGTGTCGATCATCCAAACTGTTAGTTACATTGAGACAAGTTAGTAAAATCATGCAATGCATTGATTGCGATACGCTGTCCAACATACCAGAAATCATTACTCAAGTTATGAGGATAATGGCTGTGGAATAAATGTCGCTCATGTGTCCTGACCTTTGACCCCATTTCGATGATGCAGACTCGGTTCAGTGTACCTCTGGAACAACATGATAAAATTTTGTCGCAATCGAAGCATTTTTACGTAAGTTATGGCGCATGAGGTCAATGAAATGGATCCCGCTCCTATGTCCTGACCTTTGACCGCATTTCGCCCATTTTCAACAGACCCCTCCCCCAGGTGGGCCCCTACCACATACTGAAATGTAATCGAAACATTTTTTACGCAAGTTATGACGCATAAGGTCAACGCAATGGATTCCACTCTTATGTCCTGACCTTTGACCCCATTTCGCCCATTTTCAATAGGTTTTGTTACCGGCTGGTTCCCTACCACATGGTAAAATTTAAAGGAAATCGAAACATTTTTACGCACGTTATGACGCATAAGGGTAATGGAAGGGATCCCGCTCCTATGTCTTGACCTTTGACCCCCTTTTCAATAGGGTTCTTCCCCAGGTTGTGCCCTACGACATAATGAAATTTCATCGGAATCAAACCATTTTTACGCGAATTATCGTGCGGACGAACAGAAGGAAAAACTGGAGCATATACGCTTCTTCAACCTACGGTTGGAAAGCGTAAATGACTAATTCAACTACTAACAGTCGAATGGTGACAGCCACACTTCATAACAATTTGGCGGTAGGACATTCCTTCATTATACAGCATAACAATCTCAGCACACGTAAACACTTTATCTGCCAGCTAAACTAATAATTGTAATCCATTTATAAGCATTCCACAGCCACTCTGAACTACGAAATGACAATAACGCTCGTCACGTACCAGTTATACACGCGGAAATCGAATATCAGAGATTGGTGAAGCGGATTGAGCTAACGGATTTCACTTTTTCTTGGTCACTTGTGTTTCTCTAGAGTCATTCTTTTTGTCAAAAATGTAAAAGTAATGCATATACACTGAAGAGCAATTGAATTAGAGATACCTGTCTAGTAACGTGTAGCACCACCTTTCGCCCTGATGACGGCGGCGATTCGCCTCGGTATGGACTGTACAAGATACCGAAAGCGTTGGGAAGCCATACGGATCCACGACCCCTGAACAAGCTCCCACAGTTCACGAAAATTTGATGGAGGGGGTCAGAGCCTCGAACATCTTTCTCGATGGCATCCCAGACGTGCTTGATGGAATTGCGGTGAGGTAACCCAGCTGGCCAAGGAAGCGAGGTCACGTCGGTGGAGTGTTCATCCAACCATTCGGATACAATTCGAGTGCTGCATTGTCTTGTTGCAGGATGAGGTCCCCAGTGGGATGTTGAAGACGCACAAACGGGAGCAAATGGTCGTACAGGTTATCCCGGTAACGTTGACCTGTGAGGGACGATGTCACACGTACCAGGGGTCCCATTTCAGTCCACGTAAACAGTCCCCAGACGAGAATGCCACACCCACCAGCTTGAAGAGTACCCTGCTGGCAGGAAGGATCCATCACTTCATGTGTTTTGCGCCGTACTCGTATCCTGCCATCCGCATGTACCAACTTGAATCTCGACTCATCAGTCCAGGCAACATTTTCCCACATGTCTAGGGTCCAGTGATGATGTTCCCGCGCCCATGCTAAGCTTTGCACCCTGTGCTGTGCGGTCAGCAGCGGTGCCCTCGTGGGACGATGGCTTCTGTACCCCATAGCGAGGAGATGGTTCTGGATGATGTGGCTACTTTCACGTTTTTGTGCACCATCGTTAAATGGCCGAGTGATTTCTTGCACTGTGGCCCGTCTATCCGCTGTTACAATGCGAGCTAGCCGACGATGACTCCGCTCATCCACACGTTGTTGTCCACGGCAGTTGGCCCTTGCGGGGATGGTTTTACCGGATTCGATGTACTCACGGTGCACACATGACACAGTGGCTCGTGAAAATTCCAGTGCCTGCACGACTTCCAAGATGGAGTGACCTATTCGTCGGGCCCCGACAATTTGCCTACGATCAAATGCGCTTAGATCCTTCGTCTTACCCATACTGCGTCCGACTCTTACTGATTCTCGTCGCATCACTCCTTATATTGTCGGATCGCTGCATACGTCATGTCGTTTCCGTTTACAGGGCCGCCCACAGCGCCACATTAGCATAACGCCAGGTGTCTCTAGTTCAATTGCTCTTTAGTGTATGTTAAATGTGTCAAAAGAAATTTGAGTTCCCTACGAAATTATCTTTAAAATGGCGTACTTTTTATTACGTTTGGAACTGGCGTTAGGGTTCAAAATGCGGTCGAATTCTTAAAATAAATGCTTACATGAGGTGTTGCAGGACTTTTGCACCAAGCTGTACTTAGCTAAAATAGTCTACCAGAAATTTACAATAGGAAGAATTTAGGACACTGTTTTTCTCATAAATTTTATCTTATAACCTTAGCTTGGGATTTCTACTTGAATCTCACTGCTGCACTACGTGATTGATGCTAACTAAGTTGTGACTAAGTGTAACTTCGTCGTTCTTCTGTTCCACACGTTAATTTTACAAACTGTAGTGTACTAAGAAGGGATAGTCTGTACAGCTACCAGGAATTGGGAACAACTTTCCAGTCCCTCAATTTTTTTTAAGAATGACTACCGTCATTGTTTGTCAGTAAGATTTTAACTAACAATCTGTGTATTTTAACTACTTCAAGTGTTTTAAAAATCTTCAATCAGCTTAATGTACAGTTCATTCTTCCCGTGTGCAATGACAGCTAACATGGGATTTATACACGGTCGAGTCACATTATTGTGACCACCAGCTAATATCCAGAGTAACCGCTTTGTGCAGCACGGTCAGCAGCTAGACCGGTTGGGAGTGACTCAATAAGGTGCTGGAAGGTGTTCACAGGTATGTGGAGCCATGCGGACGGCAGTACATCTGACAGCTGCTGGAGGGTGCGTGGTGGAGGATCCATAGAATGAACAACACAATCGAGGTTGTCCCACAGATGCTCAATTGGGTTTGTGGTCTGTAAGGATGGATTATTAAAGAATTCGGTTCAGAGTGCCTTCCACAGGTATGAGTGGACCCAGAGAATGCCATCAAAACATTCCTCAGACAATAACGCTGCCCCCACCAGCTTGTGTTCTTCCAGCAATGGTTGAAGAGTGTTTGTTCTCCGATGTTTCTCGCCTTATACGTCAACGTACATCCGTTTGATGAAGCAGAAAACGCGACTCATCGGAGAAGGCAACCCTTTGCCAATCAGCGGATGTCCAATTCCGATACTGCCGTGCATATGTAAGCCTTTTCTGCCGATGCACCTTCGTTAGCGTAAGTGCAGTGACCATCCGTCTGCATATCAGCCCCATACGCAGCAGGGTTCGCTGAACTGTCATTTTAAACACACCTCCGGTAGTACCCTGGTTCATTCGGCCTTTGAGTTACTCCATTGTAGCGTATCGACCGGCCTTCATGCACTTTCGAAGCCGACATTCACCTGTCACATCAATGTCACGTGGTGTTCCGCAGTTTCCACATCGCGTATTCGTAGTGGTGCCATTTTCCCAAGCATGATGTACTTTAACCACTGCAGCACGCGAACAGTTCACAAACTGCTCTGTTTTAGAA
This sequence comes from Macrothele yani, assembly GCA_039090855.1. NCBI lineage: Eukaryota > Metazoa > Arthropoda > Arachnida > Araneae > Macrothelidae > Macrothele > Macrothele yani. The sequence continues at coordinate 139,969,499 of CM077013.1, read as the reverse complement.
ATACTGCCCCCTTTGGCCGAAAAGACGATAATCATCCCTTTTTGCAAATCTGATAGATCGCTCCTTTTATCCATGACAGCAACGAGTGATATGTTTTCAGATTGCCAACAGCACACCTTATACACCCTCTAATCTGCTCACGACACGTGCCTTCTGTCATTGGCTGCGCACTGTTGAAGTCAAAAGTAGGAGGTTGTCACAATAATGTGACTCGACTGTGTATGTGTGAACTTTTCTTGTTTCTTAAAATCGTCAATCTAATTTCGTCCATGTGAAGTGTTACCACCGTTTGCACCGTTTTTCTGGAAGATCGCAGCTACCAGGATTTGGGGGCAACTTGCCATCCCCGTTTCATTTTTTAGGATTGACAGAGTGATTGTTCATCATTAAAAGTTGTAGTTGCTCATCGTTAAGATTTCAGCTGTCAAACTATATATTTTAGTTACTTCAACTGTTTTTAAAATGCTTCAATCTGTTCAGTGTATAGCTCCGTCTGCTCGTGTGCAAGTTGAATTCAATTTGTTCACCTACTACAAAACCACATAGACTAAAATGTGAGTCCTACTTAGATAATTGTTGTTGTTCTTCAGTTATACTAGTTTACCTTAAATTAAAATATCTATTGAAGTACTTTGCAAATGGTATTCTTCGCAGGGTGTAAAACTTCAGACTGTTCCTTGTTAGCACAGCACAGTTTATAAAAATTAACGCGTAAAACTGAAGAACGATAAGTTACACTTCATCACAACTCAGTAGTCTTATCATATTTGGTAAAATAATCTAATCTTTTTACATTCTATTCAAACAATAACGCTATTTGCGATCAAAAGTCGTTTGACTTGATGCATGTGATTTTTAAGCAGTGAAGGTGGGATGTGTCTCTTTTTTCATAAGTATATAAATCACTTTTCAGTATAAATCAGGTAATCAACGGTATTTATTCACGAGAAGGCGAGATAAGGTCGACTTGTTACTCTGTATGCATCTTGCGTAGACCGACACGCCAACAGATATTAACCAACGCAGCATGTTTCTAAACATTGTGTTTATTCAAGGAGAAATGTTCACACAATCTGCGTAAACTATACTTGCTGATGAATACTAAGCAAAAATCAACCGACAAATTGTCATCAGAGAATTAATAATTTTCTCACAAAAAGGGAACGCCAGATTTTTTAAAACAGTAGACCTATGTCAATTTTTGTAAACTGTACTAAACGATAAAACATATCACGACTATACATACAGTTAAGCGAAGGTGTCCTATTTTTTGTGGCGAGTGGTTAACGACCACCGCTAGCAACTCATTGGGCTATAAGCAGTGGCCTGTCCTTCATTTGTGGTCACGTACCGGGGATGGTCTAGTGACCAACGTTCGTGACTGCCACGGGAAAGCCTGAAGATCGATCCCGGACAGGTAAGAACGCTCGAACCACTTAATATCCGCCGTGCATCGGATGGGCACATTAAGTTGCCGGATCCTGGATACTCCCCTCCTTGCCCGTTATAGATAAAGACGTCTTTCTCCCCCTTTATGCCCCACTTTCGTGTGATTTTCCTGCCGGGCACTCTAGTCCAAATCTCCTAGCTTACTACTTCTAAGGGTTGTTTGTTTAAGAACTGAGGCTTTTAGCCGCCCCGGTGGTGCAGTAGTCTAAGCGATGACCTCTGATCATTCGTCCAGAAGGGGTCCGGGTTCAAATCCCGGCGAGGCATGGATGTTGTGTTTGTCTTACGACACTGGCTCTCTCCCTTCCCTGGAACCAGTGGCCCTAAATTACGGACGGGCGACTGCTTATAGCCCATTGAGTTGCTCATGGTGGTCGTTAAATCTCCAATTCAAAAAAAAAAAAGAAAAAAAGAACTGAGGTTAGACACTCCTTTCCTGAAATTCCCTACAAAAGTCTAATCCCTCTGACGAATTGTATCAAATTAATTTGAGGTCATTGGCTCCAGGGAAGGGAGAGAGCCAGAGCTGTAAAAGACAAACACGCTATTCATGGCTCGCCTGTGATTCGACCTCAGGCCCGTCTTGGACGAGTGATTAGATGCTAGGGCGTCGTACCATTTTGCCATCGAGGTATCTGAAAGATCGTTCACAGTTGACCCAACAGACGTATGATCACTATTTACTGAAAAGAATGAACAGAGGAAACACTATTCGTATAATCGCTAGAAGTGGTTCAGCGTTTGGCCCGTAGTTTGTTTTGTTTTGGGGTTTGACCATCGCATACAAAAAGCTAATGACCATAAGTAGTCGTCTGCCCTTAATTTTGGACCACTGTTTCCGGGGAAGGGAAAGAGCCAGCGTCGTGGACATATTTTTTAAGGATTCGAGACTGGGACCGGTGAGGACTGCTTGCTTGGTTTAAGCAGTGGCAGCCCGTATTTGACGAAATCCTGTAAGAAAATAATCAGTGATGGCTCGTGAGCTTAACATTTCAAAAATGTCGATGTCACGCGTGCTGCGGAGCGACCGAAAGATGAGAGATTACTGGCGCCGTACAAAGCACTTCTTCACCCCACCACTGTAGCAGCAGAAGGTACTAAAAGCAAAACTTTGCTGCAGTGTTACCCAGACAATCACCACAGACAGATCCTTTTTTCTCTGATGAAAAAGTTTCATTATTGAAGAGGCTTTCAACCACCAAAATGACATAGTGTATACGTCAACCTCACGAAAAGCTCAGGAGAAAGCTATCATCCTGATTCTGTCATGGTTTGGTGGCGAGTCTTCTAGGAGGGTACAACGGAGCTCCATGTCTGTGAGAAAGGAGCGAAAACATCCACCAATGTCTACCAGGACAGGGTTTTGGGGCCAGTGGTCAAAAATGTGAGTCACACCCTCTTTCAAAACCACATTCAGAATATTCAACTCGGTCTACTACAGTTCGTTTTACTATAAGATATACGTCTCGTAGCATGGGGAGCCGAGTTTCTGAACATAAATATTCAACTCTGTCTACTCCAGGTACCACAGCACTCACTAAAGTGTTATCTACTGGACTATATTACCCAGACTGGGATGGTGTTAAACTTCTTGAGTCAGCTACTAATAGAGAATCGTTATTGCTGTCGGAGACTGTATTCATTTCCCATTTCTGAAAACAATATTGTAATGATGATTCCCCTGCCTTTTTTAATCCTATTTAGAGGGACCTGATTCAGTCTCTACCTACACCACACATATGACGTCAATTTTCTGAAAGCTTGACACGTGAGTACTTTTGCAATTTGGCAATCCCGTAAGGCACCTATGGACTCTTGGAAATGTTTCAGAAGGCTTGAGAGGTGAGTACTTTTGCAATTTGGCAATCCCGTAAGGGACCTATGGACTATCGGGAATATTTGTGACTATATTACTTTCTGCTTGTTTCTGCACTTTTGGCAAACTGTTGATCCTGATAATGTGGCCAATATGGCCTTCGAAAGATCTTGCCTTTTAACATTTTTAGGATTTTAGAGTGTAAATAAATTCAATTTTAGTTTACTTCCAAAGTAGGGCTTAAATGTTTTTTGAATCGTGCTTCAACAGTATGTTTTGCTAATACATGCGTTTATCGCATTAGCAGGAAAACGTAGTTAACATGATTTATTTTCGTATGTTGTAAAACATTATTTAGACAACAACATTTATATCGATTTCACCTATTTTTAAATTATACTTAAAGCTTTAATTTTTGCAATCGTCGGCCTATAATGCTAAGAGCATTTTTGCCCATTCGTTAAAAGAAATTTTAACCTTTCACTTCTTGGTCAAAACCAGTTAGTCATCTCCAAACAGATATTCTGTCAGGTAACTCTTCCAACAATTTTGACATATTAATTGAAATAACCCCGTTTTCACAGGAAAACATTTAGAAGTGGCAATGTAAATGTAGTTTCTCATCTTAAAATAAAATGTTTTAAAATTCAGTGGTTTCTCTATAAAAGTTAAAAAAGATCATTTTTGTCAGGTCATTTTATTCAATGTATTACTCTTCTTCGGTGCATATCTGACATCATCTTAAGCGATACAGATTGACCTTACCAAAGTAAGAAAATAGCTGCTGGTACTTCCATGCACGTACACTATTTTCGTTATACGTCGTCCCGGTGCTTGAGTGATCTGAAGCGCGGGCTTCTGATCATTCGTCTGATCCGGGCACGTGTTAGAGTCCCCGGATGAGGTATGGTAGGCGGTTGCTTGTTTGATGGCAATCTGTCCGTTCTCTGGAGCGAAATGCCCTAATTTAGGGGCCAACGACTGCTTGTTGTCCTGTTCGTATCATTATAGTAATTAAAGAATTTTGAAGTACAACAGCTAGTCGCATATAACAAACAGTAACAGGGAGCTGGGACATTCCAAGTAAGATTATTCAGAAATTTGAAAGTAGGTAAGTCCAAATGCATTTTGTGGAGATTTTTCGTAGCAAATTCGAATATTTGTTGTAATATCGTGTTGGCAGTTGCTGAAAATAATTAAAATCTTCTACTTCTGTATATATTTCGAACTACTTGCCACAAAAACACAAAAACCAAAAGTATTGCAATACCCAGCAAGGCTGTTGCAATTGCAATTACTTGCCAGGTGAGCCAAACATTTTACTGCTGTTGTAAATGGAATTGCGCCAATCCAAGTTGTAATCGTAGCTTGGATATTTAGTGTGCCTATTTTCACTAACGGAACTTGCTACCACGACAGCCTTTTTGCTATTATAGCAAAGCCTTTTTATTTCAATATATACCTAGTCTTACCATAAATGCTGTTATAAAGTACTCAATGAAATAAGAAATTTAGATATTTTAATATGCTTGTGATAAGACGTAAGTAGTACACTTTTGAATACATGGCACCAATCACCTTTCAAAATGGCACCCTTTTGCTTTCACACAGTCTTTCAGTCTCTGTGGCCACTCATCAATAGCTTTACGCAGGGTCTCCACAGGGAAAGCTGCTACTGCCCGCACCAAAGAGCTTTTGAGACTGTGAATGCTGTGGTGTTTCTTCGTGCAGGCCATGTCCTCCAGTGCGGCCCGCAACTTGTAGTGCAATGGGTTGAAGTCTGAGCTACGTGAAAGCCAATCAGCTGGAGTCTGGCAAATTCATCTGAAGCCTCTCCTGGGTTGACTTGGCCTTGCGGGCGGGTGCGGAATCCTGCTGAAAGCTCCACTGTCTGTTTTGGAAGAGGGTGTGACTCACATACTTGACCACTGGCTCCAAAACCCTGCCCCAGTAGTCTTTGGAGGATGTTTTCACTCCTTTCTACAGAAATGGAGCTCCGTGGTACCCTCCTAGAAGACTCCCCACAAAACCATAATAGAAGCAGGATGATGGTCCGTCGTGATCCTTGGAGCTTTCTGCTGAGCTTCTCGTGAGGTTCACGCATACATTTGGTGGTTGAAAGCCTCTTCATTAATGAAAACTTTTTCATCAGAGAAAAGGATCTGCCTTTGGCGATTGTCCGCTTAGCACTGCAGCAAAGTTTAGCTTTTAGCACCTTCTGCTGCTTCAGTTGTTGGGTGAGGAAGTGCCTTGTACGCCTTCAATAAGCCCTCATGCTTTGGTCAATCCGCAGCACGCGTGACATCGACATTTTCGAAATGTTCAGCTCACGAGACGTCGCTGATTATTTTCTTACAGGATTTCGTCGAATACGGGCTGCCACTGCTTTCACCAGGTGAGCAGTCCTCACGGTGCGCGGCAGACCCTTTCTGGAGAGGTCACCGACGATCCCCGTCTCAAGGAACCATTTTATGGTCCGGTAGACAAAAATTCGGCTGATTTTCAGTTTCTTCAGCATATTGAAAATCTTGGAAGCTGATTTTCCAACTTTATGCAGCACTATTACAGCAACACGATTCTTATAATCACCGCACTCCACTGCAAGTACTTCACGAAACACGTTATCTCCTCTGTGCCTGACCGCACAATGGTTCACTAGCTGCTTCATGCCTCCTGGCTGGTCAGTGACATTGCGCGCCATCTGTCGAACGTTTGTAACACTATTTATGCTAAGACTGGTACATGAACGGATTACCCAGTAAGAGATTTGTAATATTGATAAGCTATCCAGCTAAAACTATGCACATTACGCCAGAAAAGAAAAAAATGCAATTTTTTTCGGACACCTAAATGATTGATTGTAGTGATTAACTTTACCGAGGACGAACGTATCTCAGCACAAGGGATTATCAAAAATATACTGTACAGCACTTGGCCCAACGTTAGTAACTTCAGAGTAGGAAAGCTTTCATAGAATAAACAGCTACAAAAATTTCTTGTCACCTCTTTTGTTTTCACAAATGTTATCAAAAGCTCTCAGTGCTTTCTGTTTAGGGATTGAAAGACCAAGAAGAACAGCTTCTAGTGCTGTAAGCTGTCGCCCTTCTCAACTCTGGAACTACTGGTTCTAGCAGACACAAAGGAGGAAAGGCAGAGTTCCAACTCTTGTGTTCAAGACAGCGCCACAGTGGTCGCACAAGAAACTACGATAGCGTATGTTACGCGATTCGGCACCAGTGGCTATATAAGAAGCACCGCAAAGAGGTCACCCGCGTGACGCGGGTGGCCTAGTGGTCAAAATTCGTGACTGCCATGGAGAAGACCTCGGGTTTGATCCCTAGAAGGTACGAACGCTGGAACCGCTAAATATCCTCTGTGCGTCGGATGGACACGTTAAGCCGTCGGTCTCCGGGTGCTAACTCCAGATAATAAATAAAAGCGTCTTCCTCCCCTTTCTACCTTGCTTCCGTGTCACTTTCGTATGGGGTACTCCAGCCCAAATCTTATAGCTTCCTATTTCTAAGGGTTGTTTTAGACCTGGGGTCAGGCACTCCCTTCCTAAAATCCTCTACTTATGATATGATCTACTAGATCATTGTAGGCCGCGGGTGCCCTTGTGTCCAACGCTCGTGACTGCCACTGAGGAACCTCAGGTTCGATCCCAGGCAGGTACGAACGCTGGAACCACAAAATATCCGCCGTGCGCGTCGGATGGGCACGTTAAGCCGTCGGACTCCCGGTACTGGCCCCCGGTAATAAACAAAGGGATCTTCCTCCCCTTTCTACTTCGCTTCCGTGTCACTTTACTATCGGGCACTCCAGCTAAAACCCAAGTAGCACACTGACATTGGCCAACGGTTGGCTCAATGATATTTTTGCGTCGGCAGCGTTGGGCGAAGGTTGCGTTGTTTATCGAAGATTGACCAACGGTTTTTCCAGAAACACATGACCAACCATTTATCAACAAATGACCACTTAACGGTTGTCCGATGGTTGTCCAACAACACATGACCAACCATGGTTGTCCAAGAACACATGATCACATTGGAAAACTGTTTGCAACAGTTTTCCAATGTGGGTACAACCGTTGAACCAACACATATCCAATTGTTGGCAGCCGAGTCACTGGGCCGACCGTTGAAAGCTCACGGTTGGTCCAACATGATATTGCTCCCTGGGAAATCTCCTAGCTTCCTATTTCTAAGGGTTGTTTAAGACTTGGGGTCAGACACTCCCTTCCTAAAATCCTCTACATATGATCTGAGTTGTAAACTCTTAAGAAAGAAAAAAAAAAAAAAAAAAAAAAAAGGAGGGACAGACGTTTACGGTTCGACGTTTTAGTTCCATGTCCGTCCACTGGCGCGCTGTTCTACTGAGATCTTCGGGGCCAAATTGTTGCCATGTGTCTCTATGGAATATTAACCTCTAAGTATCTTGCTCTGCGCTAGCAAAGGTGTGAGAGTCAGCGCTGTGTGGCAGGCTTACTACCTATGCCTCGTCCACAGCCTGTGACTCGACAACTAACTACTCCAGAAACCAGGATATATAAAAACTTGGCTGACGATTTACAGTCAGCATATAAAGGAATTCAAACTTTTCCTTGAAAGGAGAACTACTTCTGCTTTTAATAACTTCCAAAGAAACTTTGTCGTCATGCTGTAGACTGTCCGGACAGATAAATTTAACAACCCTCAAACATCTAATTCATGTTCTTAAATAAACTACTGTTTGTGGAAATTGCAACACCATGATGGAATTATGGTAGTCACACGAACATTACAGGATATACAGAGCAGGGTAGGCCATGCAAATGATTAGAAGCGCAGAGTCATTGCGCATGCTTGGGTCCTGCAGCACCTTCTGGACAGTCAAATAAGGGATATACACTGAAGAGTAATTGAATTAGAGATACCTGTCTAGTAACGTGTAACACCACCTTTCGCCCTGATGACGGCGGCGATTCGTCTCGCCATGGACTCGACAAGACACCGGAAGCGTTGGGAAGCCATACGGATCCACGACCCCTGAACAAGCTCCCACAGTTCACGAAGATTTGATGAAGGGGGGTCAGAGCCTCGAACATCTCTCTTCATGGCATCCCAGATGTGCTCGATAGGATTGAGGTCAGGATGTTGTGTCTTGTCTTACGGCGCTGGCTCTTTCCCTTCCCTGGAACCAGCTGCCCTAAATTAGAAACGGGCGATTGCTTATAGCCCATTGAGTTGTTCACGGTGGCCGTTAAACCTCGAACAACAACAAAAAAACAAACAAACACGAGAGTGACGACACCAGCCGAGGGAACTACTTTCTAGATACCCTTGATCAAGCACTCCTTGATGTCAACTACCACGACACGTTCAAAGTCGTTCAGATCACTCTTTTAGCCCATTCCGGCCCACAGTCTGACGACAACTGAAGCTCGACGAACTAGTCTTTTATCTTATGAACAACTTACACCGAGCTCACGGCCGTCTTAGATGTTGAATGTGACGAAAGAAAGTATATTTAATAAACTGGCAACTCAGTGCCCACAGATGTGCCATTACATTACGACCACCCTCAGCCATGAGAAGTATGCGCGCCTGGAGACTGAACGGTGGCGCAGGTAAGGTTCACAGAGCAGTATATATATATACAATCCGAGGACTGCCTTTTGGTTAGAAGAGTGTTCGGAGTCAGAATGGGAAAAAGCTGCCGATTTATCGGAGTTTGATAAAGGACAAATTGTGATGGCACCGCTCCTCCGGACTACGATCTCGGAAACGGCGCTGCCTGTGGGTTGTTCACGTGTCGCTGTAGTGAGAACGTATTAAAAGTGGTGCACAGATGGCCAAACGACGAACCTTCGTCCAGCCGTGTGTCGTCCACAGCTCGTTCATGCCAGAGGGGAGCGGAGACTGTCACGAATTGTTCACAGCAAACGCAGGGCCACTGTGCGACAAATCCTCCGCAGCTGCAACAGTGGTGATCAGGGCAATGATTCACAGTTCATTGCAGCCTTCTGCGGATGGCCCAAGACCCAGCCGGGTTTCCATGCTCACTGCATGTCATTGCCAACAACGCATGAAAAGGGCCCCAGATCAATGAGATTTGACCGGGGATGATTGGAAGTAAATGGCCTGGTCTGATGAATCAAGATTCCTGGTGCGTCACGAAGACTGCTGAGCGTGGATACGTCTATTAAAAACAGGGGCTATGGCATCTGGATGCACTGTTGGGCGGAAACAGGCAGGCAGCGTCGGTGTTATGCTGTGGGCGATGTTTTCTTGGGAGACTTTAGGCCTCATTATTCCAATAGCACAATCACTGACAGCTGTAAGTTATCTGAACATTTTTGGGGACCAAGCTCACACATTCATGGCAACTGTGTTCCCTGCTAGTGACGGTCATTATCAACAGGATAATGCACACTGCGAGAATCGTCAAGGAGTGTTTCGAAGAACATGCTGGTGACTTTCTGTTAATGCCCTGGCCTCCAAATTCACCTGACATGAACCCAATCGAACATTTGTGGTTCAACTTGGAAAAGCAGATTAGACCTAAATTACCACAACCCCGAAATGTACGGAAACTGGAGGATATACTGTTGAAATTATGGTACCAGATACACCAGGATACCTATCGCTACGTCATTGAATCGATTCTTCGCCGAGTGGCCGCTGTTTTACGGGCTAAAGGGGGTACTACAGCTTATTAGGTAGATGGTCATAATATAATAGCTCATCGGTGTATATCCCCAACATTATTGGCCATCATTCACGTATCATCCCAGCAACAGGAAGGTATTTAACAAAATTTGCATTTTCGCCTTTCATATATTTCCTTTTTGCTTTGAAGATTCGAGAACAGTTTTGTGAAGCAAAATATGAAATGACCTTAAATAAATAATACGAGAAAAAAGCACAAATGTTTTAGCAATTTCGCTTCCAGCTTTGAAAAACAAACACTCCCATATATATTTTGTGAAGTATCCCAAGGTGTTCTTAAAGATCAAAAGTTCGTTTCTTCTTGGAATACTGGAAATACCGGTACCTGAGTGGCGAAGAAAAAAAAATTATTTTTTATTGAATGCTGGTGGTTATGCTAATAAGTCGGAAATGTCTCGTATCTGTATTGTATCCGAATGCGCTGAAAAGCAGCAATAACCTTCTTGTGAAAAACATGTGACAAAAAGAATGAGATGAAAAACAGAACGACCCATTTTCCATTACATATCAAGGCTAGGTAAGTATAATTTTCTACGCACTTCATTAACGATTAATGGATTTTGTGTTATGGTCTAAGATCAATTAAATTATTAAGCTAATCCAGGGGATCCCAAACATCACAAGCATAAACAAAAGAATCTAACTTGTTTTCCGACGCTTTTGCATAATTTTGTTTCAATGTAAAAAAAAATAATAATTAACGATTATTTTTTTTATGTTTCACGATTTTATTTTTCAATGTAACATTGAAGCTCTGATTTCGTACGGGATGAATCAACGTTGTAAACTCATGAATGTATTGAAAACTAATAACAGATTTAAAAAAATCACTACATATGTATACATCGATTAAATACTAATTGCAATCCGTGCATGGATTATTTCGAACGAAATCTGCGCAAGCTGACAGATTTCTCATCCAATACAATTCTTCTTAATCTTGTAAAAATGTTCTTGGATTTGTCAATCGCTACGAAACAATATGCTTTTATGTATTAGAGAGTTGTGTTAACAGTGTAAAGCTTAGAATGAGAGTAAAGAGCAAATGCATTTTTTTTTCTTTCACTGGGGGCTGGGCCTCTTGGCTCACTACGCTCGTTTCGATATTAGGGCTCGGTCCCTGCAGCCCGATCTTCAAGAATATCACAAGAAATAAAAACTGGAAAATTCATATAAATTCAAATTTTTATTGCATGTTTAAGCAAGCAAGTAAGTATGGAAAAACTGATAGAAACATGAACACTTAATTTAAACATGTACATGAACTTAAAGTAATAACAACATTTTAAGATAGAATTTCTTTGTACACTATATTTTAAAAATTTTCCCCATTCCTCGGTATTTTTGGTTCTGGCCTGTATCCGTAATGTTAACATTACCGGTGTGCGGTTTACTTAAAAAGTTGTGGCACGAAATGCGAATATTTTAATGTCTTTGATGGCATATTCGATGTCTGCATCGATTCCAAGATAGCGGCTTGTTTTCAATTTTTGTTTCGCTTCTGGTGAACTCCCTGTTGGATTTTTGTGGAACGTTTTTTAATTTTCTTCTATTTTGTTTAAAGGACTTTGTTCCGCCGCCATTCCGGAGTTTTCTGCGTTGATATTTTTGGTTCTGGCCCATATCTATAACGTTTTTTTTTTTTTTTTTTTTTAAATTGGAGGTTTAACGACCACCGTGAGCAACTCAATGGGCTATAAGCAGTCGCCCGTCCCTAATTTAGGGTCACTGGTTCCAGGGAAGGGAGAAAGCCAGTGCCGTAAGACAAACACAACATCCATGCCTCACCGGGATTCGAACCCGGACCCCGTTCGGACGAATGATCAGAGGCCATCGCTTAGACCACTGCGCCACCGGGGCGGCATCTATAATGTTACCATTAAAAGTGTGCGGTGTCAGTGTGTTCCTCATTCATGGATTTCTCAAGGAAGAAGACTTGCAAATTGAACATATTTTTTGAGTTTTTTTTACTGTTGTTATTTTCTGGAAAAGCGGACTTTTGTTGTTCGAATTTATAGCACTTTGTAAATCTACCATTAAAGAAAAAAAAGCGGTGCAAAAAACTTTTCTGAAAAATGTATACATCTTACGGAAATGCTAAACCGTTAAACAACTGAGAAAGCTTGATCAACAAAACATATGCGAAAAAAATTATCTGCGTCGCCATGGCAGCAGGTCACAGAACCAGAATTTTCCTGTGTGGTTATTGCTGAAGACAGACGAAGCCGTTCGTTCCTTGACTTTGCGTCTTTAAAAACTGCTTAAAAATCAGATAATGGATTTTTCTTAAAAAAGCATTTTTGTAAAAGGGGATGATAGTTGTGAGTTTATGCTGTAAAAATTGCAGTGCGTTATGATTTACAGTTTGCTATATATCCCTTGTTTAAAATGGATCCCATCGCGAAATAAAGAATTTTGGGAAATTCAAAAAAAAAAATAATTTCTCGTAAATCAAATCGAAATTCAAAAAAAGGGTGAAAAAGGTGCAAAAATTCGGCCATGGCCTTACATGCCTACAAAGTTTCGTGGTTCTGTTACTGTGTCCGGAACGCTAAATGTTTTTGCTAAGTTAAAACTTTGAAATACAATAACTCTTGAAGTGTCGCCAGAATCGAAAAACTGTTTGTTTCCGCGTATTCACGTGACTCTTCAAACGATGAAAATTAAAATTTTTTTTTGTTCAATACTTTTGCGCTGCCAGCTAGGAAAGCGCGAGTGTCGCGAAATTTCTAAAACAGCGGCTGCGGCAGTTACTTTTTTTTAGAATTTCTTTCATTCATCCGAAGTCTTAAATATTTTGATCTCATTGTCAGAGAATTCGCTTTTAGATTCGCAAACATAACTTCTGTATAAAAGATATTTTTTCGATCGCCGTAAGCAAATCTATGAGATATAGGCAGTCGACCTTCCGTAATTTACGACCACTGGTTCCAGGGAAGGTAATGAGCCAGTTCTGGCAGCCCCGGTTGCGCAGTGGTTTTTTTTTTATTGAAGGTTTAACGACCACCGTGAGCAACTCAATGGGCTATAAGCAGTCGCCCGTCCCTAATTTAGGGTCACTGGCTCCAGGGAAGGGAGAGAGCCAGTGCCGTAAGACAAACACAAAATCCATGCCTCACCTCGGGATTCGAACCCGGACCCCTTTCGGACGAATGATCAGAGGCTATTGCTTAGACCACTGCGCCACTGAGGTGAGGCATGGATGTTGTGTTTGTCTTACGGCACTGAGTCTCTCCCTTCCCTGGAACAAGTAGCCCTAAATTAGGGACGGGCGACTGCTCATAGCCCATTGAGTTACTTATCGTGGTCGTTAAACCTCCAATCAAAAGAGAAACAAGATGACACCGAATTTTCGGGTGTAATAAGCAGGTCTTTTGAATTTGTTCTGACGCAAATTAAATGTATCAAAGCTATTCAAGTCAATGGAACCGGTATGGAAAACAATAGTATCTGACGGAAGAAAGAAGTTTTTCAATCGCGTCTTTAATCCCTCAGATATTGCTGTAAACGTAATCGTGAGCTTACGCCCTCTGGTTGCAGACTTGTGCGTTAAGAGAAACATGAATTTATATGATAAACATTTCGCACCGGAAACGTTCTCCAACAAAAATAATTTTTCAAATCAGACTCTTAAAAACAGAGATATCGACAAAAATCAGATGTGACTTTACGTCCCCTGGTGGGAAAACCATGCGTTATTTTAGGAAGAAAGTATTCTCAAAAGGTTTTTCCATATGAGCACTATCGGTCCACGAAAAAAAAAAAAAAATTTAGGCGAGTTTTCAGGAGCTCAGATTTTGCTCCAAATACATCAGAAGCAGAAATTAACACTTATGCCCCTTGGTGGCCAAGCCATTCTTTACAAAACATTAGAAATTATGTGAAAAATATTTTCCATCAGGTCATGCATGCGATATAGGAATAATTTTTCAAATCAGAGTTTTAGAAGCAGAAATAACGCAGAAAACGCAATTTATCTTTCTGCTACCTAGCAGAAAGCCTATGATTTACTTGAAAATTTTGAATTTATAAGAAAAACATTTCGCATCGGAAACGCTATCCAACAAAGAAGGAATTTTTGAAATTGGACTCCTAGAAGCAGAGATATTGACGAAAATAAGATATACATCTACGCCACCTGGCGTACAAATCATGCATTTTTAAGAAGAAAATGTTTCTGAAAGGTTTGTCGACATGAGTACTATCGGTCTACAAACGACGAATTTTTTCAGTCGAGAATTTAGCTCATATTTTGCTGCAAATACATCAGAAGCGGAAATTAAGATTTACGTCCCCTGGTGGCCAAACCATTTTTTTTTTTTACAAAAATTAGAAATTATGTGCAAACGATTTCCCTTCAGGAGCTGTATCCGGTGCAGAAAGAATTTTTCAAATCGGAGATTTAGAAGCAGAGATATAGGGGAAACGCAATTTACCTCTACGACCCCTAGCGGAAAGTCTATGAATTACTTGAAAATTTTGAAATTATATAAAAACATGTCACACTGGAAACACTATCCAACAAACAAGGAATTTTTCTAATCGGACTCCTAGAAGTAGAGATATCGACAAAAATAAGATATACATCTACGCCCCTGGCGGAGAACCTGTGGAATATTTTAAGAAGAAAATATTCCGAAAATGTTTATCAACGTGAGTGGTCTCAGTCCACGAAAGAATTTTGCAATCGATATTTTAGAAGCTCAGATTTTATGGCAAAATACATCAGAAGCAAAAATTAACACTTACGCCCCCTGGTGGCTAAAGTATTTTTTTACCAAAATTTTTTAATTATATGCGAAATATTTTTCATCAGGAGGTGTATCCGCTGAAGAAAAAATTTTCAAATCGGAGTTTTAGGAGAAGAGTTATCGGGAAAAATGTAATTTACTTTTACGCTCCCTAGCGGAAAATCTATGCGCAATTTGAAAAAGTTACTAAATCTAAAATACTCTTCGACATAAATGGAATCGAAAGATAAATTAATTTTTTCGATCGGATGTTTAGAAGCAAATATGTGGAATAAATCGTATTTTTGAATTCGACATCATCTGCATTTACGCCCCCTAGCGACGAAATTGTACATCGTAAAAAAAAAAAAAAAAAAAACGAAATACAGGATCATCATCATTCGCAAATTTCAAGCTTCCCAATGCAAAAATAATTTTTCAAATCGGACTAATAGTTGCAGAGATATCGTGGGTACAGGCGGACGGACGGACGGGCAAACCGGTAACATAACCACGATCTTTTTTTACAAAAGAGGTGCTAAAAAAAACAGTTCCGTAAGGCAAACACAACATGCCTCACCAGGATTCGAACCCGGACCCTTGTCAGACGAATAGTCAGAAGCCAGCGCTTAGACCACTGTGCCCCCGGCGCGGAAATTTTTTCACTGTGAGACTGCAATGAAAAAGGCTGAGTAACTTTATTTCCTGTCTGTACTACTCCGATGTATGAGTAGTAGTTCAAACGCACACGGCATAACTGAAACGAACAGATATTCTATGCCGCCCCTGTTGCGCAGTGGTCTAAGCGATGATTCTGACCAGTCGTCCGCGATGGGTCCGGGTTCGATTCCCAGCGAGGCATGTGTGTTGTGCTTAAACTTAAGTCACTGGCTCTCTCCCTTCCCTGGAACAAGTGATCCCAAATTAGGGACAGGTCACTGCTTATAGCCCAATGAGTCGCTCACGTGGTCGTTTAAATCCCAATGAAAAAAACAACAGAAAAACATATTCTATTTATATCTTGGACACGGGATGCATTCATTATTTTTACGTAACGATCGCCTATTGCAACGCACCTTTTCTACCCCGAAGCCTCCCAAGTGGTCTAAGCGCTGATCTTACACCGATCGTCCGATGTGGGTTCGGGTTCGAATCCCTGTGAGACATTGGTGTCGTGTTTGTCTTACGTCATTGGCTCGCTCCCATCCCGGCAGCCAGTGCTTCAAATTTAGTGACGGGTGACTGCTTATAGCCTATCGAGTTGCTCACGATGGTCGTTAAACCCTTAATCAAAACAAAACAAAGCTGTCCCGAAAGCGAAACATATATATCATCAGAAAAAAGGATTTTATTGTGTTGGTGCGAATGTAATGTCAGGCAACTGACCAGCACAGTGGATGGCCGGCGAGAACGGAAAAGTAGGACAACTTATTACCAAGGCAAAATACTCCCTCTCGGCATCGACACATAGTTGGCATCTGTCCGGCAAGACCATGATCCCGGAATGAAAAAAGTCTTGTGGCTGGAACCCGAAGAAGTCATCAACTGCACGTTGAACCTCGTTGTCTGTCTTGAACTGTTTCCCGGACAGGAAGTGATCCAGGCGACGAAACAGGTGATAGACTGTCGAAGACAAGTTCGGGTAATAGGCAGAATGAGGCTGTGCTGCATAGCCCAAGGCACTTAGTGTTAGCATCGTTCATTGTGCGACGTAAGGGCGAGCGTTGTCCTGGAGCAGAAGATCACCATGTCTGTTGACCAAAGCCGGTTGTTTCTGCAGCAATTTCCATTACATCTGGTGTAATTCAGCAAAATAACGTTGCAGTGATGGTTTGGCCTTTTGCCAAGAAACTGCGATGAAGTATCCCGCCTGTAGACCACCAGACAAGGAGCATCATCTTTTTGGTATGTAAGGGTGGCTTAGGATGCCACCCAGATGGCTATGGTTTGTTTAACCATTGTGCAGACTGTTTCCGATTACCATAAAGGAACCACTTCTCTTAGCTGGATACGATTCGATGCAGCAGAGGTTTTTGTTTATTCCTGGCAAACAGCGACGTGCAGAATTCCAAACGCTTAGTCTGGTTGGCCGTTGTCAACTCATGCGGCAACCACATGTCCAGCTTTTTGACCTTACCCAGCACAGACGCCCAACAACTGTCGTGTGGGGGACACAAAACTCTGCCTCTATCTCACGACACGTTTTTCGGGGGGTACGCTTCAACCACACGTAACAGAATATCGCCAGAAACAGCAACACGTCGGTGTTCACGAGCTCCGTTCTGCAGGTTCGTATCTCCGCTTCGAAACTTCACAAACCATCGACGAATGGTTCGTTCGTTGGCTGTATTCTACCCAAACACTTTGTGAACGTTTCAAGCGGCAATTCGCGCAGAATGGCCCAGTTTAAATTCATACAGGAAGATGACTCTCAAATCCGACATCTGCATGTTTCTTTTACAAGCCACGCTACGTCCAAACAAACCACGACTGAACCTTGTATAATGAATTAGCTTTATAATCTTTTTGCTAAGCTAATTATTATGAATGATAATAATGCTCTAAGCTTCAAAATAATGAATTCCCAAAAGGGTGTTGTTACTCGTTAATTATGAACTTAAACAAAGTCTCAACGCTGGTTATTTATATTAAGTAATCAAAGTCATAAACCTAACAGCCAGACAGAGGTCTGACAAAAACTATGAATTGAGAAAGACTGAACTTACTGAAAAACTTGTTTATTTCCAAGACTCTTGGTCAACTAAGGCACTCATATATCTTGTACATAATAATGAATAAACTTTCCTCTTATAGTACACACACTCTCATAACAACACCTCGCAACGCCAACACCTCAACCAACGCTCTCCAACGCTACAACCAACGCTCTCCAAACACAACTCAACACCAACACAACTCCACCACACAAGTCTCGATGAACGCGCCTATATACTAGCTACCACCACGTCATGACTTACACTCATTGCCAGATCTCATTCAGCGGGTGAAATAATATTTCGTTCAGTAGGAAGATAATTTACATAGTAAAATAAAATAACCAGAGATAGTAAAATCAAAAGGAAAGTGAATATAGAGTATACGTTACATCATCCCCCCTTAATTTTTTTTTTTTTTTTTTTTTTTTTTTATGTCCGAAAAACCTATCAATTTTGGAGTGTAAGTCTTACATTTCGATGATTGACGTTTCACGATCTTTTTTTTGATTTGTTGTTTGGTGGTAGCCGTATTTACATTATCAACTTGGCATGACAATTTACGAATCTGTATTCGACTGTGAAATTTGTAGTGTAGAACAAACCAAACCTGCATCGGCATACTTTCCTTTTATTCTGCCTAGCAGGAATCACTTTTTTAATTTCAAATTACGTGCGCCTCATTCGTTGAAATACATAACAACTGTATCAGCAGCGAAGATTGCCTGAAGCTGCCTAACAGTAACAATTTTATTATTTTCATTTCAAATTACGTTCGCCTCATTCGTTGAAATACATAACAACTGTATCAGCAGCGAAGATTGCCTGAAGCTGCCTAACAGTAACAATTTTATTATTTTTTTCATGTCAAATTACGTTCGCCTTATTCGTTGAAATACATAACAACTGTATCAGCAGCGAAGATTGCCTGAAGCTGCCTAACAGTAACAATTTTATTATTTTCATTTCAAATTACGTTCGCCTCATTCGTTGAAATACATAACAACTGTATCAGCAGCGAAATTTACCTGGAGCTGCCTAACAGTAACAATTTTATTATTTTACCCCTAAGCACATAGATATATACAAATAAAAGTGGATTAGTAGATGGACATAGAAGAAATATAAAAAAAAACACACATATATACACACAAAAGAATGCATAGGCCCACACGAAAAAAAGAAATTCTGACACGCCAACTGGTCGTGCAGGAAAAACAACAAACTGAGAAAAGAACCTGTCCACGAGAACTTACTTATCTCGAGGACGCATAAAAATTCTAGTGCGATAACGTTTTCCAGGCCTAATGGGACTGGTGAAATCAGGTGGCTTGGATCTCTTCCGGGACGGTAATGGAACTGGAATATCGGTCTGCTGTCGGTCAGGAGTCTGGCGGTCTGGAAATCCCTGCGGCTGAGAAGAACGGTCAGAAGTCTGGCGGTCTGGAATCCCTTGCGGCTGAGAAGAACGGTCAGGAGTCTGGCGGTCTGGAAATCCCTGCGGCTGAGAAGAACGGTCAGGAACGTCAGAAGTCTGGCGGTCTGGAAATCCCTGCGGCTGAGAAGAACGGTCAGGAACGTCAGAAGTCTGGCGGTCTGGAAATCCCTGCGGCTGAGAAGAACGGTCAGGAACGTCCGAAGTCTGGCGGTCCGGAAATCCCTGCTGCGGCTGATAGGAACGGGCTCCCCCAGGCTTTGGATATGAAGTCCCTTGGTGCTGGGGCCCGTTGTGTCCTTCCAGTATCTTTTTGGACGGACGTGTCTCCGGCCACATCGCTTGCTTTCGTTTACGCCCACGGGGCATGATAGTAGTAGCAGGCATCGGCCCTGTTTGCCCTGAACGGAGGTTCCAGGGGCGAAACCCGGGTGGATGCAAAGATTTCTGCCTTCGTCGCTGTTGCGGCGAAGCAGATTGGGAGACAAGTCACGTTTGCGCCCAGCTTTTGGTGGTGCTGGACGGTGTGGAATATTAAAAGTAGGATTCATAACTGATAAGTCAGAAATGTCCTACGTCTCTGAGTCGCTGCTGTAATTCAGCGGTCGTGCAGGGCGATGTTTAGATTTGCCTATAGGAATACTTTCCGATGAGGTATTCAAAGAAGAAGTATCCCGCGTTGGTGCAGAGTTAGCCGGAAACGGCGCAGCAATAGTCTTGGCAATGGTTGGAGGGAAAGGAACGATACTAGTATTCGACGAACTCGATTCGAGCCTTGGTCTAATGGGAGAATCAGGTTGCGTGTGTAGAAACTCGGCTGGAGGGGGGAGGGTGAAGGAAAAATCACTGGTGATTCGTCAAAAATGTTTGGTGGTTCGTCCAAAATTTCCGGCGGTTGAACATGAGATATAGATTCTTGAGTCTGTGGAACAGAAGGTTGAGTAGGATTGATAATGAAATCGATATTCCGTTCGTGATACTTGCGACATTGATCAACATGTACATATTGAAAATGGTTGTTCGGTTTCTCCAGAACAATATTATTTTCAAAGACATTTGCCACCCGATATGGACCTTCGTAGCTGGGTGCAAATTTCTTCACTAAAGTATGCGAAACAGAAGACTGGAAGTGCGTTTCCACGAGAGTGAGATCTCCAACGACAAGATCTGGTTCCCTACGCCTAGAATTATAATATCGTGCTTGAGCCGCTTGTGCTCCTAGCATTGCAACACGAGCTTTTTCTGCCATAATGTGTACTGATTGCGGAGCTGGTCGCTGGTTTAGTTCGTCGATAATCCCCGTTAAATTTTCAAAAGGGGTTTTAATTTTGCCACCCAGAAAAAGTTCTGCAGGAGTAATTTTAGTAGACTCGTGGACAGACGAGCGGAGGGCGAACGCAAAAAGTTCTAAATGGTCATCCCATCTTTCATGGTGATCCATTACAAAAGTCGCAATCATTTTCACTAACGTTCGGTAAACACGTTCCGCCGGATTACTCTGGGGATGATATGGGGAAATGAATTTATGTTTAATGTGTAGTCTCGCACACATTCTTTCAAAAATGTCAGAAATAAATTGAGGACCATTATCCGAAACTACTTTATTAGGTGCACCATATCTAGAAAATACTTCATTAACTAAGACATTACAAATAACTTCAGCCGTAGCGGCTTTAATGGGAAAAACTTCAACCCATTTAGAAAAATTATCAGTGAGTACTAAAACATAACGAGCTTTATTTTTAACAGATAATGGATAAGGTCCCAATAAATCTATGGAAATAATATCAAACACATGAGAACTTGAACTAGATTTCAAGTGACCGGCCGGTCTTCCATTACGATAATTATTAATCTGACACAAGTGACATGATTGAACGTATGCGAGCACACTTTGGTACATGCCAGGCCAATAGGCAACATCCCGCAATTTACAACGGGTCTTGCGAATACCTAAATGGCCTGCAAGAGGTTTGTCATGAAATTCATTTAAAAGAGCCATTCTAAGGGTTCGCGGAATACATGGGCGAAACTCTGCCTCTAGTGGTCCGAGACTTTGTATAATAAAGAAGACCCTCTATTACTTCAAAATGTTGTGACCTTCCAGCTAGAGAAGGATCACTTGGTAGGGGCGAACCCGCAAGCAAAAAATTGTAAATATCCCCAAAATCTGGATCATTTATTAATTCTGCCATTATCTGCTCTTTGGATGTGATATCAGCTATCAGAAGTAAAGGCTGACATCCAGGAGTAGTTTCGGTGGGGACCCCACTCATCGGAACGCGAGATAATGCGTCCGGTAATTGATTCTTATGACCTGGCTGATACGAAATTTTGATATTGCTCTCTTGTAACTTCAGAGCCCACTTCATAAGTCTTTGAGATAGGTGCTTAGCAGAATTTAAATACTGAAGGGCAGAATGATCCGTAATTATGTTAACTGTCAATTCATTAAGATAACATTGAAATTTATTCAGTGCATACACAACAGCAAGACATTCACGTTCCGTAGCTGAATAATTGCGTTCAGCTTTGGCTAAAGTACGAGACGCAAAAGCTATTGGATGCCCAGCTTGTGACAAAACGCAACCAAGACCAACTCCGGATGCATCAGTATAAATATCAAATTCTTTAGTATGATCCGGGAAAGCCAACACCGGAGGCTGAGTCAATGCAGACTTCAGTGTTTCGAATGCAGCGTTAGCTTCAGGTGTCCAAATAAACTTCTTGTATTTACGCTTTAAAGCATACAACGGTTCACATATTGTAGCATAAGCGGGGACGAACTGCTGATACCAACCGGTCATTCCCAGAAAGCGGGATAGTTCTTTTGCTGTTTTAGGCCGAGGAAAGTCAACAATAGGCCTAATTTTTTCATTATCAGTAAATAAACCGTGGGGAGTAATTTTCAACCCCAGATATACAATCTCGTCCCGCGCTATCTGGCATTTACTAGGTTTTAACGTCAAGCCAGCATTGTATATAAGTTGGAACACCTGTTTGAGCAGAGAAAGGTGCTCGTCAAAAGTCTCTGATGTGATAATAATGTCATCCAAATAGACATGCACATGGGGACCCAGGACAGGTCTGAGAACCGTGTCCATAAGCTTTTGGAAAGTAGCAGGTGCAGAAGCTAAACCAAAAGGCATACGTAAATATTCATAGGCCCCAAAAGGAGTCACAAAGCCTGTTTTATCGACAGAGTCCGGATGTACTGCCACCTGCCAATATCCACTCGCCAAATCCAAAGTTGACATCCATTTGGTTGACGACAAGTCATTTAGAATATGTGACATGACAGGTAGGGGATAATTGATTGTTTTTGTGACTTGGTTGAGCTTGCGAAAATCTGTCACGAAACGAAATTCATTTGGTTGTTTCTTTGGAACCAAGAAGGCAGGAGCAGCCCAGGCGCTTGTTGATTCCCTGATTATGCCCTGCTTAATCATTTCCGCAATTTGACGTTGCATTTCCTGTTTCTTATGTGGAGCACAAGGGTAAGGTTTCGTCGCAATGGGTTTCGAACCATCAGTGTCAATAACATGATAAACCACCTGTGTGAAACCAGGTTGATCCGAAAATAAACCAGGGCTTTCCTGTAAAAGGAGAGAAAGCTGGTCTCGTTGCCCCTCATTCAATTGGTCACTGAACAATAAACTCGTAATATCTACAGGAACCGTCGGAATCATTTCGACAGGTTCTGGAAAGGAAATCACATGTTGTACAAAATTCAAAGTTATTTGAAACTTGTTAATAAAGTCCATACCCATGAGACATTTCACGGGTAGCTCGTCTATAAGCAGGAAAGAATGTGTAAACCGAGCTTTTCCCAGCCCTAAAGATAATGTGACAGTTCCTGCGATACTGAAGATTTCATTATTGGCACCTCGCAAATACTGCGTTGCAGGCTGAACGTGTATTGCAGAAAAAACGTCATTGCAAAACTTTGTATTTAGGGCTGATATCTCAGACCCAGTGTCGAACTTTGTCTCGACAATAACGTCTTCAAGTGTCAAGAATACATCAGGCAACTGAGGAGTTTGAACAGTCACTAATACTGTTTTAGGGTCAGAATGTTTGGTATCAGGAAGCAGTACCGACCCTTCGTCTACTTCCTGTAGAAGTTTAAAGGAATTCTGGTGGTGTTATCATGTGGTCGGAAACCTCGACCCTGCCGGGTATCGGGAAAATTTTCACGATAGGGAAAATTGCGTGAACCCTGCGTCGGGAACTCCGCGTGTCTGTTGACATTTTCATATTCGTTACGTCTGCCCTCAGCACGGGCAGAAAAATTATTATTGCCCTGGGCATGAGAACGTTCCGAATGCTGCTGAGTGAAACGGGGTCGAGCATACTGTGCATTATGACGATATCCCGAAGCTTGCTCAGAAACTCGCTGTTGGTTCGCCACTCTTCTGTGTGGTGGAACGTATGAAGCTTGGGTGGGCACTTGTGTATGCTCGCGCTGAAAGTTTTGTCTATTATGCCGCTGAGGGTTTTCGGAATAAGCCTCGCGGGGTGCCCGAGCAGGGTGAGTTGAAGCATGTTTGCCATGTCGCTCTTCATACGTGCGTATGAGGCGAAGGCATTCATGAATAGTGGTAGGGTGTCGAACCTCAAGAAAATCTTGTAAGAATGGGTCGAGCTGCTGTACGAGGGTATCCAACATGTCAACATGACTGGCATGTGGATCCCATAGATTATATAGGCGTGTAGTTTCCAACGCAAATGCAACAGGGCTATCATTGGGACCTTGTTGACGCGAAAAAGCTGTTGAGCAAGGCTAGCTCGACTGAGGCCGAAAGGAAAGACCTCCAAGAATTCTGCACGGAAATTCTCATAATGAGAATCCGGGTTCGACCCTCGCCACTGCCGATACCAGGTCTTGGCGGTATCCCTCAAGCAAGTGCCAGCAATTTGGACCTTGCAGTCTTCCGGAATATTATAGAGATCAAAATGATCTTCCAGATCTTCGAGGAACTTTAAAGACCCCTCCAAACCATTGAAATAAATTGTTCCTGCATGCGGCACGAAATGAGCAAGCATTCTGCTTCGCTGAGAGGATTGAACTCCCTCAGGTACGACCCGCGACTCAGAGTGATAAGAAGCTGGTGCATTACGAAATGGTGAAGAACGCTTGGGTATGTGTAGATCATTCATATCGAAGTCAGAGCCACAGGCTTCGTACAAATTGCCCAAACAAACACCATTACCCTCGAGACTTGCCGGAAGGTGGAAATTTGCAGTTGTCTCAGGTAAGGAAGCCATGGATAATAGTCAGGATCTCGTGTTCGAGAAAAAGTTCGGGCGCCAATTATAATGAATTAGCTTTATAATCTTTTTGCTAAGCTAATTATTATGAATGATAATAATGCTCTAAGCTTCAAAATAATGAATTCCCAAAAGGGTGTTGTTACTCGTTAATTATGAACTTAAACAAAGTCTCAACGCTGGTTATTTATATTAAGTAATCAAAGTCATAAACCTAACAGCCAGACAGAGGTCTGACAAAAACTATGAATTGAGAAAGACTGAACTTACTGAAAAACTTGTTTATTTCCAAGACTCTTGGTCAACTAAGGCACTCATATATCTTGTACATAATAATGAATAAACTTTCCTCTTATAGTACACACACTCTCATAACAACACCTCGCAACGCCAACACCTCAACCAACGCTCTCCAACGCTACAACCAACGCTCTCCAAACACAACTCAACACCAACACAACTCCACCACACAAGTCTCGATGAACGCGCCTATATAC
Organism: Macrothele yani; assembly: GCA_039090855.1. Taxonomy (NCBI): domain Eukaryota; kingdom Metazoa; phylum Arthropoda; class Arachnida; order Araneae; family Macrothelidae; genus Macrothele; species Macrothele yani. The sequence continues at coordinate 139,944,880 of CM077013.1, read as the reverse complement.
TAGCTACCACCACGTCATGACTTACACTCATTGCCAGATCTCATTCAGCGGGTGAAATAATATTTCGTTCAGTAGGAAGATAATTTACATAGTAAAATAAAATAACCAGAGATAGTAAAATCAAAAGGAAAGTGAATATAGAGTATACGTTACACTTGTTCTTCACACACGTGCTAGCTATTTATAGTAACTCTGTGACGTAATACCCGCAATACCTGTGGGTGGTTCCATTCCGCTGTGGTTGGGGCCTGTCTCTACTGTTCGGTTGCTCCGGACATTTCATTCGCATCAAACCAATAGGTTGAGCTTTCGCAGCAACTCTTGCACAACTTGTCAGTCTTCTTAGCCAAAGCGAAAGTGTTTGTGTTGCAGTGTTCCTTAAATGAGTGGAAAAACTGCAACTACACGGAGCTAGGTCCAAGATTAATGGCGTATCTAATAACACTTCAAAACGCAGTTCAGATTGATGTAAACGTCTTACAGCTTGACAGAAATAGTGACAACAAGCGTTGTCTGGGTGCTCAAAAATCCTCTTTCCAGAGGAAGAGCTGACTTTGCGACGAAAATAGAGGCTTCAGGTCTCTCTTAAGAAGATGGACATAGAATACTCTATTAGCCGTTACATTTTCTAGTCTAGATAACTCTTGAAAATGACTGCCTTTTAAATTTCAAAACGCACTCAGTGGTAAGTGGAGGATAACTAACAACAGAAACAACAAAATTTAATGAAATTCCATAGCCATCCCGGTTGCGCAGTTGTCTAAGCGCTAGTTTCTGACCGTTGGTCGGATTTCGACTCGCGGATAAGGCGTGGGTTGTGTGCTTGCCTTTTGCTTGTTCTGTTTTGTTTGGAGGTTTAATGACCACCTTGAGCAACTCGATGAATGGGCTATGAGCAGCCGCCCGTCCTTGATTTGGGATCACTTGTTCCAGGAAATGGAGAGAGACAGCGCCATAAGAGACAAGCACAACATCCATGCCTCACCGGGATTCGAACCTAGACCCATCTCGGACGAATAGTCAGAAGCCACCGCTTAGACCACTGCGACAGCCGGGCGGTGTGCTTGTCTTACGGCACTATCTTTCTCCCTTCCCTAGAACCAGTAGCTCTAAATTAGGGACGGGCGACTGCTTATAGCACTTATAGTTGCGCACGGTTGTTATTAAACAACATACCAAAAAAATTTTTTTAGGAGGGCTTTAAGTGGCCGATATAGTAGATGAACTAAATAGTTCGCAAAATTTTCTGCATCTCTAAACAGAATTTTTAACATAGCTGCCAGGTTTGATGAAAGTTAGAGTAAAGCAATTCCTCTGGTCCTCTCATATCAGCAGTACTGACAATAAACCCACCAAGAGTGACACGGGCATCATGCCACCAGGCAGAATGACCTTTATTCAAAAAGTCACTTCTACTCCTTTATTTCCTGGAGAGAAAGTCCCTTCTAGTCTTTTATTCTCCGATCCATGACCCACAGCATGATAGAGAATGGAAGCATCCCTGACATGGATATCATACTACTCGGGAGAAACGACACACTCTAACATCTTCTCTTCTCTTTCCTTTCTTAGGTTCTTCTCCATTACTACCGCTGTTTTCGCATGTACTCGGTCAAGAAGGATAAGTATCAATTATCCCCCTAAATGACCACTTTGAATAACAAAGCTAAGCGTTTCTTTACAGTGTCTTCTGATGGTAGGTTCACCCGTTCCTGCAGAATTCGGCCTATTTCTTAGACAGCGAATATATTCGTTCCAGCTGATTTTAACCTGTTATGGTAACCCCGAGTTAATTCGTTCCAGCCGGTTAAAGGGTTAAATACATTTCATACCACAGTTCTTTACTGGCTCGTTTACTGACACACAGAAAGTGATCAGCCCAAGTCACATTATTCTTCAGGATGCTGCCCATAACGTACCAAAGTTTCATCTCCACTTTCTTCCGCCCATGTGGCGCAGTGGTCTAAGCGTCAGGGGCGGTTACAAAAAACAGGAAATTTGGCTCACTACCTGATGTAAAGTTTTTTGTAGCCGTCCCGGTGGCGCAGTGGTCTAAGCGATGGCCTCTGATCATTCGTCCGAGAGGGGTCCATATTCGAATCCCGGTGAGGCATGGATGTTGTTTGTCTTACGGCACTGGCTCTCTCCCTTCCCTGAAACCAGTGACCCTAGCACTAGATTAGGGACTCTTATAGCCCACTGAGTTGCTCACGGTAATCTTTAAACCTCCAACAAAAAAAAAAAAAAAAAAAAAAAAAAGTTTTCGCATCTCTAGAGTTGACCGTGTGACGTAACGCATCTCTGACGCCATGTGAGAAGGATTTGGATCAGATAACGTCACACCAGCAGCTGTGTTCTTTGTTGCTATGATAAAAAAACAAAGTGGTTTACTCGTGGACTGCGCATGTTAGTGATGACGTCACCTACACGAAAACACGTAAAGCTAAGCGTGACGTCACAAGCATTTGTTTCTCGCTTGTTGCTATGACGACTTAAAAAGTGGCACCGAGGAGGAGGTGGCTATAGCAGATTATATACTAGGATGTGTGGTCACCTGTCACTACTTTAGAGCTGCTGCTTCCAGGAAGGCGGAAGGATTGTGCTGTAAGACAGACACCGCCCCTTTATTTTCCGGCGATCGAACCGCCGGTCAGTTCTGACGGCTAACCAGAAAACTTGGTGACGGATCACTTTGTCCAAGTTCATTTCGTCCACGCTCACTTCGTCCAGTTCATTTCGTCCAACGTTCACTTTGTCCACTGTTCACTTTGTCCACTGTTCACTTAGTTTAATGTTCACTTCGTCCACTGTTAATTCCCGTCCACACTTTACTTTGTCCACGTTCATTTCGTCCTCAGAATGAATGAAATGTTACGAATATGTCGTACTTAGAATAAAAACAGCGGAAAAAAGGCTAGCCTATGAAATAATATTTAGTGCCTGAGCAAAAGCGCAATATTATTACCTTAATTTGATGTGAAAATGTTAGAAATATGACGTACTCAGAATAATAACAGTGAAAAAGGCCTTGGCCTAGGCCAAATAATATTTAGTGCTTGAGCAAAAGCGTGATATTATTACCTTGACTTGATACGTAAACATTATGAATACGACATCCGTAGAATAAATATTGCAAAAGGCCTAGGCCTAGGGCCAATGAATGCGCAGTATTATTACCTTGATTTGATATGTAAATATTATAAATATGACGTGATTAGAATAAAAACTGTGAAAAAGGCCGCGCCCTAGGGCATATGAAATAGTATTTAGTGCCTAAGTAAAAGCGCAATATTATTACCTTGAGTTGATAGGTAAACGTTATGAATATGAGATCCGTAAAATAAAACTGTGTAAACGGCCTAAGCCTAGGGATTTTGAATTAATATTTCGTGCCTCAGTAAAATCACAATTATTACCTTGAGTGGATACGTAAACGTTTTGAATATCACATCAGCAGAATAAAAACTGTCAAAAGGCCTATACACATGAGGCATAGTAATTAGTATTTAGTGCCTAAGTATGTAAAAGAGAAATATTAATAACTTGGCATCTTATGTAAATATTTCGTGCCTAAGTAAAAGTGCAGCGTTATTGAACAATCCCACCTTATAGTCCTTTTCCGAACATAGCGGGAGTCATGCTGTAGTGATTGACATCGTACCACACAAAAGAGTTAAAAACACTTCAAAGTTAAGTTCCTTGTTTTACTTTAAATAACATTTAAAATCGTTATATTTTAATCGAGAAACTCTGACAGAAAAAAAATCGCTTGCAAGCAACGTCCACTGACCTTTTCTTCTGCCTGTAACAAAAGCTCCATGAAAACAACAAATTTCGACGGTATTCCATTCATTCTGAGGACGAAATGAACGTGGACAAAGTGAACGGTGAACGAAATAAACATTGGACGAAGTGAACGTTGGTCTAAGTGAACAGCGGACGAAGTGAACGTTGGACGAAATGAACTGGACGAAGTGAGCGTGGACGAAATGAACACGGACGAAGTGATAGGGAACCGAAAACTTTGCCTATGACCACTAGGTCACGGATAATGACAGCCAAAGTAATCTGAATTTTTTTTTTTTTTTTTGATTGAAGGTTTAACGACCATTGTGAACAACGCAATGGGCTATTATTAGTCGCCCGTCCCTAATTTAGAGTAGCTGGTTCCAGGGAAGAGTGAGAGCCAGTGCCGTAAGACAAACACAACATCCATGCCTCACCGGGATTCGAACCCGGACCCTTCTCGGCGGACGAATGGTCAGGAGCCAGCGCTTAGACCACTGTGTCACCGTGGCGGCCTATCTGATTTAATAATATCAGATAGTGTTGGCTGCCATCTGCCAAGCACGCACTGGAAGTAATAGCTCCCGTTAAAAATTGTCTGGAAACAGGCTTCATAATGGAAAAAAATTATCACACAAAATACAATTTCCTTTAAACTAAAACATTTCCTTCTAATGGTGTAAAACTAATACACAATTTAAGCCGAGCTTTCGCGCTCTACCGGGAGGCTTCTTCTAAGCTCAGCTTTCAAAGCCTTCTCAGAGATAGCAACAACATTGTAAGTTGATATATCTCTAAGGCCGCCCGGTGGCGCAGTGGTCTAAGGCGTTGGCCTATGATCATTCGTCCGAAAGGGGTCCGGGTTCGAATCCCGGTGAGGCATGGATGTTGTGTTTGTCTTACGGCACTGGCTCTCTTACTTCCCTGGAACCAGTGACCCTAAATTAGGGACGGGCGACTGCTTATAGCCCATTGAGTTGCTCACGGTGGTCGTTAAACCTCCAATCAAAAAAAAAAAAAAAAAAAAAAAAGATATCTCTAGGAAGGCTTTGAAAGCTCAGCCCACACGAAGCCTCACGATGGAGCACGAAAGCTCGGCTTAAATTGTGTATTTGTTTTACGCCATTAAAAGGAAGTGTTTTAGTTCGTAAATGGTATCGAGTCTTTAATAATAATTTCCTTTGTTTGACGTTTGCTCCGCTTTGGTGGCGCAGTGGAATGAGAGCTTGTTTTATTTAATGGTCGAATCCCTGCCTCAACTAATATACTTCTTTTTTATTGTTGTAATGTGCATGAATCATACTTTCTCATTTGGACATCATAGACAAAAGAATACCTGGATTTTTACCCGTCATTATTGACGGGATTTTACCTAGTTCATGTCATAATACGCTTGAAACACAGCAGTCTGATCTTGCAGTCAGATATCCAATCGCAATGAAACTTGGCTTTTAAGGCCGCCCAGACTGCGCAAAGATCTAAGCGCTGGTTTCTGATTCGTCTGAGTTGGGTTCGGGTTCGAATCCCGGTGAGGCGTGGATGATGTGTTTGTGTTACGGCACTGGCTCACTCCCTTCCCTGGAACCAGTGGCCCTAAATTAAGGACGGGCGACTGCTCACGGTGGTCGTTAAATCTTCAATCAACAAAAACTAATAATATATATATAGTAAAAATATTGTCTATTAATATAGTGCTTGCTTTTCAGCACTGTTTTTCTCTTTCACAGATTCGGTTGCCGTAAATTGTGGTTTGTTATTAACCTTTCTCAACTGAAAAATTTGATTTTTTTTTGGTTGTTTGGTGATATCAGATAGATGTTATTTTTCTGCAGAATACCAAAGTTCCGAAATTACAAAAGGAAATAACTGTTTTCAATTGCTGGAATTACACAGTTTGTGCAAGATTCAATCTCAGCAGCATTCAAGGCCACAAAGATAAAGGAATTAAATCTGTAAATTTAGGAAGCTAATACCTTCCTGTATGAACTTTGATAAGGCATATATGAGTTCTCTTAGCTGCTTTCTTTAATGATACTGTGTTGCAGGAGCAACAACCAACAGTTATGAAGAATGATATTTTATTAAATATCCCAGAAAAACTGCGGAGAAATAATCTTTACAAAAACTTGGCATACTTAAAAGCACATCCTTGTCAGCACAGAAACGGCACAATTACATTCACCAAAAAAGTTATGAACCACCCATGTTACGTAAGAGCATAAGGGAGCAAGAAAACGCTGATTAGCAGAACGAATCACTACTTGGGTCATTTGCATAGAACCAGAGAATGTCGCTGGTAGCTGTTCCGCTGTCTTCGTAAATTCCAGCTAGCCGCATAGCACCGACAAATTGCTGCTAGCTGGCTGAATAGCAATTTGTCGGTGCAGAACAATGAGAAGCATAAAAACTGTACGCTGCTTCCCAGAAAGGAAAGGAAGTGTGAAAACGGGGATGGCTAGACGTATTCCAACCTTTGATTGTACACGGATCTTGATTTAACGGCAACAAGGTGTGCCTTTGCGTACAGTTGAACGTTAAATGCGGTGCTGACATACTGATGTTCTGCGGACGTGGCGACGTTACCAGGAGTGTGGAAATGTGGACTATAGGGAAAGGCCAAGTCGCCCTCTAGTAAACACACCGTGTGATGATTAGTATCTTCGTCTTACGGCGCTCAGAACCCGGACAACGACAGCACCCGTGCTCAGCATTGACTTGACATCAATCACTGGAGCCGTCGTGGAGACGCATATCGTAAGAAATAGGTTGCATGATGCACATCTACAGTACGTCCAAGGCTTCCGTGGTAGGGACCCCCAATGATAGAACATCAGATGGGAAGCACGGCCTCCATGGACTAATGCCTATCTAACATGGACGCCGGCAAACTGCCACAACGTACTATTTACAGATGAAGCCCTGATCTGTCTGACCCCCGACAATTATCGCGTACGAGTCTGGCGTGAACCTGGTAACGCGTCACGACTTTGACACGCAATTTCTCGAGTGCAGCATGGTGGTGTTTCCGCCATGTTTTCGGCCGAGATCATGCACAGCCGCAGAACACCCCCTATTCATTGATGTCGTGATGACGTACAGGAACAACATCCTGGCACCCGTTCTTCAACCTCTACATGTCACAGTCGGCGGGCATTTCGTTCCGAAAATGATAACATCTGAGTACACCAGGCACGTCTGATCAACCCTTCAAAACGTTGGCATCTCACAGATGGACTATCCAGCCCTATCAAGCACGCGTTGGAGGAGGAGGTATTTTAAAGACACTCTGCGACAGAGGAGACCGCAACAAAGGAACTTAGGGGACCTCCGACAAGTTGCTGTTCAAGAATAGACCTGAGTGGACCAGGAGTTGCCGCGCAACCTTATAGATAGCATGCTGCACCAGATCAGAGCTTGTTACACTACTCGAAGGTCTCTCACATTATACGGATAGTGTATTGTTCGTATTTTTCAATGCATGTTATCTCATCAACAGCATGTTGTTGACTTTTTTGGCTCTCTTCGTAAAATGTTTTCGCTTTGTTTAAAAAAATACCCACTGAAATCACTGTTCTGTGTCTTTTGCGTATTGTGCACTTCACATGTATATGGTATATATACCACCTCCCTTTCCCGATATGTGGGTAGTGCAAAACGGTTTTGGGTGTGTAATTACTAAAAATGTAGCCACCTACAGGAAAGAAAGTAATTTTCCTGGAACGTTAAGTAAGAAAGTTATGAGAAGCGAAACTCTGTTTTGTTAGATTCGATAGGCCTGGATAATTTTAAAAACAGATACCACAGGAAAGAAAGTTTGCATATATAAAGTTTGCATATGAATAAAAGTTTATAAAGTTTTCGTTATATAAAGTTTGCATATAGTTAGCATATGAAAGTTTGCTTTGTATCATTTGGTGAGAGAGAAAAATTCTGTTCTTGCATTGGAAACATGCTGTCTTAGTAGGTACGATAGCTACTTTACTAATGGTCGTATTGAAATACTTATTTTCCATTTGACTATGGTAATTATCATAAAGAATTTGCGTGCCTTTCCCAGAGTTCTCTGAAAACAAAAATCAACTATGTGCGCAAATGCACATGATGTCCGCTACTATAAATCGAACTACAAAATGTTGTTTTATGTCGCATAACGGAATGTGTGACTCAGAATACGGCACTTTCAGTTTGACAACGAAGAGTTCAGGTGGTCTAACAAGTCTCCATTTTGTCCCGGAAATTTTCAATTTGTGAGGAATGTCTTTAGTCACGAATATTTCTTCCTTCATTGATTTAATTTCAGTTTCTCTAGGAAATCATCACAGAGTCTAGGAAATTTTCATTCTGTTTAGGAAGTTTTCAATTTGTCTAAACAAATCCTAAGTTTTTTTCTGAGAAATCTTTTTCCAAAACTTACTAATTACTTGCTTTGAAATACCATTACATACTTTATTAAATTCCACCCCTTTTGTCAAAAAGCGCGTTCATTAAAACCAGGAATTCGGCGAGATCCGTTAAGATTTTCGTTAGTTTCGAGTACACGCTCACCAGAAATTTTTTCTTTGGTCCTAACTCCTAGCCCAAATTATATTGATGTAACTACAAGATAAATTCATTAACATTTCTTCCCTCTGTTAGCCGTATTAGGTAAGTATCCTCAAGAGAGTTCAAAACCAAGCGGAAGCAACGAATTCCCCCTACCCCTTCAGTCCTTTCATTTGCATCCTCAAGAGAGTTCAAATTCAAGCGGAGGCAGCGAAATATCCCCCTCAGTTCTTTTATTTGTATCCTCAAGAGAGTTCAAATCCAAGCGGAGGCAGCGAAATATCCCCCCTCAGTTCTTTTATTTGTATCCTCAAGAGAGTTCAAATCCAAGCGGAAGCAACGATATTCCCCTCCCCTCAGTTCCTTTATTTGTATCTTCAAGAGTTCAAATCCAAGCGGAAGCAGCGATATTTCCCCCTCAGTTCTTTTATTTGTATCCTCAAGAGAGTTCAAATCCAAGCGGAAGCAACGATATTCCCCCCACCCTCAGTTCCTTCATTTGTATCCTCAAGAGAGTTCAAATCCAAGCGGAGGCAGCGAAATATCCCCCCTCAGTTCTTTTATTTGTATCCTCAAGAGAGTTCAAATCCAAGCGGAAGCAACGATATTCCCCTCCCCTCAGTTCCTTTATTTGTATCTTCAAGAGTTCAAATCCAAGCGGAAGCAGCGATATTTCCCCCCTCAATTCTTTTATTTGTATCCTCAAGAGAGTTCAAATCCAAGCGGAAGCAACGATATTCCCCCCACCCTCAGTTCCTTCATTTGTATCCTCAAGAGAGTTCAAATCCAAGCGGAGGCAGCGAAATATCCCCCCTCAGTTCTTTTATTTGTATCCTCAAGAGAGTTCAAATCCAAGCGGAAGCAACGATATTCCCCCTCCCCTCAATTCCTTTATTTGTATCTTCAAGAGTTCAAATCCAAGCGGAAGCAGCGATATTTCCCCCCTCAGTTCTTTTATTTGTATCCTCAAGAGAGTTCAAATCCAAGCGGAAGCAACGATATTCCCCCACCCTCAGTTCCTTCATTTGTATCCTCAAGAGAGTTCAAATCCAAGCGGAGGCAGCGAAATATCCCCCCTCAGTTCTTTTATTTGTATCCTCAAGAGAGTTCAAATCCAAGCGGAAGCAACGATATTCCCCCACCCTCAGTTCCTTCATTTGTATCCTCAAGAGAGTTCAAATCCAAGCGGAGGCAGCGAAATATCCCCCCTCAGTTCTTTTATTTGTATCCTCAAGAGAGTTCAAATCCAAGCGGAAGCAACGATATTCCCCCCACCCTCAGTTCCTTCATTTGTATCCTCAAGAGAGTTCAAATCCAAGCGGAGGCAGCGAAATATCCCCCCCTCAGTTCTTTTATTTGTATCCTCAAGAGAGTTCAAATCCAAGCGGAAGCAACGATATTCCCCCCACCCTCAGTTCCTTCATTTGTATCCTCAAGAGAGTTCAAATCCAAGCGGAGGCAGCGAAATATCCCCCTCAGTTCTTTTATTTGTATCCTCAAAAGAGTTCAAATCCAAGCGGAAGCAACGATATTCCCCCCCACCCTCAGTTCCTTCATTTGTATCCTCAAGAGAGTTCAAATCCAAGCGGAGGCAGCGAAATATCCCCCCTAGTTCTTTTATTTGTATCCTCAAGAGAGTTCAAATCCAAGCGGAAGCAACGATATTCCCCCCCACCCTCAGTTCCTTCATTTGTATCCTCAAGAGAGTTCAAATCCAAGCGGAGGCAGCGAAATATCCCCCCTCAGTTCTTTTATTTGTATCCTCAAGAGAGTTCAAATCCAAGCGGAAGCAACGATATTCCCCTCCCCTCAGTTCCTTTATTTGTATCTTCAAGAGTTCAAATCCAAGCGGAAGCAGCGATATTTCCCCCTCAGTTCTTTTACTTGTATCCTCAAGAGAGTTCAAATCCAAGCTAAAGCAGCGATATTTTCCCACCTCAGTTCTTTCATTTTTGTGCCCCCAAGAGAATTCAAATCCAAGTGGAAGCAGCTATATTTTCCCTCCTCAGTTCTTTCATTTGTAATCTTGATGTACTCAAGGCGAATCGTGGCTTTTTGTTTTTAATTTCATATATTCTCCGTTTGCACGTAGCCCTTGAGCCAAAAGCATGATCGACCAAATGAAAAATGAAAACAGTTGGACATCGAACGCATTGAAAGAATAAAAAAGAAAAACAAAGAGGAGGAGGTCATTTCTTGAAGGATGGATGACTATTTTATCGTTCCAAAGTCTTTCATTCCACGTCTCAGGTAAATAATTGTATACGGAAGCGTTGCATAGGAAGATAATCAAATGTTCATTTTCCTTTGGGTGTTCTGTCCTCCCGTGAGCATCAAGGTTAGAAGCAGCTATCATCCATAACTTAGGGATACTGGTTCCAGCAAACCCAGAAAAGCAGATCTGTGCGGAGAAAACATTCATGTTCTTCCCTGGATTCAAATCATTGTTCAGTCGACCAGCGGGTGACAAGAGCGTAGATCACACGTGACGTACTGCAGGGGTGAAGCACATGTCAAGATTGCAAAGTTGCAGCGACAAATATCGTCGGTGTAGCTTAACTCGCAAAACATTCCGCTCCGAAGCAGAAGGATGCGGGTTCTATCCCTATCATTCGTAAATTTGTGTTTTCACATTCTCTCCATTGTCGGCTTTCGAGGTGAGAATATTCCACGCCCTGTTTCATTTATTTTTTTGCAACTGGTAGTATCCTGTAAAGTATACCTCTATTTAATTTTCCCATTCAGTTTCAGTATCCTTACGTAAATTTAATGTTTCCTTGTTAACACTTTTAATATCATAACGCCCGTACATTCAAACGACCATGGCAGCCCGAAACGCTTACGTAGAGTGAGCAGGATTTCTTACCTCTTCTTCGAATTTGCACGGCCTTTACATGATTAACAGAAGTCATCCTAAGCTATTGAATACAATTATTTTCTCTATACAAATAAGTGCGCCTGGAGGTTTTTCCTGGGATAATATCATCCACTCTCATGACATCAAATCTAGTAAACATTTAAGCCCAGAGCTTTATTTAAACTTCAACATCATACACCGAACAGCCAAAACATTATGACAACCGAGTTTTGATGGAAATCGAAGAAACTACAAGTAAACAACGGGGCATCTGAAGGTCATGAAACGGTATAAATTACACCTAATACTGAGCACTGTTAATCTGAGCCATTCTTGTTCTTCAGATGGGAAAGGTAGCGGACATAAGTGAGTTTGACAGAGGCCAAATTGTAATGGCCCGATGGCTGGCTCAGAGCTTTTTCGAGAGTGCAAGACTTAAGAGGTGATCACGGTCAATCGTTGTTAGTACCTTCAAAAAGTGGTCCGAGGAGGGAAACCCCAAACTGTCGGTAAGGTGTGGGGCAACCACGACTCATCAGTGCTAGACGTGAGCGAAGGCTATTCCGTATGGTACGAGCCAACAAAAAAGTATATTTCATACACATAATTGACGTGGAATAGGAACATCAAACAGAAGTCATCGCTCTTTCCGACATTTATAAGTGAGTCACGGAAAAATTATCGGCCGCCACCGGGAATCGAACCCAGGTTCTTCCAATTAAGCGCCGGACATGATGCCAGAGCGACCTCGAATTCTCCAGACTCGCATACGACTAACTGCAAAACCACATGGCAGGTTGCTTCATGGAGCCCAGCACAATGCTGGGGATTCACCAAAGATGGAAAGCAGCAACTGAACAAATAACTAGAAGGCGAATGAATAATTCATACCCACAATTGACGTGAACTAGGAACATCAAACAGAAGTCATCGCTCTTTCCGACGTTTGTAGGTGAGTCACGGAAAAATTCTCATCGGCCGCCAGCGGGAATCGAACCCATGTCTTCCAGTTACGCGCCGGACATGCTACCACTGCACCACAGTGGCCTCGAATTCTCCAGACTTGCATACAACTAATTACCAAAACCAAAAAGTATATTGTGGGGCAATTTAGGTACTGTCCCACAAACCAAAAGTAACTCTGCGGTAATTTAGGTACTGGTGACAGGAGTAATATGTCACAGCACACAGTACATCGAACTCTGCTGAAAACGGGGCTGCGTGGCCACGGGCCGTTGCGAATGATAAACACTGTTCACTGTTGAAAGTGCCTACAATTGGGCCGCGAGCATTTAAACTGGACTACGAATGAATAGAAGAAGGTCGTCCGGTCCGATAAATCATGTCTTCTCTTGCACCATATGAACGACAGGGTATTCGTTTATCCGTGATTGCCGTTTACCTGGAGAAGTGTTGTCATCAGAAAGCACCGTGATATGAAAACAAGCCGGTGGAGTAAATGTAATGCTTTGGGCAATGTTCTGCTGGGGAATCTCTGGGTACAGTCATTCACGTGTAGGAAACGGTGACACCTATCACATACCTAAACATCGTTGCAGACCAGTTCATGGCAACGGCATTTCTCGTCTAGAACTGCCCTCTTTCTGCAGAATAATGCGCCATGTCACAATGCCGGATTGTACGAGAATGTTTCGTGGAACATGAAAAAGGCTTAGGGGTATTTCCTTGCGCTCCAAATACGCCAGATATCAATCCAATCGAGCATCTGTGGTTTGTGTTGGAAAAGCGAATCAGCTCTGCGGCGGCTCAGCCTCGTAACAAACAAGAGTTAAAGGATTTTCTGGTAATTTGTTGGTACAAGATACCACAAACACTTTTAAAAATCTTGTAGCGTCCATCCTCGCCGGGTAAGAGCTGTTGTTTCGGTACGTGGAGGACCAACATCCTATTAGGTAGGTGGTCATATATCTTGGGTCTTCTGTGTAAGTTCTTTTTTGCAAATTTTCCTTGCATATTTTAAAGTTTGTAAATATTGAATATCAGAATCATGAACATAGTTTGCAAATGTGAGATTGATAAAAGGCTGCACTTCATCTGTCTGTGCAAATCGAAAATTAAACAAGAAAGATGACACCGAATTTTCGGGTGTAATAATCACGTGCTTTGAATCCGTTCTGACGCAAATTAAATTTATCAAAGCTATTCAAAGTCAATGGAACCGGTATGCAAAACAATAGTATCTCACGGAAGAAAGAAGTTTTTCAATCTGGTTTTTAATCCCTCAGATACTGCTGTAAACGGAATCGTGAGCTTACGCCCTCTGGTTGCAGGCTTGTGCGTTAAGAAAAACATGAATTTATTTGAGAAACATTTCGCACCGGAAACGCTCACAAACACTGAAATAATTTTTCAAATCGGACTCTTAGAAACAGAGATATCGACAAAAATAAGACGTGACTTTACGTCCCCTGGTGGGAAAACCATGCATTCGTTTAGGAAGAAAGTATTCTCAAAAGGTTTATCCATATAAGCGGTATCGGTTTCAGAAAAAAAGTTTAGTCGAGTTTTCAGGAACCCAGATTTTGCTACAAATACATCAGAAGCAGAAATTTACACTTATGACCCCTGGTGGCCAAACCATTCTTTACCAAATATTAGAAATCATGTGAAAAATATTTTCCATCAGGTCTTGTATGCCATACAGGAAGAATTTTTCAGATCAGAGTTTTAGGAGCAGAAATAACGCAGAAAACGCAATTTACCTTTGTGCCCCCTAGCGGAAAGTCTATGAATTACTTGAAAATTTTTAATTTCTAGGAAAAACATTTCGCATCGGAAACACTATCCAACAAAGAAGGAATTTTTCAAATCGGACTCTTAGAAGTAGAGATATTGACAAAACTATGATATGCATCTACGCTAACTGGCGTAGAAACCATGCACTATTTTAAGAAGAAAACGTTTCTAAAAGGTTTGTCGACATGAGAAGTGTCGGTCTACAAACGACGTATTTTTCAATCGAGAATTTAGAAGCTCATATTTTGCTGCAAATACATCAGAAGCGGAAATTAAGGTTTACGCTTCTAGTGGCCGAACCATTTTTTTTTACAAAAATTAGAAATTATGTGCAAACGATTTCCCATCAGGAGCTGTATCCGGTGCAGAAATAATTTTTCAAATCGGAGATTTAGAAGCAGAGATATAGGGGAAACGGAATTTACCGCTACGCTCCCTAGCAGAAAGTCTGTGAATTACTTGAAAATTTTGAAATGATATGAAAAACATGTCATACTGAAAACATTATCCAACAAAGAAGGAATTTTTCAAATAGGACACCTAGAAGTAGAGATATTGACAAAAATAAGATATACGTCTACGCCCCCTGGCGGAGAAACTGTGAAATATTTTAAGAAAATATTCCGAAAAGGTTAATCGATGTCAGTGGCATCTGTCCACGAAATAATTTTTTCAATCGATATTTTAGAAGCTCATATTTTATGGCAAATACATCAGAAGCAAAAATTAAGACTTACGCCCCCTGGTGGCCAAAGTATTCTTTACCAAAAATTTGAAATTATATGCAAAAGATTTTCCATGAGGAGATGTGTCCGCTGAAGAAAATGTTTTTCAAATCGGAGTTTTAGAAGAAGAGTAATCGTGAAAAATGTAATTTAATTTTACGCCCCTAGCGGAAAATCTATGCGTAATTTGAAAAAGTAACTATATCTAAAATACTCTTCGACATAAATGGAATCGAAAGATAAGACTTTTTTCAATCGGATGTTTAGAAGCAAATATGTGGAATAAAATGTATTTTTGAAATCTACATCATCTGCATTTACGCCCTTTAGCGGCGAAATTGTACATCGTTAAAAAAAAAAAAACGAAATGAAGGATCATCGTTCGCATATTTCAAGCTTCCCAATGCAAAAAGAATTTTTCAAATCGGACTAATAGTTGCAGAGATATCGTGGATACAGACGGACAAACCGATAACATTAGCACGATCTTTTTTTACAAAATACGTGCTAAAAACGGAAATTTTTAAAAAGAGAAATTCTGCAAACGTATTTTTTTTACTTTAAGTCGAGGTTTAACGACTTCCATTAGCATTTAACCCTTTAAAGGGCTGGAATGGGTTAACTCGGGGTTTGAAAAATTGGCTGAAATAAGTTCGAAAGAATATATTCGCTGTCGAGGAATTGGGCTGAAGGCGGCTGGAATGACTGAAGCTGGGCGTTAATTTCCCCTGACCTACGTTAATCAAAGTAGTCATTGGGGAGGAAAGATTGACGCTAATAGTTTCTGACTGATTACCTGTCTTATGGGCTATAACAGTGGTGACAAACCTAAGAAACGAGAGAGAAATGGTTCGAGTCCCTTTCCAGCAAAAATAGTCTTGCTGGGCCAGCACTATGTTGCCGATGCCGAACCGTCAATAAAATGTCCGGGTGGCCAATAGAAGGGCCAGCAGCTGGCCAACAGTTGCCACCCCCATCAGTTGTCATATGCCACAACAGGGCCATCGATTATCCATCACAGGCAGTAGCTGCTACATGTGGCCCTTCAGCGGCCCTGCAAGCGCGTGCCATAAATGATGGCTAGCCTAATGTTGTCCTTGTAGCTGTGACAACTTAATGAACGCCAAATTTCTGTTTCACACGTTTGTTTTAAAGTATTTAAACACCACGGAATGTCTCTGTATAATATGCATCTGCGAGATACACCATCTGATTATACTGTAATTTGAAAAATTGATTGGTTGAAAAATTCTGGAAAAAAAATCTGTGATAAGGTGGTCAATGGTCAATCGATATTCAATAGATGACAAATGAACCCATGAAAACTGAACGTTACATTATAATATATACACTAAAGAGCAATTGAATTAGAGACACCTGTCTAGTAACGTGAAGCACCACCTTTCGTCCTGATGACGGCGGCGATTCGTCTCGGCATGGACTCGACAAGACACCGGAAGCGTTGGGAAGCCATACGGATCCACGACCCCTGAACAAGATCCCACAGTTCACGAAGATTTGATGGAGGAGGGTCTGAGCCTTGCACATAGTGCTAAAATTCACAAGTTTCGTAAGGGTAGAAAAGAAAAAGTTGTAGCTTTGGGGAACTGCGGTTATCCTTAATTTTTTATTTTTTATGGCTACTACTGGAAATTGGCGGACAAGATTCGGCAAGCCGAATCTTGTCCGCCAAATTCCGTCACGTGGTTGCCGGCTGCCACAACCGGCACACTAACGGACCACATTAGGCTAGCCATCATTTCTGGCACGTGCTTGCAGGGCCTCTGAAGAGCCACTTGTTACAGCTACTGCCTGTGATGGACAACTGATGGCCCTGTTCTGGCATATGACAATTGATGGGTGTCGACTGTTGGCCAACTGTTTGCTTGAACTGCTGGCCCTTCTGTTGGCCGTCCGGGCATTTTATTGACGGTTCGGCAGCAGCAACATAGTGATGGGCCAGCAAGACTGCTTTTGCTGGGAATAGCTGGTGAGAGAGCAATAGCTGGCGATGTACCACAGTGAGTGGCAGCCATCGTAATAGCTGGCGAGAGAGCAATAATTGGCGATGTACCACAGTGAGTGGCAGCCATTGTAATAGCTGGCGATGTACCACAGTGGGTGGCAGCCATCGTAAGAGCTGGCGATGTACCACAGTGAGTGGCAGCCATTGTAATAGCTGGCGAGAGAGCAATAGCTGACGATGTACCACAGTGAGTGGCAGCCACCGTAATAGCTATGAATCGCATATTGGCTAAACGTCCTTCAGCCAATATGCGATTCACAGTCGACACAGTGATGTCCATTGCTGTCTGTACATCCCAAAAGCGGCGATCGTGCACCAGTCCTACTACAATGACGCACGTTACCTTAATCCAACCACTGTCATCGTATTCGGCTCATAGTTGTTGCGTCCCGATGCGTTTCCGCCGCAATGCGACGCAGGAATCAAGCGGACATAAGCGCCCAATGTTGAGGACTCTGGTAAAGGTGTAGGTATAATGGTAGGATTCCCGATGACGTTGCCCATGCATTCTCATTCCTTTCGCTACCGAGATCACTTCTATGCAGCGATCCACACCCCTAGATATGGACGAACTAATGTAGCTACGCCCAGCCGTTTTTTTTATCTCTCATATCTATTGCGTCATTGCCTCGCAATTCAATTCATTTACATAACCAGATGTCGACACATGCCACTTAATTTGCATGGAGCTCTGAAAATACTTCTTGGTGTGTCATTTTCTAATGTTAAGTAACGCGCATTAATAAAACCGGAGGGGGTCATTGCTGCCCCTGTGTTAGAGTGGTTCCGAATCCGGTTTCCTGGCCATGTGTTTGTACGTCAACTGCGATTGTAATTGGTTACAGTTTGCTCGACATTTCATATTCCCTGGAAACTTCAATAAACAGCAGACGGATGGATTTCAGCCAGCAAAACTTAACCCACAAAAATCCACCGCCTTGGCTAATCGCCATTTTGGCCGCGGATGGCATAGTGGTCAGTGTTCGTGACTGCCACGGTGGAACCTCAGGTTCGATCCGGGGAAAGTTCGAACGATCGAACCAGTAAATATC
Source organism: Macrothele yani (assembly GCA_039090855.1). NCBI lineage: Eukaryota > Metazoa > Arthropoda > Arachnida > Araneae > Macrothelidae > Macrothele > Macrothele yani. The sequence goes on along the minus strand of CM077013.1, from coordinate 139,927,135 downwards.
CGCCGTGCACCAGACGGGCGCGTTAAGCCGTCGGACTCCGGATACTAACCACACGGCAGAGTTTGGCAGGAATACATTACAATGTAATGGAAGTGCAGATTACAATTAACGTGCAATGCATTACAAGGAAATTTAGTAACAGGTAATGTATTACAAGGTAATCCCAAGTATGGTTTGCACAAGATAATGAAATTAATCTGTAATGCATTACAATGAAGAGGATATAATTCAATTATTTAATAATGCCATTCAAACGCGATGGAATTATTTGGTAATGAAATTACACAATTTGCAAATAATAATTGGATGCTAATAGTTTATAGAAATGTACATGTGCCAAAAGCTATGTCTAAAAAAGTCGGCCATGTAGAATAGAAGACAGAGACCGAAGTGTCGTGTAGAATGTTATAGATGCGGCAAGAACAGGTTAGACATTTGTAGAATGTTCCAGAATGATCGCGCAGTAGGAAGTTGGAGAGCTTTATGTAAATCAAGTATATTCCAGAAGGTTCAAGTCCTGTCGTGAAGTATATATACATAAAGGAGTCAGTCGCTCGCTAGTCCAGTGTTCGTATCGGACAAGTAATGGACAACAACACGTGAGAAGTATGGCAAAAATGTCAAGAGTTCATAAATTTCTGTAATATTCGGCAGTGCACCCTGAGTTGCTGAACTGTGAGTGTAGTGCTAATATGTGCTTGTAGCTATAGTGGGGTAATTATTTTGGACAGTGAAACGTATGTAATGGACGGGAATACTGTACTGGACATGGACGAAATGAGTATTTCGGCAACGGACTGTAGCGATCTGTCAATCAATGCCAGCCACACGGGATCAGTAGCTGATATCACAGAAGCTGTAAGTATCCTAGTTGTATATTAGATGGTCGTTTTTTTGAAATAGTGGAGAATAAATGTAGTGGAGACAAAGTTGTAGCAAAATGTATCAAATGTAATATTCAAATAAGTGAATCAATAAGGTGTTCTTCAAATTTTACAACGCATTTGAAGAGGAAACACTGAACCGGTTATGTAGAAGAGTACCGTGAGTATTTGAAAGAAATTAAGAAACCACAAAGAACCACTAGCACATCAGGGGAATCGCGTCATAAAGTATTCGAAAGTAAATATTATCCGCAAGAAGAGTTCGACAGGGATGTATATTCATATTTTGTGGATTCCATGATATCTCTTAAATGTATTGACAACGTCTAGTTCCACAAAATAATCAAAAAGCTGAATGGTGACTCCAAACATCTGAAAATAATAAGTCGCAGATCCCTTGGCCGCAAACTTTCTGATTATTATAAGAAACAAGTGGCAAACATAAAACAAGAGTTAGAAAACACCGAATTCTTTTGCATAACAGTAGATATCGGGTCAGGAGGACACAGAAGTTTCTTGGGTCTGACGGTACACTGGATTGAGTCACAGACATTACAAAGAGTTTCCAGAGCTTTAGCTTGTCAAAGATTTAAAGGGACGCATAGTAATGATAGAATACATGCAATACTTCTTCAGATATACAAAATGTTTAGATTGAATTCTTCTAAAGTAGTGGCTGCAATTACTGACAATGGAAGCAATTTCGTAAAGCATTTCAAATATTCGGGATTCAAGCTGCACGCATTGTTAAGGATAATGCGGATTTTGATTAGGAAAACAGTTCAGGTATTTCCGATTATGATACGGACGTTGCCTCGGCCTCAACTAGTGATGATGATGAAGATCATTTGTCGGCTACACGTATACATCTCTTGGGAATGGTTACCCTTGCATTTCAGATGTGCGTCACATACACTCAGTTTATGGAGAACTGTAGATACTCATAAAGTAATAGAAGACCGCAATACCAATCTTTCCAAAATGCATCAACAAGTGATAGAAAGGTGTAATATCTTGTGAAGTTCTGCAAATCGCCCGAAATCTGCAGAAATTGTCCAAGCTATTTTAGGTCACACTCTTAGCAGGCCTGGATAACACGGCGGAATAGTTTATACGATGCTATGAAACGATTTCTACTGATAAAAGACAAGTCAGCTACGTTGCATAAAGCATTGGACTTAAAGAGTGTACTGAGAGATCAAAACTTCAGTTATATGGAAAAATATGTTAAATGTACTAAACTCAACGCCTAGGCCCTAAACATTCTCCAAGGTGAAAATGACATGTATTTTGACATCCTACTTCCAACTTTGTTATCATTAAGGTACAAATTACAAACGTTATTGATTGGAGACCTCAACATTAGCCGACCATTAGCCGAAGCTTATTTGGAAGGTCTAGAACGAAGGTTTAAGGAACACTTCACACTGTCATCTTCCCCAGGCGGAAAAGACTGCAGTAGCAGATGTACACTGAAGAGCAATTGAATTAGAAATAGCTGGCGTTATGCAAATGTGGCGCTGTGGGCGGCCCTGTGGGCGGCCCTGTAAACGGAAACGACATGACGTATGCGGCGATCCAACAATATAAGGGGTGATTTGACGGGAATCAGTAAGAGTCGGGCGCAGTATGGGTAAGATGAAGGATCTAAGAGCATTTGATCGTGGGAAAATTGTCGGGGCCCGACGAATGGGCCACTCCATCCCGGAAGTCGTGCAGGCACAGGGATTTTTACGAGCCCCTGTGTCACGGGTGCACCGTGAGTACATCAAATCCACTAAATCCATCCCTGCAAGGGCCAACTGCCGTGAACAGCACCGTGTGGATGAGCGGAGTCATCGTCGGCCAGTTCATATTGTAACAACGGATAGACGGGCCACAGTGCAAGAAACCACTCGGCAATTTAACGCTGGTGCACAAAAACGTGTAAGCAGCCACACCATCCAGAACCATCTCCTCGCTATGGGGTACAGAAGCCATCGTTCCAGGAGGGTACCGCTGCTGACCGCACATCACAGGGTGCAAAGATTAGCATGGGCGCGAGAACATCGCCACTGGACCCTAGACATGTGGGAAAAATGTTGCCTGGACTGATGATTCGAGATTCACGTTGGTACATGCGAATGGCAGGATACGAGTACGGCACAAACCACATGAAGCGAAGGATCCTTCTTACCAGTAGGGTACTCTTCAAGCTGGTGGGGGTGGCATTCTCGTCTGGGGACTGTTTACGTGGACTGAAATGGAACCCCTCGTACGTGTATCATCGTCCCTCACAGGTCAACGTTACCGAAATATCCTGGACGACCATTTGCTCCCGTTTGTGCGTCTTCAACATCCCACTGTGGACCTCATCCTGCAACAACCATCGCTCCCGAATTGTATCCGAATGGTTTGATGAACACTCCACCGACGTGACCTCGCGTCCGTGGCCAGCTAGGTCACCTGACCTCAATCTCATCGAGCACATCTAGGATGCCATCGAGCGATATGTTCGAGGCTCTGATCAGCCCCCATCAAATCTTCGTGAACTGTGGAAGCTTGTTCAGGGGTCGTGGATCCATATGGCTTCCCAACGCTTCCGGTGTCTTGTCGAGTCCATGCCTAGACGAATCGCCGCCGTCATCAGGGCGAAAGGTGGTGCTACACGTTACTAGACAGGTATCTCTAATTCAATTGCTCTTCAGTGTATGTCACTCTAAGTTCAGCCAATTTAAATAGCAATCTTGCATTCCTAATTCCTGTTATATAAAAATGAAAACATTGCTCATAAATGAATTGTCGAAAGAAATTAAACCGCACCAACATCTCATGGATGCACCTTCTACCAGTTGCCAAGTTAAAGATGATTTTTCTCTAATTTTGAAGATTACAGTGAAAACAAACACCCAAGGAAAGCTGAACTAATCTATGTACATTTCAGCCTCGAAGAACGAGGATATTTACGTGTATTACATAATTGTAAAGAGATAAAAAATCTGTTTGTTCAGTATAATACACCTCTGCCTTCCTCAGCGTCCGTCGAACGGTTGTTCTCATACACTACTATTACCAAATTACTGCAAAGCTAATAGACTTTCGGATGAAATGTTTGAATAGAGGGTTGTTTTAAAAGCAAACATTACGTATGAAGAAAAAGACCACAAACAAACTATGGATTAGGGAATAGGAAAATCCTACCTTGTTTTGCGACAAGCCACCTAGATATTCTACTTCTACTTTGCAATGAGGATTTGTCATTTCTTTACTTTGTAATGATCTAGTTGCTCATTCTTTCTGTAGTACTCGTAGTTCACTTTATGGTTGCCATATTTTGCAGCAATCAGACCTTTCATTCCTTCCATTAGAAGTGATGTGATATCTTAGAGTGGTTTACATTGGCGTTTAATGCACAATTTGTTATTTCCTGACTGTTTTTGTATGCTTCAGTGAATTGTTCTTCGTTGAAGACTAAGATCACATGCAACGGCATTGATTTTTCTTTTCATTTTTTACGCTTTCCAACCGTAGGTTGAAGAAGCGTATGTGCTCCAGCTTTGTCCGTCCGTCCGCACGATAACTGGCGTAAAAATGGTTCGATTTCGATGAAATTTTAGTATGTGGTAGGGGACCACCTAGGGACGAACCCTATTGGAAATGGGACAAATGGGACAAATGGGGTCAAAGGTCACGACGTAGGAGCAGAATCATTCCATTGCCCTTATGCGTCATAACTTGCGTAAATATGATTCGATTTCAATGAAAGTTTACTATGTAGTAGGAGACCGCCTGGGGACGAATCCTATTCAGAATGGGTGAAGTGGGGTCAAAGGTCAGGACATAAGATCGGGATGCATTCCATTGCCCTTATGCGTTATAACGTGCGTAAAATTGGTTCGATTTCGATAAAATTTCAGTATGTAGTAGGGGACCACCTGGGGACGAACCCTGTTGAAAATGGACGAAATGTGGTCAAATGTCAGGACATAGGATTGCGATCTATTCCATTGCTCTTATTCCATATTATTAAGGTGAAGTCAAGTAATTTTGCTTCCTATACTTCCAATGTAAAAACTTTTGTACACATTTCCTTCACAATTAATGTGTTCACAAGGATGAAAATTTGAACATCGATTAAAATAACTTCATCTTATAACTTGGAAAACTTAATATTTTCTAAAACATAACCATAATTATATTAAAAATCAATAACTTTTCCTTTGGTGGTGTTGAATCCTGAGAAAAGATGGCGCGACCTATACTTTTATGACGTCAGTGGACAAAAAAAGTTGGATTGCATAATTACGGTTATGGTTTAGAAAATATTAAGTATTCCAAGTTATGAAATGAAGCTATTTTAATCGATGTTCAAATTTTCATCCTTGTGAAAGCATTAACTGTCCAGAAAAAAGATGGCGCGACCTGTATTTTCATGACGTCAGTAGACAAACAAATGTTGAATTGCATAAATATGGTTATGTTTTAAAAAAATATTAAGTATTGCAAGTTATAAAATGAAGATATTTTAATCGATGTTCAAATTTTCATCCTTGGGAATGCATTAATTGTGAAGAAAATGTGTACAGAAGTTTTTCCATTGGAAGCATAGGAAGCAAAATTACTTGACGTCCACCTTAAAGTAGCAATTCTTGTATGTATGTATGTACATTTTATTTTGAAAACGGCTCTAAGAATTTTGATGAAAGTCGTTAACCTACCGTTTTTTGGTACTGGAAATCGATTTAGCTTGATCTCGGCTTTAGGAGAATTCGTTTAGTGGGTTAAATAACCACACCAAATTAAAACATTTTTAGTGATGGCGTTGTACCATTAATGTTACCAATGCTTAGAAATCTTATGACGTCACAATCTCGCGTTTGAGAATGTTGGCGCGCGGTCACGTCATCTGTCTCATTACGTCACGCGTTGTGTGTGTATCCTATTAAAGTTTTATGACGTTTACTCTTGCGGCGAGCAGATGGTCGCGATTCCCATCTGCCTCATTACGTCACGCGTTGTGTGTGTATGTTCGTTCGCACGATAACTCGCGTAACAATCGTTCGATTTCGATGAAATTTTAGTGTGGTAGGGGACCACCTGAGAAGGAACCCTATTGAAAGTGAACGAAATGGGGTCAAATGTCAGTACATAGGAGCGGGATCCATTCCACCCGCTGTTGTGCTTCATAACGAACGTAAAAAAGGTTCGATTTCGATTAAATTTTAGTATGTGGTAGGGGACCACCTGGCGACAAACCTTATTGAAAATGGGCGAAATGGTGTCAAAGGTCAGGACATAGAAGCGGAATCACTTCCATCGCCATTATGCGTCATAACTTACGTAAAAATGCTTCGATTGCGACAAAACTTTACCATGTTATTTCGGAGGCATACCAAACCGGTTCTGTTGAATATCATCGAAATGGGATCAAAGGTCAGGGCACAGGACCGAGATTTATTCCACAGCCATTATTCCCATAACTTGAGTAATGATTTCTGGTATGTTGGAAAGCGTATTATAATCAGTGCATTGCATGATTTTACTAACTTGTTGTACTATTCTCTAACCGAAATAAATATCCCATTCGTAGTTACTTCATATGTATTATTTTGTTCGAATCATTTTACTTGCGGCGAAGACGGGGCAACTGCTCATGTTATACACGTACAATCTCCAATACCTACATGCACGCATCTGAGGTCAGAGGGTGGAACAATTGTCAAATAACCTACACAACATGTCAGGGTGTACTAGTTGTTGGTTTATTCACGTTGTATTGTTACCCATAAGTTATTGGTTAATTACCAACATATAGTTAAATATTACGATTATATTGGGTAACTGTTACATGTCATTACAATTACCACGTAATTGTAATGACCAGATCACTATTACCATGTAATGGCAAAGCTAAGTTCTTGTTCTAATTACCATTACGCTGTAATACATTGCCGATTAATTTAATTACGATTCTGCCCAACTCTGTCCCCCGGTATTAAATAAGGACGTCTTCCTCCTCCTTTCCACCTCGCTTCTGTGTCACTTTCCTATCGGGTACTCTAGCTCAAATCCCCTTCTAAGGGTTGTTTAAGACCTGGGTTCGGATACTCCATTTCTTAAATCCTCTGCATATGATCTAATCGCCATTTTGAATTGCTACGGCACAACTATTATCCACGCATGCGCCTCCAGGGCTTGTAGTTTTGCCATTCTGGTACATTACTACCAATACTCGCTGTTATTGGAATTCCAACAGGTGTACTTGTAAAGTGATCGTACCCGTAACCTTATTTTTGTTCTGATAAATCTTATAAATTACGTAAGCTTTCATTTTTGCGTGTTTTAACTTCTATTTAACATTCAAAATAGTTTTCATCTTTTCGTATGAGGCTACGGGGGCTCACGAGTGCAGAGACTACTTCGTGTGATTGCATTTCTAGGGTTACACCCAGCTGAGCTGGCAGGTCCAAAATTGCAGGAGGAGAGAGGGGTCAACTCAGACGAGAGATCTGGAACCCGCTAGTTAAACCACTTGGCCTCCATGGTGGCACAGTGGTCTAAGTGCTGGCTTCTAACCATTCGCCCAAGATGGGTCCGGGTTCGAATCCAGTGAGGCATGGATGTTGTGTCCACCTTATTGCAATGGCTCTAAATTAAGGACGGGCGACTGCTATAGTCCATCGAGTTGCTCACGGAGGTCGTTAAACCTTCTACAACAGAAAAAAATAAAGCTACTCGGCCAACGACAAGATGGATGACAAATTATATTTTAAAACCTGAATTTTTGTGAAAGCAAAAATTAGCACTGTCACGAAAGAACTGCTATCAAATTAAAGCATTTATATCGCTGCCACCGCGAAGGTTTCCACACGGGTTTAGCGTTCGTAGCACGTTGTAGTGGAAACTTCCCTGTAGCGATTTGCAACAATGAAAGGAAAAGTTGAGATGGTGTCAGTGTCAAAATTAAATGTGGGAATTTGAGGAAAGACAATTTCCCACATTTAATGCTGAAGGTTATATTTGAAATCGCAGGTCGGACAAACTCTATGACTTCGTGTTGAATTGCATGCAGGATAACAAAAGCTCCTATTCTTTCGATGAGGAAAGCCAAATATTTTTAATTTCAATCATCTCAATGTAAAGAAGCTCTTTACTTAAAAGAGTAGCTTTTCAAGGCCATAATACGGGAGGGGGGGGGGAGGGACGGCAAGTTGAATTTTCATTGGTCCTTTTACTTCAGGAAGGATTAACAGGGAAACTCACGAATCGCGAGGCCCCGTGATGCTAGAGGGCCCCTAAAATAACGGTCATCTATTATTCTTTTTCATTTTGCTTCCAAAAAAACAAAACAAAAAAAAAACAACAAAAAAACAGGCATAGCCATGTGATGCCAGAAGGCTCCCAAAAGTATGACTATTTCATGAAAGAAATACGGGATTACGCCATATAATACAAATTTTGAAGATGACAATCCGATTTTTGGCGTAAATGTGACAACAATTAACAAAAGCTTCTATTCTTTCGATGAGGAAAGCCAAATATTTTTAGTTTCAATCATCTCAATGTGAAGAAGCTCTTTACTTAAAAGAGTAGCTTTTCAAATCCATAATTGAAAAGCTACTCTTTTAAGTAAAGTCCCGCTCCAGGACGATGAAAATTTTCAAGTTTTCGGATATTATCTGACTTGCCATCCTTGTCACATTTACGCCAAAAATCGGATTGTCATCTTCAAAATTTGTATGACTATTTATTATTTTTCTTCTTCATTTTGCTTCCAAATAAAAGGCATAGCCTCCTGATGCTAGAGAACCCCAAATTGACGGTCATTTTTTTTCATTGTGCTTTAAAAAAAAAAAAAAAAGGCATAGTGAGGGATAAATTCACAGTTGTGTGTTTTGGAAGCACGGTTTCATCCGAATCAAGTTATAGCATCCACAAGCAATATTAGCTGAAATGTGCAGGCTTGGTAAAAACATAATTTTTAAGAGTAATATTATTTAGTGGCGCACCATTACACAACTGAAATTGGGGTATTATTTCTGTTTTTAGATTCGTTTAGAAGGTAATGAACATTTTGCTCTCAACCTTATTTGATATTTTTAATATGAGAGCCCATCTTTCCCTTAAAAAATTGTTTTCCCTCATCCAGTGCAATCTAAGAGGCAATAACAAGATTGTCACCATAAGAGTTTAATGACGTCGGGAAGAGCTAATTTTGCGAGCCAATTTAATTGATTTCATCCATATTTTGGCACTTCAGGAAAACTTCCAGTGACGTGAAATCTGGTGATATGAGACAGCAGACCTCACTTCGCATATAGCGTATACACTATATTGACAAAAGTAACCGGACATTCTTTCAAAAGCAAATGAACGGATCCGCTGCGTTGTTAAGGTGCCAGGTACAGCTGCAAACGGTATAAAACCAGCCTGCAGCTGACCGCGATCATATCGCTCTGTGAAGTTGAGTGAAAATGTCGCGGCGGGAGAGAACTGACTTTGATAAAGGAAAGATTGTTGGATGTTATATTAGTGGGTTGTCCATGGGAGAAATCGAGAGGCGTTTAAACATACCCAAATCAATTGTTTTGGATGTACTGAATACGTGGAAGACACATGGCGTGTCTGAAGCAGCTAAACGTACCGGAAGACCAAAGAAAATCAGTGATACAGGACGTCGAAGCCTCAGGAGAGTCGTTATAGCTAATCGACGGAGAACTGCACAAGACCTCAGTCTACAGGTGAATAAAAATGCTGGAACCTTGGTATGTACGCGTACCATTCTCAGAGAATTTCATTCCATGGGATACCGTTGTCGTGCGGCTGCTCACAAGCCTTTCATCTCCACTCAGAATGTTACTCGTCATTTAGCATGATGTAAAGAACATTCATCGTAGTGAACCGTAGATCAATGGAAGCGGGTCCTATGGACTGAAGAATCCAGATACGCAATCTATCAGTCTGATGGCCGTGTGTGGGTATGGCGGCAGCCGGTAGAATGCTGTTTACCACAGTGTACTGTTCCTACGGTCCAGTTTGTAGCTGGCAGTGTACTCCTGTGGTGGGTATTTTTCGTTGTATGGTCCCGGCCCATTGGTTATCGTGGGCATACCTGTTAACCAGAATGTCTACCTCGATATTCTGGACAATTGTGCTCTACCAACTGTGTGGTAATACTATGGAACTGAGCCTTGTTGGTAACAGCAGGATAATGCGCCGAGCCATAAAGCAAGGACTGTTACGGCGTGGTTTGACGATACTTCCGTATCGTGTGTGGACTGACCAGCACAGAGCTCTGATCTTAATCCCAAAGAGCGCCTATGGGATGAATTAGAGCGCCGCATAAGACGTTTGGAATAAAGGCCTACTACTAAGCAGCAGTTAGCGGCAGCATTATGTACTGAATGGAAGTGCATACCTATCGCTGCGTTCCGAAACTTTGTCGAAAGCGTTTCTCGAAGGGTCAGTGCATGCATTAAGACCAGAGGTGGACCGACACCGTACTAATGTATGTCAATAAATGCTATGTTGTGTTTCTTTTCAAGGTATCCGGTGACTTTTGTCAATATAGCGTATGTGATCTAACTTCATTTAGTTCCCTTTCTGGCAGGGCACAGAAACTGAAGGAAGTTAGAGCGACGCTATCGATTCTGAGAGGATAGTTTGTAAGTGAGAGGGAGCACACTAGATGGCGCCGCAGTACAAGCGTATGATTTTTCACATAGAAGGCAGAGAGAAATTAAGTGGGGTTTAGGAAAGAACAACTTTATATGTAATCGGGGGATTCCCACCAGGGGACCGTCACTTTATGTGCTCGTTCGATGCATGGCAGATATTCCGCGATTGCTAGAAATTCACACCACCACGGAGAGCCCCCAGTTTGAAGCCTATCAGGCTAGGTTTGAACCTGGGGTCCCTCCATCACTAGTCTGAATCTCTAACCCCTAACTTATCCGCGGCTCGATTTCAAATTTGGAATACGTGTACTTCGTGCATACAATTTATTCATAAAGTATATTTTTCGATGGCACGTCTGGGATAATATACTCGTCCCATGACGGGCAAATGGACCGCACAATTTTATGACAAATATAGTGATGGAGCGGCAATATTAAAGTGATTGACACAGATATAGTTAATGTAAAAACGTAAACAAAGATACTCTATGAATAGTTAAATTACTCGTGAATTGTGACTTTGTTGTATTAATGTGTCACTTTACACATTTGTTAAGCAATTTCTCTTGAAATCTATAATATCTAAAATGAAATAATACGAGATTATATTTATATTTATTGACGCAGTCATTTGTAAGTACGTATGGTTACTTATATTTGAGCATGTCGTGTACTCGTTTACGATACGATTGTACTTAAGAAAAAACCGAGTAGGTTCAGGCTCTCATTTTTAAGTAGATTTCTTTTAACAGTGTACTGTTTTGCTGTAGAGGCAGTGATGTATTCAGGCATCTTTTCGGGGGTGTTTTGCCCCCGAAAATCCATGACCCCCCCCCCCCCCCCCCGTAGTTTTTTGTGTGCCCTCCCTTTACATTTAATCCAATCATTTTCGTTTATAGCTGAATATTTGGAAAATCAATTTAAAAAAATTAGAAAGATGAGGGAAAATATTATAATAATAAAGAAAAAAAAATCCACATGGACTTTAGTTTGAAATTTTTATTATCCTTCAATAAAACATTAAACAGCACTCGCCGAAGGGGCAGTTTTTTAAACACTGACAACTCAGATTACTTCCGCAATAAAAACCTAATTCCGCAGAGTAGAGATGTCTGGACTGCAATACATGACCATATTTTGCAAGCTGGCATTCAGCTTAATTTCAGTCTTCTATGTCGACTTTCCATGTAAACATTTAAGCCAGAGTGTAGCTAACGTGACGTCAGTTCTTCTACATCATCATTGTCAACCATTATCAATCCACTGCTGGACGAAGGTCTCTCCAAGCCACTTCCACAATGGTCTGTCTCCTCCATTTTACTCCCGCATAATTTCGAATTTTATTTACCCATTTCCCATGTGGTTTTATTCTGGGTCTTTTCCTGTCTCTTGGAATCCAATCTAAAATTTCGACTGTCCATCGATGGTCTGTCCTTCTGGCAGTATGTCCAACCCATTGCCATTTTAGGGATTTAACTCTGATCATGATGTCTTCCAATCTTGCCATTTTTCTGATCCCCGAGTTCCTCTTCTTATCTCTTCTGGTTACACCAAGCATGCACCTCTCCATGATGCTTTGAGTTGTCTGCAGCCTTTGTATGTCTCTTTTAGTTAAAGTCTACGTCTATGCACAATACGTAAGCACTGAAAGGATGCATTGATCAAACACTTTTCTTTTAAGACATAATGACATATTGCTCTTCAAAATTATGTTGTTTCTTCCAAAAGCTCTCCAGCAAGTTTTGTACGCCGATTAATTTCTTCATCAATGTGACCCTCACTTGATATCTGCTGTCCAAGATAAACTTACGTATCTGTTATCTCCAGCTTTTCTCCATCAATCAATAAATTTTCATTCCTTGTAAAAGCATCATACATCACTTTTGTCTTCTGAAAGTTCATTTTTAATCCCACTTCTTTACTCTTGTCAGCAAATTCCTGGATCATACTCTGTAGTTCTGATGGGAAAGTTGCAAAAATGACTACGTCATCAGCAAAACGAAGGTGAGTTAGATAATCCCTATTAATCTTTATTCCTTTGTTTTAACAGTTCCGTGATTGAAAGACATTTTCCAATGTGGCATTAAAAAGCTTGGGAGATATGGTGTCACCTTGTGTTCCAATGTGGCATTAAAAAAAGGAGATATGGTGTCACATTTTCCAATGTGGCATTAAAAAGCTTGGGAGATATGGTGTCACCCTTTCCAATTTTTATGAGTGTTGTATTTACAAACAGCCGAATCTTTGCACTTGCATTTTCATAGATGTTATTAATAATATTAATGTATGCATCTTCAATACCGCAGGATTTCAGAGCCATTGTACCTGCTGATGGTTTCACTGAATCAAAGTCCTTTTCATAATCAGTAAAAGCCATGCACAATGGAAGTTCATATTCCCTCGCTGTTTCAATTAGTTCTCTCAGTACGTGGATATGATCTATTGTGCTGTAGCCACTCCTGAATCCAGCTTGTTCTCTCGGTTGAGCTATGTCCAGTGTTACCTTCAAGCGGTATGAAAGAACTCTAGTGAAGATTTTATAAACTACGAATAGGAGGCTGATTGGTCTGTTGTTCCTGAGATCCTCAATGTCAACTTTTTTTTGTAGCAGGATCATTGTAGCGTTGTTCCAATCCTCAGGAATCTTCCCTTCATTAAGGCATCAAGTGAAAACTTTGGCGAGTACTGTTTCAATTTCTCCATTTGCTTTCTTGTATGATGTCTACAGTAATTCCATCTTCTCCTGGAGTTTTCCTCCCGCTTCATGTTCTTGATTGCATGTGCAACTTCTGCTGGGAGGACTGGAAGCACTCTGGTACTGGTACCTTTCATGATGTCTGGAGTACATGCATCATCCCTTTCATATAATTTGGAGTAGAAATCTTTCACTCTTGTCAAAATATTGTCTCTATTTCTTGTTATAGAACCATTTTTATTCTCAATGCCATAATCTGTTTTCTTCCCTTATTGAGATGCCCTTTTGCTGTCTTTAGGCTTTGTTTGTTTTTAATTGCTTTCCTCACTATTTCACAGTTGAATTTCCTTACGTCTTCAGTGATACTTTTTCGTACTGTCTTGCATAGCTCTATATATTCCACTTTGGAAGTCACATCTTCTTTGGTTGTCCTCATCTACTTTTTTGCATCAACATTTTGGTTTTTCCTGATAATTTGTTCACATGCAACTTGTTCTTAGACCCAGCTAATTTTGTTGCTGTTTCCATAAGAGCTTCGGTTACTTTCCTGTTAACTTCAGAAATATCCACTTCTGCCGATGTTAGGACTTCTAAAGCAGAGAATCTGTTCTTCAGTTACAACTTGAAGGTATTATGGTGTTTTTTAAGGTTGGTTATGTCAATACATTTTGTTTGTCTTATGAGCTTGCTACGTCCGAGTTTAGTGTTGAGGTGCATCTTACATCTCACCAATCTATGGTCACTACCTGTGTTGAACTTGTTTAGCACACTGCAGTCTTCTATGACGAATTTTTTGTTACACATAATAAAATCAATTTCACTTGTCGTCCCATTTGGATGTCTCCATGTCCAGTTTCTGTGTGGCTTTTTCTTGAAAAAGGAGTTCATGATTAAAAACCCTTCTGCCTCTGCAAACTCTACGAGAGTATTTCCACGCTGGTTTCTGTTGCCGTGACCGAATTTACATACTGAAGTTTCATTCTGTTGCCGTTGCCCTATTTTTGCATTGAAATAACCCATAATCATCTTCAAGTGCTGCTTGCCTTTATTATTTAGATGACGAATTTCCTCATAAAATTCAATTTCTTCTTCAGGATGACTTGTGGTGGGTGCATAAGGTTGAATAATCTGAGCATGGTATCTTCGCGAGAGTTGGATAACGAGTCGTGCAGCTCTGTCAGAGGAACTTTCAACTTCTACAACTTTATCCTTCAGTTTTTTGTTTATTATAAATCCAACACCACTAGTTCTGCCAGTATCTGTTCTACGATAGTAGAATAGACTTTTACATACAACGAAATATTTTCTACCTAATTTTTAACAACAGCAAAATATTAGAAATTATTCTCATAAAAAGTGTTTTCCTTCTGTCGGTGAATGCTTTACACTGTGTTAAAACAAAAAAATCGGGTTTTCTCAAACTGGCATCCAAACGGTTAGTGAGTTTGTTTTTTACTACTGTGTGCTAATCTAAATAATCTAAAGAAGCTGAAACCAAGTTGCAGGGGAATGGTTTGCACTGTACGTTTCCAGGTAACACTGTAATGATTCCCTAAAAATCAGAAACACGCTTGTAGTAAGATAAGGACATTTTTAGCACTACTAATGTTTTTTTTTTGGGGGGGGAGATATTTCCCCTCGCACAGCGTTATTTTACAAGGATTCTTAATATTTTACACCATCCCATGGTGAAATCAATGGTGCATTATTGCATTAAAGCAAAGGTATAACAGTTTCACATTTTTAATCACTTGTATGTGTAGATTTCTTGGAATTTGCATTTGCGTTATACGAGCGTAAGAAAATTTCTGCACTCTATTAAAAATTTTTATATATATTAATGTATATATATAAACGGGATGCAAGGTCAGGTGATGCGTAACATCACAGCCTCTCCTTGACAAATGTCAACCCCGCCTTCTCGTGGTGCATCCTGTTCCCACTAAAGGGGCGCTGACGACCGCCCATAGCGGTATAACTATACCATCGGGATCAGAGGAAATTCTATCCCACACTCACCAACCCGCTTGGCCAGCGTGGTGAGTTATGGCCAAACCCCTCCAAAATGATTCCACAACTTAAATCTTGGCCCTCAGTCTCCGGCAGCTGGAATGTACCTGGCCAAGGCAGCGGCCAGTGCGACATGAAGGCAGAGGGTGCTAAGAATCCCCGGAGGACCGGACTAGGCTGCCATCTGATGCTGACCTTGGCTACTTACAATGGACGCTCCCTATCTTCTGATTCAAGGCTTCTTGAATTGGAAGAGGAACTACAAAGGATCAAGTGGGACATCGTGGGGCTAAGTGAGGTAAGGAGAAAAGGAGAAGATATCATCGAACTGAAAAGTGGACATCTCTTCTACTATCGTGGGACAGATACTGGCAGAACTAGTGGTGTTGGATTTATAATAAACAAGAAACTGAAGGATAAAGTTGTAGAAGTTGAAAGTTCCTCTGACAGAGCTGCACGACTTGTTATCCAACTCTCGAAAAGATACCAGGCTCAGATTATTCAAACTTATGCACCCACCACAAGTCATCCTGAAGAAGAAATTGAAGAATTTTATGAAGAAATTTGTCATCTAAATAATAAAGGTAAGCAGCACTTGAAAATAATTATGGGAGATTTCAATGCAAAAATAGGGCAACGGCAACAGAATGAAACTTCAGTAGGTAAATTCGGTCATGGCAACAGAAACCAGCGTGGAAATACTCTCGTTGAGTTTGCAGAGGCAGAAGGGTTTTTCATCTTGAACTCCTTCTTCAAGAAAAAGCCACACAGGAAATGGACATGGAGACATCCAAATCTGACGACAAGTGAAATTGATTTTATTATGTGTAACAAAAAATTCGTCATAGAAGACTGCAGTGTGCTAAACAAGTTCAACACAGGTAGTGACCATTGATTGGTGAGATGTAAGATGCACCTCAACACTAAACTTGAACGTGGCAAGCTCATAAGACAAACAAAATGTATTGACATAACCAACCTTAAAAAACACCATAATACCTTCAAGTTAGAACTGAAGAACAGGTTCTCTGCTTTAGAAGGCCTAACATCGGAAGAAGAGGACATCTCTGAAGTTAACAGAAAAGTAACCAAAGCTCTTATGGAAACAGCAACAAAATTAGCTGGGTCTAAGAACAAGTTGCATGTGAACAAATTATCAGGAAAAACCAAAATATTGATGCAAAAAAGAAGAGAGATGAGGACAACTAAAGAAGATGTGACTTCCAAAGTGGAATATATAGAGCTATGCAAGACAGTAAGAAAAAGTATCACTGAAGACGTAAGGAAATTCAACTGTGAACTAGTGAGGAAAGCAATTGAAAACAACCAAAGCCTAAAGATAGCAAAGGGACATCTCAGTAAGGGAAGAAAACAGATTATGGCACTGAGAAAAGAAGATGGTTCTGTAACAAGAAATAGAGGCGAAATTTTGACAAGAGTGAAAGATTTCTACTCCAAATTATATGAAAGGGATGATATATGCACTCCAGACATCATGAAAGATACCAGTACCAGAGTTCCTCCAGTCCTTCCAGCGGAAGTTGCACATGCAATCAAGAACATGAAGCGAGGAAAAGCTCCAGGAGAAGATGGAATTACTGTAGACATCATAAAAGAAGCAAGTGGAGAAATCGAAACAGTACTCGCCCAAATTTTCACTCGATGCCTTAATGAAGGAAAGATTCCTGAGGATTGGAACACCGCTACAATGATCCTGCTACATAAGAAAGGTGACATTGAGGATCTCGGAAACTACAGACCTATCAGCCTCCTATCAGTAGTTTATAAAATCTTCACTAAAGTTCTTTCACACCGCTTGAAGGTAGCACTAGACATGGCTCAACCGAGAGAACAAGCTGGATTCAGGAGTGGCTACAGCACAATAGATCATATCCACGTGTTGAGAGAACTAATTGAAAGAGCGAGGGAATATGAACTTCCATTGTGCATGGCTTTTATCGATTATGAAAAAGCCTTTGATTCGGTGAAACCATCAGCAGTTACAATGGCTCTGAAAACCTGCGGTATTGAAGATGCATACATTAATATTATTAATAACATCTATGAAAATGCAAGTGCAAAGATTAGGCTGTTTGAAAATACAACACATGTAAAAATTGGAAAGGGAGTGAGACAAGGTGACACCATATCTCCGAAGCTCTTTAATGCCACATTGGAGGGTGTTTTTCAGTCGCTGAGCTGGGAAAACAAGGGGATAAAGATTAATGGAGATTATCTAACCCACCTTCGTTTTGCTGATGACGTAGTCATTTTTGCAACTACCCCATCAGAGCTGCAGAGTATGATCCAGGAACTTGCTGACAAGAGTAAAGAAGTGGGATTAAAATTGAACTTTCAGAAGACAAAAGTGATGTTCAATGCTTTTACAAGAAATGAAGATTTATCGATTGATGGAGAAAAGCTGGAGATAACAGACACGTACGTTTATCTTGGACAGCCGCCCCGGTGGCGCAGTGGTCTAAGGCGTTGGCCTCTGATCATTCGCCCGTGAGGGGTCCGGGTTCGAATCCCGGTCAGGCATGGATGTTGTGTTTGTATTACGGCACTGGCTCTCTCCCTTCCCTGGAACCAGTGACCCTAAATTAGGGACGGGCGACTGCTTATATCCCATTGGAGTTGCTCACGGTGGTCGTTAAACCTCCAATCAAAAAAAAAAAAAAAAAAAAAAAATCTTGGACAGCAGATATCAAGTGAGGGTCACATTGATGAAGAAATTAATCGGCGTACAAAACTTGCCTGGAGAGCTTTTGGAAGAAACAGCATAATTTTCAAGAGCAATATGCCATTATGTCTTAAAAGAAAAGTGTTTGATCAATGCATCCTTCCAGTGCTTACCTATGGTGCAGAGACGTGGACCTTAACTAAAAGAGACATACAAAGGCTGCAGACAACTCAAAGTAGCATGGAGAGGTGCATGCTTGGTGTAACCAGGAGAGATAAGAAGAGGAACTCGTGGATCCGAAAAATGACAAGAGTGGAAGACATCATGATCAGAGTTAAATCCCTGAAATGGCAATGGGCTGGACATACTGCCAGAAGGACAGATCATCGATGGACAGCCGAAATTTTAGATTGGATACCAAGAGACAGGAAAAGACCCAGAAGAAGACCACATAGGAGATGGGTGGATGAAATTCGAAAGTATGCAGGGGTGACATGGAGGAGACTGGCACAAGACAGACCGTTGTGGAGGAAACTTGGGGAGACCTTCGTCCAGCAGTGGATTGATAATGGTTGACAATGATGATGATGATGATATATAAGCAACATAATTGTGACAATCATAAAAGCTTAAGTTAGCAGTTTTAAAAGCAATATAATTAAAACACTACGCAGGCTTCCGATGAAGTGAAGAACTTATTTAATGTATAAGTTAAAAGATTAAAAATAAAGCCATAAGAACTTTCGGTCTTCCAAAAGAGCATTTTGGGCTGGGAGACATATAAGTAACCTACATGACAGGTGATCATGCCGTCAATCCAAATATGATGATTTAAATCGATATATAAATACACACAATCACATTATCAAATAATTAACATACAAGACAAGTACGACGTAGAAAAAGAATAAACGAATGAAGGCAAATACATACAATAAATAGGCAATCTTACGCAACTTACCTACAATAACCGGATAATATGCATACTTAAGTCTAATAACAATGATATTTTATATATATATATATTGGGTTGTCGGAAAAGTCATGACGTATTTTGGCACCCGATGGCGGTTCGGCGGTTTTGGAAGTACTTGAGGCATGCGCAGCTATGATATCGCTATGGCATCAAGTTGAAGATTGTAAACCAAACTGTGCATTTTCGGCATATTTTACTCTTTTACTTCCGTAAAGGGAAGAACGCGCGTCAAGCTTGTGAAAATTTGCGTAAAGTGTACGGTGATAATACTTTACAAGAATGTCAGTGTCAGCGGTGCTTCCCAAAATTCCGTGTTGGTGATTTTGACCTCAACGATGCTCCTCGGTCCGGGAGGCCCACTGAGATTGATAACGACCCAATCAAGGCATTGATCGAGTCAAACCGACGTTACACGACGCGAGAGATTGCAGACACATTGCACATTCATCATTTAAGCGGTTATGACCACCTGAAGAAGCTGGGATACGTAATCAAGCTCGATGTGTGGGTTCCTCATGAACTCAAAGAAGCTCAAGTGACGGCGTTTATAAACATCTGCGATATGCTCATTAAACGCGAGGAAAACGATCCTCTTTTGAAGAGACTGATAACTGGTGACGAAAAGTGGATTGTGTACAACAATGTGCTGCGAAAACGGTCTTGGTCCCGACGTGCTGCTTTGCCTCAAACGACATCCAAAGCAGATATTCATCAGCGGAAGGTTCTGGTCTCTCAGTGTGGTGGGAATTTAAAGGTGTCTTGTTTTTCGAGCTCCTACCACGGAACCAAACAATCAATTCGGATGTGTACTGTTGGCAATTGGACAGTTTGAACGAATCCATCATTCAGAAACTTCCAGAGCTCGTTCATTGTATAGGTGTTGTGTTCCATCACGACAACGCGAGACCACACACAAGTTTGATCACCCGCCAAAAATTATTGGAGCTTGGGTGGGATGTGGTGCTCCACCCAGCATACTCGCCTGATCTTGCGCCATAAGACTTCCACTTGTTTCGCTCTCTTCAACAGTCATTGCGTTATATAACGTTCAATTCAGATGAGGCTGTAAATCAGCACCTTGTACAGTTTTTCGCCACGAAAGACAGGCCCTTCTATGAACGAGGGATCCTGCATCTCACTGAAAGATGGCAAAAGGTTATCGAGCAAAACGGGCATTATATCATTGATTGATCTTTGTTTTTTCTATCAATAAATGGCCTTTGAAAAACATGGCTAAAATAGGTCATGACTTTTCCGAAAACTCAATATAAAATTTTTTTCTTTCAGAAATAAGACAGTGAAACGTTCACAGAAACGACACAAGACATCACGTTATCACTGGAAGTTCTTGTACAAGGCAAGCCTCAACCAGAGGCCTAAGCCTCGGACAAGTATCGACGAATAATTGGTGCAGTGCCGATGACTGCAGTCTTTTGTAACTCGGCAGTTCTTTTTGTTGTTGTTCCAAATCGGGTAAAGTAGTCCATGAATTTGGGTGATATAGTCCCTAGTGCGCCGATTACTATTGGCAGCACTGTTGTTTGTTTCTTCCAAAGGCGGGTAGTTTCCATAGCCAGAGCCCTGCATTTGTCTATTTTCTCCTTCTCTGGCAATATCGATTAGGGTCACTTGTTGATTTTCAATCACGGTGGTGTCGGGTGTCTTTGCGGTTATGTGCTGGTCAGTCTACATTCGAAAGTCTCAAAAGATTTTCACCTGGCCATTATCCAGGACTTTATCTGCTATATGTTGCCAGGCCTTTTCAGAAGTCGGAAATCCAATCGTAAAAGTGCCTGTCTTAAGCCATTTCCAGGTTAAGTCGTTATCAAGTTTGTTATCGATTCCTTTGAAAAAGGCCCTGTGAAGGGCTTATTCTTCCAATTTTCTAGGTGGGCTTTGTATTGTTGTTTTTTGTACTCCATTTTGGTTTCAGTAGGTCGTAAAATGTTTTGTTTTGACTGCTTTTAACAGTTTTTCCGAGCTCTTGTTGATGTAATTGTGAAGGCCACACTTTTCTTCTTCAACTGTCTGTTTAATTTGTAGTAAACCACTGCCACCGATGTTTCGAAGTAGGTACAATCTATCAATGTCGCTCTTCGGATGTAGTGAGCGATGCATTGTTAGTAGTTTCCGTGTTTTTTTTATCCAGAGTCTCCAATTCGGCCATTGTCCAGTCAACAATCCCTGCTGGGTACCGTATTACAGGCACTGCCCATGTATTTATTGCACGAATCGTGTTCACAGCATTCAGTTTCGATTTTAAGATTTTTCTCGCCCTTTTCAGGTATTCTTTGCGTGTTAGATTTTTGACTCTTTCTTGCAAAATATTGTCCAACTTTAAGATACCCACGTATTTGCACGGGTTATCTTCATTTAGTGAGCGAATTATATCTCCATTAGCGAGCTATATTCCCTTTACTTTTTGAACTTTGTCCCGCTGAAGGGACAGTATGGCGCACTTGCCAAGTCCAAATGTCATTTTAATGTCAGTGCTGAAAATTCGCACAGTATTAAGCAGTGATTCTAACTCAGTGAGATTTTTGGCATAAAGTTTTAAGTCGTTCATGGAAAGCAAATTGTTAACCTTGCCCGCCTGAGTAGAAATTTGATAGCCAAGTCCAGTTTTGTTCAAAATTGTGGTCAGTGGTATTAGAGCGATACTGAACAGCAAGGGGGACAATGAGTCACCCTGAAATATACGACGTCGTATTCAAATCTGGCCAAGTTCAGTGTCATTTGTTGTAAGTATAGTCGACCATTTCCGCATATTGGTTTTCACAAATTTTCGGTTATTATCGCTTATTCCATACACCTTTAGACAGTTGTTGATCCATGAGTGTGACAATTAGTCGAAGGCTTTTTTGTAGTCATTTCAGGTCATATTTAAGTTCGTCTGGCGCAGCTTACAGTTTTTCAGTATCATTTTGTCGATCAGGAGCTAATCTTTTGTGCCCCTTGATTGTTTAAAGTTCCCTTTTTGCTCGACTGGGTAAAGGGTATCTGCTATTAGATGATTGTAAATTGTCGTAGCTAAGATTTTAGAAAATAGCTTGAAAGTTGTTGGGAGGCCGGTTATTGGGCGGGAGTTGCTGGGAGGCCGGTTATTGGGCGGGAGTTGCTGGGTTCATTGCCCTTGTCTAAGTCTTTTTTAATGAGGAATGTACGCCCTCTTGTCAGCCAGTCTTCAGTCGTAGAGGTTTGGAGCATGGCATTGTATTGAATGGCAACGCGGTGGTGTAGGCTTGTCAAGTACTTTAGCCAGAACCATGTAGCTCATCAGGCTTTGGTGCACTCCAATTCTTAAGTCTTTGCATGGTTTTTGAACAATTTCCAAAGTTATTACAATGTTTTCCGTCTGTTTGTTTTTTCTTGCTTTTCTTATTTAAATCCTTGATCCAGGAGGCCTCTTTGTTGTGGTTTATACTGGGTTCTTCCAGACGGCCTTCCAGAAAGCTAGAGCCTCCTATTTCTCTGGACCTCCACCACACTGAAGTTCAGTATGTTGCAGAGATTTATAGAAATTTCGTTGATTTTTCCCTAATTGTGTGTTCTGGACAAACTCTTGGATTTTAGCATTGTAACGCTGAATCGTAGCAGCAGTTGCTACAACTCGTTGCTTCAGTTCTTCTATTACAGTGGCTATTGTTTTATGCTCGAGGTCATGCCTCTTAAAAAGGCCAGTTTTTACTCGCTCATTCTTCAATTTTCCTTCCTTTAATGACTTAAGAGACGAAATGTCTGCTCGCATTTTCCTCACTTTATTCTCCAGTCTTATTCTCCATTTCGGAGGTCCTGGTAGTTTACGGTGTTTAGGCAATTTATACCCCAGTTCTAAAGTGACAATGTACATCATCTGGTTTGTTGCGTTCAGTGTATCTGTAGGGATAGTGCTGATGTTCTTGTTAATGTCATCCAAGAGGCTTTTCACAACTTTACTGGGGATTTGCCGCAGTGGGGGCAGCCTCTGACGGACATTTCTTCACTCAAATGATCGATTATGCGTTCCCTTAGCAGGATCTGTTGTTCACGTAGTTCGTGGACAGTTATTCCATTATCATTAGCAACCGATTCTTCTAGTACATTCGACGCATTTGTTGCAGTTTCCAATTGTCCTGGAATAGACAAATCTGATGTGCCCTCCGTTTGATCAGGTTCCTGGGCCTGTTTTCGAAATTTTTCAAGTTCTAGCTCTGAGAATAACTTGGTTCTTATTATAAAATAACGTTGTTGTATTATTCTTGCTTCTGATATATCACAGTTGTTCCATCCATAAATTCAACATTCGTTTCTGGTACCCACGTACTGATGGGTCTGATTTGTAGTAACAGTTAATAAGTTTTCGATTTTCGTCGATTGTACAAATTTTGCGCTTATTATGACTATTGCCCAGGCTTGTTTGGCAGCTCGGTCTGCCTCTTCCTGTCACCCACTTATCGCCCGGCGCCCAGGTTGCTCAGCGCCGAACGCAATCGTTGTTGATCCAGACCGCGACTGATCCGGTATGAGGATGTGTTCTGGTATGCTCATCATGGAAGACGGAAGATAGGGGACCTTAGTCTGACCTCTCCGCTGAGACCTGTCTGCCTTGGATGGCCCTTCTGGTAGTAAACACTACCAACAGCATAGCTCTCAGCATCATTGAGGTATTCAAGCCGGTCGCTCGTGGGTGGATATTTTATATGCATACACTGAGTGGCCACTTTATTATGACCACACCGTCAGTACTTCGTTGGGCCACCTTTTGCCTTTAATACTGCGTCGATTCTTCGTGACATGGACTCCACGAGATGTTGCTAGGTGGTTTGTGGAATCTGAGACCATGCTTGATGAACAGCACTTTCCAGGAGTGTGAGATTGTAGGGTTGTGGATCCAGCTGTCTGATGCCTCGTTCAACTTAATCCCACAAATTCTCAATGGGGTTGAGATTTGAAGATTGGGGGGGGGCACCTAAGCAAAGTAAACTCACCGGCACGTTCCTGAAACCAATCCTGCACAATACGAGCACCATGGCAGGACGCATTATCTTGTTGAAAGTAGTCATCGCCATTGGGATAAACCATCCACATGATAGGATGCACTTGGTCCGCAACGATGCTTAGATATGATGTGCCAGTCAGACGTTAATCAACACGAATTAAAGGGCCCAAAACATGCCAGGAAAACATTCCAGAGTTATTTCAGTCCTCACAGCAGAAGTTGCACACGCAATCAAGAACATGAAGCGGGGGAAAGCTCCAGGAGAAGATGGAATTACTGTAGACATCATACAAGAAGCAAGTGGAGAAATCGAAACAGTACTCGACCAAATTTTCACTCGATGCCTTAATGAAGGAAGGATTCCTGAGGAACGCTACAATAATCCTGCTACATAAAAAAGGTGACATTGAGGATCTCAGGAACTACAGACCTATCAGCCTCCTATCAGTGGTTTATAAAATCTTCACTAAAGTTCTCTCACACCGCTTGAAGGTAACACTGAACATGGCTCAACTGAGAGAACAAGCTGGATTCATGGGTGGCTACAACACAATAGATCATATCCACGTACTGGGGAAACTAACTGAAAGAGCTAGGGAATATGAAATTCCATTGTGCATGGCTTTTATCGATTATGAAAAGGCCTTTGATTCGGTGAAACCATCAGCAGTTACAATGGCTTTGAAATCCTGCGGTATTGAAGATGCATACATTAATATTATTAATAACATCTATGAAAATGCAAATGCAAAGATTCGGCTCTTTGAAAATACAACACACATAAAAATTGGAAAAGGAGTGAGACAAGGTGACACCATATCCCCGAAGCTCTTTAATGCCACAATGGAAAATGTCTTTCAATCACTGAACTGGGAAAATAAAGGGATAAAGATTAATGGAGATTATCTAATCCACCTTCGTTTTGCTGATGACATAGTCATTATTGAAACTACCCCATCAAAGCTGCAGAGTATGATCCAGGAACCTGCTGACAAGAGTAATGAAGTGGGATTAAAAATGAACTTTCAGAAGACAAAAGTGATGTTCAATGCTATTACAAGAAATGAAGATTTATCGATTGATGGAGAAAACCTGGAGATAACAGGCACGTACCGTTATCTTGGACAGCAGATATCAAGTGAGGGTCACATTGATGAAGAAATTAATCGGCGTACAAAACTTGCCTGGAGAGCTTTATGAAGAAACAGCATAATTTTCAAGAGCAATATGCCATTATGTCTTAAAAGAAAAGTGTTTGATCAATGCATCCTTCCAGTACTTACGTATGGTGCAGAGACGTCTACCTTAACTGAAAGAGACATACAAAGGCTGCAGACAACTCAAAAAAGCATGGAGAGGTGCATGCTTGGTGTAACCAGAAGAGATAAGAAGAGGAACTCGTGGATCCGAAAAATGACAAGAGTGGAAGACATGATCAGAGTTAAATCCCTGATATGGCAATGGGCTGGACATACCGCCAGAAGGACAGAGTATCGACGGACAGGCGAAATTTTAGATTGGATTCCAAGGGACAGGAAAAGACCCAGAAGAAGACCACATGGGAGATGGGTGGATGAAATTCGAAAGTATGCGGGAGTAACATGGAGGAGACTGGCACAAGAGAGACCGTTGTAGAGGAAGCTTGGGGAGACCTTCCTCTAGCAGTGGATTGATAATGGTTGACAATGATGATGATGATGATAATAATATATATATATACACTGAGTGGCCACTTTATTAGACTGGTGTATTGTCAATAAAACAGGAAGCTCCATGTTCAGCAATTATCAAACTTTCGGTGAATAATAAGGAGGAGATGCTACGTGATGTTGTATTGATTTTTGCCTCTTTCCAATTAGGATAATGTTGACCTTTGTTTACTGTCTTTCATAGGCAGTATTTGGATAGGCCATTTCTTAACAGCATATTTATGTTCATCTTCATTTATTTATTCTGTTTCTACGTCTTACTTGTCTTGTTATGTTAATTATTTGATAATTTGACCATTTGATTGTATGTATTCATATATCGATTTAAATCATCATATTTGGATTGACGTCTTGATCACCATATACCGCCTGTAGGTTACTTATGTCTCCCCACCCAAAATGCTCCTTCAGTACATCCATCTGATGATGGTCTTTAGGAAGACCAAAAGTTCTTATGACTTTATTTTTAATCTTTTAACAATAAATAAGTTCTTCACTTCATCGGAAGCCTGCGTAGTGTTTTAATTATCTGCTTTTCAGACTGCTACCTTAAGCTTTTATGATTGACTCATTCCGCACGAGAACCTGATATCTTAACATAATTGTGATTGTACTGTATGTGTTATCGTTAAAGTATGAAATCCGTTATTTCATAGAATACGTAGTTATTTCATGAAATAACTGATCAAATTAGTTAAAGCATTAAACTCACTTGTATTCTATGGTTTAACTAGTTATTTCATAGAATAACGATCTACACCCCGTAAAATAGTAAAATAACCGAGTAAATAAATCCCAAATTCAAAAGACTGTAAAGTGAGAACCACTGGTCAGAAATAGCACACCATTTTCAACCCACTATAAAGTGTTATATAATAATAATGATATTAACTTTTATGTTTCGTTTTTGTTCGAAATGTAATGAGCCTGTCGACATGTCGTGTTTAGAAGACTTTTTGGAACACAAAGTTGTACAGAAGATCTGCAGATTGTGTTTTAATGAACTGAATGTTCAGAGGGAAAGAGAAAACTCTAAAGAATGTTTGGAAATTCAAGCTAAGAAGATGGAATTAATGTCAGATAAATCTCATTCTGAAGCCTCTGTGAGGCTTACAATTCCGTGTCCCAGTACCTGAAGTTGATAGAGGAAGGGGTGGCTCCAGCTCTATTTTAGCTGTTATCATAAAAATAACCGAAGAAGGATTTTTTCAATTGGGAACAAGAAACGGCCGCATAAAACAACTATATTCCCGATCCCAGTTCAGCGTCTGTGAACAAAAACTAATTCAGATCGAAGAAGTGCCGGATATAGAGAAATCGCTCCGGTCGGTTGCCTACAGCTCAAAGTTTAGGTACCGGTCAAGGATTTAAGAAATGTTCATGTAAAACGCAGTGTGTCAACAAAAATTGTATTTGTTTTAGAAATGTTCTATGCAATTCCAAATGCCATTTTAGTAATCCCTGTTGTAACAAATGACTGTATTGTGTCTTTATATAAATAGCATTTTGTATGCTGTATAATTCAGTCAAATTGTTTATTTTACACGTTAACTGTCTATCATTAGTTCATTTATAGAATACCTAGTTATTTCATGGAATAACTAGTTAAAGTGTAGAATTATTAATTTATTACACGCTTTAACTAACTTGATCAGTTTTTTCACGAAATAACTAGGTATTCTATGATATAACTGAATTATACACTTTTACGGTAACATATGTATAAAATCAGTCAACAAGCTTAAGCCCCTTCAAAATTTGTTATTGCCCCGTCCCGGAAAAAAGTCTCTGAATGCAACGCTTTGTAAAGAAAGGTGTATGTGGTTTCGTGCAGTCGTGCGATTTTGTGATCCATTTCTCGGGTTTCTGTGCGTCCAAGTCTCATGTGTCCACTGAAGCCACATTCGCATCACTATATTGGCTTCTCGTCACGTACGAATGACAATTTAGCGGTAGGAAAATCCAGCTTCTCTCGACCCAACAATCCTTCGTCGCTCAAAGTCCGTCAGGTGTTCATAACGCGACCTTCTTGGGCGACGGGGCATAGCGAGACACAAGAAACATCCTTTTAACTCAATGTCGGCTCTTAAGCGATTGCAACATCTCGTTTGAGCCAACTCTTTATACCCAAGACGGAACAGTTCAGAGGGCGCTGCTCCGAAACAGCAAGCGCCTTTTCACTGACATTTTAAACATTTACATGTCGTATTTTTCTATGCTTTCCAACAATAGGTTGAAGAAGCGTATATCCTACAGTTTGTCCGTCTGTCTGTCCGCACGATAACTAGCGTAAAAATGGATCGATTTCGATGGAATTTTAGTATGTGGTAGGGGGACAACCTTGGGCGAAATGGGGTCAAAGGTTAGGACAAAGGAGCGGGATCCATTCCATCGCCCTTAACCGTCATAACTTACGTAAAAATGCTTCGATTGCGACATAACTTTAGTATCTTGTTCCGGAGGTACACTGAACCGGTTTTGTTGAATATCATCGAAATGGGGTCAGGGCACAGGAGTGAGATTTATTCCACAGTCATTATCCTCATAACCTGAGTAAAAATGCTTCAATTGCGACAAAACTTTGGTATGTTGTTCCGGAGGTATACTGAACGAATCAGTAGTCTGGACATGGAGGACGGATTGTCTGCGCGCGATTTACGGTATGTTGGAAAGCGTTGCATGATTTAATGACTTGTTTATTTTACAAAAGGATGTGCTGCTTGATAATTATTTTGATGTAGTGTGTGATTATACTGTATTCGTGTCGTTCATTTGTATTTTGCAGGTATTATTAATACAACCGTATATGGTTTGGGGTTCTTAGAGCAGTGTGGTCCGGCTACGATTATTCAGTTTGCAACTGGTTTTTATTTTTACTTCGTTTATTTCAGTCTCCTTTAATATATATATTTTTTGGATTGCGGAGAGAGCTTCTAGCTTTTCGTATTTTAGGGTGGTAAATCTTGCTTTGTGTGGCTGGTTGCAACAGGGTTGGGTTTGTTTTTTCGTTGTTTTTACAGGCTGCGGACAACTCAAAGAAGCACGGAGAGGTGCGTGCTTGGTGTAACTAGGAGAAATAAGAAGAGGAACCCGTGGATCAGAAAAATGACAAGAGTGGAAGACATCACGATCAGAGTAAAATCCCTGAAATGACAAATGACAACATATTGCCAGAAGGACAGAGCATTGATGGAAAGCCGAAATTTTAGACTGGATTCCAAGGGACAGGAAAAGACCCAGAAGAAGACCAGATTGGAAATGGGCGGATGAAATTCGAAAGTATGCGGGAGTAACATGGAGGAGAATCGCACAAGACAGGCTGTTGTGAAAGAAACTTGGGGAGGCCTTCCTCCAGCAGCAGATTGATAATGTTTGACAATGAGGATGATGTACTATATTGATAAAAGTAACCGAACACCTAGAAGAGAAACACAACATATCATTTATTGACATATGTACATTAGTAAGGTGTCCGTCCACTTTTTGCCTTAATGCGTGCCCTGACCCTTCGAGACATGCTTTCGACAAAGTTTTGGAACACAGCGATAGGTATGCGCTTCCATTCAGTAGATAATGCTGCCGTTAATTTGCTTAGTAGTAGGCCTTGGTTCCTAACTTCTTATGCGGCGCTCTGATTCATCCCATAGGTGCTCTATGGGATTAAGATCAGGACTCTGTGCTGGCCAGTCCACACACGATATGGAATTATAGTCAAACCACACCGTAACAGTCCTTGCTTTATGGCTCGGCGCATTATCCTGCTGGTACTAACAAAGTTCCATAGTACTGCCACAGAGTTAGTAGGGCATAATTGTCCAGAATATCCTGGTAGACGTGCTGGTTAACAGGTTTGTCTACGATAACCAATGGGCCGGAACCATAACCATGAAAACTACTCCCACATGGGTAAACTGCCAGCTCCAAACGTGACCTTAGAACAGTACACTATGGTAAATAGAGTTCCCCCGGATGCCGCCATATTCACACACTGTCATCAGACTGATGGATCGTGTATCTGGTTTCATCAGTCAATAGGACCCGTTTACATTGATCTACGGTCCACGATGATAAATGTTCTTTACACCATGCTAAACGACGAGTAGCATTCCGAGTGGAGATGAAAGGCTTGTGAGCAGCCGCACGACCACGGTATCCCATGGAATGAAGTTCTCTGCGAATGGTACGTGTGCATACCAAGGTTCCAGCATTTTTACTCACCTGTACACCGAGGTCTTGTGCAGTACTCCGTCGATTAGCTGTAACGACTCTGCTGAGGCTTCGACGTCCTCTATCACTGATTTTCTTTGGTCTGCCGGTACGTTTTGCTGCTTTAGGCACGCCATGTGTTTTTCACGTATTCAGTACATCTAAAACAGTTGGATTGGGTATGTTTAAACGCCTCTCGGTTTCTCTTATGGACAACCCACTAATATAACACCCAACAATCCTTCCTTTCTCAAAGTCAGTTCTCTCCCGCCGCGACATTTTCACTCAACCACACAGTGCAATATGATCGCGGTCAGCTGCAGGCTGGTTTTTATACCGTTTGCAGCTGTACCGGGCACCTAAACAACGCAGCGGATCCGTTCATTTGCTTTTGAAGGAATGACCGGTGACTTTTGTCAATATAGTATATAGACAACTGCTGTTGCATAAAAAGTGAGAGTAAAATAACCCAAAATAAAGAAATATAACTACCGCAAGATATATGTTATTCTTTCTCGAAGTATTTTTCTTCGGATGATATGCAACAGCCCTTTCGGTCAGTCCACTTTTCAAAGTATGTGGGCTGCCCTGGTGATGCAATGGTCAAAGCGATAGCTTCTGATCATTCGTCCGAAAGGGGTCCGGGTTCGAATACCGGTGAGACATTGATGTTGTGTTTGTTTTACGGTGCTGGCTATCTTCCTTCCCTGGAACCAGTGGCCCTAAATTAGGGACAGGCGACTGCTTATATTTCACTGAGTTGCTCACCGTGGTGGTTAAATCTCCAATCAAAAAAAAAAGTATGTGGTGGAGGTATTTTGTGGAAGCTGCTTTAGCGACCCGTGTACAACTTGAATAACGTCAGCATCTGTGTTGAATGTTGAGCCACGGAACTTCTTTATTGCTTGAAACAACCAGAAATCGCACGGAGCAAGGTTAGGACTGTAGGCTAGAGGTCTGCACGTGCCTTAATTTGGAAGTCCCGGCCCGTTTAAATTTTTAAATTAGAGCTCGGCCCGTAAAATTTCAACAATTAAGAAAACACGAATTTGACACTTGTGCACTCGGTCATTCGACTCCTGAAGAGTTTTCGTTTTCTTAATTGCAACACGTATTCTATTACAATAAACGTTAATTCAGAATATTTCTGAGACTCGGTATAAGTCACGTGACTTCCGAGGAAGAGGGGGGGGGCTTGTATTCTCAAAAATATTGCATGGGAAGGATAATTTCTATGCCTTTCAAATTTTCTGGGTTTTCAAATTATCATTCCCTACCGTCGGACCCGGAAATATCCTTAGGGATGGGGGGGGAGGTAATTCGAAAAGTGCGAAATATCCAGAGTTATGAGTCCGATCGTTCCACTGGGAGAAGATTTTATGGCTTTATAAACTGCACCTATCTCTACTGGCATATCATATTGCTGGAACCCAATATGTCTCTGGTATGTGTGGGGGGAACACATTTGTGCCACTTAAGATGTGATGTTCCAGATTTTGTGCTATCGTAACTCAAAAAGGTTTTGCATTTAGGGCACTGCACAACGTTTTCCGACCGGCTAGTTTCAGAACGGGACAGTAATTTAAAGTATTTCCAAACATGGCTTTTCCCCTTTACATTTTTTACAAGCACATATTCCCCGGAAGCGATTACTTCGCGAAAATCTTTCGCTTTCTTAAACCCCATAATAAGTATGGAAGAGTATTTATCAGCAACACTGAACTGAGCATATGATAAGGGAAAACAACGACAGACTGCCCAGCTAACCAGTGTCACAGA
Source organism: Macrothele yani (assembly GCA_039090855.1). NCBI lineage: Eukaryota > Metazoa > Arthropoda > Arachnida > Araneae > Macrothelidae > Macrothele > Macrothele yani. The sequence continues at coordinate 139,895,559 of CM077013.1, read as the reverse complement.
AGTTTTGGAAAAGGCTGCCTGAGAGTATAAATGGGAAAAATACGGCACAGATTTATACACAGAAGTTTCTCCCAGCTTATTTCTCCAGTGCCATTAAAGACAACTTAAAAGCTTTTCACACATCTAGAGAACAAAGTGCCGCCGACCAGAACAATAAAAAAGATCGTCTGCGACAGCTCTAGTCTGCGAGAGGGTGGCTCGGTTTAAAAATGCTGCTGTTAATGGCCTGCCCTGATGCATGAGAGGAGGGTGGAAGTTAGGTAGAGAGAAGCGACCACATTCACATTGAAAAACTAAGGAAGCTGACCCACTCCAATTGTTTTGTAGGAGGGGAGGATGTCGTAAAACTTATATTTTTTCCATCAACGGAAATTATTCAATCTTATCCTGCTGCTGTATGTTGCGAGTTTTCCGAACGAGAAAGGCACCGTACAGCGATCGTTTTGCTCATAAAAAAAAAAAAAAGACCCTGCTCGGCCCATGTCTGTTTTATATTAAATATTGAAGGCCCAGCCCGGCCCATTTTCCCAACTTGGAAATGAACAAAGGCCCGGCCCGGGACCGTGCAGACCTCTACTGTAGGCAGGTTGTGGCATGATTTCAATACTGTATTTCGTAAGAAACTGTTTAACACAAGCAGCCACATGTGCTCGGGCGTTATCATGATGTAGGATCCACTTGCCTACCAGTTCCGTGCTCTTAATCAATATATGTCATCGCAGACGCTTTAAGACTGAAATGTAATTACTCAGCTTTGACAGTAATTTGTGGAGGAACGGTATGCTGGTAGACTACACCTTTATGATCAAAGAAAATTATCATCATCATCACCTTCCCAGCTGATTTAGTTTGGAGGAATTTTTTCGGAGGAGGTAAGTCTGTGTGTTTCCAGACACTAGTTGTGCGCTTCCTGAAGGGGTCGAAATAGTGAACCCATGTTTCATAAGCAGCTACTGCTGCGTTTACAAAGTTTGGATACTTTGCTATCATTTGTTTCCACTCATGGCACACCTGAACTCTGCCTAACAATTGTTCTCTCGTCAAGTGGTGAGGTACCCATCTGGAACACACACGATACAGCAGTAATTTGGCGCGTAGAATGTGAAATGCCGACGTTTCTGAAATATTAGTTGACGCCGCTATGACATCACACGTCATTCGTCGATCTTCTTGCAGTATTTCTCAAAGAGTGCTAACAATACGCTCTGTAACATCACTTTCAGGTGGACCAGGCCTAGGCGCAAGTTCTTCCGACAAACGCTCTTTTTTCAAATCATGGTGCCATCTAAAAATCGTAGACTCACTCAAATATTTATCTTTGTAAGCTTTTTTTCATTAAATCAACTGTTTCTGGAGCCGTTTTACCCAAACGATAAAATTTTTTAATTGCAGAATGCATTTCACTTCTTAACTCTGAAACTCGCATCTCGATAGCTGTATGGCGAAATGCAAATGCACCTTAAACCACGGCGCAATAACAAAACCAGAATCGTCTGCCACGGTTAATATCTGTTGCCATAGATACCTCCTTAATTCAGTTAGTCGTCTGCGTGATTATTTTTCTCTTCGCACTGTTACCAACTCAAAAAAAAATTACTCTTTTTTTATGGAACTGCCTTTGTATACACTAAAGTGCCAGAAAAACTGGTACAGCAGTCTAATACTTGGTAGGTCCCCCACGGGAGCGCCGGTCTGCAGAAATACGACGGGGTATGGACTCCACCAGCTCGTAGAAATATGCTGTAGGCAATGCACGCCATACATCCTGCAGAGCGTTCCACAATTCGGGTGTATTCCGAGGTCTCGGATTCCTGTGTTCGATAGCGCGTTGCATGGTATCCCAAACGTGTTTCATCACGTCCAGATATGGGGACTCGGGTGAGTTGGCAACACCCCAAACTCAGCTGAATGCTCCTCTAACCATAATGTGGCGTTCTGACACTTATATGGAGGTGCATTGTTCTGTTGGAACAGGCCCAACTCATCAGCATGAATGAAGGACATGAACTGGTATACCTCGTCAGAAAGGATGCGCTCATAGCATTGGCCGGTCACAGACGTTTGTAGACGTACCAGGTGTCCCAGTGAAGTCCAGCTAAACACACCCCATACCATTACGTTCCCTGCACCAGCCGGTACAGTTCCTTTTGACAGGCGGGTTCTATGGCTTCATGGGGTTAGCGCCACACACGAATCTTTCCGTCTGCCCGATACAGTTGGAAACCGACTCGTTAGACCAGGCTACTTGTTTCCAATCATCAAATGTCCATTGTCGGTGTTGCCGTGACCAAGCGAGGCTCATAGCTCTGTGTCGTGCACCCATCAAGGGGACTCGAGTTGGGCGTCGGCTCCTAAAGCGCATATCGTGCAGGGTACGTTGCACAGTCCGGACGCTGATGCTTGTTGAGCCTCCAGCATTGAATTCGGATTATACCTGCGAGAGTGTCGCACGCCTAAAACGATTGTCAAGAATCGTTTTTCGCCGCCCCGGTGGCGCAGTGGTCTAAGCGATGGCCTCTAATCATTCGTCCGTAAGGGGTCCGGGTTCGAATCCCGGTGAGGCATGGATGTTGTGTTTGTCTTACGGCACTGGCTCTCTCCCTTCCCTGGAACCAGTGACCCTAAATTAGGGACGGGCGACTGCTTATAGCCCATTGAGTTGCTCACGGTGGTCGTTAAACATCAAAAAAAAAAAAAAAAGAATCGTTTCACACATTCTTGACGCCATCGTCGGCTGTCAAGAATGCGTGAAACGATTCTTGACAGCCGACGATGGTCACGTTCAGCCAATGTCTTTTTACGGCCACGCTGGTATCGTAGGTTGGAGGTTTTTCCGGAATTCTTGTAGTCACGGTACACCCTTGCAATGGTCGTCCGTGAAAATCCGAACTTTATTTCTACCTCCGAAATAGTATGGCCGATATCACGAGCGCCAACTATGACACCGCGTTGATAATCGCTTAAATCGTTATTACGTATCATTCTCATGCCGAAAAACAGCTCTGACAGCTGGTAAGGATGTCTATCGCTTTATATACGCACTGGCGGACGCAACCGAGTACGCGCATAGGTGAAGTTGTTATGTATTTTGCATAAGCTCGTCTGTATCAGTTTTTCTGACACTTCAGTGTATATATATATATCATCATCATCATCATCATTGTCAACCATTATCAATCCACTGCTGGACGAAGGTCTCCCCAAGTTTCCTCCACAACGGTCTGTCTTGTGCCAGTCTCCTCCATGTCACCCCTGCATACTTTCGAATTTCATCCACCCATCTCCCATGTGGTCTTCTTCTGGGTCTTTTCCTGTCCCTTGGAATCCAATCTAAAATTTCGGCTGTCCATCGATGGTCTGTTCTTCTGGCAGTATGTCCAGCCCATTGCCATTTCAGGGATTTAACTCTGATCATGATGTCTTCCACTCTTGTCATTTTTCTGATCCACGAGTTCCTCTTCTTATCTCTCCTGGTTACACCAAGCATGCACCTCTCCGTGCTGCTTTGAGTTGTCTGCAGCCTTTGTATGTCTCTTTTAGTTAAGGTCCACGTCTCTGCACCATACGTAAGCACTGGAAGGATGCATTGATTAAACACTTTTCTTTTAAGACATAATGGCATATTGCTCTTGAAAATTATGCTGTTTCTTCCAAAAGCTCTCCAGGCAAGTTTTGTACGCCGATTAATTTCTTCATCAATGTGACCCTCACTTGATATCTGCTGTCCAAGATAAACGTACGTGTCTGTTATCTCCAGCTTTTCTCCATCAATCGATAAATCTTCATTTCTTGTAAAAGCATTGAACATCACTTTTGTCTTCTGAAAGTTCATTTTTAATCCCACTTCTTTACTCTTGTCAGTAAGTTCCTGGATCATACTCTGCAGCTCTGATGAGGTAGTTGCAAAAATGACTACGTCATCAGCAAAACGAAGGTGGGTTAGATAATCTCCATTAATCTTTATCCCCTTGTTTTCCCAGCTCAGCGACTGAAAGACACCCTCCAATGTGGCATTAAAGAGCTTCGGAGATATGGTGTCACCTTGTCTCACTCCCTTTCCAATTTTTACGTGTGTTGTATTTTCAAACAGCCTAATCTTTGCACTTGCATTTTCATAGATGTTATTAATAACTACTTAATGTATGCATCTTCAATACCGCAGGTTTTCAGAGCCATTGTAACTGCTGATGGTTTCACCGAATCAAAGGCTTTTTCATAATCGATAAAAGCCATGCACAATGGAAGTTCATATTCCCTCGCTCTTTCAATTAGTTCTCTCAGCACGTGGATATGATCTATTGTGCTGTAGCCACTCCTGAATCCAGCTTGTTCTCTCGGTTGAGCCATGTCCAGTGTTACCTTCAAGCGGTGTGAAAGAACTTTAGTGAAGATTTTATAAACTACTGATAGGAGGCTGATAGGTCTGTAGTTTCCGAGATCCTCAATGTCACCTTTCTTATGTAGCAGGATCATTGTAGCGGTGTTCCAATCCTCAGGAATCTTTCCTTCATTAAGGCATCGAGTGAAAATTTGGGCGAGTACTGTTTCGATTTCTCCACTTGCTTCTTGTATGATGTCTACAGTAATTCCATCTTCTCCTGGAGCTTTTCCTCGCTTCATGTTCTTGATTGCATGTGCAACTTCTGCTGGAAGGACTGGAGGAACTCTGGTACTGGTATCTTTCATGATGTCTGGAGTGCATGTATCATCCCTTTCATATAATTTGGAGTAGAAATCTTTCACTCTTGTCAAAATTTCGCCTCTATTTCTTGTTACAGAACCATCTTCTTTTCTCAGTGCCATAATCTGTTTTCTTCCCTTACTGAGATGTCCCTTTGCTATCTTTAGGCTTTGGTTGTTTTCAATTGCTTTCCTCACTAGTTCACAGTTGAATTTTCTTACGTCTTCAGTTATACTTTTTCTTACTGTCTTGCATAGCTCTATATATTCCACTTTGGAAGTCACATCTTCTTTAGTTGTCCTCATCTCTCTTCTTTTTTGCATCAACATTTTGGTTTTTCCTGATAATTTGTTCACATGCAACTTGTTCTTAGACCCAGCTAATTTTGTTGCTGTTTCCATAAGAGCTTTGGTTACTTTTCTGTTAACTTCAGAAATATCCACTTCTTCCGATGTTAGGCCTTCTAAAGCAGAGAATCTGTTCTTCAGTTCCAACTTGAAGGTATTATGGTGTTTTTTAAGGTTGGTTATGTCAATAGATTTTGTTTGTCTTATGAGCTTGCCACGTTCAAGTTTAGTGTTGAGGTGCATCTTACATCTCACCAATCTATGGTCACTACCTGTGTTGAACTTGTTTAGCACACTGCAGTCTTCTATGACGAATTTTTTGTTACACATAATAAAATCTATTTCACTTGTCGTCCCATTTGGATGTCTCCATGTCCATTTCCTGTGTGGCTTTTTCTTGAAGAAGGAGTTCAAGATGAAAAACCCTTCTGCCTCTGCAAACTCAACGAGAGTATTTCCACGCTGGTTTCTGTTGCCGTGACCGAATTTACCTACTGAAGTTTCATTCTGTTGCCGTTGCCCTATTTTTGCATTGAAATCTCCCATAATTATTTTCAAGTGCTGCTTACCTTTATTATTTAGATGACGAATTTCCTCATAAAATTCTTCAATTTCTTCTTCAGGGTGACTTGTGGTGGGTGCATAAGTTTGAATAATCTGAGCCTGGTATCTTTTCGAGAGTTGGATAACAAGTCGTGCAGCTCTGTCAGAGGAACTTTCAACTTCTACAACTTTATCCTTCAGTTTCTTGTTTATTATAAATCCAACACCACTAGTTCTGCCAGTATCTGTCCCACGATAGTAGAAGAGATGTCCACTTTTCAGTTCGATGAGATCTTCTCCTTTTCTCCTTACCTCACTTAGCCCCACGATGTCCCACTTGATCCTTTGTAGTTCCTCTTCCAATTCAAGAAGCCTTGAATCAGAAGATAGGGAGCGTCCATTGTAAGTAGCCAAGGTCAGCATCAGATGGCAGCCTAGTCCGGTCCTCCGGGGATTCTTAGCACCCTCTGCCTTCATGTCGCACTGGCCGCTGCCTTGGCCAGGTACATTCCAGCTGCCGGAGACTGAGGGCCAAGATTTAAGTTGTGGAATCATTTTGGAGGGGTTTGGCCATAACTCACCACGCTGGCCAAGCGGGTTGGTGAGTGTGGGATAGAATTTCCTCTTATCCCGATGGTATAGTTATACCGCTATTGGCGGTCGTCAGAGCCCCTTTAGTGGGAACAGGATGCACCACGAGAAGGCGGGGTTGACATTTGTCAAGGAGAGGCTGTGATGTTACGCATCACCTGACCTTACATCCCATATATATATATATATATATATATATATATATATATATATTGTGACCACCAACTAATATTCAGAGTAACCGCCGTGTGCAGCGCGGACAGCAGGTAGACAGGCTGGGAGTGACTCAATAAGGTGCTGGCTGGAAGGTGTTCACAGGTATGTGGATCCATGCTGACTGCAGGGCATTTGACAGCTGCTGGTGGGTGCGTGGTGGAGGATCCATACAGCGTACAACACGATTGAGGTGGTCTCACAAATGCTCAATTGGGTTTAAGTCTGGGAAATTAGCAGGACCAGGGAAGTACTTTGAGGTCTTCATCATGCTCCTCCAACCACTCTCGGACATTTCTAGCTGTGTGACACGCCGCATTGTCGTTCTGGAATATCCCATCCGACCCAGGGAAGACAATCAGCATGTATGGGTGTACGTGGTCTGCAAGGATGGATTCATAACGAATTCGGTCCATGGTCACTTCCACAGGTATGAGTAGACCCAGTGAATTTCACGAAAACATTCCCCGGACCATAACGCTGCCCCTACCAGCTTGTTTTCTTCCAGAAATGGTTGAAGAGTGTTTGTTCTCCGATGTTTCTCGCCTTATACGCCAACGCCCATCCGTTCGATGAAGCAGAAAACATGACTCATCGGAAAAGGCAATCCTCTGGCAATCAGCGGAGCTCCAATTCCGATACTGCCATGCAAATGTAAGCCTTTTCTGACGATGCACCTTCGTTAGCATATATGCAGTGACTATCCGTCTGCATCGGAGCCTCATACGCAGCAGGGTTCGCTGAACTGTGTTTTTAGGCACACTTCCGATAGCCCCCTGGTTCATTCGGCCAGTGAGTAGCTCCACTGTAGCGTGTCGATCGGCCCTCACGCACCTTCGCATCCGAAGTTCGTCTCTCACATCTATGACACGTGGTGCTCCACATTTTGCACGTTGCTTATTCGCAATGGTGCTATTTCTCCAATCACGATACACTTTAACCGCAGCAGCACGCGAACAGTTCACAAATTGCGCTGTTTCGGAAATACTGCCATCCTTGGTCCGAAAGCCCATAATCTTCCCTATCTGAAAATCTGATAATCACTCTTTTTATCCATGACAGCAACGAGTAATAATTTTACAGAATGCCTTCAGGAAACCTTATATACTCTCCAAGCCAGCTCACGATACATGCCGTTTTTCATTGGCTATGCGCTTTTGACGTCAGAAAGAGGAGGAACTCACAATCATGTGACTCGACTGTATATATATATATAATAGGAAAGTTAAATTTTCACTCATGTAATATAATATAAACCACAACAAAACTGCGCAATGCTGCAAGTATTAGATGTAGTTAGTGTATGCAAAAGAATATTAACTTACAAGCAATCTACCCACATAACTACTATCTTTTAATCTTGTAAGAAGATGTATGACTCAGTTTTCGTTTTGATGATTCTTTTTCGTTTATACAACAGTTCATGTAACATTATTGGTTTGGTAAGGTGTTTTATTGTTTATTTTTTTATTCAATTTTAATCCTAGTGACTCTTTTGTAATTTCTATAGTTCAGGTAGGGAAGACAAAATGCATCAAAATTTGCAACACAAAATTTTAAATTGGATGCCCATTATAGCTTTTTTGAGATTTTGCATTCTCATGAAACCTGAACTGAACTTGTGTGCTCAGGGCCTCTGGATGTCTTTCCCTGAAGAGTGATCCGAGAGTTCTGAGTAAATGTTGTTATAAATATTTTGTTAACATTGTTTTGTCATTTTGTTAATAACTTTATAGTTTTTTTTCCTTATCTGAAGGCTCTTGACCCTATTTGTTTGTTTATGATATGAGGGTAGATTGCTTGTATGTTAATATTCTTGCACACACACACACACACACACACACACACACATACACACACACACACACACACATATATATATGATCTATTGTGCTGTAGCCACTCCTGAATCCAGCTTGTTCTCTCGGTTGAGCCATGTCCAGTGACACCTTCAAGCGGTGTGAAAGAACTTTAGTGAAGATTTTATAAACCACTGATAGGAGGCTGATAGGTCTGTAGTTCCTGAGATCCTCAATGTCACCTTTTTTATGTAGCAAGATCATTGTAGCGTTGTTCCAATCCTCAGGAATTTTCCCTTCATTAAGGCATCGAGTGAAAATTTGGGCGAGTACTGTTTCGATTTCTCCACTTGCTTCTTGTATGATGTCTACAGTAATTCCATCTTCTCCTGGACCTTTTCCCCGCTTCATGTTCTTGATTGCATGTGCAACTTCTGCTGGAAGGACTGGAAGAACTCTGGTACTGGTACCTTTCATGATGTCTGGAGTACATGTATCATCCCTTTCATATAATTTGGAGTAGAAATCTTTCACTCTTGTCAAAATTTCGCCTCTATTTCTTGTTACAGAACCATCTTCTTTTTTCAGTGCCATAATCTGTTTTTTCCCCTTACTGAGATGTCCCTTTGCTATCTTTAGGCTTTGGTTGTTTTCAATTGCTTTCCTTACTAGTTCACAGTTGAATTTCCTTACGTCTTCAGTGATACTTTTTCGTACTGTCTTGCATAGCTCTACATATTCCACTTTGGAAGTCACATCTTCTTTAGTTGTCCTCATCACTCTTCTTTTTTGCGTCAACATTTTGGTTTTTCCTGATAATTTGTTCACATGCAATTTGTTCTTAGACCCAGCTAATTTTGTTGCTGTTTCCATAAGAGCTTTGGTTACTTTTCTGTTAACTTCAGAAATATCCACGTCTTCTGATGTTAGGCCTTCTAAAGCAGAGAATCTGTTCTTCAGTTCCAATTTGAAGGTATTATGGTGTGTTTTAAGGTTGGTTATGTCAATACATTTTGTTTGTCTTATGAGCTTGCTACGTTCGAGTTTAGTGTTGAGGTGCATCTTACATCTCACCAATCTATGGTCACTGCCTGTGTTGAACTTGTTTAGCACACTGCAGTCATCTATGACGAATTTTTTGTTACACATAATAAAATCAATTTCACTTGTCGTCCCATTTGGATGTCTCCATGTCCATTTTTTGAAAAAGCCTTTGATTCAGTGAAACCATCAACTGTTGCAATGGCTCTGAAATCCTGCGGTATTGAAGATGCATACATTAGTATTATTAATAACATCTATGAAACTGCAAGTGCAAAGATTCGGCTGTTTGAAAATATAACACACATAAAAATTGGAAAAGGGGTGAGACAAGGTGACACCACATCTCCGAAGCTCTTTAATGCCACATTGGAAAATGTCTTTCAATCACTGAACTGGGAAAACAAAGGGATAAAGATTAATGGAGATTATCTAACCCACCTTCGTTTTGCTGATGACATAGTCATTTTTGCAACTACCCCATCAGAGCTACAGAGTATGATCCAGGAACTTGCTGACAAGAGTAAAGAAGTGGGATTAAAAATGAACTTTCAGAAGACAAAAGTCATGTACAATGATTTTACAAGAAATGAAGATTTATCGATTGATGGAGAAAAGCTGGAGATAACAGACACGTACGTTTATCTTGGACAGCAGATATCAAGTGAGGGTCACGTTGGTGAAGAAATTAATCGGCGTACAAAACTTGCCTGGATAGCTTTTGGAAGAAACAGCATAATTTTCAAGAGCAATATGCCATTATGTCTTAAAAGAAAAGTGTTTGATCAATGCATCCTTCCAGTGCTTACATATGGTGCAGAGACGTGGACCTTAGCTAAAAGAGACATACAAAGGCTGCAGACAACTCAAAGAAGCATGGAGAGGTGCATGCTTGGTATAACCAGGAGAGATAAGAAGAGGAACACGTGGATCCGAAAAATGACAAGAGTGGAAGACATCATGATCAGAGTTAAATCCCTGAAATGGCAATGGGCTGGACATACTGCCAGAAGAACAGACCATCGATGGACAGCCGAAATTTTAGATTGGATTCCAAGGGACAGGAAAAGACCCAGAAGAAGACCACATGGAAGATGGGTGGATGAAATTCGAAAGTATGCGCGAGTGACATGGAGGAGACTGGCACAAGACAGACCGTTGTGGAGAAAACTTGGGGAGACCTTCGTCCAGCAGTGGATTGATAATGGTTGACAATGATGATGATGATGATATATATATCATCATTATCATCATTGTCAACCATTATCAATCCACTGCTGGACGAAGGTCTCCCCAAGTTTTCTCCACAACGGTCTGTCTTGTGTATATATATCATCATCATCATCATTGTCAACCATTATCAATCTCCTGCTGGATGAAGGTCTCCCAAGTTTCTTCCACAACGGTTTGTCTTGTGCCAGTCTCCTCCATGTTACTCCCGCATACTTTCGAATTTCATCCACCCATCTCCCATGTGGTCTTCTTCTGGGTCTTTTCCTGTCCGTTGGAATCCAATATAAAATTTCAGCTGTCCATCGATGGTCTGTCCTTCTCGCAGTATATATATTTATTTATTTATTTATGTAACACAATTCCGTTGTTCGCTTCCTTTAATATTATGTTAATAATGTCTCGTTTCAATTTATTTTTGATGAAGGAAATCAAATATCTTATGCTTATCTTCTCAAAAGAAATTTCAGGTCTATTTATTTTTAAGGAACGGGGGGGGCGGTACCATTCTTGATCCGCCATTGATAACTTCTCGGTTGAAGACTTTTTTTCTGAGTGGCACATTATTTTCCCTAAAAGATTTTACGGTTTGACAGCACTGACAGAGGAAAATGAAATATCTTTCAATTCCCAGACGGAGCATGGGAAGCTCGTATGTGTCGGCTCTGATTCCTTCCCTTTTCTGGAACCAGTCGTCCCATACTAGAGACAGCGGACTGCTTATAGCCCTAAGAGTTGCGCATTATGACCTTTAAACCCCTCAAAAGATAAAAGAAAATACCGCTCTTTAGCCCCGGTGACATACACGTTGCCATGACTTTTTGACCAGCAAAGTTCTGAATGTAATTTGACTTAAGAGAAACTGTGTTACATACGTGTCAGTCATTAGTAGTTTCACATGCCAACTCCTGGTGCGCATTTCATTGAGACGGGCTACCACCAATTACCTATGTCAAACTATGTTTGCTCAGAGAAATGATTGCCGTTAACCTTGCACCGAACATCACCCGTTCCCTTTCTCTCTTTTTTTTTTTTTTTTAGAACAATTTCGCTGTTTTTTCCATGTGTATTGTCACCTTGAACTGCAAAAGTAAAGTTGTAAATATCATGTTGAGTCTTTTCTACGAAAACTAAAAACCACCAAAGGTCAAACACACACACACACACACACACACACACACACACACACACACACACACACACACACACACACACACACACACAAAAAAAGGCGAGGATCGCAACAAAGAACGGTGATAACGTTCGGAAGGTTGCAGACTAGGTGAACTGGCTACTCAGTTAACAGAGTTCAGATATAGGTCACAGTTACAAGGTACGTCGTTGCCATAACGAGTGCAAGAATTTGGTCATCTAAGAAAAGGGGGAAAAAACTCGTTTGCAATGAAACCAAACTATCGGTTCAGGGTTATCAGAATAGGTTTGGGTGAAAGTAGTGAGATTTACGCATTTCGCACGTGTATCGGACATATATTTCTTCATTACGGAGAGTTTCACTTTCACATATGAAGATACTGAAGAAAGTTTCAAAGCTGTAGATATCAGCAAAACGTACTATTGGAAAAATTAATTGGTGCATAAGAAAAAGTCACGTTTCTTGATACTGGATTTAGAACTACGGGATCTATAGAGACAGAACACGGCGTAGAACAAACTCACAACCCGTGCCTCAAACGAGAGTCGAACCCGAGTCAACCAGACTACTTGACCAGCCAAAACGCGTTTTCAGTGGTGGAAATAAATAAAAAAAAAAAAAAAAAAGGACATAGTCAACACCGATCTTATTTGAAACTAAAAGAAAGTAATGATCATAATTGTGGAGTTTAAGTGTAAATTGGTTGAAGATATACCAAAGAGTGAAAAAATTATAGCCATCAGCCTAATTTGATATCGGTTCTCCAAGTGCAACCAAAATAGCCCTTACCTGGCGAGGAATAGACGCTACGAGATTTCTAAAGGTATCTTATGGTATCTTGTACCAACACGTTACCAGCAAATTCTCTAACTCTTGTAAGTTACGTGACTGCGCCGCCTCAGCTCGGATTTGCAGTTCCAACATAAATTCCCAATTAGAGGTCTGCATGGGACGGGCTGGGCCGGGATTTTCCCCAGACACTTATGGCCGGGTGAGCCGGTGCTAGTCCAAGTCGAACGATTCTTTATATCGCAATGGTAAAGAATTAAAAAACTCATATTTTGCTATTTCCTGGTGTGTTTAACTGTTTCGCTGGCTTTACTTACCTCCATGACATAGCCCAGGACGTAATCACAGAAGCAAAGAGAGGCACTCAGTGTTTTTACCACCTGTAGTTATTAATTCATTTCTACGACCTGTAGTTATTATTATTGGTAAAGAAAGAAAAAAGTCATGTTTCCCGATTTCCTCGTCTGTTTAACTGTTTTGCTGGCTTTACTTACTTTCATGACATAGTCCAGGGCGTAATCACTGAAGCAAGGAGAGGCACTCAGAGTGTTTTTATCATTTGTAGGTATTAAGATGGTAAAAAACACTCTGGGGCTCGTCGCAAACAAAAGATGCGACCCCGAGCAAATGTGTGATGTGTGGGGTAGAGGACTGGGGGATGTCTACAGTGGGGTTGGTGTGAGAGAGAGAGAGAGAGAGAGAGAGAGAGAGAGAGAGAGAGAGAGATAATGGGACGGCATCGATTATTTCTCCTACCCCTAATAGGAGTTGATTTTTGTAGTGTTACCCATTCAGAGAAAGGGAAATTTCGAAAATGCTTAGTCCGTTTTTCTCATTCTCTCTCTCTCTCTCTCTCTCTTCAAAGATTGTATTCTTCCATAATTACCAAAGTTTGATTAATATTTTTAGGCTTACATTCAACTAAATATTTTCAATAATATCTCTTTTCATTATTTAATTTTCACAATTTAATAAAGTACAATACAGAGACAAAATAATACAAGATGGCACATCACGGGACGGGCCATGTCGGGTCTTAAACGCAGGGGCTTGAGCCGGTCCGGGCTTACCAAATAAGGCTGCAGACCTCTACCCCAGATGTTCGATTAGATTGATGTCTGGGGAATTTGGATGCCAGGGCAATACAGCAGACTCTCGTTAATCCGGCCTCCTTGTCCTTGCGTGGTTTCTGGTTGCAGAAATCGGTTTAATATCAGACCGGAATGAATTATTATACTTCATACACGAGTGAAGTTTTAAATTTTAACGTTATGTTTTGTTTCGAATTGGCACTAATAAAAATAAAATAGAAGTTTTCAATTTTAACGCTATGTTTTGTTTCGAATTGGCACAATTTAAAATAAAAGTAGGAAGGATCCTCAAAATAATTAAGAATTTCACAAAAAGCATCTTCGTTAAAGCAGACAAAAATCTGTGACATGTTTTGAAGTGACCACCCTGAGTAGAAAATGCAAGATTTCATCTGTGCTATATTGCAATTGTACGTTTCTTTTACTGTGTATATATTTCGTACACATGCATACACTATCTACCAACAAGTAATTGGATACCTGTGATAGCAAAGGAAAACGAAGTTTATTCACCTTCAATAGTTGGTGGAGCCTCCACGAGCGGCGATTACAGCTGCGACCCTCCGGGGCATACTCTCAACCAGGCGTTGTACGACGGCTAGCGGTATTTTCTTCCACTTGGCTTGGAGAAGACAGGTCAGTTCCTCCACCGATTTCGGACGGTGGGGGCACCTCTTAAGTCGACGCTCCAACTCGTCCTAGAGGTGCTCGATAGGGTTAAGGTCCGAGCTCTGCGCTAGGCCAGTCAATTCGACTAACTCCATTGTCACCATACCAAGCCATGGTGTACCTCGCAAAATGACAGGTGGCATTGTCATCCTGAAAGTAACATGGGTCCACCCCGTAAAACTGCAACAACGTAGGAAGCGCGTGGTCATCCAAAATGGTGCAGTAGGTCTCGGCGTTGAATCTACCAGGAATTGCGACCAAGGGTCCCGTGCCATACCAGGAGCAACACCCCCGTAGCATAATTCCACCGCCGCCGAACTTCACAGTTGGCAAAATACATTCCGGGAGGAAGCGTTCTCCAGGCAGACGCCAAACCCAGACCATGCCATCCGAACGGTAGAGGGTGAACTTTGATTCGTCGCTCCAGAGAACCTGTTTCCACTGTTCAAAGGTCCACTATCGACGTTCTTTGCACCACGTTAGCCGAGCAGCGCTATTGGACATGGTGATCAAAGGCTTGCGGGCAGCAGCACGTCCATGATAACCAAGCAGATTGGCTTCCTTACGGATGGTATTCATCGAAAGAACACTCCCGGATGCCTGTTGAAACTCCTCGCGGATGTGGCCCATCGATTTGGTGCGGTTCTTCCGAATTTCTCTGGCCAGCACCCGTCGATCTCTAACTCCCAGTTTTGTGGGTCTGCCGGGTCGGGGCACATTCCGACCGTCACCTTTCATCTTCCACTTGACAATCACGTAGGCCACTGTCGATTTTGGGTACTTCAACTAGCTGGATATGTCACGTATGGATCGGCCAGTTCTGTGATACCCGTTGATTACACCTTTCTCGAAATCGGAGAGCTCTGAACTGCGTGGCATCTTGCATGCGACTGGTTGCGTTGTTGTTCCCCACACGATATTTAACGGCGGCGGCCGTGACGTGTATCAGGATCGCAGATATCGTCGATTGCAGGGGTGTCCAATTACATGTAGGTAGATAGTGTAGTATATATACGTGACACACCTGCCGCAACACTTGCGTTTATGCATATATTGCAAACTTTCGACTCATCGTCTGTGTATGGAATGAAATGTATTTTGAATTCGATAGCATCTGCATTTACGCCCTCTTACGGGGAAAGCATACAACTTAAAATAACTGGAAAGCCAGAATATGGTTTTAGTATTCCAAGCTTTCCAATGCAATATATATATATATAGAGAGAGTGAAACAAGGTGATACCATATCTCCGAAGCTCTTTAATGCTACATTGGAAAATGTCTTTTAATCACTGAACTGGGAAAACAAAGGGATAAAGATTAATGGAGACTATCTAACCCACCTTCGTTTTGCTGATGACATAGTCATTTTTGCAACTACCCCATCAGAGCTACAGGGTATGATCCAAGAACTTGCTGACAAGAGTATAGAAGTGGGATTAAAAATGAACTTTCAGAAGACAAAAGTGATGTTCAATGCTTTTACAAGAAATGAAGATTTATCGATTGATGGAGAAAAGCTGGAGATAACAGACACGTACGTTTATCTTGGACAGCAGATATCAAGTGAGGGTCACATTGATAAAGAAATTAATCGGCGTACAAAACTTGCCTGGAGAGCTTTTGGAAGAAATAGCATAATTTTCAAGAGCAATATGCCATTATGTCTTAAAAGAAAAGTGTTTGATCAATGCATACTTCCAGTGCTTACGTATGGTGCAGAGACGTGGACCTTCACTAAAAGAGACATACAAAGGCTGCAGACAACTTAAAGCAGCATGGAGAGGTGCATGCTTGGTGTAACCAGGAGAGATAAGACGAGGAACTCGTGGATCCGAAAAATGACAAGAGTGGAAGACATCATGATCAGAATTAAATCCTTGAAATGTCAATGGGCTGGACATACTGCCAGAAGGACAGACCATCGATGGATAGCTGAAATTTTAGATTGGATTCCAAGGGACAGGAAAAGACCCAGAAGAAGACCACATGGGAGATGGGTGGATGAAATTCGAAAGTTTGCAGGAGTGACATGGAGGAGACTGGCACAAGACAGACCGTTGTGGAGGAAACTTTGGGAGACCTTCGTCCAGCAGTGGATTGATAATGGTTGACAATGATGATGATATATATATATATATATTTGCATTGGAAAGCTTGGAATACCCATGCTTTGCAATGCAAAAAAAGGACTACAGTGATACGACTACAGACTAATCGGACTACAGGGATACGGTGTTCACAGACGGACTGACAAAATGATAAGTACGTATTTTGTTTTACAAAGACGTGCTAATCAAATCATCATATTACGCGGGAAAAAGTCGCCACCAAGAGACAGAGAAAATTGTTTGTTTTCCGTTGGTTTCAGCTCTGTGCGTCAATAACTTCTTCCTTGAAAATGCTTTGTTTTTTGATAATGTACAGCAGGATGACAATAAGACATCTGTCAACTCACACCCCACTTTAAAACAAACTCGAATTTGGAAACACCGGCTGTTTCTCCCGCTTTCAGTCTAATTTGCTTAATGACTGTTTGCTTCATCTCTAGGGTTTCGATTAGTTTGGAGTGAGCAGCATTACAGCAATAAGGTCGCTCGCTATCCAGATAGAGGAAAACCTGATTTCTCCGAAGTCAGTTGTACTCTTTGACCTTCATTTTCCATCTAGCTTTTTAGGTGTTTAGTCATCTCTCCATTTCTTTGTCTGGTCTTTGCCAAGAGAAACGAGACAACTTAAAATTTTGGGTTAGAATTAATTCTTGCCGAACACTAAACGCTTATTGAGTGTTCTTTTTATCTATGCCTTCCTGATTTGATTGCTTGACAAAAAAGTAAGCTCTTTTGGGAGACATGACGCTAGGTAAGAAGTGGTAATGATAAGTGACTTCATTTAAATATGAACAAAAAAATTAAAATGAAAATATACCGTACAAAAGTTAATCCTTTGTGATGACAAAGAGTTTCCTGGGTTGGGTGTAAAACACAACATCGTATATTTGCTAATTTAACGGATTTACAGTTCTAATACTTTTTACAACAGACTATACTGCATATCGTTTGTCTAATGTAAACCTAAAAATGTTTCTTATCATAGGGTCATCGCTGCAAAATTAGGAAGATTACAACTGGTGTACATAACGAAAATTCTAGCACTCTAGGAAAGAATTGGATTCCACGCTTGGGTGTGCCTAAAAAGTGTGCTCGAAGTTAAACCAAAGGGTTATGAAATCAAATTAAGCAAGTAATGTACAGTGACTTTCAGAAATAAGTATACCAGGGTAAGTTAAATATTCGTGCCGTTTGCATTTAAAACCAAGGCCGTTGTTTTCTACGGTTATTTGCCAACGTTCCACCAGAGCCATGATCCCACGGCGTTGCCATTCGGCAGGTTTCAACTCTTTGATGCCAGATTCCATATCCACTCCTGAAGCAAAGTGCCGGCATTGTTGGAAATGGGCCTTGGAGGTGGTTGTCCAATGGGTTAAGTTCCGGACTGTATGGAGGATAGGGGGTAAGATTCGGACTGTATGGAGGATGGGGGTAAGATTCGGACTGTATGGAGGATGGGGGTAAGATTCGGACTGTATGGAGGATGGGGGTAAGATCCAGACTGCATGAAGGATTAGGGTAAGATCCGGGCTGTATGGAGGATGGGGTAAGTTCCGGACTGTACGGAGGATGGGGTAAGTTCCGGACTGTATGGAGGATGGGGGTAAGGTCCGGGCTGTGTGGGTGATGGGGATAAGACCCGCACTGAATGGAGGATGGAATAAAATACGGACTATATGGAGTCTAGGGTAAGAACCGGACTGTATGGAAGATGGGGTAAGAACCGGACTGCATGGAGGATGGGGTAAGAACCGGACTGCATGGAGGATGGGGTAAGATCCGCCCTGTGTGGAGGATGGGGTAAGATCCGCCCTGTGTGGAGGATGGGGAAAAGATTGGGACTGTATGGCAGATGGTGGTAGGATACGGGCAGTATGGAGGTGAGATGCTGATTGTATGGAGGATAGGGCTAGATCCGGACTGTATGGAGGAAGGGGCAAGATCCGGACTGTATGGAAGATGGGGCAAGATCCGGACTGTATGGAAGATGGGGCAAGAACCGGACTGTATGGAGGATGGGGCAAGATCTGGACTGTTTAGAAGATGGGACAAGATCCGGACTGTATGGAGGATGGGGCTAGATCCGGACTGTATGGAGGATGGGGCTTAGATCCGGCCTGTGTGAAGGATGGGGCTAAGATCGGGACTGTACGGCAGATGGTGGTAGGATAAGGCAGTATGGAGGTAAGAAGCGGATTGTATGGAGGATGGGGCAAGATCCGGACTGTATGGAGGATGAGGCAAGATCCGGACTGTTTGGAAGATGGGGCAAGATCCGGACTGTATGGAGGATGGGGCAAGATCCGGACTGTATGGAGGATGGGGCAAGATCCGGACTGTATGGAGGAAAAGGGTAAGATCCGGACTTTATAGAAGATGGGGTAAGATCCGGACTGTATGGAGGATGGGGTAAGATCCGGACTTTATGGAGGATGGGTCAAGTTCCGGACTGTATGGAGTATGGGTCAAGATTCGGACTGTATGGAGTATGGGTCAAGATTCGGACTGTATCGAAGAATGGTCAAGATCCGGATTGTATCGAAGATGGGTCAAGATCCGGATTGTATGGAGGATGGGGGCAAGATACGGACTGTATGGAGGATGAGGACAAGATCCGGACTGTATGGAGGATGGGGCAAGATCCGGACTGTATGGAGGAAGGGGCAAGTACCGGACTGTATGGAGGATGGGACAAGATCCGGACTATATGGAGGATAGAACAGGATCTCAACCCCTTTCAATTCTTGTAGTCTTTGGCGGACCGTTCTAAAGCTGTGACTTGGGGTACCGTCCACTTGCAGAAACGTTCGCTTCCTGTTGATGAGCGCTGAGCTGAGTAACATTGGCGCACAGCATCATGGATCCGCTGCGATTGTTTGGCATAGAGACTCCGGTCCACCTCCTGACCACCTGGCACGAGTTCCTAGCGCAGAGGACTTTTACAATTCCACCAAATGCACAGCCTGACTTTACTTCCGAAGCCCCCTCTTTGCACTGCTGGCTGTATTTATTCCTGTGGCCTCAGCCACTGGTATGCTGTGGTAGGGTAACGCAGGAATATCCACCTCTCACATTACCTCTGACGATAAAGTCTTGTTCATTTGACAGCAATCTTAGATAGAAAAGGTAAAGTCGTTCTGAATCTCAGGGTGTCAACTTATGGGAAACCAATGAATCTCAGAGAAGAAACCAGGGTAACGAACGATGGTAGACTGGGATGACCCAGCCTTAGGTGTCGATTGTGATGGGAGGTTTGCTGTCACAGCTTCGAGCAGGGATGTCAGTATTTGTGGTCTTTGAAAGTGCTGATCTCGGCTCGTCTCCCAGATTGGTATCCCCAGTATTGAAACACAGCAACCATTTTCTTGCAGTGCTGATGTCCACTATTTGCTCTCCTTCAGCAGCACAAATTTATCTCTCTGCTGCTGCTGCCGCGTTTAACCCCCGCCCCTCTGTTTTTCAATAAGAGAGTAGCAGCACCCGAATAGTACGTTTATCGATCTATCGACTTCCATCAACTGCTAACCTGACAACGCAATGCGGATGCGTGCCAAATGCACGACGGAGTCAGCCTAGTGTATTCCACGTCATCGCGGTACTCAGTCGAAGCGCGTTTCTCAAAGGAATAGAGGCCCAATATTATGTATAGGTCAAAAAAGGGAGGAACGTTTGACTCACCCTTGTACTGTAGGCGGCATTCGCAGAAGCTCAGATTACAAGTCTTACATTAGTATATTCAGTAATTTACACAGGGTTGCAATTAATGAGACTGAAATTAAAAAAACAAAGCAATGGAAAACCATGCAAAATTACGTTAATATACACTGAAGTGCCAGAAAAACTGGTACTCCAGTCTAATACTTGGTAGGTCCCCCACGGTAGCGCAGGACTGCAGACATTCGACAGGGCATGGACTCCAAAATCTTCTGGAAATATGCTGTAGGCAATGCACACCATACTTCCTGCAGAGCGTTCCACAGTTCGGGTGCATTCCGAGGTCTCTGATTCCTGTGTTCGATAGCGCGTTGCATGGCATCACAAATGTGTTCTATCACGTTCAGATCTAGGGACTTGGGTGAGAATGGCAACACCCCAAACTCAGATGAATGCTCCTCTAACCATAATGTGGCGTCGCGACACTTGTGTGCAGGTGCATTGTTCTGTTCGAACAGGCCCAACCCATCAGCATGAATGCAGGACATGAACGGGTGTACCTCATCAGAAAGGATGCGCACATAGCGTTGGACAGTCACAGACGTTTGTAGACGTACCAGGGTTCCCAGAAGTCCAGCTAAATACACCCCATACCATTACAGAACCCCCACCAGCCGATATAGTTCCCTGTTGATAGGCGGCATCCATGGCTTCATGAGGTTTGCGCCACACACGAATTCTTCGATCTGCCCGATACAGTTGGAAGACTAGGCTACTTGTTTCCAGTCATCAAGTGTCCAGTGGCGGTATTACCGTGACCAAGCGAGGCGCATAGCTCTGTGTCGTGCACCCATCAAGGGGACTCCAGTTGGGCGTCGGCTCCCAAAGTCCATATCGCGCAGGGAACGTTGCACAGTCCGAACGCTGATGCTTGTTGAGCCTCTAGCATTGAATTCTGATGCTACCTGCGAGAGTGTTGCACGCCTGTCGTGTATTACGGTTCTTGACAGACGACGAAGGTCACGTTCACCCGATGTCTTTTTACGGCCACACTGGTATCGTAGGTTGGAGGTTTTGCCGATAATCTTGTAGTCACGGTATACCCTTGCAATGGCCTTCCGTGAAAATCCGAACTTCGTTTCTACCCTCCGAATTGCTATGGCCCATCTCACGAGCGCCAACTATGACACCGCGTTTAAAATCGCTTAAATCGTTATTACTTGTCTATCTTTTATATAATCACTGGCGGACGCAACCGAGTACGCGCATAGGTGACGTTGCTATGTATTTGCATATACTCGTCTGTACCAGTTTTTCTGCCACTTCAGTGTAATTTGTTCGTACCACATGAACAATTGACCCCATTTCGCCCATATTCAATAGAGTTCGTCACCAGGTAGTTCCCTACCACATACTAAAATTTCATCGAAATCGAACCATTTTCACGCAAGTTATAGTGCGGACCGGAAGACGGACGGACAGACAGACAGACGGACAACGCTGGAGCATATACACATTTTCAACCTACGGCTGGAAAGCGTAAAAAACGAAATAAGAGATCATCATTCGCATATTTCAAGCTTATAACGTAGAAGTCTTGTCTTACTTCTACGTTATTTTAAAACATCAACATACTAAGAAATAGTTCTAAATGAAAGCAGCAACCTTAACGGCCAGACGAAACATGTAAAACAACAGAGGTCAAACTTACGGAAAAAGATGCTTTATTCAGGATGTAGCAAACAAATCGTAGCATAGCATATTGCACTAAACTCACCACACAATTCTTAACACAACGCTCTTTTCACAACGCCCCTTTCAATAATCAGTTTACACGCTCTTTTCAATAATCAGTTTACAACACAACGCTCGCTTTAACAACGCTCCCCCAGCAACAGTTTAGTCGTCCTTTTTATCTCTTGTTCTTATATTATATCAGGCATGCGTCACGTGCATTCAACCGCAATTGTGTTGCCAAACGCATTCATTTGAGAGAAAAGATATTACGTTAAGAGTGAAATACAACTGAGAATAAACTCAAGATTTACATAGGGAAAGAAACTAAAAAGGAAAGTTAATTTAGAATATATGTCACCAGCTTCCCAATGCGAAAAGAATTTTTCAAATCCGATTAATAGTTTTAGAGATAGGGTATCTACAGATGGACGGACGGACATACCGATAACATAAGCACGATCTTTTTTTACAAAGAAAGTGCTAAAAAGTTAGTAATATCATGCAATGCATTGATTATGATATGCTTTCCAACATACCATTATTACTCAAGTTTTGAGGATAATGGCTGTAAAATAAATGTCGCTCCTGTGCCCTGACCTTCGACCCCATTTTGGTGATATTAAACAGAATTAGTTCAGTATACCCCCGGAGCAACATACTAAAGTTTTGTCGCATCAGAAGCATTTTTAGTCAGGTTATGAGAATAATGGCTGTGAAATAAATCTCGCTCCTGTGTCCTGACCTTTGATCCCATTTCGATTGTGTTAAACAGAATTGGTTCATTATACCTCCGGAACAACATACTAAAGTTTTGTCGCCATCGAAGCATTTTTACGTAAGTTATGACGCAGAAGGGTGATGGCATGAATCCCGCTCCTGTGTCGTGACCTTGGACCCCATTTTGTCCATTTTCAATAGGCTGTGTCCCCAGTTGCCCCCCTACCACATGTACATCGAAATCAAACCATTTTTACGCGAGTTATCGTGCGGACAGACAGACACACGGAGAAAGCTGTAAACGCTTCTTCAACCTACGGTTGCAAAACGTGAAAAAAACAGGTTACTCAACTGTGATTGGAATGGTTACTTTAAGGATTTTTTTTTTTTTGATGAGGTTTAACGACCACCGTGAGCAACTCAATGGGCTATAAGCAGTCGCCCGTTCCTAATTTAGGGTCACTGGTTCCAGGGAAGGGAGAGAGCCAGTGCCGTAAGACAAACACAACATCCATGCCTGACCGGAATTCGAACCCGGACCCCTTACGGACGAATGATCTGAGGCTTGCGCCTTAGACCACTGCGCCACCGGGGCGGCATTTTAAGGTTTAAGAACCATGCGCGTTTTTCAGTTAAAAATGCAATTAAGATGTATTCAAGTATCGCTATAAAATGCAATTAAGAGCCGCCTAATTCAATCTTTAGCCAAGGCCACCATATTACTAAGGACGGAGCTCATTGTGATTACCTTGATAGAAGAAATGTGCAGTTCTTGCAAGGTCAGATTCATCGCTTTGTATTCTCTAAGTTCTTCACAGGGCTGTAACGTTTAATCACAGTTAGGGCTGGAAAATTTTGGGGTTCAAATTATAGTGAAAGTGTCCGAATCATCAGAATTGAGGCCATAGATAAGGAGCGGTGTTCAATGACGTTCCGTGCAGGGAATTATAAGCCCTAAAGGGAATCCTTAGAAAAAAATGTCCGAAAGCTAAGGGATTTCAAGGAAAAATCATTGATATTTAGTGAACTTCTGTCATGGAGGAAAACAAAGCTGATTTCCCTTTGTTTTCGGCCTGATAGACCGAGTCAACATTTATTTTCTCATGAAGGAAGCATGCATTAAATTTTTTTAATGTTTCAATTGTTCAACACTCACTAAAAGGAGGACATCAAAATAATCAAGACTTACAGTTTTGTTCTTGTAGAAACTATTAGTAACCACCTTTATTGTTCTGCTGAAGTAGGTATACACTTGTCACCCATTAAGACAGAGGCATCTCATAACCACGACGCTGAGCCGCCCCGGTGGCGCAGTGGTCTAAGGCGCTGGCCTCTGATCATTCGTCCGTAAGGGGTCCGGGTTCGAATCCCGGCGAGGCATGGATGTTGTGTTTGTCTTACGGCACTAGCTCTCTCCCTTCCCTGGAACCAGTGACCCTAAATTAGGGACGGGCGACTGCTTATAGCCCATTGAGTTGCTGACGGTGGTCGTTTAACCTCAAAAAAGACAACAAAAAAAACCAACCAAGACACTGACTTAAACAACACTTATGTAAATGAAGACCAACGAATTGGTGCATGTTAATGAGCTGATTCCCTAAGCCTTTAATAACTAACGTCAACTAATACAAAAAAAATTGTCGTCGTAACTTTTTTGCTGAATACAATCTCACCATTCACCACCAATCACACTACACGCACAACGATACGTGTCCGTTTCAACTTTGACCTGCTGCAACATCAAGGAAATTTATTGGGGGGGGGGGGTTAGATGTTACAAAAGGTAACGAAAGTGAGATAAAAAAGAAACGGTAACAAAAACAAGGAAGTCCAATCAGATTCTACACGACACAAATATCCAGGTAAAAGTTTTTCTGAGTTGACAACTACACTATCTACCAACAAGTAATTGGACACCCCTGCAATCGACGATATCTGCGGTCCTGATACACGTCACGACCGCCGCCGTTAAATATCATGTGGGGAAAGAACAACGCAACCAGTCGCATAAAAGATGCCACGCAGTTCGGAGCTCTCTGATTTCGAGAAAGGTGTAATCGTCGGGTATCACAGAAATGGCCGATCCATACGTGACATATCCAGCGAAATGAAATACCCAAAATCGACAGTGGCCTACGTGATTGGCAAGTGGAAGATGAGAAGTGACGGTCGGAATGTGCCCCGACCCGGCAGACGCACAAAACTGGGAGTTAGAGACCGACGGGTGCTGGCCAGAGAAATTCGGAAGAACCGCACCAAATCGATGGGCCACATCCGCGAGGAATTTCAACAGGCTTCCGGAAGTGTTCTTTCGATGAATACCATCCGTAAGGAAGCCCATCTGCTCGGTTATTATGGACGTGCTGCCGCCCACAAGCCTTTGATCACCAAGTCCAATAGCGCTGCGCGGCTAACGTGGTGCAAAGAACGTCGACATCGGACCGTTGAACAGTGGAAACAGGTTCTCTGGAGCAACGAATGAAGGTTCACCCTCTACCGTTCGGATGGCTGGGTCTGGGTTTGGCGTCTGCTTGGAGAACGCCTCCTGCCGGAATGTATTGTGCCAACTGTGAAGTTCGGCGGCGGTGGAATTATGCTATGGGGGTGTTTCTCCTGGTATGGCACAGGATCTTTGGTCGCAATTCCTGGTAG
Organism: Macrothele yani; assembly: GCA_039090855.1. Lineage (NCBI taxonomy): Eukaryota > Metazoa > Arthropoda > Arachnida > Araneae > Macrothelidae > Macrothele > Macrothele yani. The sequence goes on along the minus strand of CM077013.1, from coordinate 139,870,541 downwards.
ACTCTACGCCGAGACCTACTGCACCATTTTGGATGACCATGCGCTTCCTACGTTGTGGCAGTTTTACGGGGTGGACCCATGTTACTTTTAGAATGACAATGCCACCTGTCATGTTGCGAGGTCCACCATGGCTTGGTATGGTGACAATGGGGTCAAGCGAATGCACTGGCATGCGCAGACCCTGGACCTTAACCCTATCGAGCACCTCTGGGACGAGTTGGAGCGTCGACTTAAGGGGTGCCCCCCACCGTTCGAAATCGGTGAAAGAACTGACTTGTCTTCTCCAAGCTGTGTGGAAGAAAATACCGCTAGTCGTCGTACAACGCCTGGTTCAGAGTATGCCCCGGAGGGTCGCAGCTGTAATCGCCGTTCATGGAGGCGTCGCCAACTATTGAAAGTGAATAAATTTCGTTTTCCTTTGCTATCACAGGCGTCCAATTACTTGTTGGTAGATAGTGTATATGGCTGTAGGGGAAGAACCAGTAATGTACTTAGTATTACGTACAAAGGCCGTTCCATAAAAACAGAGAGTAACTTTTTTGAGTTAGCAACAGTACGAAGGGAAAAAATAAACACACAGAGCACTAACTAAATTCAGGATGTATCTATGGCAACAATTATTAGCCGTGGCAGACGTTTCTGGTTTTGTTATTGCTCAGTTGTTTAAGGTACGTCTGCATTTTGACATACAGCTATGGAAGTGAGAGATTCAGAATTAAGAAGTGAAATGCGTTGTTCGATAAGATTTTGCTATCGTTTGGGTTAAACGGCTCTAGAAACAGTTGATTTAAAGAAAAAAGTTTAGAAAGATAAATGTTTGGGTGAGTCAAGGGTTATTAGATGGCGCCATGATTTCAAAAAAGGGCGTTTGTCGGCAGAACTCACTCCCAGGCCTAGTCTACCTAAAGCGTTCTTATGGAGCGTATTGTTAACACTGGGAAATCCTGCAAGAAGATCGACGAATGACATGTGAATACATAACGGCGTCAACTAATATTTCAGAAACGTCTGCCTTCCGCATTCTACGCGACAAATTACTGCTGTATCGTGTGTGTTCCAGATGGGTACTTCATCACCTGACGAGAGAACAATTGTTAGACAGAGTTCAGGTGTGTCGTGAGTGAAAACAAATGATTGCAAAGAATCCAAACTTTCTAAACACAGTAACAACTGCCGATGAAACATGGGTCCACTATTTCGACCACTTCATGAAGCTCGTAACGAGTGCCTGGGAACACACAGGCTCGCCGTCTCTGAAAAAATTCCTCCAAACCAAATCAGCTGGAAAGGGGTTCTACGTCAATTCGTCGCGTGCGTCAATTCGTCGCGCGTCAATTCGTCGCCTACGTCAATTCGTCGCGCGTCAATTCGTCGACTGTGTCAATTCGTCGCGGACAAATTCGTCGACTACGTCAATTCGTCGCGTTTACAGATTTTGGTTACATACAAAACGAATGCAGGAAAACGTACGATTTCGAACGTCTTGCTCCCTGATCAAATTTATAAAGTTTGGACACGCAGACAGGACAGGAATATTACGTTTTTCTTTGGCACTAAAAATATTAGACGGTAAACGGTTTTTGGAACGGGGCAGGGCCCTGTTGGACAGAGCCCCCATATACAAAATTTTCGTAAAATCTACAGTTTTCAATTCAGAACCACCAAATCTGGTATACTATCTCGTGGTATTCTAACTTAGACTGTAGACGATTTTGGGAAGCGGTTGCAGAGAGGGGGGGGGGTAGAGGCCCCCCCTACAGAATTGCCGTAAGATATAGTTTTCAATTTAGAACTACCAAATTTGGTATATTATCTCATGGTACTCTAACTTAGACGGTTTTTGGAACGGGTCAGGAGCCCGGTTGGTCAGAGCCCCCATACACAAAAATATTCGTAAGATCTACATTTCAAAATTGACTTTATTCTTCAGTAAAATAACATTTCTATGTACATGACAATGGAATTCTGCCAATAAATACAGCGGTATATACATCAGCTGGAAAGTTCCAGTGAAACGTAAAACAAAATATTGTTAAAATCATAAAAAAAATTATTTCGCCACGTAGGGCGAAGGAGAGGCAGACAATAAAGCACGAGCGATACAAACGAAAATGTTTACCTACAGTATTGTAGACAGGGCAAGACATGATTCTATACTATGCACAAATTCCAATTAAGCATTACTACCATACTAAAGATTAAACATTAGGTACTAATTCACAGAAATGCAACAGTGATGCTACATTCAAAATTTACAACATATGTACAGAAGTATCAGTGACAAGGGGAAATAACGCTAAATGTACTCAGAAGGACATCTTGTTACATTATATTATACACACAGTGACTAATATTTTAAAAACATATTCAACATAATGAAGGGGACATTGCGTGGGCAGTAAACTGTGCAGAAGGAAGAATTATATACAACAACATAAAACCCAACATTATCGAAGAGAACATGGGAAACATGGTGAGCTATCTTCAATGGCACATTAAAACAGAAAAACCACAAATAGCGAAGCACCAAAATTAATACGTAAAAACATGATTTGTTACAGTGAACGTGGGCGACAACAAAAATCCCACTTATAGGTTGAGATGTAATCTACAGTTTTCAATTTAGAATCACCAAATTTGGTATACTATCTCATGGTACTCTAACTTAGACGCTAGACGGTTTTTGGAAGGGGTTGGAGCCCAGGGGTCAGACCCCTACCCCGAATAAACACTTTTTCGTAAAATTTACAGTTTTCAATTTAGAACCACCAAATTTGGTATACTATCTCATGGTACTCTAACTTAGACGCTAGACGGTTTTTGGAAGGGGTTGGAGCCCGCGGGGTAGGAGCTCTTCCCCTCATAAAAAAATTCGTAAAATCTACAGTTTTCATCTTAGAACCACCAAATTTGGTATACTATCTTATGGTACTCTAACTTAGACGGCAGACCGTTTTTGGAACGGGTCAAGGCTCGGGGGTCAGAGCCCCCCCCACATACAAAATTTTCTTAAAATCTACAGTTTTCAATTGAGAACCACCTAATCTGGTATACTATCTCATGGTACTCTAACTTAGACGCTAGACGGTTTTTGAAAGGGGTTGGAGATCGGGGGGTCAGACACCCCCCGAATAATTTTTTTTTTGTAAAATCTACAGTTTTCAATTTAGAACCACCAACTTTGGTATACTATCTCATGGTACTCTAACTTAGACAGTAGACCGTTTTTGGAACGGATCAAGGCCCGGGGGTCAGAGCCCCCACATACAAAATTTTCTTTAAAACTGCAGTTTTCAATTCAGAACCACCAAATCTGGTATACTATCGCATGGTACTCTAACTTAGACGCTTGACGATTTTTTGGAAGGGTTGCAGCCCGGGGGGTAAGGGCCCCCTCATATAAAAATTCGCAAAATCTACCGTTTTCAATTTAGAACCACCAAATTTGGTATACTATCTCATGGTACTCTAACTTAGACGCTAGACGTTTTTTGGAAGGGGTTGGAGCCCGGGGTAAGAGCCCCCCATAAAAAAATGCCGCGTAAAATCTACATTTCAAAATTGCCTTTATTCTTCAGTAAAATAACATTTCTATGTACATGACAATGGAATTCTGCCAATAAATACAGCGGTATATACATCAGCTGGAAAGTTCCAGTGAAACGTAAAACAAAATATTGTTAAAATCATAAAAAATATTTCGCCACGTAGGGCGAAGGAGAGGCAGACAATAAAGCACGAGCGATACAAACGAAAATGTTTACCTACAGTATTGTAGACAGGGCAAGACATGATTCTATACTATGCACAAATTCCAATTAAGCATTACTACCATACTAAAGATTAAACATTAGGTACTAATTCACAGAAATGCAACAGTGATGCTACATTCAAAATTTACAACATATGTACAGAAGTATTCAGTGACAAGGGGAAATAACGCTAAATGTACTCAGAAGGGCATCTTGTTGCATTAAATTATACACACAATGACTAATATTTTAAAAAAATATTCAACATAATGAAGGGGACATTGCGTGGGCAGTAAACTGTGCAGAAGGAAGAATTATATACAACAACATAAAACCCAACATTATCGAAGAGACATGGGAAACATATTGAGCTATCTTCAATGGCACATTAAAACAGAAAAATCACAAATAGCGAAGCACCAAAATTAATACGTAAAAACATGATTTGTTACAGTGAACGTGGGCGACAACAAAAATCCCACTTATAGGTTGAGATGTAACTGCAAATTGTGGATATGGAACCACCCAGCCGATTGGGCCCAAGTGGATTGAAAAACGCTATCGGTGTTTGTTGAGGCAGCACGAGAGTGCTCCATTTGGAGGCGAGTGGTTAACCGTGCTAGGAAGCGTCTCCGAATGATAGCACTTGCCTCCTGAGGAGGTGGAATAAGAGCGGGGAAGCGTTGTTGAAGATGGAAAGCATAGACAGTGCTACAGTTTTCAATTTAGAACCACCAAATTTGGTATACTATCTCATGGTACTTTAACTTAGACGGTCGACGGTTTTTGGGACGAGTCAAGGCCCTGGGGTCGGAGCCCCACCCCCGCCCCGCACACACACACAGACTTGCAACATTTTCCTAAAAACTACAGTTTTCAATTCAGAACCACCAAATTTGGTATCATGAAATTCTAACTTAGACGCTAGACGGTTTTTGGAAGGGGCTGGAACCCCGGGGTGAGAGCCCTCCCCCCTCATAAAAATTTCGTAAAATCTACAGTTTTCAATTTAGGACAACCAGATTTGGTATACTACTTATGGTTATCTAACTTAGACGGTTTTTGGAAGGGGTCGGGGCCCGGTTCAAGGTAGCCCCATGCAAAATTTTCGTAAAAAGTTCCGTTTTTTACTCTTAAGAATACCCTATTTGCGTTCTAAGGCGCTCTTTGACCCTTTGAGGGCCTTGCACCATAAACCATCAACCAACCAACCAACTAACCAACCAACCAACTAACCAACCTACGGTCTAAGTTAGGGACTGTAGATAACAATAAAAAGTGCAAAAATATGCGTTTAATGGTGTATTAAAAACACAAATCTATATAGTTTAGCTTTCACTACCAACGGACGGCTTATCAGAAAGAAATATAATGTAATGTAAACAGAGAGTTCCAGATATTCAAAACGGTAAGAAAAAGATGATCAATGCCAATGTGAAGTCGTATGCATGCGACATCACATAGGTACATTGCATTTCTGTGTCGCGGGATTCACAGAAGCACACGCCGGATGTACGGCAGTTCTATAGATGTCTTCTAGAAGGAATGTATTCCCATTCCTTTTTCTTTTCTTTTTTTTTGTTTCGCAAAATTAAATTAACTAAATCAAAAAATTTAAAATAAGTTTACTGGAAAATTGCAGGAATATCTTTTTCATTCATTAACTTTCACCCGCTGAAATTGGTGATTCCACAAATAGTAATATGTACCTGGCAAATAACTGGTATCCCTGCTAGTACAAATTATATTAATGATTTATTTGCGTCCAGTTCAATCTAGTATGTCCATAAGAGCGTTTGGGGCCGTATGAAAAATACATTTCAACGTGTGCCGCTACGGCGGCAGAGTGATCTAGGCGCTGGCTTCTGACCACTTGTCGAGAAGGATCCTGGTTCAAATCCCGGTGAATCATGGACGTTGTGCTTGACTTCTGGCACTGGCTGTCCCCTTCCCAGGAACCAGTGGCCCAAAATTGGGAATGTCCGACTGCTTATAGCCCACTGAATTGATCACGGTGGTTGTTAACCCCCCCCCCCCCCCAAAAAAAAGATTGCGACGTGTCCATTGCTCTTTGTTCTGGACCGTACAAAAAGTATGTTTTTGATATCAAGGTGTCCACTTCCATGTAAGCTGGCCATAAAATGTTAGGGGACCGTACAAAATTGCACTTTTGTTTTCACCTTGTCAGCGCTTCGGTATATGGTTGAAGTATACGTATATATAGTTGGGCCATTTCAGCACGTAGTTTGGTTTATATAGAAAATCAAGATAATATTACATTTTTACTCAGCTACAACACATTAATCCCAACGGCTATTTGTTGAAATCTTTAATCCGCCGTGCTCATATTCACAACGTTAACATAATATGTCAGGTTATTAATGTTGCAGTTTTACCCTGTCACAAAACTTTAGTTACAAGACCTTAGGCGTAAACTTTTTTAGGAATTTTTAGTCCGACGTATTCATAAGGTTTCGATAACATGCCAAGGTTATGGTACTGCGTTTTGACTGAGGCACAAAAATTAATAAACAGGCCTTAAGCCTTTTTTATCAGTTTTCAATCAACCGTGCTCATATACATAAAATTGTCAGAGAAAGTCAAGTTTACTGTGTTGCGCATTTACTCGAGTACAAAACTATAAACAGCCATTAACTTTCACCTGCTGAACTTGGAGATTCCTCAATTCATCCATTAACAAGTCTTTTAAGTGATTGTATGCTATGGTCATATTGATAATGTTTGATGACAAGTCAGGTTAATGATGTTGCACTTATTAAAGACTTAAAAAGGTGTAGAGGCTAGTAATTATTATTTGAAGTCTAATTAAAAGCTCATTTTTAACTTGACTCGTCATGAAATCCTTGTGAATATGGCATTTATTTTATTTTGTACATTTTACAAAGCGTATGCATTTTTTTTGGCATTTGTTTTATTTTGTGTTGTACTTGTTACATAGCGTTTCGCATTTTTGTAATGCTTGTGACTTGTGATTGCATTTTGAATTTTTATTTGTTTCACATTTTGTATTGCATTTTGAATTTTTATATGTTTCACATTTTGGATTACTTTTTGACATTTTATGTTTTTGACATGCTATTTTGAAAATTTTGACTTTTTTAATTTTGCGTTGTGTTTTACATTCTTGCATCTTCGGCGGAATTATATTCTTGAAAAATTCAAATACAAGTTAGTAAAAGGTATAATTCAATTAGTGAGAAATACCAGCACATTTTAGTAAAGGGTAGAATTATATGAAATTCCTTTTAAAATGTCCAGCATGTTAACATTGTCTCTGTGCACCAAAGAAGTTCGAATTCCTTTTTATCTTGCCAGCGTTTCTCTTCTGGGTGGATTTGTTGGAATCTGTGCTATCACTCTTTCGATTTTAGCCATAGTTGTTCTCTGCCCTTTCGCAATTTCACTGATTATTTCGTACAGTCACAGTTTTTTCTCTCCCAGAATTGTATTCCAGCGTCTGTCTAATCTTTCAAGTTCGTTTTGTGTTCTGGGAAAGCCAAATAAATTGTTTTCACTAACTGACCAAATTGTTGGCGGGAACAGCGGAGGGCTTCTGCTTGGATTGTTTCTTCTGCTTCCACGAAATTTTCCAAGAACATAATTTTCCTCAAACCACTGAACTACAGAATCTGCATATTCTAGTAAAATTGATTTCACTTCTTCAAAAGCAGCTGGAATTTCATCAGATGAAAAAAATGCGAGTGCTTGCAAATGTCTGACTTTGAGAGCAAACTCACTGTTTTCCTTATATTCCAAGGCTATGCCAGAGGATGGATATTCCTCAGCACATTTTTTTCCGAGATGAAACCAACAACATTTGTGTGTGCTACTTCCAAATTCCTTTTTAGCAGCATTATAACGGTAGCTATTTCAAAATCTATTATTATGCGTATATTGTGGTGCAAGCTGAATATCATAGTCTGATGCATAGTCTTGTAAATCCTACAAAAATACTTTATAATAGTATTATATTATTTATACTGGCTGGAAAGTAACCCATAAACTAGTGGGACAAGTCTGTGCATCTCTGGATTCGTTTCAACCATAGCATGAATGGAACATAATTGCCTAAAAAGGGTTAGACAAGTTTCAAATGTCCCATCCATAATCCAGAGGGGTGCTTCTTTAAGCTTTCGTAAATTATTCTCTGTTAAAAATAAAATAATTCTTTGATGTCCAAATGCGCTACCTCTGCCAAGAAATTTTGCACCATCTTCTCCTGTAAATTTATTGGAGCATCGATCCGTTCTGAAGTCGTAGGCTCCGGCAGGCATGTCTTGGCATGTCTTCTCTTTTTTACAACTTGCCTTAGTGCATCCATATTAGGCATGTAAGCTGCATTTACTGTAGCCATTGACGTTGTCACGGTTTGAATAATTTGTGCAGGGGCTTCGTCCGTATTTCTCGCTCGTTCTTTTATTTGCGCTCTTGCAACAGCAAATTCACTTTTCTCCGGTCTTGAGCATGATTATGTGGTTTCTCATTGTGCATCCTGTGTTCATCTCCAATAAGAATAGTACTAGCAAAGCCAGTACAATTTCCATAATTTCTTTCAATACAGTGACAATACCGTAAATCACCTCGCACTCTGTTATGGCAAGATAAATACCCTTTCCATTTCAGCAAATCATTTTCTTTTGTGAGTTAACTATTTATGTTGCATTCTTCATCTGCATAGTGCCTTCGGAAAACAATGCATTTAGAATGATATATTTCCACTATTATCACATGACAACGCACAACAAAAATTTCAACAAGCACGTTCTCTGTTCTCCAGTCAACTACGAACTAATGAGCAACCATTCAATAAAACACTCAGAATACAGACAATCACGTGAAGCTTGTTCCTCCAGTTAGGGTTTAAGCGAAGTTCAAGATTTTCGTACCTGCGGTCACAAGAAGTGGTTAATTTTAAGGATCGGCATCTTATCTTTTGTTTTCCCAAAACGCAGAGGTTCATGTATTTTACAGCTGGGACGCTCAAGGCGGGGGATCAACAGATGCGAAGAACCCGGGAGCCAGGTTCCGGAGGCGGCAGCAGGCGCGGACTGGGCAGCTGTACTCTGGGCCGGTAGGCGTCATGCTAATTCTCAAAAATAAATTCAAATTTTTGTGTTGCACCATGCATATGAAAGAAAATTGTTATACTGAAAAGACAATTTGTTTACCCCGTGCAACATATTAAACGAAACCTACGTCCCTACGTGCCAAATGATCTGTAAGCCAAACACAGTTTTTCATGCAACACCTTCCCCCGACTTTCTAAGTTCAGATCTGTCTCGTTCGACTTATTTCCTGTACCGCCCCTCTCTTTCGCTAATTGCAGTTAATTGCCGTGAAATTGGTGTTTTACGTTGGGGTGTATTGCCGCCTGTCCTGAAGACTATAGTGAAAGCGGTGAACCCCAGGGGAAAAGTATTCCATCAAGAGCAACAGAAATCCAATGCGAGAGCAAAACTTTGTTCGTTGGCATTACATCCAAGCAATTTAGGTGAAGTAGGAAGTGTGTTTTTCTACTACGACACCAGAAGATTGTCGCGAATGCTCAGGCAATTACGATACAGATGTGTCCTTAAGACTTCTCTTTCAAGACGTCCAAACGCCGGCACTAGGGGATGGGGAGGGATACAGTGCGGATGCCCTTTTTTGTCGCAGTTAGAAATTCTTAAGCTCATTCTTCCTTAAAACTTTGCCTGGTTACCAGTAAGTACTGTCTCATGCCTCAACCATTGCACAGATTTGTTGTTTTTGTTTTCATTCTTTGAGTTAACAGCGGGAAAATATCTGAACTGCGTTGTTTCAGTTGGAAATATTTTTTTACTTCAGCAACAGGGCTTCACGTATAATTGCAAAATACTTCGATAGAATAAACATACCTTACATAAAGAGTTTGCATGAGAAAATAGATTAATAATAAGGAAAATATTCTAAAACCAAAAAAAGAAATTGCGGAACCGAAAAAGCTAGGTAGAGGAAACAAAAGGCTCTAAGAAAACGTTCATATTTAAAGAAACCTGTAGTCGCTTAATGAGTAAGTGGTATAACTCAACATAAAATCATGTGCTGTATTTGAAAAAAAAAATTAGAAGCAAGTAGGCATCGTGACTGTCCACAGTTTCCCCTTTTAATCCTGTCGACATTACAAACACAACAGAAAAGAAAAGAACAAAAAACATAACAAAAACACCCATACAAAGTAAAATGCCTAAAACATAAAAAAGAAGTAACCACACAAAATGAAATGCCCAAAACATTAAAAAAACTGCAACCACACGAAACAAAATACCCAAAACATGGTAAGAAATTCTGTTGAAAGCACAATGAAGGTATACGATAGGAGAAATATATGTTTTTAAAACTTAATACAAGTGTCAAAACTGAAATAAAAAGAAAGAAAAAAGAAATATTCCAAATTTCATTGTTACTTTAGATATTTTGACCTGTTGAAATTTCGTAAATTGTACTTGCACTCGGTCAAAAAATATTACTTACAAGGACTCTTTAGTAACTTTTAATCGCTGTGGTCGTATTTATAAGGTTTGCATAACAAATCAAGTTAATAATGTTGCGCTTTCACTTACCGTCTCCCGCTAAGTTAGAGTTTCATGACACAAAATGTGGTGGTTCTGAATTGAAAAATAAAGATTTTAAGAAAATTTTGTAGGAGGGGGGTCTTACCCCGGGCCTTGATCCGTTCCAAAAACCTTCTACCGTCTAAGTTAGAGTACCATGAGATAATATACAAAATTCGGTGGTTCTAAATTGAAAACTATAGATTTTACGAAAGTTTGTGTGTAGGGGGAGGGGGTAACAACCTTTCCCCCGACCCGTTCTGAAAACCGTCTACCGTTTAATTTAGAACACCATTATATAGTATACCAAATTTGGTAGCTCTAAATTGAAAGCTTTAGTTTTTACGAAAAATATTTATGGGCGGAGGGCCTCTGACACCGTGCCCGACCCGTTCCAAAAACCGTCTACCGTCTAAGTTAAAGTACCATGAGAGAGTATGCCAAATTTGGTGATTCTAAAATTGAAAACTGTAGATTTTACGCGGCATTTTTATGGGGAGGCCTTTACCCCCGGGCTCCAACTCCTTCCAAAAACGGTCTACTGTCTAAGTCAGAGTACCATGAGATAGTATACCAAATTTGGTGGTTCTAAGATGAAAACTGTAGATTTTACGAAATTTTTATGAGGGGGCTGACCCTCCGGGCTGCAACCCTTCCAAAACCGTCTAGCGTCTATGTTAGAGTACCATGAGATAGTATACCAGATTAGGTGGTTCTGAATTGAAAACTGTAGTTTTTAAGAAAATTTTGTAAGTGGGGGCTCTGACCCCCCGGGCCTTGACCAGTTCCAAAAACGATCTGCCGACTAAGTTAGAGTACCATAAAATAGTATACCATATTTGGTGGTTCTAAGATAAAAACTGTAGATTTTACGAAATTTTTTATGAGGGGGGGGCGACCCCGCGGGCTCCAACCCCTTCCAAAAACCGTCTAGCGTCTAAGTTAGAGTACCATGAGATAGTATACCAAATTTGATGGTTCTAAATTGAAAACTGTAGATTTTATGAAAAAGTTTTTATTCGGGGGGGTCTGACCCCCCGGGCTCCAAACCCTTCCAAAAACTGTCTAGCGTCTAAGTTAGAGTACCATGAGATAGTATACCAGATTAGGTGGTTCTGAATTGAAAATTGACCCGTTCCAAAAAACTGACAACCGTCTAAGTTAGAGTACCATGAGATAGGATACCTGATTTGGTGGTTCTGAATTGAAAGATGCCCTTCTGAGTACATTTAGCGTTATTTCCCCTTGTCACTGAATACTTCTGTACATATGTTGTAAATTTTGAATGTAGCATCACTGTTGCATTTCTGTGAATTAGTACCTAATGTTTAATCTTTAGTATGGTAGTAATGCTTAATTGGAATTTGTGCATAGTATAGAATCATGTCTTGCCCTGTCTACAATACTGTAGGTAAACATTTTCGTTTGTATCGCTCGTGCTTTATTGTCTGCCTCTCCTTCGCCCTACGTGGCGAAATAATTTTTTTTTATGATTTTAACAATATTTTGTTTTACGTTTCACTGGAACTTTCCAGCTGATGTATATACCGCTGTATTTATTGGCAGAATTCCATTGTCATGTACATAGAAATGTTATTTTACTGAAGAATAAAGTCAATTTTGAAATGTAGATCTTACGAATATTTTTGTGTATGGGGGTTTGACCAAACTGGGCCCCTGGCCCGTTCCAAAACCGTCTACCGTCTAAGTTAGAGTACCATGAGATAATATACCAAATTTGGTAGTTCTAAATTGAAAACTATATTTTACGGCAATTCTGCAGGGGGGGACCCCCTCCCCCTCTCCAACTGCTTCCCAAAACCGTCTACAGTCTAAGTTAGAATACCACGAGATAGTATACCAGATTTGGTGGTTCTGAATTGAAAACTGTAGATTTTACGAAAATTTTGTATATGGGGGCTCTGTCCAACCGGGCCCTGCCCCGTTCCAAAAACCGTTTACCGTCTAATATTTTTAGTGCCAAAGAAAAACGTAATATTCCTATCCTGTCTGCGTGGCCAAACTTTATAAAGTTGATCAGGGAGCAAGACGTTCGAAATCGTACGTTTTCCTGCATTCGTTTTGTATGTAACCAAAATCTGTAAACGCGACGAATTGACGTAGTCGACGAATTTGTCCGTGACGAATTGACGCGCGACGAATCGTCGTGGTCGACGAATTGACGTGACACCCTGGAAAGGTAGTGATGATAATTTTCTTTGATTCTAAAAGTGTAGTCTATCAGCATGCCGTTCCTCCAAAAGTTAGTGTCAATACCGAGTATTACATTTCAGTCTTGAACCATCTGCGACGACACATATGGATTAAGCCACCGGAACGTATGGGCAAGTGGACCTTACACCGTTATAACGCCCTCCCATGTGTGTCAGTTTGTGATCAACAGTTTGCCGCCCGGTGGCGCAGTGGTCTAAGCGATGGCCTCTGATCATTCGTACGAGAGGGGTCCGGGTTGGAATCCCGGTGAGGCATGGATGTTGTGTTTGTCTATGGCACTGGCTCTCTCCCTTCCCTGGAACCAGTGGCCCTAAATTAGGGACGGGCGACTGCTTATAGCCCATTGAGTTGCTCACGGTGGTCGTTAAACCTCCAATCAAAAAAAAAATCAACAGTTTCTTACGAAATGTAGTATTGAAATCATGCCACAGCCTGCCTACAGTCCTGACCTCACCCAGTGCGAGTTCTGGTTGTTTCCAACAATGAAGTAGAAGTTCCGTGGCGCAACATTCAACACAGATGCTGACGTTATTCAAGCTGCACAGGGGTTGCTGAAGCAGCTTCCATAAAATGCCTTCGTCACATGTTTCGAAAAGTGGACTGAACTAGAGATGAGCTCGGGCCCGGACCCGGACGGGCTCAGAATACATTAACTACCGAAAAACGCGGGCCCGGGCTCGGAATTATACGTACTGAATTTCATTACTGAAATTAATTCAACATGTGTAATTCCGAGCCCCGTTGAATTACACATGCTGAATTTCATTGTGGATTTGTTACCATGGTGGAAGGATTTTCAATTTCCTAAGCTAGCTGCCATTGCAAGACAAATTTTGCTTAGCAAGACTTGCATTTCGCATTGTCCAAAGCTATGGCCCAAGCAAGGATTAGTTTAAGGTCAGGTATCGAAAACTAGGAAAAAGTCACATTCCCATTTTTTGTATTTTATTAAAAATCAAGAATCTTATCTTTAAATGATGTATTGATTTCCAAAATTGTGTAGTTAGAAGTATTGTTATTTATCTTTTAAAATTTCCTCACTCCCGCGATTTTTGGGGAGACGTTAGTTTTTACTGCAGCATATCGAGTTTTAGGGAAAAGAAGATCAAGCTGAGGCATTAGATGCAATTCTCTCTTTCTCTCTCTCTCTCATGATGAATTTGATCTGGAAACTGCACACACATATGTTAATATTGTTATTATTATACTGTTAAGCGCAAAGCTTTGTTAATGTTACAAAATGCAGAATAATCTGGTCTGGAACGCTTTTGCGTTCTTTTTTTTTTTTTAATTTTGGAAATTTCCCTACATGCTTTTTTTTATATTCTGCTACATCACCATAAACAACCTTTAGCAATTAGCATATATGTAAATTATATTGCAAAGATTAGTTTTCTAGAGTCAAAATATCAAACATTTGCAACTGTCTGTACGGCGTTGTACGTTTTATAATGCAATTTATTCAAAATAAAAGTAAATTTAGAAATCAAAAAGAAATAACGAATGGATTTTTTTGTTTCTAAACGATCTTCTTTTCTTCAGCTTTTACCAAAATAACCGATTCCTTTGATGCGGTCGAAGGGCACGTTGATTATTTATTTATTTTCAAATACACATTTTAGAACATTTGGCTTTATGCGTAGTATTTCTAAAAGTATATTAATATTGTGAAGTGGATTAACTGAACTAAACTTTTTAAACTAATGATTTTTAAATTAATCCTTGCTTGAACCATAACTTTGGCCAGTGTATAATGCATAAATGCAAGCCTTGATAAGTAAAATTTTCCAAGCATCCGGGCACGGGCTCAGAAAACACATGTAATCAAAGAAAGCGGGCCGGGCCCGGGCTCCATCCAACTCGAGTTCTCAGAAGCAATTATAATCATACACATACAATAATAGAATTTGGGACTATTCTTCCTGTAAAATAAGCTTCAAATATGCCAATGATCTTAGAGGTGGAAAGTGTGATCGGACCTTTTCCTTCAAATATTCCCACAAATGTTCAATAATAATAATGAGATCTGGAGACTGAGGTGGGCAAGGTAAGGGCTGTATCTGATCCTCTGCAAACCACAACTTTACCCGTCTGGCAGAGTGCACGAGTTCATGATCTGCTTAAGCAATGCTTGCAATATTGGATCCAGGTGGTTCCCAATAATGAATTCGACATGACGCTGCAGAATTGTCAGTGGCAGTAAAAAATGGCTTGATATGGTACCCCATATCATGCCATTCCTTACTGCCATTACTTTTCATGCTGCACATTCGGAACAAAACAGACGGAGGTGGTATGCTTCAGCAGGTTTTCGACAAGTATACACTTTTCCATGGGTGGGAAACAATTAAAGTGTGATTCGTCAGACCATATCACACGTTGCTAGTTTTTAGCATTATTGTTTTTATGTGCTTTGTACCACACGTTTTGTTGCACTTCTGTTGATAATACACTGCAAGATTTTTTCTGAAATTGACGAGCCACTTCACGCAGTTCCTTTCGTGAATGAACGAAACAAATTTCTGATACAACCTTTTCCGTGAAATGACGGAAAGCAACCTGAATTTCACGGATTTTTCGTGCGCCTGGAAAATTCTGAATTTTCAGAATCCTTCTCGAAATTCCTTTCACATATTGACGGTAAATTGCCGTTTTTAAGAAGTGTTAACGGAAAATTCTGAATTTTCAGAATCTTTCTTGAAATTCCTTTCACATATTGACGGTATCTGCCAGAATGTGTCATTTCAACTGTTAAATTTGTTGGTGGCAGTATTATGGTCTAGGGAAGACTATCGCGGTATGCACTCAGACTGTTGGGGGTTGTGGATGGAAACATGAACGCCACGATGTACCGGGGCAATCTAGACAACGCCGCACTGCCTACACTTTACCAGTTTTACGGAGACGGTCCATTCTTGTTTCAGAAAGACAATGCGTCGTGCCATAAAGCACGCTCCAATTCGACAGGGTTTGAGGATATGGGTGTAGGAAACTTAAAGTGGCCAGTTGGAAGTCCCGACTTCAATCCCGTAGAGGACATTTGGAATGAATTTGAACGTTGGATTTGAAAAAGAATGACACGTCCAACTTCTGAACAAACCCCTGCTTTGCAGGAGGAATGAAACAATATACCTAGAACTGCTTACCAGAATCTCATTGACAGTGCGTCACGAAGAGTGCACAATGTTAATTGTGGCCAAAGATGGACCAACTCGAATTTAATTTTGCCATTTATGCAGTATTGTATGTAGAGCACTGGTGTCAGGAATAGTTTTTTATTGTTTGGAGATTTAACGACCACCGTAAGCAACTCAATGGGCTATAAGCAGTTGTCCGTCTTTAATTTAGGATCACTGGTCCCAGGGAAGAGAGAGAACCAGTGCCGTAAGACAAACACAACATCCATGCCTCACCGTGATTCGAGCCCGTACCCCTTTCTGACAAATGATCAGAAGCCATCGCTTAGACTACTGCGCCACCTAGGTGGCGAGACTTTCTCCCACATAGTATATATGAGTGCCGAGACTTTTTTCCACATAGTGTATATGAGTGCCGAGACTAATTTCCGCATAGTGTATATGAGGCCAAGACGGCTGAGAGTGAGCCCGAAGCTCAGCCCAGGCGCTAACTGGGCTCGGACTGTATAATATTAACAGCGGTTCGGGCTAGTGTTGGAAACAGGTCAAACATTTTGGACTGATCCGGCCGTCACATAACTGAACCTGACCCGGCCGTCACATAACTGAACCTGACCCGGACAAATCTTCTGTGAGCTATAAACTCGAATGCATCATCATCATCATTGTTAACCTACTGCTAAATGAAGGTCTCCTCAAGTTTCTTCCACAAAGGACTGTCATGGGCCAGTCTCCTTCATCCACCCATCTCCCACGTGGTCTTCTTCTGAGTCTTTTCCTGTCCCTTGGAATCCAGTCTAAAATTTCGGTTGTTCATTTATGGTCCGTTCTCCTGGGAACATGTCCATCCCATTTCCATTGCAAGGATTTTACTCTGATAGTGATGTCTTCCACTCTTGTTTCCACTCTTGTTATTTTCCTTATCCACGAGTTCCTGTTTTCTTTCTTGGTTAGAGCAAGCATGCATCTCTCCATGCTTTTTCCAGTTTTCTGCGATCTTTGTGTGTCTTATTTAGTTAAGATCCACGTCTCTACTGCGTACGAAAGCACTGCCAAGATACATTGTTTAAACACTTTTCTTTTAAGACATAATGGCATGTTGCTCTTAATTGCACAGTTTCTTCCGAATGCTCTCTAACCAAGTTTTATATCCCAATTAATTTCTCCATCATCTGCCCAAGGCAAGCTTTCCCCCACCAATTAATAAATCTTCATTCCTTGTAAAAACATTGCACATCAGTTCTGTCTTCTGAAATCTTTATTTTTAATCTCCATTTCTTCACCCTTCTCAACAAGTTCCTGGATAATACTCTGCAGGTCTGAAGTATTATTTCAAAGACCTGTAAAGGATTCTTTGAAATATCTTTCTTTCAATTCAAAAATAAAACGGAATTAAAACCGGGTCGAAGCCAAGTCGCGAACACCTTAACCCGACCCCTTTGACCGGCAAGAAAGTGTGCCCTTGGCGACTCGGTGATCCGTGACCCGTTTCCATCTCTGGCTCGGACTCGGGCAGACCTGGTCACTAAGAGAGAAAGATAATTGTTTTCTTTGTTTTCTGGAACTTGATTTTGTACGATTTAGCAATTTAGCACACGAGACTTTTCTTGCACTTTCATGTTGGTAAACAGAACAGTTTAGAAACTGGGTCTAGCCGGGAGAGTTGGGACTCGGGAGGGCTATTCATTCCGGGTTTGGGCAGCAAATGCTATAGGCCGAGCATTAGTGGATTTCTGCCGAAAAGGAAAAAGTTTCTTTAAGAACCATAGATAGCATCCAGAAGAAATTTTGATACCTACACCCACGCGGTAGCTACCTGCTAATTCTATTGAGCAACGTTCATAGGTTGTTGCTCCGCCCGATCGTTCCGGATAACCGAGCACTCACATCACTTCAGAAAAAAACGAATGGTCAAAGAAAATCTTGCAGTAATACTATAGAAATACGCATAGGTCATTTCACTACTATGCAGTTGAGAAACACGTCAGTTCATTTCAGGAGAAGGAAACAGTGGAAGTCTGGAAAAAGAAGTTATTGTTTTTTTAATGCCTAAACTGATTAGTCATGGTTTTCGGGCTCGTTTGGGCCCGGATTCAATCTTCCAATATAAAATTGCGGCTCGGGATTTTATACTTCGGGCTCGAACGTGCTCGGGCTTTCATACTTCGGGCTCGAACGTGCTCGGGCTTTCATACTTCGGACTCGAATGGGTTGGGACTCTCATACTTCAGAATCGGACGGGTTCGGGCTGTCATACTACGGGCTCAGACGTTCTCGGGCTGTCATACTTCGGGATCGGACAGGCTTGGGCTGTCATACTTTGGGCTCGTATGGGATCGGGCTGTCATACTTCAAAATCGGACGGGCTCGGGCTGTCATACTTCAAAATCGGACGGGCTCGAGCTCTCATACTTCGTACTCGGATGTGCTCTTTTTGTCATACTTCGGGCTCGGACAGGCTCGGGCTGTCACACTTCGGGCTCGGATGGGATCTGGCTGCCATACTTCGGACTCGCTCGGGCTCTTAAAATTGAGCCCAAACTCAGCTCTGGTATATATATCGTATGTCATATTGGGACCTTGCGGTTTTCCACCTCCTGCAGTAAACGTGGAGTAACTGCGTGGTCAGTTGGTTGCTACTTAGAATGTCATACCCTAGCGCACTATTGATTCTTTCATTGACGTCATTCTCCGTCGTCTGTAGCCCGAATAAGACGAATTTTCTACTCAGAAATTCCGATTTAAAATAGATATTACCACCTTCACGCCTTTCGTTTTTATAACTTTATCAGCTCTTTTCTTCATATTATTTTCTCGATAATACGTCAACTCCTTCTCCGGGTTGTAATTACCATATTAAGGAGTGTACCACTCACGGCGCGAGAGAGGACATTGGCTCATTGGTTGCAGCCACATTGTTTTAAGCCACCATCACCTTTGGCCTCACGTGGTTTCCTTCGGATCATTAATAGGCCCCAACCGGTATCGGAGTACGAGGAAATATCCTCCTATTTCTAGTTACTGTGGCAACGTTCAACAAATGGACGCAGTCAGAAAATCGTGAAACTCTGAAATGATAGAGACTGATTCATCTACAACAAAAATCCTTTCCTTTTAATCACGCCGATAATACAAGGTCGTAAATTTGTCAACATATACCAGTTTCCATATTTCCTTGTAGATTAGAGGAAGTTTTAATGTGGTTGCTTCTAACAGGAAAAATAATTTTTACGTGAATGTGATACAAACACGAACAGTAATCCCTTATGATACTACTCTAATTGTAGGACTCAGGTGTAAACCTTGGTAACCAACACTTCTGCCGTTGTGAGATACGTAGATTACAAGTAGTAAAAAATTCAAACGTTTGCACTTACCATAAATTGAAAGTTGTATTGTGGCGCCATATGTGGACATAAATAGATAATAAATACTCTAAAATGCTCAGATAACCACCACAGTTGTTTTTCGTACGCAATTTGTTTTTCCAAAAAAATGTTGGTTACTATGGTTTACGCCCGAACCCTACTATACGTAATAGGACTCAAGCTCTTGCGATGTTGGCGATCTTCAATTACACTCTTATACTATAAAACAAGCTATGTTTGTTGGAGGGGAAAATTAATTTTGCGAATCTGCTAAATTGTCCCACTTCTCTATCTCATTTTTTGGCTTGTTCTTTTCAAAGTAAAGTACGTGGTTGTAGTAACACTATGTCCGTTCGTTCGACTGTGGACACCATGTTTGATTTGAAAACTTCGTTTCTCAGCCGAAAGACGATTCTTATAATTTGGTCTTTTCCCGACATATAACTTCGCAGCCAGGGGGCGTAAATGCACATACTATTCAATCAAACATATATTTTACTCCATACAATTCCTTCAAAAAAATCGATTCATAAATTGCTTTTACCTTCCGATACCTATTACTATGAAGGTTGTTTTCCGGACAGTTTCTATTTGAAATAAAGCATGGGGATCATATGTATAGGATTTTCGGAAGGGAGTGTCTGACCCTAGGTCTTAAGCAACCCTTAGAAATAGGAAGCTAGGAGAATTGGGCTAGAGCGCCCGATAGGAAAGTGACACTGAAGCGAAGTAGAATAGTTGAGCAAGACGCTCCTGTTTATTACCGGAGAGCCAGTACCCGGGGCCTGACGGCTTGACGTGCCCATCCGCCGCACGGCGGATATTTAGTGGATCGAGCGTTCGTACCTGTCTGGAATCAAACCTGAGGTCCTTTCCGTGGCAGTCACGAACTTTGCCCACTAGGCCACCCGCGGCCCATAAAGCATGGTGTCATCGCTGGGAAACCTAAATATACGTGGAATAATCGCTGAATAATGTGAACACTTACCAAATACTTCATAGGCCCTCCTTTCGCGTTCTGTACAGAAGCTATCGATGTGACATGGATTTGATAAGATGCCGGAAGCAGTTGGGAGGTACGTCCAACCAAGCTGTGTGTAACGCGGCCTTCAATGTCGGTATTAAGGTGATTGGTGTATTCAGACGCCTGATATACCATTCCATAGTGTCCCACAAGTGCTCTATGGGATTGATATCGGGGGAGTTCGGAGGCCGATCGATATGCTGGAAGTCTGAACTGTGTTCCTCAAACCCTTTCTGCGTAACATTAGACTTGTGGCTCTGCGCATTGTCATCTTGGAAGACACCGTCGCCATTCGGAGGTCAATCGATATGCTGAGAGTCTGAATTGTTTTCCTCAGACCATTCCTGCACAACATTGGACCTGTGGCTTGGAGAATTGTCATCTTGAAAGACACCGTTGCTATTCGGAAGCCAATCGATATGCGGGAAGTCTGAGCTTTGTTCCTCAAACCATTCCTGCACAAAATTGGACCTGCGTCTTGGGGCATTGTCATCTTGGAAGACACCGTCGCCGCTCGGAAGCCAATCGATATGCGGGAAGTCTGAGCTTTGCTCCTCAAACCATTCCTGCACAACATTGGACCTGTGTCTTTGGGAATTGTCATCTTGGAAGACATCGTCGCCATTCGGAAGCCAATCGATATGCTGGAAGTCTGAGCTTTGTTCCTCAAACCATTCCTGCACAACATTGGACCTGTGTCTTAGGGCATTGCCATCTTGGAAGACTTCGTCGCCATTCGGAAGCCAATCGATATGCTGGAAGTCTGAGCTTTGTTCCTCAAACCATTCCTGCACAACATTGGGCCTGCGACTTGGGGCATTGTCATCTTGGAAGACACCGTCGCCATTCGGAAGCCAATCGATATGCGGGAAGTCTGAGCTTTGCTCCTCAAACCATTCCTGCACAACATTGGACCTGTGTCTTGGGGCATTGTCATCTTGGAAGACATCGTCGCCATTCGGAAGCTAATTGATATACGGGAAGTCTGAGCTTTGCTCCTGAAACCATTCCTGCACAACATTGGACCTGTGTCTTGGGGCATTGTCATCTTGGAAGACATCGTCGCCATTCGGAAGCTAATTGATATACGGGAAGTCGGAGCTTTGCTCCTCAAACCATTCCTGCACAACACTGGACCTGTGTCTTGGGGCATTGCCATTTTGGAAGACATCGTCGCCATTCGGAATCCAATCGATATGCTGGAAGTCTGAGCTTTGTTTCTCAAACCATTCCTGCACAACATTGGACCTGTGTCTTGGGGCTTTGTCATCTTGGAAGACACCGTTACCGGTTGGGGAAACGTGCACCATTGCTGGGTGTACAGAGTCTGCAAGCAATTCACAAAATGGGCACCAGTTATTAGTTGTTTTTCCACATACACCAGGGGTCCAAGTTCCTGCCATGTAAACACTGCCCACACCATACACCCGCCTCCACACGCTCGCACTGTGGAGAACGTGCAGGATGCAGCTAGTGCGTAATGTTTGGGCCAAATAAGTTCACGACCACCCACGAAGTGGAGTGAAAAACGTGACTCGTCAGGCCAGCACACCTTTTCCCAGTCATTCGACGTCCAGCCTCCATGATCTTTGCACCAGGCGAGTCTTTTGCGCCGATGAAGCGTGGTTAGGAGGGGACGTCGTCGGGGTAGTTTGCTCTTACAGCCCATGCGTGCGACACATGGTCATGACAGATAACGTTCCGGGTTAACCCTCTGTTGTATTGGGTTATCAGCTGTTGAACAGTTGATCTGTACGAATCATCAGGCCCGGCGCTCACCTCTCACATCAACCTTTACTGTCCTGTGCAGTTTTGCCTCAGCACGGATGTTTCACTATTTTCACGCCAGTCCTGATACACTTTAACCAGGGAGGCCCAGGTATAACCCAACAGCTCAGTCGTTCGAGAAATCGAGGCACCCGCTCTCCGAGCTCAAAGAATCTGTCCTTTCTCAAAGAACGATAAATCCTTCCGCTTCCTAATCACGCTCCGAATTTTACTACCTACTGTTCCTCATCACACACCTTACAAACATGGTCAAAAGTCCTGCACCAGACCGAAAGTGAATGTTTGATGTTCGAAATCAACTTATACACTAAGTGGCCACTGTATTATGACCACCTGACAGTTTTAAGCAAATGAGCTATGGCTGCACGCTGTTGCCGCCAGAGGACGAGGCTAGAATAAAAAGGGGAAATCTTAGTGCTTGCGACAGTAGTAGAAGTGATTTTTGGGTGACGAGATGGGTAAAAAATGCGATTTGACGGACTTTCAACGTGGGATGATTGTAGGAGCTCGGAGCCATGGAGCGAGTATCACCGAAACAGCCGCATTCGTGAAATGTTCCAGAGCAGCTGTTGTTAAAGTGTTTAAAGACTGGATTGGCAACCAAAAAACTGGGTCTCTGCGTGCAACGTGTGGTCGTCTTCGACTAGTGACTGCTCGGGCGGACCGGAGAGTGTCCAGACTGGTAACAGATAACAGAAGGGCAACAGTGCAGCAAATTACAGACCATCTAAATCAAGTATCTCCTCAAATGATTTCTGCACGCACTGTTCGCCGTACACTGCATCGGATGGGATATGGCAGCCGAAGGCCTGTTTGAACACCTTTGCTGTCTGCAGTTAACAAAAGTAAACGTCTCCAGTTCGCACAGGAGCACAAGGATTGGACAGTCGATAATTGTAAACAAATTATGTGGTCCGATGAATCACGTTTTTAGTTGCACCATGCAGATGGCCGAGTGAGAATTTGGCGGAAACAGCACGAAAGCGTGGACCCCAAATGCATTGATACAATCCTTCAAGCTTGTGGAGGCAACGTTATGGTTTGGGGAATGTTTTCCTGGCATACTTTGTGCCCTTTAATTCGTGTTGATCAACGTCTGACTGGCACATCATATCTAAACATCGTTTTGGACCAAGTGCATCCTGTCATGTGGATGGTTTATCCCAATGGCGATGGCTACTTTCAACAAGATAATGCGTCCTGCCATAGTGCTCGTATTGTACAGGATTGGTTTCAGGAACATGCCAGTGAGTTTACTTTCCTTTGGTGGCCCCCACAATCTCCACATCTCAACCCCATTGAGAATTTGTGGGATGAAGTTGAACGAGTGATCAGACAGCTGGATCCACAACCCTGCAATCTCACACTTCTGGAAAGAGCTATTCATCAAGCATAGTCTCAGATTCCACAAGCCACCTATCAACATCTCGAGGAGTAAATGCCACGAAGAATCGACGCAGTATTAAAGGCAAAAGGTGGCCCAATGAAGTACTGAGGGGGTGGTCATAATAAAGTGGCCCGAGCTGACCTTGTGACTGGTCAACATCTGATGTCATGCCACCGCTTTGCTGTTGGTGTTTGCAGGGACGGCTGTTCATCCAGCTGTTGGGAGTCGCGGCCCCACGTTCCCGAGCTGGTCTTGTGTCTCGCTTTTTCGTTTTTATTTATTTTCTCCACTGGCTAGTTGCCCGTGTTGTATTCTCTACCTAATCGCTACCACGTTATGTACTAACACCCCGGTCTTGTGGTTTTGTTTCCCTCCACCACTAACTGATTTATATTAACCGCTCAGTTCGTAGGTTGCTGAGATTCCGTTTAGGTTCCCTGCCAGGATTTGTCTTCTTTGGATTTCTTTTTTTTCCTTTTAGCTGGTTTGGGTGCTAGACCTACCTGCATGTTTGCCGCGTGCGGAGACCCGTGAGGCGGAAATGGGATGTCTGGCGGCTGAGGTCGCAGGAGACCGGTTAAGTGCCTCCTGTGTACCAACACTCCTCTTCGACCCCGGCTTCGCTGTAAACGGGAGGCTAGAGACTAACCCACCTCTAGTCAGAAGTCTTGTACCAAGTTGTGTACAGGGCTTTAGCGGCTTTTTTGTCGTATGGCACGGCAGGGTGAGCCCGAGGGCTGTGGGATCATGCCAAAGGCGTTGGCATGACGGTACCCGGAGGCCGAAGTGTCCGCCGAGTGCGTGTGATCACAGCCAACGGACTATATTTGCAACTAAGCTCTAGAACTGTGTCTTGCGTCATGTGTTTGGCTTGCGGACCTCCAGTTCTCCCCTGTTGGGCTCGATTGTGGGCGGAGTACGTTGCTGATGAATTTTTTCTTACTCCCATGGGGAAACATAAACCCTCCTCAAAATTTAAAAAACAACAGGATATGGTGATTGATCAGGGGCCAAATTTGCCTCAACCACCTCCCACATAACACACTGAAGAGAACTTTCGTTGAAAAACGACATCACCGCGACGTATCTTTAGATCCAGGTGTTGAGCCGTCAGCTCAGAAACGTCGCATTACACTTGCAGATTCGATACCTCAAGCTACTTTTCTCGTCATTTCTTCTACTGACCAGATGTTGAAACTTTCCTCAAAGTCTCCTTTTTTCATCTCGAAGGCACTTGCGGGTGTTGCTGGCTCTTTGAAGTCAGTGAAGAAGCTACGCTCTGGTGACCTACTTGTGGAAACTTGCACTCTCTCTCAGAGCAAATCTCTTCTGCAGTTGACCAGACTTCAGGATATTCCAGTTCAAGTGACGGCACATCCGTATCTCAACACCTCCAAGGGAGTCATTTCTGAGCCCGACTTGTTGGTCTGCGATGAAGATGAACTTGTGTGTGAACTTGCTGATCAGGGTGTCATAGCTGCCCGACGCATGACTTTCAGGCGCGATGGCGCGCTGATCAAATCACGAAATGTTATTTTGACTTTTAACAGCCCGAAGGTACCTACTGAAATAAAGGCTGGTTACTTGTTATGTGCAGTTCGTCCTTCTATACCAAATCCTCTACGCTGTTTTAAGTGCCAGAGGTATGGACATTCCCAGCGGTCCTGTAACAGTGTTGCGAGGTGCGCCAATTGTGTTTCCCGCGACCACGAAGGGACTGGATGCACTTCAGAGCCCTGCTGTGTAAACTGTGGTGACTCCCACGCTGCTTATGCCAGGTCCTGTTCGAAGTGGAACGACGAGAAGGCGATCCAGCGCCTCAAGACCCTGGAGGGCCTCTCGTACCCTGCTGCCAAGGCCAAGTTGGGTATTCCCAACAACCGACAGCGTACTTTTGCCGCAGTTGTTCAGTCTCAGCCACAACCCGTGCAGCCTTTTGTTCCGCGCCCTGTAGCTCTCGCCGCACTTGCCAAGCGATCTACAGCTGAACAAGCGACACAGGTGGATTTCACCGAGCTCCAGCTTATTCGACCAGCTGCGTCTTCGCCTTCTCTTTTGAAGACGCCCGCCTCTTCCGGTTCCCAGCAGACAGCCTGCACGTGCGGAAGACCCGGCCCTCAATCCGCAAAGGTGTGCGGTGTCCATCAAACTGTCTCGGCCTCAGCGAGGTCCCCACCCTCACCCAACATTATAGAAGAACACGGGGGGAGGAGAGTGACAGTTCGTCCCCAGCCTCTACCAGCATTGCAGAGGAACATGGGGGGGAGGAGAGTGACAGTTCGTCCCCGCCCTCTGCCAGCATTGCAGAGGAGTGTGGGGGGGGAAGAGAGTGACGGTTCGTCCTTTTCCATTAGTAAATATGTTACTTTTAATAAACTTCATTAACTACCTTTTCTTCACTGCTTTCTTCATACTCTTTTTCAACTTTTACCAAGCCTGTCTGATCTTCATCATTTTCCACGTTTTTAAAAATCTGTGGCTGATCGTTCTTTGTCTGGCGCTCTTTGGCCAAACCTGGCCCTTGCGCCAATAAAATCCAACAACCGACCAACCAACCAACCATAATAAAGTGGCCACTCAATGTATAGCGTAATGGTAAAGTCAGGAATACATATCATCATTTTAAAGGAACTTTTATGCTGAATTCAAATATGTTTACAGAATGTTATTGCCAGTAATAGAAGTGTAGTTACAAGCAAAGGTAGAGCGTCTAGTCATAAAAAGCAAAAAATAGTGAAATTAGTGTACTATGCATTTGACGTAAATTTACTGTACAGTACATTATTGAAACTTGCAAGACACTTGAAATAACTTACCAACAAGCATAACACATGGTAATATTTAATTGGATAACCACTGTTTCTTAGTAACAAAGTAC
Organism: Macrothele yani; assembly: GCA_039090855.1. Taxonomy (NCBI): domain Eukaryota; kingdom Metazoa; phylum Arthropoda; class Arachnida; order Araneae; family Macrothelidae; genus Macrothele; species Macrothele yani. The sequence goes on along the minus strand of CM077013.1, from coordinate 139,844,379 downwards.
ACCTACTTGGCATGAAACTAATGAGCTTCTCTAGTTGTCCATTGGTGATAACACAATGCCAAAATTGCTGTTAAATGTGTTCTGTGATCATTCCACTTTCTTGCGCGCCATTAAAAGAGTTGCAGAAACTGGACGTGTGGGAAACAGAAAAAGAACAGGTCGACCAGGGCTGTGTACTGAACGTGATGATCGCATGTTGATTCGTCGTTCCCTAAAATCAAGGTTTAAAACAGCCACAGATTTAAGAAATGAGTGGGAGAATGAAGTAAGCATTATTGCATCTGCACGTACAGTTAGTTCGTCGTAGGCTACAAGAAAATGGACTGGCTGCACGAAAAAGCTTCACGAAAACTTTTCCTTACTGAGCAACAACAGCTCAAAAGAATTGCTTGGGCCAAGGCACACGCGAATTGGGTTGTTGATGAATGGAAAAATGTTATTTTCAGTGATGAAACAACTGTTACTATTTCTGCTAATAACGGAAATAATTACGTACGTAGTCGAGCTGATGAAAGATATAATGAATTCTGCACCCAGCCGACAATAAAGCACTCACATTCGGCGATGTTATGGTCCTGTATTTCAGACAGTGGTGTTGGCCGTCTGCAGATTGTTGATGGCACATTGAATGGATCGAAATATGTGGATATTTTGGAGTCCAAATTGCTACCATCTGCACAAGACATGGGTTTGCGGAATTTTATATTTCAGCACCATAACGCCCCATATCATGGTTCAAAGTTGGTTGAAGAGTGGTTTAATCGAAAAGTTATACGAAAACTTCAGGGTCTGGCACAGTCACTGGATCTTTATCCCATAGAGAATCTGTGGGTGTGATTAAAGCAAAACATCCGTCAACAAGGACTCACATCTAAAACAGCCATAATTGAGTCTGTAAGAGCCGTATGACACCGTGTTATCACCAATAGACAGCTAGAGAAGCTCATTAGTTCCATGCCAAGAAGGTGCACTTTGTTACTAAGGAAACGTGGTTATCCAATTAAATATTAAAGCGCAGTTTGCTTATTGGTGAGTTATTTCAAGTGTTCTGCAAGTTTCAATAATGTACCGGGCAACAATTTTACGTTAAATGCATTGTACACTAATTTCACAAATTCCACTATTATTTGCTTTTTATGACTAGACGCTGTACTTTTGCTTGTAACTTCACTTCTATAAATGGTAATAACATTCTGTAAACATATTTGAATTCAGCATAAAATTTCCTTTAAAATGTTGCACAGGGGATTTATAAGGGAGTATACAGTTTCAACGCACTATAAAACAAGAAGAATGTAAGATATTTTATGTTACCTGTAACAGAATTGTAGGGGAATGTTTCAAGTTTTTTTTAGAGACAGTCACAGACGTTCTGTGTGTGCACTCTTAGTCACACGACACACATCGAGCCGGTAATCCATTTCCGCCCAAACGCGATACACGCGGTCGTCCAGGACTTTTAAGTTTGCACAAACAGCCCGTAGTTTCAAATTTTTTTATGCCAATCGTAGATAGATTTTCTGGTTAGAGGTTCTTCTCCGAATCGTGATCGAAAATGCCGTTGCACAACAGTTACAGATACCGTTTTGCTCAATTCAAGAACACAAAACGCCTTCTCCACTGCAGACGCTGCCATTTTGGCTGACTAGTTGCGGTCCGTGTCTTCAACTGTTACTGTTTTACAGCATCTGGAAACTGTGTACTTCTTTATGAATCACCATGTATAATACGTATTCCTGACTTTACCATTACGATGTATAAATTGAATTCAAACATCAAAAATTGACTTTCGGTCTCCTAGTACAAGACTTTTGGCTACGACTGTATATATGCTATTTCCGTCTACTAATCACGCCCTTTCGAAAATTACATGGTCAACGGACCGCATCCACTTTTAATAGGAGTGGTTTTAATTCAGTGATCACTCGGTGTATAATATATTGCGCACGAAATCTCTGTTTCTAAAAATCAAATTTAAAAAATTCCTTTTCCGTTAGATGCAGGTTACGACAATTAATATTTCGCAAGTATCTTACAATATTTGTGACAAGATGCTTTGCTACTAGGGGTAGTTAGTGCGTATTTCTATTTTTAACATGTCTGCAGTTGCATGATTTCGTTTCTAGAAACCTAAAAAAAGTTTCCTTCTCTGGCAGACGCCACTTACCGTGGTAAACATATATGCGCATTTTATGTAGTTTCTAAACTAATGCCTCGTTTTCCCGCCCAAAGTTACTTAATGTATAATTCTCTGTAATCATGATGTCTGTGCTTCTAAAAGTCCGATTTTAAAAATTACTGTTGCTAGTAATAGCGTCTGTGACGAGAAATATTTTTCATATATTCGCCAATTATTGTACCGCATAGTTTCGTCACTAGGGGGTCTCAGCCTCAATTTCTGCTTGTGTCATTTTTGGAACCGAATGTTCGTTTCTAAGAACCAGATTTGAGAAATTCCATTTGCCTTGGATATCTTTCGTTATTATTTTTGCACAGTTTGTGAGTTTCCGTAGCACACATTACAGCAGTTAATAGCCTACTATTGCTATTTGTAGATGTTTTACCAATTGTGTAGAACTTAGGTAGACATCATTTTATAACAGATTGAACACACTATAAAGAACACTTCTTGCACTACGTATCTTAAATTATTCGGAGATTTTTCTTAGTAGAAGTAAATTCATTCCCTTAATCGTTTAATTATTTTCTTCGACAAAAATGTTTTGAAATATCTTTTTCGTGTCGGAAATAATTCAAAAGAAGCGCTGGCTACACGCAAGAATTTGGTGTTATCTTTCTTGCTTTTTTTCGTCGCTATGCTACAAATACATAGTTTCGGCGCGGAGGCGACATTTTTGCTTCTTAAAGTTGAAGGTTAGCGAAAAGAAAAAAACAACAAAAGAACTTTGAACTCTTTATATTGAGCATGAGGTGTTTACAGTAACTCTTAGTGGGATTTAGATAGATTAAGCTGAAATGGTGGTTAACCTTGAAAATTCCAGATTTGTTTTCTTTGTGCTTTCAAAGTTTCTAATGTCCAACTCCTCAGATGGTCACACCAGCAGCAACGGAGAGAGAGAGAGAGAGAGAGAGAGAGAGAGCAAGAAAGAGAGGGAGGGAGATTGTCGCTCAATAGAAAGTTTCCAGAAGCAAAATTAGCCAACGATAATGTGTGGGCTTCCCCGAGGTTGGAACACTTATAAATTAAACTGAAGCAGAAAGGCAGTGAACTACTTACATTTGGTGAGTCACACAAGGACGGAAAAGCGGGAACAGTGTTTTTGTAAACAGAATTGAAATGCTGAGCGTTTTACTGCAACACAGTAATTCATACTACTGCGTAATTAATCCTGCTCGCATAATTCTTCATTTCAAACAGAACTATTTTTCGGCTTCATTTTACCAAGCATGATATGCTTTCTTTCTTTTATGCTTTATTAACGTTCTGCTCCTTTAAAAATTCCATTCCTAATTTACCTAAATTTCACGCGATACAGAAACGTGTAACCTTTTAACAGACTGTCGTGAAGGTAACGATTTATCTCTCTGTTGCATTTAACTTGCGATTGTAATCTTCGCTGTTGCCGCTCATCGCATCTAATAATTATGGGGCTAAAAGTGATCTCTTGAACCCTGGATTCCGACACGCACGCGCAGGTTATTTTCTTTTTTTTTGACTGGGAGTTTAACGACCACCATGAGCAACTCAATGGGCTACAAGCAGTCGCATATCCCTAATTTAGGGTCACCGGTTCCAGGGAAGGGAGGAGAGCCAGCGCCGTAAGACAAACGCAACATTCATGCCTCACCGCGATTCGAACCCGAACCCCTTTCGTAGGAATGATCAGAGGCCATCATTTAGGCCACTGCGCCGCCGGTGCGGCCGCGCAGGTTTAACTTAGAATGTTTTATCGACCACCGTGAGCAACTCAGTGGATTACACTGAGTGGCCACTGTATTATGACCAACTGACAGTTTCAAGCAAATGAGCTATGGCTGCACGCTGTTGCCGCCAGAGGGCGAGGCTAGTATAAAAACGGAAAGCTTAGTACTTGCAACAGTAGTAGAGATGATTTTTGGATGACGAGATGGGTAAAAAATGCGATTTGACGGACTTTCAACGTGGAATGATTGTAGGAGCTCTGAGCCATGGAGCGAGTACCACCGAAACCGCAGCATTCGTGAAATGTTCCAGAGCAGCTGTTGTTAAAGTGTTTAAAGACTGGACTGTAAGCCAAAAAATTGGGTCTCTACGTGCAACGTGTGGACGTCATCGACTAGTGATTGCTCTGGCGGAACGGAGAGTGTCCAGACTGGTAACAGACAACAGAAGGGGAACAGTGCAGCAAATTACAGACCATCTAAATCAAGGATCCCCTCAAATGATCTCTGCACGCACTGTTCGCCGTACACTGCATCGGATGGGATATGGCAGCCGAATGCCTGTTCGAACAGCTTTGTTGTCTGCAGTTAACAAGAGAAAACGTCTCCAGTTCGCACAGGAGCACAACGATTGGGCAGTCGATAATTGGAAACAAATTATCTCCTTTCCCTGGAACCCGACTGCTTATAGCCCATTGAGTTGCTCACGGTGGTCGTTAAACCTCCAATAAAAAAATATGGTTCAATGAGTCACGTTTTCAGTTTCACCATGCCGATGGCCGAGTGAGAATTTGTCGGAAACAGCACAAAGGCGTGGACCCCAAATACATTGCTACAACACCTCAAGTTGGTGGAGGCAACGTTATGGCTTGGCAATGTTTTCCTGGCATGCTTTGAGCCCTATAATCCGTGTTGATCAACGTCTGACTGGCCCATCATATCTAAACATCGTTGCGGACCAAGTGCATCCTGTCATGTGGATGGTTTATCCCAATGGCGATGGCTACTTTCAACAAGATAATGCGTCCTGCCATAGAGCTCGTATTGTACAGGATTGGTTTCAGAAAAATGCCGGCGAGTTTACTTTCCTTTGGTGGCCCCCACAATCTCCAGATCTCAACCCCATTGAGAATTTGTAGGATGAAGTTGAACGAGCCATCAGACAGCTGGATCCACAACCCTGCGATCCTACACTCCTGGAAAATGCTATTCATCAAGCATGGTCTCAGATTCCACAAACCACCTATCATCTCGTGGAGTCCATGCCACGTAGAATCGACGCAGTGTTAAAGGCAAAAGTTTGCCCAACGAAGTACTGAGTGGGTGGTCATAATAAAGTGGCCACTCAGTGTATAAGCACTCGTCCGTCCCTAATTTAGGATCACTGGTTCCAGAGAAAGGAGCGAGAGCCCGCGCCGTAAGACAAATGCAACATTCATGACTTGCCGCGATTCAAACCCGGACCCATCTCGGACGAGCTTTCATAAGCTAGCGCTTAGACCACTGCGCCACGGCATACGTACAGGTTTAACTTAGACTGCTTTTTTTCGTTTTTGGTTAGAGGTTTAACGACCACCGTAAGCGCAACTTACTGGGCTGTAAGTAGCCGCTCGTCCCTTATTATGGCAACAGCGCCGCCGATGGCTTAGTTGTCAACGTTTGTGACTGCTACGGAACGAAATACCCGCCGTGCGTCGGATAGGCACGTTCAGCCGTCGGACCCAGTGTATTGTCTTCCCGGTTATAAATAAGGGCGTCTTCCTCCTCCTTTCTACCTCGCTTCCATGATCTGACTTACCTGTCTGGCATTCTAGCCCAAATCTTGTAACTTCCTACTTCTAAGGGTTGTCTAAGACCTGGGATCAGACACACCCTTCCTAAAATCCTCTACATAATTCTCTAAATCTCTCAGGCAAATCGTGCTAGGGAAGGGAGAGAGACAGTGATTTAAGACAATCTGCGCCTCACCGGCATTCGAACCCCGGCACACATGGAAAGACTGGTCTCGAGCCAGATCGTAGACACCATGACGGTGGATCATTTAGACAAAACGGCGTACCGACGTCTGTTACAGTTACACCTCTGAGCCATTCCATTATGACCACCCCCATTTTAAAGTAATGAGCGCGCCTGTAGACAGAACGATGGCGAAAGTGAAGTTCACAGAGCAGTATATAGACTCACTGTCATAAAAATCCGCGCACCAAAAAGGAGGCGTCGGACTGAAATGTGATTTTAGTTGAGAGATGGTACATACCAAGGACAGAAGTGATTACAATATTACAGCAGCAAGACGATTTCCCGCAGACATTCAGTACACATTCCAGTCAGCGTTAGTACCGCGTCAGACCGCCTCGTTCTCGGATACATGCGATGATACGGTGGTTCCGTAAATTCCGTGATAGAGACAAAAGCTGCAGAGATCCAGCCACGTTCTGGACGCCCATCAGAGTTTTCTGAAGGGGATCGTAACCAAGCCATATGAAATGACCAACATCTAGCCGTTGAAGAACTATCAGACAGGTTTTCTGCGCACAGAAAACCAGTAAAAAGAAGGATGAATGCGCTTGGGTTTATAAGAAAGTTCTACTAGTGACCTATTCGCAAGAATCGACTGGACAGAAGGACCACATAACTTTCTTTGATTGAGCTTCACAGAAATGAACCTTTCTCGGAACGATTAATTACGGGTGATGAAAAGTGGGTCCTCTACAGAAAGGAAAAGTGTCAAAGGACTGTATTCCGAGTTGGAAAGCCTGCTCCCAGCCATCTAGCTGCTGTCCGCGCTGCACACGGCGGTTACTCTGGATATTAGCTGGTGGTCACAATAATGTGACTCGACCGTGTATATACAATTCATAGGAACTTAACTTATGCTGATTATATATTAATACTAGTAGAAGTAGAAGGCGTAGTATCATCGGTGCCAGTACTTATTGCTAAAATTGTTTCTGAAGAAATAGTTCTTCAGAAACAATTTTTCAAACTCCTTAGTTACCTTGTTATAAATTTGGCGATACGTCTCGAGCCTAATGTACTCTTCTTGTTATTGCTCTTGTCTAGATTCAGAATGCATCGGCGGTGTGAAGGTTTGAGAAGTGATACATTCATTATCCAGCGAAGTTGTGAAGACTGGCGAGGTACATTGATATTTCATGCTCTGTGTGAAAATTTGAATAGGCGACGTCAATCTCCATCTGCTCTTGCTGTTCAGGCTCAATCTGTGCAGTTGAAGTGCAAGGTCGTGGCTCTCAAGTCGGGTGAAACGCGTCCTGACACGCGGACTTTTGGCGTTCCCTACAATCCCGTCACCTTTCGGTTGATGACTTAGCGGGCTTTTTTAGGATTCTTCTCGTTCTGTTCTACGAGTTTCTTCAACTTTTGTCGGTTCTAATAATAGTTTTCCCTGGATTTTCAGGCCATTTCTGAATTTTCGACAGCAAATTTTTTTTCATCTAAAAAATAAATAATTTACTTTATTTCGTTTTTATCACATACGTACGTTAGCTCTTACCGTCAGCTACGGAATGCGGGACTGAAGTTATCGCTATCATTATCTATTCACTAGTTATCAACCTTAAAACGGCGTGAGACGAAACAAAATCACTCGGAATTTAGCTTAACTTTCTAACACTACTGTATCGAAGGCGTGAAACTTAGTTTATAGAGTTCCATTTATAACAAAATATCTAATGAAATATCATTTATTACTCTACGATTATTAGTTTCGATGATATAGACGTTCAAAGTGTGTCATGTTTTTGTTGTATCCGTGCTCTATAAGTTAATCCCTACCCAGGGCGGAGAAAGCCGTAGTTCTACATCAATATAGTAAAAAGAACATTTTATTAATTTATCTCATGAAGGTGAATAAATAAATGACAATCCTTGCTACCTATTTTATAAATTATGAAAGTTACGTGGCTTATTCTAACTTTCAATATACACTGGTGAGCAAAGATTAAGAACGAAGAGGAGAAATTAGCCTCTTCGTTCGAGCAGGCAGAACGGACCGAAAAACCACTCAGAAGATAGACTAGGGTCCGGTACGGTAGGGCATGCGCATATATGCAGCATGACGTGAGGGGGGGAGTGTCGGAAGGGTATAAAGCACACGGGCGGTGTGTACGCTCAGCAATTCGGTGAAAGCTATTGCACGGTGTACATCGGCTTGAACGACGTCGAGTTGCTGCCACCGTGTGATATGGTCAACAGGCAATCCAGTAGACTACATCTGGATGACTTTACCCGAGGTCGCGTCATTGGGAAGTTGGAAGAAGGTCGAAGTGTGACTAGTGTGGCCGAGGAGTTCGGGATGGCTCACAGCATCGTTTTGCGAGCTTAGAGAAGAATTTCAAACGACAGGAACAGCTGTCCGAGAGTTTAGCAGTGGTCGTCCACGAGCAACCACGGCGGCAGACGACCAGTATATTGTCCTACAGACGAGAAGAGACAGACGGCAGACAGCGGGAGAAATCGCAAGGCACATGCAACAGACAACTGGGCGTCCGTTATCGCGTTTTACAATGGCCAGGAGGCTGCACAAAGCTGGTCTATTTGCACGACGACCAGTACGGTGTGTGCCATTAACGCCTGCTCATCGGAGACGGCGATTTCTGTGGTGCCAGGAACACAAGAACGCCGCCCCGGTGGCGCAGTGGTCTAAGCGATGGCCTCTGATCATTCGTCCAAACGGGGTCCGGGTTCGAATCCCGGTGAGGCATGGATGTTATGTTTGTCTTACGGCACTGGCTCTCTCCTTTCCCTGGAACCAGTGACCCTAAATTAGGGACGGGCGACTGCTTATAGTCCATTGAGTTGCTCACGGTGGTCGTTAAACCTCCAACCAAAAAACCCCACAAGAACTGGACACATCAGCAATGGGGTCGAGTTCTCTTTACGGATGAGAGCCGATTTAGTCTGACGAGCGATTCTGCACGTATACACATCCGAAGAGAGCAGGGAACACGCAATCACACCTCCAACATCATCGAAAGGGACCGGTTTGGAGGTGGCAGAGTTTTCGTTTGGGGCGGTATCATGCTTAGTAGCCATACTGACTTCCACATCTTCCAAGGAGGTTCAGTCACTGGTGTCCGCTATTGTACCGAGGTTCTCCTGCCTCACGTGCGTCTGTTTAGAGGTGCTGTGTGTCCTGAGTTCCTCTTCATGGACGAAAACGCTACATCTCATCGTGCAGTGGCTGTCGCAGAGTTGTTGGATAGTGAGTTATTCAACGCATGGATTAGCCCGTAAGGTCCCCGGGCCTAAATCCAATCGAACACGTGTGGGACCTTCTCGGGAGACGCTTGGCAGCAAGTCACCAGCCGCTAGCTACGATTCCGCAGCTGCGATTGGCGCTACAAGAGGAATGGGCCGCGATGCCTCAACAGCTTCATCAGAACCACGACCTCAGCATGGACAGACGTTGTAAATCCTGCAACGCAGTCAGGGGGATCATATCCACTACTAAAGACTGGATTTTCCTTGGCAGCCGCCTGCCACATGCACGTTTCTGTCTTCTGTCCAGTTGTGCTCGAAGCTATCTTTTCAATAAAGAGCCTTTGTATCCTTTGGATTCCTTGTTTGGACGGTTTTGCTCACTTGTCCCATATTCTTACATCTTGGGGATCTTGTGGTATGATTTGAGTCGATGTGGAGCACTTCTGCACGACGTTACATTCGAAAAACCGTCTCGTGCTTAATTTTTGCACGCCAGTGTATTACCACTGTTTGAACTCTGTGAAATTTTATTAAAAGTGATATTTTCCGCGGTTGTCGAACAAAGTGATCCTGTGGTAATTCCAATTTCTAATTTCTACCCCCCATCCCCCGGTCATCGTTTCCCAATACACATCTCTCATTATTGCAGCCAGGCAGCCCCGGTTGCGCAGTGGTCTAAGCGATGGCCTATGGTCATTTGTCCGAACGGGGTCCGGGTTCAAATCCCAGTGAGGCATGGATGTTGTGTTTGTCTTACGGCACTGGCTCTCTCCCTTCCCTGGAACAAGTGACCCTAAATTAGGGACGGGCGACTGCTTATAGCCCATTGAGTTGCTCACGGTGGTCGTTAAACCTTCAATCAAAAAGAAAAAAAATTATTGCAGCCAGACGTATATCGATTTTTCACACAGGAAACAAGTGTTGACTGACCGACTTTCACGACCTGAAAGCTTCCACTCTTTCTTCCACAAGAACTGATTAATTGCATCGAGAAAGTGTTTTCTTATCTCTTAAGTGGATTCTGAAGTTCTGTAATCGGGGTTTTGTTCTAACTGCATTAATTAAAAAAGAAACAGAACATAATTACGCGTTCTTAAAAGTGGTAGATTTCACGCATGCTGAAAAGGGATTTTTCCCTTGAAAAATGTCAGTTTGTTTCAGGCGTGAGAGAAACTATTTCTTTCATTTCGATTTATCTCAACTCATGAATATCACCAAACAGAGATTTTTCATCTGTGAAGAAACTCGTTCTTGATTCACTTGTGTGCAAGCCTCCTCCGCAAAATATTTCCTGATGTTTTCAGAAAACCGGAAAAAAACCCCACCTGGGATTTGTCAGCAGGTGGTTTGTCAAACCTAGATTTGATATGCATGGTTTCGAAAGCATTCATTATTCTACAATTTCAAAACTTTCTTGCCATATTAGGCTATGTGTAACAATTTCCTGTAACAGTTATATTTTTACTGGGCTGAAAATGAAGCTATACCTCTTAGCACTTTGATTAACAAAATTTATTAAATTAAGAAACGGATCGTACTAGCAGATTACTGTAGTGTCTAAACACTGAGAACAGATATACGGTAAAACGTCAATTATCCGTGGTAAATGGCGGACGCATGAACTCTGATAATTGAAAAACCCAGCTAAACAAAGTTACGTGATTTTGCACACAAAACAACCCTATAAAAACTTAAGAAAAACATTCTTGAAGTGCGGCAATTAAGTAATGAGATTAATAAAAAAATCCCGGTAATAACACGGAAGGTATGATTTAGTAATTCAATGGTCTACATAAGCTTGGATTCATAAGTGTACATAAGTTTGATTTTGATTTATCATTGATTTTATAATATCATTGATTATATAATATTTTGGGTTTGACTTTTACCTTAATCTATAACATTTGCTATTAATTATTTCTTTTTTTTCCTATGTGACGTAAGTTGATTTGGGAGTTAGAAAATGTTGATGTTCAGTTATTAGTGTGATTATGTGGAATTTAGTTTTGTGTTAGTACACACAAATGACGTCTACTAGGAACATCAAACAGAAGTCATCGCTCTTTCCACGTTTATAAGTGAGTCATGGAAAAATTCTCATTGGCTGCCACCGGGAATCGAACCCAGAGTCTTCCAATTACGCGCCGGACATGCTACCATCGCACCAGAGCGGACTTGAATTCTCTTGACCCACATACAACTAACTTCCAAACCACATGGCAGGTTGTTTCTTGGAGCCCTGCACAATGCTGGAAGTTCGTCAAAGATGGAAAGCATGGTTTGGCAGTTAGTTGTATGTGTATCTGGAGAATTCAAGGCCACTGTGGTGCAGTGGTAGCATGTTCGGCGCGTAACTGGAAGACCCTGGGTTCGATTCCCGGTGGCGGCCGATGATAATTCTTCCGTGACTCACTTATAAACGAGGAAAGAGCGATGACTTCTGTTTGATATATTAATTTTGTGTTTTTGAATACCTTTTTTTTTGTTTAACATTCTTCTTTTGAAAGATTGTATTAATATGTGTATTTAGATTAGCGGGGCTTTTCCTCCCGTATGTAACTGGTTCTGTTAATCCCTGTGAAGCCAATTAGCGGTGCAGGTTTTATAATAAATTACTATACTACTATATACTATGGCAACAGCGTTTGCATGAGAATAGCGCAGATGATCATTTACGCTATGCATGACGTCATTCGGTGGATGAACATTGTTATAGCGTTATGATGGATCAGATAGCAAATATCCGATTGTGTTTGAAAATGAGTAAAACTGCATCTGCGACGATTGAATTGTTTCATGATCTGTATGCGGTAAATTCCTTATCGCATGCACAAATATTCTAATGGTATGCAAATATCAAAGATGGGCGGGAAGATTTAGAACATGACGACGCCTGGTTTCAGTGTGCACGTTTGAACTTACTGAGAAAGTTCGCGAAAGTATAAAAAGTGATTCTTTTGTGACCTTGAGAATGCTGGAATATGAGCTCAGTGTTAGTAAGGAGACGATCTATAAAATTTGCCCTGCAAGATTTAAGGAGAAAAAAGTTGCTGCTAGTTTTGTTCTTCATGCTTTTTCAGACGACAGGAAATGTGCACGAGTTACAGGTGCGGGTAAATGGGACTATGACTGGCGAGCGATATTGCAACAAAAACGTTCTGCGTCATGTTCGATTATTCCGTGGTGCTGTAGGCGAAGTCTTTCTGTTCATGGATCACAGCGCGACACCTCATCGTACAAGAGCAATGCAGATAATTTAGGAGACCTAAGATATTCATCGCATGCAAAGGCCAGAACGCTTCTCAGACTTCAACCCTAATGAACACATCTGGGTTGCAATGGGGACACGCAGTTCTAGTCGAACCCCCTTCAGAAAACAAGCAGGGCCTCATCTGTGCTCTTAGGGAAGAGTGGGCCAATTTGCCTCTTGAACTCCTGGATCCCTTGCTGCTCAGCATGCCACGATGTTGTGAGAGTTGCAGTGTAGTTCGATGTGGACATATTCCACACTGAAATGTCTCTCCGCCTGGTTATCGGTGAGCACTGGAAATCCATTCTCCAACTATGTCCTTCAGAAATTTGGAACTTTTGCGCAAACATTGATTACAATGTAATTTGTGCGTCGCCGTCCAGGTGGCGCAGTGGTTTAAGCGCTGGCTTCTGACCATTCGTCCGAGATGGGTCTGGGTTCGAATCCCGGTGAGGCATGGATGTTGTGTTTGTCTTGCGGCACTATCTCTCTCCTTTGCCTGGAGTTAGTGACATTAAATTAGGGATGGGCGACTTCTTATAGCCCATTGAGTTGCTCATAGTGGTCGTTAAACCTTCAATAAAAAAAAAATTGTTTTTCATTTATAAACAATTTTTTGTGGCTTTTCTACTATCCGATATACTTATTTCCCAATCTGGCTGCGGCCATACATTGTTTTTCTTATACAGGTAAACATGTAGTCCATCTTAAAGTTTTGGATTTGGACAGCAGTGTATATATTCCATCAATCCTGTAGAAGCAAAAAGGATTCGGTTTCAAGTATATAAAAATATCCATTTATGCTTCCACCTGAATATTTAATTACGGTACCAGAAAATTTTCGCAAAGTGTTATTCACAAAAAATCCATTCACAGTAAAAAAAAAAAAAAAAGTGGGGGGGGGGGGGGCTTTCTGTCGAATTTTCATTCAGAAACGGAGATTTCAGTTTCAGATAAAAATAACAACGTGTGTCTTCTAGTTCATCGTTAGAAGCAAGAAATGCATGTAATTCTTTGTTGCAGTGATTGGTATTCTGTGCAGTAGAAATTCGTTTAATCGAAAATATTGTTAGCGGTATGCAAAAGTCTCCGTGGTCGTTAAACCTCCAATCAAAAAAAAAAAAGTCTCCTCCCCCTCCTAGCGGGCACTGTAGGGGCATAACCGGCCGGCGACCCGTACTGTCAGTTCGTACATGAAGCCAAGCATGACGGTTGATAAAGTTCATTTGGGGCACTGTTTGTTATTCATGTTTAATTTAGGGAAAAGTGCGAGTGAAGCATATGTTTCATACCAATCACTACAACAAAGTCAGGCGTAAGGCGAAACGGTTATGGGTGAGAGGAGGTGTCGAGAATGGTTTGCCAGGTTTAAGAAAGGTGATCTAAGCTTGGAAGACAAGCCACGTGCAGGTAAACCGCAGGAACTCGCAGACGAGGAGCAGGAATCGCTGTTGCAAGAGGATGCCACACAATCGACCACGCAACTGACGAAGCGTTTGAAAGTGGCTCAATCGATGGTGGTACGGTGTCTACAGGCCTTGGGGAAGATCCAGAAGATTGGTAAGTGGGTTCCACATACTTTCACTGAGCGTAAAATCCTCTCAGTGAAAGCATGTGGAAGCATGCTTTCACTGAGAGGATTGGGCATCTGCATGTCGTTGCTGAAGAAATTTCAAGGGAAGGATTTCTTGTGGAAGGTTGTCATTGGGGATGTAAAATGGGTTTATTGCGACAACCCCGCACCCAAGCGATCCTGGATCGACCCAGGCCAGCCATCAACATCCACTGCAAAACAGGATATCCGCGGAAAAAGGTGCTGTTGTGTGTGTTGTGATATATGCATGGAGTGCTGTACTTCGAACTGTTGAAACCGGGCGAAACAAACACTGCACAACGACATAGCAATCACTTGATGAAACTGAAAGCCGCAATTGAGCAAAGACGCCCATGGACCGGTAAAGGACACCGCCCAGTCATCATGTTACACGATAATGCCAGACCACATGTCGGTGCCACCACGAAATCAACCCTTGAACAATTACACTGGGAGGTTTTACCGCACTCGCCTTACACCCCGGACATTGCACCCTCAGACTTTCATCTTCTTCTCTCTATGCAACATGCCCTAGTCCAACAGCGGTTCGCCACAGTTCCAGAGGTGGACAATTTCGTCACTGCGTTCTTCAGCTCAAATCCCGAGTCCTTCTATCACAGGGGCATTCATTTGTTGCCTGAAAAATGGCAAAAGGTCATTGATGCTAACGGCCACTATTTCGTTGAATAAATGTGTACTGGTTTCCTGATTCTTCCTATATCTCCTTTCCCCTTAAAACGGCGGAAACCTTTAATAGAAGTGAAACTATGATTTCAGAAGCAAATTGCATATTTCCGTCTCTTAGTAGTACTACTGTGCACTACCGGAAAGGAAGAAGTTTAGGTAAAGAGCTTCGCATTACATACTCTGTAAAACCACAAAAGCAAAATGCAAATCTAAGAAGTAATTTCTCAAATGCTGCGAAACGTGCTGGGTACGCGAGATACTAGATACATAAGAAAATATAACATGTGCAGATGATAAAGAAATAAATGTTATAACGAAAAAGGATACTTACTGGGCCATGCTGGTATGAGGTAAATCCTCCTTTATTAGCAATGCATCCGTCCGTCCTCTGCGAAATAGATTTGTGTAGACGTCTTATAGAATTCTGAGGCACTGACCACCACATTTCGTCGAGATGGCATCGCAGGGCATCAACTGTCGGAGGTGGTTGGCGCCCACACTAGAGGTGTCATGCCACCATGTCCCAGATATTCTCTATCGGTGACAAGTCTGGTGACCACGCTTTCCAAAGCAGCGTGTTGATCCCTTGTAGATATTGCCTCGATGCATTTGCAGCATGTGGACGGGAAATGTCGTGCTGAAACAATAGTGTTTTACCTTGACATGAACGGTATCTTAAAGATTTCTTGTAATAAGCACTAAACTGGAGCACGAATCACAGGACATAGCTCTGGAAAACACAGTTATCTCTGTTAAGGGTATATCTCCTTCGATGACACTCGGCGGATTGTTACGTTGATCCCACCGGCTCTACACGTTTTTCCGAGAACTATCCGCCTGAAGCGAGATGCATCTCTGTAGGGTACATGACGCCGTTCTTCAACACAGGTTCCTCGGGTACGGCTCCACATGAAGCTCTGAGGACGGTATGCTGGGTATCACTGATAGGCGACAAGATGGACGTCATGTGTGCAAGCCTGCTTCCTGCAAATGATTTGAGATGGTGTGGAGTGCGAGACTTCTTACCGTAAAGGGTGTGATGCTCGAAATCACAGCGCTGTTTTCATGGCTGCGGGAGAAGCTGTTGTTCTGAAAAGGCCTGTCTTTTGCCAGATCAAAATATCTTCTCGTCTTGTAGTCGCTCTACGCTAACCATTTCCAAAATGACTGCCGCGCAAGTTTGCTCTCATCTATGCAGTACAGCAATTACGACTGTGGCATTGTAGTAACCAACATGTGGTGCAATACGTCCGAGACGTCCAGTCGACTTAATAGAAGCCTATAATCAGGGATGTAGGGGTTTAGCGGCGCTAAGGCACTTTTTTTCTAGGCTTAGCTCCGCTAAAGCACTTTTCTTGGTTGAAGCGGTTCAAAGGTACTTTTAGATGACCATGTAGGTAGAAATGGCAATTGCTGTGTTTTATACATAAACATATTCGTATATCAATCTACTGATCGTCTTACAGTTGGTTCACGTTCTAGGGCGTTCCATGAATAACAAGAGTTTTAGTGTTAAGAGAATGATAACTTCTTTGTTACTACCGCAATCTTTAAAATAACGTTGTAGGAGGTAGATTCTCCGTATGTTAAAACTTTTCTAACAAGAAATAAATAAACACAAAAAAAAAATCAAACAAGTATATAGTATAACTGACAAGTGTTTCATGGTTGCAGTGGAATTTCTTGCTGAAGTCTTCACTTAGCACACATCTCCTGGTACTTTAAGGGTAACGCGAAACGAAGCGCCAGTAGACAAGTGGTCAGACGCTTTGGCTTCTGGCTAATCCCTGGAGCTGGTTCCGGACCCGAGACCAGGATGAAGTAAGGGATGTCCTCTTTTTGGGACCAGTGGCGTCAAATCAGGGACGGGCGACTTCCTATGGCATTGGATACTCATGGTGTTCATTAAATCATTAAACGCCCCCCTTCCTCAAAGATATCCTTGGGGAGGGGGAGGGAGGGGGAGTTAAGGACCACCGTGAGCAACTCGATGGGCTAAAAGCAGTCGCCTTTCCCAAATTCAGAGCCACTGTCTCTGGGGAATGGAAAGAACCAGTGCCGTAAGACAAACGCAACATCCATGTCTCCACCGGATTCGAAAACGGTCCCAATCGGACGAATGGTCAGAAGCCAACGCTTAGCTACGCTACTGGGGCGGCAGATATCCATTACTGCCTCCCCAAATTCACAGGAAAGGCTGATAGGCCAGATCAATAAAAAAATACTGACTGTTTAAAATATTATTAATACTTAGTATTTAAAATCCTGACGGATGACGTTCACCGCAAAGCCAGTTTCTTTCTTATACAGAAAAACAAAAAACAAATTATATTTTCGGTATGTGACTCGCACGTAACATTAATTCTTTTGTTTTTAATTTCCTAAACTCAGCAGTTTTCACAAAAATTAACAAACTCGTGCATGATAAAATTTAATTAAAAATTATAAATGATTAAAACGAGTCAAACTTAAAAAAAAACTTTCGAAAGTCTTCCTTCCGGACTGTTTTTGATTAATACGTTCACCGCTAAGGCACTTTTTTTTTATTTAGAACTGTATCACTGCTTATAATTTTCGATATCCTTTCGCTTATTGTAATGATGATGGGCATAGAAGTTATATTCTTCTTCCTTCTGAAGTCACTTTTCAGCAACATTTTGCAGTGCTACTGGGAATGACAGGTAGAGATCTCTTACACATTCATTCCCCTCATTCATGTTATTAAAGCAATTTTAGCTTTCACCTGTAAGATCTGATAGCAGATATACACTGACGGAAAAAATCCCAACACCAAGAAGGGGGTTGTGTTAGATAAACGGCAGTTGGTAGGCGGTGAGTGTACATCTGTAAGATGACGTCTATGCAAATGTCGCGCTCGGCGCATACGTGTGGCGCTAGTAGCGCCCTCGGAACATGCAAAGCAGGTTTGCTGCAAATACGCGCTGTAACGTTCGTGAGCGTTAGTTATCGTTGAGATTCGACGTAGGGTGTTGATGTTAGCCAAGAATGCCTTTAAGAAGACGAAGAAACCATTATCAACAGCTCACAGAGTTTGAACGAGGTCGTGTAATAGGGCTACAAGAAGGTGGATTTTCTTTCCGCAATATTGCAGAACGACTTGGCAGGAATGTAGCCACTGTGCATGATTGTTTGCCAGCGGTGGTTAAGGGAAGGTACTGCCTCAAGTAGACCGGGTTCCGGCCGGGCACGTCGCACTACTGAGAGGGAAGACCGCCGTGTATGGCGTATGGCCGTGGCGCATCGTACCGCGTCTGCGGCAGCAATTCGAGCTGCAGTTGCCACCACAGTGACACAACGAACTGTTACAAATCGGTTACTTGAAAGACAGCTCCGAGCCAGACGCCCTGTAGCGTGCATTCCACTTACTCCAAACCACTACCGTTTGCGACGTCAGTGGTGTCAAGCTAGAGCTCATTGGAGGACGGAGTGGATATCTGTTGTGTTTTCTGATGAAAGCCGGTTCTGCCTGGGTGCCAGTGATGGCCGTGTGTTGGTTTTTAGGAGGCCAGGTGAGCGCCTGCAACCAACCTGTCTGCGGCCGAGACACACTGGACATACACCTGGAGTTATGGTCTGGGGAGCAATTTCCTATGACAGCAGGATCACTCTCGTGGTTATCCCACTCACCCTGACGGCACAGTTGTACGTCGGTCTGTTGATTCAACCTGTTGTGCTGCCATTCATGAACAGCATTCCAGGGAGTGTTTTCCAACAGGATAACGCTCGCCCGCATACCGCTGTTGTAACCCGACATGCCGTTCAGAGTGTCGACATGTTGTCGGAGCCTGCTAGATCACCAGATCTTTCACCAATCGAGCACGTATGGGACATCATTGGACGACAACTCCAGCGTCACCCTCAACCATCATTAACCGTCCCTGTATTGATCGACCAAGTGCAACAGGCATGGAACTCCATCCCACAAACTGACATCCAGCATCTGTACGACACGATGCATGAACGTTTGCGTGCTTGCATTCAACATTCTGGCAGTTACACCGGTTATTAATGTACCAGCATTTCACATTTAAAACGGCTCTTCTCGCGCTTACAATAAGCTGTGATCTTGAAACCTTAATCGATTAAATATGTTTCCTATACAAATGTATTGCCGCCATTTCATTCTTCTACAACTATTTTTTCGTGGTGTTGGGATTTTTTTCCGTCAGTGTATCTTTACGTCCCAACCTTGCCTGTCGATTTGCTTGCAAGTAAAATCGCTCTTTCTTGGTGCCGTATTTTTTCTTGATAAAGTGTAAATGCTTTCCAACACAAATAGTAATGAACACATAAAAAAATGATAATATACGTTCTCACATTTCGCGCTTCTTAAGGTGGTTTCACCTAAAATTTCCGCCTTATGTTTCCAATGGTAAAACTTCTTTACATATTTTCTTCGCAATAAATGTTTTCCCGAGTACTAAGATTTCCACATCGATAAAACTAACTTTAAGTTACAGCATGGGATACTTAATACTTGCTAAAACATAACCATAATTATATTAAAAATCAATCATTTTTCTTTGAGTAATGTTCAGACCTGTTAATAGATGGCGCGACTTGTACATTGATGACGTCAGTAGACAAAAAAATGTTGGATTGCTTAATTATGGTTATGTTTTAGCAAGTATTAGGTATCCCATGCTGTAACTTAAAGTTAGTTTTATCGATGCGCATATTTTAGCCCTTGAGAATATACACTGGCGGAAAGTGAAAAAAACACCAAGAAGGAATTGGCGGACGATCATGAAATTTACATATGTTAATGGGGTCGAGTTTACGTAAGTGTGATGTTAATTTGGGGACCAACCGGTGAGCGCTCACGCCACAGCACGGCATAATATGCAAGTTATCGTCGGTGGTATTTAAGGAGTACGGCGAAGTGAATGTAATGAGTCGTCGGCGTACGGACACGTGCGAAGACTCTGAAGAAGCTGCAATGCCTGGACATGGAAGATGTATATGATTTCAGCAGTTATCGGATTTTGAGCGAGGTTGTCTAGTCGGACTCAACGAGGCCGGGTGGTCGTATCGTCGTATTGCGGAGCGAATTGGACGGGAAGTATCGGTGGTGGTACGATGGTGGCGGATATGGTCCGAGGAACATTCCCACACTAGAAGACGTGGAACCGGGAGTCACAGACGGACTGATGGACGGACCGATCGACGCATAAGAAGAGCGGCGTTGTCAAGCAGAACATCCACTGCGACGCAAATCCGAGCTGACGTTGTTCGTTGGTATCAGACGTCTCCTTCTTGGTGTTCTTTTTTCACTTTCCGCTAGTGTATTAATTGCGAAGAAAACATGTAAAGAAGAAACATAAGGCAGAGATTTAAAGTGGAACCACCTTAACCCTTTAACGACCATAACACCCAAAATGCCCGTACGGACAAACGGCCGTAGCCGTCCGGTTCTCAAATTTTCTCTATCTATGAGGGGTCTGCAGGAGTCACCCTCAATCACTATTGCCGTTAATAAACAAAGAAATGAAACAACAGACAGTTTCGGGTGTTATGGTATTTAGAGTGATACAAGATTTTGGGGTCATGGTCGTTAAAGGGTTAAAGCAAAATGTATGACTTGAAATTGGACTACTATTGGGGTGTCCGGAAGAAACCCCGGCTTTTTTTTCATAGGACAATTCCACGACGTAAATATGCATGTTTCCTGCGGGGCAGCTTTCCAGTCCGGCAGATGAGTGCAAGCGATAACTGCGGGGATTAAAACAAGGCGTGAAGCCCCCCCCCACCTCCCATGCGTTGAATTTCTACCGCGGTCAGTTGCAATGGCTACAAAGTTTGAGATATTGGTTCTTTTGCGAAAATCCTGATGA
The DNA here is from genome assembly GCA_039090855.1 of Macrothele yani. Taxonomy (NCBI): domain Eukaryota; kingdom Metazoa; phylum Arthropoda; class Arachnida; order Araneae; family Macrothelidae; genus Macrothele; species Macrothele yani. The sequence continues at coordinate 139,823,888 of CM077013.1, read as the reverse complement.
AAAAAGAAGGTTTAAAGCTGCTAAGGCATTCCGAAAAATTAACGAATTTAAAGGTGTGAGCCTGGCGGTTAGTCGAACAGCGCAAACATGGTTCAAGAAATTTGCTGCTGGTGACTTGAGCGTGAAAGGAAAGCAAGGCTCGGCTCGGCTATCTGCCGTTGATTCGGGCATCCTGCAAGTGGCTCTGGAAGACAATCCACAAGCAAACATTTTTTTAAATTTATCATAGCTGAGCACCTGCACAAGATCGGAAAGGTTTACAGGCGATACCGTGAGGCGCCGCATGAGCTCACCCTAGCTCAAGCTCAACGGCGTGTCTAGGTATGAAAGGAACTACTTCGAAATTCACACCATATTAGATTTATGAAAATAATAGTTACTGGGAATGAAAAGTGGATATACACTATATTGATAGAAGTCACCAGGCACCTAGAAGAGAAACACAACATAGCATTTATTGGCCTACATTAGTACTGTGTCGGTCCAATTCTGGCCTTAATGCACATGCATTGACCCTTTGAAACATGCTTTCGACAAAGTTTTGGAACACGAGCTATAGGTATGCGCTTCCATCCAGTACGTAATGCTGCCGCTGCTTAGTAGTAGGCCTTGGTTCCAAACTTCCTATGCGGCGTTCTAATTCATCCCATAGGTGCTCTGATGGATTAAGATCAGGGCTCTGTGCCGTCAAACCACGCCGTAGCAGTCGGAAAGGTTTACAGCTTTATGGGACGTAAGTCGTGTCTGTTTTGAGCTCCGTGTTTTGCCGTCTACTGAGTGTGTTTTGTGTGCTCTGTCGTTTAACTTTTGTGCGTGCCTTCAAGACGAAGGTTGTATCTTTCATTTAAGACATCTCCCGAGTCGGTGAGTACTATTTTCAGTTAGCTATCAGCATTTTATTTTTCTCGACCAGTTGGTCGTGTTTACTAAATTAGGCCTCGCCATCGGCGATGGCGACTGCTGATAAGAGCAACGTTCCCGCTCTCGTCACAGCTTCTCCTACTACGTCGATCCTTATCTCAGACGGAGCAAACCAATCAGCGTCCGTCCTTAATGACAAGGAATATCGTCGTCCTCCTGTTGCCTATTGCTCTTCTTCTTCTACTCTTCGACTATCTGACTCCACCCCTCCTGGTGGTGAAGCTACGTCGTTCGCTTCTGATGCTGCCGATGACGTAATGGATATCTCTGAGGGCGTTGCTTCTCTGCCCTCTGTAGCCTTGCCCAGCGTTGTGTCAGCTCCTTCATCCAGCGCTGCACCTCTGCCTTCCAGTGGAGGTTTGCCTTCCCGCTCTTATTCTAGCGTTACCTCAGGTGCGTCCCTACCGACACAAGCGACTCGCCTTCCTTTTGCGGATGCCCATGTCCAGATACATGGTGACTCACTTCAATTGGACGTTCCGCACTTCTCACACGCTGCGCAGGAACTTCACTCCACCCGCGAGTTGGGAGTGTGCCTAGATGCTCTTCCGAATACACCGTTGAAGGTCTATTGTGATACGCTCCTTGCTTTTCTTCCAGCAGGAGCCATTACTCACCTCACCCGCCGACCGCGGACGGTGATTGTTTATTTCACATCCAAAGAGCATGCAGACACGCTTCCAAACTTTGGTCTTGACCTGGGAGACCACCACCTTGAAGCTGAACCGATCGCCAGGCGCCCTGTTCAGGTCTCCTTGCATCCGGTGCCCCCGAAATCTCTGATGCGATGATATGTACTGCACTCAGTAAGTGTGGTAAGATTATTGGTCCTGTTATCACACATTCAGCTGCGCCCAAGGATCCTGCAAATAAGAATGTTCGTAGTTTTCGCCGGAGTGTTCGACTCATCTTTCCATCAGAGGAGCATCTCCGTCAGTTCCCACGGATCCTACACGTCCGATGTGGGCAGCTGTGCTACAGAATTGACATGCTAACATCAGAACACTGTGCTAATTGCAAAGAACTTGGGCATCAGCGTGCTCGATGCCCCAACAACGAGTATCCAGCTCCCACGGCTTCTACAGTGCCTACCGCCTCTAAGCAGCCTCCTGCTACATCTCGCTCTCGACCTGCACCGTCTTCTAGTGTGCCAACTGCCCCTGGGCCGAGTTACACAAAAAATATATGTAAAGCCTCTTGTCGACGAGCGTCTTTTGATGCTGACCTCACCTCCCACCTTCATTTTCCAGTGCTCGCCTCACCTATTACTCCTGATAACGTGGTAACATCGGGAGACCTTGCCGCTTGTTTCCCACCAGTCTTCACTGTTGGTGTCTCCGAGTGTGACGGCGGCGCCGATAACTCCTCTGACTCAACGTCTACTTCCCGAGCATCGTCGCTCCCTGGAAAACGCATTTCTGGCACTCGTACAGATACCCGACGTAAGAAGAAGAAGAAGAAGAAGAAATCTTCCTCTGCGGATAGGCAACCGTTCCGTGCTACCAAATCTTCAGGAGATTTTTCTCCCCTCTCCTGCGCCAACAGAAATTGAAAGGGACACTGATGATGATGGGTCTCCGCCTTCGTTTGAGGTCTTTTCAAGTGTACTCTCCAAATGTGGTTCTCCTTCAGAACCTCTCAATCTTGGAGATTACTATCAGTTTTCCACCCACACCACGAACCTGGAGTCGACGTATGACTACCTACGAGAGCGCGAAGACATTCTTCCCGAGCTGCTCCTGCAAGCCGGATGCATTGCTAAATACCTTCGTGGGTTTGTACATGACCCCTTGCACCACTCATGGACCCTTGGCTGCGTAAACCGATTAAAACAACTCCTGAAAGTTGCTCCGCGACTCCTCCAATCAACGACTGACCAGTCCATTCAAGGTCACGACATTTAATTGCAGAGGTTTCGCTAGCCACCTAGCGAATGCTCTTGTAATGGAAGACCTCTCGCCCCTCTGGGCCGATCTGTTACTACTGCAAGAAACAAACTGCCATTCGTCCACTCTGTTTAATCGCGGGCGTGCTAGCGATTATGTATCCTATCATGCATTTCGCTATTCATCTCATGGTGGGCTTGCTATCGGAATACATCAGCAGTTCCGATTCACCCTCACTGCACTCTCAGTGCAGAACGTATGCCAGGATTTACTCCAGCAAGTCTCCTTCACAGTTGGTGGAGCTCGATTTCACATCTTTAATGTGTACATTCCGTGCATCTCTATTCATTTATCCATCTTGTTCACCAAACTCCGTCAAGCTCTCTCGAAAGTCTCGCCTTCGGATTGTGTGCTCTTGGGTGGAGACTTCAATTGCACCCTTGACCCGGCACTGGATCACTCTCGTTCGTCTCGAGAGCGTCGGATGGATCTCGTCGCACTACTCCGTGACCTTGTTGCTGATTTCTCCTTCACCGATGCTTATAGGCGCCTTCATCCACAAGAGACCTCACACACGTAGCGCTCGTCTGGGAGTCAGCTTACATCGACTGCACGCTTGGATCGGGTTTACGTTTCCACACCGCTTCTTGCGTCTATTACCGAGTTGCGACATCAACCTACTGCTTCCTCAGACCACTGCACAGTCACCCTCACAGTGTTTGTTGCGGCGTCACTCCCTCGGACTGTATGTCCGTGGACGTTTGACTCCAATCTCCTCACTGATCCTGACTTTTGTGTCTCTGTCCGTTCTTTCCTCGCTGCTCGTCGCGCAGGGTTGCATTCCGCACCCTGTACCTTGACGTATTGGCTTCATGTCAAGCATCAGCTCCTCTTACATATCAAACAACTTTCCTTCACCATGACGACTTCTAGTCAGATGCGCCTCGATCACGCCAGGCAGATGCTCACACTGATTGGGTTGTCAGATCCGCTGTTTCCAGCATATCAGGCGGAGCTCCAGGCTTTGCTGAAACCTCTTGCGCAGCAAGCACTTTTACGTCTGCGTATTAAACATCTCAATCCGGAGGAATGCACCTATGATTTTCTAACATCAATGGAATCTGCACGTAAGTCTTCTACCTCGCTTCGTCATCTTCGCCTCCTCTGGCGAAATCACATCCGATTCGGCAGCGATTTGCTCTCACGTTCGTCAGTTCTATACCACCAAGTTCAGTGAAACTCCCCCCTTCTCCCTCTGCTCTCCCCCATCTTCTCAATAACCTGCCTCAAGTTCCGCCTCATCTTGCTCACACCCTGTCTCTCTTACCCAAATCCACGGAGGTATCCGACACCTTCTCTTTCCTTAACCCCCATGCCGCTCCGAGGTTCGGACGGCCTCTCTTTTCCTTTTTATCGTGCGTTCTTGCCTCTTCTGTTGCCTTTTCTCCTCCCCGCTTTTTCTGCTGCATTTAACTGCTCCCCCTCCCGAGGAGTTTCACGGACGCACATGTGGTCCTACTTCCCAAGAAGGGTGACCCTCTTAACTTGGGAAATTGGCGCCCCATTTCTCTTCTCAATCAAGATTATAAACTCTATACTAAGCTTCTTTCCTGTCGACTAAACTCTGTCCTTCCTCACATCCTTGCTGACTCTCAAACCTATACTGTTCCTGGCCGTTCTCTTTCCTCCAATGTTATACTTCTTCGCGATCTCATTCATCTTGCCAAGACTCATTCTGTACCTCTTGCTCTCCTTTCCTTAGACCTCCGTTCCGCTTTCGATAATATCTCACACGCCTATTTAACACAAACCCTGCTACACTTTGGCTTTCTTCCACAATTTGTCTCTGTTCTTCTCTCCCTCTACCGGGACGCCGTTTTCCATGTCAAGACGGCATCTTTTCTCACAGCACATGTTCCCTTCAAGCGGGGAGTTCGTCAGGGCTGCCCGCTTTCTGGTCAACTGTTTGCGATTGCCGTCGAGCCCTTTCTACGCTCTCTACAAACATCTCTCCTAGCACAACTTCCACCACCAGTTGCCAGCCCACGGCATCACTCAGTCATTTACTCTGCCTATGCAGACGACATTACCGTCTGCATTCGTAGCGACTCACAGTTTCCACTGCTTCGACGTTTGTTCTCCGCATATGCTTCATGTTCTGCAGCTGAACTGAATACGTCTAAGAGCACTGGATTGTGGTGCGGGTCGTGGTCCAATCGCATGGATGCTCCATGGGAGGCCACATGGTCATCCACTACCCAACGCTTCCTGGGTGTGCACTTAGGCGCACCACAAGCTACATCCAGTGCAACTCGCACGGAACTCCATCCTCGCTTCCTCCGCACAGCTGCGTTCTGGTGTCGTGCGCAGTTCTGTACGTCTTACTACCAGCGTGCAAATCTCACCAGGACATACCTTCTGTCCATCTGCAAGCATTCTTGGATTGCATCTACGACCCCGATTTTCTGTCTCCAGGAGGTTACACGCTGCCTTACCCGAGTAATGTGGACGGGTCATCACTGGATTAACGTCCACAAGCTCTGTGCTCCACCCTCCTATGGTGGTGCTGGCCTACTTGATGTCCCGCTGTGCTACAAAGCAAGCCGAGTGATCAACTTCATTCACCTTTTCACGGCTCCAGTGTCTTCCGCAGTTCAGGTACGTGACGTTCTTTCCTCCTTGCGTCACCCACATTTTTCCTTTCTTTCCAAACTTCTACCTGCATATTCTGAAGCCCTCACTGACCTTCGCTCTCTCCCCCTCATTCGCTCCCCTCCCTCTTCAACTCTACAGCTTCTTTCTGAACCCCTCTTCTTCAACTCCCTTGTTCATCCCCCCATCTCCCCTGTTTTTCATTCCCCTCATGGCTCCGAGCAGGTGTAGTAACCGTACAAGACATCAATAACTCGGATCTATCCTGGCGCCCTTTCTCTGGCCTCCCCCTGCTATTCTCTCGTCCCCATCCGCCCATTTAGTCTATGACTCTCTGCTAACTGCACTTCTTTCGCTTTTCCCTGATCTTGTCTCCCCCACCGGTCTCGTCTCTGTCTTTTCTGCCCCTCTTCCGCTGCCGTTTTTCCTCCGACTCACAAACTCGGTTCTTCCTCTCTGCTCTCTCTCCTCTAAATCTCTTTATCGTTTTCTAGTGCACCTTGCCACCCCTTCACCGCTTTCTATTCTGGAGGTTCCCTCTGCTTCTCTTCCTCTTGTCTGGGCCGCTGCCCGCTCACCCTTATCCGCCCCTCTTGAAATTAATACCCACTGGCTCTTTTTGCACAATTGCCTCCCTGTTCCGTATTTTCTCTTTCGCATGTCCCTTCTCTCCTCCCCTCTCTGCTCCTTCTGCGCACAGGAGGCAGACGTTTCTCACGTCTACCTTTACTGCCCCATCCATCCTGATGCCTCTCCTCCACCAGGCTTTCCGGATTGCCAGTCGCTCTTGTTCTCAAGATCTTCCGTTCACTGCATACAGACATCTTCTTCTGCGGGCTCATCCACCTACGCCTCTTCAGTCAGTATGTGCCTATCTTTTAGTGCTGGTTAAACACGTTATTTACGTATACCTTCAACAACTCCGCAGCGTTTCCTCGCCGGTCTCTTTACACCAGGCCAGCGTCGCACTTTTGTGCCATTTTCAAGATCGATTGCTTTCTCGACTCCGCCTGGAGTACCAGTCGGCTTCTTCCAGTCGTCGAGAAGCCACCTTCTATGCTACCTGGGCGCCGGCCGCTCCATGGTTTGCGGTTAATTCTGGACTGCTACACCTATCAGTACCCTAGGACATTCTACACCTCCTTTGCTGAGTTCCGTGGCACCCTGGTGCCCCTCCTCCTCTCTACGACTCGTCTCCATGTATATCATGTGATCGAGCTACAGCCTGTGCTGTAATACCCAAGTTTTTGTTTGCTCGTTTTCAGTGTGCATATCATTGTGATCTTGTCATTTGAATTGTTTTCTTCGTGTCATACTATGCTTCACCATATTTACATTGTTATCAGTGTGCCCTCTGATTCCGTGACCTCCCGTCACTTTTATGTACTTGGGGCTGTACCCTGGTCACCTTAAGTGCTTTCTGTCTATGCACCTAGTGTATTACACCGTGTTCCTGTAGTGTGTTTTACTTTGAGATGTCTTGTGGTCTACGTCTCTATCTCTCATTGGTTATATTTGCCGCACTCACACACCTTCTTAGTGTTTAGCCATTTCATTGCACCTGTTTGATTTTTGTACAGTTCTATACTTCCACATTGTGTACATACTATTTTCGTGCTTTCACACTGTGTTAATGCTTTGATCGTGCACGTACAAATTTATGATAAATTCTGTCATCTGTCAGAACCCATGGCTTGTCCTGTGCTTTCACTTTATGCATATACTCATAACATCCCTGAGTGCACTCATGGTTTATCGTGTGCTTTTTACTGTATTTGTAACATTTCTTGCGCTGTTTCGTGTCTTCACATTGTGCACTTTATTTGGTCATCCCTGTGTACAATATGGTTCATCATGTCTTGTTAATGTACCAGTTACATCTATTGCGTCGTACAGTGCTTTCATTTTGCGTTAATTCCTCTTGTCATCCCAGTGTGCATTCCTAGTTTTGCTCTGTGATCTTACTGTTCCTTCCGCATTTTTTTTCGTGCAATCCACGCTACCGTTGAATTGTGAATGCTAATGTCATCTCAGTGTATTTTCATGCTTACTCGTGTACATTAATTACTTTCACCCCGCCTGTATTATGTTGCTTTGGTGTCCTCGTTAAATAACTTGCACAATTGTGCACGCTGTGTTTTTATCTCATGTATGTAATGTTTATTGACATAACCAACCTTAAAAACACCATAATGCCTTCAAATTGGAACTGAAGAACAGGTTCTCTGCTTTAGAAGGCCTAACATCGGAAGAAGTGGATATTTCTGAAGTTAACAGAAAAGTAACCAAAGCTCTTATGGAAACAGCAACAAAATTAGCTGGGTCTAAGAACAAATTGCATGTGAACAAATTATCAGGAAAAACCAAAATGTTGATGCAAAAAGAAGAGAGATGAGGACAACTAAAGAAGATGTGACTTCCAAAGTGGAATATATAGAGCTATGCAAGACAGTACGAAAAAGTATCACTGAAGACGTAAGGAAATTCAACTATGAACTAGTAAGGAAAGCAATTGAAAACAACCAAAACCTAAAGATAGCAAAGGGACATCTCAGTAAGGGAAAAAAACAGATTATGGCACTGAGAAAAGAAGATGGTTCTGTAACAAGAAATAGAGGCGAAATTTTGACAAGAGTGAAAGATTTCTACTCCAAATTATATGAAAGGGATGATACATGTACTCCAGACATCATGAAATATACCAGTACCAGAGTTCTTCCAGTCCTGCCAGCAGAAGTTGCACATGCAATCAAGAACATGAAGCGGGGAAAAGCTCCAGGAGAAGATGGAATTACTGTAGACATCATACAAGAAGCAAGTGGAGAAATCGAAACAGTACTCGCCCAAATTTTCACTCGATGCCTTAATGAAGGGAAAATTCCTGAGGATTGGAACAACGCTACAATGATCTTGCTACGTAAAAAAGGTGACATTAAAGATCTCAGGAACTACAGACTTATCAGCCTCCTATCAGTGGTTTATAAAATCTTCACTGAAGTTCTTTCACACCGCTTGAAGGTAACACTGAACATGGCTCAAACGAGAGAACAAGCTGGATTCAGGAGTGGCTACAGCACAATAGATCATATCCACGTGCTGAGAGAACTAATTGAAAGAGCGAGGGAATATGAACTTCCATTGTGCATGGCTTTTATCGATTATGAAAAAGCCTTTGATTCGGTGAAACCATCAGCAGTTGCAATGGCTCTGAAATCCTGCGGTATTGAAGATGCATACATTAATATTATTAATAACATCTATGAAAATGCAAGTGCAAAGATTCGGCTGTTTGAAAATACAACACACATAAAAATTGGAAAAGGAGTGAGACAAGGTGACACCATATCTCCGAAGCTCTTTAATGCCACATTGGAAAATGTCTTTCAATCACTGAACTGGGAAAACAAAGGGATAAAGATTAATGGAGATTATCTAACCCACCTTCGTTTTGCTGATGACATAGTCATTTTTGCAACTACCCCATCAGAGCTACAGGGTGTGATCCAGGAACTTGCTGACAAGAGTAAAGAAGTGGGATTAAAAATGAACTTTCTGAAGACAAAAGTGATGTACAATGCTTTTACAAGAAATGAAGATTTATCGATTGATGGAGAAAAGCTGGAGATAACAGACACGTACGTTTATCTTGGACAGCAGATATCAAGTGAGGGTCACATTGATGAAGAAATTAATCGGCGTACAAAACTTGCCTGGAGAGCTTTTGGAAGAAACAGCATAATTTTCAAGAGCAATATGCCATTATGTCTTAAAAGAAAAGTGTTTGATCAATGCATCCTTCCAGTGCTTACGTATGGTGCAGAGACGTGGACCTTAGCTAAAAGAGACATACAAAGGCTGCAGACAACTTAAAGTAGCGTGGAGAGATGCATGCTTGGTGTAACCAGGAGAGATAAGAAGAGGAACACGTGGATCCGAAAAATGACAAGAGTGGAAGACATCATGATCAGAGTTAAATCCCTGAAATGGCAATGGGCTGGACATACTGCCAGAAGGACAGACCATCGATGGACAGCCGAAAGTTTAGATTGGATTCCAAGGGACAGGAAAAGACCCAGAAGAAGACCACATGGAAAATGGGTGGATAAAATTCGAAAGTCTGCGGGAGTGACATGGAGGAGACTGGCACAAGAGAGACCGTTGTGGAGGAAACTTGGGGAGACCTTCGTCCAGCAGTGGATTGATAATGGTTGACAATGATGATGATGATGATGATGATGTAATGTTTAACCTTCACGGCGGTGTTTGTGCTGTTCTTTTTCTAATTGTGTACTATTGTTTCGCCTGTGTTATCCTGTAAATCATGCCCAGCCAATGTCATGTGACACGATGTGTTTCTCTCTGTCACTTCTTCAATTTTTGTGCAATAAGCTTCGCTTGCAGCATTTGTTATTCATCCCCATTGTCATTGCAGTGTATATACCATCATGTTTTAACAGTTTGTATTATTTCCCAGTGAGACGCCCAACGCTGTACGTCTCCCTCTTATGTTTTCTTATAATAATAATAATAATAAAGCTATTTTGAAACCTTGATTTATGGCTCGGTGTATTATCCTGCTGGTACCAACAAGGCTGGGTTGCATAGCAGTGCCAGAGAGTTGATAGGGCATAATTGTCCAGAATATCGTGGTAGACTTGGTGGTTAACAGGTTTGTCCACCTTAACCAACGGGCCTCGACCGTACGACGAAAAACACCCCCACACGAGTACACTGCCAGCTCCAAACTTGACCTTAGGAACAGTACACTGTGGTAAATAGAGTTCCTCCGGCTGCCGCCATACCCACAGACGGCCATCAGACTGATGGATCATGTATCTGGATTCATCAGTATATAGGACCCGTTTCCATTGATCTACGGTCCACGATGAAGATTCTTTACACCATGCTAAACGACGAGTAGCATTCCGAGTAGAGATGAAAGACTTATGAGCAGCCGCACGACCACGGTAACCCATGGAGTGAAGTTCTCTGTGAATGGTACGTGTACATACCGAGGTTCCAGCATTTTTACTCACCTGTACTCTGAGGTTTTGTGCAGTGCTCCGTCGATTAGCTGTAACGACTCTCCTGAGGCTTCGACGTCTTCTATCACTGATTTTCTTTGTTCTGCCGGTGCGTTTAGTTGCTTCAGGCATGCCATGGGTATTTCACGTATTCTGTACATCTAAAACAGTTGGATTGGGTATGTTTTAATGCCTCTCGGTTTCTGTTATGGACAACCCACTAATATAACACCCAACAATCTTTCCTTTCTCAAAGTCAGTTCTCTGCCGCCGCGACAGGTTCGCTCAACCTTACAGTACGATGTGATGCAGGCTTGTTTATATACCGTTTGCAACTGTACCGCGCATCTTAACAACGCAGGAGATCCTTTCATTAGCTTTTGAAGGAGTGTCCGGTGACTTTTGTCAATATAGTGTATCTGGGTTATCCATATTCTTCACAGCAATAGTTGAATTGAGGTCAACCAGCCTTACCTACCCCGAAATGCAGACATTTTGAGAAAAACTCCATGCTGTCTGTTTGGTGGAATTATGAAGGTGTAATCCACTTTGAGCTTATTTCGAATGGTGGGTCTATCAAGAACGAACTACGTTCTCAGCAACTGGACAGGATGTATGAAAATTTCAGCGGAAGTATCCTGCTTTAACCACTTAACCGGCTTGAACGAATTAACTCGGGGTTAACAAAATGGGTTGAAATCATGTGGAATGATTATGTTCGCGGCCTGAGAATTGGGCCGAACGAGAGAGGAACTAATGAAACCTGCCCATAAGAAATCGTGGTTTTTTTTCTTAATTTAGTCATTCGAAGTGGCCATTTAATGGAAATGACTGTCATTAATCCTTTCTGTCCAATCATCTTTTCCGCTAAGAATGCTATAAAGTGGTGACGGGCCTAAGAAAAGAGAGAAAAGATGTTTGAGTAACTTGTTTCTACCCAGTGGCATGATGTCTCTATTGCGGGAGTAGCACTTTCCAATCGTTCCTTGGGCCATGGAGCAGGCAATATACATGACTATAAGGGAACCAGATTATAGACTAAGAACTATAAGACAGCACTTGTCTCCAGCAATAGATTTATGGTCGATACTGTTGGGATGAGAAGGAAAAAGAATTGTTTTACCGAAACTTTCGTAAAATCTGTCCACTATGTAAAGATTTCTGTTAAAGACGCACAGAAAATTTTGGGCACCATTTAGTTCTGGCACATCGGCCGCTTAAACGGTTAATCAAACGAAACAAGGCAATGCGAAACCACATACTGCTGATCGAACGCAAGTTAAACTTCAAGAACTGCCTGGAATCGAGCTGCAGCCTCATCAACCATACAGTCCTGACCTTGCCTTCTTCAGGCTACCATTTGTTTTGGGCAATGGCTCAATTTGTCCGAGGCAAGCAGTTGACTACTTTGGACGATGTCGAAAGCGAGTGCCAAGAGTTCTTTACCTCTCAACCGAAAGTTTGGTACCGTGCACGGTTCAAGCTATTGAACATGTAGGCATTGTGACGTGCCTGCACCGCACGACGCACGCGAGATGAAGGCAGATAGCAGTGAGAGCACATGTCCGCGTAGCTCAGTTGGGAGAGCGGCTTACTGCGGAGTGAGGGGACCGGGTTCGATGCCCGGCGCTGACATACTTGTACGTTCTAGCATGCACTTTGAAATGTGAAATGCCTCCGAGGGTGTGTGGGTAAGCGAAACTGTTGTATCAAAAATGCCGATTTTTTTCACGGTCACCCCAATAGTTTCAGAGATATGGTGTCTGCAGACGGACGGACAGACGCACGGTCGGATGGTTGGAAGAAGAGATGCTGTAAGTACGTGCGAACTTTTTGAACAAACATGAATCAAATTTCTACGGAGTCGGTAAAACACCCATACACAGAAGTTGCTGATTTCGGCCACAAGGGGCAGAAATGTATGCTACGAAAACCACAATTAATGCACTAAACATTTCTCATAAAGGAAGGTATTCTAGGCAAAGGAGATTTTTCAAATCGGGTTCTTAAAAACGAAGATACAGTTCTAAGTATGATACAAATAGAAATGAACGCTTACGCCCTATAGTGGAGAGACTAGCAAATGCATTTTTCATGCATTTGCTAATCTCTGTGTTACAAAAATTAGAAAATGCATGAAAAATGTTCCTTTCTTCAAACATTATCAATAGCATTTTTTAATCGTGCACTTAGAAGTAGAGATATCCTCATTATAGATATTTACATTAATGCCTCCCTAACGGTGAAAATGAACATTGTTTTGAGAAAAAAAAAAGTTAACATAGATGATGTTTTTCGTGGTGGATGGCATCTGATTGCAAAAGAATTTTCTCCATTAGGTTTGGAATTTTTTCCGTTATTTTTAGATTAAAGAGTTGTACATTTCTCAAAATTCGCAAGCCATTTTTCGTGATACAAAATTCGTGAACAAACGAAGCATTTTCCGGATTCAATCTTTTCCGTGAAAACAAAAAATCCTGAATTTCGCGAATTTTTCATTCGTCAGGAAAATTCTGGTGAAAATCATCTAAATACGTGGCGTCAGTTGAATAAATAAATCCATCGCTCTTTCCACGTTAAGCAACGTACAGCAACCGAAAAATTGTTTTTCAGCCGCCGTCGGGGAATCGAATATCGAGCGATTCGGGATTCAATTCCCCGACGGCGGCTGAAAAACAATTTTTCGGTTGCTGTGCGTTGCTTAACGTGGAAAGAGCGATGGATTTATTTATTCAGGAAAATTCTGAATTTTCAGAAGAATTTTCCCAATTTGTTTGGTGTATTGACGGCAAATTGTCGTTTCTAAAAGGTGTTAACGGAATCTTTTTGATTTTCAAAAATATTTTGGCAATTCCTTTTGCATATTAACGGAAAAAATCTGTTCTCACTTAAGAAAATTTAGTTTCTTCTCGTTAAACGTTTTCTGTCTTAACGACACATTATTTTCTTCGACGAGCTTTGAGTTTGGCATCACTGGCAGTGGGCCAGAGCTCAATGAAACGAAATCACCGAATGTAGCATGCAGGCAGAGCGATTTGTGATAACAGTTTGGGACACCGATTTGTTAGATGTGCATTTTGATGAAATAAGAGGCTCATTTTATGAGAGCAGCTTCTTAAAGGTGCATTGATATAGTGACGTGGTGTAAACGTATGTTGTGACGTATGATTAATAATAGATGATTTAAAGCCAGCAAGTGGTGAAAAATTTGAAGTTCACGACCCATTTTCGATTTCTTTTGTGAATGAAAGCGGCGTATACCTGATACAACCTTTTCCGCTTAACGAAGTAAAAAACCTTGAATTTCACGGGGTTTTCGTACGCTAGGAAAATTCTGAAATTTCATAAACCTTTTCGCAAGTCCTTTCGAATATTACCAGAAACATTCTGTTCTCATCTTTTTCTGTATCCATACGACGGAAAATTTCCGGTAATAGGCGCGATTTGCGGGGATACTTAACTATTAAATTTCAATTTGATTAATTATCGAATTTCAATCTTTCGGAGGACCTGATTTTTTGGAGTCCTGTAGCGAGATGAAATATTGTGGATAGAATTTCGCATGATATTTAGGTTATTGTGGCAACGGAACCATTTGGTGCATCAGTAGGAGCCCAGGTACTATAACGAAGTAAATCTCTCCGTCATTTTTGGTCTACGCCGGGATTCGAACCCGAGGCCGCTTATTCCGGAACAAGTCGCTCTACCAACTGAGCTACGCAGACGATTATTCTGATTCCTATCTGCCTTTATGTCGTGTGCGTCCTGCTGGCAGGTACGTCACATCCCCTCCCCCCCCCCGAAAGAGGGCCGGGGGCATATCCCACGGGTCAGCGGTGACCATGAATCGTTGCAGGCAGCCATCCACTGTAGAACGTGCACTTGAGAACTCCCAGTCAATCTGCTGTGTGGAATGCAACATCACACATTTTTATTTTTCGAAGCGCTGCTCTGATTTTTCCTATCTCGCGGTGTGGAAAGAACATCACACCAATGCGAGATTTCGAACGGTTGCTTCATCCGGATAGTTCGGGCGCCATTATAACGAAGTAACTTTCTCCGTCATTTTTGGTCTACGCCGGGATTCGAACCCGAGGCCGCTTATTCCGGAACAAGTCGCTCTACCAACTGAGCTACGCAGACGATTATTCTGATTCCTATCTGCCTTTATGTCGTGTGCGTCCTGCTGGCAGGTACGTCACAGTACTTAAATTATCGTACGGTGATTGTATGAGGAGCAGGCGAATTCTTCGGAAACAAATTCATCAAAAACGAATTCGTTGAACGCGAATTCATTGAAAACGAATTTATCGGAAGAACAGCTCACCGAATGACGACATTTTCGAAAAAAACTGAAACGAATTCATCGAAATGGAGTTTAAGAGAAGTGGCCACAGAATTAAACAGCTGGCGTATAAAAATTGCGGTTTTTGCTTTCAGACGAGCTCAAAGGTCTAGATTAATATTTAATGCCAAAGCAAAAGGGTTATAATACTAACTTGTCTTGGTGTCTAAACCTTATGAATATGAGCACGACGGAATACATTCATAACGTTCACATATTAAGTCAAGCTAGAAAAGCTGCACTTTTACTGAGGCATGAGATATTAATAAATAGGCGCTCGGCCTAGGCCTTTTTAACAGTTTTTATTCCGTCGTGCTCGTATTCATAAAGTTTAGGCACTATGTCAAGTTAATATTATTGCGCTTTTACTTAGGCTTTAAATATTAATACATAGGCCTACGCCTAAGCCTTTCTAACAGTTTTTATTCTATCGCACTCAGATTCATGAGGTTTAGAGACCAAGTCAAGTTAATATTATTGCACTTCTGCTTGGGCATTAAAAATTAATATTGTGTTGGTGCGAATGAAATATCCGGCTCGAACGAACAGTGTAGGCCGGCCCCCACTACAGCGGAATGGAACCACCCACAGGTGTTGCGGGTATTACGTCACAGAATTACTATAAATAGCTAACACGTGTGTGAAGAACAAATTTCAGGCGTGGTTTGTTTGGACGTAACGTGGCTTGCAAAGGAAACATGCAGACGCCGGATTTGAGAGTCGTCTTCCTGTATGAATTTAAATTGAGACATTCTGCAGGAATTGCCGCTCGAAACGTTAACAAGGCGTTTGGGGAGAATACAGCCAACGAACAAACCATTTGGCGATGGTTTGTAAAGTTTCGGAGCGGAGATACGGGCCTACGAAACGGAGCACGTGCTCACCGACATGTTGATGTTTCTGACGATGTTCTGTTACGTGTATTTGAAGCACACCCCCGAAAAAGACGTGCCGTGAGATAGCGGCAGAGGTAGGTATCCACCACACGACAGTTGCTCGGCGTCTGACTGCGCTGGGCAAGGTCAAAGAGCCGGACATGTGGCTGCCGCATGAGTTGACAACTGCCAACAAGACTAGGAGTTTGGAAGTCTGCACGTCGCTGCTTGCCAGGAACAAACAAGAACCTGTACTGCATCGAATCGTCACCTGCTATGAGAAGTGGGTTCTTTATGGTAATCGGAAACTATATGCACAATGGTTAAGCAAGGCATGGCCTGCTGGATGGCATCCTAAGCCACCCCAACACACCAAGAAGATTATGCTTCTTGTCTGGTGGTCCACAGCCGGGATGAATCACCGGAGTTTCTTGGCAAGAGGCCAAACCATCACTGCAAAACGTTGTTGTGCTGAATTGCATCAGATGCACTGGAAATTTCTGCAGAAACAACCGGCTTTGGTCAACAGACATGGTGTTCTTCTGCTCCAGGACAACGTCCGCCCTCATGTCACACAACGAACGATACTGACACTAAGTGCCTCAGGTTATGAAGCACTGCCTCATCCTTCCTATTCTCCGGATTTGTCTCCGACAGACTATCATCTGTTTCGTCGTCTGGATCACTTCCTGTCCGGGAAACAGTTCACGACAGACAACGAGGTTCAACGTGCAGTTGATGACTTCTTCGGGTCCCAGCCACAAGACTTTTTTCATTCCTGGATCATGGCCTTGTCGGACAGATGGCAACTATGTGTCGATGCCGAGAGGGATTATTCTGCCTGGGTATGTTGTCCTACTTTTCCGTTCTCGCAGTTGATGACTTCTTCGGGTCCCAGCCACAAGACTTTTTTCATTCCGGGATCGCTTCATGTGGTTTGCGCCGTACTCGTATCCTACATCCGCATGAACCAACGTGAACCTCGATTCATCCGTCCAGGTAACATTTTTCCACATGTCTAGGGTCCAGTGGCGATGTTCCAGCGCCCATGATAATATTTGCACCCTGTGATGTGCGGTCAGCAGCGGTACCCTCGTGGGACGATGGCTTCTGCACCCCATAGCGAGGAGATGGTTCTGGATGGTGTGGCTGCTTACACGTTTTTGTGCACCAGCATTAAATTGCCCAGTAATTTCTTGCACTGTGGCTTGTCTATCCGCTGTTACAATGTGAGCTAACCAACGATGGCCCCGCTCACTACACGCTGTTGTCCACCGCAGTTGGGCCCTTGCAGGGATGGTTTTACCGGATTCGATGTACTCACGGTGAACCCGTGACACAATGGCTCGAGAAAATCTCAGTGTCTGCACGACGTCCGAGATGGAGTGACGCATTCGTCGGGCTCCGACACTTTGCCCGCGATCAAATGCGCTTAGATCCTTCGTCTTACTCATACTGCGTCCGACTCGTACTGATTCCCGTCGCATCACTCCTTATATTGTCGGATCGCTGCATACGTCATGTCGTTTCCGTTTACAGAGCCGCCCACAGCGCCACATTTGTATAATGCCAGTAGTCTCTAATTCAATTGTTCTTCAGTGTATATCCGTAATAGACCTAATCCACAATACATCTAGCTGAACGCGCTCACTACTTTTCCGCTAAAGGACGTCGCAATATAAACGGTCGTATCAGAAAAATATCCCCACCTACCCAATAATGGTAATAACCACTCTTCGTCCGGATGACAGCCGCCAGACGCCGTGGCATGGACGCAATGAGGCCCTGAAAGGTTGCCCGAGACACACGTGCCCATTCGGACTGCAGCAGAGCCTGGAGGTCCAGGAGATGACGTGGTTCTGGTTCGGCACGTCGAAACCTTTTGCCCAAATAGTCCGACAAGTGCTCTATGGGATTTTAACCGGGCGATTTCGCCGGCCAAGGGAGAACGGAGACATCGATGGCGTGTTCCTTGAATAGTTTCCACAAAATCGTCAGTCACGCACACTCATAGCGACGTGACACGGCGCATTGTCCAGTTGGTAGACACCATCACCACCAAGGTAAACGTCCAACATGAAGAGATGTATGTGGTCAGCGAGGACGAACACGTAGCTGTTGGCGTTCATGGACCCATCCAGTGGTGCCAGCGGGCCCAGGTCGTATCAGGAAAACATCCCACAGACTTGCACACTGTCACCGCCAGCTGTACTTTACCGATAAGCGTTTCCGAGTATTGCTTCTAGTGTGTCTGACGATCCGCCACCGTCCGTCACTTCTGTCTAGTGGAAACCTTGATTCGTCCGAGAAGGCAACCTTTCTCCATTCTTCTACTGTCCAATGACAGTAGTTCCATGCGCACTTCCGGCGTCGTTGCCGATGGACCTGGGTTAACATGAGCGCCTTGTCGCAGCGTCGACTTTGGAGACCCACGAGTAACAGGGTTCGCTCCACTGTTATCGGGGACACGTATCTTTGTGCCGAAGAGTTCATTTGCGTGGTCAATTGCTGCTCTGTTGCTCGTCGATTACCCTTTACCACTCGACGGAGGCGACGTTTTCCTCTGGGGGTTTATGGCCTTTCGGGCTTCGCAGTTGACGTCTTGAGGTACTCGGTGTGCCAGCGGTCCATTCTTGGTACACCCTCTCAACAGCACCTTGCGAACAGCCCACAAAGTCTGCTGTTTCTGAGATGCTTCCACCTTTGGCGCGATAGCCAATGACCATTGCTTTTTGCACGCCCGTCAAATCACTACCTCGGCCCGTTGTGCTCACGTCACGCACTATGGTTCATCTGTCCTGGCCGGCCGCTTATATCGCTGTGTGGTCGACCTTCTCACGTGCACTGTGTAACGTGCCTAGGCGACTACACTGTGATCCCGGGAGTTGTCATATTATTCTGATACTATTGGGAATTTGTATTCGGAAATGAATTTGAAGTCACATTTTTAAAATCCGTTGCTATACACTGAAGAGCAATTGAATTAGAGACAGCTGGAGTTATGCAAATGTGGCACTGTGGGCAGCCCTGTAAACGGAAACGACATGACGTATGCTGCGATCCGACAATATAAGGAGTGATGCGACGGGAATCAGAAAGAGTCGGACGCAGTATGGGTGAGACGAAGGATCTAAGCTCATTTGATCGTGGAAAAATTGTCGGGGCCCGACGAATGGGTCACTCCATCTCGGAAGTCATGCAGGCACTGCGATTTTCTCGAGCCACTGTGTCACTGGTGCAGCGTGAGTACCTCGAATCCGGTAAAACAAGGGCCAACTGCCGTGGACAACAGCGTGTGGGCGAGCGGGGTCATCGTCGGCTAGCTCGCATTGTAACAGCGGATAGACAGGCCACAGTGCAAGAAATCACTCGGCAATTTAACGCTGGTGCACAAAAACGTGTAACCAGCAACACCATCCAGAACCATCTTCTCGCTATGGGGTGCAGAAGCCATCGTCCCACGAGGGTACCGCTGCTGACCGCACATCACAGGGTGCAAATATTATCATGGGCGCTGGAACATCGCCACTGGACCCTAGACATGTGGAAAAATGTTAGCTGGACGGATGAATCGAGGTTCACGTTGGTTCATGCGGATGTAGGATACGAGTACGGCGCAAACCACATGAAGCGATGAATCCTTCTTGTCAGCAGGGTACTCTTCAAGCTGGTGGGGGTGGCATTCTCGTCTGGGGATTGTTTACATGGACTGAAATGGGACCCCTGGTGCGAGTGACATCGTCCCTCACAGGTCAACGTTACCAGGATGCCCTGGACGACCATATGCTCCCGTTTGTGCGTCTTCAACATCCCACTGGGGACCTCATCCTGCAACAAGACAACGCACCATGCCATCGCTCCCGAATTATATCCAAATGGTTGGACAAACACTCCACTGACGTGACCTCGCTTCCTTGGCCAGCTAGGTCACTTCACCTCAATCCCATCGAGCACAACTGGAATGCCGTCGTGAGAGATGTTCGAGACTCGGACCCCCTCCATCAAATATTCGTGAACTGTGGGAGCTTGTTCAGGGGTCGTGGATCCGTATGACTTCCCAACGCTTCCGGTGTCTTGTCGAGTCGAGACGAATCGCCGCCGTCATCAGGGCGAAAGGTGGTGCTATACGTTACTAGACAGGTATCTCTAATTTAATTGCTCTTCAGTGTACAACACCAGTTTGCTCTCTTCTTTTTTTTTTTTTGTGGCATACGTGTGTGTGTGTGTGTGTGTGTGGTGGGGATAGGCATCAACAATAGGCATAAGTGACCTCGACTGACCATTCCAAATAAAGAAATAACTAACGGCAATTTAAGGAAAACCAGAATGGCGATACTAGCAAAATAACGTCACCGACAATTTTTATCCATTTTTAATACTAGACAAAATTATTGTGGGGTTGGGGTGCATATGGTCTTTTAAACCTTCCCCTGGGTACGTCATTGAATTCTATTAACAGAGGAATGGTACTTTGATTTGAGCAAACATGCATAACTAGAAAATTTTCACATTCATAAAAGCGCATTATTCAGCTCATTAATTCACTTAATTAGTTCAAAATCTGATAGTTTACAAAATGAAATACTCAGAACTTTTGCAAAGTGTCTTAGCCGCCCCCGTTGGCGCAGTGGTCTAAGCGATGGCCTCTGATCATTCGTCCGAACGGGGTCCGGGTTCGAATCCCGGTCAGGCATGGATGTTGTGTTTGTCTTACGGCACTGGCTCTCTCCCTTCCCTGGAACCAGTGACCCTAAATTAGGGACGGGCGACTGCTTATAGCCCATTGAGCTGCTCACGGTGGTCGTTAAACCTCCAATAAAAAAAAGTGTCTTAGCAATACAAAACCTTCCTCAAGAGGTGTATAGTATAAAATTAAAAACAAAAAAAAAAACATTTTGCTCCCAAATTTGTTTTCTTTTTCATTCATATTAATTAATTAATAGGAAAGCTTAGTTTAATTTCATTTTTTTATTGCGATTACGGGTCCCCATAAATAGGCTCTGGCCTTACAGGCCTTGGCGTAAATCAGGCCCTGCGTCAACTCGCTCCGAAATGTCATAAATCATTCTTTGAATTCACGTAGAAACTCATCTCTAAAGAAACATCTTACGTTAACCGCAATCAGAACGCATTTTAAATACACTGCCGGACAATTGCTAAGGACGGATGACAATAGCAACGATAGCAACCATAAAATGGAAGGCAGGAAAATGTGGAAATTAGCATAAGTGCGGGATACAGTAAGACGTGTTGTGCGTATGCAAATTTTGGATTGCCGAACTTGTTCGTTACGTCATAGCGCTGATAAGAGATATAAAGGATTTAACGCGTATTGACCATTGTTGTTCAAACGCAAAGTTGAAAGGGAAAGAATCAATTGACGAGCTTGCAATTTTCAGTATGTCTTCCCGACATCACCTAGATGATTTTACGCGTGGCCGTATTATTGGCAAGATTGAAAAAGGGCGAAAAATAACAGATGTTGCCAGGGAGTTCGACGTCAGCCACAGTGTTGTTTCAAGGCTTTGGAAATCATTTCAAACAAATGGAGAGTGTAGCAAACGTCACGGGGGAGGTCGTGTTTGCAGTACGACACCTGCAGAAGATCGGTACATAGTGCTATCAACAAAAAGACACCGGCGCAGCACAGCTAGTGAGGTAGCAAATCAGTTTATGGCCGCTACTGGCCAGCGGATTTCCCGAAAAACTGTCGCCAGATTTTTGCAAGAAGGAGGACTATACGCCCGCCGTCCTGTTGTGTGCATCCCATTGTCCAGACGTTACCGTACCGCCCGTTTGCAATGGTGCCATCAGCATCGCAATTGACTGATAACGAATGGTCTGCTGTCCTCTTCTCAGATGAGAGTAGATACAGTCTATCGTCTGATTGTCGACGACAACTGATCTGGCGTGATAGTGGTACTGCATATTTTCCAGCAAACATACAGGAAAGGGACCGATATCCGACATGTAGTGTCATGGTATGGGCTGGCATCATGATCAATGGCCGTACGTCCCTCTATGTGCTTCCAACTGGGACTATGACTGGCCAACGATACATTAATGATGTTCTGCTACCTCATGTTCGCATGTTCCGTGGTGCTGTCGGTGATAGATTCATTTTCATGGACGACAACGCAACATGTCATCGAACAGTCGCTGTCCAGGAGTGTCTTGAGAGCGAGGATATTCAACGCCTCGTATGGCCAGCATGTTCTCCAGATCTGAATCCCATTGAAAATGTGTGGGATGCTTTGGGGAGGAGTCTTGCTGTTCGCCAATGCCCTCCAATAAACAAAGACACCCTCATCCGTGCACTGACAGAGGAATGGGATAAATTACCCCAACAGCTGGTTGATAATGTTGCGCAAAGCATGACACGACGTGTGGAATCTTGCATCGCCCTTCATGGTGGACATATCCCGTATTGACATCTTACGCCGGAACGCCTGCGGACGGTAATTGCATTTTTTTCACGTTTACGTATTCTGCACAAAATGGCCTGTTTGTCCCTTGAACACGTTCCAAAGCCTTCTGGGCCGCCCCGGTGGCGCAGTGGTCTAAGGCGATGGCCTCTGATCATTCGTCCGTAAGGGGTCCGGGTTCGAATCCCGGTCAGGCATGGATGTTGTGTTTGTCTTACGGCACTGGCTCTCTCCCTTCCCTGGAACCAGTGACCCTAAATTAGGGACGGGCGACTGCTTATAGCCCATTGAGTTGCTCACTGTGGTCGTTAAACCTCCAATCAAAAAAAAAAAATAAAAAAGCCTTCTGGATTTCAGAGCACAATAAATTGTCTTTCTTGTAATGTCCTGGCATTCTGACATTATTTTATTTCACTTGGCATCCAACCACACTAACTTTTTTATTCGCTATACAGCCGTTTATGATCCGTCCTTAGCAAATTGTCCAGCAGTGTATAATGAATTAATTAAATAATTCGAAACATGTGCGCTAATTTTGCAAGGCAAGTATCAAACTTGTAACATTTTCTCTCGCGGTTACAAATTTCGTAACCTCACCTGACTTGTGGTTTAGTACAAGTTTTTCAATAATTGGGGGAGTGGGGCATGCGCACAAACCCCAATTTCTCTGTAGCTATTAAGCTAAGCTGTTGTTTACAACTTTCGTCTTCACATTACACGAGCATAAGAATTTGATATCATCCTACCCTGTTCCGGTACTTGGCCATTCTAACAGACCGGCAGCATCATTTTAAAACGCTTCACGCAAACCAACCTGATTGATTGTCCAAAAACAATAACCGCGTTCCCTTCCCCGGTCCCAGTAATTTACGATCATTTGTCCTCACGGGGAAAAGAGCTCGAAATTGAAATAGAACGGAAACAAACGTTTTAAATTCTTATGAAAGTGCGAAGATATGGGTTACTAAATTTAGGGAAAGCTAGATACTGAAAAAAAGAATGAACGCCATTTCCACTTGAGAAAATGTACAATTGTTTGAACAAGAGAGTTACCAACGAATTTTCGGGTGTAACGAGCATGTCCTTTGACACAAAAGATAATGTCATGATGAAAATGTTGTAATCACCAAAAACACATGGGAATGCGAAAACTCAGAGCTTGCGGTTATTACAAGCAAAATGTTCATTATAGAAAATAAATACCGATGCAAAATCATATCTTCAGTTGGACTTCTAGCCTAGTGAAACTGTCACAAGCAGAAATACCCATTTGTGCTTTTATCAGGTGAGTTGAAGATGGAGGTCGATAAACGTGATGTTCGGTTATTCCCACGCCATTTCTGGAAACAGGCTTTACACGCGTCGACAGATTTCGGCGTTTTAGTGCTGCGAACATCCAATCTACACTGACGGGAAAAAAATCCCAACACCACGAAAAAATAGTTGTAGAGGAATGAAATAGCGGCAATACATTTGTATAGGTAATATACTTAATCGATTAAGGTTTCAAGATCACAGCTTAATGTAAGCACGAGAAGAGCCATTTTAAATGTGAAATGCTGGTACATTAATAACCGGCGTAACCGCCAGAATGTTGAATGCAAGCACGCAAACGTTCATGCATTGTGTCGTACAGGTGCTGGATGTCAGTTTGTGGGATGGAGTTACATGCCTGTTGCACTTGGTCTGTCAATACATGGACGGTTAACGCTGGTTGGGGGTGAAGCTGGAGTTGTCGTCCAATGATGTCCCATACGTGCTCGATTGGTGAAAGATCTGGTGATCTAGCAGGCTACGGCAACATGTCGACACTCTGTAGAGCATGTTGGGTTACAACAGCGGCATGCGGGTGAGCGTTATTCTGTTGGAAAACACCCCCTGGAATGCTGTTCATGAATGGCAGCACAACAGGTTGAATCACCAGACCGACGTACAACTGTGCCGTCAGGGTGCGTGGGATAACCACGAGAGTGCTCCTGCTGTCATAGGAAATTGCTCCCCAGACCATAACTCCAGGTGTAGGTCCAGTGTGCCTCGGCCGCAGACAGGTTGGTTGCAGGCGCTCACCTGGCCTCCTTCTAACCAACACACGGCTATCACTGGCACCCAGGCAGAACCGGCTTTCATCAGAAAACACAACAGATCTCCACTCCGTCCTCCAATGAGCTCTAGCTTGACACCACTGACGTCGCAAACGGCAGTGGTTTGGAGTAAGTGGAATGCACGCTACAGGGCGTCTGGCTCGGAGCTGTCCTTCAAGTAACCGATTTGTAACAGTTCGTTGTGTCACCGTGGTGGCAACTGCAGCTCGAATTGCTGCCACAGACGCGGTACGATGCGCCACGGCCATACGCCGTACACGATGGTATTCCCTCTCAGTGGTGCCACGTGGCCTGCCGGAACCCGGTCTTCTTGAGGCAGTACTTTCCCTTGAACACCGCTGCCAACAATCCTGCACAGTGGCTACATTCCTGCCAAGTCGTTCTGCAATGTTGTGGAAAGAAAATCCACCTTCTCGTAGCCCTATTACACGACCTCGTTCAAACTCCGTGAGCTGTTGATAATGGCTTCTTCGTCTTCTTAAAGGCATTCTTGACTAACATCAACACACTACGTCGAATCTCAACGATAACTAACGCTCACGAACGTTACAGCGCGTATTTACAGCCAACAGGCTTTGCATGTTCCGAGGGGCGCTACTAGCGCCACACGTATACGCCGAGCGCGAAATTTGCATAGACGTCATCTTACAGATGTACTCTCACCGCCTACCAACTGTCGTTTATCTAACACAACCCCTTCTTGGTGTTGGGATTTCTTTCCCGTCAGTGTAGAAGACAAGCAGAAGTCAAGACGTCTAACGACCACAAACTCTGTCATCCTGGTACAAGTTGTGACAGCGAACTCCGGTATCAGCGCACGACAATTGGAATATAAGATGGGGTCTTCCCAACCCACCATTGTTCTTCACCTGCACCAGCCATCAAGCTGACATCAGGTTCAGAAACTACTGGCTTTGCCGCCATAGGTCACAGCTAATCTTTGCAGTGACGTCACATACAGGCAAATGCAAACTAAATTATACAGCTGGTAAAACAATAAGCTTGTATAATTGAAAAGGATTGTTAAATCCATCAGTTTATTTGTCTATACGGTGGGAATTCCATTGGTTTCAGTATAGTTTCAAAGCAGCTTTTTACTTGGATATGACGTCACATGCAGCACTGGCAGTGACTTGTGGCGGCCAGTGCTGCGTGGATAGGTGTGATGACTCCTTAATATAAACTCGATGGCGCCATCGAATGGTTTCCTATGCATTGACACTCCAGCAGGTGGAACGATGTGTCGTCCCTAGTGCAAGATTTCTACTAACCCGATAGGACGATAAGTTTTGGCGTAGTATTGTCACAGATGATGAAAAGTGCATATTCCTGCGTTATCCTATAAATTAGGACCAGTGGTTAAGGCCCCACCGTGGTAACACAACCAGTGGCGTAAAGAGGGTGGTTCGAGAGGAGAGCCAGGCTGTGCATTTTGTGAAAATGTGAGGGCCCTGTGCACTGCGAACTCGCGCTAGATGGTCAAGCTATCGACTGGAACCTGTACACCGAACATCTGCAGTGAATCCGTGATGCTCTGCGCCAACGTTACGCAGCACTCATCAATTGCAAGTGAATATTTCCCAAAGTCACACCTTCAGAAGGTTACACCGAAAACTGCAGGAATTGGATAGGGTTGATATGCAACCCCATTCTCTTTACAGTCCGGATCTTACTCCATCCATCTTCCACTTGTTTCCCTCTATGACCCATTTTCTACAAGGACAGCACTTTGCTTAAGTGGTGAATGTGGAATCTGGCATCAGAGGGTTATGTCGTCGAAACTTGCCCAGTAGTACAGCAGTGGAATTGTTATCCTAATATAAAATCTCCTAGAGCCCACATCCTCCTCCGTGCCACTTTTTAAGTCGTCATAGCAACAACAGAGAAACAAATGTTTGTGACGTTACGCTTAGCTTTTCCTGTTGGTGACGTCATCACCTACACGTGCACAGTCCACGCGCATATCACTTTGTTTTGTTGTCATAGCAATAAAAAGCACAGCTGCTGGTGTGACATCATCTAATCCAAATCATTCTCACATAACGTCAGAGATACGTTACTTCACACGCTCAACACTTTAGAAATACGAAAACTTTACATCAGGAATTTTGGTTCACTACCTGAACCGGTGTTTAGCCATCTGTATGTGGCAACGTCAAGAGTACAACGATCTGGCGACGTCACGATATAAATAGTTCACGGAAAAGAACAGGGGAAATTGATACAGGGTTCACAGTCAGTATATACGAAAAATATTGTGTACATGGAAGTGTTGACGAAATTGGGAATAAAGGTTTTACAAAATACATAACAAACAAACAGCCCGTTGTATCAAATTCCATAACCAACTGCACGGGAAATTTTCAGAAAGCTGTGAGTCGCATTCTATTGAGGTGGAAGTCAAAAACTCAATACATAAATGACAATAATTTCTGTATCATAAATTTTATTTTCCCCCGTCATTATTGACGGGCTTTCATCTAGCATGGATATACACTGAAGTGATAAAAAAATTGGTACACCAGTCTAATACTAGGCAGGTCCTCTACGGGAGCGCAGGACTGCAGAAATACGACGACACATGTACTCCACTAGCTTCTGAAAATATGCTGTAGGCAATGCACGCCATACTTCCTGCACAGCATTCCACAATTCGGGTGTATTCCGAGGTCTCGGATTCCTGTGCTCGATAGCGGGCTGCATGGCATCCCAAATGTGTTCTATCACGTTCAGATCTGTGGACTTGGGTGGGAATGGCAACACCTCAAACTCAGATGATCAGATCAGATCATATGTAGAGGTTTTTAGGAAGGGAGTGCCTGACCCCTGGTCTTAAACAACCCTTAGAAATAGGAAGCTAGGAGATTTGGGTTAGAGCTCCCGATAGGAAAGTGACACGGAAGCCAGGTAGAAACGGGGAGGAAGACGCCTGTGACCGGCCAACGCTATGTGCGTATCCTTTCTGTCGAGGTACACCGTTCATGTCCTGCATTCATGCTAATGGGTTGGGCCTGTTCTAACAGGTCATTGCACCTCCACACAAGTGTCGGGACGCCACAGTCTGGTTAGAGGAGCATTCATCTGAGTTTGACCGGGTACTGGCCCCCCGGTAATAAATAAGGGCGTCTTCCTCCCCGTTTCTACCTGGCTTCCGTGTCACTTTCCTATCGGGAGCTCTAACCCAAATCTCCTAGCTTCCTATTTCTAAGGGTTGTTTAAGGCCAGGGGTCAGGCACTCCCTTCCTAAAAACCTCTACATACGATCTGATCTGATCATCTGAGTTTGAGGTGTTGCCATTCCCACCCAAGTCCACAGATCTGAACGTGATAGAACACATTTGGGATGCCATGCAACCCGCTATCGAGCACAGGAATCCGAGACCTCGGAATACACCCGAATTGTGGAATGCTGTGCAGGAAGTATGGCGTGCATTGCCTACAGCATATTGTCGTCGTATTTCTGCAGTCCTGCGCTCCCGTAGAGGACCTGCCTAGTATTAGACTGGTGTACCAATTTTTTTAGCACTTCAGTGTATATCCATGCTAGATGAAAGCCCGTCAATAATGACGGGGGAAATAAAATTTATGATACAGAAATTATTGTCATTTATGTATTGAGTTTTTGACTTCCACCTCAATAGAATGCGAATCACAGCTTGTAGACGTTTGTAGACGAACCAGGGGTCCCAGTGAAGTTCAGCTAAGCACACCTCATACCATTACGGACCCCCCCCCCCACCAGCCAGTACAGTTTCCTGTTGACAGGCGGAATCCATGGCTTCGTTGGGTTTGCGCAACACACGAATCCTTCCATCTACCCGATACGGTTGGAAACGCGATTCGTCATACCAGGCTACTTGTTTCCAGTCATCAAGTGACCAGTGGAGGTGTTGCCGTGCCCGAGCGAGACGCATAACTCTGTGTCGTGCACCCATCAAGTGGACCCGACTTGTCCGTCGGCTCCCGAAGCCCATATCGTGCAGGGTACGTTGCACAGTCCGGACGCTGATGCTTGTTGAGGCTCCAGTATTGAATTCCGATGATACCTGCGAGAGCATTGCACGCCTATCTCGTGAAATGATTCTTGACAGCCGACGATGGTCACGTTCACCCAATGTCTTTTTACGGCCACACTGGTATCGTAGGTTGGAGGTTTTGCCGGAATTCTTGTAGTCACGGTACACCCTTGAAATGGTCGTCCGTGAAAATACGAACTTTGTTTCTACCTCCGAAATACTATGACCCATCTCACGAGCGCCAACAACGACACCGCCTTGAAAATCGCTTAAATCGTTATTACTTGTCATTCTCATGCCGAAAACAGCTCTGACAGCTGGCAAGGATGTCTATCGCTTTATATACGCACTGGCGGACGCAACCGAGTACGTGCATAGGTGACGTTGCTATCTATTTTGCAGAAGCTCGTCTGTACCAGTTTTTCTGGCACTTCAGTGTATTTGAATATCAGTAAATATCATAGTGACTTGGGTTATACAACGAGTAAAGCCCATAGCATTCTGTCTTCAGAAAATGCACTTAACACTTCTCGATCCATCTTTTTGACCAGTCCACCCACTATGAGAAGAGGAGGATACTCACATCCCCTCCCCCACCCCTTTCATCGCATCAGGGAGAAAGACAAACTTCCAAGCAGAGACTATCCTAAACGCCGGGAAGAAGTTATAAATCAGTAGACAATCACTTGCGGGCGACACTTTCGACAGCTATCCTGGAAAGAACTTTTAAGGTGTGAGAACTAATTTCCCCACACAAAGCGAGCCAGTTAACGAAATTCTTGTGTCGATAATCTCAATATACGCTTTTTCCTACGAAGTGGAGAGAAAACGAAATTCAGAATTGAAGTTAGTTGCGGTTCGGAGCAGGACGATTTTTTTTCTACGAGAGATCTAGTTCGAAGAAAAAACAACGCAAACTGTGGGCTATAAATATTAGAAAATTAACCGATAAAAGAAATCTTAAGCATAAGTACCCATTCTCACCGTTGGACGCAATACGTATACTTTGCCATAATGATACAACGGCCATTCCATAAAAATTGAGAATAAAATCGCACAAATTGAAGATACACAGGTACAGCAAAATGCATGTCATTCTTTCTCAAAGTATCTTCCCTCGGATGATATCCAACGTTCTCATCGTTCAGGTCACTTTTCAAAGCAACTGGCAAAGGCATTTTGTGGAAGCTGCTTTAGCGACCCCTGTACATTTTGAATAACGTTAGCTATTGTGTTGAATGTTGCACCACGTAAGTTCTCCTTCATTATTGGAAACAAACCGAAATCGCACAGGGCGACGTCAGGACCGTAGGCAGGCTGTGGCATGACTTCAATCCTGCAAACTGTTGATCACAAGCTGCTGCACATGGGCGGGCGTTACAACGGTGTAGGGTCCACTTGTCTACCAGTAACGGTAGCTTAATCGATATGTGTCGTCACAGATGCTTCAAGACTGAAATGAAATACTCGGCATCGACAGTAATTTTAAAAGGAACGGCATGCTGGTAGACTACACTTTTATAATCGAATAAAATTATCTTTATCATTACTTTCTCAGTTGATTTGGTTTGGCGGAATTTTTTCGGAGGAGGCGAGCTTGTGTGTTTCCAGACACACGCTGCGCGCTTCGTGAGGGGTTGAAAGAGTTGACCCATGTTTCATCGGCAGTTATTACTGTGTTTCGAAAGTTTAGATCCTTTGCAACCATTTGTTTCCACTCATGACACACCTGAGCTCTCACTAACAATTGTTCTCTCGTTAGGTGATGAGGTACCCATCTGGAACACACACGATGCAGCAGTAATTTGTCGCGTACAATGCGGACGTTTTTGAAATATTAGTTGACGCCGCTATGTTTTCACACGTCATTCGTCCATCTTTTCGCAGGGATGCTCGAACAGTGTTAACCATACGCTCCGTAACAACATTTTCAGGTCGACCAGGCCTAGGAGAAAGTTCTTCCGACAAACGCCCTTTTTTGAAATCATCATGGTGCCATCTAGAAATCGTTGACTCACCCAAACTTTTATCTTTGTAAGCTTTTTTCATTAAATCAACTGTTTCTGGAGCCGTTTTACCCAAACGATAGCAAACGTTTATCTCACAACGCATTTCACATCTTAATTCTGAATCACTCACCACCATAGCTGTATGGCGAAATGCAGACGTACCTTAAACAACTGCGCAATAAAAATAGCAAAATCGTCTGCCACGGCTAATAGCCGTTGCCATAGATACACAATTAAATCAGTTCGTCTTCTGCGTGGTTATTTTTCCCCTTCGCATTGTTGCCAACTCAAAAACAAATACTCTCAATTTTTGTGGAGCAGCCTTTGTGCTTACACTCTCTTCTTACTAAACGATATTAAATTTTCCTAACGTACGTGAAGCACGTGCTATTCTCGGAGAAACAAGTTAGTAAAATCATGCAATGCATTGATTATGATACGCTTTCCAATATACCAGAAATTATTACTCAAGTTATTGCTCTAGTTATGAGGATACCGGCTGTGGAATAAATCTCGCTCTTGTGTCCTGACCTTTGACCCCATTTCGATGATATTAAACAGACTGGCCCACACGTGTTGGAAGGTGTGTTCCAAATCGGATAGTGCGGCACGGCGGCAGCTGCTGTTTCAACTGGTCCCAAACATGCTCGATAGGGGATATATTCGGGGAGCTGGCAGGCCATGGAAGTGTCCGTACATGACGTAGGCAGTCCTAGGCAACCCCAACCGTGTGCGGGCGTGCATTATCCTGCTGGTATAGCGCACCTGGAATCCCGGCCAAGAATGGGAGCACATGGGTCCGTAGAATCTCATCCACATACCGCTGACCCGTCAGTAATCCACGTACCACTACTAGAGCTGATCGGCTATCGTAGGCAGTGGCTCCCCAGAACATAATGCCTGCAGTGAGGGAGGTGTGGTCCTCCAGACCCGGATACAACGATCATCTGTTCCCAAAACGAAGCGGCACGAGGTGTCGGGAAATGGTTTGTGGGCACACGGGAGCCGCAACATCTGCCTTCGTGCCTGGCGAACGATCCGTCGATTCTCTCTACCGGTGGTCCTCCTGGTCCGTCCGGAGCCACTCCGCCGTGTGGCAGGGCCGTCACGTGTCCACTGCTCCCAACACAGTCGGACGGTATGGTCAGAACGATCCACGTGGCAGGCTATACTGCGCGCCCACCACCCTGCGGTTTTCAGCCCGGTGATCAGGCCTTTCTCAAAGTCCATAAGTTGCGTAAATCGACTTCTCTAGCGTTTACCCGGCCTTTTTGTCACTCTGTACTCTTGCTTGCGTCGGCCGGGGCTTTTCGCTTTAATGGGACATCGACTGCACGCCGGTTTTTAAGGCTGCCATTTCGTGCTTGCAGCGTCACCACAGGGCGTGCAGTCATGCGCAATTGCACCAAATCAGGATCATTTGCTTACCAGCATGCACCGTAGCTATTTGCAAAGTTTCGCGGGTGTAGCATGTTTTTTTCTAGGTCCGCAAATTTCATTGTCCGTGAGTGTAGTATTTCACACGCTAAATATAAAATTCACTGTTGATAGCTATAATAGGTTTTTTTCTTATAAGGTCTGCAGACTGATAAACAGAATTCATACAATGGCTCCAGGTGAATTCATCGAAAACGAATTCGTCGAAAACGATTTCACCGGAAGCGACTTTATCGACAGCGAAATCACCAAAATATGCAATATCGAAGGGTAAGCTTATATCGAAAACTGAATATAAGTGGGATATGGCCAAGTGGTCACAAAAAAGTTTGGGAAACATGTAAAAATTGCATTTTTTCTTTCTTCGTGTTCACTTTCATGTATGATGATTACAAAACCGGTAGGGAGTCTTACAAGAATCAGACTTTTGATTTCACCGCGTATACTCTCCCCTGAGATCTCCTCAAAGAATACAATTTTATTGCTCTCACCTGACGGTGCTCTTTGACATTTGTTGAATGGGAAAATAAATTATTTGTATCGAAATAACTTAACGCAATGTTGCATTTCTACCACGGCATTTATAATATAGGCCTCGGGATAGGCCATTTTAACAACTTTGAACCCACAGGTTGTAAGGTTAACATAAATAATGAAAATAATAGTGCCGCACTTTATACTAGGGAGCAAAACGATAGAGCGCTAAGACTCGGCATTTTTAGAAATGTTTAAACTGCTCTGCTCATGTTCATGAGATTTGCATAGCATGTCAAGTTAGTAATATTGCGGTTGAATTCAAGCACAAACATTTTATGGATACGGCCTAGGCTAAGGCATTTTTAACAGTTTTTATTCCGTCCTGCTCATATTCATAAGGTTTAGACATCAAGTCAATATTACTGCACTTTTATTTAGACATTAAATAATAATAAATAGGCCTTAGGTCCAGGCCTTTTTGACAGATTTTGTTCAAGTGTATATGACCTATTTATTTTTAAGTAAAAGCGCACTATTATTAACTTGGTGTGCAAACCTTACGAATATGAGCACGTCGGAATAAACTCTGATAAAGAGGCCTAGGCCAAGGGCCTATTTTTTAATATTTAATGATTCAGAAATAGCGCAATATTTCTAATTTGACGTGGTCTCCAAACTTTATGAATGTGAGCACGAAAGAATAAAAATTGTTAAAAATGTCTAGGGCCAATATATTGAGTTGGTGCGAATGAAATGTCCGTCAAAATACCTGCAAACGTGGACGGCGAGAACGGAAAAGTAGGACAACTTACCTAGGCAAAATACTCCCCCTCGGAACATGGTTGCCATCTGTCCGGCAAGGCCATGATCCCGGAACGAAAGAAGGCTTGTGGCTGGGACCCGAAGAAGCCATCAACTTCGAGAACGGAAAAATAGGACAACTTCCTAAGGCAAAATAATCCCCCTCGGAATCGACACATAGTTGCCATCTGTCCGGCAAGGCCATGATCCCGGAACGAAAGAAAGCTTGTGGCTGGGACCCGAAGAAGTCATCAACTGCGAGAACGGAAAAGTAGGACAACTTCCCCAGGCAAAATAATCCCCCTCGGCATCGACACATAGTTGCCATCTGTCCGGCAAGGCCATGATCCCGGAACGAAAGAAGGCTTGTGGCTGGGACCCGAAGAAGTCATCAACTGCGAGAACGGAAAATTAGGACAACTTCCCCAGGCAAAATAATCCCCTCGGCATCGACACATAGTTGCCATCTGTCCGGCAAGGCCATGATCCCGGAACGAAAAAAGGCTTGTGGCTGGGACCCGAAGAAGTCATCAACTGCGAGAACGGAAAAGTAGGACAACTTCCCCAGGCAAAATAATCCCCCTCGGCATCGACACAAAGTTGCCATCTGTCCGGCAAGGCCATGATCCCGGAACGAAAGAAGGCTTGTGGCTGGGAACCGAAGAAGTCATCAACTGCGAGAACGGAAAAGTAGGACAACTTCCCCATGCAAAATAATCCCCCTCGGCATCGACACATAGTTGCCATCTGTCCGGCAAGGCCATGATCCCGGAACGAAAGAAGGCTTGTGGCTGGGACCCGAAGAAGTCATCAACTGCGAGAACGGATAAGTAGGACAACTTCCCCAGGCAAAATAATCCCCCTCGGCATCGACACAAAGTTGCCATCTGTCCGGCAAGGCCATGATCCCGGAACGAAAGAAGGCTTGTGGCTGGGACCCGAAGAAGTCATCAACTGCGAGAACAGAAAAGTAGGACAACTTCCACAGGCAAAATAATCCCCCTCGGCATCGACACATAGTTGCCATCTCTCCGACAAGGCCATGATCCCGGAACGAAAGAAGGCTTGTGGCCGGGACCCGAAGAAGTCATCAACTGCGAGAACGGAAAAGTAGGACAACTTCCCCAGGCAAAATAATCCCCCTCGGCATCGACACATAGTTGCCATCTGTCCGGCAAGGCCATGATCCCGGAACGAAAGAAGGCTTGTGGCTGGGACCCGAAGAAGTCATCAACTGCGAGACGGAAAATTAGGACAACTTCACCAGGCAAAATAATCCCCCTCAGCATCGACACATAGTTGCCATCTGTCCGGCAAGGCCATGATCCCGGAACGAAAGAAGGCTTGTGGCTGGGACCCGAAGAAGTCATCAACTGCGAGAACGGAAAAGTAGGACAACTTCCCCAGGCAAAATAATCCCCCTCGGCATCGACACATAGTTGCCATCTGTCCGGCAAGGCCATGATCCCGGAACGAAAGAAGGCTTGTGGCTGGGACCCGAAGAAGTCATCAACTGCGAGAACGGAAAAGTAGGACAACTTCCCCAGGCAAAATAATCCCCCTCGGCATCGACACATAGTTGCCATCTGTCCGGCAAGGCCATGATCCCGGAACGAAAGAAGGCTTGTGGCCGGGACCCGAAGAAGTCATCAACTGCGAGAACGGAAAAGTAGGACAACTTCCCCAGGCAAAATAATCCCCCTCGGCATCGACACATAGTTGCCATCTGTCCGGCAAGGCCATGATCCCGGAACGAAAGAAGGCTTGTGGCTGGGACCCGAAGAAGTCATCAACTGCGAGACGGAAAATTAGGACAACTTCACCAGGCAAAATAATCCCCCTCAGCATCGACACATAGTTGCCATCTGTCCGGCAAGGCCATGATCCCGGAACGAAAGAAGGCTTGTGGCTGGGACCCGAAGAAGTCATCAACTGCGAGAACGGAAAAGTAGGACAACTTCCCCAGGCAAAATAATCCCCCTCGGTATCGACACATAGTTGCCATCTGTCCGGCAAGGCCATGATCCCGGAACGAAAGAAGGCTTGTGGCTGGGACCCGAAGAAGTCATCAACTGCGAGACGGAAAATTAGGACAACTTCACCAGGCAAAATAATCCCCCTCAGCATCGACACATAGTTGCCATCTGTCCGGCAAGGCCATGATCCCGGAACGAAAGAAGGCTTGTGGCTGGGACCCGAAGAAGTCATCAACTGCGAGAACGGAAAATTAGGACAACTTCCCCAGGCAAAATAATCCCCCTCGGCATCGACACATAGTTGCCATCTGTCCGGCAAGGCCATGCCGTGCCATCGTTCCCGAATTGTATCCGAATGGGTGGATGAACACTCCACCGACGTGACCTCGTTTCTTTGGCCAGCTAGGTCACCTGACCTCAATCCCATCGAGCACATCTGTGTTGCCATCGAGAGAGATGACCCCCTCCATGAAATCTTCGTGAACTGTGGGAGCTTGTTGAGAGGACGTGGATCTGTAAGGCTTCCCAACGCTTCCGGTGTCTTGTCGTGTTTATGCCGAGACGAATCGCCGCCGTTATTAGGGCGAAAGGTGCTGCTACACATCACTAGACAGTTATCTCTAATTCAATTGCTCTTCAGTGTATAAATAAGACTCTGAACGAAATTTTGTGAAAAACTGAAATTTCGTCAAAGAAAAAAAAAAGTTTGACACCTTTTAAGAACCTTTTACAATGGATGAATTTTGAAAGTCCAGCTTCGTGTTCGAGGCGCCACATGCACAGGTTTCTGTCTGGTCGTTCGAGCTGTATCCGTGATCATGCCATGGTTATCCGCAAAGAAACAATCGCAGTTTCAGAAGCATACTAACCTTAAATCCTCAAAATTCCTGTTCTACGTTAAATCAGAAGAACACTTTGTTTGAACTATTTAAGTTGATATGTAAAGCGTACATAGTTGTCGTGATGTCCAGTGACAACAGTGTACATTTCCTCAGACCATTTAGTGTGGTCAGAGGAACGATTTTCTGGCAAATCGAACGAGTAGAGCTCAGTGTGTGTCACCGCATGAAGCGTGGGCTTGTCTTACGCCGCTGGCTCTCTCTCATCTATGAAACCTACGGCTCTAAATTAGGAACGAACACTGCTCATCGGTAGGGTTACTAGAAAATCTTTCCGAAATCAGTAGTCCTGAGCAAACAATACATCAGCAGAAATCAATAGATCAATTATTTTTGCTTAAAATATTCACCATCTGACAGACGTATTTTAGCATTGGATGAAATCTCAATGCGAAAGTGCATTCAAATATAATGATTTTTCAAATAAAACTATTCCGAGTCCATGCTTCACCCAAACTAAAACAAGAACCAATAAAATCCTGATTCACCTTTTTGGAAGACATTACTAATGATATTTTATAAAATAACATATACAATTTATTGACTAAAGTCACCAGACACCCCTTAAAAAGCAAATGAACGGATCCGCTACGTTGTTCAGATGCGCGGTACATCAGCTGCAAACGGTATAAAAACAAGCCTGCAGCTGACGGCGATCATATCGCACTGTCAGGTTGAGTGAAACTGTCGCGGCTGGACTGACTTTGAGAAAGGAAAGACTGTTAGGCGTTATATTAGTGGGTTGTCCATAAGAGAAACCGAGAGGCATTTAAACATACCCAAGTCAATTGTTTTGGATGTACTGAATAAGTGGAAGACACATGGCGTGCCTGAAACAGCAAAACGTACCGGCAGACCAAAGAAAATCAGTGATAGAGGACGTCGAAACCTCAGGAGAGTCGTTACAGCTTATCCACGGAGTAATTACTGCACAACACCTCAGTATACAGGTGAGTAAAAATGCTGGAACCTCGGTATGTGCACGTACCATTCGCAGAGAACTTCATTCCATGGGTTACCGTGGTCGTGCGGCTGCTCATAAGCCTTTCATCTCCACTAGGAATGTTACTCGTCGTTTAGCATGGTGTAAAGAACATTAATCGTAGATCGTAGATCAATGGAAACGGGTCCTATGGACTGATGAACCCAGATACACGATCCATCAGTCTGATGGCCATGTGTGGCTATAGCTGCAGCCAGGGCAACGCTATTTACCACAATGTATTGTTCCTACGGTCAAGTTTGGAGCTGGCAGTGTGCTCGTTTGGGGGGGGTTTCACAGTATCGTCCCGGCCCATTTTTTTATGGTGGACAAACCTGTTAACCAGCACGTCTACTTCAATATTCTGGACAATTATGCACTACCAACTCTGTGATATTACTATGGAACCGAGCTTGTTGCTACCAGCAGAATAATGCACAGAGCCATAAAGCAAGGACTGTTACAGCGTGGTTTGACCATAATTCCATATCGTATGTGTACTGGCCAGCACAGAATCATGATCTTAATCCCACAGAGCACTTGTGGGATGAATTAGAGCGTCGCATAAGAAATTTGGAACCAAAGCCTACTACTAAGCAACAGTTAGCGGCAGCATTATGTACTTGGTGAAAGCGCATACATATCGCTGTGTTCTAAAACCTTGTCGAAAGCATGTCTCGAAGTGTCAGTGCAAGCATTAAGTCCAAAGGTGGACCGACACCGTACTAATGTATGTCAATAAATGCTATGTTGTGTTTCTCTTCGAGGTGTCCGGTGACTTTTGTCAATATAGTGTATATTCGTTCGGTCAGTTCGCAAGTCAGTTTGAAAACCCTGAGTTAATTCGTTTCTATCGGTTAAAAGAAAGGAACGAATTAACTCGCGGTTAAAGGGTTGAAGTGTTACGTTCCCCATTGTTCTTTTGCACCCGGGAAGTCTATATGGAGCTACAAATCCCCGGCTATTGTCGCATACATTAATGCAGAATAAATATTGGCAGTGATACAAGCGTATACTCTGAGTACTCATGAACACCTACCAAATACTTCGTGGGCCCTCCCTTTACCTGGAGTTGCCATACTACGAGCCACAGATTCTACGAGATGCCTGTGTGGGAGACCTGCAACCAAGCTTTACCTGGAGTTGCCATACCACAGTTTCTACGAGATGCCTGTGTGGGAGACCTGCAACCAAGCTTTACCTGGAGTTGCCATACCACAGATTCTACGAGATGCCTGTGTGGGAGACCTGCAACCAAGCTTTACCTGGAGTTGCCATACCACAGATTCTACGAGATGCCTGTGTGGGAGACCTGCAACCAAGCTTTACCTGGAGTTGCCATACCACAGATTCTACGAGATGCCTGTGTGGGAGACCTGCAACCAAGCTTTACCTGGAGTTGCCATACCACAGATTCTACGAGATGCCTGTGTGGGAGACCTGCAACCAAGCTTTACCTGGAGTTGCCATACCACAGATTCTACGAGGTGCCTGTGTGGGAGACCTGCAACCAAGCTTTACCTGGAGTTGCCATACCACAGATTCTACGAGATGCCTGTGTGGGAGACCTGCAACCAAGCTTTACCTGGAGTTGCCATACCACAGATTCTACGAGATGCCTGTGTGGGAGACCTGCAACCAAGCTGTTTCAATGCAGGTCCACAGTTCTCGTATGATCAGGGCATGGTGCGTCCAACCGAGCTCGTTTGGCGTTTCACGACATTCCACAGATGTTCAATTGGGTTGTAATTAGGCGACTATGGGGCCCATTCGAGATGTCTCATATCAGCACTTAGATCTTCCAAACAATCCTGCACAAGGCGGTCCGATGACATGGAGTATTATCATCCTGTAAAAAAAAACTATACCCCTCTAAGTGTAGGTGAAACTTTGTAGGTGTACATGATTCCCAAGCAGTTCCTGGCAGTAGCCAGCGTCCATACGATGGTTTATATTTAGCAGGGCCACCAGTTGGTGGCACCCAAACATGCCTCATGTCACGCATCCGCCCCCACTGGCCTGTATATTTGACATTTGAGATTCATATAGAGGAATTTAGGAAGGGGGTATCTGTTACCAAGTCTTAAACAACAATTAGAAACAGGGAACTAGGAGATTTAGACTACAGCTCCCGACAGGAAAGACACAAGGAAGTGAGGCAGAAAGGGGGAGGAAGACGCTTTTATTTTTAACCGTGTGGCCACTACTCAGGGTCAGATGGCTTAACGTACCCATCCGATTCACGGAGGATATTTTTAGTGGTTTGAGCGTAGGTACCTATCTGGGATTAATCCTGAGACGTTTTCGTGGCAGTCACAAACGTTAACCACTGGGCTGGCTATCCGCTTCCCCTCTGAATACTCGATACCACGCATGAGGATCCATAGCTTCATGCTGTTGACGTCAGATACATGAGGATCCATAGCTTCATGCTGTTGACGTCAGATACATGAGGATCCATAGCTTCATGCTGTTGGCTATCCGCGGCCCCTCTGAATACTCGATACCACGCATGAGGATCCATAGCTTCATGCTGTTGACGTCAGATACATGACGATCCATAGCTTCATGCTGTTGGCTATCCGCGGCCCCTCTGAATACTCGATACCACGCATGAGGATCCATAGCTTCATGCTGTTGACGTCAGATACATAAGGATCCATAGCTTCATGCTGTTGGCTATCCGCGGCCCTTCTGAATACTCGATACCACGCATGAGGATCCATAGCTTCATGCTGTTGACGTCAGATACATGAGGATCCATAGCTTCATGCTGTTGGCTATCCGCGGCCCCTCTGAATACTCGATACCACGCATGAGGATCCATAGCTTCATGCTGTTGACG
The DNA here is from genome assembly GCA_039090855.1 of Macrothele yani. Lineage (NCBI taxonomy): Eukaryota > Metazoa > Arthropoda > Arachnida > Araneae > Macrothelidae > Macrothele > Macrothele yani. Next base: position 139,784,216 of record CM077013.1, on the reverse strand, counting down.
TCAGGTACATGAGGATCCATCCATAGCTTCATGCTGTTGGCTATCCGCGGCCCTTCTGAATACTCGATACAACGCATGAGGATCCATAGCTTCATGCTGTTGACGTCAGATACATGAGGATCCATAGCTTCATGCTGTTGGCTATCCGCGGCCCCTCTGAATACTCGATTCCACGCATGAGGATCCATAGCTTCATGCTGTTGACGTCAGATACATGAGGATCCATAGCTTCATGCTGTTGGCTATCCGCGGCCCCTCTGAATACTCGATACCACGCATGAGGATCCATAGCTTCATGCTGTTGACGTCAGATACATGAGGATCCATAGCTTCATGCTGTTGGCTATCCGCGGCCCCTCTGAATACTCGATACCACGCATGAGGATCCATAGCTTCATGCTGTTGACGTCAGATACATGAGGATCCATAGCTTCATGCTGTTGGCTATCCGCGGCCCTTCTGAATACTCGATACAACGCATGAGGATCCATAGCTTCATGCTGTTGACGTCAGATACATGAGGATCCATAGCTTCATGCTGTTGGCTATCCGTGGCCCCTCTGAATACTCGATACCACGCATGAGGATCCATAGCTTCATGCTGTTGACGTCAGATACATGAGGATCCATAGCTTCATGCTCTTGGCTATCCGCGGCCCCTCTGAATACTCGATACCACGCATGAGGATCCATAGCTTCATGCTGTTGACGTCAGATACACACTCGACCATCAGCAGAATGAAGAACAAATCGCGATTCATCAGACCAGCATACCTGCTTCCAATCCTCTATCGCCAAATTCTTATTCGGTTGACACCAGAGTTGTCGTTTACGTTAGAGAGGAGTTCGGGCTCAATTTTAGGATCCAGGGACCAGATCTCTTTCTTTGATTGCATGTGTTTGCTAAGCCCGGTCCCGGGTTCTCAGAAAATTTTGCTTAACAAGGCTTGCGTTAGGCACAGATCAAAGCTATTGCCCAATCACGTTTGAAAATCATTAGTTTAAAAAGAAGTTTACTTCAGTTAATCCACTTCATAATATTATTATGTTCTTCGAAACACTATGAATTAAAGCAAGTGTTCTAAAACGTGGACTAGAAAATAAATAAAAAACCGATGCACATGCCGTTCGACTATGCCAGGGGAATCAGTGATTTTGCCAAAAGCCGAAGATAAGAAAATCTTTTAGAAACACAAAATATTCCATTCGTTATTGCTTTTGGATTTCTAAATTTACATTTGTTTTGAATAAATTGCATTACAAAACGTACAACTCTTTACACACAGTCGCACGTGTTTTAAATAGTGACTCTAGAATGCTAAACTTTGCGATAAAATTTACGTATATACTAACTGGTAAAGATAGTTTACCGTGATGTAGTAGAATATAAAAAAATTCCAAAAAGAAAAAAAAAGTATGAGCATTCCAGATTAGATTATTCTGCATTTTGTAACATTAACAAAGCTTCGCACATAATAGTGTAATAACCACGATATTATTTTATGTGTGTGCAGCTTCCAGGAAGTTCATCATGAAAATTGCTTACGTTTAAGCCTCTCGAAACTACTCAAAAAAAGAATCTAATCTATTGTTTCAGCACTTAACCTTGCTCTTCTTTCCTCTAAAACTTCACCTGCTGCACTAAAGACTCTCTCCCTAGCAGCAATCTTGGGCCGCGGGTGACCTATAGTGTTCATCTTTCGTGACTGCCATGGAGATAACCCCAGGTTCGATCCACTAAATACCAGCCGTGCGTCGGATGGGCACGTTAAGCCGTCTGACCCCAGGTACTGGCCCCCCGGCAATAAACAAGGGCGTCTTCCTCCCCTTTTCTACCTCGCATCCGTGTAACTTTCCTATCGGGCACGCTAACCCAAATCTCCTATCTTCCTATTTCTAAGGGTTGTTTAAGACCTAAGGTCAGACACTCCCTTCCTAAAATCCTCTATATACACTGCTGGCCACCCAAAATGCAACACCAAGAAGGGCACGAGATAGCAAAGCCAGATTTACTGGACACGTAACAACAGATACAAAGATGAAACGATTGAGCTTACAGACCCGTGCGACTTGCCGAACACACAGACATCAATAGTTCGAGTGGCCCCCATGGCTGGCAAAAACGGACGCTACACGCCGCGGCATTGAACGAAAGAAGCTTTGGATGTGGGCTTGGGGTATGTCGGTCCAGGCTGCTTCCACACGTTGCCACAGTTCATCAGGCGTAGCCGCGGGTGGTGATTGCCGGGCCACTCAGTTGCCGATCAGCGACCAGACGTGTTCGATGGGTGACATATCGGGAGAACAGGCGGGCCACGGCAGCAGTGACACCTAGTGGGCCGTGAAGAATCGTTGCACGATGCGTGCCACGTGCGAGTGCGCATTGTCCTGTTGAAACGTGGCCGCTGGCAGGTCCTGCAGGTAAGGGAGGACTACAGGCGCCGAAACTTCAGAGATGTAGCGGTGGCTGTTGAGTGTACCGGCGATGCGTACCAGAGGAGTGCGGGTGTCATATCCAATTGCGCCCCAAACCATAACTCTAGGCGACGGTCCGGTATGGCGATGAATATTGCAGGCGACATACAGTGTCTTGCCGCGGTGCCGCCACACGCGGATCCGACAATCGTGGTGTTGCAGGCAGAAGCGGCATTCGTCGGAGAAGACAATATCGCGCCATTATGTAGCCCAGGTGCGAGACCTGTCGCCGTGCGACAGGTCTCTTCTCCTGCAGACGACATCGAACGGTACGTGCTGACACAGGTTGTTGAGAAACACACCCTAATTCCTGCGCTAACGTTCGTGATGTGGCGGTGCCAGCCGTCAATGCCCGTCGCACAACATGCCGGTCCTCTCGTTCGGTGGTGTGCCGGGGCTGCGGCAATTGCTCACGTCGGTTGGTCCGTCCCTCCTGCACCCACCGAATCCATACTCGCCTCACTGTGGCTGGATGTCGTCCCACACGGGCGCTGATGTCTCGGTACGATAAACCGCTGTCGCGATAAGCCACTATTCGTCCTCTGTCGAACTCCTCAACGTGCTAGAATGACTGCCGTATTCTGCGACGAGGCATCAGGAAGCTTCCCACACAGGTCCGGCAGCACAACACACTTCCACTACTTACACCCCGCCTTCTGTGCACCCTTCTTATAGTGTTTCTCGGTGGCGTCTTGGTCGCACATGATTTGCATATGCCCTTCAATCCTAATCGTTTGCATGTCCTCTCGCGGGCGACGCGTGCTGCGAATTTCAGGCCAATCGGATGCTTCCTTCTTAGGGTTGCATTTTATGTGGCCAGCAGTGTATGATCTGTTGATCTAGTAGCTATCTTAGGAAATGGAGAATTCTTCCACCACGATAACAAAACCACAGCTTCAAAGCATGTTTCTCCCATGCGCAATTCCACATACTAACAAATTTCATCGGGATCAGGTTCATGAATTTCAAGCTCATCTTCCAAATCTTTAAATAAGCCTGCTGATTATTTTCCGGGTAAAAAAAAACAGAAAAATGAAATGAAATCATTGCTGAAGAAATCAAGCTACAGATCTAGAAGTGGCACCACTCGTGTATTTAACACAATAAATTCTTTAATTTTTGGTGACCAGTTTATAAAAATAATACCCAGGGAATTATTTTTTAATTACAGTTTTTCGTGAAGGTATTTTATAAACAATGAAGGATATACTGTATATAAAGAATTCAGTAATGAAATTTAACATGTGTAGTGCCATGCCCGGACCCGGGGATTTCGGTTCTTAATGAATCCTGGGGTTGCCCGGGACTGGTCCAAGCTCATCTCTAGTTTACGTTGATGGACTGTTGTTAGTAGAGCGGGCAGTACAGTGCATTTGCTCTTGTAACTCATCCGTGCCAGCGCTAGATGCATAGTAACCGGGGTATAGGTTCTTGTTGACCCATAGTGTATTGGGCTGTCAGCTGCAAAACTGTGCTGCACCGATTGCTCTAAACAAAGTGACTCACCCATCATTCACCTCTGGAATGCACCTATCGCCTTCTTTAGCACTTGTCTTGTGGGTTGATTGAGGTCACATGCAAGTTTGGGATCAGAAGTGGAAAGAGCTATATGCGTTTCTTCCCTATTACCTATATACACTGCCGGACAATTGCTAAGGACGAATGACAATAGCAACGATAGCAACCATAAAATGGAAGGAAGGAAAATGTGGAAATTAGCATAAGTGTGGGATACAGTAAGACGTGTTGTGCGTATGCAAATTTTGAATTGCCGAACTTGTTCGTGACGCCAAAGCGCTGATGAAAGATATAAAGGATTTGACGCGTATTGACCGTTGTTGTTCAAACGCAAAGTTGAAAAGGGAAAGAGTCAATTGACGAACTTGCAATTTTCAGTATGTCTTTCCGACATCACCTAGATGATTTTACGCGTGGCCGTATTATTGGCAAGATTGAAGAAGGGCGAAAAATAACAGATGTTGCCAGGGAGTTCGACGTCAGCCACAGTGTTGTTTCAAGGCTTTGGAAATCATTTCAAACAAATGGAGAGTGTAGAAAACGTCACGGGGAGGTCGTGTTCGCAGTACGACACCTGCTGAAGATCGGTACATAGTACTATCAACAAAAAGACACCGGTGCAGCACAGCTAGTGAAGTAGCAAATCAGTTTATGGCAGCTACTGGCAAGCGGATCTCCCGAAAAACTGTCGCCAGACGTTTGCATGAAGGAGGACTATACGCCCGCCGTCCTGTTGTGTGCATCCCATTGTTCAGACGTCACCGTACCGCCCGTTTGCAATGGTGCCATCAACATAGCAATTGGACTGATAACGACTGGTCTGTTGTCCTCTTCTCAGATGAGAGTAGATACAGTCTATCGTCTGATTGTCTACGACAACTGATCTGGCGTGATAGTTGTACTGCATATTGTCCAGCAAACATACAGGAAAGGGACCGCTATCCGACATGTAGTATCATGGTATGGGCTGGCATCATGATCAATGGGCGTACGTCCCTCTATGTGCTTCCAACTGGGACTCTGACTGGCCAACGATACATTAATGATGTTCTGCTACCTCATGTTCGCATGTTCCGTGGTGCTGTCGGTAATAGATTCATTTTCATGGACGACAACGCAACATGTCATCGAACAGTCGCTGTCCAGGAGTGTCTTGAGAGCGAGGATATTCAACGCCTCATATGGCCAGCACGTTCTCCAGATCTGAATCCCATTGAAAATGTGTGGGTTGCTTTGGGGAGGAGTCTTGCCGGTCGCCAATGCCCTCCAATAAACAAGGACACCCTCATCCGTGCACTGACACAGGAATAGGATAAATCACCCCAACAGCTGCTTGATAATGTACAAAGCATGACACGACGTGTGGAATCTTGCATCTCCCTCCATGGTGGCCATATCCGGAATTGACATCTTACGCCGGAACGCCTGCGGACGGTAATTGCATTTTTTTCACGTTTACGTATTCTGCACAAAATGGCCTGTTTGTCCCTTGAACACGTTCCAAAGCCTTCTGGATTTCAGAGCACAATAAATTGTCTTTTTTGTAATGACCTGGCATTCTGACATTATTTTATTTCACTTGGCATCCAACCACACTTACTTTTTTATGCGCTATACAGCCGTTTATGATCCGTCCTTAGCAATTGTCCAGCAGTGTATAAAATGAGTATGCATCAAACCAGAAACGCTGCAGTGTTTTTACTTTGATCACATATATATCAGGTTCTCTTGTTTTGTGTCGTCTAGGTGTGATTCTTGGATGGGCATTTTTTTTTTGATTGGTATTTTAGCGACCACCGTGAGCAACTCAATGGGCTATAAGCAGTCGCCCGTCCCTAATTTAGGGTCACTGGTTCCAGGGAAGGGAGAGAGCTAGTGCCGTAAGACAAACACAGCATCCATGCCTTACCGGGATTCGAACCCGAACCCCGTTTGGACGAATGATCAGAGACCATCGCTTAGACCACTGCGCCACCGGGGCGGCATGGGCATTTTGCACCCGGTAAGAAGTAAACGACTCTCTCCCTCTCTACTCAAAGCGATGAAAGGAAATTAACAGATAAAAAGTGAGGGTCTTTTGGTGCAAGCATTGGATGTTATTTTTCAATTCTTTTCTATTTATGTCATCGACGTTTTCTTTATTTAATTTTTTCTCTGTTTACGTACAATAGAAGTAGTAATTAATCACACAAAGTTTCAATTACCATGGTCTTTTTTTTTTTTTTTTTTTTTTTTTGACTGATTCTTCTTTTTTTTTTTTTTTTTTTTAGTTAGAGGGTTTTACAACCACCGTGAGCAACTGATGGGCTCTAAGCAATCTACTGTCCTTAATTTAGAGGCTCTGATTCCAGGTAAGGGAGAGAGCCACGGCCGCAAAACAAACACAACATCCATGCCTCGCAGGGATTCGAACCCGGACCCTTCTCGGACGAATGGTCAGAAGCCAGTGCTTAGACCACTGCGCCACTAGGGAAGCTAAATATTTTCGAGAATATTTCTGTAATTTTTAATCTAAGGCTGGTGTCCTCATCTTCAGTCTTCTACTTTCTTTGCTGATTTTGTGATCTCACAGCTTAAGGCAAATATACATAGATTGTTTTTTTAAGGATCCTCATATTCCGTGTTGTATATATTTTGGTGTCATTACTATTTCCCAGAGAAAATCTTTGTTCTGTTCTACAAAAAAAAAAAAAAAAAGGAAAAAGAAATTATTAATGAGTGTCGTCTTTCTTTCTTCTTCCTGTTTTTCTTTCTTTTGTTTTGTTTAATTCATGGGAAGTAAGCTTGAATCATGCATGCATCAGTTTCCCCACTTTTGAGTACACGAACTTCTCTGACTGCCTGAAAAACATCAAATTATCAGCTGTGAAGATAATAAGCAGTTTCACAAAATAGCAAAATCAACAACTGTAATTAATATTACAAATACAATACATTAGTCTCAGAAGTGATTGAAAACGAAAACACGCAAAGAAACACTTCTTAAAAGCCTGCCTCCTAAAATGTCCAGGAACTGTTCCAAACAAGCACGCGATTGGCAGACGCAGATGGTATCTACAGCAACGAAATCTTCTCACTTATGTTGGGAATGAGAAAGGGCAATGCGCTTCTCTCGCCAGCGGAGTTTTTGTTGTTGTGGTTGTTTTGGAGTTTAACAACCACCAGGAGAGACTCTAAGGTGTGTGGCGTACTGTGGCGATAAAGCACGTTTCAAGACGACAAATCTGCATCGATATATTCCGTCTGTGTAGCTTAGTTGGGAGAGCAACGTACTCTGGAGCGAGAGGGCGCGTTTTGATCGCCATCTAGGACGATTTTGTGTTTTCACGTAGGCGCCCGAACGTAAAAATTAAAGTACTGGCCTTTGGTTTCTTCGAAAAATGTGTGATGGTTGTTCTACACATCGTCTACATTAATGAAAATTTGTTCTTCGATTCAAAGAAAAAAAAAAAAAAAGAAAGTAAAAAAAAAAAGAGGTAGATGATGTGACGTACTAGGGCGGTAAAGCACGTGTCCAGACTACAAATCTGCAGCAATACATTCCATCCGTGTAGCTTAGTTGGGAGAGCAACATACTCCGGAATGAGAGGGCTCGAGTTCGTTTTCCGTCACAGAGAGATTGGTGTTTCCACAGGTGTATGAGCAGTAGCCGTCTCACATACTTGAGTGTGTGTGTGTGGGGGGGGGGGATGGTTCCAGTGAAGGGACAGAGCCAGAGTCATGAGACAAACAAACATGGGGACCCATACCATAGTTTTCCGGAGGAGGCAAACAGAAATTGTAACTACAACTAACAAATTTCCTCTCTGCTATCTTGGTATATAACTCGTTTTTCTCTCTCTCTCACACACGCACGCGCGCGACACATGAGTTCAACTGAAATCCTGAAGACCCAAAATCTACATAAAACTGATAAATAAATGCAATTACGACGTGCCACTGAGATGACGCAAGAATCAAAACGTCAAGTTGCTGCGATAAGACAAAGTCGGTGTACTTCAGCTGAGAGAATAACCGGCTACGGAACGGGGAGATGCGAGTTTGAACCTGCCACCGACAAAAAAAGGGGTCCGAAAGTAAAAATGCTCTATTGGGGCCCGAAAGTAAAAATAAATCTCCTGGCCTTGGCGATCGAGAAAAAATGTGTGATTTTATATTCCGTAAATCGTCTGAAACTACTGGGAATTCCTTCTCCAATGCTTTGAAAAATATGTGCCGTCCCTGTGGCGCAGGGGTCTAAAGGCTGGCTTCTTACTATTCGTCCGAGATGGATTCTATTTCAAATCCTGATGAAGCACAGATATTTTGCTAGTCTTACGACACTGGCTCTCTCCCTTCCCTGAAACAAGTAACCCTACATTAGGGACGGGCAACTGCTTATACCTATTGAGTTGCTTACGGTGGTGTCGTTAAACCTACCAACAATAACAACAACAAGGAAGATGACACCAAATTTTCGGGTGTAATGAGCACGTCTTTTGAATCCGTTTTGACCCGAATTAGCGGCCCCCAGTGGCGCAGTGGTCTAAGCGATGGCCTAAAAGGGGTCCGGGTTGGAACCCCGTTGAGGCATGGATGTTGTGTTTGTCTTACGGCACTGGCTCTCTCCCTTTCCTGGAACCAGTGACCCTAAATTAAGGACGGGCAACTACTTATAGCCCACTGAGTTGCTCACGGCGGTTGTTAAACATCCAATCAAAACAAAAACAAAGACCCGAATTAAGTTTATCAAACAAAGATATTCGCTCTTTCCACGTTTATAAGTGAGTCACGGAAAAAATCTTATTGGCCGCCACCGGGAGTCGAATCCAGGGTCTTCCAGTTACGCGCCGGATATGCTTCCGTTGCTTAGACCACTGCGCCACCGGGGTGGTGGCGCAGTGGTCTAAGCAATGGCCTCTGATTATTCGTCCGAATGGGGTCCGGGTTTGAATCCCGGTGAGGCATGGATGTTGTGTTTGTTTTACGGCACTGGCTCTCTCTCTCCTTTCCCTGGAAACAGTGACCCTAAATTAGGAACGAGCTACTGCTTATAGCCAATTGAGTTGCTCACGGTGGTCGTTAAACATCCAATAAAAAAATCTCAGCTTAAACCTTGGCCTTCTAATACGCACATCTATGGGCTTAGGCTTGAATTCTCGGAAAAGAAGTGGTGCTCGAACTTATTTATATCCATTAAAGAAGTAAACAATTGGTCTGTAAGTTTTGCTCATCACGACAATGTTTCCTTGTGAGATTACTCACGCAAGTTTTGTTCGGACGGGGAAAAAATTGCGCACTACGAAATCTAACAAAGGAACTGGTGTTTTGCAGCTGAAGAAATCGCTCAGTAGAATCCCTGTTATTCTGAAATATGGCTCTGACAGATATTCACAATCTTCACAGACATTTCGAAAGTGCTCAGTAGATCGATTCATTAACCCAGCTTCTAATGGGGAATCTCGCAGTATGGCTGTGACATTTCCTTTGCTAGGAATAAATTAACTTTCCAATTAAAAGAGCTCCTTTTGCGCAAACCAGTTCAATGGTACACAAGATTTTAGCTGAAATAGGGCGGTCTTTTTTGCATGTGGGAAGGGCTTCTTCATTATGTGTTTCTAGTAAAATTAGGTTGAAAGAATTACAGGGCATGTAGGAGCACAGGCTGGGAGCAATAACTCGTGAAATTCGATTGCGGAACTACCGTGAGAAGACATAACAACTACTCCAAGAATTACGAAGGAAGCATCAAAGTTTCTTATCATTAGATTATGAATTCGGATCGAGTTGGAGATGTGTTTGCACAACATTAATAGCAATTTCCAATTAAACATTCCTTTAAAATAAAAATTGGCATAATAAATTGTATCAGAATTTTGTTTCACAGTGTCTTACACACTCTCTGTAGGCAATGATAAGGAAAACATGTACCAATAAAACATTAGTCATACACGCAAAGAGGGAAAAAGGTTTAGGGTGCTAAGTGTTGCTGCTATGAAACAGGGTAGCAAAAAAAAAAAAAGGAGAAAGAAATAATGGAAGAAAAACGGTTAACCAAGGCTTTTTATCCAAGGTTTTTTTCAAGTCGTGCCAGTTGAAACACATGAGATTCTTAATGCTGTCGAGACATGATTAATAATGGAAATAATTACAACTTTGAAAGACGATACTTTTTATTTGCAATTAAAACCAGCTAAAAAAAGGTAGCAAGATCTTTCAGACTCACTATGGGTCCGTCATCAGGTACAGTGAGGGTGAAGCATCGTTGTTATATAGCAGAAACAATTACCTACAATGCATTAGCATGCAAAGTGTTGCTCCAACTTTTGCACATGCGCATTTGACATGTGTACATATACAAAACATGTAAACTACAAGATTCAGTTATGAGTTTTGATGGTGTGTATAATGATTAGATGTAAAATATATATATGTGTGAAATATTTTATATTTTATATTTTTTATAAACGGTTCTATCTGTAACTATCAATAGTTAGGTACACTGTTAAACATCTTGTGTTATGTTGCACCAAAAAGTGGTGCTGCACCACTTTTTGGGAAAAGACACATCGCGCAAACAAAATCCATGCATTCTGTCATAGCTGAGAAATTACAGAATGATAGTTCTCTTTCCCATATAGAAGTTGAGGCCATAATGTCCGCATTAAAACTTGTGGCCAGGAGGTCTTACTTTACGTTTAATGGCCAATACTTCCAACAGTTAGAAGGAGCACCAATGGGGTCCCCCTCTCCCCAATTTTGGCAGAGATACTTTTACAGAATCTCGAGAATAAAGTCTTAACCGAATTTCCATATCAACCTCTCCTATTACTTAGATATGTTGACGACATGCTAGTTTTCTGGCCTTATGTCTAACGGGGTTTGAATGAATTTACTGAACTACTCTCTTCCCAGTTTCCTACCATCAAATTTACCCAAGAAATTGAAGAACATGGACGTCTACCATTTTTAGACTTTCTACTGGTTCGGGACCAGACCTCTAATCAACTAAGTTTTTCAGTTTATAGAAAACCAACCTTCACCCCCTGCATTATTCCGGTATCATCAACCCACCCCCGAGAGCACAAATCTGCAGCATTTCGTTTTTTGATAAAACGAGCCTATTCACATTCTTCTTCTAGATCACTTAGGAATGAAGAGTTATCTAAAATACTAAATTTAGCTAACCGGTCGGATTATTCTACCAACTATTTTCGGAGATTGTTGCTTGACTATCAGAGGTTAAAATTTTCTACACTGTGCACCGAACCAAACTCAACTAAATATGTGGGTGAAGTTGCCTATTATCCTCCTGTTATCTCTGTCTTTAAGAAGGCTTGTCATAGACACAACCTGAATTTTGGTGTGACCACAGGAAGCGTCTTTTCTATGGTCCGGAATGACAGAGATGGGATTCAGAACCTACAGAGACCGGGGGTCTATCGAATACTATTAAATAATCAAGACCCAGATGGTACCTCTAGCTCCTATATAGGTTCCACTTTTTGGACGATTAATATCCGCATTTCTGAACATAAGTATGCTCTTCGCACAGGCCGCGTAATTACGGCGCTTACTACGACCATTTACCGGGAACCGGACTGGGAGGGTGTACAGGTGCTGAACTCTAGAGTCAACAAACAGACAGTTTTCCTTGCTGAAAGCCTTTTCATTTTGAAGTATGGGGACTTATGCTGCAACCAAGAACTTCCTACATTTGTACCATGTAAATGGACTAAGTTACTTAAATCCATATCCGGGACAAACAATGATGACGAGGAACCCCTGTAAGTTTTATTTTTTACTTCCATTTTTAGTTTACTTTAATTGTAATCTCTGTGTTATTATATGTAAACTTAGGTCTGTAGAAATGGCATCACCTGTATAGACTTTTGGTCACCACCAGGGAAATCTGATCCCTTTGTGTCTAGTATAAAGACTCGTGTACCCCATGTTTCAGTTTGCACATAATGTCTGATGATGAGACATTAGATGTCTCGAAAGTTCTTGCATTTAACTATGTTTTTAGATTGTAAATAACGTTTTTATTTTGCAATTTTGGAGGACATGGTTTTAAATTCACCACACGCAGACAGCATATGAGTATTTTTGTGAAAACCCTAGAGTATGGTGCAAACTTGCACTATAATGTATTGCAACCGTGTATTATAACGTGATGCAAAGTTGCACCATGTTGTTCGGTTTTGTTTGCTCGACACAATGGTGTGTCTGTTCCCTTGTAATAAGGTGTGTCAATGGTGTGTCTTTTCGGATGTAATAAGCACGTCTTTTGAAACCCTTCTGAGGCGAATTAAATTTATCAAAGGGATTCAAATCAATCGAACCGGTTTGGAAAATAATCAACTGGTTCCAACAATCGATAAAACATCAAGAAATAGAAACATCTAGTTAATTCCACCGGCGGCTAAAAAGCATGCTACGAAAATTAACAAATGGCGAACAACAAGTTTCACATACTACAAGGAAGGTACCAGAGACAAAGAGATTTTCAAATCGAACAGTTAAAAAGAGAAATATAGTAGGAAACATAATAAAAGTCTACGTCTGCTAGCAGAACAATTTTGCATAGCGGAAAAGTTGAAAATAGGTGAAAATTATTCTTATGGAAAAAGCGTTTGATCTTTACGCAGCTAGTAAGAAATCTTTGCGTTACTTAAAGAGGATAATAGCTGCTCACTGCCGAAACACCACCTACCGGCAGAACTATGAACTACAAAATTCCTCATATACTAGCCTCAAGTGTTCTGCAAGGTAAAAAGAATCCGGTGTTAAAATATTTTTTTAAATCGCACACGTAAAAGCAGTGTTATCGAGAAAAACAGAATAAGCCTATGCACCCCTAGCGGCGAAATTGTGCACTATTTTGGAAAAAAAAATACACACATAGTTTGCATAGTTAATAATATCTAACCGAAGAAAGAAGTTTTTCAATCGGGATTTTGGTCCCGCAGATATTGCTGTAAACGGAAACGTGAACTTGAGCTCTCTGCTGGTAGACTTGTGCGCTACGAAAAATTGGAAATTATATGAGAAACATTTACCCACGGAAACGCTCTCCAACAAAAAATGAATTTTTCAAATCGGACTCTTAGAAGCAGAGATATCGACAAAAATAATATATGCCTTCACGCCCCCTGGCGGAAAAACCATGCATTATTTTAAGAAGAAAGTATTCTCAAAAGGTTTTTCGATATGCGTGGTATCGGTCAAAGAAAGAATTTTTTCAATCGAGTTTTCAGGAGCTCAGATTTTCCTACAAATGCATCAGATGCAGAAATTAACACCTACGCCCCCTGGTGGCCAAAACGATTCTTTATCAAATATTAGAAATTCTTCCTACCAGCAGCTCTATCTGGTGCAGAAATAATTTTTCTAATTGGAATTTTAGAAGCAGAGATATCAAGGAAAACGCAATTTGACTTAACGCCCCCTGAGGAAAATCTATGTGTAACTTGAAAATTTTGAAATATACGAGAGCATTTTACGCCGGAAACGCTATCTAACAAAGAAGGAATTTTTAAAATCCGATTCATAGGAGCAGAGATATTGACAGAGAAAGGATTTACATCTACGCGCCCTGGCGGAGGAAATATGCATTATTTTAAGAAAGAAAATATTGTCAAATGTTTATCGACATGAGCGGTATCAGTCTACGAAATATTTTTTCAATCGAGCTTTTAGAAGCACAGATTTTGCTGGAAACACCTACGAAGCAGAAATTAAGGCTTACGGCCCCTGGTGGTTAAACCATATTTTATAAAAAATAAGAAATAAAATAAAAAACATTTTCCACCGGGAGCTGTATCCGGTGCAGAAAGAATTTTTCAAATCGGGGTTTTAGAAGCAGATATATCGGCGAAAGCGCAATTTACCTTTAATCTCACTAACGAAAAGTCAATGAATTACTTAAAAATTTCGAAATTATATGAAAAACATGTCGCACCGGAAACTCTATCCAACAAAGAATTTCTTTTTCAAATCCGACTCTTAGAAACCGAGATATTGACAAAAAAATAAGATATACATCTACGCCCCCTGGCAGAGAAACCATGCATTATTTTACGAAAAAGATATTCCGAAAAGGTTTGTCGACGTGAGTAGTATCGGTCCACGAAATAGTTTTTCAGTAGAAATTTTTGAAGCTCATATTTTGCAGCAAATACATCAGAAGCGGTAATTCACACTTCTGCCCCCTGGTGGCCAAACCGTTTTATAACAAAAATCAGAAATTATATGCGAAGTATTTCTCCCACCAGGAGCTGTATCCGCTTCAGAAATAATTTTTCAAATCGGAGTTTTAGGAGCAGAGATATCGGGGGAAATACAATTTACTTTTACGCCCCCTAGCGGAGAATCTATGGTAACTTAAAAAAGTGACTGTACCTAAAATAATCTTAGCCATGAGTGGAATCGAAAGGCAAAATACTTTTTTGAATTGGATGCTGAGAAGTAAATATATGGAATAAAATGTATTTTGAATTCGATATCATCTGCATTTACGCCCTCTAGGAGTGAAATTGTGCATCGTAAAAAAGAAACCCAAATGAAGGGTCATCATTCCCATTTCAAGCTTCCTAATGCAAAAAGAATTTTTCAAATCGGACAATTAGTTGCAGAGATATCGTGTCTACCGCCGTTCGGAAAACCCGATAACATAAGCACGATCTTTTTTTACAAAAGACGTGCTTAAAATTTCAGTCTTCACAGCATTCCATGATTTTAAGATCAACTGGCACACCTGAGCAATTGTTGGCCTTTCCAAACGACCTGTTAGGGTTAGGTTCTTTTGAAAAGCAGCCAGGCAGTTTTGAAAGCACCCAGCCTTTTTTAGGCATTTCTTTCAAAAATGCCTTAAAATGCAGGTTGATGGTTGATGGATAGGTATGTCCAGTGGTTGTAATTGGCTTTTTAAATCACGAGTAATCACTGTCATTTTCGTCTTCAATCACTGCACCATTTCTTTAGTAGTGTTTGTTTTGTGGGAACAAAACTGGTCCCACGTATGCAGGGATGGATTGACCAGACTTTATCCAACCATAGCTTCACTCCCTCTTCATCCATCACCCATTTGGTCAACAAACATTCCACGTGGAATTTTGTCTTTTGGTAAAGTTTTCCTCTTGAAAATCACTAGCGGTGGCAATTTTGTTCCATCACCACAACACGATAGTACAGCAGTATAATGGGGTTTCTCATGCCCATATGTCTACGGAAACCGTTACCTTCGGTCTCCAGGATGCACGTAAACTTTGAGACTTATTTCAGGAAAAATATACCGTCCAAGTCGCGGAGAAATACGGTAATAACGATTTTGTCGGAAAGTAAACAATTCGATTTTCGAAAAAGTGATCATTTCGATAAAAGAACCACCTTTCGGGGAAGTGAGCTTTCGGGAAACAAAATGAACTCCCTCCTTTTCCTGTATGGTATCGTTACGACCTCTCCCGCCATTAATTTAGGAATTAATGGGCGTGGTGGATGTATGAAATTAATTAAGTATTAATTATGTTCGAGGCTTGATTGGAGTTTAAAAGTGTAAACAGCAGAGAAAGTTTCATCTGGAGGATTGGAAAGAAAAGAGGCGAAGAATTCTTCCTCTGGCTGGGTGGTCTCAGAATAGCTCTGTTAGGTCATAAATATCAGGGCGCAGCTGACGGGAAGCCTAAGCAACACGGAAAGGGAAATAAGAATACGTATCAAAGAGGGGACACTTGTAGAAATGAATGAAGATGGGGGACAAAAGGTTTAGCGAATAATCGTAAATTCGTCGATTGTTTGGGGCATTTTCGAGAACAATTGCTCTCTGTGTGGTCCGTGCAGAAAAATAAGATTTCGCACTTAGCGTGAAAATAAGGAAGAAAGTTTAGTTGTCTGTACGCTCTTCGATGTGAAAGGCTGGGTTGGATGCCTTGGATCTGCTATATGAATTGGGATAAATAAAGCAGCGAATCTCCCTTTATTTGGTAAGAAACGGAGGACAACTCGAGGCAGCTGGATATGCCAGATTTGCCATAAAGACAGCGGAATGCCTAAATCCGCGTGATAAAGAAGCAATTTCTAGGGTGGGAGCCTAATGGAAATTAGCGACTGGTTGGCCCAATGAAAGCAAAGCTACAGAGGAATTAAGAAGTCAGCAAATGGACAGTGGTCATTCCAATGATAAGCGAAGCTCGGGTTCGAATGCCAACCACTGCAGTGTGGAATCGTCATCCCCATTCATCCCCTACTATTGTAGGAGGTGAAGAGTCGCGCTTATGTTATGAGGCGAAGCGATGCTCCCTCAACAAATGCCTGGATGTGTGTGTGTGTGTATGAGTACGGTAGCGTCAGGGAACTCAGCTCCTTCAATGAAACCTTCCATGTAAAAAGGGATGTGTGTATCCCTTTACTGGTGCAATCACAATTTGGATTTATTCTGGACAGCATCCATGTAAGTAGAAACATTTTGTTTTTATTTTTACATCTGTTACGCAATTAGTCGAGGAACTGAACTGATGTATTGCAAGAACTGAACTGAGAAATAGTAAGACTGAACTGTGGAATTTAAGCTCCTTAAAACTATCACGCGGGAACTGATTTAGGTCTAAGTTGACCCAATAATTATGTTCAGAAGACAGCTGAATTTGATTCGTTTGTGTGCCATTGTTATGTTTTCATAGCCAATTAAATATTTGTTTAGGCAATCAGCGCAGTCATAGAACACATTATTTATGTGAGCGCATGTGATTGGTTGAAATTGTTTAAGTGTATGCCCATATAATACAGTTTTCGCGCCAAGAACTACGTCGAAAGAGATCAGTGAAGAAATATACTTATACCGCTCGGCACGTTCTGATCAATATGTTACATCATCATCATCATCATTGTCAACCATTATCAATCCACTGCTGGACGAAGGTCTCCCCAAGTTTCCTCCACAACGGTCTGTCTTGTGCCAGTCTCCTCCATGTCACTCCCGCATACTTTCGCATTTCATCCACCCATCTCCCATGTGGTCTTCTTTTGGGTCTTTTCCTGTCCCTTGGAATCCAGTCTAAAATTTCAGCTGTTCGTCGATGGTCTGTCCTTTTGGCAGTATGCCCAACCCATTGCCATTTCAGGGATTTTACTGTGATCATGATGTCTTCCACTCTTGTCATTTTTCGGATCCACGAGTTCCTCTTCTTATCTCTCCTGGTTACACCAAGCATGCACCTCTCCATGCTGCTTTGAGTTGTCTGCAGCCTTTGTATGTCTCTTTTAGTTAAGCTCCACGTCTCCGCACCATACGTAAGCACTGGAAGGATGCATTGATCAAACACTTTTCTTTTAAGACATAATGGCATATTGTTCTTGAAAATTATGCTGTTTCTTCCAAAAGCTCTACAGGCAAGTTTTGTATGCCGATTAATTTCATCATCAATGTGACCCTCACTTGATATCTGCTGTCCACGATAAACGCACGTGTCTGTTATCTCCAGCTTTTCTCCATCAATCGATAAATCTCATTTCATATGTTACATATGTTCCTGTATTAGTGTGGTAATTAAAATAAAAGCAAAGCATACATTACAAATTGAACGGCACCTCTCTTGTTTATTTGTTTTTTTAGTTTCGGGCTTTAACCACCAACATAAGCAACTTGTACTGCTATAAGCAGTCGTCCGTTCCTAATTTAGGGACCCAGGCTGAAGGAAATTAAAAGATACAGCGCATCAATAGCCTCCTACACTCTGTCTTAATATCATCAATCCTGTGCGCTGGATTGAAGACTATGCTATCAAACCACGTAAATCTCTCCTCCATAAAAACCCTACACCCCCACTACTAAACTCGTCACTCCCATCACCCACCCCACAAACACCCACATCATTTTTATTAATGTCAAAAGAATTCATTTCTGAAATGTTATTAAAATAAAACAGACACCCCACGATAATCCCTTCATTACTCTAGGAAACCAAAATTAAAAGCCACCCCCACCAATCTTCAAAACCAAAGCCACCATCACATCTTCTGCCCCGTACATCATCACCAAAAGCACCCCTGTAGTCATTCTTTGAAAAATAAAATACCCAAATAATTTCTCCGCCTCACCAATATCACCATGATGATACCCTAAACCCAAAAAACTTATCATATTCATCTCTAAACCCAACCATGCTAAAATCAATCTCTAAAGCTAAGTCTGATATATAAAACACAAAACGTCTGTTTGTCTGAAGCAGCAAAAACTCTCGAACGCCGAACTGCAGCATCGTGAAATTTGCATAGCTTATTAATACTGGAATGTCTAGGTCAGCGCAACTATTTTAAGACCTCTACGTTGTTTCGTTCGCGAGTTATGAATTAATTAATAAGGTAATCAATAAAGTCAGCGTCGTTTGCTACGTCATCGTTATCTGAAAGCACGTGACGGCATTAATCGCCGCGGCACATTCACAGGTGTTTCTATTTTTTTAAGAACTGTGCATAAAAAAATGCAAAAACGAACTTTGCGAAATCTTAACGAAACGGGCTGAAATTTGTATCAACACCATGAATTGGTAATAAGAGGAGTCCCTCAAAATTTCACCGGATTCCGGTCGAAACGTTTTTAAATAGGCATGGAATTTTTAATTCATCGGTAAACATAAATACTGTATATACGCAGAAACAGTTAATAAAATTTTAGACGGCTAATTTATAAAGTTATTTACCGATTCAGGCGAAATTTGGAGGTGATGTTCCAATCAACGATTTATGGTGTTCATTAAAATTTCAGCCAGTTTCATAAAATATTCGCAAAGATACGTTTTTAACTTTTTGATCCCAGAGATTCGCCCATCAAAGACGTCTGAAACTGAAAGCACGTGATGCATTTGATGCTTCTCGCATGAACAGCTGTATGTTTGAATATCAAGAGCAAAGGATCCAACAAAATTATATATTGTCGCCGATGAAGGAGAAACCAAAAATGTTGGGTACGGCCAAGTGCTGAAATAATCACATTATGAATAAATAATTTGTAATGACCGAATTTGTGAAATCAGCTTTTTTTCTTTCTTGCAAGCATCAATTTTTTCCCCGATTTTTTCAGTGAGATATAAGGGAATATGAAATTAATAAGCCTAAATCCCTGCCAAAGCCGGGCAGTAAAGCTAGTACTGTGATAAATCTCAAGATATGAACTAATAAAAACAATAGTAAGGAGGGCGCACAGACACATCACCCATGTTTCATCCAGAACTCGAACTCGAGCCCAACTCGTTGTAATGGTTTGAAGCCAACGCCTTAGCCCACTCTGCCACCAGTGTGGTATTCTCCTGTTTAGCAGAAAACGATTTCCATATAGCTCTGGGGTAACTCCATGACACTGAAACATAAGAAAAATCTAACTCCATGGTGACCTTGCGTGGGGAAGAAGCCCTAAGCGACAACGTAGAGATTAATGGAGAGCTATGATGAAACTAGTTCACAAAGGAAGTTAATCATGTAGGTAAGTAAAGCCCAAACTGCTTTTGATTCAAGGATTTTCACCGCAGGTGCAGCGATAATTGAAAACTTCCATGCCCACTTTATGCGTCCTTCAACTATACTTCCCTGACCTTTGAACAATCAATTTATTTAACTTTAACCTATTGCTTTCACTTTGAAATATTTATTTCAAAATAAGTTATGCTTGTATTTACATTTGTGTAGTTGTTTTAGCACTTGGCTCGTCTTGTATGTGTTTCTTTCTTCGTCTACGGAAAGAAACACATACCAGGGCTGGACAGAATAATATTAACACCTAGGGAAAGAAGGTTTTACGTGCCTAGTAAGGTGTGGGACTACCTTTGGCATTCAAAACCGCCTGAATCCACATTGGAAGGGACTCATACAAATCCTGGATGGTGGTTAGGGGTATCTTACACCATTCTTCATGCAGAAACTGCTGCAGGTCCTTGACAGATGCAGGAGGAGGATAACGTGATATTACTCTGTTTTCCAACACAGACAAAAGTGGCTCGATGGTGATTATGTCTGGTGATTAGGGAGGCCAAGGAAGGTGTGAAAGTTCGTCCTTGTGTTCCTCAAACCATGATTGGACATTCCGAGCTCTGTGAATTGGGGCGTTATCATCTTGATAGATGGCATCCCCTGCAGGAAACAATAACTGAATGACTTGGTCGGCCAAAAAGATTTCACATGCAATGTCAGTTATCCTTCCTTTCAAGGCTATCAGGAGACCTGCTGAAAATAAATCGCGATATGACCACACAGAGCATGACAAAACCACCACCATGCTGCAATGTTGGGAGCAGACAGTCTGGGTTGTACGCTTCTGACGGTGTTCACCACATGTGAACACATCCTGCGGTGGGAAATAGTGTGAATGTGGATTCATCCGACCACATTACACGCTTCCATACTTCAGCAGTCCACGTTGTCTGCTCGTGGCACGACTGCGATCGCCGTTGTGTATTCCCCCGGGTCACCAGAGGTGTTGCAATAGCAGCTCTGCCATGAATATCTTGTTTATGCAGTTCCATGCGCACTGTTTTCGTTGGTACTGGGGTCTGGAGATGCAGATTGAGCTCCGCACTAATTTTCGGCGCCGTGGTCTTCGTATTACAGGTAACAATCCTCTTTAATGCTCTCCAGTCTATCTGGCCGGTCTTGTGTTTTGCAGACGAGGTTTTGCCCCGAACACTGTATACTGTCATTACGCTAGACACAGTAGCACTCCATACCCCCATTACCCTGGCGACTGTTGTCATGGAGGCACCAACTAGCCGGCCACCAACAATTAGACCTCTCTCGAAGTCCGTTACGTCACTCATTTCGTCGTTACCCTGAAAGAAATTTCTCAACAAGACACTTTAAATGCACTTAAACAGGATCTTGAGATTCTAAACAAAGCTATTACAAGCAAAAAGTAGGGGATACCTTTGCTTATTGTGACGTACGCAGTTGCATTAAAAGTCACATTTCTAAGAGTGGTGTTCACATTATTCTGTACAACCTCTGTATATGTAGTGTAACTTTTAAATTGTGATTTCGCAAGAAGGAATGTATTTAATTAAATTTAAATTTAATATAATCTATATAAAGAAGCATCATCAGTTATTTATTAAATTAAAAAATGTGGGAGATTAAACTTTTAAAATAAAATTTTCGAGAATAGAAATTTTAAAGTAGGTATTTTTTTTAGCGCAGATGTATGAAAAGTTTGCTGGTTTGTTTCACTTTAACTAACCCCATCGGAATATAGGCTATATTGAATATCTCGTACTTAAATAGGAGTCACTACCACCAAGGAAGGTTCCGAAACAGCGCCGGGAGGCAAAGGCTAAACCTCATTCGGAATCCGAAACAGTATGATTAACCAGAAGCCCACGCGTTTTCAAGGAAGGTACTGAAACGGCGTCGGAAGACAAATACAAAGTCTAGGCCTCATTCAGAATTCGAAACAGGACAACTAACCAGAAGCCCACTGTGACGTGCCTGCCCCGCAGGACGCACATGAGATAAAGGCAGATAGCTTTGTGGAGCACATGCCAGTGTAGTATAGTGGATTGCACTCGGAGCTCCGGAGCCCAGGGGAGATGTGACGTGCCTTCCCCGAAGGACGCACATGGGATGAAGGCAGATAGCAGTGAGAGAACATGCCAGTGTAGTATAGTGTATAGCACTCGGAGCTCCGGAGACGAGGGGAGATGTGTCGTGCCTGTCCCGCAGGACGCACATGAGATAAAGGCAGATAGTAGTGAGAGCACATGCAGGTGTAGTACAGAGGATAGCACTCGGAGCTCCGGAGACGAGGGGAGATGAGACTTGCCTGCCCCGCAGGACGCACATGAGATAAAGGCAGATAGCAGTAAGAGCACATGCCAGTGTAGTACAGTGGGTAGCACTCGGAGCTCTGGAGCCCAGGGGAGATGTGACATGCCTGCCCCGCAGGACGAACATGAGATAAAGGCAGATAGCAGTGAGAGCACATGCCAATGTAATATAGCGGATAGCACTCGGAGCTCTGGAGCCCAGGGGAGATGTGACGTGCCTGCCCCAAAGGACGCACATGGGATGAAGGAAGATAGCAGTGAGAGAACATGCCAGTGTAGTATAGTGGATAGCACTCGGAGCTCCGGAGCCGAGGGGAGATGTGTCGTGCCTGTCCCGCAGGACGCACATGAGATAAAGGCAAATAGTAGTGAGAGCACATGCCAGTGTATCATAGTGAATAGTACTCGGAGCTACGGAGCACAGGGGAGATGTGACGTGCCTGCCCCGCAGGACGCACATGAGATAAAGGCAGATAGTAGTGAGAGCACATGCATGTGTAGTACAGAGGATAGCACTCGGAGCTCCGGAGACGAGGGGAGATGAGACTTGCCTGCCCCGCAGGACGCACATGAGATAAAGGCAGATAGCAGTAAGAGCACATGCCAGTGTAGTACAGTGGGTAGCACTCGGAGCTCTGGAGCCCAGGGGAGATGTGACATGCCTGCCCCGCAGGACGAACATGAGATAAAGGCAGATAGCAGTGAGAGCACATGCCAATGTAATATAGCGGATAGCACTCGGAGCTCTGGAGCCCAGGGGAGATGTGACGTGCCTGCCCCAAAGGACGCACATGGGATGAAGGAAGATAGCAGTGAGAGAACATGCCAGTGTAGTATAGTGGATAGCACTCGGAGCTCCGGAGCCGAGGGGAGATGTGTCGTGCCTGTCCCGCAGGACGCACATGAGATAAAGGCAAATAGTAGTGAGAGCACATGCCAGTGTATCATAGTGAATAGTACTCGGAGCTACGGAGCACAGGGGAGATGTGACGTGCCTGCCCCGCAGGACGCACATGAGATAAAGGCAGATAGTAGTGAGAGCACATGCAGGTGTAGTACAGAGGATAGCACTCGGAGCTCCGGAGACGAGGGGAGATGAGACTTGCCTGCCCCGCAGGACGCACATGAGATAAAGGCAGATAGCAGTAAGAGCACATGCCAGTGTAGTACAGTGGGTAGCACTCGGAGCTCTGGAGCCCAGGGGAGATGTGACATGCCTGCCCCGCAGGACGAACATGAGATAAAGGCAGATAGCAGTGAGAGCACATGCCAATGTAATATAGCGGATAGCACTCGGAGCTCTGGAGCCCAGGGGAGATGTGACGTGCCTGCCCCGAAGGACGCACATAAGATAAAGGCAGATAGCAGTGAGAGCACATGCAGGTGTAGTACAGAGGATAGCATTCGGAGCTCTGGAGCCCAGGGGAGATGTGACGTGCCTGCCCCGCAGGACGCACATGAGATAAAGGCAGATAGTAGTGAGAGCACATGCCAGTGTCGTATAGTGGATAGCACTCGGAGCTCCGGAGCAGAGGGAAGATGTGAGGTTCCAGCCCCGCAGGACGCACATCAGATAAAGGCAGATAGCAGTGAGAGCACATGCCAGTGTAGTGTAGTGGATAGCACTCGGAGCTCCGCAGACGAAGGGAGATGAGACGTGCCTGCCCCGCCGCACGCACGTGAGATAAAGGAAGATAGCAGTGAGAGCACATGCAAGTGTAGTACAGTGGATAGCACTCGAAGATCCGGAGACGAGGAGAGATGAGACGTGCCTGCCCCGCAGGACGCACATGAGATAAATGCAGATAGCAGTGAGAGCACAAGCCAGTGTAGTATAGTGGATAGCACTCGGAGCTCTGGAGCCGAGAGTTGTGGGTTGTAATCCCGTCCCTAGCATAAAAATAATGGAGAAATTTACTTGGTCATATCGGCGCCCGAACTTCAAGAATGATCTGGCTAATAGGTTTCACGCAAGGATGTTATGTGCTTTCCACACCACGAGATAGGAAAAATGAGAATCAGTGCTTCGACAAAATAAATCAGTGTGATGTTACGTTCCACACCCCAAATTGTCTGGGATTCTTCAAATGCACGTTCTTCATAAGTCATATATACACTATATTGACAATAGTCACCGGACACCCCTTCAAAAGCAAATGAACGGATCCGCTGCGTTGTTAAGACACGCGGTTTAGCTGCAAACGGTATAAGAACAAGCCTGCAGCTGACCGCGATCATATCGCACTGTCAGGTTGAGTGAAAATGTCGCTGCTGGAAAGAACTGACTTTGAGAAAGGAACGATTGTTGGGTGTTACTTTAGTGGGTTGTCCATAACAGAAACCGATAGGCGTTTAAACATACCCAAGTCAACTGTTTTGGATGTACTGAATAAGTGGAAGACACACATGGCGTGCCTGAAGCAGCAAAACGTGCCGGCAGACAAAATAAAATCAGTGATAGAGAACGTCGAAGCCTAAGAAGAGTCGTTACAGCTAATCGAAGGAGTACTGCACAAGACCTCAGTGTACAGGTGAGTAAAAATGTTGGAACCTCGGTATGTACACGTACCATTCGCAGAGAACTTCATTCCCTCGATTACCGTGGTCGTGAGGCTGCTCATAAGGCTTTCATCTCCACTCGAAATGCTGCTTGTCGTTTAGCATGGTGTAAAAAACATTTATCTTGGACCGTAGATCAATGGCAACGAGTCCTATTGACTGATAAATCCAGATACACTATCCATAAGTCTGATGACCGTGTGCGAGTATAGCGGCAGCCGGGAGAACGCTATTTAATACAGTGTACTGTCCTTACAGTAAAGTTTGGAGCTGGCAGTGTACTCGTGTGGGAGTGTTTTTCGTGGTATGGTCCTGGCCCATTGGTTATCGTGCACAAGCTTGTTAACCAGTACGTCTACCTCGATATTCTGAACAATTATGCCCTACCAACTCTGTGGCAATACTATGGAAACGAGCCTTGTTGGTATCAGCAGACAAATGCACCGAGCCATAAAGCAAGGTTTCAAAATCGCTTTATTCTAATTTATCATAAGAAAACATAAGAGGGAGACGTACAGTATTGGGCATCTCACTGGGAAATAATACAAAACTGTTAAAAACATGATGGTATATACACTGCAATGACAATGGGGATGAATAACAAATGCTGCAAGCAAAGCTTATTGAATAAAAAATTGCAGAAGTGACAAAGAGAAACACATCGTGTCACATGACATTGGCTGGGCATGATTTACAGGATAACACAGGCGAAACAATAGTACACAATTAAAAAAAGAACAGCACAAACACCGCCGTGAAGGTAAAACATTACATACATGAGATAAAAACACAGCGTGCACAATTGTGCAAGTTATTTAACGAGGGCACCAAAGCAACATAATACAGGCGGGGTGAAAGTAAGTAATGTACACGAGTAAGCATGAAAATACACTGAGATGGCATTAGCATTCACAATTCAACGGTAGTGTGGATTGCACGAGTCGTAGAGTGGAGGAGGGCCACCAGGGTGCCAAGGAACTCAGCAAAGGAGGTGTAGAATGTCCTAGGGTTCTGATAGGTGTAGCAGCCCATAATCAATCGCAAACCATGGAGCGGCCGGCGCCCAGGTAGCATAGAAGGTGGCTTCTCGACGACTGGAAGAAGCCGACTGGTACTCCAGGCGGAGTCGAGAAAGCAATCGATCTTGAAAATGGCACAAAAGTGCTGCGCTGGCCTGGTGTAAAGAGACCGGCGAGGAAATGCTGCGGAGTTGTTGAAGGTATACGTAAATAACGTGTTTAACCAGCACGAAAAGATAGGCACATACTGAAGGAAGAGTTGTAGGTGGATGAGCCCGCAGAAGAAGATGTCTGTAGGCAGTGAACGGAAGATCTTGAGAACAAGAGCGACTGGCAATCCGGAAAGCCTGGTGGAGGAGAGGCATCAGAATGGGACAGTAAAGGTAGACGTGAGAAACGTCTGCCTCCTGTGCGCAGAAGGAGCAGAGAGGGGAGGAGAGAAGAGACATGCGAAAGAGAAAATACGGAACAGGGAGGCGATTATGCAAAAAGAGCCAGTGGGTATTAATTTCAAGAGGGGCAGATAAGGGTGAGCGGGCAGCGGCCCAGACAAGAGGAAGAGAAGCAGGGGGAACCTCCAGAATAGAAAGCGGTGAAGGGGTGGCAAGGTGCACTAGAAAACGATAAAGAGATTTAGAGGAGAGAGAGGAGAGAGGAAGAACAGAGTTTGTGAGTCGGAGGAAAAACGGCAGCGGAAGAGGGGCAGAAAAGACAGAGACGAGACCGGTGGGGGAGACAAGATCAGGGAAAAGCGAAAGAAGTGCAGTTAGCAGAGAGTCATAGACCAAATGGGCGGATGGGGACGAGAGAATAGCAGAGGGGAGGCCAGAGAGAGGGCGCCAGGATAGATCCGAGTTAGTGAGGTCTTGTACAGTTACTACACCTGCTCGGAGCCAAGAGGGGAATGAAAAACAGGGGAGATGGGGGGATGAACAAGGGAGTTGAAGAAGAGGGGTTCAGAAAGAAGCTCTAGAGTTGAAGAGGGAGGGGAGCGAATGAGGGGGAGAGAGCGAAGGTGAATGAGGGCTTCAGAATATGCAGGTGGGAGTTTGGAGGGGGGAAAGGACAGCAATCCATGAGAACTAAGGAAAGAAAGGAAAAATGTGGGTTACGCAAGGAGGCAAGAACGTCACGTACCTGAACTGCGGAAGCCACTGGAGCCGTGAAAAGGTGAATGAAGTTGATCACTCGGCTTGCTTTGTAGCACAGCGGGACATCAGGTAGGCCAGCACCACCATAGGAGGGAGGAGCACAGAGCTTGTGGACGTTAATCCAGTGATGACCCGCCCACATTACTCGAGTAAGGCAGCGTGTAACCTCCTGGAGACAGAAAAGCGGGGTCGTAGATGCAATCCAAGAATGCTTGCAGATGGACAGAAGGTATGTCCTGGTGAGATTTGCACGCTGGTAGTAGGACGTACAGAACTGCGCACGACACCAGAATGCAGCTGTGCGGAGGAGGCGAGGATGGAGTTCCGAGCGAGTTGCACTGGATGTAGCTTGTGGTGCGCCTAAGTGCACACCCAGGAAGCGTTGGGTAGTGGATGACCATGTGGCCCCCCATGGAGCATCCAAGCGATTGGACCACGACCCGCACCACAATCCAGTGCTCTTAGACGTATTCAGTTCAGCTGCAGAACATGAAGCATATGCGGAGAACAAACGACGAAGCAGTTGGAACTGAGAGTCGCTACGAATGCAGACGGTGATGTCATCTGCATAAGCAGAGTAAATGACTGAGTGATGCCGTGAGCTGGCAACTGGTGGTGGAAGTTGTGCTAGAAGAGATGTTTGCAGAGAGCGTAGAAAAGGCTCGACGGCAATCGCAAACAGTTGACCAGAAAGCGGGCAGCCCTGACGAACTCCCCGCTTGAAGGGAACATGTGCTGTGAGAAAAGATGCCGTCTTGACATGGAAAACGGCGTCCCGGTAGAGGGAGAGGAGAACGGAGACAAATTGTGGAGGAAAGCCAAAGTGTAGCAGGGTTTGTGTTAAATAGGCGTGTGAGATATTATCGAAAGCGGAACGGAGGTCTAAGGAAAGGAGAGCAAGAGGTTCAGAATGAGTCTTGGCAAGATGAATGAGATCGCGAAGAAGTTGAACATTGGAGGAAAGAGAACGGCCAGGAACAGTATAGGTTTGAGAGTCAGCAAGGATGTGAGGGAGGATAGAGTTTAGTCGACGGGAAAGAAGCTTAGTATAGAGTTTATAATCTTGATTGAGAAGAGAAATGGGGCGCCAATTTCCCAAGTCAAGAGGGTCACCCTTCTTGGGAAATAGGACCACATGTGCGTCCGTGAAACTCCTCGGGAGGGGGGAGCAGTTAAATGCAGCAGAAAAAGCGGAGAGGAGAAAAGGCAACAAAAGAGGCAAGAACGCACGGTAAAAAGGAAAAGAGAGGCCGTCCGGACCCGGAGCGGCATGGGGGTTAAGGGAAGAGAAGGTGTCGGACACCTCCGTGGATGTGGGTGCGAGAGACAGGGTGGGAGCAAGATGAGACGGAACTTGAGGTAGGTTATTGAGAAGATGGGGGAGAGCAGAGGGAGAAGGGGGAGGAGTTTCACTGAACTTGGTGGTATAGAACTGACGAACGTGAGAGCAAATCGCTGCCGAATCGGATGTGATTTCGCCAGAGGGGAGGCGAAGATGACGAAGCGAGGTAGAAGACTTACGTGCAGATTCCATTGATGTTAGAAAATCATAGGTGCATTCCTCCGGATTGAGATGTTTAATGCGCAGACGTAAAAGTGCTTGCTGCGCAAGAGGTTTCAGCAAAGCCTGGAGCTCCGCCTGAAATGCTGGAAAAAGCGGATCTGATAACCCAATCAGTGTGAGCATCTGCCTGGCGTGATCGAGGCGCATCTGACTAGAAGTCTTCATGGTGAAGGAAAGTTGCTTGATATGTAAGAGGAGCTGATGCTTGACACGAAGCCAATACGTCAAGGTACAGGGTGCGGAATGCAACCCTGCGCGACGAGCAGCGAGAAAAGAACGGACAGAGGCACAAAATTCAGGATCAGTGAGGAGATTGGAGTCAAATGTCCACGGACGAACAGTCCGAGGGAGTGACGCCGCAACAAACACTGTGAGGGTGACCGTGCAGTGGTCTGAGGAAGCAGTAGGTTGATGTTGCAACTCGGTAATAGACGCAAGAAGCGGTGTGGAAACGTAAACCCGATCCAAGCGTGCAGTTGATGGAAGCTGACTCCCAGACGAGCGCCACGTGTGTGAGGTCTCTTGTGGATGAAGGCGCCTATAAGCATCGGTGAAGGAGAAATCAGCAACAAGGTCATGGAGTAGTGCGACGAGATCCGTCCGACGCTCTCGTGACGAAGGAGAGCGATCCAGAGCCGGGTCAAGGGTGCAATTGAAGTCTCCACCCAAGAGCACACGATCCGAAGGTGAGACTTTCGAGAGAGCTTTACGGAGTTTGGTGAACAAGATGGATAAATGAATAGAGGTGCATGGAATATACACATTAAAGATGTGGAATCGAGCTCCGCCAACTGTGAAGGAGACTTGCTGGAGTAAATCTCGGCATAAGTTCTGCACTGAGAGTGCAGTGAGGGTGGATCGGAAATGTTGATGTATTCCGATAGCAAGTCCACCATGAGATGAGTAGCGGAAAGCATGATGGAACACATAATCGCTAGCACGCCAGCGAGTAAACAGAGTGGAGGAATGGTAGTTTGTTTCTTGTAGTAGTAACAGATCGGCCCCGAGGGGCGAGAGGTCTTCCATTACAAGAGCATTCGCTAGGGGGCTAGCGAACCCTCTGCAATTAAGGGTCGTGACCTTGAATGGACTGGTCAGTCGTTGGTTGGAGGAGTCGCGGAGCAACTTTCAGGAGTTGTTGTAATCGGTTTACGCAGCCAAGGGTCCATGAGTGGTGCAGGGGGTCATGAACAAACCCACGAAGGTACTTAGCAATGCATCCGGCTTGCAGGAGCAGCGCGGGAAGAATGTCTTCGCGCTCTCGGAGGTAGTCATACGTCGACTCCAGGTTCGTGGTGTGGGTGCAAAACTGATAGTAATCTCCAAGATTGAGAGGTTCTGAAGGAGCACCACATTTGGAGAGAACACTTGAAAAGACCTCAAACGAAGGCGGAGACCCATCATCATCAGTGTCCCTTTCAATTTCTGTTGGCGCAGGAGAGGGAGAGATATCTCCTGAAGATTTGGTAGTACGGAACGGTTGCCCATCCGCAGAGGAAGATTTCTTCTTCTTCCTCTTACGTCGGGTACCTGTACGAGTGCCAGAAATTCGTTTTCCAGGGAGCGACGATGCTCGGGAAGCTGACGCAGAGTCAGAGGAGTTATCGGCACCGCCGTCACACTCGGAGACACCAACAGTAAAGACTGGTGGGAAACCAGCGGCGAAGTCTCCCGATGTTGCCACGGGATGAGGAGTAATAGGTGAGGTGAGCACTGGAAATTGAAGGTGGGAGGTGAGATCAGCATCAAAAGACGCTCGTGGACGAGAGGCTGTAGATATACTTTTTGTGTAACTCGGCCCTGGGGCAGTTGGCACATTTGAGGACGGTGCAGGTCGAGAGCGAGATGTAGCAGGAGGCTGCTTAGAGGCGGTAGGCACTGTAGAAGCCGTGGGAGCTGGATACTGGTTGTTGGGGCATCGAGCACGCTGATGCCCAAGTTCTTTGCAATTAGCACAGTGTTCTGATGTTAGCATGTCAATTCTGTAGGAGAGCTGCCCACAACGGACGTTTAGGATCCGTGGGAACTTACGGAGATGCTCTTCTGATGGAAAGATGAGTCGAACACTCCGGCGAAAACTACGAACATTCTTATTTCCAGGATCCTTGGGCGCAGCTGAATGTGTGATAACAGGACCAACAATCTTACCACACTTACTAAGTGCAGTACATATCATCGCATCCGAGATTTCGGAGGGCACCGGATGCAAGGAGACCTGAACAGGGCGCCTGGAAATCGGTTCAGCTTCCAGGTGGTGGTCTCCCAGGTCAAGACCAAAGTTTAGAAGCGTGTCTGCATGCTCTTTGGATGTGAAATAAACAATCACCGTCCGCGGCCGGCGGGTGAGGTGAGTAATGGCTCCGGTTGGAAGAAAAGCAAGGAGCGTATCACAATAGACTTTCAGCGGTGTATTCGGAAGAGCATCTAGGCACACTCCCAACTCGTGGCGTGGTTTGACGATAATTCGGTATCGTGTGTAAACTGGCCAGCACAGATCCCTGATCTTAATCCCATAGAGCACTTATGGGATGAATTAGAGCGCCGCATAAGAAGTTTAGAACCAAGACCTACTACTAAGCAACAGTTAGCGGCAGCATTATTTACTGAATGGAAGCGCATACCTATTGCTGTGTTCCAAAACTTTGTCGAAAGCATGTCTCGAAGGGTCAGTGCATGCATTAAGGTCAAAGGTGGACAGACACCGTACTTATGTATGTCAATAAGTGCTATGTTGTGTTTCTCTCACAGGTGCCCGGTGACTTTTATCAGTAGAGTGTATATCTTCATATCTTCCAGCGAAGTCATTGTCGACATAAATTCACATTGAATTTATGTCGACAATGACTACGCTGGTCTGAAATTTAATCAAACTTAAGAAGAGAATCTCTTATGCAAAATTACTGATATACGTAGTATTTTTAAATTCCCACAGTTTTGCAAAGTGATGAGATAGGATAATGAATTCTTATTTTGTTCAAAGAAGCAGTTGTCAAACACAGCTTTTATTTCACTACTACGTGGCACAGTGGTATAACTACTGCCTTCTAACAGGTGGTCCGAGTAGGCTCGGGTGGGAGTTCCAGATAAAGCGTGGGTGGTGTGTTTGAGTATGTCTTACGGCACTGGCTTTGTCTTGTCTCTGGAACCAATGTGACGAGCGGCTGTTTAAAGCCCATAGGGTTGCTCACCGTCGTCATTACACTCCGAAATAAAACAAAGTAACTGTCCATGAGTGACCTATCCGCACGGACATAATAAGTATATATTAGGTGCTTGAATTAATTCCCTCTGTTTTTTGTCACTCAAACACCTGTGTGTTGCCACAGAACGGTACAGGATAGTCTATTCAGTGTCCGTTAGCAGCTACGACCCTTTCCCACCGTTGGGGTAACAAATGGATTCCGCGGTAGAAAGATGCAGGTCCTTTCGAGGCGAACCATTCATCGAGCCATTTTTGGATATCCGCGACAGAAATGAAGTGTTTCTCTGAACGGCCATGTTTTAGCGACCGGAACAAATGGAAGTCCGAGGGAGCAATGTCCGGGGAATAATGCTTGTGGGGTAAGAAGTCCCAGCCAAGTACCTCCAAGAGTTCCTTCACGGATTTGGCAACATGAGGTCTAGCGTTGTCGTGGTGAAGAATGACCTTGTCATGTGAGATCCAGATTCCGAGCTTCTGGATCATTCCCATTGCCTTTAAACGTTTGCTAACCATTGACGCATCGACCAGTAGTGTTTCAGTCAACTCGTGGAGCGTCTGATATGAATCCTCGTCCAATAAGCCTTCCAATGCGCCATCTTCAAACTTTTTCGGCTGCCCAATGCGCTCTTTATCCTTCACGTCATATTCCTTGACTTTGAAGCGTCGGAACCACTCTCTGCATGTTATTTCCGATAGGGCATGTTCCCCATAGGCCTGCACTAACAAACGATGGCTTTCCGCTGCAGATTTCTTGAGATGAAAGCAGAAGTGTAATGCTTCCCGCAAATGCTCCCTTTTTGGTACGAAACTCGACATCGTGAATGCGATACAAACTCGTGTTCTGTGCCCCCGATCGCGTGTCACACACTGCTTCGCCCAGACTACGGACGGTACGTGCGTGTACAAGGGAGGTCACGTGTGGCCCGTGTCACACCGCACCACTGCTGCGCTCTATTGGGCAACAGCGGGAATTAATTCAAGCACCTAATAAATGCCCCTCGATATTTTTCCTAATATTAGATTTTTCGACTGAAATATTTCCATGAACCTGCATTTTCTATACGAGTGCATCCTTTTATACATTTCACAGAATACTCCTGAAATTACTAATCAATAGTTTGCGCAAGTCATGAAAGAGGGATTACCTCAGGAGTGGACGCTAGAAGTACTCTTGCTGGTGTTCCATACTCCACTCCATTCCAAATTTCATCTATCTGTACGAGAGAGCTCAGTAATTTCTAAGCACCGGTGCTTTGCATTTTTTCATTGCTGCAAGATTTGGGAATATTTCCATGAAACTGCTTGTACACGAGTGCATCATTTTGTCCATTTTACAGAATACTCCTAAAATTACTAATCAAAGGTTAAAAACTATGTACAAGAAAACTTCACACACGTAACTCAGTGAAACTGTGTGCGCATGCTTATTTGTGACATGCGTCATTGCTGTAACTTCAGTGTGTATATATAGGGGACGCACCGGACTGAGACAATCTGTCTGAAGATGGGAACAAGGTGTCCCGAAAGATCTTACGGAGTGTGAAGCCGTGTAACTTTTATTAAAAGTTCTTAAAATCACTACGGAGTTTCTTCGAGTGAGTTACGTGTTTGAAGGTTTCTTGTACCTAGTTTTGAGTTTTATCAGCACTTAAACTTCAGTTCATTTATTCATTCATTTACTAATCAAAGGTTTGTGCAAATCTTGAAAGCGGGATTATCTCTGGAGTGGTCTCCGGAAGTACTCTTGCTGGAGTTCCAGACTCCATCCCACTCCAAATTTTGTCTATTTCTACTAGAGGGCTCAGTAATTTTAAAGCAGAACGTACCAGTGCTTTACATACACTGGCGGAAAGTGAGAAAAGAACACCAAGAAGGAATTGGCGGACGATCATGAAATTTGCATATGTTAATGGGGTCGAGATTAAGTAGGTGTGATGTTAATTTCGGGACCAACCGGTGAGCGCTTACGCCACAGCTCAGCATAATATGCAAATTATCGTCGGTGGTATTTAAGGAGTACGGCGAAGTGAATGTAAACAGTCGTCGGCGTACGGACACGTGCGAAGACCCTGAAGAAGCTGCAATACCTGGACATGGAAGACGTGTACGATTTCAGCAGTTATCGGACTTTGAGCGAGGTCGTCTAGTCGGACTCCGCGATGCCGGGTGGTCGTATCGTCGTATTGCGGAGCGAATTGGACGGGAAGTATCGGTGGTAGTACGATGGTGGCGTAGATGGTCCGAGGAACATTCCCACACGAGAAGACGTGGAACCGGAAGTCACAGACGGACTGATGAGCGGACCGATCGACGCATAAGAAAAGCGGCGTTGTCAAGCAGAACATCCACTGCGACGCAAATCTGAGCTGCCGTTGCACCAGAGGTGACTGTGCGAACAATCCGCAACGGTCTACTGGATGCAGGACTACGAGCACGTGTGCCTCTGGAATGTGTACCTCTGACCCCAGCCCACCGTCAGGAACGGCTGCAGTGGTGTCACCAACGTCTGCGCTGGAGAACGCAATGGCGATCCGTCGTGTTCAGCGATAAAAGCAGATTCTGCTTGGGAGCCTCCGATGGCCGTATGCGTGTTCGCAGACGCACAGGGGACCGTCTCCACCCTTCTTACATCTGCCAGCGACACACAGGGCCTACACCTGGTCTTCTGGTGTGGGGGGCGATCAGCTATCGCTCCCGTACACAACTAATGTTTGTCCGGGTACGTTAAACAGCACCTCCTACATCAACAACATCATTCAGCCCGTTGTTGTGCCATTTGTAAGGTCGGTCCATCGTGGTGTTTCCAGCAAGATAACGCACGCCCATACATGGCACGTGCAACGCAACATGCACTTCACGATGTGAGACAAATTCCATGGCCTGCACGTTCACCGGATTTGTCCCCCATTGAGCAAGTGTGGGATTTTATGGGACAACGACTTATCCGGTCTGCATGGCCTGCCACGACCATTCCCGATTTACGCGTCCAGGTTGAGGATGCTTGGAACTCAATACCCCAAACTTACATCCAACATCTGTACGACAGACTGCATGCCAGAATTGCACAGTGTGACGCAGTTCATGGCGGTTCAACCTTGTACTAACCATGTTACATGGAAATGTTATTTTTTTTAGTTTACCAGCAAATACAGCTGTATTTTGCCATAATGTTTTGATCACGTTATCCTCTGTATTCCGTTATTATGCTGTATAAATTTCGTTGGTGTCAGAGGTCTCGTTCTTGGTGTTCTTTTTTCACTTTCGCCAGTGTATTTGCATTATCGCAACATTGCTTTTCGACTGATATCCCGGTCACTGCGATTTACTTAGGACATATTTCTTCTACTGCGTTAGTCAGCCTTCAGCGTGCTGAACGTCATAACTTATCTCCGCCGCTTACTAAAACTGTTCTGCTCTGAAATTCTGAAAGAGGGAAAATCAGATAATGAAAGATCTTCAGAATACACAAGGTGAGGACGCGTGTGGAATCCCAATTTCAGAAGAGATGCATGAAATTATTCGTTGTGCACACTGGAAAAATGTCAAGAAGTTGCAGTCTTCGAAGACGTTTCTACATGACGCTTTTCACTTGATTGACCAGATCAGCGAAACACACAGATTACCGCAATTTCGACAAGGTACTGTAATCTCGCGAGACAGATTGTCGGTCACCAACAACTCCTTCTCGATGGACGAGAATTCTTTCCCCTGGCATAACCAGCTCCGATTGTTTCTTGTACTTTCCAAGTGCAGGTGATCTCCTATGATACCATTGCTTGTTTTTCTGCTTCGCTTCTAGAATAAAATCGTGGAGTGAATCCTCTTTCACAATAAATGTGTAAAGAAACGCCTCTATAACTCTTAATTCACAGTAAAAAAGCTTACGACTGAGCCGCGGCCTCTGTTTTACTTCATCTTTGAAGTCCGGGTTCTTGGAATTCACTTTGCATACTCTTCAGGAAGACCCAGATTTTCCTGTAAAATTGCTCGTAAATTTCTAAAATTAGTATTACCTGTGTGTGTGTGCTCGGCAGTACAGTGCCTCTTTTTAAACCGCTAGTGTTTCAAGCCTGAAATACCCCGCGTTTGGCAAATTTGCGTTTAATGAAAATAAAATATTATGCGGGAAATCGGGTTAGGATAGCCAAAGTAACAATTCAAACTATTACTATGTTGTTACTTTTACGTTTTTCGTAGGTGAAAATAATTCTATATTCTTTTCACCTACAAGAAAAGTAAAATAACAACATCAGAGGAAAGTAAAAAAGAAAGATAAGTTGGAAATAATGCTGTACACTAACACTTGCCCAAATAAATACGAACCTTTATTTAATACCGAGTAATATATATACAGGGTGTCTCAAAAATACACGGCAAAACTTCAGGAATGAGTTCCTCATAGGTAGATAAGAAAAAAAAGTTTATATCAGCATAGGTCCGGAAATGCTTGGTTTCCGAGTTATGAAGGTATGTCTATGACACTTAACTGCTCACATTACTTTATAGTAATTGTTCAAAAATTTCCATCTTCTGCCTCAATACAGACATCACATCGATGTCTCACCGACTCGCGAACACGCTGCCAAATTTCTGGCATGTGTCGTATTGTTTCACAACCTGCCACAATTCGATTGCGGAGAGTTTCCACATCTGCTACTGGAGTCGAATACACTAATGATTTTAAATGGCCCCACAAGAAGAAATCTAGAGGGTTTAAATCTGATGAGCATGGAGGCAAGGCAGTTGATCCACCTCTACCTACCCACCGACTAAAAAACTTTCGATTCAAATAATTGCGAGCTAAGTGGCTAAAGTGCGCAGGAGCGCAATCGTGCATAAAGTGTGCTTGTTGGCCTGAGAGGAAAACCACCGGATTATGTCAGTAATTTGTGATGAAGGAATTCACCTGCGAGAGATAAAACATTCCGGTGAATAACTGGAAAACCAAGACAGACCTGAGTCAAGTAGTGTGAACAGTTAAGTGTCGTAGACAGACCTTCCTAACTCGGAAACCAAGCATTTCCGGACCTATGTTCATATAAACTTTTTTCTTATCTACCTATGAGGAACTCATTCCTGCAGTTTTGCCGTGTATGTTTGAGACACCCTGTATATATATATATAAATAAACTTATATATTTTTTGTACGCACGTATTTACTATGAAGTATTTTTGTATTGTGAGCTTAGGTGGGCTCAGAAACCAACATCTTGAATAGCAGACAAATGTTGAGGTCCCAAGGTGCCCGTTTTGAAGAGGTTTTAATAATTTTTTCTGACATTTGGCCAGAACAAAATTTCTCTGTCCTTCTGGCCTGGATAGAGATAGGTGAGAATTCACCCTTTCGGAATACTTTAACACTAAGTGCAGTGTCGATTTCTGCTAGATGCAAGGACACTTTGATATAACTTTGGTCATTCATTTTTCATAAATCAAAAGCAAAATGTTGCCCTTGAATTCATGTGTTTTCCTCTTCACGAGGAAAAACTCTTGGTATTGCAAGTTAGAAAATAGCCTATTGTTTAAAATAAGTACGGTCAAGGTGAAGGACGATAGTAAATTCTTAGGTATTCTTTTCTTCTAGGTCCGAAATATTTGACCTTTCCTAGAACAAACAGGAAATAACAATGTAATTCCCGTAATGCACATAATATTATATGTGAATGATCGAATAATACTTTGACTAATATGCTCAGGAGGAGATGATCCTTGAAATGCGATAGAAAATACCTTACGAATCGACCTAGGACAAGCTGATTAATCGCATTAGAATAAAGGGCATTGCATCATAGAGTTCCAGGAACAAAAGATTTGCGAGGAACGTCAACACCATGAATGCCATATCAGAAAATTATTGTATTTACATGTAGCTAAAGAACTGTTCCTCGAAGGTTTTCTAACGATTGGCTCTTTGATTTGAAGGTTTCATAGAGAAAAGAAGAAGTCTCGTGATGGAAAACCAAGAGCAAGACGACTTAGAAAAAGCTAGAGTTTGGACCGTCGGTAACTCACGTACCAATCGTTTCATTACATCAATATCTGAAGGTTAAGCATGTATTATATTTGCAGAAAATCAGCCTGAGATAGGTCCTGATAACAAAAAAATCGATTTCATGTCAGAACAGACCTTTTTATAAGTTGATTATAAATAATTTTGACTGAAATTATAGCTCTGGTAAGCAGAACAGTGGAAACGCGAGCCAATGTACGTAGAACAAAATGATTACACATGTTTCGTTTCATTCTAGTACACTATTAATTCGTTCCTTAAACTTGAGCAATGCACCGAATTTTGCAAACATTTTAGAAATGTGTGGATACTAATGAAACTTTTGTAGCCTTCTTAGTGTCCCAAAGTGAAAAAATATGAAATAAGAAAGCTGTTTAAATAAACAAGTAAAGCTTCACCCCTTAGAATTTATTAAGACGCAATGACCTTTTACTTTTTACTATTTTTTCATTAACTAAAGAATTAACTGACTGTTTACTAAAAACATCTCTAATTGGATTCATTATTTATTAATAAGGCCTGCTCAGTGAATTTTAAATAGCCGCGTCTCTCCGTGCTAAGGTTGCGTAATCATTCGCTTTTTAATTGGGGGCTACAAAAGGGGTGAAGCTTTACTTGCCGAAAATATTCCTATCCTGCAAAGTGTTTAGTCTCACAATTTCGTGGAGCAAAGCAGAAATTTGAAAGCTGTTGACCAGAATAAATCCCTTTTTGAGGGATCATTTGAGAAGATCAGAAAGCTGTTAATGAATTTGTCTCCCTCTATGGTATTATCGGCTTTAAAATATATATTTCAGCGACTTATAAAGGTCTTTATCGAATTTTATGTTCTAAAGCATTATTCGTCTCACAACAAGCTGATAAAATCAGAAATTAAAAAGCCTTTATTATCAATCTTCTTTTACAATGTTCTTCTTGCAATTTTATTTTGCTGCAACATGATTAACATTTATCTAGGTGGGGTCACTGTTGTGGATTTGCCCATTTTCTTTACTGCTTTGGGCCTACTCCTTCTTCAACTTTTTTATGTCGTTGTTGATACAGTCCCATTGTCTCCTCTTAAGTCTTCTTCTAGTATACGTTGTCCTTGTACCTCCACGTCCGTAACTATAGGTCCTACACATCCCTTGTTCTTTCTCAAAACATGACTACACCAGCGGGGTCACTGTTGAGGATTTGCCCATTTTCTTTACTGCTCTGAGCCTACTCCTTCTTCAACTTTTTTATGTCGTTGTTGATACAGTCCCATTGTCTCCTCTTAAGTCTTCCTTTAGTATACGTTGTCCTTGTACCTCCACGTCCGTAACTATAGGTCCTACACATCCCTTGTTCTTTCTCAAAACATGACTACACCAGCGGGGTCGCTGTTGAGGATTTGCCCATTTTCTTTACTGCTTTGTGCCTACTCCTTCTTCAACTTTTTTATGTCGTTGTTGATACAGTTCCATTGTCTCCTCTTAAGTCTTCCTCTAGTATACGTCGTCCTTGTACCTCCACGTCCGTAACTATAAATCCTACACATCCCTTGTTCTTTCTCAAAACATGACTACACCAGCGGGGCCCTGCTTCTTGGACCTTCTTAGAAACCTTTGTCACTTTAACAGTTGCTCTTATTCACAAATTTCTAGTGCTAACCCGGATGTACTCCAAATTCCGCATCAGATTTTCTTGCCTACCTTACGCTATAGGGGCTTAAATAGCCATTTCTGCGTCAGAGGAAAACCACAAAATATTGCACTCGCAATATTTTTTCTGCGTCAGAGGCAAACCACAAATATTGCGCGTCTTAAACATCCACACACAAACTGTGTATAGTAGGGTGGCCCTTAGCTATAGGTAATTTTCCGAAAGTTAAAATTAATTGTGCTTCTCCCACCCCCTAACCCTATTCCAATCAACCAAAAAACGGGTTGTGCAAACCTTCAGCTCAATCGGACAACTTCTAGGCGACCCTCAAACGCCTTGAAGTTGGAACATCTCGACCATTTTCTTTTTGCTTCTTAGAGAAATTTCTGTGGACAGTGGGCACGTCCAGGCAACCCCAGAAAGTGTGTAAAAAATTCTGAATCAAACTTCCCAAAGTTATTTTGAAAACTTTTTGAAATAACATGAACAATTTAAGAGATATTAGTTTTTTTTAATGACGCACACAACTTCTATAAGAGAAACGCATATTTATTTACAACAATACTTTCTATAGAATCAAATCCTAATGTGAACGAAGGAACATTGAACATTATTTTTTTCTAAGATAGGATTTAGTAGCAGTTGGGTATTTGTACGGGGTCCGGCAACGATCTGTAAAACAAATTATTTCTCAGCTTAATTTTTTGTGAGAATGTTATTGTAATCCTGAATGAGTTTGACACCTACTTCTGCAACGTCATTCACAACAACTGTCTTCGCAAGTTTTTCAATTCCACTTTTATAACCAGGAACATCCTTCCATGTTGAAGGGTCTTTGTAAAGGAAATCGGTGCTTATAGAAAATCTCGTGAAGAAAGATTTTGTACCAGGAGTTACAAAAGACGAAAACTCGATGTTTGTAAAGGAAGAAAAATAATTTTGGTGCAGAATGTACCTCTTCAGTTGATTTTTTTCTTCTTCCTCTTCTTCACCTTTGTCTGCTTCCAGCATAACTTGAGCCATATTTGCCTTAATCGCTGTTTGAACATTGTCATCAAATAAGGATAGAGCCACAGTTTCCGGAACTAAGTACAAGAGATGGTTGGAAATATTTTTTGCGGCAGCCTTACTGATTTCTGGATCAATATCCTGATAATTTTTCAGTTGACGCATGAATAGGAAATCATTATAAGGTGCTTTAATTGCTTCTGATGACAGAAACCATGCTCGAACGTACACTCGAGCAAGAAAAATACATATTTTTTTTAAAGAGTCCTTCTCCCTATGACTGAAATTGATCTTGAAACAGGTATATCTTGAATACACAAATTGCCTTTGTCATACACCTAGCATGACTTACAGCTCCTGGTATACGAAACGATGTCCCGTTCTTCGGAATGCCGCCAAGAAAGATCATCGTTAACTCCAGCAGTTCTCGGTAATTATCTCGCTGTTGTTTCTGCGTAGAAAGGTGGTGTTCAAGAAATCCAAGAATGGTAGAGCGGACATCATCAGGCACTTCATTGCTACCAGTTATGTAAACGTTCTTGTCGAGTTTCATCCAGGTTTCTCTAAATTTTTTGAAAAGCGCCATGTCT
This sequence comes from Macrothele yani, assembly GCA_039090855.1. Lineage (NCBI taxonomy): Eukaryota > Metazoa > Arthropoda > Arachnida > Araneae > Macrothelidae > Macrothele > Macrothele yani. The sequence goes on along the minus strand of CM077013.1, from coordinate 139,743,708 downwards.
GGACCAAAAGTTGCACCCATCAGTGAGTCGAAACAGCTCCTCAAAACTAACTTTAAAATGTGATGACGGCAAGGGAGGTACAACAGGTCGCGATTGAACAATTTTTCTAGATTTGTACAGACACCATTTAATCGACCTGTGTTGCTTGCTGTCGTATCATAGCAAATTGCCTGAATTTTGTGGGTTATACCTCACTTCTCCACTGCTTGGTAAACAGCCATGGATTGCTCTTCTCCTGACGAAGTTGGGATTTCAGGGACTCCCAACAATTGCTCCATGCCTTGAAAAGTTACTATTATTGCAAGTCTATCAACCTTTTCAACACCTGTGAGTGCTGGGAGCAGCTTTCCATCCCAGTGCAACACTAATTCTTGGCAGTCGTTTAGGTTAAATTTGTGCTGAATTTCTGTGCGTCTCGCTTCTCTAAATGTTTTTCTAAGGCGTTGAAAAGAAGTGCGATTTATTACTAGGCTTTCAGTATCACGCCCGAAAGCTTCTGCAGCAGCCATTAATATGCAAACCCCATTTCTATTGAAGATTTTGCACCTATCAAAAGCTTCAGAGAGACGGGGAGTAAAAACTTGCAATGTACCTTTAGTTGCTGGAACTGTTGGTGCTGCTGCCATTGTTGCTGTTGCTGATATTTGCTGAACGATGACAGAGGAATTTTCACATGGCGTCACCACCATCACTGCTTCGGTTGCTTGATGTTGGGTCATCAGTTTGTGATGTAACAAGCTGATGAGTAGCAAAATGTTGTTCCATTTCTTCATAAGTCCTTTTTTTCTGGCAGTTTCCATTGCAGTGCGCTTCAGTGCTCTTTCTTCCATGTGTTTTAGTTTTTGATCTCCACTGACCATGGAACCCGGTCGTCTTTTTTGGCATTGAAGCATTAAGAACTTCTTATCCTCTTCATGTTTCATCTGTACCAAAGCATGCTATGTCAAAGAGATCGTCCATAATTTGCACAAAAATATATTTTTTCTTTTTCTTTGCCTGCAGTTCTGGTCAAATTTTTCTGTAAACCTTTCCATTCATCATAGAGTTTGAGTAACTTATCAACGCAGTGGTCAGTTCTTCTAGTAGGAATCCGTGCTTTTTGCCAAAAAATGGAAACTCCTTGAATCACCAATGTTGCACTTTCCTTCGTTGTAAGATTTACAACTCTTACATTGTAGAAAAAACTCTTAAAACTTGCCGGTTCGAAGATAGTTTGCCTCCGACGATTTGATTGGAAATGTAGCCAACAAGAGAGATATAAAAGTCTTTTCTTAACTCGTGTGACGAACTACCTGAAGAAGTTGATGCCATTTTTAAAGTCTAGGAAGAACATGTCACAATAGTCACTTTACACCAGCAGCACAAACAGTTCTGAAACAATAGTTGAAAACACATTCATCAAAGACATCATCATATAAAATAAGTAAACGAAGAGCATAACATTATAAAAATGGAGAGGTTATAAAATAAGTTTATCTAATAATATTAATGAAAATCGCATAACATGCTTCACACGGCAAACATTTGGTGGTTTTTCATATTAACTTAGCGATAGAGCGATAGCAAATCACATGCTATCGGAAAACAAAATAGCATGCTAATTAAATTAATGATAACTCGCATTAATTTCTATTACTAGTACTTACAACTGATTACAAATGAAGTAACTGAAAAAATATTTTAACTCAAAAAATGACTTTCGGGCGAAAATTTCAAAACTTCATGGTCGATGAGGGTCGTCTCGCAGTCGTCCGAGTGAGCTAAAATTTTGCACAGTACGTTTTATTGTTGATTGGAACAAGATATGGGGGGTGGGGTGAGCGAAACTTTTAGAAAGTTGAAAAAAAAGGGCCACCGTAGTGTATACAGTAGCGAACAAAAGTATTTGGTGAAACACTTTTTCGACCACAATTTTTTTCTGCTGGACCTAATTGGGTCATTTTGGAATATGATATGTGTTATTCAGTTGTAAACATGACCCATATGCAGATGGATCGGAAACCTTAACACAGATCAGGTACCGAGCTTAATCGCAAAGATCATACAAATTGGTGTGTATCACATTCATTTCATGCAACGATAACAGAAAACAAGTACGAGAAAACGACAAAACAATAACTAATACTTAGTGGGATAACCACGAGACTTAATAACAGCTGCACAACGGGCCGGCATCGAGTGTAGCTTCTCGACGGTGACTTGTGGAATTCTCGCCCATTCTGCAGACACCTGGTCGAACTACAGGGCCCTATTCCGGCAGGTTTCTTCGCACATATCGTCTCTCCAGCTCCTCCCACATGTGCTCGATGGGGTTGAGGTCTGGAGATTGGCTTGGCCATTCTAGAAGTGTGACCTCTTGCTACTGGAAGGCTGCCTTCGCTACTCTGGAGGTGTGCTTCGGGTCGTTGTCTTGCTTCATGATCCATCCGGGTGGCATGTTCTGATTTGCCCATGGCAAGACTTCGTTGATGAGCATGATCGTGTAGCTCTGGCCGGTCATTATTCCGTCAATCTTGATGATTGGGCCCATTCCATTGCGAGAGAAGGCGCCGTAAACCATGAACGATCCTCCTCCGTGCTTGACAGTCGGCTGAATGAACTGGGGGTTGAAGCTCTGGCCACACGGACGTCGTAAATATCGGATGCCATTACTTCCGAACAAGTTGAACTTGCTCTCGTCGGTGAAAAGCACCTTACTCCAGTCCGCCGCGGTCCATGTCGATGACGGCGCGCGAACGCGATTTTGCTCGTCGATTCTTGACTGCGATGAGTGGTTTCTTGGCGGGGCGTCTTCCATTCAATCCACCAGCAATGAGACGACGGGAGATGATCATTCGGCTGTCGTTCAGGTCGTCGCTGTCGCGGAATTCGGTGGTGATGTCCACAGCAGTCAAGGTGGGATCAGCACGAGATCGACGGAGGATGCGTCTATGCTGACGCAACGTAGTGGAACGAGGCCTACCACATCGCGGACTGTTCTCGACGGTCCCAGTCCTCTTATAACGTTGCAGGATCGCTGAAATGGACTGGTGTCGGATCTGCAGGGCCCTCGGAATGTCGGTGACGCGCATTCCGGATTCCATCATGTTCACGGCTGCCTGGCGAGCTCCAAAAGGGATATCCGCCTTTTTACCCATTTCTGAAAACCTAAGATTTACTTATTATCACACTACACATCACAAAACTCGCAAGAAAAGCATAAATACATGCAGCAAACAAATGGGTAGTAATTGGAGATTCTTGAATATGGCCCATTTCTAAAACGACAAATTCGCTCTGCGCGAAATACAAACTACGCGGCATTGTAACCCACGAATCAACACATATCATACCCCAAAATGACCCGATTTGGTCCAGCAGAAAAAAAATTATGGTTGAAAAATTGTTTCGCCAAATACTTTTGTTCGCTACGGTATATATATACTGCATCTATACACCCATGAGCCATTAGATTATGACCACCTATCTAATAAGCTGTAGGACCCCCTTTAGCCCGCAAAACAGCGGCCACTCGGCAAGGCACCGATTAGATGAGGTGACGATAGGTATCCTGGGTTATTTGGTACCATAATGCCAACAGAAATTCCTCCACTTCCCGTACATTTTGGGGTGGTGGTGATTTAGCGCGTACCCGCTTTTCCAAGTCGCACCACAAATGTTCGATTGGGTTCATGTCAGGTGAATTTGGAGGCCAACGCATTAACAGAAAGTTACCAGCTATAATGAATACAATTGCTTCTTCTAATGGTTGTTGTGTTGTTAATTATATCATGAATAAACTTGCCTGCTAGTAGTGTAGTAATAATAATGAACAAGCTTTTAACTGCTAGTAATGTTGTAGTAGTAATTAAGATGAATAAAGTCTTAATGCTGGTTGTTAATAATAACAACTAATGAAATAAACCTAACAGCCAGACAGAGATCTGACAAAACTATGAACTGAGAAAAACGTACTTACAACAAAAAGCTTTATTTAGGGAAACTCCTGTTATTATCAAACATACACTTCACAGGTCACACACCTACTCGATATCTGAACAAAAAGCTCTCCACGCACATAAACAAAAAGCTCTCCCTGGTATCGTTGAAAGCGCCTATTTATACTGGCTACCACCACGTCATGACTTACACTCATTGCCAGATCTCATTCAGCGGGAGAAATAACATCTCGTTCAGTAAGAAGATAATTTACATAGGAAAATAAAATAACAAGAGATAGTAAAATCAAAAGGAAAGTGAATCTAGAGTATACGTTACATCATCTCCCCCTTAATTTTATTTTTCCGAAAAACCTATCAATTTTGGAGTGTAAGTCTTACACTTCGTTGATTGACGTTTATCGTCCTCTTTTTTTGTTTTTGTTTTGGTGGCAGCAGTATGTACAATATCAAACTTGGCATGACAAAATCAAGAAATCTGTGACCGCAGCAATTGCCTGTGAAGCACTTTTATACTTGAACAAAACAAACATGCCTCAGCATACCTTCCTTTTATTCTGCCTAGCAGGAATCACTTTTTTAATTTCAAATTACGTCCTCATTTTATCGTTGAATACAAACCAACTGTATCAGCAGCGAAGATTGCCTGTCGCTGCCTAACAGTAACAATTTTTATTATTTTACCCCTAAGCACATATATATAAAAAAAAATTTGGATTAGTAGATGGACATAGAAGAAATAAAAAAAACACACATATATACACAAAAAGAATGCATAGGCCCACACGAAAAAAAGAAATTCTGACACGCCAACTGGTCGTGCAGGAAAAACAACAAACGGAGAAAAGAACCTGTCCACGAGAACTTACTTATCTCGAGGACGCATAAAAAACTCTAGTACGATAACGTTTTCCAGGCCTAATTGGACTGGTAAATTCAGGTGGCGTAGATCTCTTCAAAGACTTGACTGGATCTGGACCATCTGTAGTCTCTCGACAAGAAATCCCGGCAGCTGACAGGAACGGTCAGGAACGGCTGAAGTCCGTCGGTCAGGAACGGCTGAAGTCTGTCGGTCAGAAAATCCCTGAGGCTGACAGGAACGGTCAGGAACGGCTGAAGTCTGTCGGTCAGGAAATCCCTGCGGCTGACAGGAACGGTCAGGAACGGTCAGGAACGGCTGAAGTCTGTCGGTCCGGAAATCCCTGCAGCTGACAGGAACGGTCAGGAACGGCTGAAGTCCGTCGATCAGGAACGGCCGAAGTCTGTCGGTCAGGAAATCCCTGCGGCTGACAGGAACGGGCTCCCCCAGGCTTTTGATATGTAGTCCCTTTGTGCTGGGGCCCGTGTTGTCCTTCCAGCATTCTTTTGGAGGAACGTGGCTTCGGCCACATCGTTTGTTTTCGCTTTCTACCTCTGGGCATGAGAGTAGAAGCAGACATCGGCCCTGTTTGCCCTGCGCGTAGGTTCCAGGGGCGAAACCCGGGCGGATGCAAGGATCTCTGCCTCCGTCGCTGTTGCGGCGAAGAAGATTGGGGAGACAAGTTACGTTTTCGACCAGCTTTTGGTGTTGCTGGACGGTTTGTAATTTGTGTCTGACGTTTAGGAACCGTCAAACTATTGTCCATAACTGATAAATCAGAAATATCTGAGGACTCTGAGTCGCTGCTGTAAGTTAGTGGCCGTGCAGGGCGATCTTTATTTCTGCCTATAGGAATACTCTCTGACGAGGTATTCAAGGAAGTAGGAGCTTGTGGTGGTGCAGAGTTATCAGGAAGCGGTGCAGCAATAGTCTTGGCAATGGTTGGAGGGAAAGGAACGATACTAGCATTTGAAGAACTTGATTCGAGCCTTCGTCTCATGGGAGAATCAGGTTGCGTGTTTGGAAGCCCGTCTTGAGGAGGGGAGGGTGAAGAAAAATTCACTGGAGATTCTTCAAAAATGTTTGTCGGTTCGTCCAAAATTTCTGGAGGTTGATCGTGAGATATAGACTCTTGAGTCTGTGGAACAGAAGGTTGAGTAGGGTTGATGATAAAATCTATATTTCGTTAATGATACTTGCGACACTGAGCAACGTGTACGTATTGAAATTGATTGTCAGGTTTTTCAAGGATAATGTTATTTTCAAATACATTTGCCACCCGATATGGACCTTCGTAGCTGGGTGCAAATTTCTTTACTAAAGTATGAGAAACAGAAGACTGGAAGTGCGTTTCCACGAGAATGAGATCTCCAACGACAAGATCTGGTTCCCTACGCCTAGTATTATAGTATCTTGCTTGAGCCGCTTGTGCTCCTAGCATTGCTACACGAGCTTTTTCTGCCATGATTCGTACTGATTGCGGAGTTGGTCGCTGGTTTAGTTCGTCGATAATCCCCGTTAAATTTTCAAAAGGGGTCTTAATTTTGCGACCCAGAAAAAGTTCTGCAGGAGTAATTTTAGTAGATTCGTGAACAGACGAGCGGAGGGCGAACGAAAAAAGCTCAAGATGTTCATCCCATCGCTCGTGATGATCCATGACAAATGTAGCAATCATTTTCACTAGCGTGCGGTTTACTCGTTCCGCAGGATTACTCTGGGGATGATATGGGGAAATGAATTTATGTTTAATGTGTAGTCTCGCACACATTCTTTCAAAAATGTCAGAAATAAATTGGGGACCATTATCCGAAACTACTTGATTAGGTGCACCATATCTAGAGAATACTTCATTAATTAATACATTACAAATAACTTCTGCCGTAGCGGTTTTAATGGGAAAAACTTCAACCCATTTAGAAAAATTATCAGTTAATACTAAAACGTAACGAGCTTTGTTTTTAACAGATAAAGGATAAGGTCCTAATAAATCTATTGAAATAATGTCAAAAACATGAGAACTTGAACTAGATTTCAAGTGACCGGCCGGTCTTACATTACGGTAATTATTAATCTGACACAAGTGACATGATTGAACGTATGTGAGCACACTTTGGTACATGCCAGGCCAATAGGCAACATCCCGCAATTTACAACGGGTCTTGCGAATACCTAAATGGCCTGCAAGAGGTTTGTCATGAAATTCGTTTAAAAGGGCCATTCTAAGGGTTCGCGGAATACATGGGCGAAACTCTGCCCTAGTAGTCCTAGATTTCGTATAGTAAAGAAGACCCTCTATGACTTCAAAATGCTGTGACCTAGCCAGAGAAGGATCACTTTGTAGGGGCGAACCCGCAAGCAAAAAATTATAGATATCCCCGAAATCTGGATCATTTATTAATTCTGCCATTATCTGCTCTCTGGATGTTATATCAGCTATTAGAAGTAAAGGCTGACATCCAGGAGTAGTTTCTGTGGGGACCCCACTAATCGGGACGCGAGACAATGTGTCCGGTAATTGATTCTTATGACCTGGTTGGTACGAAATTGGGATATTGCTCTCTTGTAACTTAAGAGCCCACTTCATAAGTCTTTGAGAGAGGTGCTTAGCAGAATTCAAATACTGAAGGGCAGAATGATCCGTAATTATGTTAACTGTCAATTCGTTAAGATAACATTGAAATTTGTCAAGAGCATACACTACAGCAAGACATTCACGTTCCGTAGCTGAATAATTGCGTTCAGCTTTGGCTAAAGTACGAGACACAAAAGCTATTGGATGCCCAGCTTGTGACAAAACGCAACCAAGACCAACTCCGGATGCGTCAGTATAAATATCAAATTCCTTAGCATGATCCGGGAAAGCCAACACAGGAGGCTGAGTCAACGCAGACTTCAGTGTTTCAAATGCAGCGTTAGCCTCAGGTGTCCAAATAAACTTCTTGTATTTACGTTTCAAAGCATACAATGGCTCACAGATTGTAGCATAAGCGGGGACGAACTGCTGATACCATCCGGTCATTCCCAGAAAGCGTGATAGTTCTTTTGCTGTTTTAGGCCGAGGAAAGTCAACAATAGGCCTAATGTTTTCATTATCCGTAAATAAGCCGTGGGGAGTGATTTTCAACCCCAGATATACAATCTCGTCCCTCGCTATCTGGCATTTACTAGGTTTTAACGTCAAGCCAGCATTATATATGAGTTGGAACACCTGTTTGAGCAGAGAAAGGTGCTCGTCAAAAGTCTCGGATGTAATAATAATGCCATCCAAATACACATGCACATGGGGACCCAGAACAGGTCTGAGAACCGTATCCACAAGCTTTTGGAAATTAGCAGGTGCAGAAGCTAGTCCAAAGGGCATACGCAGGTATTCATAAGCCCCAAAAGGAGTCACAAAGCCTGTTTTATTGACGGAGGGCGGATGTACCGCCACCTGCCAATATCCACTCGCCAAATCCAAGGTTGACATCCATTTAGTTGATGACAGGTCATGCAAAATATGTGACATGACAGGTAGTGGATAATTGATCGTTTTCGTGATTTGGTTGAGCTTGCGGAAATCTGTCACGAAATGAAATTCATTGGGTTGTTTCTTTGAAACCAGAAAGGCAGGTGCAGCCCAGGCGCTTGTTGATTCCTTTATTATGCCCTGTTTCATCATCTCAGAAATTTGACGTTGCATTTCCTGTTTCTTATGGGGAGCACAAGGGTAAGGCTTCGTCGCTATCGGTTTCGAACCCTCAGTGTCAATGACATGATAAACCACCTGTGTGAAACCAGGTTGATCAGAAAATAAACCAGGGCTTTCCTGCAAAAGTAGAGAAAGCTGGTTTTGTTGCCTCTCATTCAATTGTTACTCAATAACAAACTCGTTATATCTACAGGATCCGTAGGAATCACTTCGACAGGTTCCGGAAAGGAAATAACATGTTGTACGAAATTCAGAGTAACTTGAAAAGTATTGATAAAGTCCATGCCCATTAGATATTTAACAGGTAGTTCGTCTATTAGCAGGAAAGAATGCGTAAAACGAGCCTTTCCCAGCCCTAAAGATAATGTGACAGTTCCTGTGATACTGAAGATTTCGTTATTTGCACCTTGCAAATACTGCGTCGCAGGCTGAATGTGTATTGCAGGAAAATTTTCAGTGCAAAACTTCGTATTTAGGGCTGATATTTCAGAAATAGTGTCGAACTTTGTCTCGACAATAATATCTTCAATTGTCAAGAACACATCAGGCAACTGAGGAGTTTGGACAGTCACTAATACTGTTTTAGGGTCCGAATGCTTGGTATCAGGTAGCAGGACCGACCCTTGGTATACTTCCTTTGGAAGTTTAAAGGATTCCTGGTTGGATTATCATGCGGTCTGAAACCTCGGCCCTGCCGGGTATCGGAAAAATTTTCACGATGAGGAAAACTGCGTGAAAACTGCTGCGGGAACTCCGCATGTCTGTTGACATTTTCATTTCTATTACTTCTTCCCTCAGCACGGGCAGAAAAATCATCATTGCCCTGAGCATGAAAACGTTCCGAATTCTGCGGATTGGAACGGGGTCGAGCATACTGTGCATTTGTACGGTACCCAGAAAATTGTTCAGAAACAAGCGGTTGGTGTACCACTCTTCTATGCGGTGGAACGTATGAAGCTTGGGCGTGCACTTGTGTACGCTCGCGTTGAAAGTCATTAGGCCTATTACGCTGCTGAGGATTTACATAATAAGCCTCGCGGGGTGCCCGAGCATGGTGAGTTGGACCATGTTTGCCGTGTCGCTCTTCATACGTTCGTATGAGGCGAAGGCATTCATACAACATGTTATTTCCTTTCCGGAATGAATTGTAGCAGGGTGTCTGACCTCAAGAAAATCCTGTAGAAATGGATCGAGCTGCTGCAATAGGGTGTCCAACATATCGACATGACTGGCATGTGGATCCCATAAGTTATACAAGCGTGTTGTTTCTAAAGCAAATGCAACAGGGCTATCGTTGGGACCTTGCTGACGAGAAAAAAGTTGTTGTGCAAGGCTAGCTCGACTGAGGCCGAAAGGAAAGACCTCCAAAAATTCCGCTCGGAAATTCTCATAATAAGAATCCGGATTCGACACTCTCCACTGCCGATACCAGGCCTTAGCGGTATCCTTCAAGCAAGTGCCTGCGATTTGTACTTTGCAGTCTTGAGGAATATTGTATAGATCAAAATGATCTTCCAAATCTTCGAGAAACTTTAAGGATCCCTCCAAACCATTGAAATTAATTGTTCCTGCATGCGGCACGAAATGGGCAAGCATTCTGCTTCTGTGAGAGGATTGAACTCCCTCAGGTACGACCCGCGACTCAGAGTGATAGGAAGCTGGTGAATTACGAAATTGTGAAGAATGCCTGGGTACTTGTAGATCACTTATATCAAAGTGAGCCCCACAGGCTTCTTGCAGATGGTCGAAATTAATCCCATCACCACCGAAACTTGCCTTAGGGTGAAATATTGAAGTTGTCTCAGGTAGTGAAGACATGGGTAATAATTGTCAAGACCTCGTGTTCGAGAAAAGTTTGGGCGCCAATTATAATGAATACAATTGCTTCTTCTAATGGTTGTTGTGTTGTTAATTATATCATGAATAAACTTTCCTGCTAGTAGTGTAGTAATAATAATGAACAAGCTTTTTAACTGCTAGTAATGTTGTAGTAGTAATTAAGATGAATAAAGTCTTATGCTGGTTGTTAATAATAACAACTAATGAAATAAACCTAACAGCCAGACAGAGATCTGACAAAACTATGAACTGAGAAAAACGTACTTGCAACAAAAAGCTTTATTTAGGGAAACTCCTGTTATTATCAAACATACACTTCACAGGTCACACACCTACTCGATATCTGAACAAAAAGCTCTCTACGCACATAAACAAAAAGCTCTCCCTGGTATCGTTGAAAGCGCCTATTTATACTGGCTACCACCACGTCATGACTTACACTCATTGCCAGATCTCATTTAGCGGGAGAAATAACATCTCGTTCAGTAAGAAGATAATTTACATAGGAAAATAAAATAACCAGAGATAGTAAAATCAAAAGGAAAGTGAAACTAGAGTATAGGTTACACAGCATGTTCCTCGAACCACTCCTTGACGATTCTGGCAATGTGACATGGCGCATTATTCTGTTGGTAATGGCCATCACCAGCAGGAAACACAGTTTCCATGAATGGGTGAACTTGGTCCGCAACGATGTTCAGACACCTGACAGCTCTCAGGGATTCTGCTATTGGGATAATGGGGCGTGAAGTGTCCCAAGAAAAGCATCGCCCACAGCATAACACGGCCGCCGGCCTATTTCCTCTCAACAGTACATCCAGATGCCATAGCCTCCGTTGATATCAGAGTATCCGCGCTTGGCCGTCTACGTGATACACCAGGAATCTTGATTCGTCACACCAGGTCACTTTCTTCCAATCATCCACGCTCCAGTCTCGATTATCTTGGGCACATTTCATGCGTTGTTGGCAATGACGTGCAGTGAGCATGGGGACCCGGCTGGGTGTTCGTCTGCGCAGGACTATGCGCAGAAGGCTGCGATGAACTGTGTGCTGGGACACATTTCCCCGATCACCACTGTAGCTGCGGGTGATTTGTCACAATGTGGCCCTGTGGTCGCTGTGAACAATGCGCTTAAGTCTTTCCTCCCCTCTGGCATCAATGAGCTAGCTGGACGACTGTTCGTCGTTTGGCCATCTGTGCACCACTTTTTATATGTACTCACTACAGCGGCACGTGAACAACCCACAAGCCGCGACGTTTCCGAGATCGTAATTCCGAGGCGCCGTGACATCACAATTTGTCCTTTCTTAAACTCCGATACATTGGCAGCTTTTCCCATTTTGACTCCGAACACTCTACTGACCAAAACCCAGTCTTCCAGTTGTATGTATACTGCTATGTGAAGTTCACCTGCGCCAGCGTTTGATCTCCAGGGGCGCTCATTTCTCTAGGCTGGGGCGTGGTCATATTGTAATGTCTCATTGGTGTGTATATGTATTTTATGTGTTTAAGTTAAATTAAAGCATAGATATTTAAGCTTAATTTATATAAAGTTTGCCGTCACTCATATCCAGTTTTATTTCTTGAAACCAAGCTCTATGCGCCTATTAATTTCTTCTTCAATGTGGCCTTCACTTGATATCTCTTATCCAAAGCAAATGTAGACATCCTTTGCTCCTAGATTTGCCCCAGCAACCGCTAAGTTTTCAGTTCTTGTAAAACCAATGCACACAAATTGCGTTTTCTGTAAGTTCATTTTTAATTCTACTTCTCTACATTTCTCATCACGTTCCTTGATCATACTCTGTACCTCTGAGCTATTACTTGGAAAAATGACAATGTCAGCTAAAAAAGGAAGCTCGGTGTCATAATCTCCATTAATACTGTATTTGTCCTGTTGTCTCCCCAATTTAATGATTAAAAAACATTCTGTAATTTTACATTGAAGGATGTGAGAGATATGTGGTGTAACGTTATCTCACTCCATTTCCAATTTCTATACGTGAAGTTTCCCCGAAAAGTCAAATCTTACCACCTGCATTTTTGTAGTCGTCATTTATAATATATATCTTCTTTTTCGTAGGATTTCAGAAATTATAACAGCTGACGATTTCACGAAATTAAAGGCCTTCTTATAATCAATAAAACCCATACCCAGTGGGAGTTGATATTATTCGCTCTTTCAGTCGGCTCTCTCGGTACATGGATATGATTTACAGCGCTGTAGCTACTTCTGAATCCAGGTTATTTTCTTGGTTTTACCATATGCAGTGTTTCGTTCAAGCGAGATCAGCTTTAGCTAAGATTTGGTAAACAATTGAAAGGAGACTAGTGGGTTTGTAATTCCTGAGATCTCTAATATATTCATTTTTTTACGCTTTCCAATCGAAGGTTGAAGAAGCGTATATGCTCCTTCTTTGTCCATCTGTCTGTCTGTCGGCACCATAACTCGCGCAAAAATGGTTCTATTTCGATGAAATTCTAGTATGTGATAGGGGACAACCTGGACAGGAATCCTATTAAAAATGCGCGAAATGGAGGTCAAAGGTGATGACATGGGAACGGGATCCATTCCATCGCCCTTATGCGTCATAACTTACGTAAAAATGCTTCGATTGTGACAAAGATTTATCATATTGTTCTGGAGATAGACTGAACTGGTTCTGTCGAATATCATCGAAATGGGGTCAAAGGTCAAGGCACAGGAGCGAGATTTATTCCACAGCCAGTATCCTCATAACTTGACTAAAAATGCTTCTATTGCGACAAAACTTTAGTATGTTGTTCCTGAGGTATACTAAACCAATTATGTTTAAAATCATTGAAATGGGGTCAAAGGTTGAGGCACAGGAGCGAGATTCATTCCACAGGCATTATCCTCATAACTTGACTAAAAATGCTTCTATTGCGGCAAAACGTTTTTGTTGCTGGACGTGCCCTTTCGAGCTCTTAAAATTTTGCTCAGTTTGCTCGGTTAAAAGTGCCTGTTGCTCCCGAATTTTGTGCTCCAATCATGCATAAGGGTATGTGCTATCTTTCTCACTACCTTTCCTAGCCGGACTGTGCATATTTACTTGATTCAAATAGTAATATTAAATGTTGACCACGCCCTACTGCGTTTTGAAGTGTGCACCCTGTGTACACGTTCCAGTGCCTGCTGTTCCTTTCCTATGCACATCGCCCAAGTAATAAGCTGTCAGCAATCTTCCCAGCTACTTTTCCGCACAGGTAAGTGAATATTATACTGATATTCCTTCATATTTCATCTCTGTGGGTTGGTCTCTGATCATTTGTCCGAAGGGGTCCGGGTTCGAATCCCGGTGAGGCATGGATGTTGTGTTTGTCTTACGGCACTGGCTCTCTCCCTTCCCTGGAACCAGTGACCCTAAATTAGGGACGGGCGACTGCTTATAGCCCATTGAATTGCTCACGGTGGTCGTTAAACCTCCAATCAAAAAAAAAAAAAAAAAAAAAATCTCTGTGGGTATGCTTACCATCTGCCTATCGTGACTCACCTTGACTGTCTTCTATTCTCCATCAGCGTTCCTATACGTTGCCTTTTATGCTTGTGTTCCTGAGCTTATCTACACTTTTCGCGGATTACGTCGTTTTCCATTAGTGGTCCTCCGGTGACGTCATGGTCTCACAGTTGTGACATCTCTCTTGCAGCTCTACTTGTGTTTTCATTGTTCGTCGCTCAGCCTTCGTTCATCTGCTCGTTGTGCCTTCCCCACCTTCACTATTTATCTTATTAGCAATTGTGCTTTCTACCACCGCTCATGGCTTGTGCAATATCAACAGAATATCTTCCACCACTGAAGCCTCCAACAGAAGCTCTGCTTCAAGATGAACTTCAACTCTCTTCGTCTGTCTCCACTACCATACATTCAGCGCTTTTGCCGTCATGCCTGAATTTACCTTGCTTCTCGTCAGGATTCCGTTGTTACTCTTCATCTTCCTCAGTCTTCACCCAGAAGTAAGTCTCTACTAGCATCTTTAGCTTTAGGGGTGAAATATGTTGCCCTCCCCAATACAAAACTTACTGTGTACATATCAGCTCTGCATGAACTTGTTCCTCCAGATGCCGTTACACATATTGCGCGTAAACCTCGCTCCGTGCTTATTTATTTTTCCTCTCCCACTCATGTTACGCGGGTTATGTCTTCTCCCATTTTTATTGGTGATCAAAGTCTGTTCGCCATTCCTCTCGCACAGTGCTCTATCCTTGTAAGCATGTCTCCTGTTCCACCGGAAATTTCTGATGATGTCCTTCTTGGTTTTCTTTCTCGTTGTGGACTTGTTATTGGCCCAATTCGTACCTTACTTGCCCCATTGGACGAACAAGGAGCTTGTCCTTATCTTAGTTTTCGACGACAGGCTCTCGTCGTGTTTCCGGACGAAGTTTCTATTATTTCCCATCCTACCACATTCCAAGTAGTCTGTGGTAGACATATTCGTGCTGTGAATGTTTATACTGCTCTTCATTGCTTCATATGTAAATCACCTACTCATCTCCGGGCTTCTTGCCCAGCTAAAGACGCTGTATTATCACCTGGATCTCTTGGCCCTCCTGCTCTCACTATGTCATCTGCCAAGGCATTTCAGTCTGCACCTTTATTGTCTTATTCTGCTGTGTGCAATTTACATTCTCTACCAGGTGCGTTATTCCCGCCTCCTGTTTCACATTCTCCACTCTCAGTGGCCTCGGACTTCAGCACTTCGACAATTTCTCCCTGTCTCTCATTACACCCAGCTTCTTCTTTCCCTCGACCGCTGCTCCTCAGTTCGGGTTCACATATTCCACCTGTGAATACTGTTCCTCTGGCATACCCATCTTGCACCACTGCGTTTTCTCAAGACTCTTCAGTTCTTTCTCAGTTCAACAGTTTGCCGTCTCTGCCTGTTCCTTCTATTGTACCGCTCCAGGGCTATTCCAGTTTGTTGACCCCGCCTGGTTCCTCCAACGTTTTGCACCAGGAAATTTCTAGAATTCCTGCTTCATCTTCAGATGCCACGATCAGCACTGTGTCCATTGTGGACTCCCCTGCGCTTCTTTCGCAAAATGCTACTGGAGTCGCCCTACTCTGGTGAGAACACACCGGTGGTCTCGCCTCCGCCGAGTCTGGAACCCATCACCGTCGGCCCGGATTTGGCTTCGGCCAACGTTCCTTCTCACTGCTCTTCCGATCCGTCGTTACCGTCCTCTGGTTCTTCACCCATCATCTCCGCATCACTTGCCGACACACCAGTACGTTCATCATTGCCCGGCTTGTCCTCTGGCGCCGACAGTTCTGCGAAGCATTTTTCAACTTCTGCAGTTTCCTCGGACATTTCCACAGCTACGGACTCAGGTTCTGATCCTACTGAGTACTCGGATACTTCTCTGCCTCCAGACTACTCAGCACATCTTTCTGCTTTCGAGTGTCAACTTCTTCGCGCTAAGCACCCCCATGAGATTTATCCGGCTGATATCAAGAGAGCTCTCCATTATCTCACCTTAAAAAATATCCCTGTACCATTTTGTGAGAATTGTAGCTCTCACCTATAACAAAGCTCGAGACTACTGGTGTTCTGCCAGGTCGTACTTCAACCTCCCGTACAAGGCAGATATAGACTTGTCGATGGCTCGGCGATTTGATCATCTGCGTCCGTCCAAGTCCACGCCCTGTGACACGCCTTCGTCGACTTAATCTGCAGCTCTGTCCGTGCCTATTTCCGTTTCCATTCAACCGTCTCCACATTCCATTGTTGCATCATCTCCGTCCTCTGTTGTTCAACAACCTTCATCTCCGCTCAACCTGTCGTCTTCCGCTCAGTCCTCTAATTCTGCGCCCTTAACAGGGGCCATTCCAAAGAAACGTACCCGTCGCTCCTCTCAGCGCATGCGGAAACGTCGTGCCAAAATCAAAGATTCTCCAGCGGCTCCTGTTGTGTCTGTACCATGTTCTCCACTTCCACCACAGCCAATCTCGCAAGACTTTGCCAATGATGATGACTTCATGGACGCCTTCACTCTTTGGGAAGAACTACATTCGTCCGGCCTTTACTATTAGTCTGATTTTGTTCCTGCCTAGGCGTTTTATGTACTATCATTCTAGTTTTCGGATTCGTCCTGCACCCATCGTTTGAACTTTACGTGTATTATTTCTGGTGTTTATTATTATCTTGTTGTATTGTGTTGCTCCTGTTCTACAAGTAAGGCCTACGTTGTATTGTATCTTCCTTATCTTATGCATACTTCATGTTCTTCCTGTTATAGTGTCATAATCCCATGCTATGGCCTGTCGCTCACTATGTACTTCTTGTATTATGCTGCTCCTGTTCTATGAGTGCGGCCTGCGTGCCCATGTTCTAATGTTTCGCCTTACCTTGTGCATACTCCATGTTCTACCTGTGTACTGCCCGGTTTTGTATGTGCTATATTGGTTTCTTTTTTTTTTTTGCTCATGCTTATTCGTTTACTAAAGTGACATCACCTATAGCACGTATGTGCCCGAATTTTATGTATACTCTTGTTAGTTTGCCCTGCATTCATATGTACCATTTAGTGTATCATTCCTCGTACTTTCCTATTGTTTTCCTCGTTTCTTGAGTGTGGCCTGCGAGCCCACGCGTTCATTATGTGTGTTTCTTTTAGCATGAATGCTCATGCAATTTCATGTGACTTTTCCGCGCTATTGCCTTGATATTAGCTCCTGTTCTCAGTCCTAGTGTTATTGTATATACTCAGTATTTTCATAATACAAGTGCCCAAGATTTCTATTTCGTTATCTATAGTTCTCCCCATGTATGCCCTATGTTTATTGCCTGTGATTTTGTCCGCGTGTCTTAAATCCTTTGCTCATGTTTTATACCCTATTTTATTGTATACTACTAGTTGTACAATAAAGCGATTCTGAAAGACAAAACTTTAGTATGTTGTTCCGGAGGTACACTGAACCAATTCTGTTTAAAGTCATCGAAATGGGTTCAAAGGTCAAGGAACCGGAGCGAGATTTATTCCACAGCCAGTATTCTCATAACGTGACTAAAAATCCTTCGATTGCAACATAACTTTAGTATGTTGTTCCGGAGATATACTGAACCAGTTTTGTTGAATATAATCGAAATGGGGTCAAAGGTCAGGGCACAGGAGCGAGATTTATCCCACAGCCATTATCCTTATAACTTGAGTAGTAAGTTGGGTAATAATTCCTGGTATCTTGGAAAGCGTATCACAATCAATGCATTGTATGATTTTACTAA
Source organism: Macrothele yani (assembly GCA_039090855.1). Lineage (NCBI taxonomy): Eukaryota > Metazoa > Arthropoda > Arachnida > Araneae > Macrothelidae > Macrothele > Macrothele yani. The sequence continues at coordinate 139,726,133 of CM077013.1, read as the reverse complement.
ATTATTATGTAGTAGGATCACTTTACTGTATTTCCAGTCACCAGGAATCATTCCTTCAAAGAGGCATCTAGTAAAAACTTGGTAATTTCCATTTCTTTGCTGGCTTTTTGTACAGTGTAAATTCCATCTTCCTTATAAGTCTTCCCTGTTTTCGGTTCTTCTCTGCATGGACAACTTCTGCCGGGAGGACTGGAGGAGCTTTGGTGCCTATATACACTATCTACCAACAAGTAATTGGACACCTGTGATAGCAAAGGAAAACGAAGTTTATTCACCTTCAATAGTTGGTCGAGCCACCACGAGCTGCGATTACAGCTGCGACCCTCCGGGGCATACACTCAACCAGGTGTTGTACGACGGCTAGTGATATTTTCTTCCATTCGGCTTGGAGAAGGCAGGTCAGTTCCTTCACCGATTTCGGACGGTTGGGGCACCCCTTAAGTCGACGCTCCAACTCGTCCCAGAGGTGCTCGATAGGGTTAAGGTCCGGACTCTGCGCAGGCCAGTCCATTCGATTAACCCCATTGTCACCATACAAAGCCAGGGTGGACCTCGCAACAACGTAGGAAGCGCATGGTCATCCAAAATGGTCAAAACGATGATTACGTGTAGAAAATATACGTCAATAAAACTAACCGTCGATACACGATTAAAACTCATAGTTACAGTAAAAACTCCCTACAAGTACATGACAAACTTTACTAATAGCTAAAAGAAGTATATACAAGTTAAAAATGTTGTAAGATCTTTCAAGAACGCACTATGGTCCCATCCTCAGACTAAACTTGTATAATACGTTGTGCCAACCCCCTTATATACCCAATGCGCAGAATGGGAATGACGTAAGTAGACATTAAAGAATTTGTTTTAGTGCCTGCACAACCCAACGGGAGGCAGGTCTACAGGAAGGAAAAATAACGACTGCAAAAATGGTGAATACAGTTCCTCTTGAGAAGTGTCACTCTGGCTGTTGTGTTTTTAACTTGTATATACTTCTTTTAGCGTTTAGTGAAGTTTGCCATGTACTTGTGGGGAGTTTTTACTGTAACTATGAGTTTTAATCGTGTATCGACGGTTTGGTTTTATTGACGATCCAAAATGGTGCAGTAGGTCTCGGCGTTGAATCTACCAGGAATTGCGACCAAGGGTACCGTGCCATACCAGGAGAGACAACCACCATAGCATAATTCGACCCCCGCCAAACTTCATAGTTGGCACAATGCATTCCGGCAGGAGGCGTTCTCCAGGCAAACGCCAAACCCAGACCCTGCCATTCAAAGGTAGAGGGTGAACCTTGATTCGTCGCTCCAGAGAACCTGTTTCCTCTGTTCAACGGTCCATTTTCGACGTTCTTTGCACCACGTTAGCCGAGCAGCTCTATTGGACTTGGTGATCAAAGGCTTGTGGGCGGCAGCACGTCCATGATAACCGAGCAGATGGGCTTCCTTACGGATGGTATTCATCGAAAGAACACTCCCGGATGCCTGTTGAAACTCCTCGCGGATGTGACCCATCGATTTGGTGCGGTTCTTCCGAATTTCTCTGGCCAGCACCCGTCGGCCTCTAACTCCCAGTCTTGTGGGTCTGCCAGGTCGGGGTACATTCCGACAGTCACCTCTCATCTTCCAGTTGCCAATCACGTAGGCCACTGTCAATTTTGGGTGCTTCAACTCGCTGGATATGTCACGTATGGATCGGCCATTTCTGTGATGCCCGACGATTACACCTTTCTCGAAATCAGAGAGCTCCGAACTGCGTGGCATCTTGCATGCGACTGGTTGCGTTGTTGTTTCCCACATGATATTTAACGGCGGCGGCCGTGACGTGTATCAGGACCGCAGATATCGTCGATTGCAGAGGTTTCCAATTACTTGTTGGTAGATATAGTGTATTTCTTTATGCTTTAAATAATATCTCTTTTATTTCCTGTTGTTCCAGTCACCAGGAATCGTCTTTTCAATAAGGCATCTAATAAACACTTGTTTTCGGTTTCTTCTCTGGGCTATTGTATTATGCACACTTAATTCCATCTTCCCCGTTTTCGGTTCTCATCTGCATGGACACCTTCTGTCGTGAGGGACTTTGGTGCCTATATATTTCTTTATGGTTAAAATAATATCTCCTCTATTTTTTGTTGCAGTAGAGTTTTTATTTTATTTTCTGAATGCATTAATTTGTTTTCTTCCATTAATGAGATGACATTTCGTTTTATTTTGGCTTAAGCTTGTTTAAATTGCTCTTTTCACTGGTTCGCAATTGAATTACCTTATGTCTTCAGTAATCCCTTTTCGCATTATCTGGCCTAGATCTGCATACACCCTGATTCATAAAGAAGTATACGGTTTCCAGATGCTGTGAAACAGTAACAGTTGAAGACACGGACCACAACTGCAAACCGCTAGGTAGATGTAGTCATAAAGTTTGTGTCCCGCTACTGAGAGAAGTGACGTAGGCGATAGCGCGCATGTCACGTCAATAGTCAGTCAAAATGGCAGCGTCTGCAGTGGAGAAGGCGTTTTGTGTTCTTGAATTGAGCAAAACGGAATCTGCAACTGTTGTGCAACGGCATTTTCGATCACGATTCGGAAAAGAACCTCTAACCAGAAAATCTATCTACGATTGGTATAAAAAATGTGAAACTACGGGCTTTCTTGTGCAAACTTAAAAGTCCCGGATGACCGCGTGTATCGGAAGAAGTCGTCCATAGTGTTTGCACCACCGCTCAACGAAGCCCAGGGAAAATCAACGCGGAGGGTGAGTCGTGAAGTGCAGATTTCACAGCCCACTGTCTGGAGAATTTTGAGAAAAAAGCTGAAAATGATTCCATACAAAGTGCAGATGTTGCAAAATCTCACTGACTTTGAAAAGACAAAGCGCTTTGAATTTTGTGCCCAAATGCAGCACTGTTTTGAAAATGACGATTTTGTCAATCACTTAGTATTCACCGATGAAGCTACATTTCACGAGAGTGGTCAGGTAAACAAGCACAACATTCGCTTTTGGGGAACGTAGAATCCCAGATTTACAGCACAACACGTGCGAGATTCCCCTAAGCTAAATGTGTTCTGTGCTGTGTCCAAAAAGAAAGTGTACGGCCCCTTCTTTTTTCACGAGAAATCTATCACGGGAGGCTCTTTTCTGAATATGTTAAGTCTTTGGTTGGCAGCCCCGGTGGCGCAGTGGTCTAAGCGATGGCCTCTGATCATTCGTCTGAAAGGGGTCCGGGTTCGAACCCGGTGAGGCATGGATGTTGTGTTTGTCTTACGGCACTGGCTCTCTCCCTTCCCTGGAACCAGTGACCCTAAATTAGGGACGGGCGACTGCTTATAGCCCATTGAGTTGCTCACGGTGGTCGTTAAACCTCCAATCCAAAAAAAAAAAAAAAAGTTTTTGGTTGATGCGACAGTTGCAGGACGACAGTGACAACTTTATTCTCCGATTGGATGGTGCACCACCGCACTGGTTAGGCGACGTGCGAAATTATCTCGATGAACATCTTCCTCACCGATGGATTGCACGAGCCGCGGACTACAACATGCCACTGACCCAATGCCCACCCAGAAGTCCTGACTTAGCACCTTGTGACTTTTTTCTGTAGGGGTACGTAAAGGACAAGGCATTCGCCCCTCCCCTTCCTGTTGATCTAGCGGAGCTGAAAAAGCGTATCACAGCCACTATCACTGCACTTGATTCAGATATCTTACCTCGCGTTTGGGCGGAAATGGATTACCGACTCGATGTGTGTCGTGTGACTAAGAGTGCACACATAGAACATCTGTGACTGTCTCTAAAAAAACTTAAAACATTCCCCTACAATTCTATTTATAGGTAACATAAAATATCTTACATTGTTCTTGTTTTATAGTGCGTTGAAACTGTATACTTCTTTATGAGTCCCCCTGTATTCGATTCTGGAAGTTGCATTTGTTTTATGTAGATTGCACTTTTAAATGTTCTGTTTGAAACATCCTTCTTTGAGTTCAACTTTCCTGATCCGAAACCATTAAAATTTAAGTAACAAAATTTCGAGAGAAATATTTAGTTTTAACGAGTCTCAACGCTGACAGGAGCGCCCGCTATTCAGCAGACCGTGGATGCACAAAAGGAAGAAGTAAATAGTAAAAGAATATAAGAGAATGTTAAAAAAAGCATTTGAGTAATTTGTATTCAGTAAAGGAAAAAAATTATCGTGTCGTATGCAGTGCTCATCCCGTCTTTCATGGTTGGGTAACCTCTTGTAGAAATAACGAAAGGAATCTCTGAAAGCAATTCACACAGGTTTCTTTTAATTGATACATATCTAATAAACACGTACATCTATATTTCTTATTTTGGAGCGTTCTATTTCCTGTTTGGGTGTTTTACATTAGCACATTTAAATACCTAACTGATGAGAATTAATAATAAATAACAAAAGAAAGGCGAAAATAAGAAATTACGAAATTGCATGTAAGTAGTTAACAACTTCAGTATCGCGAAATCTCTCTGAGGTATTTAAATTTAGTAGTCCGTAACTCGTGCCCTACACGGGTGAAAAACTTGTCACTAAAATTTTTCCTTGTCATATATCACGAATCGTATGTGACGTATATTCTAAATTAGCTTTCATTTTTAGTTTCTTTTTCTAGGCAAATTTGAGTTTTCTCTGCTTATACTTCCAAACGTAAAGTTATATTTTTTCCCTCAAACGACAATGAGGTTGGCAACATTTGAGGTCAGAGTGAACGTGATGTATGAATGTATGAGATAAGAACGATAGATAAAAGGACGAGATAACAGTTGCTGGTGTGGATATGTGGCTGATGTGAATTACGCTAGATTTCGGAGGGCGCTATTGTGCTATTGATATAATGGTGGGATAAAAAAGAATTACCGTAAGTTGACTTCTGTCTTATGTTCCGTCTGGCCGTAAAGATTTAATTAGGAAGTGTTGCATCGTTCTTATCTAATGGTTTAGACATAAAGTAGAACCAATATCTCTGCACGAAAAAGATAATTACGTTATACGTAATAAAACACACAATTATTAAAAAAAAACTGTGGAATTATTTAAGGGCAGTGTATAAGGTTGGTCACCAACAACAAAATTTTCGTAATATCCCCATTAATTTTTACAACTACTTGTATATGAATTTAACGATGACGTTTCTCATTATTGTATAAACATGTGCTTACCCGTCGTTGACAGGCCTACACTGGAGTATTGAAGTATTATTTCAATGACCCGAAATGATATCGTGTCTAGGTAACTACATAATGGGGTTAAAAATGTTTTCTATTTTACCGGTTTGGTTTTAACAATTCATTTTCTTCTGGTGTCATTATATAATCTATACTAATATGCACTGAGTTGCCACTTTATAATAAGCACCCCCTCGGTACTTCGCTGGGCCACCTTTTGCCATTAATACTGCATCGATTCTTCGTGGCATGGACTCCACGAGATGTTGATAGGTGGTTTGTGGAATCTGAGACCATTCTTGATGAATAGCACTTTCCTGGAGTGTGAGATTGCAGGGTTGTGGATCCAGCTGTCTAATTTCTCGTTCAACTTCATCCCACAAACTCTCAATGGGGTTGAGATCTGGAGATTGTGGGGGCCACCTAAGCAAAGTAAACTCATCGGCATGTTCCTGAAACCAATCCTGTACAATACGAGCACTATGACAGGACGCATTATCTTGTTGAAAGTAGCCATCGCCATTGAGATAAACCATTCACATGACAGGATACACTTGGTCCGCAACGATGGTTAGATATGATATGCCAGTCAGACGTTGATCAACACGAATTAAAGGGCCCAAAGCATACCTGGAAAACATTCCACAAACCATAACGTTGCCCCCACCAGCTTGAAGGGTTGTAGCAATGATTTTGGAGTCCATGCTTTCGTGCTGTTTCCGCCAAATTCTCACTCTGCCATCGACATGGTGCAACTGAAAACGTGATTCATCGGACCACATAATTTGTTTCCAATTATCTACTGTCCAATCCTTGGCCTCCTGTGCAAACTGGAGACGTTTTCTCTTGTTAATTGCAGACAGCAAAGGTGTTCGAGCAGGCCTACGGCTGCTCGAACACCTTTATATATATCCCATCCGATGCAGTGTAAGGCGAACAGTGCGTGCAGAGATCATTTGAGGGGATCCTTCATTAAGATGGTCTGTAATTTGCTGCACTGTTGCCCTTCTGTTGTCTGTTGCCAGTCTGGGCACTCTCCGTTCCGCATGAGCAGTCACTAGTCGATGACGACCAAACGTTGCACGTAGAGACCCAGTTTTTTGGCTGACAGTCCAGTCTTTAAAAACTTTAGCAACAGCTGCTCTGGAACATTTCACGAATGCGGCGGTTTCGGTGATACTCGCTCCATGGCTTCGAGCTCCTACAAGCATCCCACGTTGAAAGTCCGTCAAATCGAATTTTTTTCCCATCTCGTCACCCAAAAATCATTTCTACTACTGTCGAAAACACTAAGCTTTCCCTTTTTATACTAGCCTCGCCCTTTGGTGGCAACAGCGTGCAGCCATGGCTCATTTGCTTAAAACTGTCAGGTGGTCATAATAAAGTGGCCATCCAGTGTATAAAGAGAGAAACTTTGTGTGTTTCAGGTAATCTTGAAAACTACTGAACCGATTTGGATAATTCTTTCACCGTAGGGAAGCTTATTTCTTTGGGGTGGACATAGGCTATTTTGTTTATTTTTTATTATTATTTTATTATTTTTTATTATTTTTGGCTGTACTACCTAATCAGGTCGCTTTCAAGTAGTTTTCAATTTACCGTGTGTCGTTCCTATCTGTTTACATAAAACCTGATCACACCCAAAGTGAAAGAATGTAGTTCTCCATAATGTAAGGAATGTTTTTCCTGATGTGGAATAATATTGAAGCGCTCCATTTACAAACAAATATGAGAGCTCATTCAGGAGGCGGAGATATCCAGTTTTATACACAGTTACTACATGTAGGTGATGGCAAAGTACCTAATCAGAATGGTTTGATTCTAGTACGTAGTAAACTGGAAAGCATTGTAAGATCTATTAATAAATTAGTTGACAAAATTTATCCTAATGTAGAAAATTTGTTCAAAGAAGTTAAAACTGAATGTGTGAATGAACTATTGTACCTCCAAAGAATGCATGTGTTGATCAAATAAACGATGCTATTTCGCAAAAACTGCCCAGCGAATACAAAGTCTACACATCGATCGATACTGTTGCTATCTTGGAAGACAGTGCATTATCCACATGAATTTAAAATTCCTTAAATCCTTCAGGACTTCCACCGCACTGTCTCAAATTGAAAGTTGGCATTCCTATAACATTATTACGGAACCTCAATCCTCCAAACCTGTGCAATGGCACAAGATTACAGGTCACAGCGCTGCATAAAAATATTATTGATGTCATTATACTAACTGGGTCAGCTGCTGGAGAAATGACACATATACCCATGATCCCGATGATTCCGACGGACTTGCCTTTCACGTGCGAAAGATTACAGTTTCCTATTAAACTACCTTTTTCTACAACGATCAATAAATACCAGGGTCAAACTTACAAACATGTGGGATTGAATTTGCGTCAGGAAAGTTTTCTGCACCGACAGTTAAGATGTGGCATACTCTCAATGAGGGACATACAGTAGTCACTTGAAATGTCTTTGCACCACACATACTTCATCACGTCAATCAAAGATTGGGAATTTGACGGCTATTTATCTGCTACCTTGCCTTTTAAAATGATCCACAAATTTTCAATTTTCATCAAATTTTCGTATTTTACTAAAACATAACCTTAATTATGCAATCCAACATTTGTTTGTCTACTGACGTCATCAAAGTACAGGTCGCGCCATCTGTTTTCTGGTTTCAACACCACCAAAGGAAAAGTTAATGATTTTTAATATAATTATGGCTATGTTTTAGAAAATATTAAGTATTCCAAGTTATAACTTGAAGTTATTTTAATCGATGTTCAAATTTTCATTCTTGCGAACACACTAATTGTGAAGGAAATGTGTACAAAAGTTTTTCCATTGGAAGTATAGGAAGCAAAATTAGTTGACGTCCACCTTAAATTATTAACTTTTTTCAAAATTTCTATAATGCCAGTTTCATGAGCCAACGCTCATCACACAACCTGTCTCCTAAAGCAAAGTCGTCAATGAGGAAGGTTCTAACTTCAGCCCTCATTTCGAAGTGCTGAGTCAAAGGTTTGCCACGAGAAAGCCACCTTATTTCTGTGTGAAGAGGTAAAGGCGTATGCAGACTCCCCATGTCATCACACCGCTTTTTGAATAGCTTTGTATTCTTAGGTCGTGATTTGATAAAATTAATTATTATTACGCTTTCGTCCAAGATTTCTTTTGGGGAGGGAGGCATTTTTTTCACAGCAAGGGCATGGCAGAGGAGGACTCAGTGGTTACTGCTGCACTCCTTGACTATTTGTTTTATTCTTGAGATAACACCAGTCGTAGCCTTTGCGCCGTCTGTGCACACATCAACGCACTTGTCCCTTGGGATGCCACTCACTGTAAAAGTAAAAAATGCGTCTACTAATTAGAAAATTTCAGTGCCACTTGTCGGGAACGGTTTGCACAGAAGCAGATCCTCTTGAAAAGACTCCAAGTACTGGTAGCGCACAAATACTATTAAAATTGCCAATCCGGCCACATGAGTTGATTCATCCATTCGGAGCGAAATTTTAGTGCATTTTATTCGTGAAAGTAAAGTAGCTTCCACTTCCTCTGCTAAGTCCCTGATTCTTCGCGAGATTGTGTTATTTGACAGAGGAACTGTGCCTACTAGTTTCGTGGCTTTTGCATCCAGCATACAATAAACTGCGTATTTTACTCAAGGCTTCATAAGGTTTTAAGCGATGGCATGAGCGTCGCCAGTTGAGCAACTTGGTCCTTTTTGTTAACTGTTTTTCAGTGATAAGATATAATTTTCTGAACTTGTGAAAGTTCATCGCACTTCCTTCTGAAGAAATCAGTCGGTTTGCCCTGGCATTCTGGCTGGGCCCCCTCAAAATGGCGGCGCATTTTTGATGGGAACATCGCACTGTTTGGCAACACTTTGCCGCAAATTACGCACTGTGGTTTGTTGTTACTGGTCTCAACGAACCCAACGTCCAAGTAGGAATCGCGGCACTTCCTTTTTTACGCTTCCAACTGTACGTTGAAGAAGCGTATATGCTACAGCTTCGTCTGTCTGTATGTCCATCCCGTCCGTCCCCCCGATAACTTGCTTAAAAAATGGTTCGATTTCGATGAAAGTTTAGTATGTGGTAGGGGACCACCTGGGGACGAATGTTATTGAAAATGGACGAAATGGGATCAAAGGTCAGGACACAGGAGCGAGATCCATTCCATCGCCCATATGCGTCATAACTTACGTAAAAATGCTTCCATTACAAAAACACTTTATCATGTTGTTTCGGAGATACACTGAACCGGTTCTGTTGAATATAATCGCAATCGGGTCAAAGGTCAGGACACAGGAGCGAGACTTATTCCACAGCGATTATCCTCATAACTTGACTAAAAACGTTTCTGCTGCGACAAAACTTTAGTATGTTGTTCCGGAGGTCATCGGAACAGATTCTCTTGAATATAATCAAAATGGGGTCAAAGGTCAAGGCACAGGAGCGAGATTTATTCCACAGCGATTATCTTCATAACTTGCCTAACAATGTTTCTCATTGCGACAAAATGTTAGTATGTTGTTCCGGAGGTATACTGAATCAATTGTGATTAACATCATCGAAATGGGGTCAAAGGTCAGGACACAGGAGCGAGATTTATTCCACAGCCATTATCGTCCTAACTTGTGTAATAACTTGAGTAATAATTTCTGGTATGTTAGAAAGCGTATCATAATCAATGCATTGCATGATTTTACTAAATTGTGTACTATTCTTTTCCCTGTGGCACTGGTATATGACGAGCTAGGCAGTTGGTTCAACACTTCAGAGGGTTCTGGCGCAGCCGCTGTTGCTGAATTGTTCAAAAGCCGTTCAAGCTGTTCAGCAATCGTAGCACTACTAGCAACTGTCCCATCTTCTTCCAAACTACAACTGAAAAATAATATTCGTATCAGCTGAGTAAATAATAAGGGTCGGATAAGTAATAAAAGGAATAACATAAATTTGGACATGCCTGTTAGCTGCTTATACTTCCACATCTACTGGAAGTACTGTGACGGAGATTTTGACAGTTTCTTTTAAGGATCCAGACTTCAGCCAGAGATACATTGAAAGACAATAGATTATAATTTCTGAATCAGTACGTAGGTGCTCCAAAAATCCTGCAATGGGAATGTGTTTTGTCCTCAAGACAGAAGATCGATCAGAAAAGTTATATTAACGTTATTGTTTACAATAAATCTTAAATTGAAAAGCACGCACTAAGGCACAATAAAAAAACAAGTGCCGCCCCGGTGGCGCAGTGGACTAAGCGATGGCCTCTGATCATTCGTCCGAACGGGGTCCGGGTTCGAATCCCGTGAGGCATGGATGTTGTGTTTGTCTTACGGCACTGGTTCTCTCCCTTCCCTGGAACCAGTGACCCTAAATTAGGGACGGGCGACTGCTTAGAGCCCATTGAGTTGCTCACGGTGGTCGTTCAACCTCCAATCCAAAAAAAAAAAAAAAAAAAACAAGAAAGATGACACCGAATTTTCGGGTGTAATAAGCACGTTATTTGAATCCGTTCTGACGCAAATTAAATTTATCAAAGCTATTCAAAGTCAATGGAACCGGTATGGAAAACAATAGAATCTGACGAAAGAAGGAAGTTTTTCAATCAGGTTTTTAATCCCTCACATATTGCCGTAAACGGAATCGTGAGCTTACGACTTCTGGTTGCAGACTTGTGTGTTAAGAAAAACATGAATTTATATGAGAAACATTGCGCACCGGAAACGAATTTTTCAAATCGGACTCAAAGGAACAGAGATATCAACAAAAATAAGATGTGTCTTTACGTCCCCTGTTGAGAAAACATTACATTATTTTAGGACGAAAGTATTCTCAAAAAGGTTTTTCCATATGAGAGGTATCGGTCCAAGAAAAAATAATTAAGTCGAGTTTTCAGGAGGCCAGATTTTGCTACAAATACATCAGAAGCAGATATTAACACTTATGCCCCCTGGTGGCCAAACCATTATTTACCAAGCATTAGAAATTGTGTGAAAAATATTTTCCATCAGGTCTTGTATGCGATACAGGAATAATTTTTTAAATCGGTGTTTTATGAGCAGAAATAACGCAGAAAACGCATTTTACCTTTGTGTACCCCTAGCGGAAAGCTTTTGATTTACTTGAAAATTTTGAATTTATAGGAAAAACATTTCGCATCGGAAACACTATCCAACAAAGAAGGAATTTTTTCTAATCGGACTCTTAGAAGTAGAGATATGGGCAAAAATAAGATATACATCTACGCCCCCTGGCGTAGAAACCATGCATTATTTCAAGAAGAAATTGTTCCTAAAAGTTTGTCGGCATGAGTAGTGACGGTCAACAAACGGCTTTTTTTTTCAGTCGAGATTTTGGAAGCTCATATTTTGCTGCAAATACATCAGATGCGGAAATTAAGGCTTACGCCACCTGGTGGCCAAATCAATTTTTACAAAAATTGGAAATTATGTGCAAAGGATTTCTTATCAGGAGCTGTATCCGTTGCAGAAAGAGTTTTTAAATCATAGATTTAGAAGCAGAGATATAGGGGTGAAAGCAATTTACCTTTACGCCCCCTAGCGGAAAGTCTATGAACTACTTGAAAATTTTGAAATTATTTGAAAAACATGTCACACTGAAAACACTATCCAACAAAGGAGGAATTTTTCAAATCGGACTGCTAGAAACAGAGATATCGACAAAAATAAGATGTGACTTTACGTCCCGTGTTGGGAAAACCATGTACAATATTATTTTAGGAAGAAAGTATTCTCAACAGGTTTTTCCATACGAGCGGTATCTTTTTTTTTTTTTTTTTTTTTTGATTGGAGGTTTAACGACCACCGTGAGCAACTCAATGGGCTATAAGCAGTCGCCCGTCCCTAATTTAGGGTCACTGGTTCCAGGGAAGGGAGAGAGCCAGTGCCGTAAGACAAACACAACATCCATGCCTCACCGGGATTCGAACCCGGACCCCTTTCGGACGAATGATCAGAGGCCAACGCCTTAGACCACTGCGCCACCGGGGCGGCCGTGCGGTATCGGTCCAAGAAAAAAAAAAAAAAAAAAAAAAAAAAAAAAATTAATCGAGTTTTCAGGATCCCAGATTTTGCTAGAAATACATCAAAAGATGAAATTACCTCTTATGCTCCGTGGTGGCCAAACCATTCTTTACCAAACATTAGAAATTATGTGAAAAATATTTTCCATCAGGTCTTGTATGCGATACAGGAAGAATGTTTCAAATCGGAGTTTTAGAAGCAGAAAACGCAATTTACCATTCGGCCCCTTAGCGGAAAGTCTACGATTTACTTGAAAATTTTGAATTTATAGGAAAAACATTTTGCATCGAAACACTATCCAACAAAGAAGGAATTTTTTCAAATCGGACTCCTAGAAGTAGAGATATTGACAAAAATGAGATATACGTCTTCGCCCTCTGGAGTAGAAACCCTGCATTATTTTAAGAAAATGTTTCTAAAAGGTTTGTCGAGATGAGTAGTATCGGTCTACAAAGAACGTTTTTTCCAATCGAGAATTCAGAAGCTCATATTTTGCTGTAAATACATCAGAAGCGGAAATTAAGGTTTACGCTCCCTGGTGGCAAACCATTTTTTTTTACAAAAACTAGAAATTATGTGCAAACGATTTCCCATCAGGAGCAGTATCCGGTGCAGAAATGTTTTTTCAAATCTGAGATTTAGAAGCAGAGATATAAGGGAAAACGCAATTTACCTATACGCCCCCTAGCGGAAAGTCTATGAACTACTTGAAAATTTTGAAATTATATGAAAAACATGTCACACTGAAAACACTATCCAACAAAGAAGGAATTTTTCAAATCGGAGTCCTAGAAGTAGAGATATTGACAAAAATAAGATATAAATCTACGCCCCCTGGCGGAAAACGGTGGAATATTCAAGAAGAAAATATTCCGAAGAGATTTATCGATATGAGTGGCATCAGTTCATGTAAGAATGTTTTCATCAATATTTTAGAAGCTCAGGTTTTATGGCAAATACATCAGAAGCAAAAATTAACACTTACGCCCCCTGGTGGCCAAAGTATTCTTTACAAAAAATTTGAAATTGTATGCAAAAGAGTTTCCATCAGATGGTGTATCCGCTGAAGAAGTCATTTTTCAAATCGGAGTTTTAGGAGAAGAGTTATCGGGAAAAATGTAATTTAATTTTACGCCCGGTAGCGGAAAATCTACGCGTAATTTGAAAAAGTAACTATATCTAAAATGCTCTTCGACATAAATGGAATCGTAAGATAAAAGAAATTTCTGAAACGGATGTTTAGAAGCAAATATGTGGAATAAAACGTATTTTTGAATTCGACATCATCTGCATTTACGCCCTCTAGCGGCGAAATTGTATATCGCACAAAAACAGATATAAAGGATCATCATTCGCATATTTCAAGCTTCCCAATGCGAAAATAATTTTTTAAATCGGACTAATATTTTCCGAGATATCGTGGGTACAGACGGACGGACGGACGGACAAACTGGTAACATAAGCACGATCTTTTTTTACAAAAGACGTGCTAACAAAGAAGGATTTTTTCAAATCGAACTCCTAGAAGTAGAGATATTGATAAAAATAAGATATACATCTACGCCTCCTGGCGGAGGAACTGTGGAATATTTTAAGAAGAAAATATTCCGAAAAGGCTTATCGATGTGAGTGACATCAGTCCACGAAAGAATTTTTTCAATCGATATTTTAGAAGCTCAGATTTTATGGCAAATACATAAGAAGCAAAAATTAACACTTACGTCCCCTGGTGACTAAAATATTCTTTACCAAAAATTTAGAAGAAGAGTTATCGGAAAAATTGTAACTTACTTTTACTCTCCCTAGCGGAAAATCTATGCGTAATTTGAAAAGGTAACTATATCTAAAATACTCTTCGACATAAATGGAATCGAAAGATAAAAGAATGTTTTTAATCGGATGTTTAGAAGCAAATATGTGGAATAAAACGTATTTTTGAATTCGACATCATTTGCATTTACGCCCTCTAGCGGCGAAATTGTACATCGTAAAAAAAAACGAAATAAAGTATCATTATTCGCATATTTCAAGCTTCCTAATACAAAAAAGAATTTTTCATATCGGGCTAATAGTTGCAGAGATATCGTGGGTACAGACGGACGGACGGACAAACCGGTAACATAAGCACGACCTTGTTTTTTATAAAAGACGTGCTAAAAACCACTGCAGTGCGACTTATTTGTTTCGACTCTCTACTGAATGCTGCCTGAACTGCAATTAACTGCGGTAAAAACTTTCCAGATAATTCTGGAAAGGTGTCGAAGCTAACAATAAGTTTGTTTGTCTTGTGTTTGGCGCTCTTTGGACAAACATGGCCCTTGCGCCATAAAAATCAACCAAGCTAACAATAGGATTTGAAACGCGGAGTTCTCACAGAGGAAACGGGGTTAGCGTGGTGCTACCGAGTCTCTCTGCCTGGTTTCGCCACGTTTAGCAGGGTCTAAGAACAAGTTGCATGTAAACAAATTATCAGGAAAAACCAAAATGTTGATGCAAAAAAGAAGACAGATGAGGACAACTAAAGAAGATGTGACTTCCAAAGTGGATTATATAGAGCTATGCAAGACAGCACGAAAAAGTATCACTGAAGACGTAAGGAAATTCAACTGTGAGCTAGTGAGGAAAGCAATTGAAAACAACCAAAGCCTAAAGATGGCAAAGGGACATCTCAGTAAGGGAAGAAAACAGATTATGGCTCTGAGAAAAGAAGATGGTTCTATAACAAGAAATAGAGGCGAAATTTTGACAAGAGTGAAAGATTTCTACTCCAAATTATATGAAAGGGATGATACATGTACTCCAGACATCATGAAAGGTACCAGAGTTCTTCCAGTCCTCCCAGCAGAAGTTGCTCATGCAATCGAGAACATGAAGCGGGGGAAAGCTCCAGGAGAAGATGGAATTACTATAGACATCATACAAGAAGCAAGTGGAGAAATCGAAACAGTACTCGCCCAAATTTTCACTCGATGCCTTAATGAAGGGAAGATTCCTGAGGATTGGAACAATGCTACAATGATCCTGCTACATAAAAAAGGTGACATTGAGGATCTCAGGAACTACAGACCTATCAGCCTCCTATCAGTGGTTTATAAAATCTTCACTAAAGTTCTTTCACACCGCTTGAAGGTAACACTGGACATGGCTCAACCGAGAGAACAAGCTGGATTCAGGAGTGGCTACAGCACAATAGATCATATCCATGTACTGAGAGAACTAATTGAAAGAGCGAGGGAATATGAACTTCCATTGTGCATGGCTTTTATCGATTATGAAAAAGCCTTTGATTCGGTGAAACCATCAGCAGTTACCACGGCTCTGAAATCCTGCGGTATTGAAGATGCATACATTAATATTATTAATAACATCTATGAAAATGCAAGTGCAAAGATTCGGCTGTTTGAAAATACAACACACATAAAAATTGGAAAGGGAGTGAGACAAGGTGACACCATATCTCCGAAGCTCTTTAATGCCACATTGGAAAATGTCTTTCAATCACTGAACTGGGAAAACAAAGGGATAAAGATTAATGGAGATTATCTAACCCACCTTCGTTTTGCTGATGACGTAGTCATTTTTGCAACTACCCCATCAGAGCTGCAGAGTATGATCCAGGAACTTGCTGACAAGAGTAAAGAAGTGGGATTAAAAATGAACTTTCAGAAGACAAAAGTGATGTTCAATGCTTTTACAAGAAATGAAGATTTATCGATTGATGGAGAAAAACTGGAGATAACAGATACGTATGTTTATCTTGGACAGCAGATATCAAGTGAGGGTCACATTGATGAAGAAATTAATCGGCGTACAAAACTTGCCTGGAGAGCTTTTGGAAGAAACAGCATAATTTTCAAGAGCAATATGCCATTATGTCTTAAAAGAAAAGTGTTTGATCAATGCATCCTTCCAGTGCTTACGTATGGTGCAGAGACGTGGACCTTAACTAAAAGAGACATACAAAGGCTGCAGACAACTCAAAGCATCATGGAGAGGTGCATGCTTGGTATAACCAGGAGAGATAAGAAGAGGAACTCGTGGATCCGAAAAATGACGAGAGTGGAAGACATCATGATCAGAGTTAAATCCCTGAAATGGCAATGGGCTGGACATACTGCCAGAAGGACAGACCATAGATGGACAGCCGAAATTTTAGATTGGATTCCAAGGGACAGGAAAAGACCCAGAAAAAGACCACATGGGAGATGGGTGGATGAAATTCGTAAATATGCGGGAGTGACATGGAGGAGACTGGCACAAGACAGACCGTTGTGGAGGAAACTTGGGGAGACCTTCGTCCAGCAGTGGATTGATAATGGCTGACAATGATGATGATGATGATGCAACCTGTGTGCTTCGCCAACGTTCTCGATGTTTTGCATGATTCCGAGAAGGTGCGGGCGAGCAAAGCTGACTGAGGCGACGCATGACAAGCACTTCAGTCTACAGTACTTGTTATCTATATTGCTTTACAGCACGCTGCATGAGCTAAATAATTTTTACCCAATACTTACCTATACAAAGTTCATAGCTGCACAAATTCACAGTTCTGAGATCATGTCACATTTATTTTTACTTCCAATCTTTTCGCGGAGCACAGTTTGGGAATGGTCCAGATGATTCTTAAGCAATAAATATAAGGTGTCTGAAATGGGGCCTTATATATTTTTAATTACAGTCTTGTTAGTTTAAGTTTCAAGACCATATCATTCAAGATGTTCTTCAGTCCAGGGCAAAGTTCAGCTCTCAAGATTACGCCAAGGCTTTTCTTTTTCCCTTTTCTTCCTATTTCGTATTGAGCTGAAGTGATTGAGCCATTGCACACGTGCCATTTGTGCTTCCATCTTTGTCTTTTTATTTACACCTGTTTATCGCGATGTAAGTTTTGTCTTTCCTGTGTTACGCAATTAAAAGTTCAAACAGAGAAATAATATTGAGTGCTTAAAAGCATCAGAAAACAATCAGTAAAAGCTTGACGAAAAAAGAGGAAACCTTGTAAATTTTTACACAACAGTTTGTTGTTGTAAGCGAAGTGGCTTTTGCAATTGACGTCAAAACAGAGGAGGACTTGGAGAATACATAGTAGCTCTTTGAAAAAATGTTCGGATTATGTGTCTCGTTCTCGCGAGAACCTTACGAAATGAACAAATTTTTTTCATGAATATTAAAACATCTAGATGAAATATTGTTCCTGGTACTGTTACAACATTGACCCAAAGGTACGATGTCCAATCACGGGATCAGTACTCCAAATGTAAGTGGTTAAAATAGAAAAAAATTCATGATAATTGCTTTACTGCATAGGATAAGTAATGCCAACTGACATAGTGTTCCTGAAATAATGCCTTTATTTTCAGGAAATGGACGATCACAGTTTCGAAATCAAATAAGTTTTAAATACTTTAATCTTCTTTGTTACTTTAAATTAGAAGGAAGCCTATTTTTTAATAATAATCGTATCGGGTTTTCAAGATGCAGAGAGAGTTACACTGGGAGATCCACTATCTCCCAAATTATTTAACTGTGTTTTAGAAGACATTTTTAGAAATTTAAACTGGGAAGAAAAGGGATTAAACATAAATGGAAGGTACCTAAATTACTTAAGATTTGCTGATGACATGGCCATCATTGCAACTAGCAATAGAGAAATGCAGAATATGATAAAGGACTTAAGGATGGAACGTCTTAAAAACAGTCTGACAAGGAACACAGCAAAAACCAAATATATGAACAATACAGAAAAGATTTGGATTTAAGGAAAAGAAATTGAAAAAACAGACGAATACATTTATTTGGGTCAAGTAATCAGTTTTAAAGAAAGACAAGAACGAGAAATCAATAGCCACCCCGGTGGTGCAGTAGTCTAAGCGATGACTTCTGATCATTCGTCCGAGATGGGTCCGGGTTCGACTCCCGGCGAGGCATGGATGTTGTGTTTGTTTTACAGCCGCGGCTCTCTCCCTTCCCTAGAGTCAGCGGCCCTAAATTAGGGACGGGCAACTGCTTGTAGCCCATTGAGTTGCTCACGGTGGTCGTTAAACCTCTACCCCCCCCCCCCCCCCCCCCCACCAAAGATCAACAGAAGAATTATCCAAAGTAGTAGAGCCTTTTGGATAGGTTAAAACCATTTAACAGTTGATCTACCATTGTGTTTAAAAAGAAAAATCTTCAATACATGTATTATCTCACCGTGTTTACTTATGGAAGTAAAACATGGAGTATGTAAAACAAGAGCGACAATGTAAAACAAGAAAGATGACACCGAATTTTCGGATGTAATAAGCACGTCTTTTGGATCCATTCTGACGCGAATTAAATTTCTCAAAGCTATTCAAAATCAATGGAACTGGCTTGGAAAATAATCAACTCGTTCCAACAATCGATAAAACATCCAGAAATAGAAACATCTACTTAGTTCCACCAGCGGCTAAAAAGCATGTTACGAAAGTTAACAAATGGTGAACAATAAGTTTCTCATACTACAAGGAAGGTACCAGAGACAAAGAGATTTTCAAATCGAACTGTTAAAAGAAGAAATATAAAAAAAGGAAACATTACATAAGTTTTGTGTCTGCTAGCCGAAGAAGTTTGCACAGCAAAAAAGTTAAAAATAGGCGAAAATTATTCTTCATGGAAAAACCGTTCGACCTTTACGCAGCTAGTGAGAAATCTTCGCGTCACTTAAAGAGGATAATGGTCCACATCTCTGTTGTAGCGAATGGCATACAGTGAAGAAGAAATTTCTCAATAGCGTTTTTAGAAGTGGCGATACAGCTGCAAACTGAAGTACACAAACACCACCTACCGACAGAACTGTGAACTACAAAATTCCTCATATACTAGCCTTAAGTGTTCTACAAGATAAATGACATCCGGTGTAGAAATAATTCTTTAAATCGTATATTAAAAGCAGTGATATTGAGAAAAACAGAACAAGCATATGCGCCTATAGCGGTGAAATTGCGCACTATTTTGGGAAGAAAATACTCACACAGTTTGCATAGTTAATAGTATCTGACCGAAGAAAGAAGTTTTTCAGGCGGTTTTTAGTCCTGCAATATTGCTGTAAACGGAAACGTGAACTTACCCCGTCTGGTGGCAGACTTGTGCGCTGCGAAAATTTTTAAATTATATGAGAAACATTTCCCCACGGAAACGCTCTACAGGAAAGAAATATTTTTTTCTAATCGGAATTTTAGAAGCAGAGATATCGGGGAAAACACAATTTATTTTAACGCCCCATAGGGGAAAGACTATGTATTATTTGAAATTTTTTAACTTATATGCGAGCATTTTGCAGCGGAAACGCTATCTAACAAAGAAGGAATTTTTCAAATCCGACCTTTGGATGCAGAGATATTGACAGAAATAGGATATACATCTACGCCCCTGGCTGAGAAGCCATATATGATTTTAAGGAGGAAACATTCTCAAATGTTTGTCGACATGAGCGGTATCGGTCCACGAAAGGATTTTCTGAATCGAGATTTTAGAAGCTCATATTTTGATAGAAATACCTACGAAGCAGAAATTAACGCTTACGCCCGCCCCCTAGTGGCCAAACCATATCTCATAAAAAAGTAGAAATTGTAATCAAAACGTTTTCCACCGGGAGCTGATCCGGTGCAGGAATAATTTTTCAAATCGGAGTTTTAGAAGCTGTGATACCGGGGAAAGCGCGATTTACCTTTACTCCCCCTTAACAGAAACGTAATGAATTACTTAAAAAACTTTGAAATTATATGAAAAACATGTCGGACCGGAAATTTTATCCAACAAAGAAGACATTTTTCAAAGTGGACCATTAGAAGCAGAGATATTGATAAAAAATAAGATATACATCTAGCGCCCCCTGGCGGAGATACCATGCATTAATTTAAGAAATAAATATTCCGAAATGATTTGTCGACGTGAGTAGTATCAATCCACGAAAGAATTTTTCAATCGAGATTTTAGAGGCTCAGACTTTGTTGCAAATACATGAGAAGCAGAAATTAACACTTACGCTCCCTAGTGACCAACCTGTTTTTTACCAAAAATTAGAAAATGTATGCGAAATATTTTTTCTGCAAAAATAATTTTTCAAATCGGAGTATTAGAAGCAGAGATATCGGGGGAAACGCAATTTACTTTTAAGCCCCCTAGCGGAGAATCTATGTGTAACTTGAAAAAGTGATTATACCTAAAATAATCTTCGCCATGAGTAGAATCGAAAGGCAAAATATTTTTTTGAATTGGATCTTTAGAAGCAAATGTATGGAAAGAAATGTATTTTGAATTCGATATCATCTGCATTTACGCCCTCAAGCGGCGAAATTGTGCATCGTAAAAGAATGAAAATAAAGGGTCATCATTCGCACATTTCAAGCTTTCTAATGCAAACGTTTTTTTTTTTAAATCGGACTATTAGTTGCAGAGATATCGTGTCTACAGACGGACGGACTGACGGACAAATCGATAACATAAGCACGGTCTTTTTTTACAAAAGACGTGCTGAAAATAAGAATATCGATAAGAAAATTAGAGAGAAGAATGTTAGGAACAACAAGAAGCGACAGAGTTAGGAATGAAATTATAAGAGAAAGAACAGGAATAATAGATATTACAGAAATAATAAAAGAATCAAAGGGGAGAAGAGTTGGACATGTTGGAAGACCGAAAGATGAAAGATGGACACTATTAACAACAGAATGGCAACCGAGAGATGGAAAGAGACCGAAGGGGGCGGGGCGCCAGAGAATAAGATGGAAAGTTGAGAAGGCACAAGGGGACAAGAGCCCCTTCAACTTAAAAATTGGAAAAAATAATAGCTATTCATATAAAACAGAAGTCATCGATCGCTCTTTCCACGTTTATAAGTGAGTCACGAAAAAATTCTCATTGGCCGTTAACGGGAATCGGATCCAGTCTTCCAGTTACTCGCCGGACATACTTCCACAGCACTACAGTGGCCTCGAAGGCCTCCAGACTCACATACGACTAACTGCCAAGCCTTATGTTCTTAGTTACGTCACTAACTTATGTTCTTAGTCCACGTCAAATGTTTGTATTAATTATTCATTCGCCTTCCAGTTATTTATTCAGTTGCTGCTTACCATCTTTGGTGAATCCCCAGCATTGTGCGGGGCTCCAAGAAGCAACCGGCCAAGTGGCTTGGAAGTGAGTCGTATGTGAATCTCGAGGAATTCGACGCCGCTGTGGTACAGTAGAAGCATGTCCGGCGCCTAACTGGAAGACCCTGGGTTCGATTCTCGGTGGTGGCCAATGAGAATTTTTCCGTGGCTCACTTATAAACGTGGAAAGAGCGATGACTTCTGTTTGATGTTCCTAGTCCACGCCAAATGTCTGCATTAATAACTAGTAGTTTGCCATTGAAATGTTATAAAGTGGGATATATAGCCAAGGAAACAACGCTATGCAATAGCGAACATTGCTATGACTGCTTTTCAGCAGTCATTCCATACACAATAACATGCAGTCATCTGATGACGGATTTCATCACCAGATGACTGCATGAGGTGCTTTGAAAGGCATGTTTTATTTTCATCCTCATTAGTGTGAAACAACCAATCCTGGCACACCTCGTAGTTTGGATATATTAGACATGTAAAAGCCTACGTTATGGCAATTGAAATGGAGCATTTTCATAGAAACTATCTACGAGAATGCCCCCCACCCAACATCAGTTTACACTTATTTGTGTCCCCCCCCCAAATTTTTGGTCATGCAACTCCTATGACCTTCAGAAATTTAGAGGTGCTAAATGGTGGACTGAGGCTAAGGATCGAGGAAATTGAAAAACCATTGGGGAGGCCTATACACTGCAGTGGGTATAAACAGGCTAAGAAGAAGAAGAAAATGAAGAAGAACCGTATAAATATGTAAGATGTTTATATACGTCACTGAGTCCAAGTGATGTGAGATGCAGATTTCTGGCAAGTTTTCTAAGCTCTCATATTCGAATCACTGTATGAGGCATAGATGGTGGTTTGTACTGTGCCGGTTCTGTCCTTCACCTAAAATTGGTAGCTCGAAATTAGGGAAACGCGGCCGCGGATGTCTTAGTGGTTGGCGAGTCAGACTGTCAATTCAAGGTCCTCAGGTTCGATCCTGGGCTGATCTTTCAGACATGGTGTGATTTACCTAACAATCGCTGAATATCCGCCGTGCATCGGACGAGCACGTTAAGTGACGGCCCCCAGGCTGGACCCACTGGTTAAATGGGTATCCTTTCCTATGTCCCCCCCTGAAATTCTCTCACCCCTCTATGTGCAACATCGTACTTGTACGGTGGCGCCATCTACTGTACTCTATTCTTACTACAAACTTTTCTGTCAAAGTCGCTAGACTTGCTCTCATTCCTTCTGTTTCTGTGTCCTGCCCAAAAGGCGAACTCGCTGTAGGTGGCTGGGACCTAAACTCTACTCACTGCGGACGGAAGTCCTACAAGAAAATGAAAAATGACAAGGGAAACGCGATTCCTTGTAGGGTCAGATTCTCACAAGAGTGTCGAACCCCAAAATAACAACTAAAAGAGGGTACGTACTCTTAAGAGTGGTACTCGATAAGTTATGTAGACTGAAAAGATATTTCTGCTCGATTGAAATCATTCATGCTGTGACGAGTTGCACGTTCCTACATATACAACACAAAACGCTTCAGATATGTATCAATAATGCTACAATCTCTCATTTTCGTTACACTGTCATAGATATCTTACAATTACGTTTCAGCAACACCTATTTTGGAACATAACTCTTTGTACATTACGGTTACGTTAAAAATAGGATTCACCGATACTACTGTTTTATAGTTTCCATTGTACATAATTGTTACCTTGATGTTACATTCCGGCGATATTTAAGATTTTTGGTTTGGCAACGGCGTGGATGAGCATGCGCATTTATGCCATTTCACCGAAGCACTCTCGTAGTCGTATTTCTATGTGCTACTGGGATATTCTTTGGTGATACTGTCGTACTCGAGTTAGCTAGTTAGTTGATTTAATATTTCATCTTTTTTTTTTATTCAAGATTATCTGAAAGTAATTGTTTCGATTATTATAATTCTCAAATTCTAAAAAGCATTTTATAAAATCTAAGTAGATGGCTGTGTTGTATTAGTGTACTATACCACCATATTTTTTCTTTTTACTTGAAACCGAGAAATTTCATATTGGTAGGTATTTACAGAAATGAAGAATTTGATGTCCTTTCTTTTTTTCGCCGAAATTTAGTCTATTCCACATGTATAATAGAAATTCGACACCCTCATTTCGGACCGATTTTTATTACTTTTGTTAACAATATATAAACGCCGCCACTATTCCCAATGGACAGAGGACTGCGTTGAACCTGTGAAAACGTAAACAACTCGTAATACGATTCTTATTGCTTTTGAAACAGCTGTCGAGTGTAATATTTTTTATTGTGATTTTACAAAGGTTATTAAAACTATAATGTTCAACGTAGTAAATACGTTACAGTAATATGATGATGTCACAAATATCTTTCAAATACGTAACAGTAATGTAACGAAGTTACAAATATCTTTCAAATACGTAACAGTAATGTAACGAAGTTACAAATATCTTTCAAATACGTAACAGTAATGTAACGAAGTTACAAATATCTTTCAAATACGTAACAGGAACATGAAGTTGGTATGTTGAAATTACAAAGACATTTCACTGTAACGTATCGGTTATGTTTCAAAGTTACGTAACGTTTCAGGGCATTTTGACGTAACCGTAAAGTTTCTAAAACAATACTGTTACATTGCGCAACGTATCTGTAAAGTCTCAATGTTTCAGTGCTACGTACTTGTAGCATATACGCAATATTTTCTGCTGTGTGGGTACTTGCTTTGTTTGGGTTTAAAATTCAGACTGACCAACGACGCGACGCAGCTGCAGAACAGAAGAAGGTATCTCGTTGAAATTACTGTCGTCACGAGGCTGGAGAACCCTTCCAGCAAAAACATTCCCACCACAGAAAGAAATAGACGAAAGCTTACTCATGAATGAATCTTGACAGTGAACGGTGGGACTACATTTACGGAAACCCAGTCAGGGGAATTTGATAGCCAGAAACGTATACAAAATAGTTGAACGTGATTCTTAAATAATTCCCGTACAATGCGTGTCTTATGTCACTGAGCGTAGTCTTTCTGAATGACCCAGCATACACCGTCAGGGCAACAAAATGAAACTTCGATGGGACTAAAGTCGGTGGAATTTGACAGCCAAAGGCACACGAAATGCTTGGACGTTGTCGTTAAGTCATTCCGATATCCGTGAATGTACTTCGAATCCCAATGGTGGTGGCAGCTCTTCAGGAACGTGTGGAAAATTTTGGTGCTTGTAGAGGAATGCAGGCGTTTGATAGTGTCTACGGTTGCTTTGGACCGCACACTGTGGGAGCAAAACATTATGAACACCTATATAGTATTGTGTGCGTCCTCCGTGAGTAGCCACCATTCCTACCATATGACAATACATGAACTCCACAAAGAAGGTGTTTGCTAGTAGGCCACACCATATCTGCGTATCCATATAAATGCTACCCGTAGCTCGTTCGTGGTGAAGGGTCCATACCCAACAGCTTCGAAGACATTTCCCAGGTAGCAATATTATGTTGGACCAACCGTGGGCTTTCAACAGTCGGCCCAGAGACGAGGCGACTCGGCGGCCAACAATTGGATATGTGTTGGTTCAACGGTTGGACCCACATTAGAAAACTGTTGCAAACAGTTTTCCAATGTGATCATGTGTTGTTGGACAACCATGGTTGCTCATGTGTTGTTGGACAACCATCGGACAACCATTGGACAACCGTTAAGTGGTCATTTGTTGATAAATGGTTGGTCATGTGAGGTGGGAAAAACCGTTGGCCAATCTTCGATCAACAACGCAACCTTCCCCAACGCTGCCGACACAAAAATATCATTGGGCCAACCATTGGCCAATGTCAGTGTGCTACTTGGGATGATTTCAAATCTATTCAATTAGGTTTATTTTGGGCTGCATGAGCGGCCATGGAAGAGCATGGTAGTCGTCATCGTGTTCCTAGAACCAGTCGTAGATGCTGCCGGACGCGTTTTTCTTGATGGAACGAATCATCTGTACCTGGAATTGCTGTCAGCATAAACTGATGAACCTCGTCCACTATAGTGATGGACAGGTACACTATGGCCTTTAGGGGGGCACACTATCTGGGAACCGAGGATGAGCCCACAGAAACATAACACGTAGCACTACAGCACCGCCTCCTGCCTCTAGCTGTCGGATCGCGGCATCTTGTACTATCTTCTCTGCAGCTGTTCAATGTACCCGCACCCTTTCATCCACTCGATGCAGTACGAAACGTGATTCATCAGAGGAGGCAACTCTCTTCCCGTCGTTCAAGGTCCTCTTCTGATGTATTTTGGTAAACTCCGGTCGTTATCTCCGTTCACGACGTGTTGCAATGCATTTATACGGTATGCTCATACGGTGGAGGGTGGACGTGCTCTTCTGTGCTCCATGATTGCAGACAATGGGCAGCTGTGCCATGATTGGAATCATAGCTATTGTTTCGAACAATACATCCAAAAAACGAATTTTTTTAGTGAAGGCTTTTTGACGCGCAGGTATTGCAGCGAATGTGAGCTTACGTCCTCTAGTGGCAAATTTCGGCATTCATTTTTTTTTTCAAATTATGTGCAAAACATTTCCCGGCAGAAACACTGTCCGCCTAAGGAAGACTGTTTTCAAGTCGGACTGTTAGAAGCAGATATATCGAGGAAAATCAGATATGCATCTGTGCCCTGGTGGAAACACTGTGCATTATTTTAAGCAGAAAATAAAAGGAAAAGGTTTACCTCCTTTTTTTTTTTATTGAAGGCTTAACGACCACCGTTAGCAACTTAATGAGCTATAAGCAGTCGCCAGTCCCTAACTTAGGGCCACTGGTTCCAGAAGATGGGAGAGAGCCAGTGCCGTAAGACAAACACAACGTCCACGCCTCACAAGGATTCGAACCCGGATCCATCTCGGACGAATGGTTAGAAGCGATTAGATCACTGCGCCTCTGGGGTAGGAGGCTTTTCTTGGTGAATGGTATCCGATTGCAAAGAAACTTCTTCAATCTAATTTTTAGAAGCTTAGGTATTGTTGCAAATAGACCGGAAACGTAAATACACACTTACGCCCCTAGCAGCAAAACAGAAGTTCATCAAAATCACAATTTACATGCAAAACGTTTCACACTAGAAATTGTATCCAACTCATGAAAGATTTTTCATATTGCATTTTTAGAAGCAGAGATATCAGTGAAATCGCAATTTACCTTTACGCTCCGTGGCGTAGGAAATGTACGTTACTTTACAAAAAACTTCTACCCAATAAAGTCATCGTTATAATTGGATCAAAGAACAATTTTTCAGCAGCAATTGTGAAGAGACAATATATATCGTGCAACCATAGCGTTAATCCTACATACAGCTGTCTCGGCACGATGTATAACACTTTCCTCTAATACACGCAAGCTTCAGAAATAGAAAATATTTACAACTTTAAAAAACAGGCAAGATCTTTCCAGTCTTTACAAGACACATTATCAGGCCAGAGTGCAGCCCAATGTGCAGTCAACAAGACTATATATCTACAACCAAGCGACCGTCACGCATCTGTAACTATAGCAACATCTAGGTGCACATGTGTTGTAATCATAGAAATGAACTTTCCGACATTTAATCTAAGTATCCGGTGGTTTTAATGTTCTAACGTATTGACACCAACGTAATGGTAAATTACTGGGTAGGTCTTCATTGCAACATAGATCATCAAACCATGTGATAAATAATGATTCCATGAAAAATGTATCTCGTTTATTTTTGGTAAAAGCCAGATGATTCGCGTTTTCCCAACGTGTGGTATATTTGCCTTCGGCTACCAAACGTGCAATGGCTGTAGTCGTTGTCCCCGTTTCGATATCGTACTTGTGTTCCGAAAACCGGACACCTATCGTCCGAAATAAAGTGGAGCCAATATATGTCCTAAGGTGGTCATTGGGAAGCTCAGGTTG
Organism: Macrothele yani; assembly: GCA_039090855.1. Lineage (NCBI taxonomy): Eukaryota > Metazoa > Arthropoda > Arachnida > Araneae > Macrothelidae > Macrothele > Macrothele yani. The sequence continues at coordinate 139,698,825 of CM077013.1, read as the reverse complement.
CAAGGGTGTACAGTATATACCATGTTTGTGTTCCGTGCACAATCCATCACGGTCTTGTTTTATCATTTTGAAAAAGGTTTGGGGTCCATATTTGTCTGTTACAGAATCAGTTTAAAGTGTTAATGATGATTGGGTGGTAATCCACGGAACCAACGAAACGTCTGGTAACTTGCTCGCGTTGTAATCGTGTGAACGACAGTCGTTGAGTCTGTTCAATTACTTTATTAACACAGTTCTCAGGGTAACCAAATTGCTTTGCAGTTTTGACAATATAATCGAGTTCAATACGTCTTAAACGTATCGACGAAGAGTGCGTTAAAGCTATTTTGATACTTGAGCGCAACCCAGCAAGTTTATATTGAATGGGGTGAGCTGAAGAGAATGGAATCAGGGTCGGAATGTGGGTAGGTTTTCGGTACACGGAATGGGTTACGATATCCTTAACATGATCTCTGGTAAGAAGAATATCAAGAAACTGCAAGGAAAACTGTTCTTCTAGTTCGATAGTATATTTAATTGATGGAAAGAAGGATGATAGAGCTTGAACAAATTGTTGTAACCTTTTCAACCGAATGTGGGCAAAATACTAAAACTTCGGCGACGTATCTGATATGCAATGTAGGTTTGAACGGACTATTTTGAATAGCCTTATTCTCTAGATGTTGAAGAACGGCCTCAGCCAAAATGGGGGAGAGGGGCCAGGGTACGTACACATAACAATTGTAACGTACCAGGAGATGTGACGTACCTGCCAGCAGGACGCACACGACATAATGGCAGATAGGAATCAGAATAAAACGTCCGCGTAGCTCAATTGGTAGAGCAACTTGTTCCGGAATGAGGGGATCCGGGTTCGAATCCCGGCGTAGACCAGAAAAGACGGAGAAATGTACTTCGTTATAATGGCGCCCGAACTATCCGGATGACCCGACCGTTCAAAAATCTCGCATTGGTGTGATGTTCTTTCCACACCGCGAGATAGGAAAAATAAGAGAATCCCTTCTCCAGCACTTCGAAAAAAAAAAAAAAAATAAGGGGGAGATGATGTAACGTACCAGGAGATGTGACGTACCTTCCAGAAGGACGCACACGACATAAAGGCAGATAGGAATCAGAATAAAACGTCCGCGTAGCTCAATTGGTAGAGCAACTTGTTCCGGAATGAGGGGACCCGGGTTCGAATCCTGGCGCGGATAAAAATGACGGAGAAATTTACTTCGTTATACAATCACCTACGCAATACACAAGATCAAAGAATATTAACGTATGAACGGAACCAACCGCTGGCACTATCTTTTAACCCTGAATTATCAATTGTGTCAGCAGACAAAACTCGACAGATTGTTCTTTTGGACAAGAATGAATATCACGTAAAAATGCTTGAGGCTTTCGATAGCATTCCCCATAGGGTTATTTCATTTGATCCAACATCAGCTACCACAAAATCTCTGAGCAAGTTGAGAAATCAAGCGTATCTCCCTGTTTCTATATCTTCTCAGATGCACCCACCCAGTGGACCTATATAGATTACCACCGATATTCGAAAGATCAAGATTCATAAAGAAGACTACCCAGTGCGACCTTTGGTATCCAGTTTTAATAATCCCACCCGGCCCCTGGAAAAAGGACTTGAAACCTTTGTAGAATCACGGTCGGAATGTGGGCCCCACCCGGCCCCTGGAAAAGGACTTGCAACCTCCCTTCTTTCAATCATCAAAGTACGCCGTGCAGGGAACCCTTCAAGCTCTCAATATTATCAGAGATTTTGATCCCTGTGCCCAACATTTTATTATGGCATCATCAGATGTCTCTTCATTATTCCCTAGCGTACCTTTGCTACAAGCTGAAGTGATCCTTGAGGAAAGACTAGCTTCAGTACCGGGCAATTCTCCAGTTGAAGCTCAAGTTATTATAGCAACTTTAAAATTAATTGCTCAACGAACCTATTACAAATTTAATGGAGTTATCTACTAACAACGAGGCGGGACACCAATGGGGTTCCCCCGATCCCCATTTTGGCTGAGGTGGTTCTTCAACATCTAGAGAATAATGTTATTCAAAATAGTCCGTTCAAACCTACATTATATATCAGATACATCGACGACGTTTTAGTATTGTGGCCACATTCGGTTGAAAGGCTAAAACAATTTGATCAAGCTCTATCGTCCTTCTTTCCATCAATTAAATTTATTATCGAACTCGAAGAACAGATTTCCTTGCCGTTTCTTTATATTCTTCTCACCAGAAATCCTGTTAAGGATATCGTAACCCATTACGTGTACCGGAAATCGACCCACATTCCGACCCTGATTCCATTCTCTTCAGCTCACTCCATTCAATATAAACTTGCTGGGTTGCGCTCAAGTAAAAAAAGAGCTTTCACGCACTCTTCGTCGATACGTTTAAGACGTATTGAACTCGATTATATTGTCAAAACTGCTAAGCAAATTGGCTACCCTGAGAACTGTGTTAATAAAGTAATTCAACAGACTCAACGACTGTCGTTCACACGATTATAACGCGAGCCAGTTACCAGACGTTTCATTGGTTCAGTGGATTACCACCCAACCATCATTAACACTTTGAACCGATTCTGTGACAAACATCATATAGGTTTTGGAATACGGTCATCAAATATTTTCAAAATGATAAAACAATACCGTTATCGGGTGTGCACGGAACACAAACGTGGTTTATACTGTACACCATTGCAACCTGAGCTTCCTAATGACCAACCTGAAACATATATTGGCTGCACATTTCAGACGATAGGTGTCCAGCTTTCGGAACAAAAATACGATATCAAAACGGGGACAACGACTACAGACATTGCACGTTTAGTAGCCGAAGGCAAATACACCACACGTTGGGAAAACGTGAGTCATCTGGCTTTTACCAAAAATAAACGAGTTACATTTTTCACGGAATCATTGTTTAACACATGGTTTGATGATCTATGTTGCAATGAAGACCTACCCAATAATTTACCATTACCTTGGCGTCAATATGCTAGAACAATAAAACCACCGGCTACTTAGATTAAATGTCGGGACAGTTCATTTCTATGATTACAGCTCATGTACACCTAGATGTTGCTATACACTGAAGAGCAATTGAATTAGAGATACCTGTCTAGTAACGTGTAGCACCACCATTCGCCCTGATGGCGGCGGCTATTCGTCTCGCCATGGACTCCACAAGACACCGGAAGCGTTGGGAAGCCATACGGATCCACGACCCCTGAACAAGCTCCCACAGTTCACGAAGTTTTAATGGAGGGGGGTCAGAGCTTCGAGCATCTTTCGCGACGGCATCCCAGACGTGCTAAATGGGATTGAAGTCAGGAGACCTAGCTAACCGAGGAAGCGAGGTCACGTCGGTGGAGTGTTCATCCAACCATTCGGATACAATTCGGGAGCGATGGCACTGTGCATTGTCTTGTTGCAGGATGAGGTCCCCAGTGTGATGTTGAAGGCACCACAACGGGAGCAAATGGTCGTCCAGGATATCCCGGTAAAGTCGGCCTGTAAGGGACGATGTCACACGTACCAGAGGTCCCATTTCAGTCCACGTAAGCAGTCCTCAGACGAGAATGCCACCCCCACCAGCTTGAAGAGTACCCTGCTGGCAAGAAGAATCGATCGCTTCACGTGGTTTGCGCCGTACTCATATCCTGCCATCCGCATGTACCAACGTCAATTTCGACTCATCAGTCCAGGCAACATTTTCCCACATGTCTAGGATCCAGTGGCGATGTTCCCGCGCCCATGCTAATCTTTGTACCCTGTGATGTGCGGTCATCAGCGGTACCCTCGTGGGACGATGATTTCTGTACCCCATAGGGAGGAGATGGTTCTGGATGGTGTGGCTGCTTACACGTTTTTGTGCACCAGTGTTAAATTGCCGAGGGATTTCTTGCACTGTGGCCCGTCTATCCGCTGTTACGATGCGAGCTAGCCGACGATGACTCCGCTTGTCCACACGCTGTTGTCCACGGCAGTTGGGCCTTGTTTTACCGGATTCAATGTACTCACAGTGCACCAGTGACACAGTGGCTCCTGAAAATCCCAGTGCCTGCACGACTTCCGAGATGGAGTGACCCATTCGTCGGGCTCCGACAATATGCCCACGATCAAATGTGCTTAGATCGTTCGTCTTACCCATACTGCGTCCGACTCTTACTGATTCCCGTCGCATCACTCCTTGTATTGTCGGATCGCTGCATACGTCATGTCGTTTGCGTTTACAGGGCCGCCCAGAGCGCCATATATGCATAACGCCAGCTGTCTAATTCCTTTGCTGTTCAGTGTAGTTACAGATGCATGACGGTTGCTTGCTTGTACATACAGTATATAGTCTTGTTCACTGCACATTGGGCTGCACTTTGGCTTGATAATGTGTCTTGTGAAGACTAGAAAGACCTTGCCTGTTTTTTAAAGTTGTTTTTTTTCTGTACATACTGGTTTTAGATGTAAATAAATATTTTATATTTCTGAGGCTTGCGTGTATTAGAGGAAAGTGTTATACATCGTGCCGAGGCAGCTGTATGTAAGGTTAACAATTTTTCAATTGTATATTTAGAAACAACGATATGGGGTAAAATGCATTTTGAATTAGATAACATCTGTTACGTCCTCTAGCGGCGAAGTTGGGCACCAAAAATGACCGGATAGCGAAGAGCATTGTGTCGGACTTCCAAATGCAAAGATAATTTTAAATTGGGCAGTTAGTTGCAGAGCTATGGTGTCCACAGACGGACTGACGAAAAATATAAACACGTACTTTTTTTGCAAATGAAATGCGAAAAAAAAAAATAAGGTTTTTGAGAACTTGTTTTTTAGGCTAATAAATCGTACATGACCTACGTTGCACTATTTAAATAATTACTTGAGCAATCAAGAAAACTAATGTGTAAATTTACGTTCACTTTGAATACTTAAACTCGTATGGCAGGGAAGTTCAGTGTATGCGAATTGAATGTGTTTGCTGACGTATTGCACTAATATAGGTAATTTCGTGTTTCTCAATTGTTACCTTCTTTGTTTGCTTCAGAAAAGCATGCTAATTGCATCCATTCGTTGGCAAAAACTGATAATCGACTATTGGGCATCATGTTGAACCTTACAGCCCCAGGTGCATTTTCTGAGAAAATGGCGTCCTTAGACTCAGCAAATCGTTTATGGAAGAAACTGAAACAAAAATATACCAAAAAAAAAAAAAAAAGGATTGTGGTTCGCTTCAGGGGTATAAAAAGTAAATGTACATTTACCCTCAAACTCTAAGAGGTTGTAATCTTCTGCTTCGTGAAAAAAAAAATAAAAAAAGCTGTCAGACGACGAAAGCGTCAGCATTCTTTCTACGGATCAAGGTCAAATGCAGCAGTGGGTTTTTGGCATCGTCTTCGTGTGCTTTCAAGCAGTTAGATCTGCGAATGGCAGTCTTTTAATGCTTCTTATTCCTGATGACAGAAATCTTTGATTCTGTGGTTCATGTTCGTAACCCACGGTTCATGACTCTGCGTGAAACTCAAGTTCTTGCCCCCCCCCCCCCCAGTTTTCTTCTTTACGTATCTGTCAACGCAACTATCTCCATACTCATCTAGTGAATCTGTTGATTGGTTTTGACAGTCTAATAGAAAATAAAAAGTCTATCTCCATATTAAAAGTCTCTCTGATATTTTTAATATCACTTAAGAAAACAAGAAAGATGACACCGAATTCTCGGTGCCGCCCCGGTGGCTCAGTGGTCTAAGGCGTTGGCCTCTGATCATTCGTCCGTAAGGGGTCCGGGTTCGAATCCCGGTGAGGCATGGATGTTGTGTTTGTCTTACGGCACTGGCTCTCTCCCTTCCCTGGAACCAGTGACCCTAAATTAGGGACGGGCGACTGCTTATAGCCCATTGAGTTGCTCACGGCGGTCGTTAAACCTCCAATCAAAAAAAAAAAAAAATTCTCGGTTGTAATGAGCACGTTTTTTTTATCCTTTACGACCAAAATAAAATATTTCAAAGTTATTCATTGCCAATGGAACAGATTAAAAAAAAAGAGAGAAACAAAAAGAACGGAATTTCTACAATCCACTAATTATCTAGAAACAGATACTTTCCCCCACTAACTGTTGGAAAGTCTGTAACAAAAATTAGCAAATTGTGCTAAAAAATTCTCTTTGCTGAAGGAACATTTCAGAGACAAAGCGACTTTTATAACAAACAGTTGAAAGATCAGACATAAAGGAAAACATGATCTAAATTTATACCTCCAGCGGAAGAATTTTTAATAATGGAAACGTAGGAAATACGTGAAAGGTATTCTTCAGAGCAAAAACTATATTAAGGAAAAATAATTTTCCAAATACGTCTCTTAGACGCAGAAAGAGCGAGAAGAAGGTTCTGACATTTCTACCCCTAGCGGATATACTGTGCACTACTTTAAAAACATAATATTTCCCATCTTTACTGTAACGAACGCATACAGTGAATAACGGAATTTTTCAAAAGGATTTTCACAAGCGTAGGCACAGTATGAAACAGAAGTACACAGTAACACAACCTAGCGCCAGAACTGTGAACTAGAAAACCCCACGAGTAGAGGTAAAGTGTTTCACAAAGTACATATAACATACGGCATCCGAAGAATTCTTTAAATCGGACTTTTAAAAGCAGAGATATTAGCAAAAGCCAATAAGACATTTGCGCCCCTAACGGGAAGATTGTGCACTATTTCTGGTAATAAATGTACACAAATGTTTTTGGCAGTTAGTGGTACTTGACCGAAAGAAGATGTTTTCAATAGGGGTTTTAGAGGCGAAAATGTTGCTGCTAATAAGCTGCAAACGGAAACGTGAACTTATGTACTGATAATGGCACACGTGTGCGTTAGGGAATTTTGAAATCATATGCAAAATATTTCGTACGCAAAACGCTCTCCAACAAAGAAACTTTTTTGAAATCGGACAGCTTGAAGCAGAGATATCGACAAAAATAAGATATACTTCTACGCCCCCTGGCGGAAAAATCATGCACTATTTTCAGCATAAAGTATTCTTAAAAAGCTTGTTGTGGTGATTGGTATCTGCCCGCGAAAGAATTTTTTAAATCGAGCGCAGATGTTGCTATAAATGCATCAGAAACAAAAGCATACGCTACTGGCCAAACCATTCTTTACAGAAATGCGCAATTATATGCAGAACATTTTGCAACCAGGTGTTCTTTCCAATGCAAAAATAAGTTTTCAGATAGGAGGCTTAGAAGCAGAGATACTACGGAAATCACAATTTAACAGTACGCTCCCTAGCGGGAAAACTATGCATTACTTGACAAAGAAACTTTACCCAAAATAGTATTCGTTATAAATGGCTTCGAATGGAGGAAATAATGTTTTTAATCGGATGTTCAGAAGCAGTAATGTTGAATAAAATGTATTTTGAAGTAGATAGCATCTACGTTTAAGCATTCTGCAGGCGAAGAAAACCGGAAAGGAAGGGTATACGTTCACATATTTCAAGCTTCCCAACGCAAAAATATTTTTTTCAAATCGAACGAAAAGTTGCAGAGATATGGCTTTCATCGACGAACGGACATATCCCGATTTGCGCTTGAGTATGCTAATTGAGCGCAGATGGGGAGATGCGGTTTTGATTCACGTTCTAGGATGATAAAATTTTCAAATTTGTCTGGTTATGTTACATGGAAAGGACAGCTTGATTTGAGTCAGCATTAATTATTCCATGAGCTTCAACTTGATTTATGCAGGATGTCCCACTCGCTACCGAACCCAGCATTTCTTTAATAATATTAACACCAATGAATATATTGCAACGAAATTTGAAGTGGACTTACCTCAATTTGTGAAAAATGTGATGACATCACAACATGTGCTGGAAGTGGCGACGATTTGCATCCAGACAGCAATGAACCCGGCGCACCATATTGCAGAAAGTCCTTGCCAGTACGTCCACCATCACTGCCTGAATTTCTTCGGTGATGTTTGCTTTCAAGACATCTATGGTCCGCGGTTTCTTTTGGTAAACTCTCCCTTTTAGATATCCCCATAGAAAGTAATCAGAAGGCGTCAGATTGGGTGAGGCCGGTGGTCATGGGCCCTTCGAAATGACTTCGGCAATAATGGTGTGTGATGTGTGTGATGTCTCTCCATCATGCTGGTAATATCCAATGGATAGTTCTTCGCCGTCCAATTGATTTACAAAGGTGTTGAAGATTTCCATATATGCAGTATGCCAATATATTTTCACACGTACGCGAACAGCCACGAGCACGAGCACTCACTATCGACAACCGTATTGTGTAGACACGCTCAGCGAAATGACATAAAGCAGCAGAGAGGCGCGTCTGGCTGGCTAGCGGACAGCTCCTCACTGGCGCCACACTTAGGAATGTGTCTGCCACTAAGGAGCACACCGGCTGGCTGGCAGACAGCACCGGGTTCAATGCTGTCTGGACGCAAAATGGTGGCCACTTCCAGCACATGTTGTGATGTCATCACATTTCACACGAAATGAGGTAAGTCCACTTCAAATTTCGTTGCAATATCGCATCTTAACAACGGTAGCGAGTGGGACACCCTGTATGTACTCATTTGCTGGTGATCTAACTTAGCGCTACGATGAGGCATGCTTGTTTTGACTAAAATCAAAATGTCTGACGCTTCAGATTAATGCTTCAATTGGTTGGATTACATTGTCCCGAGTGTGGTGTAATGGTTAGCATACTCGAGCGCAAATCGGGAGTGCGGGTTCCATTTCCGCTCCAGGACGATTAAATTTTGAAATTTCCGTGGTTATGTTACATGGAAAAAGCAGCTTGATTTGAGTCAATTGTTTGGATGACATTGTCCCGAGGGGTGTAATGGTTAGCATACTCGAGCGCAAACAAATCGGGAGATGCGGGTTCCATTTCCGCTCCAGGACGATTAAATTTTGAAATTTCCGTGGTTATGTTACATGGAAAAAGCAGCTTGATTTGAGTCAATTGTTTGGATTACATTGTCCCGAGGGGTGTAATGGTTAGCATACTCGAGCGCAAACAAATCGGGAGATGCGGGTTCCATTTCCGCTCCAGGACGATTAAATTTTGAAATTTCCGTGGTTATGTTACATGGAAAAAGCAGCTTGATTTGAGTCAATAGTAATTATTCCATATGTATTGACCTGATATGAGAAAGATGACACCGAATTCTCGGGTGTAATGAGCAAGGGGTTTGAATCGTTCCCGATATGAAAAAAATTGTTTCAAGGCAGACTTTTTAGAAGAAAATAATTCACCTAAAAAGAAAATGCATTTACGTTTCCGGAAGGAAATCTTAGATAATCTAAAATGCGAAAGTATTTTCCATAGTATATTGAACCGATCACGAAAAAAAATTGCCAACCGGATTTCTACACAATCGGTAAAACATCCAGAAATACAAATAACTACTTTCGGCGTACCGACAGGAATGTGTGCTACGAAAAATCAGGAATTGTGCTCAAAATATTTTTCATAACGGAAGGTATTCAAGGCAAAGGAGATTTTTAAAATCGGGATCTTAGAAACGAAGCTATGGTTCCAAGCCTGATACAAACAAAAGTGAACGCTTACACCCCCTAGTGGCGAAACTGTATGGCACAAAAATTGGCAAGAAATATGAAAAATATTCCTCGCCACTAACGCTATCAGTAGCACAATTTTTTTTTTCACATCGATATTTTAGCAGCGCACGTATTCTAATTACAGAGATTTATATTAAATCTCTCTGGAGGGCAAACTAAGCGTTTTTGAGGTGAAAAAAGTACATCTAAATGTTTTTCCGGGGGAGTGTCGGCGCTTTAATTCATCCCATAGGTGCTCTATGGGATTAAGATCAGGGCTCTGTGCTGGTCAGTCCACACACGATACGGAATTATCGTCAAACCACGCTGTAACAGTCTTTGCTTTATGGCTCTGTGCATTATCCTGCTGGTACCAACAAGGCTCGATTCCATAGTATTGCCACAGAGTTGGTAGGGTTGCCACAGATTTGGTATTGTCCAGAATATCGTGGCAGACGTGCTGGTTAACAGGTTTGTCCATGATAGTGAATAGGTCGGGACCATACCACGAAAAACACCTCCACACGAAAACACTGCTAGCTCCAAACGTGACCGTAGGAACAGTACAGTGTGCTAAATAGCGTTCCCCGGCTGCCGCCATACCAACACACGGCCATCTGACTGATGGATCCTGTCTGGATTCATCAGTCCATAGGATCCGTTGATCTACGGTCCGCGAAAAATGTTCTTCACACCATGCTATACGACGAATAGCATTTCGAGTGGAATTGAAAGGCTTATGAACAGCCGCATGACCACGGTAACCCATGGAATGAAATTCTGTGCGAATGGTACGCGTACATACCAAAGTTCCAGCATTTTTACTCACCTGTACACTGAGGCCTTGTGCAGTACTCCGTCGATTAGCTGTAACGACTCTCCTGAGGCTTCGACGTCCTCTACCACTGATTTCTTTTGGTCTGCCGGTCCATTTTGCTGCTTCAGGCACGCCATATGTCATTCACATTTTTAGTATTGGGTATGTTTAAAAGCCTCTCGGTTTCTCTTATGGACAACGCACTAATAGAACACCCAACAATCTTTCCTTTCCTTTCTCAAAGTCAGTTCTCTCCCGCCGATATATTTTCACTCAACCTCACAGTGCGATATGATCGCGGTCAACTGCAGGCTTGTTTTTATACCGATTGCAGCTGTACCGTGCATCTTAACATCGCAGCGGATCCGTTCATTTTTTTTGAAGGGGTGTCCGGTGACTTTTGTCAATATAGTGTACTAGAAACTATAAAGGCCAAATAATGTCAACGAAAATCTTACAGGTTCAGTCTAAGACGAAAAAGTTTGATTGTAGAACATATTTAATGACAAATTCCTCTTTCAGTGACACAGAATATTGGGTTTGCTTGATACTTTTGCAAATCACAACAACTCACAACGTCGTGCTCCGGCACAGTGTAATTACAAAATGTCGCCAACGTTTGACAAACAAGTCAGTCTCTAGAACAGGAAGCTTAAACATTCAACGAGAGTGTGAGTGATTTCTTGAGCAGGATTCAAAAGAGAAAATGCTTTCATCCGCTTTCGCGTACGTTATGACACTTCTGACGTTTCGTCAAGATTGCCAATACATGAATTCGTCATATAAACGTAGCAGTCATATTTAAAAACTCTTAATGAGAATAAACCAAAGAACACAGGAACTGAAGAGGAAGGTTTAATTAGAGTATATGCCACAACGGAATAATATAATGGAATGTTGAGGGCTGCTGCACCATACATAAAGACCGAAGATGCCTCGTTGCCAACCATATCACCAACTGGACTCGTTTGAGAGAGAAAGGATCGTAGGGCTCAGTGAAGCTGATTGGTCGATTCGCCAAATCGCAAGCAATATGTAACTGGATACCAGAACAGTTGGAAGTTGTTGGCAACAATGTTTGCAGGAGCGCTACACCAGTCGCTGTAGTGGGAACGGTGTAGTCAGGTGGATGTCAGCACGCATCCATGGCGTATCCGACGCCAGGTAATTAAGGAACCAGAAACTACTGCAGAGATAATTCGACCGGTTGTCACGGCGTAGAAGTACATCTATAAATAAATTAAATACCTGGTTTCTTACGGTAACACAATATGTAACAGCAATGGGAAAGAGAAGAAATATCCTGTGCCACAGTAAAACGAGAAGAAATATCCTTTACCACAGTAACCAACACTTATGCGATATATACTGAAGTGCCAGAAAAACTGGTACACCGGTCTAATACTTGGTAGGCCCCTCACGGGACCGCAGGACTGCAGAAATTCGACGGCACATGGACTCCACTAGCTTCTGGAAATATGCTGTAGGCAATGCACACCATACTTTCTGCAGAGCAGTCCACAATTCGGGTGTATTCCGAGGTCTCGGATTCCTATGTTCGATAGCGCGGCGCATGGCATTCCAAATGTGTTCTATCACGTTCAGATCTGGGGACCTGGGTGGGAATGGCAAAACCCCGAACTCAGATGAATGTTCCTCTAACCATAATGTGGTGTCCCGACACTTGTGTGGGAGTGCATTGGCCTGTTGGAACAGGCCCAACCCATCAGCATGAATGCAGGACATGAACGGGTGTACCTTGCCAGAAAGGATGCTCACATAGCGTTGGCCCATCACAGACGTTTGTAGACGAACCAAAGGGTCCCAGTGAAGTCCAGCTAAACACACCCCATACCATTACGGAACCCCCACCAGTCTGTACAGTTCCCTGTTGACAGGCGGGATCCATGGCTTCATGGGGTTAGCGCCACACACGAATCCTTCCACCTGCCCTATACAGTTTGAAACGCGACTCGTCAGACCAAGCTACTTGTTTCCAGTCATCAAGTGACCAGTGGAGGTGTTGCCGCGCACGAGCGAGACGCATAGCTCTGTGTCGTGCACCCATCAAGAGGACCCGACTTAGGCGTCGGCTCCCAAAGCCAATATCTTACAGGGTTACGTTGCACAGTCCGGACACAGATGCTTGTTGAGGCTCCAGCATCATTGAATTCCGATGATACCTGCGAGAGTACTGCACGCCTATCACGTGAAACGATTCTTGACAGCCGACGATGGTCACGTTCACCCAATGTCTTTTTACGGCCACACTGGTATCGTAGGTTTGGAGGTTTTGCCGGAATTCTTGTATTCACGGCGCACCCATGCAATGGTCGTCCGTGAAAATCGGAACTTCGTTTCTACCTCCAAAATATCATGGCCCATCTCACGAGTTCCAACTCTGACACCGCGTTGAAAATCGCTTAAATCGTTATTCCTTGTCATTCGTATGCCGAAAACAGCTCTGACAGCTGGCAAGGATATCTATCGCTTCATATACGCACTGGCGGACGCGTATAGGTGACGTTGCTAGGTATTTTGCATAAGATCGTCTATACCAGTTTTTCTGGAGCTTCAGTATATAACACTCAATATCCGATCTCTCTGTAGACACTCAAAAATCAAATAATTCGACAGACTATTTAAATTTAACAGTTGATCAAACACCCTAGTGTTCCCATACATCTCTCCTATTACCGTCAAAGTTTAGTCATATGGATACTGAAACACTGCTAACGGAGATTTTTCGTTAACATAAAAAAGGAATTGCTGAAAGGTTTCTGAAAATTCCAAATTTTCCGTTAACACATCTTGAAAACGGTAATTTAATATCAGTATATAAAAGGAATTGTAGAAAGGTTTCTGGAAATTCAAAATTTTTCTGGCGTATGAAAAATCCCTGAAATTAAGAGTTTTTTTACGTCATTTCACGGAAAAAGTTGTATCAGATACATGCTTCGTTAATTCACGAAAGAAATCACGGAAAGCTGCTGGTGAATTTTAGAAAATTGTTTACAGTGCAGTTACAGTTTCGAGCAGTGCACATACACTGTATTGACAAAAGTCACCGGACACCCCTTCCAAAGCAAATGAACGGATCCGCTGAGTTGTTAAGATGCGCGGTACAGCTGCACGCGGTATAAAAACAAGCCTGCAGCTGACCGCGATCATATCGCACTGTGAGGTTGAGTGAAAATGTATCGGCGGGAGAGAACTGACTTTGAGAAAGGAAAGATTGTTGGGTGTTATATTAGTGGGTTGTCCATAAGAGCAATTGAGAGGCGTTTAACACTTTAACGACCACGACACTAAAAGCTAGTATAATTTCAAATATCATAATACCAGAAATTGTACGTTTTTTCATGTCTTTGTTTAGTAACAACAAAGGTGAATGTCGAAGACTCCTGCTGGTTCCACATAAGTCGTGAAAATTAAAAAAACACACGTAAAGATAAGAAATCTGACGCACTCCGGACAGGCGTTTCGGGAAGCTATGGTCGTTTGTACGTACGGGCGTTTTGGGCGCTATGGTCGTTAAAATGTTAAACATACATAAGTCAACTGTTTTGGAGGTACTGAATAAGTGGAAGACATGCACATGGCATGCCTGAAGTAGCAAAACGTACCGGCTGACCAAAGAATATTAGTGATAGAGGACGTCGAAGCCTTAGCAGAGTCGTTACAGCTAATCGACGGAGTACTGTAGAAGACCTATGTGTGCAGGTGAGTAAAAATGCTGGAACCTTGGTATGTACACTTACCATTCTCAGAGAACTTCATTCCATAGGCTACCGTGGTCGTGCGGCTGCTCAAAAGCCTTTCATGTCCAGTCGGAGTCCTACTCGTCGTTTAGCATGGTGTAAAGAACATTTATCGTAGACTGTAGTTCAATGGAAACGAGCTCTATGGACTGACGAGTCCAGATACACCATCTATTAGTCTGATGGCCATTTGTGGGTATGGCGGCAGCCGGGGAAACGCTATTTACCACACTGTATACTGTTCCTACGGTCAAGTTTGGAGCTGGCAGTGTACTAGTGTTTGGGTGTTTTTCGTGGTATGGTCCCGACCTATTGGTTATCGTGGACAAACCTGTTAAAAAGCACGTCTACCTCGATATTCTGGAGAATTATGCCCTACCAACTTTGTGGCAATACTATGGAGCCGAGCCTTGTTGTTACTAGCAGCATAATGCACCTAGCCATAAAGCAAAGTCTTTTACGGCGTGGTTTGACGATAATTCCGTATCGTGTGTGGACTGGCCAGCACAGAGCCCTGATCTTAATCACATAGATCACCTATGGGACTAATTAGAGCACCGCATAAGAAGTTTGGAACCAAGGCCTACTACAAAGGAACAGTTAGCGGCAGCATTATGTACTGAATGGAAGCGCAGACCTACCGCTGTGTTCCAAAATCTTGTCGAAAGCATATCTGGAAGGGTCAGTGCATGCACTAAGGCCAAAGGTAGACAGACACAGTACTAATGTATGTCAATAAATGCTATGTTGTTCTAGGTGACCGGTGACTTTTGTCAATATAGTGTAGGTGAGAATGAAAAAAAAAGATCGTTCTAAAGGAAACCCATTGAAAAGCTAACGAAAATACAGGAGAGATATCAAACCGCATGGGCTACTATTTTCATTTTTCTACAGACTTACATACAGCTATTTCGAATGATTAAGGGACTATTAAATGCGCATACGTAACGATCATTCTGAAAAATATGCCAGTATTAATTCATAAACACGAATTTCAATGCCGAAGTATTTACGATTTAATCTGCTGCAAAGCATTTTTTCAGAAAATCCCAAATATACAAGAAATTCGTGTTTAATTTCGTTCAAAGGTTGATGGTTATTCACATAAAAAGACAGGAAAAAAACGAATTTTTGTTCTTAGATGTGCCAAATATTTGTGAAGTACTTAAGGAAGAGAAGAAATTTAAAAAAAATCCTCCAAATACGTGGCATCAGTAAATAAATAAATACATAGCTCTTTCCACGTTAACAATTTTTCGGTTGCTATGTGTTTCTGGAACGTGGAAAGAGCGATGTATTTATTTAAAAGAAATTATAAAAAAAAAAAAGCCGGAAAATGCTTTATGGAGGAAAAAAGGTTCGAAGCACTACATGGAAGTGACATGTGGGTTATGTAATAGGCGAGAAAAACAAAAATTCAAAAACACAAGAAACGATAGCAATGTATTCTCAAGGTCATGCGAAGGCCACATTTTAGAGTGCGGCTACAAACAAGAAATCGATGAGCAGGTTTAGAGAAGAAAATATTTTATGCTGCTTAAGATTGGAAGGTAAAAAGGTCCAAAAAAATTGTTTATAATACACTGCTGTTAATAGAAATTTCAACACAAAAACAGAAACAAGCAATCACAATGAAATTTATGGGAGTGGTTAGTTATAATACAAGCTGCAAACGATCATAATTACATACCGCTTCGGGATAAAGAAGGGCAAAAAATTAGTAATAATTAAATCCACCATGGGTGGTGATAACCGACTCTACACGCCGTGGGATCGAATGAAACAGAGTTTAGATGGTCGTTTTCCATTCTGCTTCTACACGAATCCACAGTTCGCTGGCTTGATACAGGCGGCCAGGCCATACGAGACAATCGTTGCGAGATGATATCCCAAACGTTCTCTATAGGCGACAAATCTGGCGAACGAACAGGCCAGGAATGACGAGCAACTTGATGCGCACAGAGTACGTCTTGGACAGTACGAGCCACATGGGATCCGGCGTTGTCTTGTTGGAAGACAGCTACCGGGATCGTCTGAAGGAAGGGTTGAAGTTCAGCTTCCAACACTTCCGTGATGTAGCGTTGGCTGTTCAATGTGCCTGTGATGCGCAGTAGGCGAGTGCGTGTGTGAAACACAATAGCGCCCCAGACCATCACGCTCGGTGTGGGACCGGTATGACACTGCACAATGCAGCCTTCCAGATATCGTTCACCGCGGTATCTGAGAACAAGGATTCACCCGTCGTGATGCTCTAGATTGAACCTGGACTCGTCCGAAAACACAGTATGCTCCCATTCAGCAGTCCAGTTTCGAAGTTCGCGGCATCACTGCGAGAGTTAGCGCCTATGGTTCAGAGTCAAGGGAAGCCGCAGCAATTGACGGTGAGCAGCGATCGGTAACGAACAGTGCATGGAGACATCGGACGATGTGTGACCATCCTCCATTTCTGCGCAAGTGTTGTGTATGGTGTTGTGCGCGACGTCACTGCCATACGGCGCAAATTCCTGTCTTTCCGCTCAGGCCGTTTCAGTGGTGCAGTTGTCTAAGCGATGGTTACTGATCATTCGTCCGAGATGTGTCCGAATTGGAATCTCGGTGAGGCATTGATGTTGTGTTTGTCTTACAGCGTTGGCTCTCTCTCTCTCTTCCCTGGAACCAGCGGCCCTAAATTACGGACGGGCGACTGCTTATAGCTCATTGAATTGCTCACGGTGGTCGTTAAACCTCCTATAAAAAAAAAGAAGACATCTTCCCGCTTGGTCGTTTGATTTCGAGCTCCATACCATGCACAGCATTCCGTGGAACCTTCTGTTACCCAATGACACTATGTACGCATAATGGTAGTTGTGTTACGCCTAGCGAATGCAGCAATATCACGGTATGATAAACCACCTTCTCTGAATCTAACAATTCTACCTCTTTCACACTCCGTCAAGTGTTCGTATGGTTGTCTCGTCCTCCTACGCGGCATGTTTACATGTTAACAACTGCGTACAGTTGAGTTTAGCGATAGCAAGTTTAAAAACCTGCTCTCTGTACGCCTTCTATTATACCTCCTTGTATCGATGGCGTTGCTGGCGCCTCACATTTGCATGTGCGCTGCAATTGTAATAATTTGCATGTGCGCTGCAATTGTAATAATTTGCATCTCACACGGTGCCCCATCCATCCAGCAAATTTCGTAGGAATCCGAGCTTTTCTTCATTATGTTGCAATTTCTATTAACAAACATTGTATTAAACCATCAGGTCATACACAGAACTAGGGAATACAAAACTTGGAGATGTCCTTGGAGACCAAAGTAAACACTTATTTGTATTAGAGGTGAAAGCATGAACTGTGCTAAAGAGAACTGAAGTATAATGAGTTCGTACTTCGAAAAATATTTAAGTCAAGATCGCACTGACTTCTTATACGTAATTAGCAGAATCGTTTTCAGCGTAAAAATCTCAAGTCTTCCCTGTTAAACGTAGCTCGAGATTTTTTCCCTTTGCAATTGTTAAACGATTAGTACTCTAACAGAAGAAATGTAAGCCACCCTAGTTGTCGAGCTCTCTTAATTGCTGGCTGCTTGTCATTTCCTTTGAAGTGTTCACTGGTTTCACTTGTCCAATACCGATGGCACTCTACCATCCCGGGAAACTGTGGGCCTAAATTAGGGACGAGCGACTGCTTATAGATCTGCGAAATAAAAACTGTGGGCCCAAATTAGGAACGAACGACTGCTTATAGCCCTGCGAAGTAGAAACTATGGGCCCAATTTAGGAAAAAGCGACTGCTTATAGATCTGCGAAATGGAAACTGTGGGCCCAAATTAGGAAAGAGCGAATGCTTATAGCTCTGCAAAATGGAAACTGTGAGCCGAAATTAGGACGGGGCGACTGCTTATAGCCCAGCGAAGTGGAAACTATGGGCCCAAATTAGGAAAGAGCGACTGCTTATAGCTCTGCGAAATGGAAACTGTGGGCACAAATTAGGAACAAACGACTGCTTATAGCAATGCGAAGTAGAAATTACGGGCCCAAATTAGGAACTAGCGACTGCTTATAGCCCTGCTACGTGGAAACTATGGGCACAAATTAAGAAAGAGCGACTGCTTATAGATCTTCGAAATGGAAACTATGGGCCCAAATTACGAAATAGCGACTGCTTATAGCTCTGCGAAATGTAAACCCTGGGCACAAATTAGGAACGAGTGACTACTTATAGCCCTGCAAAATCGAAACTATGGGCCCAAATTAGGAGCCAGCGGCTGCTTATTGTCTTGTGAAGTGGAAACAGTGGGCTAAGTTAGGGACGAGTGACTACTTTTAGTCCTGCGAATTGGAACCTATGGGTCCAAATTAAGAGCGAGCGATTGCTTATAGCCCTGTGAAGTGGAAAGTGTGGGCCCAAATTAGGGACGAGTGATTGCTTATAGTCCTGCGAAGGGGAAACTATGGGCCCGAATTAGGAAAGAGCGACTGCTTATAGCTCTTAGAAATGGAAACTGTGGGCCTAAATTAGGAAAGAGCGACTGCTTATAGATCTGAGAAATGGAAACTATGGACCCAAATTACGAAAGAGCGACTGCTTATAGCTCTGCGAAATGTAAACTGTGGGCACAAATTAGGAACAAGTGACTGCTTATATAATTAGGAACAAGTGACTGCTAACTATGGGCCCAAATTAGGAGCGGGTGACTGCTTATTGCCCTGTGAAGTGGAAACTGTGGGCCCAAGTTAGGAACGAGCGACTGCTTTTAGTCCTGCGAATTGGAATTTATGGGTCCAAATTAGGAGCGAGCGACTGCTTATAGCCCTGTGAAGTGTAAACTGTGGGCCCAAATTAGGAACGAGCTACTGCTTATAGTCCTGCGAAGTGGAAACTGTGGGCCCTAATTAGGGAAGAGCGACTGCTTATAGCCCTGCAAAGTGGTCGTTAAACCCTGAAATGAAAAATAAAACATCTAGTTTTAGACTACCAAGCAGGAAAGTTTGGGGTAAAAATTAAGTCTAAAAATAGGACTTCACAGCTGCAGATATAACGACAAAGGCAAACCTACTCTTACGATCTCTGGTGTGAAAACCATGCATATGAGAAATCAACAATAATAAGAATAATATTCACCTCCGATGGAACTGGTCAATGGCGGCCCCGGTGGCGCAGTGGTCTAAGCGATGGCCTCTGATCATTCATCCGAAAGGGGTCCGGGTTCGAATCCCGGTGAGGCATGGATGTTGTGTTTGTCTTACGGCACTGGCTCTCTCCCTTCTCTGGAACCAGTGACCCTAAATTAGGGACGGGCGACTGCTTATAGCCCATTGAGTTGCTCACGGTGGTCGTTAAACCTCCAATCGAAAAAAAACAAAAAAAAAACTGGTCAATGTTAAAAATAATTTTTTCCAGTCCGGTCTGTAGAAATAGAGATATCACCGATCAAAGATGTGAATTTACGCCACCTAGCTGGAAAATTCTATACCGAAATGATGATGAAAAAATTGACAGTACAACATTGTGGTGCAAGAATTCTTTTTTTTTAAGGTTTAACGACCGCCGTGTGCAACTCAATGGACTATAAGCAGTCGCCAGTCCCTAATTTAAGGCCACTGGTTCCAGGGAAGGGAGAGAGCCAGTGCCGTAAGACAAACACAACATACATGGCTCACCGGCATTCGAACCCGGACCTATCACGGACGAATGATCAGAAGCCATCGCTAAGACCACTGCTCCACCAGGGCGGGCAAATCGGATTCCAGAAACTTCGGTATAGTTCCAGATGAAAACACATCGTGATGTCCTCCAAGAGGAAACCGACTGTATGTGGAAAATGTAGTCAGTTTGTGACTTATATTAACCATAGCCAATGTTCGACAAATATCCTTAATGGAGCATCCGTAAAAGCTGAAATATTGCCCTCTTTCTCCTCCGAAAAAATCAAGTTACGCCATCTATCGAGGACATTTTAGATTCTTGAGAAATGCGTGAGAACATTTTTTCGCAGTTTCACCTATCACTTGCAGAGGGAGTTTTCAAATCACACTTTTGCCGCCCAGGTGGCACAGTGGTCTAAGCGATGGCTGCTGATCATTCCTCCGAAAAGGGTCTGGGCATGGATGTTGTGTTTGTCTTACGTCACTGGCTCACTCCCTTCCCTGGAAGCAGTGACTCTAAATTAGGGACGGGCAGCTGTTTATAGACCATTGCCTTCCTCACAGTGGTCGTTTAAACCTCCAATCACACACGCAAAAAAAATTATACCTGTTGCTAGAGAAGCTGTAGCTGCTAAATGCAGATATGAGGACACTTCATCATCAGATGCAGGCACATACGCTTGCGTCGTCTGTAGGCAAAACTGTACAGCGTGCGAAACCAGAAAAACATGGGAAGCTTCTGATATAATGCTATGGACTGAGAAAAGAAGTCTTCCAATTCCACGCTTGCTTCTTTTTTTTTGTTCTAGAGTTTACTACCACCATGAGCAACTCTGATGGTTGTAATCAGTGTCCTCTTCCCTAATTTGAGGACACTAGAAAGGGCCACAGTCAGCGCCATCGGACCAAGGACATAGACCTTCATCTCGACTTAAACCAAGCTCATCTCAGACAGACGGTCAAAGGCCAATGACGGATTCAACTCAGACAGGTTTTTTGATGTGGTTTAAGGACTTCTCTAAGCAACGCAGTGGGCTATAAGCAGTCGGCCGTCCTTAATTTAAGACGATTAGTTCCAGGGAAGGGAGAGAGCTAGTTCTTTAAGATAAAAATAACATCCATGCCTCACCGGGATTCGAACCGGGAACCATCTCGGATAAATGGTCAGAAGCCAGGACTTAGACCACTGCGACATTAGGGCGACACAGATATTGTGAAGAACATGATAACAGATATGCGCCTCTTATCAGGAAAACTGTGAATAAAAGAAATGCCGCCCCAATGGAGCAGTGGTCTAAGCGATAGCTTATCCGCGATGAGTTTGGGTTCGAATCCCGATGAGGCAGGGATCATGAATGTTTTCTTTGTCTTACGGCGCTGGCTCTCTCCCTTCCCTAGAGCCAGTGGCCCTAAATTAGAGACTGCTTATAGCCCACTGAGTTACTCACCGTGGTCCTTAAACCTCCAATCAAGAAAGAGAAATACGAATTGCACGAATCGTAGACCTCATATTTAGCATTATTCGGTGCAAAAATAACTTTTCCAATCCTATTTATAGATACTGAGGTATCATATGTATAGATGGATGGAGAGACGAGAAAAATTTACAAGTACGCCCTTCTTTTTCTTTTTTTCCTTCTAGTAAGTGGTGGCTCATGAGCATAGCACTATAGGGAAGCTCATGAGCATAGCACTAGGGCAGCTCATGAGATTAGCACTATACACTAAAGTGTCAAAAGTCATGGGATAGCAGTATGCAAATTTTTAAGTGACGCTGCCGTCGTGTAAACGCTTCGACGCACGGCACGATTTCTATCAGTTAGGAGGTGTAATCTCGTGAATCAGGCTCAACAACTGCCAGAAAGATTATGACAAGCTGACGTGAATTATCGGAGTTTCAACGAGACTGGGTAGTGGCAGCCAGACGGATGGGACATTCAATTTCCGCAGTTGTGCCAACATTAAACATTCCTCGATCAAGGGTGTGACGTGTGTACCGAGAATGCCTCATGGAAGGCATTACTATCCACAGTGGACAGCAAAGTGGCTGACCACGGATGCTGAATGAAAGTGACTAGCGGCGTCTGACCTGGATTGCCCATGTTGACAGACAAGCGACACTGGTATATAGATTAAGATAATGCAACGTAGTTGTCACAAATGTTTATTTATTCATTTTTTTTCAAGCCGATTATGGTTTCGCTGGGTATTGACCTAGCTTCATCAGGACGAATGGCGCGTAAATATTCAAATTGTATATGACATCATAAATGGTGTTTACAGTCACGTGTTTTGGTTAGATGCTTCCACGCGTTTGATAGAAATGGCGTGGATGCCATGTCATTAACAAGTTGCGAAGACTTCTGATATATATGGAAAGCTTCCAAAATATCAAGTTTGGAGGCTGAATCTGGCTTGTCAATAAGTTTTGCTTCTTCAAAGAGAAATCTGTGGTCCTTTTCGTAACAGCGTTTAGCCATCGATGACTTCTTTAGGTCACAGTTCCGAATGTAGGTCTTGTGCTCCTTCAATCGAAAACGCAAGGCTCTACGGGTCTGTCCTATGTACGAAGCACCACAATCACATGGAATTTGATAAATTCTCCAGAAGTTTTTGTCTTCAACACAGTCCTTTGATCCTAAAAATCTCATTTTGTTTATGGGTTTAAAAATCACATTAAAATTAAAGGTTTTGAGAATTTTTGTAAATTTGAAGGCAATGTCACGGAAAAATCGAATAATGGCATAATTATCTCGCAATGGGCGCATCACAGTTGCGTATATCGCGCAATACATATATGCTCAAATAAGAACTGTTTGGAAAAATAACTTTATTTCCTTAAACGTGTTGCAGTACAGCGAGGATACAACCCTTCCATTTTAGACAAGGCTCTGACAAAATTCCGGAAACCGAAGTCCATCTCCACATTAACTCCTGTGATGCGCCCATTGCGAGAGAATTTTGCCATTATTCGATTTTCCCGTGACATTGCCTTCAAAATTACAAAATTTCTCAAAACCTGTAATTTTAAGGTAATTTTTAAACCCATAAACAAAATGAGATTTTTAGGATCAAAGGATTGTGTTGAAGACAAAAACTCGTGGGTAATTTATCAAATTCCATGTGAATGTGGCGCTTCGTATATAGGACAGACCAAAGACAGCCTTGCGTTTTCGATTAAAGGAGCACAAGACGTACATTCGAAATTGTGACCTAAAGAAGTCATCGATGGCTAAACACTGTTACGAAAGGGACCACAGATTTCTCTTTGAAGAAGCAAAACTTATTGACAAGCCAGATTCAGCCTCCAAACTTGATATTTTGGAAGCTTTCCATATATATCAGAAGTCTTCGCAACTTGTTAATGACATGGCATCCACGCCATTTCTATCAAACGCGTGGAAGCATCTAACCAAAACACGTGACTGTAAACACCATTTATGATGTGTGACGTGCCTGCCAGCAGGACACACTCGACATAAAAGCAGATAGGAGTCAGAACGAACGTCCGCGTAGCTCAATTGGTAGAGTGATTTATTCCGGAATGAGGGGACCCGTGTTCGAGCCCCGGCGTGGACAAAAATGACGGAAAAATTAACTTCTTTATAATGGCACCCGAACTTTCCGGATGACCCGCCCGTTCAAAATCTCGCAATGATGTGATGTTCTTTCTACACCGCGAGATAGGAAAAATAAGAGAATCCCTTCTCCAGCGCTTTGAAAAATAAATGTGTGTGACGTTGCATTCCACACACCAAATTGACTAGGAGTTCTCAAGTACGCGCTTCAGCGGATGGCTGCCTATGACGATTCATAGTCACGGCTGACCCGTGGGCCATGCCCCCGGCCCTCTTTGGGGGAGGGGAGATGTGACGTACCTGCCAGCATGACGCACACGACATAAAGGCAGATAGCAGTGACAACGAACATCCGCGTAGCTCAATTAGTAGAGCGATTTATTCCGAAATGAGGGGAGCCGGGTTAGAGCCCCGGCGTGGACAAAGATGACGGAGAAATTTACTTCGTTATAGATGTCATATACAATTTGAATATTTACGTGCCATTCGTCCTGGTGAAGCTAGGTCAATACCCAACGAAACCATGGTCGGCTTGAAAAAAATAAAAATAAATAAACGTTTGTGACAACTACGTTGTATTATCTTAATCTATATATAATCGTCACAAGGCTGTAGTCGTTGAGATAAAGAAGCGACACTGGCTTAAATAACATCCAAATTCAATACAGGAGGTACCAGAGACATAACCATCAGGTCAGTGCAACGTAATTTAGCGTCCATGGGGTATGGGAGCAGAAGAGCCACCAGAGTGTCTTTGTTAATACCACGGTATCGGACACAGCGCCTCACCTGAGCACGTGAATACGTTAATTGGCCACTAGAAGATTGGAAACATGTGGCGTGGTCGGATGAGTCACTCTACCAGTTGTTACAAGCTGATAGTAGGGTTCGAGTGTGTCGAAGACCCCATGAGGTCAGGGACCCAAGCTGTCAACAGGCACTGTGCAAGCTGGTGGTGGTTCCATGCATGTGTGGAGTGTCTTTACGTGACACGGGTTTGGGTCCTCTGGTCCTCGTAAACACGCCATTAACCATTAACCGGTAATCGCCTTGTTGCTCTGCTGGGTGATCATTTGCTGCCCTTCGTAGACTTCCTGTACCCCAACAACGATGGGAATTTCCAGGGTGACAATACGCCATGTCATCCGGTTGCCCAAGATTTGTTGGAAGAGCATTCTGGGAAGCTTCTACGAATGATGTGGCCACCACGTTTGCCCAACATGAATCCAATGTAGCACTTATGGTACTTGATGGAAAGGTCCATTCGTACCCAAACTCCTGCACCTACAAATACCGGGGAACTGTGGGCGGCTATTCAGACGGCATAGCTCAACGTCTCTCCAGAAGTCGTCTGGCCACTTGTTAAATCGATGTCACGTCGAGTAGCTGTACTTGTCCGTGCTAGAGGTGGTCCTACACGATACCAGGTATGTATCCCATGACGTTTGGCACTTCAATGTATTATCAAAGCTATTCGGACACTACCAAATATTAGCCTAAGTTGTTGCACAGGAAGGTGCGCTGTGAGTAGGGATGTACGTATAAAAAGCTGAGATGTTCTGTCGTGTTATCAGAAACTTTGAAATGGATATACAGCGTAGATGCGAACTGTCCGAGTTCCAGCATTGGCTGGTCATAGGATGTCATTTCGGAAACGTTTCCATATGGAGCATTGCAGCTAAATTAAAGATACCAAAATCGACTCTAAGTGATGCGAAAGGATGGAAGCAGAACGCTGCAACTTCAGCAAAAAAAAAACAAAAAAAAAGAAACAATCATTCGGGAAGGCCTCACAAACCGACGGAGCATTACAGAAGAGACATGCTAAGAAATGTTTAGAAATCCCGTTCTTCCTCTGCTGCGCTGCTGAAGTAGGAAATGCTTGTAATGGCTCCGTGAATACCATAACTATCCACAGAGAGTTGCAAAGTGTGGGTTGTTATATTAGAGAAGCGGCACATCACTGCCGTGAATGCGAAGTTCCGTTTGAAGTGGTGTGTCTTCCGTCGTTCCTGGACTGTGGGAGACTGAAAAGCTATTCTTTGGAGTCATGAGTCACGCTTTTCACTCTTCCAATTTTATGAGCTAGTTTGGATTCGGCGACAGTCCGACGAACCATTTACGTCGGACTGTATTCTTAACAACTGTTAAAAAGACTGAGAGGTTGCGTCCTACAAGAGCTGCAAAGACTGAAAGGTACCTGACTGGATAAGGAAAAGTAAACGGAAACATTCCGTTCTCGTGTCCGAATGGTCTGATGCGCTGGCTTCTGTTCATTCACCTTAGATGGGTCAAGTCCTGCAGGAGGAATGGGTGATTTTTTTTTTTTTTGATTGGAGGTTTAACGACCACCGTGAGCAACTCAATGGGCTATAAGCAGTCACCCGTCCCTAATTTAATGTCACTGGTTCCAGGGAAGGGAGAGAGCCAGCGCCGTAAGACAAACACAACATCCATGCCTCACCGGGATTCGAACCCGGACCCCGTTCGGACGAATGATCAGAGGCCATCGCTTAGACCGCTGCGCCACCGGGGCGGCGACGCATGCTTGGTGTAACCATGAAAGATAGAAACAAGTTAGTAAAATCATGCAATGCACTGATTATGATACGCTGTCCAACATATCATAAATCGCTCGCAGACAAAACCTCCTCCCTACCCTGACTATTGATTCGTTCAGTATACCTCCGGAACAACATACTAAAGTTTTGTCGCAATAGAAGCATTTTTTGTCAAGTTGTGTGGAGAATGGATGTGGAATTAATCTCGCTCCTGTACCCTGGCCTTTGACCCCATTTCAATGATATTCAACAGAACCGGTTCAATATACTTCCGGAACAACATGGTAAACGTTTGTCGCAATCGAAGCATTTTTACGTAAGTTAGGAGACATAAAGGCGATGGAATACATCTCGCTGCTGTGTCCTGACCTTTGGCCCCATTTCGTTCGTTTTCAATAGAGTTCCTTCCCAGGCTGTCCCCCACCACATACTACAATTTTATCTAAATCGAACCATTTTTACGCGAGTTATTGTGCGGAAAGGCAGACACACAGACAGACAGGCAGACAGACGGACAAAGCTGTAGCAAATACGCGACTGCTTATAGCCCATTGAGTTGCTCATGGTGGTCGTTAAACCTGCAATTAAAAAAAAAAGAAAAAGCATGCATCTCTCCATGCTTTTTTGAGTTATACGAAGCCTCTGTCTTTTAACTAAAAGTCAGTGTCTATGATTAATAAATATGAGCTGGAAACTGATATGATGAAATATTACTGCAAATTGATTGTTTGACTCTAATTTGCCAGGTGCTCTGGGAGTTAGGAGATATCTCTCAGGATTAGAGGAATGCTATAATTTTCTCCATGAACAAGAAAAAAAAAGACAGGTGATCAGACTGAATGCAAGAACTATCCTGGTATCAGCCTATTGAATGTGCCAGGGAAAGTGTTTGGTAAGTTCATTACTGATACGGTACGATATCAGAGAAGATGTCTAATGTACAAAGTGCTTATGACCGAGTTAAGAGGGCAGTTTTGTGGAAGGTCTTGAATAATTATGGTATAGTTGAAAATTAGCTTAAAAGTGCAAAAGCTACGAATGCTGGCAACATAGCGTGTGTACAAGTGAATGTGTAGTTACGAAATGGCTTGCTATTGGTGAAGGTGTCAGGCAAAGTTTTATATATAATGTCACCACGGCTATTCAATATATACACTGAAGAACAATTGAATTAGAGATACCTGTCTAGTAACGTGTAGCACCACCTTTCGCCCTGATGACGGCGGCGATTCGTCTCGGCATGGACTCGACAAGACATCGGAAGCGATGGGAAGCCGTACGGATCCACGGCCCCTGAACAAGTTGCCACAGTTCACGAAGATTTGATGGAGGGGGGATCAGAGCCTCGAACATCTCTCTGGATGGCATCCCAGTTGTGCTTGATGGGATTGAGGTCAGGTGACCTAGTTGGCCAAGGAAGCGAAGTCACGTCGGTGGAGTGTTCATCCAACTATTCGGATACAATTCGGGAGCGATGGCACGGTGCATTGTCTTGTTGCAGGATGAGGTCGCCAGTGGGATGTTGAAGACTCACAAACGGGAGCAAATGGTCGTCCAGGATATCCCGGTAACGTTGACCTGTGAAGGACGATGTCACACGTTCCAGAGGTCCCATTTCAGACCACGTAAACAGTCCCCAGAAGGACATACCACACCCACCAGCTTGAAGAGTACCCTGCTGACAAGAAGGATCCATCACTTCATGTGGTTTGCGCCGTACTCGTATCCTGCCATCAGCATGAACCAAGGTGAATCTCGACTCATCAGTCCAGGCAACATTTTCCCACATGTCTAGGGTCCAGTGGCGATGTTCCAGCGCCCATGCTAATCTTTGCACCCTCTGATGTGCCGTCAGCAGCGGTACCCTCGTGGGACGATGACTTCTTTAACCCACTACGAGGAGATGGTTCTGGATGGTGTAACTGCTTACATGGTTTTGTGCACCAACGTTAAATTGCCGAGTGATTTCTTGCACTGTGGCCCTTCTATCCGCTGTTACAATGCGAGCTAACCGACGATGACCCCACTCATCCACAAGCTGTTGTCCACGGCTTTTGGCACTTGCAGGGGTGGTTTACCGGATTTGATGTACTCACGGTGCACCCGTGACACAGTGGCTCATGAAAAAACCAGTGCCTGCACGACTTCCGAGATGAAGTGACCCATTCGTCGGGCTCCGACAACTTGCCCACGATCAAATGCGCTTAGATCCTTTGTCTTGCCCATACTGCTTCCGACTCTTACTGATTCCCGTTGCATCACTCCTTATATTGTCGGATCGCTGCATACGTCATGTCGTTTCCATTTACAGGACCGCCCACAACGCCACATTTGCATAACGCCAGCTGTCTCTAATTCAATTGCTCTTCAGTGTATTCATGGATGCATTCATGCATGATGCTAAAATGGGGAGTAACGATTTGTCTAGGAATATTTGCGTATTGGTGTACGCTCATGACACAGTCCCATTGACGGAAAGCAAAAGTAAGTTGCAGAGTATCATTTCCAGAATTTATGAATCAAGGCATCTTGCATTCGCGGTAGTACAAATATATTTTGCATCCGATTTCTATTAGCGTCAACATAATTTTCCCTTTTCTGTTTCTAGCCGTTTTGTTGCAAAACTGTCGCTTCAAGTGGCGTAAATTTTGATTTTCTTTTCTACTGTATATTTGCTTTTCTACGGGTTGTTACTGAGATACATTTAACACCAGCTAATATTGACATTAATAATATTAATATATCGCTTGCTTTCTGATTTTTGAATTCCGTTGTTTTATTAATTTAATACAGCACCGGCATGGCGCAGTTAGTTAAGTTGTTGTGCTCTGTCTAGGAGACGGGACGTTTCCGACGAGTGTTAGAATTCTGGTCCTGTTGGCATTCTGGTCTGCGGTTTTTCCGGGGTTTTTCGCAGACTCCCTGTGTTTGGGGATGCGAATGCGTAGGTGGTTCCCTCTGAAGTCGGCCCCGGAGGCACTCCCTTGTCCCAGTATGAAACAGCGGAGTGGCGAGCTGGCTGCATTAATTCACCAAACAACTTTATAGATGGAATTTTCGTCTTTGAGGTATTCAACTTCCCTGAGTGTAAGAAGGAGACAGAATACTTAACAACATAATTGTATCTGCCCCTGTGTATTTACGCTTCTAAATATTTCATTTCTAGAATTGGGATTTACGTATTTTTTTTCTACACCACCATAATTTTCCATGCATTTCGCACAGCTTCCGATGCAAGGTTGCGTCGCTACAGAGGGTTGTAAAATTCGACTTATTTTCTTTTCTAAAATACCAGCTTTGCAGTTTAAAAATTACTGAAGCACCTTTAGAGTACCAAATTTGAGATTTTTGTCAAAAGAAATGTTCATTATACCCAAAAATTCAGTATCATCTTCTTTTTCTTATTCACAAGTTTAAATGCACTCATGTGCGCCGTTATTGAGATGCTGTCTGCATCCCTAATTTAGGCGAAGACGAACCTGACCAATGGTACGATTCCCTGTGTAAATTATTATTGTGTTGTTGGTCTACGTCACTTTGGCGCTTTCCATGAAACTGTTGGTCCTACATTATGGACCGGCGTTGCCGCAGATGCTTGTAAAGTTCCTACCCTGAAACAAATAAAATAAATGCTTCATCTGTAATGCATTCCTTAGGTGTTTAAAAATGATATTTTTAATTATTCTCTTGGACAGAATTTACAGTGAAACCTAGGTTATACAATTTTCTAGGATGTAAAATTCACAGTTTGTCAGCGCTCCTTCACTCCGGTGTAAGTTGGTCTCCCAACTGAGCTACACGGACGGAATACATCGCTGCAGATTTGTCGTCTTGACCCGTGCTTTACCTCTGTAGTACGTCACATCTTCTTCCTCTTATTTTTTTTCTTTATTTGAAGCGAAATGGAAATTTTTAATTAATTCCAATGAAAAATTTTATTTGTAATTAATTCCAGACGATGTGTGAAATGAACATCACCCATTTTTGAAGAACTCAGCGGCCAGTAGATCCATTTTTACGTTCGGGCTACAATGTGGAAGCAAAATTTGTCCGCGCCCCCCCTCACTCCGGAGTAAGTTGTTCTCCCAACTAAGCTACACGGACGGATTTTATCGCTGTGAATTTGTCGTCTGGACATGCGCTTTACTTTTGTAGTACGTCACAAGATGTTGACCTTAAAAACGTTGACATGTAAAAAAGGAAGTACAAAAAAATTCAAAATAATAAATACTCTTGTAAAATTTATGTTTTGAAAAAGTATAAGATAGTCCTCAATGATGATTTATTAAAAGTCGAATTGGCTACGAAGGAAAGAGAAAAGCGTAACAAATTATAACATATTTTATTGCATTGCAAAAATCCTAAAGCCTGTGAATATGAAACTTCTGTTTCAACAACTGTGGAAAGAGAAGTTTTCGAGCCGCGTCGTAGTCTATAAAAATGTAACTGTCTATAAAAATCCTGATTATAAAAATTATTTGAAATCCTCACAACTAAAAATCTGAGATCAGTGCTTCAATATTCGACGCATGAGATTTTCTTCTTAAGGATATCGGATGCATCGATTTGAAACCAGAATGTTGGATATCGATATCACATCTAGGATTTCATTTCATTACTCCACGAAACAGTAGAGTCACAAATTTACGTGCATATGTGTGGGAGGAACGAAACAATAAACCAATTTTTCATCCAAACCGATAGTGAGTACCTAACATACGGCTCTCTGACAGATCAAAGTTCAACTTTGGTTGCACTGAAAAGGAACGCAGCATACCGGGATACATCTAAAGAAAGTCAAATAACAGTTTGTTTTCGATAATCTGAAATACAAATTTTAACATGTAATTGCAAAACACGTACAAATGAATTACTGCATTGAAAAAGCGATATAATTAACAGTAAAATATCGGGACTAGTGAGCAGAATTCCGAATAAAAGTATAACTGAAAGACGTATAACCGAGTATTTCGAAACGTAAATTAAAAAAAATATTTATATTCAGATCCTTTTTAAAACTTTGGATTATTTGGGTAAATTTATCCCCATACTTAATATTCTACGTAGTTTCTATCATTTAATGATAACTTTAAATTGCACTGTGCATTCCAATTTCCGTGAAATGCGTTCGTTTATGAAGGAAGACTGTTTCGCAAATTTTATTGTTAATCGTCACGCAATCTGGTGAGCACCATTTAATATAAAGCCATTGGCAAATTCGATTACAAAACATCGTCTAATGCGTTCAACCTTATTTATATTATTAAAGGAGCTGCAAGTGTTTTATGAAATTTTCCTTCATGTATGAAAACAATCTGACTCAAGTCGTATCTTAATACGACACCGAAGTGAATTGGCCTAGTTTGCAATGGTTCCACATCGATGCACATTGTGTGTTAGTGAATTGGCATTAGGTATGCGAAAGATCGCTCGTTCAGGAATGGAAAAGCGAATTAATTATGTAGTGCGTGATGTAACAGTATTATTGTCAAAGTTGCATAATATTGTTTGCCATTAAACGTGACATAAGTACTTCGATGTGATAATGAACTTCGTGCAGACTGACTGTTGTCAGTTTCATGTGTCGAACTCTCACGTTTCAACATCATTTCGATTCTTTCTGTAGCTAGAACGTGTATTTGGGACACCATACAAATGATTTGTGGCTTTGAGGTGGAGCATGCACTAACCGTCCCTTGCATTTGCCGTGCTGTCATAAAATAAATAAACACAAAAGTGGATTTTTTTAAATCCATTCTTTTTTGGACGTAGGAGTACGTCTAACTCCACGGATAGTAAGGAGCGACTTACGGCCTACCACCTGTTACAAAAATAGGTCTGAATTGAAATCATTATAGAGTTAAAAATACGTGCCGCGCACTAATCGTGCTAGTATATTCGTAAACAGCACGGAGTCCAATTCGCGTACTGTGCAATACATCGTGAGCGCGACGCTCCTCTCGCCCCCCTGTGCACGAGGGAGATGATGCAATATTCTGGGTGTACCGCCGCGTTTGACTGTCTATCTCGGCAACCGCGAGAGCAACACGACTGTGCGTGGTATCGCCTTAAAGCTCTCGACGAGATGTATTCAAATATACGAAGAATATTACTCAGTGGTTTGAACTGAACATTTAAAAAAAAATTTCTTGTGAACTGGTCAACAGTTTTGACAATATCGCGGTTTATCTGAACAACCGTGAGTGCAAAACGACTCTGAGTGGTATCGTTTTTAAGCTCTCGACGAGATCTATTCAAATAAATAAAGACCATATCGCAGTGGTTTAAACTAAAAATTTTAAAAATTGTTTTTGTTTGAACAGGTTGACATTTCCGACAATGCCGCGGAATTCGAAGAATGAGCGCAAGTAAAAGTGGAGAAAATCAAAGCGAGAGGTAAGAGCTAGTGATAAGAAATGTAAGAAGCCCAAAAAGACAGAGTACCATGTTTGGTAATTTGCGTATCACCATGTTTGGTAATTTGCGCTTTGTGTTTGTAATGTATCCAGCATTTTTTGTAAAAAGTATGTAAGCTACTTTTTTTTTTTTTGATTAGAGGTTAAACGACCACCGTAAGCAACTCAATGGGCTATAAGCAGTCGCCCGTCCCTAATTTAGGGTCACTGGTTCCAGGGAAGGGAGAGAGCCAGTGCCGTAAGACATACACAACATCAATGCCTCATCGGGATTCGAACCCGGACCCCGTTCGGACGAATGATCAGAGGCCATCGCTTAGACCACTGGGCCACCGGGGCGGCATAATCTACTTTTCATGTCATTAGACGTGTGTTGGCTATAACAAATTAAATGAACGCTTTGAAACCGTACTCGACTAGCTCATTTCAACTCTCCAATCTGCAATTCGTAGTCCTACGTTCCAAACTGACGGCTCAATCAGAACTGAGCGCACCTGTATTACGCCACAATAGTAACCTTTAAATACGAAATTTCCTTTTCAATGGTGTTTATTGACTTCCATCACTGCTAATTCATCCCGAACGGTTCCAGGAAGGAAGGGAACTATTTTCCAAGTTAAGTGCGTACAATCGTTCCCTGCAACATCACCTGAGTAATACCCGCTTCACTTCTGTCGAGGAGGTCCACACAAGTATTGATGACTTTATCAACTCGAAACCACCATCTTTTTTCCGCAGTGGCATTCGGCAGCGCCCTGAGCGATGGCTCAAATGTGCCCAACACGACGGGGATTATTTCTCTGATTAGGTACGAATTCGATTTGCTATAATTTGCTGTCAACGTGTCATGCCTGTGGCCGAGAATTAAGTTGCACACCTCTAATACTTTATTGTAATAAATTATAAATTTTAATTTCTAGATATTATAGAATTTATTTTACACACCCTTTGGTAAATTATTTCTATATAGCATTAATTTTGTTTGTGTATGGTCGAGTTTGGTTCATTTTTCTTAGAAACGAAAACAATACGTGAGGCTCAGGTCCGCTGAAGTAGTTTTGGAGAGGAACAACGCGTTCTACACTGTTAATACTTTTGTGGTAGGTTGCGCCAAAAAGTGGTGCTACACCAGCTGCGCCACTTTCTGAGAAAATATGCACCACTGTGTAGTGCAAACAAAACCCAACAACACGGCGAAACCTTGCAGTACAATATAGTGCAAACTTGTACCATATGGTGAGAAGTTGCACCATTTTGTTGGGTTTTGTCTGCACAGCACAGAGGTGTATATTTTCTTAAAAAGCGGTGCAGCTGATGTAGCACCATTTTTTAGTGC
The DNA here is from genome assembly GCA_039090855.1 of Macrothele yani. Taxonomy (NCBI): domain Eukaryota; kingdom Metazoa; phylum Arthropoda; class Arachnida; order Araneae; family Macrothelidae; genus Macrothele; species Macrothele yani. The sequence goes on along the minus strand of CM077013.1, from coordinate 139,665,138 downwards.
AATATACCACAAAATGTTTGAGAGTGTACGTAAATAATAATTCGAATTGCTTCCACATATTACTATAAACTAGCATATTAGACGTCAAAGCAAGAGAGACACCCCTCGAACGCTCTCTCATTCCCTTCCCCCTCCAAACCGGCACATAACAAGTTTCAATGTCAGACTACCCCATACAAGAGTTAATTATTATGGCATTTTGGCTAGCCCCTTTAAAGCCGGCAATCGACGTTCTTGCTCAATTAAAGCTCCCCGTCCAGGCATATGCAGTGACGACTACAAATAATATACGTTTTAAAAAGTAATAAATTTCGTAAAATTATTTAAGTAAACATTTTCTTGAGTAGTGGTACTAAAATATTTATAAAAAAAACTTTCAGCTTGGCGAGTCCATAAATCTGGCGCCTTGGACCCTGGCCCACTGGGACAGTTGCTTAAATCGGCCGTGCATTACATCATGCACTGCAAGGGACCAAGCATCCCAGCTCGTGTGTCTGTGAGGAATGCGGCTATTGGCTGGGAAAGACGGGAATCCAAATCTGTACTAGAAGAACCAAACATATAGTTCCGCATTAAAGGAATCTTAATTCGTCAAATAAGAAATGACTGAAATTTTATGAAACGGAACTAACTTTTTTAGTTTCTAATAAAAAAGCATTACAAAGTAATGGAAAACAAAGTGTAGTGTTAAACAACTATTAGAATTCAGATAGTTCCGATTGTAATACCAGATGTCGCATTATTTGTAGAAAAACTTGTAGAAGTCTTGCCATTATTGTAGAAAATTGTAGAAGTCTTGCCATTATTGTAGAAAATTGTAGAAGTCTTGCCAAACTTCTAAAACTTGTAGAAGTCTTGCCAAACTTCTAAAACTTGCAGAAGTCTTGCCAAACTTTTAAAACTTGTAGAAGTCTTGCCAAACTTCTAAAACTTGTAGAAGTCTTGCCAAATTGTAGAAGTCTTCCCAAAATTGTAGAAGTCTTGCCAAACTTCTAAAACTTGTAGAAGTCTTGCCAAACTTCTAAAACTTGCAGAAGTCTTGCCAAACTTTTAAAACTTGTAGAAGTCTTGCCAAACTTCTAAAACTTGTAGAAGTCTTGCCAAATTGTAGAAGTCTTCCCAAAATTGTAGAAGTCTTGCCAAACTTCTAAAACTTGTAGAAGTCTTGCCAAACTTCTAAAACTTGTAGAAGTCTTGCCAAACTTCTAAAACTTGTAGAAGTCTTGCCAAATTGTAGAAGCCTTCCCCAAATTTTAGAAGTCTTGCCAAATTGTAGAAGTCTTGCCATTATTGTAGAAGTCTTGCCAAACTTGTAGAAGTCTTGCCATTATTTGAAAAAGTCTTGCCAAGCCGTTCCACCCTGAAACAATTCGCTCAGAAATTACACTGGCCTGCACTGGTTTCGACCGCGAAATGTTAGTAGCCTTGGATTACACGTCAACATACCAATAGTACCATACCGTATTGTCACTCAGTACGGTAATCAATTACTTTGAAATCACAAAAAGGAGGACAAAAACCTTGTCCAGTTTACGTACAAAGGGGGACACCATCTGGCAACCCTATTTGTAAAAAGATCCGCAAGAGTTTCTTACTAGACGAAACCCGTCGGAAACGACGGTTTTTTTTTTTTTTGAAAAGAATAAACTCATATGGAACAACAAATGTAAACTTTATTTGATTGACAACTTCATTCAACCACTTCACTAAAGACCAGATTTGTGATTTTTTTGACTGAAGGTTTAACGACCACCGTGAGCAACTCAATGGGCTATAAGCAGTCGCCCGTAATATTTTCACTTACAATGGTCTACGGAATGCTTATTTACATCTTTACATAATGGGAAACGTCTTACCTACGTGAATAAACTGGATCGAATGAATATTAAATTGTATATATACATCACACAGTCCAACGGCATAACGCAAACAGGTCTTCGAGTGTTCGCTATTCCGATGACAAGAACTTTGATGAAGCAACAGTTCGCTCAGAAAAGAGACTTCGAACTTTAGGCTATCTCAGTCCCGCCATGTTTCCGCCGTCAACAACGCGTGAATCAACCGCAGATGATCAAATGTCAATCGCACGCTTCTCCCATTGGCTTTACATGGGAACTTTGCAGCCACACAACGCCCGAACCGTTACCCCAATCTCATTTTTCTCTTCGACTGGCACATCTACATGGTACGACCTTTATTTTGATACCTCAATCATATCTTTACATTCAGCCGTTCTCTCAAAATAGGACTCACAGTAAAAAACCTTATAGAATTAATATACAGATACGCACTTACCACATGTATCGCCAATTGTCCGCTACTACGTCCGACGTTCCTTTGCCTTTCGCTTGTATACCTGCTCAGAATCATCTCTAGCAAGCGTCCAACAGTAGTCAGCGAACATAAAAGAGAACCACTTTCCCTGATATGGTTTCTCCATCGTTGCCATTTCCTGATGAAAATGTTCAGCGTGCTCATCACTAACCATGCAGAAATTGTCGGGAAAGAAATCCGATTTGGAATGGAGCAAGTGTATCTTTAAGGACATACTGCGGCCAAGTTTGTCATACAGAGACAACATGTCCTGCACCAGTACCTTGTAGTTTTCTGCCCTGACATTTCCGAGAAAGTTAGTTGACACCAGACGAAATGCGTCCCAAGCTTTTTTCTCATCACCCTAATAAAAAGCCGATGATCATGCCATAATTATGGTGCAGTCAGAGATTGGGGGGACGTAAGTGTTAATCAAATTTTCATTTGCACCGTAAGTGTTCATTAAGATTGTTTTATAATTGCTTCTTTTCCTACATTAATATGTCTTTTTTCTGGTGCATTATATTGTTTTATAATGATACATGATATTATCACAATGTACAAAGCCCGTTCCATAAAAACGGAGAGTAATTTCTTTTTGAGTTGGCAACAGTGCGAAGTGTGAAAATAACCACACAGACGACTAACTGAATTAAGGAAGTATCCATGGCAACAGTTATCAGCCGTGGCAGACGATTCTGGTTTTGTTATTGCGCAGCTGTTTAAAGTACGTCTGCATCTCGCTATACAGCCATGGAAATGAGTGATTCGGAGTTAAGAAGTGAAATGCGTTGTGCGATAAACTTTTGTTATCGTTTGGGTAAAACGACTCCAGAAACCGATGATTTAATGAAAAAGCTTTCATAGATAGATGTTTGGATGAGTCAACGATTTTTAGATGGCACCGTGATTTCAAAAAATGGCGTTTGTCTGCAGAATTCGCTCTTAGGCCTGGTCGACTTGCAAGTGTTATTACCCAGCGTATTGTTAACACTGTTTGGGCAATCCTGCAAGAAGATCAAATAATGACGTGCGAAAACATAGCGCCGTCAACTAATATTTCGAAAACTTTAAAATCGTTAGCACTCCGCATTCTACGCGACATCGTATGTGTTCCAGATGAGTACCTGACGAGAGAAAAGTGTTGGCCAGAATTTAGGTGTGTCATGAGTGGAACAAATGATTGCAAATGATCCAAACTTTCTAAATACAGTAATAACTGCCGATGAAACATGGGTCCACTGTTTCGGCCCCCTCACCAAGCACGCAACGAGTGTCTGGAAATACGCAGACTCGTCTCCTCTGAAAGAAGTCCGCCAAACCAAATCACCTGGGATGGTAATGATGATAATTTGCTTTGTTCATAAAGGTGTAGTCTACCAGCATGCCGTTCCTCCACAAATTACTGCCAATGCTGAGTATTACATTTCAATCTTGAAGCGTCTGCGACGACATATATCGATTAAGCGACCGGAACTGGTGTGCAAGTGGACCCTACACCATGATAACGCCCGCCCAGATACGACTGCTTGTGTTCAACAGTTTCGTACGGAATGCAGTATTGAAATCATGCTACAGCCTGCCTACAGTCCTGACCTCGCCCCGTGAGATTTCTGGCTGTTGCCAACAATGAAGGAGACGTTCCTAGGCACATCATTCAACACAGATGCTGACGCTATTCAAAGCTGTACAGGGGTCGCTAAAGCAGCTTCCACAGAATGCCTTCGCCACATGGTTTGGAAAGTGGACTGAACGACGGGACCGTTGCATATCATTTGAGGGAAGTTACGTTGAGAAAGAATAACATATATCTTGCTGCACCTATATTTCTTCATTTTGTGGATTTTACTCTCAGTTTTTATGGAACGGCTGTTGTATTTATTTTTCACAACATCCTCAACGTCAATAATTTGAAACGTACACTATGGAATAGACCTACTATATTTTCCATTAATAATAAATATTATTACGAAATTATTTAACAGAACGCAATAAAGCACACTCCAGACAAACAGACATATACACTTCATGAGCCAGCACCGCTTAATGAAAGAAAAAATTTGGAGTGGGGGGGGGCGCCATCTTGTTTTGTGCCCATGCGTCAGAGACGTCGTCCATGAAAACGCCTCATCGAAGTGCCAGCATTTTTTTTTTCTACCTCGGGGGCCTTAAGGATCATTATGAGCAACTCGTAAAGCCATAAACAGTAGCTCGTCCCTAAGGTACGTCTACTAGTTCCAAAAAAGATACAGCGCCATCGTACAGGCACATCCGCAACTCGAATTCGTACCCATCTCAGACGAATTATCAGAAGATAGCGTCTCAGACTAATCGGTCAACAAGACTGAAGCTGAATTTTCATGGAGATTGTTAAATCCAAGAGGGAGAGAGAGAGGGGGGGGGAGGGGGGTGTGAACGAAGAAAATGAAATAAAAAAGAAGAAATGTGTGAAACGGAACAGCAGATACACTATAATTGCCTAGCCTGAACTTAAGGCACAGAACTCCGAGAAGTTCATTGAGGAAAACAGAGAAGAAAACATGCATTTAGTCAAGCTGTTTGTTAAAAGTGCTGATTTATTCTTGAAGCCAATGTTCACAGGTGTAAGGCGTTTTCGCTTACAAGAATTTATTTTTTTCATCATAACCAGTGCATTTTTAATACATGGAAGTACGGGAGAGTGTAGTACTTGAAAGCCTAACAAGAATTAATCACGAAAGAAATACGGATTACGCCATAATAATACAAATTTTGAAGATGACAATCCGATTTTTGGTGTAAATGTGACAAGGATGGTAAGTCAGATAAACCAGGACGATGAAAATTTTCAAGTTTTCGGATATTATCTGACTTACCATCCTTGTCACATTTACGCCAAAAATCGGATTGTCATCTTCAAGATTTAATCATCTGAACATTTTCAGGAATGTTTCCCTTTTCTTTCTTTTTTTAAAAATTATTTACCGATATTTTCCCCTCCAATCTTGCATAATTGCCCTTGCAAATAAATTAGGGAAACAGGAAAAGACGAATGGTGAAAAATGTAAAAAGAAAAAGGTAAAAACACTGGACGGATGAAAGATCTTGCTGTAAACTTCCTTACCATAATCATCATCATCATCATCATCAATGGCTCAACAGCCTTGTGTGGGCCCTGGCCTTTTTCAGAAACTTCTGCCAGCCTTCCTTATTCAATGCCAAACTCCTCCAATTTTTGACTCCTAAAGTCTTAATTTTCATATCTTGTATTACTTCATCTTCCCATCTGAATTTAGGTCTTCCAATTTTTCCTTTTCCTTCCGGATTAGCATTAAACATATTATTAACTATTCAATTACTATCCATGCATATACCACACAGATGAGGTATTCCATTATGAATACCCCCAGCCTAGAGAAATTACCGCGCCTGGAGACCGAACGGTGGTGCAAGTGAAGTTCACCGAGCAGTATACATACAACTCGAGGACCGGCTTTCGGTTAATAGAGCGTTCGAAGCCAGAATGGGAAAATCTGCCGATTTATCGGAGTTCGATAAGGACATTCGTGATGTCACGGCGCCTAGGAACTACGATCTGGGAAACAGGGCGCCGCCTTGTGGGGTTTTCTTTAGTACGGGGGCGCCTTGTGGGGTTTTTTTTAGTACGTATCAAAAGTGGTGCACAGATGATGAAACGTCGTCCAGCCGTGTCTCGTCCGCAGCTCATTGATGCCAGAGGGAAGCGGAGCCTGTCGAACGTTGTTCACAGCGACCGCAGGCTCACAGTGCGTGAAATCACCCGCAACTATAACAGTGGTGATTAGGACTATGTGTCACAATACACAGTTCATCGCAGCCTTCTGCGCATCGGCCTGCGTAGCTGAAGACCCAGTGGGTCCCCATGCTCACTGCACGTCATCGCCAACAACGCATGAAATGGGCCAAAGATCATCGTGATTGGACTGTCGATGATTAGAAAAAAAGTAGCCTGGTCTGACGAATTAAGATTACTGGTGCATCACGTAGATGGCCGAGCGCGGATTCGTCGATTACCAACGGAGGGAGGCTATGGCACCTGGATGCACTTTTGGGTGGAAACAAGCCGGGGGCGGCGGTGTTATACTGTGTGCGATATTTTCTTAGGATACTTTAGGCCCCATTATCCCAGTAGCACAATCCCTGACAGCTGTCAGGTATCTGAACATCGTTACGGACCAAGTTCACCCATTCGTGGCAACTGTGTTCCTTGCTAGTGATGGCCATTACTAACAGGATAATGCGTCATGCCACACTGCCAGAATCGCTAAGGACTGGTTCGAGGAACATGCTGGTGACTTTCTATTTGCAGATTTGCGGGCTCAAGGGGGTCCTACTTCTTATTAGGTAGGTGGTCATAATGTAATGGCTAATCAATGTATGTCCAGCCCAACTTAATCTATTTATTTGTATGTACTTTAATAATGATATCTGGCTCATTAAATAATCTGTATAGTTCATGGTTGTATCTTTTGCTCCATACACCATTCTCTTGTACTGCTCTAAAAATATATCTGAGAACTCTTCTTTCAAACAGACCCAACAATCTTTCATCTGCCATTGATAATACCAGTTTTCAGAGTCATAAGTCAACACTGATCTTAGGAGTACTTTGTACAAAACTTCTATACTCGATGGGAAACAAAATGGCAAACCAGATTTTTTAAACAAAAGGTTGAATCTTGCATCAGAAGACAGTTGGAGTGTCGACCGAATGAATCAAAAACAAAACAAGAAAAACGACACCGAATTTTCGGGTGTAATAAGCACGTGTTTTGTATCCTTTCTGACGCAAATTGAATTTATCAAAGCTATTCAAAGTTAATGGAACCGGTATGGAAAACAATAGTATCTGACGCAAGAAAGAAGTTTTTCAATCGGGTTTTTAATCCCTCAGATATTGCTGTAAGCGGAATCGTGACCTTACGCCCTCTGGTTGCAGACTTGTGCGTTAAGAAAAACATGGATTTATATGAGAAATATTTCGCACCGGAAACGCTCTCCAGCACAGAAATAATTTTTCAAATCGGACTCTTAGAAACAAAGATATCGACAAAAATAAGATGGGACTTCACTTCCCTTGTTGGAAAAACCATGCATTATTTTAGGAAGAAAGTATTCTCAAAAGGATTTTCAATATAGAAAAAAAAAATTTTGTCGAGTTTTCAGGAGCCCAGATTTTGCTACAAATGCATCAGAACCTTTGTGCGCCCTAACGGAAAGTTTTTTTTTTTTTTTTTTTTTTTTTGGAGGTTTAATGACCACCGTGAGCAACTCAATGGGCTATAAGCAGTCACCCGTCCCTAATTTAGGGTCACTGGTTCCAGGGAAGGGAGAGAGCCAGCGCCGTAAAACAAACACAACATCCATGCCTAACCGGGATTCGAACCCGGACCCCTTTTGGACGAATGATCAGAGGCCATCGCTTAGACCACTGCGCCACCGGGGCGGCCTAACAGAAAGTCTATGACTTACTTGAAAATTTTGAATTTATAGGAAAAACATTTCGCATCGGAAACACTATCCAACAAAGAAGGGATTTTTGAAATCGGGCTCCTAGAAGTACAGATATTGACAAAAATAAGATATACATCCATGCCCCCTGGAGGAGAAAGTTTTTTTTTTTTTATTGGAGGTTTAACGACCACCGTGAGCAACTCAATGGGCTATAAGCAGTCACCCGTCCCTAATTTAGGGTCACTGGTTCCAGGGAAGGGAGAGAGCCAGTGCCGTAAGACAAACACAACATCCATGCCTCACCGGGATTCGAACCCGGACCCCGTTCGGACGAATGATCAGAGGCCATCGCTTAGACCACTGCGCCACCGGGGCGGCGGAGGAGAAAGTATGGAATATTTTAAGAAGAAAATACTCCGAAAACGTTTATCGATGTGAGTGGTATCAGTCCACGAAAGCATTTTTTCAATCGATAATTTAGAAGCTCAGATTTTATGGCAAATACATCAGAAGCAAAAATTAACGCTTACGCCCCCTGATGGCCAAAGTATTTTTTACCAAAAATTTGAAATTATATGCAACAGATTTTCCATCAAGAGGTGTATGCGCTGAAGAAAAAAATTTTCAAATCGGAGTTTTAGAAGAAGAGTTATCGGGAAAAATGTAATCTACTTTTACGCCCCCTAGCGGAAAATCTATGCGTAATTTGAAAAAGTAACTATATCTAAAATACTCTTCGACATAAATGGAATCGAAAGATAAAATAATTTTTTTCAATCTTATGTTTAGAAGCAAATATGTGCAATAAAACGTATTTTTAAATTCGACATTATCTACGTTTACGTCCTGTAGCGGCGAAATTGTACAACGTAAAAAAAAAAACGAAATGAAGGATCATCATTTGCATGTTTCAAACTTCCCAATGCAAAAATAATTTTTCAAATCGGACTAATAGTTACAGAGATATCGTGTCTACAGACGGACGGACGGACGGACAAACCGATTACATAAGCACGATGTTTTTTTACAAAAGACGTGCTAAAAAGAAGGAAAGGATTAGAAAAAGTAAGAGATTACATCTATAAACTTATATTGTTGCCTACATTGCTTGATCTGTACACTTTCACTTTTACCCTGTGTAATATACGAGTATCTCTTGTTATCATATGTAGCTCACTAAGAGGGATTAAAATTCCCACCATGTAAAAATATTCGCACGTGATAATACGCATATACGTATATATTATATACCCCGATCAGCCGAAACATTAAAACCACCTATCTAATATGATGTATGTTAGTTAGATAGGTGGTTTTTAATGCACTCGAATGGGTCTGCGGTTGCGGTGACCTATATCTAAGAGAGTACGTTGAACTATGTGTTCGGACCAAGGAGGTTATATTACTGGAGACACCACTGGCTCTGCCGCCATAGGTCACAGCTAATCTGTGGTGTGACGTCACAAGCAGGCAAAAGTGAATTAAATTTTACCGTTGATGAAACAGTAAGCTTGTGTATCATTGATAAAGATTATTGAATTACTCATTTTATCTGTTTATACGCTTAGAAGCTTTTGTTCCATTGGTTTCAAAGCAGCTTCTTTTCTGCGGCTGCGTCGTGCCTGCTCATGACGTCATTTGCAGCACGGACGGTGACTTATGGCGGCCAATGCTGCGTGGATAGGAGTGGTGTCTCCAGTAATATAACCTCCTTGGCTCGGACACATTGGACCCTTCACCGCAATGGAAATTATGGGTAATGTCAGCCACAGTAGCGCCTGCCAGCGTCGCTGTTTCGGAGATGCTCTTACCAAGGCGTCTTGCCATAACGATCTGGCCTTTGTCGAAATCAGATAAATCCTTTACTTTTTCCATGTTGAGACAGAGTCACGGGTGGCTTAGTGGTCAACGTTCGTGACTGCCACGGAGAAAACCTCTGGTTCGATCCCAGGCAGGTACGAACGCTCGAGCCACTAAATATCCGCCGTGCGACGGATGGGCACGTTAAGCCGTGGAGCCCCGGCTACTGGGCCCCCGGTAATAAATAAGGGCGTCTTCCTCCCCCTTTCTACCTCGCTTCTGTGTCACTTTCCTATCGGGCACTCTAGCCCAAATCTCATAGCTTCCTATTTCTAAGCGTTGTTTAATACCTGGGGTCAGACACTCCCTTCCTAAAATCCTCTACATGTGATCTGATCTGATCTAATGTTGAGACGAAACAAAATACTGACTGAGAGAGCTCCGAACCAGATAATTATTCGCGACCTTGGCACGTAATGCTGATTGGCTGCACTCGCGCCTATTTGCATAATGCAAAAGTGGTTTTAATGCTTCGGCAGATCGGTGTATCCATAACAACTAGATATACTTAAAAGATTTAATTAGTTAACTATAGTTAATTAATTAAATCTTTTAAGTGTATTCAAATTAACGGCCACGTGAGACCGAGCATTGTTTAATTACACAACATACATGAAGCAAAAGCAACACCGATCCTCCCAATACAACGCTCACTTGGAGAGTGAAAGGAGAATGGAAACATTTCATGAAATTATCTCCTGTTTCCCTTCGGCGACATCTTGATTTCATTGCTCCTTTATCCTTCTCTGCAATCATCGCCCAGAAATCCACTTAAGTGTGCTTGAGCCCCGATCCTCATCTATTTTGCCTAGGAGTTGGTGGCTTGTTTTCATCTCTGCTGAAGCGATACATTCAAGGAATAGCCCGGTGAAGGAGCACGTCCCTTTCACAACGTGCTTGTCGAGCATTTGATGTGATTCCTCCCCATTACTTTTCTATCAACATTCTTCCATTAGCACACAAGGTTTCCCCTGCGCTGTTGCAATTTCGTCAGTACGTCACCACTTCTATTTCTGTATTCCAGGACAGTGCGCAGCAGGTTTTCTCTGCCTCATTAAATATGGAATTTCTTTAAATTTTGTTAATTTGATTGTTAGTAGTGACCACCTTAGTCTTTCTCTCCCTCGTTAAATCCGAGGATTTCATTAATTTTTTCGTTAGAAACGATCAAGTTAGCCTTGAATTAATATCACGCTGAGCAAAATTCATTTTTCTTCGTTCAATCCGGGATCTGGCTATACAAGGGTTCTTTATAAGCAGATTTTACTGTATATTATCGGTGGTGGACAACTTCTGTACGTGCGACTTCCGTACAACTTATATTTTGTGCAATTTCGTGAGATTTCCGCACATGTGGAGTAAATGTTTTCAACAACGTGTGAGTTCCGTGCAAAGGAGTAGAGGGAATTCGGCCCTTCATATGTATATAAGCGGTTGATAATGAAATTTTTTGACTAAATTGAAAAATAACTGCAATTTTAAGATATCTGTCTAATCTTTTTTATGAAATCATTGTGAAATTTATTGCTTATTTTAACGCAAACAACAAAAATTGAAAAATGTAATTATATGAAAACAAGCGTGTGTACATTTGATGATGGTTTCTTGCATAATATTGACATTTTTTCCCTTCACACTTTATCCAGGATTAGGTCTGGAAGCGTAATGCTGGAGTGTTTAAAAAGTATCCGGGATTACCCTTTGTCTTTTATTGATACAATTTTTTTAACATTTTTTGTTTTTAGCTTTTTTTTTTTTTTTTTGCATTTTTTTTTTTGTTTTAAACATTATTTATCTTTTTTTTTTCAATTTTTTTATAACTTTTCAGTTTTCGAATTGTTTTTATTCTCAACCCTTACTTATACTGGGCAACTACTCAAATTTTCCAACGAAGGCCAGAGCTTTTAAACATTTTCTTATGGTCTCAGAATCACGCGATGGTGCTGCACAATAATAATCTAAGATTCTGTTTATTCGTTATCGAACTTGATGTATTTCTTAGGGAGTGTTTTCTTTTCAAGCTTCAGGTCATGTCTCTTTTTCAAAAAAACAACAACAAAAAAAAACATTATATTCTGCCTCTTCTTTCAAACGTTTTACCAAACTCTTAATTTTTGGGTTCGGCTTGTTCATTAACCAGTTTAGTTTATGTTGCCAGCCTTCCACGACGTTGTTGGTCCTATGGAGCTTTTTTTGTGACAGTTCCACATATCTATTGTAATAACAGAATTTTTCAATGATTAATTCACAAAGTAGTCGTAAAATCGTTAAAGTTTTTCATTTTCTGAGCTTCCATAATGCAGGACCAACCATCATCAATATCTTCTATTGGAAGATGTGCTAGTGCTGAGCACAGTCGTGATTGTATTCGTATATTTCTATCATCCTTGTATTCCGTAGTTGAGCCAACTTCTTGAATATGCCTCCAGACGCTTTGTGTAAATGGAAGTTGCAGCCGCTTTCTTAGGGGGATAAGGAGGTCACTGTGGTTAGTAAGGGAACACGCACTAGGTTATAAGCATTTTCAGTTATATGTACGGAAATCGCACGAAATGGCACAAAATTTGAGGTGTACGGAAGTCGAACACAACCATATTATGTACCCGCTACGATCAACCTGATTCTCACTATACCGTCCGTTCGTGCGGTATTACGGAGCCGCTATCTTGTACCATATCTACATAGATCACGTTATGTCGGTCTTATTTTTAACATGCATGTTTTCGTTATTTAGTAAACTAAGTACATTGATATGCACTTAGAGCTTTTTTTTATGTTCTTCTGAGATAGCGAAAGTGTAGGGGGACATTTAGTAAAATAATGTCCATGATTGGTTTCTCAGTCGGTGAATGCATGTACTGAAAGTTAATTTACAAGGAAAATGGCAGAAAAAAAAAGCAAATAAAGAGAACCTGTTGGACGGCAAAGTAATGGGTTGCAAGAAGAAAAGGGAAAATGTCTGCTTTTTTTGATTGACGTCATTGGCTTGATTATAGTTTAGTTCGGGATTTCCTTGTGATACATCTGTTTGAAAACACTCTTCAATGTCAAAAGAAGACATGGGGATGGAACTAAAAAAATATCGACAGTCTTTGCAAAAAATCCTTTGTTGACCATTTGCTCTCTCAACGAATCCAGGAGCAACGTATTCTGCACCTGATAAACGAGTTTTACCTCGGAGAAAGTTGCAACATCGTGAATCCAGTTTCCTCCGAGTTACTAGGCTGGAGCTTTAAAATCTTTAATAAAAGTCGATGTTCTTAAGATTCTTTACTTGACATAATTCAGACAAAATATATTACACTTACGGGAATTGCGATCTTCGATGTAATATTAAAGTTCTGTCATATACACTGATGTCCCTACATTAAGGGGCAGTTATATTTTTCGAGAAAAAAAAATTCTGCCAGGACGATGATGATAAATATGTTAATATGACATACAGACAGATTTAACAGAAATGTATACGCATAAAGAAGCAGACGTTTGTGAATGTACAGGTAATATAGGGTACGTGAACAAAACTTGCCATTTTTGGTCATAGGCAAAGAAGCAAAACTACCATAAAGCATGAATACTGTCCCCTGTCAAAGTTTAATAGGGGATATGTCCACCCTTCACTGCAATGCTCGCTTGACATCGGTTGCGCATGCTCTTGACAAGATTATACAGCAGATCTTGAGGTAGGTTGCTCCATTCCTGTTTCAGCGACATAACCAGGTCATTTTTTGGTACGAGGTGGGGGATTGCGTTCCGCCATGCGCCTCCCAAGAGCACCCCATACATGCTCTATGGGATTCAGGTCAAGGGAGTACACAGGACACTCCATACGGTCTATTCCTTCACTGTTGAGCAAGTCATCAACACAGGCCGAAAGATGACAACGGGCATTATCATCCGTAAAGATGAAGGAATTTCTAACAGCACCACGAACATTGCGTTCACGAGGAACCATAGCATTTTGACAACAACGCTGAGCATTCATGGTTCCACTTTGCAACACATAAAGTTTGGTACGTCCATTCGTAATGATACCGGTCCATACCATCACCCCACCACCTCTGTAATGGTCAACTTCCACCATGTTGCTGGAAGATTAGGCAGTGCGTGGTTCACGCCAAATGTATTGGCGCTTTGAATCGGACGACAAACAAAATCTACTTTCGTCCCAGAGCAGGACATTGGCCCGTTGCTCGTCAGTCCAGTTGGCGTGTTCACGACACCATCGATACCTCTGTGCTTTGTGTAATGTGGTCAATGAACCGGTTTGCGTGCATATAAACAAACACCATTCAATCGCCTTGACACAGTCTGACGCAATGTTATGGTCCTCGTACTTGTCTGAAGCTCTCGAAGATGTCCCGGATACGTGCCAGAAGTTATGGGGGACATCTTTTCGCCGTTACAGTTATACTCTATCAGCAGGTGCTTCTTTGGTTTTTTTGTTGTTTTTTTTGCCTAGTCGACCACTTCTGTTCCGTCTGGTAGCTGTTCCACTTTTAGAAAATTGTTTCTACAGTCGTGTGATTATGCTTTTGCCACCTCCGGACTCATTTTTTTATTGCAGGTTTAACGACCACCGTGAGCAACTCAATGGGCTATAAACAGTCGCCCGTCCCTAATCGGCACTGGCTCTCTCCCTTCCCTGGAGCCAGTGACAGTCTCCCAGGTAGACTGTCACCGGCTCCAGGGAAGGAAGAGAGTCAGTGCCGTAAGAAAAACACAACATCCATGCCTCACCGGGATTCGAACCCGGACCCCTTTCGGACGAACGATCAGAGGCCATCGCTTAGACCACTGCGCCACCGGGGCGGCCGGACTCATTGGCTAAATCTCGCGTTTAATGTCCTGCACCCAAATTCCCCACAATTCTTCCACGGGTAAAATCATCGAGATGTGTTTCTTCGTGATCGTGTGCCACTTGCCATAACAACAAAGCCGCCCCGGTGGCGCAGTGGTCTAAGCGATGGCCTCTGATCATTCGTCCGAACGGGGTCTGGGTTCGAATCCCGGTGAGGCATGGATGTTGTGTTTGTCTTACTGCACTGGCTCTCTCCCTTCCCTGGAACCAGTGACCCTAAATTAGGGACGGGCGACTGCTTATAGCCCATTGAGTTGCTCACGGTGGTCGTTAAACCTCCAATCCAAAAAAAAAAAAAAAAAAAAAAAAATAACATCAAATAATCAACAGTTTAACACACGTAAACATAAATCTATCGCTTCAGCATTTATTAGTCTTTTGTAATCTCGTGCTCGCCGCCCCGGTGGCGCAGTGGTCTAAGCGATGGCCTCTGATCATTCGTCCGAAAGGGGTCCGGGTTGGAATACCGGTGAGGCATGGATGTTGTGTTTGTCTTACGGCACTGGCTCTCTCGCTTCCCTGGAACCAGTTGCCCTAAATTAGGTACGGGCGACTGCTTATAGCCCATTGAGTTGCTCAGGGTGGTCGTTAAAACTCAAAAAAAAAAAAAAAAAGAAATCTCGTGCTCTTACGTCTTTCTACGTATGCAAATTATGGGCAACCAACCGGTCGTATCTACCTCTTGTTACCGTCAGCAATTTTCGACCAATAAAGACCTACTTCAACGTTCGCAAATTTGAATATTGCCTCTTCCCCCAAATTTATGAACATCAGTGTATTTCTTAATTTTAAGGGCCGCCGGTGATCTCAGGGATTTCAAAGCTGATCATTTGCTCGTGGGAGAACATATGCCATCAGGGAACGGGGAGTGGGGTTGGTGCTTTTGATAATTCGCGGTACTGGGTTCGAGTTTATAAAATTCGAAACGAGTCGGAACACTTCGAAGTAATATATAATAGGTTCTCCTGTGGGTCCACCACCGATGTACTTTTTGAAAGTATTTTACAGTTGCGAATAATACAGGGTAATTATGAAATTAGTATCTACGGAGGTTTAGGGCAGAGAATGGTCTTGTTATTAGAGCAACTACCTTCCGCCGAAGGGGCGCGGGTTTGCTCCCAGATAGACTGTGTTCTCTGAACCACGAAATATCTGGTGTGCTGATGGGTACGTTATGCCGTCTGGACAACCCTTTAAAAACATGATCACCTGTTTCTTTCCCCCGCTTTTTTTCTCTCTCTCTCTTTCTGTCTCCCTCTATAAGTGCTTGTTGTGACATCACAGTTTGGCACTCAGAACCATGTCGATTCGCACTTTTATTATCTGAAACCACTGCTTTTCTGACCTGTCTACCCTCTATCGTATTTGATACTCTAAGTTCAATATAATGTACTACGTTTCTGATACGCAGAAGAAAAGTCCAATGGGGCATAGGTAGTTGCGTCTAAACTTTCCCTATGGGTGTAATCCTTACCGACCGCTCCTATGACGCAGTGGTCTAAGCGCTGGCTTGTGACCATTCTTACGAGTCGGGTCTGGGTTCGAATCTCGGTGGGGCATGGATGTTATGTTGCCGTACGGCACTAGCTCTCTCCCTTCCCTGGAACCAGTGGCTCTAAATTAGGAAGCCGCGACTGCTTGTGGTCCATTGAGTTACTCACGGTGGTCGGTAAACGTCCATTCGAAAAAAAAATCCTTACGGGAATCGCGTCTATGCTTAATACTATCTACGGAGTTTTAAAACTGCCCAGGTGTAGTTTTAATTGTATTGATGCTAACTAATTGACTTCTCCCAGCGGCGCAGTGGTCAGAAGCTAGGTTCCAATCCTATGAAGCATGTGTTTGTCTTAGGGCACTGGCTCTCTCACTTCCTTGGAACAAATGACCCTAAATTAGGGACGGGCCAACTGCTTCTAGCCCATCGAGTTACTCATGATGGTCGTTAAACTCCTAGCAAACAAAACAAATTGTCGGCCGGCCCAGCGGCGCAGAGGTTTAAGCGATGGCCTCTGATCATTCGTCCGAACGGGGTCCGGGTTCGAATCCCGGTGAGGCATGGTTTTTGTGTTTGTCTTACGGCACTGGCTCTCTCCCTTCCCTGGAACCAGTGACCCTAAATTAGGGACGGGCGACTGCTTATAGCCCATTGAGTTGCTCACGGTGGTCGTTAAACCTCCAATCAAAAGTAAAAAAAAATTGTCGAATTTCTGGAATAACTATGTTGCACCTAAATAACACTTTGTAAAAAGAATTAACCAGATGGCCAGGTTTAAAGAATCCGCAAGTCATTTACGTTAGTCCACCACTTTATTCTTATATAGCGAATATATTCGTCCATGGCTGATTTGAGTCCACATTGCTAAACCCAGGTTAATCATTTCAGCCGGAAAAAGGGTTAAATGAGCCGTATGCATTTTGCCCCGAAAAGAGGAAATCTGCGGTTGACGCTTTTTAAGTCGATGCTTACAACATCACAGCATTTAGAACTCGTCATGAAAATGTACACAGTCGAGTCACATTATTGTGACCACCTCCGACTTTTGTCGTCAACAACGCGCAGCTAATGAAAAAATGAAAATGTTGTGAGCTGGCTTGGAGAATATGTAAGGTGCGCTGTAGGCAATCTGAAAACATATCACTCATTGCTGTCATGGATAAAAAGAGCGATTTATCAGATTTGCAAAAAAGGATGATTATCGGCTTTCGGGTCAAGGGTGGCAGTATTTCTGAAACAGCGCAGTTTGTGAACTGTTCACGTACTACTATGGTTAAAGCGTATCGTGATTGGAGGATCATGATCATATGTAGAGGATTTTAGGAAGGGAGTGTCTGATCCTAGGTCTTAAACAACCCTTAGAAACGGGAAGCAAGGAGATTTGGGCTAGAGTGCCCGATAGGAAGGTGACACGGAAGCGAAGTAGAAAGAGGGAGGAAGACGCCCTTATTTATTACCGGGTCGCCAGTACCCGGGGTCCGACAGCTTAACGTGCCCATCTGACGCACGGCGGATAATTAGTGGATCTAGCGTTCGTACCTGCCTGGGATCGAACCTGAGGTCCTCTCCGCGGCAGTCACGAACGTTGCCCACTAGGCCACCCGCGGCCCTTGTGATTGGAGGAAGGGCGCCATTGCGAATAAGCGACGAGGAAACTAGACGGATGATCACTGCTCCTTGCATCTAACAAAGGTGCATAGGCAGAAAATGCTTACATTTGCCCGGCAGTATCGGAATTGGACCTCCACTGATTGGCAAAGAATTGTCTTCTCTGATGAGTCATGTTTTCTGCTTCATCGAACGGATGGACGTTGGCGTATAAGGCGAGGAACATCGGAGAACAAACACTATTCAATCATTGCTGGAAAAACACAAGCTGGTCGAGGGGGCAGCGTTATGGTCTGGGGAATGCTTTCGTGGAATTCTCTGGGTCCACTCATGGCTGTGGAAGGTACTATGGACCGAACTGGTTATGAATCTATGCTTGCAGGCCACGTACACCCATACAAACTGATTGTCTTTCCCTGGGGCGGCAATGCGACGTGTCACACAGCTAGAAATATCCGAGAGTGGTTGGAAGAGCAAGATGAAGACTTCAAAGTACTTCCCTGGCCCCCAAATTATACAGACATAAACCCAATTGAGCATCTGTGGGACCACCTCGATCGTGCTGTTCACTCTATGGATCCTCCACCACGGACCCTCCAGTAGCTGTCAGATGCACTGCAGTCAGTATGGCTCGACATACCTGTGAACACCTTCCAGCACCTTATTGAGTCACTCCCAGCCCGTCTAGCTGCTGTCCGCGCTGCACACGGCGGTTACTATGGATGGATATTAGCTGGCGGTCACAATAATGTGACTCGACCGTCGATGTACTGTATATGCATATTATTATTATTATTATTTTTTTTTTTTTTTTTTTTTTTTTTTTTTTTTGTGGGATACCTTTCAGAAATTGTTTTGTATCATATTTTCATACCTAGGACTACAAAAATTCCAGTCATGTCTTTTCGATGTACAAGGAAATTTGATGATTTTTATTGTTCGTTTACACTGTCCGCAGAAAAGACAAAAAAAAAAAAAAAAAAAAAAAAGCGAAGCGCAGGAGAAATCATCCGATTGAGATGGAAATTCGTACGTGCGATTTGCATGTATAGGAAACGAAATGATTCCTTTTCCACAGTAGATGGGCCGCCGCCCCGGTGGCGCAGTGGTCTAAGGCGCTGGCCTCTGATCATTCGTCCGTAAGGGGTCCGGGTTCGAATCCCGGTCAGGCATGGATGTTGTGTTTGTCTTACGGCACTGGCTCTCTCCCTTCCCTGGAACCAGTGACCCTAAATTAGGGACGGGCGACTGCTTATAGCCCATTGAGTTGCTCACGGTGGTCGTTAAACCTCCAATCAAAAAAAAAAAAAAAAAAAAAAGAAGATGGGTCACTTATTCGGATAAAACAGCGACACAAGTGGAACAAGTCAGAACGTTGTAGCGCCACCTCTGGCTCGGATACAAGGAGATACGCGGCGTTATATAGGCGTTTACAGTTCATGGATACTGTCCTGAGGTTTAGCATGCCAGATGATGTCCAAATTGTGGGCCAGTTCGCCGACATTCCGGGATGGGCGCGAGGTGGCGTCCCATCATGTCCCACACATGTTCGATTGGTGAGAAGTCGGGCGAAAAGGGCTGGCTATGGAATGGCTGTCGACGTTACGTAGGCAGGATTAAGAAATTAATTCATAATTAATTAATTCATACACTCTACGTGGATCTGGAACACCCAGCAGAAGTAATCGCTCTTTCCACGTTGATAAGTGAGTCACTGAAAAATTCTCATCGGCCGCCACAATGAATCGAACCCAGAGTCTTCCAGTTCCGGACATGCTACCAGTGCACCACAGCGACCTCGAATGCTCCAGACTCACATACGACTAACTGCCAAATCACATGGAAGGTTGCTTCACGGGGCCACGCACAATGCTGGGGATTTACCAAAGATGGAAAGCAGCAACTGAACAAACAATTAGGAGGCGAATAAGTAATTAATTCATACACTCGACGTGGATCAGGAACACCAAACAGGAGCCATCGCTCTTTCCACGTTAATAAGTGAGTCACGGAAAAATTCTCATCGGCCGCCAACAGGAATCGGATCCAGGACCTTCCAGTTGCGCACCGGACATGCTACCACTGCACCACATCTTTGGTGAATTTACAGCATTGTGCGGGGCTCCGTGAAGCAACCTACCATGTGGTTTGGCAGTTAGTCGTATGTGAGTCTGAAGAATTCGAGGCCGCTGTGCTGGAGTGGTGTCATGTCCGGCGCGTAAATGGAAGACCCTGGGTTCGATTCTCGGTAGCGGCCCATGATAATTTTTCCGTGACTCACTTATTAACGTGGAACGAGCGATTACTTCTGTTTGGTGTAGGATTAACAAAACCGTGCCGTGTGCGGCCTGCCATTATCCTGTTGAAAAAATTGCTCGGTGATGATCCGATAGGAATGGCAAAATGAAAGGTCTTAGAATGCCGTCGACGTACCGTTGAACCGTGAGCGTGGTATGGAGGACTACCAAGGGTGTCAGGCTATCGTAGGATATGGCTTCTCAGACGGTCACTCCCGCTGTGCCAGTCTATGGTAAAGGCAGAATCTGTGCGCTGGTCGGCTGGTCTGCAGACATGTATTCGCTGGTCACTGGCGCCAAGTGCAAACCGTAACTCATCACTGAAAACAACAAGACACCACTATACACTATCCAACGTTGATGAGGCCCAAAACCATTACTACCGGTGCCGGCGATGCTCCCTGGTCAGTGGTAGGCGGCAGAGCGGTCAGTGGTAGGTGGAGGAGCAGTCAGTGGTAGGCGGAGGAGCGGTCAGTTGTAGACGGCGGAGCGGTCAGTGGTTGGCGGCGGAGCGGTCAGTGGTAGGCGGCGGAGCGGTCAGTGGTAGGCGGCGGAGCGGAATCCTCGAACATGCATGGTGAAGTCACATTATTGTGCCCAGAGTAAAAATAATATAATATTATATAATTAATCAATAATATAATATAACATTATATATAACTAATATCCAAAGTAACCGCCGCCCTGTGCGGAGCGGACAGCAGCTTGACAGGCTGGGAGTGACTCAGTAAGGGGCTGGAAGGTGTTCACAGGCATATAGAGCCATGATGTCTGCAGTGCATCTGGCAGCTACTGAAGGGTGAGTGGTGGAGGATCCATAGAGCGAATAACACGATTAAGGTGGTCCCACAGATACTCAATCGGGTTTATGTCTGGGAAATAAGGGGGCCAGGGAAGTTCATATAGAGCCATGCTGACTGCAGTGCATCTGGCAGCTGCTGAAGGGTGAGTGGTGGAGGATCCATAGAGCGAATAACACGATTAAGGTGGTCCCACAGATACTCAATCGGGTTTATGTCTGGGAAATAAGGGGGCCAGGGAAGTTCTTCATCGTGCTCTTACAACCACTCTCGGACATTTCTAGCTGTGTGACTCGTGGCATTGTCGTGCTGGAAGATCCCATCTGCCCCATGGAAGACAATCAGCATGTATGGGTGTACTAGATTTTCAAGGATGGATTCAACGCCGAATTCGCTCCATAATGACTTCCACAGGTATGAGTGAACCCAGAGATGCCACGCAAACATTCCCCAGACCATAACGCTCCCCCACCAGCTTGTGTTCTTCCAGAAATGGCTGAACAGTGTTTGTTCTCCGATGTTTCCCGCCTTATACGCCAACGTCCATCCGTTCGATGAAGCAGAAAACATGACTCATCGGGGAAGGCAATTCCCTTGCCAATCAGCGGAGGTCCATTTCCGATATTGCCGTTCAAATGTAAGCCTTTCCTTCCGGTGCATCTTTGTTAGCAAAGGTGCAGAGACCATCCGTCTGCATCAAAGCTGCATACACAACAGGGTTCGCTGAACTGTCGTTTTAGACACACTTCCCGTAGCCCCCTGGTTCATTCTGTTAGTGAGTTTCTCCACTGTAGCGTGTCGATCGGCCCACACGCATCTTCAAAGCCGATGTTTACCTTTTTGCATCAGCGTTTTGCGTGACGCAGCAACAAATACTTGCTGGTGTGGCACTTTCAATGTCCCGCAGTGGGCTATATTTTAGACTTCTGCCCCCGTCGTCTGCTTCAGCTAACGCGCCAATGGAATGCCGGGAGAAACGTTTCGCGATAGGTGGCGCTGCAGCTGTGTCGGCGTTTTCTCCCGCGGTGTGTGTGATGCGTAATCGCTGTTTGCTGAGTGCGTGAGCCGTGAATCCCGTATACTTACTTCTGTTCGCCTTGTTGTAAGCGATACGTAGCTTGTGTTTTTTCCAGCGTGCGTTGTAGCTCTCTCAGTAGCCATGTAGAACTGGAGGCGTTTCTTCGACAAAATTGGGAAGGATGAAGAAACATGTAATGCATGGTGTGAGCGGAAAGGATTGCTTCCAACCGAACGAAGATGTTCCGCAGGTCATCCAATGAGTTTGCAATTGGATATGTGTCATCGTTTAGGACAATTCAGGCGTAGGAAGAATCACGTTACAAGGAAAAGTGAGCTGTGTTCCCGTTTACTTGGGATGTGGTTTGAAGCTACTTGTATTCTTCTCGATAAGGTGATGACTCTTTTATATTGTTTCGCTATAGGATTGTCCTACGATGATGCAATTGAGGAACCTTCCCAGGGTGTAGTTTTCACATCCTGTGCGACAGTCAGTGACTATTACCAGTCTTGCAGAGAACTAGTCGCAGGGTTTATGGTAGCCAACGAACAAGACGAATGGACAGCTCGGAGGCCCTGGTGTCATCGTAGAAGTGGATGAGGCGAAGGTTGGGAAACGGAAGTATAATCGTGGTCGTCTTGTTCAGGGCACCTGGATTCTTGGCATCTTTGAACGAGATTCGAAACGATTCAGGGCTGAGATCTGTCCGGAGAATAACCGCTCTGCTCACACATTGCTGCCGCTCATCCCAAAACCTGTTCAACCTGGAAGTACTGTAATGACGGATCAGTGGGCAGCGTACCGCAATCTGCCCTCCTGTGGTTTCCAACATCTGTCAGGAAACCACTCGCTCAATTTCGTCGATCCGACTACTGGGGCGCATACGCAAGGTGTTGAGAGCAATTGGCGGCCCCTTAAACGACCACTATCAAATGGAATTAACCAAGACTACTTGGCAGACCACATTCTGGAGTATTTGTTCCTACGGAATTGTCGTCGTTCCTCTGAACACTGTTTTGAGATGATGATTGCTATCATCAAACAGTTCTTACCTAGTACGTAATGTTTTCTACTTAAATATTCGTACTAGATAGACAGGTTCTCAATGAGGAGGAAACACTTCTTTTCCGTCGTTATAAATATTTAACAACACCTGAACTACTCAAATTCCATAAAGGCCCTTTTCAGGGCCAGCCATATTACAAAATAAACTCCTTCCTTTCAAAAATACCCCCCACCGCCGCATATTTCGCGTCCCTAGCACTCCTCCCGCACAACACACACACCGATTACGTAATGCACGCAGCGAAGTGGCAAAGAACGCCCACCTATCGCTAAACATTTCTCCCGGCATTCTAGCGGGGCGTTGACTGAAGCAGACGACGGGGGCCGAAGATTGAAGTGCATCTGCAGTGATGTGTGTTAAAAAGAAAAATGAAAGAAATACTGAAACTCACATGATGCCAACACTGGGGACTCAACGAACGTACAGTGCAACTTATGGAGACTAAACGTTTTTAAACATAACACCTCTTTTAGAGAACATAGCGTCTTACCACCCTGGCAGAAAGAACGCTCGAGAATAAGGGAATAAGGGGCACTTTCTAATTGCCATGATGTGTAGGATGCTAGTCTCATTTTACTCGCGAGAAGCCACTATATTATGAAATGATCTCAGGAGAACATGAAAAAGGATACCTGATCGAAAATTAATTTTTCAATAGAGTTTTCAATTAATTTTTTAATGTTCAGAGATTGCTGGAAATATTTCGGGAACACGTGGTGGTAAATCTGTTTATTAAAGAAAATTAGGAATTAAAGCCAAAAAAAAATCCCTACTATGAACTCTATTGGCTGCAACAAGAAGTTTTCGAATCGGACTTTTAGAAGCAGAGATATCAGAGAAAACCCAGTCTACCTTCACGGCATTAAGAAGAAAAACTGTGAATTATTTGAAAAAGGGACTTTTCTGAAAATGGTATTCCTTGTAAATCGTTGGAAAGAAAGTCTTTTTTCATACGACATTTACATGTAGAAGCGACGATTTAGAATAAAATGTTTTTTCTTTTAATTCGATTATATCTGCATTTACTCCTTATAGCGGCGATAATACACATCCTCGAAGGACCAAAAAATGAGGATCATCGTTCTGATATTTCGTGGTTTCCGAATGTAAAAAGAGCTTTTAAAATTGGACTGACTGGGGGAGAGATATGTTGTCCAGAGGAGGACGAAGGGGCACAGGTGTGCAGAAAGTAGACTCATGTCAGTACTTCTTACGCATCAGTGACTTGGAATATTCCTAAACGACTTTCTGAATAGTATTTTTTCTCTTTGAATTCCACGGATACAAAACGAATTGACCCGTATCAGTTATACATCTTTATGATAGTTTCTCAAAAGTGTGCTCAACTTAAATCCCAGCCAGATTTTTAATGTCGCACAGGAGCGGTCTGGTTAGCTGAAATTCAAACCAAAAAATTCCATTGCTTACCGAAATGATGACGAAAACAGCACCGACACTACAGCAGATATTAAAGTATATAGTAAAACTTTTATTCAGAATTGGCTTCATAGCACTGGGTCCATAATATAGATGCATCACTGTGAAAGACAACTGCAGATACAAACAAATATACAGTGCGTCAAAGAATTTTTAAGACTGGGTCTGTAAAATGAAATAGAAACAAGAAATTATAATTTGTTTTGGTTTGTTATTCAAAATAAGTCCCTCCGGCTTCAATACACTTGTTACAGCGAGTGCCTGTTCCAGTTCACTTTGCGGAATTGCCTCCAAAGCACGCGGCGAAGCTGCTTGTACGGTCGAAATATCATCAAAATAACGCCCTTTTAACGTCATTTTAAGTTTTGGGACCAAAGAAAAGTCTCAGGGTGCTAAATCAGGCGAATACGGTGGATGATTCAACACACAGACGTTATTTTTCGCCAAAAATCTATAAACAAGGAGTGAGGTGTGACTGGGTGCATTATCGTGCAACAAACACCAACTGTTTTCATCTCGATATTCTGGACGAATGCGACGAATTCTGCCCATCAAAGGCCTCAAAATATTTAAATAAAACTCATCAGTAATTGTTTGTCCACTTGGAACAAATTCTTTGTGGATAATATACCCTTACTATTGAAGAATGTAATGAGCATTGTTTTGATTTTCGATGGAACTTTTCTTGTTTTTTTTTTTTTTACTTGTGGCGAGTTTTTTGAATTCCATTCCGCACTTTGTCGCTTTATTTTAGGATCATATTGAACACACTATGTTTCATCACCAGTAACAATCGATTTTAAGAAGTTTGGGTCATTTTCAGCGGCTGAAATGATGTCTCCGCAATGTGCACTTCTCCTTGATTTTTGCTCATTGGTTAACGTGTGCGGAACAAATTTAGCTCAGACTTTTGTTTTGCCCAAATCTTCATGCAGAATGGTTCGAATCGTTTCTTTGTTGATGTTTAAAGACTCTTCCATCATTCTTAGTGACGCACATATATTGTTTGCCACGAAATCACGCCCTTTTTCAATAATCTCAGATGTCCTAGATGAACTTGGTCTTCCGGTATGCTTATCATCTTCTATCGTCTCTCTTCCGTCCAAAAATCATCTTCTATCGTCTCTCTTCCGTCGTTTGTGCCACAGGAAAACATTTGATCCACTTAAACCAAACTCTCCGTAAACTTGTTTCATCATTTGGTACGTTTCCGAGGCACTGTTATCAAGTTGCGTTAAATTTAATAACAGCCCTTTGTTCCATCTTAATAATTCAACATGAAAATATTTTACTTCTCTAATGAACGCCCGTTTCGTTTGAGTTACTTTAACAACTGCGCAGTACTTTTGGCAGAAAGCAAGCAGATGGTCACGGTTTATAACGCATTCGCGATTACACTGGTGGCGTCACCGTAGGCTGAAATTTAGCGCCAGTCTTAAAAATTATTTGACGCACTGTGCATAATGGAACTTTATTCAGAATTGGCTACATAACACTAGGTGCCATGATACAGATGCATCACTGACAAAGACAACTGCTAATGGCACCAAGAATCACTTGCCGTCTGACTGGTTGCTAGGCAACAAGTCCTGTGCCAGGCACTTGCGTTGAGGCATTACTTATTGATCAGGCCTCATAAAATTTTCTATAAAGACTATTTGTAGACATGGAGCTGCCGGCATTGTAATGGTAGGAAAGTATTTCATGTGAGGTCGTAATGAAGTTTGATTACCAAAAAAAAAAAATCTGTTCCATTTCTTTTAAATGAAGCATGTTACATTTTCTTTAGTTCAGTGTAAATAATTTCTTCTTTGTTAGGTCGTAATGAAGTTTGATTAACAAAAAAGGAATCTGTACCAT
This sequence comes from Macrothele yani, assembly GCA_039090855.1. NCBI lineage: Eukaryota > Metazoa > Arthropoda > Arachnida > Araneae > Macrothelidae > Macrothele > Macrothele yani. The sequence continues at coordinate 139,639,051 of CM077013.1, read as the reverse complement.
TTCTTTTAAATAAAGCATGTCGCATTTCTTTAGCTCAGCGTTGACCATTTCTTCTATGTTAGGTCGTAATGAAGCTTGATTAACAAGAACTAAATCTGTACAATTTCTTTTAAATGAAGCATGTCGCATTTTCTTTTGCTCAGTGTTAACTATTTTTTCTATGTTAGATGGTAATGATTAACAAAAAAATGAATCTGTATACCATTTCTTTTAAATGAAGCATGTTGCATTTTCTTTAACTCACTGTAAACCATTTCTTCTATGTTAGGTCATAAAATAAGTTTGATTAACAAAAACTGAATCTGTACAAGTTCTTTTAAATGAAGCATGTCGCATTTTTTTTAGTTCAGTGTTAACCATTTCTTCTAGGTTAGGTCGCAGTGAAATTTGATTAACAAAAAATGAATCTGTATACCATGTCTTTTAAATGAAGCATGTCGCATTTTTTTTAGCTCACTGCTAATCATTTCGTGTATTTCACTTTTTACTTTTCTTCTTACGTATCATAAAACAGGCTATAAAATTATTTGGCAGAGATTTGGTAGTTTCGTCACGCTTTCTCGAATTTTCATTACGAAACAATGTTTTGATGAATACACTATTATTATTATTATTATTATTTTGATTTCCTCATTGTCAATTATTATTCTTAGCATGCATGGGATACCGAAAGTACGTAAGGAAACTTTTTGTGACATGTCAAGATCACTCAAAAGTGACACTGAATGTCACTCATTCATGTCAGTGTAAAGGATTTATTCAAGAAGATTTATTTGTTTACCTGCACTTTCGTAGGCATTTTCCCCCTACCTTTGTCTATCACTCACAATGCATTAAACGTTGAAAGGTCATGAAATATTTCAACAAGAGGTCAAGATCACAAAAATTAATGATAAAATGACGTAGAACGTCCATATTCATGAATTAAGTGGAATTATATTGAACTCTGAGGCAGATTTATTTGTACATCATTTTTCAATTATGCGAAGTCGAGTCTCCCCCATTTTGAAGCCAAGGACTTTCGTGTTATTCCAGACAAGCCTTCAAGATCAAGATGAAGAAAAGAAAGACGTACGTTCATCACTCAAACTGTAACAAAAGGAATAGCGCGTCATTTGGCTAATTTTTTTCCTAGCAGCTACGTTGCAAAGGCTTAACAGCTCAGCAGGTGAAAGGGAAAAAGCATAAAATGAACACAAGTAAAAAATTAGGCGCACTCCTAAAATACCTGGCGACCCTTTCAAACGTCATACACTGAGTAATTGACAGATTTCTCTAATTTATTACGAACTGATTATTTAAAGAAATTTGAAGGTGCATTGTTCTTAATTGTACCATATTTCTCCTTGACTTTTTCTTTTAACTTTTGAAAAAACACTGCGTCTTTTTCTTTAAAGTCTAATGCCTTTGACATCTTTCTGAGAAACTATACAATGTCCATCATTCTTCCCTGGGAAAATCCCCGCTCTGGGACAGATAAAAGAAATGATAAAAATAAAAGTATATTTCATTCTGGTGTAAGGTAACGCGCTCAGCTATATATCGAGAGATCTGGGATCCGATTCCCCAGCAGTGGCCGAATAACAATTTTTCGGTTGCTGTGTGCTGCTAAAACGTGGAAAGAGCGATGTCTTTGTCTGTTCAGTGACGGCACGTATTTGGAGGATTTTTACTTTGGATCTCGCCTTTTAGATTTAAGTGCGATAATTAATATACAGCAAGTGCCGTTAATGCCCAGCAGATAGAGACGTCCCAGTAGCTGAGCCCATGTTATGGATTTATGATGTCAGGTGCTGACAGAAAAACACACATAGCGCCGTGGATTGTTGGCCACCGTGGTGTAAGGCTAACGCGCACGGCTAGATATCGAGAGATCTGGGATTCGATTCCCCAGCAGTGGCCAAATAACAATTTTTCGGTTGCTGTGTGTTGCTAAAACGTGGAAAGAGCGATGTCTTTGTTAATTCACTGACGGGAGGATTTTCACGTCATTCTGAAGACCATCATTTTCTTCAAATCGCACGAATACAAATAAGGCAGGACTCAAGGAGGCATATGACACCCTAAAAAACATGTAAAACAGAAAACAATATGGTACAGATAATTATAATTTGCACTTATGAGTCATTACATTATAACCACCTACCTAACAAGTTGTGGGAACCCCTTTAGCCAGCAAAACAGAGGCCATTCGGCGAGGTATTGATTCGATGAGGTGGCGATAGATATACTGAGATATCTGGTACCATGACGCCAACAGCAGGTTCTCCGGTTTTCATACATTTTGCGGCGGTGCTGATTTAGCGTGAACCCGCTTTTCCAAGTCGAACCACAAATGTTCGATTGGGTTCATGTCAGGTGAATTTGAGGCCAGGTCATTAACAGAAAGTCATGTTCCTCGAAACACCCCTTGTCGATTCTGGCAGTGTGGCATGGCGCATTATCCTGTTGGTAATGGTCATCACCAACAGGGAACACAATTTCCATGAATGGGTGAACTTGGTCCGCAATGATGTTCAGATACCTGACAGCTGTCAGGGATTATGCTATTCTGATGAGGGAGCATAAAGTGTCCCAAGAAAGTATCGCCCGCAGCATAACACCGCCGCCACCGGGCTGTTTCCGCCCAGCAGTGCATTCAGGTGACATAGCCTTCGTTGGTAATCTACGTATCCGCTCTTGGCCGTCTACGTGATGCACGAGGAATCTTGATTCTTCAGATCAGGCTACTTTCTTTCAATCATCCACGGTCCAATCTCGATGATCTTGGACACATTTCATGCGTTGTTGGCGGTGACGTGAAGTGAGAATGGGTACCTGGCTGGGTCTTCGGCTACGCAGGACCATGCGCAGAAGGCTCCGATGAACTATGTGCTGTGACAAACTGCCCTGATCACCAGTGTTGTAACTGCTGGTGTTTTGTCGCACTGTGGCCCTGCTGTTGCTGTGAACGACGATGCTCCCCTCCGGCATCAATGAGCTGTGTACGACAGACGGCTGGACGACGATTCATCGTTTGGCCCTCTGTGCACCACTTTTGATACGTACTCACTATATCGGCACTGGAAGAACCCACAAGCTACGCAGTTTTCGTGATTTTAGTTCCGAGGCGCCGTGCAATCACAATTTGTTTTTTATCAAATTCCGATAAATCGGCAGCTTTTCCCATTCTAACTCCTAACACTCTACTAACCGAAAGCCGGTCCTCGGGTTGTATATATATTGCTCTGTGAACTTCACCTGCGCCACCGTTTGGTCTCCAGGCGGGCTCATTTCTTTTGGCTGGGGGGTGGCCAGAAAGAAATGGCTTATCCGTGCACAATCTCCATCATTCCATCCTGTGAAAATCCCCACTTTGAGATAGAGAAATGCAATGATAGAAATGAAATTATATTTCATTCTGAAGGCAATCATTTTCTTCAAATCACAAGAATACAAATACAGTGGGACTCAAGGGGGCATATAAGACCCTGAAAAACGTGTAGAAGAGTAATAAATGCCGGAAGTGAGATTCGAAACACGCCTCCTCGCTCCGGAGCCAGTTATTCTCTCACGTAAACTATACCGACAAAGCTTATCGCTGCAACTTTGCCATCTTGCCATATGTGTCACCATTGAGGTAGGTACGTCACAGTCGATTTGTGTGTGAATGCGAGTGAATATACACCTATATGTCAGTTTATTTGGTACACCTTAACACGAAAGACAGCATATTTTTCGTCAAGACAGATAAGACAGCACATTTGCTTGTCTGCCTGCGCGGTGGAAATACGACGAGCTCGTCTGCCTGGCGTGACGGTTCGAGTTAAAATAAATATATATAACGATTTGATCACTCGTTTGGGTAAAACGAGTGATCTGGTCGAATTTGAACGTGTCGTGATAGTTGGCGCCAGGCGCGGTTTGATTCAGCATCGGAATGGGTAAAACGAGCGATCTGATCGACTTTGAACGTGGCATGATATTTGGCGCCAGGCGTGCCGGTTCCAGTCAGCGTCGGAATGGGTTGAACGAGTAATCTTATCGACTGTGAACGCGGCATGATAGCTGCTGCCAGGCGGCTGGTTCGAGTCAGCGTCGGAATTGTTAAAACGAATGATCTGATCGACTTTGAGCGTGGCATGATAGTTGGTGCGAGGCGGCCGGTTCGAGTCAGTGTCGAAATGGGTAAAACGAGGAATCTGATCGACTTTAAAAACTTGGCATGATAGTGGCCACTAGGCGTGCCGGTTCGAGTCAGCGTCAGAATTGGTAAAACGAGTGATCTGATTGACTTTAAAAACATGGCATGATAGTTGGCACCAGACGTGCCGGTTCGAGTCAGCGTCGGAATGGGTAAAACAAATCATCTGATCGATCTTGAACGTAGCACGATTGTTGGCTCCAGGCGTGCCAGCTCGGGCATCTCCCAAGCGGCCGTACTACTAGGCTTTTCACGTACAAATGTGGCTTACGTGAATGGTGCGTCAAGCAAAAACTTCAACCAATCGGCGGTCCTACCTAGCAAAAACACAAGCGTTGGGAAAATTGCTGGCCACCAGCTGGCAGTGATAGGTCACTGTTGGCTAAAATTTGTCACTCACGCTACTGTAGCGATCAGTTTGTGGCAGCCATCAGTTGGCAACCATTGATGGTCCTGCAGCATCACCGTGAACATACGGGCCTCCACGCAAGTGCCACTAGTGGCTCGTAGCTGGCAACCGAAACAACCCCAACAGGAGATGAAAACAGCGAGACTGCACATGCGCTGAAGCAACACGTGCATAGTCTTTCGTGGTACCAGTTAGTTGAAAACGACGTCCTCGTCATCGTTTTGCTTTAGTGGATGTTAACAACAACAACAAAAAAAGCCATATGTAGAGAGACGGATTAATTTCCTAATAAAATGCCGCGGCGTCGAAGATTACCGTCGGAAGAAAATTATATGAATAATTAATGAACTGTAAGAAATATTCAATTAATCTCATGTATTTATAGAAACTGATTTTGCAGCAACATTTGTGCTCTAACAGACGAAGAATCGAGAATACAAACAGTCATAAAACACACTCACTCCATTCCTATGAATAAAAAGAAATAATTTCTGTATAATCTTCACACACTAAACCGCTTCAAACATAAATCCCGGAAAGAAAGACATTAAAAAATCATTGTGTTGGGAAAAAAGTAAGAATTATACGAGTATAAAATGATCTAGTATTTGAAAACAAAAAAGCAAGGCTATGTGAATATAATGTACTCATTCATGCTTTATATACACAAGACTGGAGGAATTCGCTGCTAAGAATAATCGGAAGTAAAATAAAATATCATTCGTATTTAGAACAAACGTAGCTTCGGAGCGTGGAAAAAAAGATACAACGTTAAAAATGTAGCAGAATGTGGTATGAATGAGTAAATGCATATACACTGCTGGACAATTGCTAAGGACGGATCATAAACGGCTATATAGCGCATAAAAAAGTAAGTGTGGTTGGATGCCAAGTGAAATAAAATAATGTCAGAATGCCAGGACATTACAAGAAAGACAATTTATTGTGCTTTGGAATCCAGAAGGCTTTGGGACGTGTTCAAGAGACAAACAGGCCATTTTGTGCAGAATACGTAAACGTGAAAACAAAATGCGATTACCGTCCGCAGGCGTTCCGGCGTAAGATGTCAATACGGGATATGGCCACCATGGAGGGCGATGCAAGATTCCACACGTCGTGTCATGCTTTGCACAACATTATCAAGCAGCTGTTGGGGTAATTTATCCCATTCCTCTGTCAGTGCACGGATGAGGGTGTCCTTGTTTATTGGAGGGCACTGGCGACCAGCAATACTCCTCCCCAAAGCATCCCACACATTTTCAGTGGGATTCAGATCTGGAGAACGTGCTGGCCATACGAGGCGTTGAATATCCTCGCTCTCAAGACACTCCTGGACAGCAACTGTTCGATGACATGTTGCGTTGTCGTCCATGAAAATGAATCTATCACCGACAGTACCACGGAACATGCGAACATGAGGTAGCAGAACATCATTAATGTATCGTTGGCCCGTCATAGTCCCAGTTGGAAGCACATAGAGGGACGTACGGCCATTGATCATGATGCCAGCCCATACCATGACACTACATGTCGGATATCTGTCCCTTTCCTGTATGTTTGCTGGACAATATGCAGTACCACTATCACGCCAGATCAGTTGTCGTCGACAATCAGACGATAGACTGTATCTACTCTCATCTGAGAAGAGGACAGCAGACCAGTCGTTATCAGTCCAATTGCGATGTTGATGGCACCATTGCAAACGGGCGGTGCGGTGACGTCTGGACAATGGGATGCACACAACAGGACGGCGGGCGTATAGTCCTCCTTCGTGCAAACGTCTGGCGACAGTTTTTCGGGAGATCCGCTTGCCAGTAGCAGCCATAAACTGATTTGCTACCTCACTAGCTGTGCTGCGCCGGTGTCTTTTTGTTGATAGCACTATGTACCGATCTTCCGCAGGTGTCGTACTGCGAACACGACCTCCCCTGTGACGTTTGCTACACTCTCCATTTGTTTGAAATGATTTCCAAAGCCTTGAAACAACACTGTGGCTGACGTCGAACTCCCTGGCAACATCTATTATTTTTCGCCCTTCTTCAATCTTGCCAATATTACGGCCACGCGTAAAATCATCTAGGTGATGTCGGAAGACATACTGAAAATTGCAAGTTAGTCAATTTATTCTTTCCTTTTCAACTTTGCCGCCCCGTTGGCGCAGTGGTCTAAGCGATGGCCTCTGATCATTCGTCCGAACGGGGTCCGGGTTCGAATCCCGGTGAGGCATGGATGTTGTGTTTGTCTTACGGCACTGGTTCTTTCCCTTCCCTGGAACCAGTGACCCTAAATTAGGGAAGGGCGACTGCTTATAGCCCATTGAGTTGCTCACGGTGGTCGTTAAACCTCCAATCAAAAAAAAAAAAATTTTCAACTTTGCGTTTGAACAACAACGGTCAATACGCGTCAAATCCTTTATATCTCTTATCAGCGCTATGACGTCACGAACAAGTTCGGCAATCCAAAATTTGCATACGCACAACACGTCTTACTGTATCCCGCACTTATGCTAATTTCCACATTTTCCTGCCGTCCATTTTATGGTTGCTATCGTTGCTATTGTCATCCGTCCTTAGCAATTGTCCGGCAGTGTATTAAGTAAACAATCGCATTTCAAGACCAGATGGACAGCACAAAACTTTGGAAAACGTCTTTAAGTTGATACACTCGTTGAAAGTGAGTGAAGTTCCCTTAAAGTAAATTAAAAAAATGCTTCATTGAAAAAGTTGATTTATGAATTATATTAAACGTGTGGTTACAAAAACGAACTCGCAATATTGCTTTTTTTTTAAAAAATAGAGAGCGCTTAGTTTCACATCGCGCAAAAAAGAGGCTTACCTCCAAGCGGGCAAACACGCGTGGCAAACTAGTCTAGTGCGTAGAGCATCCCCTTCGCACACCACCAGTCCTTAGTTCGATCCCAGTTGTATCCATGGGTGATTTACCGGACTTGTTGAGGAAATTTCTTCAGCGCCGTGACATCATGTAGGAGTTTCGTTGGGAAAAAATAGCAGCTGGGTGTGCCTTTGGTGAACTGTGATTATCTTTCGTTTTTTTTTTTTTTTTACTCCTACTGGAAATCGACGGACAAGATTCAGCAAGCCATCACTTAGGTCACGTGATTGCCGGCTGCCACTGCCGGGACACTGACGGACCACATTAGGTTAGCCATCATTTATGGCACGTAATTACAGGGCCTCTTAAGGTCCGCTGGTGGCAGCCACAGCCTGTGATGGATAACTGATGACCCTGTTTTGGCATATGACAACTGCTTGGATGCCAACTGTTGGCCAGCTGCTGGCCTGAACCGCTGGCCCATCTGGTGGCCGTCGGGATATTTTTTTGACGGTTCATGTAACGGCGACCTAGTTCTGTGCCAGTGCTGGCACTGCTGGCAGCTAGCAGTGTCCCAGTGCTGGCCTAGCAAGACTGATTTTGCTGGGTGTGAACGAAAACAGAAGCGTCAAAGAAGACTAGTGTGAATCCTTCAAGCAAACAGACAGGCTAATCCCTGCAAAATTCCAGAATGGTATGCCGGGATAAGGATATTGTGCTACAAGAATATGTAAGAAAACTAGGTAGGGATAACATGGTACATCAATACGCACATTTAAACCACGCCAGCACTGTTCAAGGCAATGAATGAGACGTTTCGCTCAGATTTTCGGCTATCGAACGCACTAATAAATTTTTCAGCCCGATATATTGCCTTGTAGATGAAAGTATGGAAACACGCCATCTAGCGGAATCGATATGAATCATAGAAATTCGATATTTTGTGCGTCATCGCTATTACGGTTGGCCCTGTCTGTTGCGAAAAGAAGAATTTTTTCGAATCGAACATAAAAGCTCAGACGAGTAGACATAGTGAAACAAGCCCATTTTGCCCTTTGAGGGATTCGAAATCACGCCTCCTCGCTCCGGAACCAGTTGTTCTCCCTACTAAACTACGCCGACGAAGCTTATTGCTGCAAGTTTGCCGTCTTCAGATGTGTGTCACCTCTGAGGTACGTACGTCAAATATAGCCCCCCCCTCCACATGAAAGGATGAGACGGAATCGTAAGTTTCCAGGTCATCCGGCAAACCATGTTTGAAGGACAGCTCATTCACTAAACAAGAAGGAATTTTCATTCATTCCAAACGAATTGTGGAAGAAGCATCACGCATTTTTGAAACGTTGAGAAAGGAATTCTCATTAATTCCAGAGGATGTGTGGAAGAAACATCTCGCGGTTTTCGAAGAACTCAATGGCCAGGAAAAACATTTTCACGATAATGACGCATTATAGCGAAACAAACCCCATTTTGCCAGTAAAGGCATTCGAACTCACTCCTCCTCGCTCCCAAGTCAGTTGTTTTCCAGCCTAAACTACGTCGACGAAGCTTATAGCTGCAACTTTGTGGGTTTGACATGTGTTTTACCTCTGAGATAGGTACGTCGAAACAGATGGATGTGGTCAAATTATGACATTTTTTTTAAACACGTGCGAAAATACCACAAAAACAGCTTGCTTTCGCGGAGTTTTATTTATAATTCGTCGAAGGTCTTAAAAGAAAACAGAGCAACACTTTTGGTTTCGCTTCCTCAAAACGCTATTTACCTCTTGAAACTCCGTGTATCTCCTATGAACCCATTCACTAAATGTTTCGCCGTGTGTACACGAAAGTTCTGAAGGTGAAAAAATTCCAAAGCAGGAAGTTTCAGTAAAGTATGTGATGAGACTGTCAGTTATGTGCTCTGCTGATCACTTGAAGCAGTAACTTTTATCCTCCAGCGAACAAAACTTCTGGTACGTTTTTATAATTAGTATTTTTTTTTTCGGCGGCTTTCCGTAGCCATAACTCTAAAAACAGGAAAACACAACATAACTTAATCGTTTACGTTGCTCTTCGGGATCGTTGAATAGCATTCGTGTTCATTATCGATAATCAATGTGTCTGATCTTTAGCGTTTTTCTTTTGAAAGTGAAAATAATGCGGGTGTAGCTTTGATGTTGTAGATGACAGAAAGGTGTTGAAAGCCTAAATACTTTATACATTTTTATTTAAATATAAATTTGCCGCAGAAATTGAGTTTCGCTAGCTTTTCAGTACTTCCTCAAAAACAAAAAATCCAAGATGCCTTTTACGCATCTGAGCGAGCGAGAAAATTACACTTCTCGATAGTGGTGATTCTTTTTTTCGTAATGAAAAGGTCTCGCGGTCATCGAGGTGTGAAAAAACACATTCCAAGAGGAAGAGCTGTTTTAAGGAAACAATAAGAATTCTCCGTGAACTTTGTAAGAAGAAAAATCACATCAAAATGGCGAAGAGCAACATAGATCACTCAAACATGTATTTTTTTTTGTTATTTTCCCCCGCGTCTTTTCAGCAAGATGCCTAACAGTTCATTTTTGACTGTTTTTATGCAAAAGTATAAAAATAACCGCTACTATATAAAATCCATTTCAAGATTATTTCTTTTGATTTTTCAAACTGTCTTACAAACAATCGAATCTCACTCCACTTAGCAAGATAGCTTTGAATCATAGAAAATGAAAAAATGATGAGATGGTTACAGCAATTGGGCAAAGAAGGAGTTACAAAAATATGACTTTAAAATGCGTAACACCGTCAACCAATATCAATCCCTGCTGGATGAAGGTCTTCCAAAGTCCCTTCATCAAGTCTCTGTCTTGAGCCATTTTCTTCCATGTCACTCAAGCATGCTTATGAATTTCATCCATCCATCACCCACGTGGTCTTCTTTTTCATCGTTTCCTGTCCCTTAGTATCAATTCTAATATTTTAGTGTTCCAACGGAACACTAAAATATTAGAAGAACTGATTATAATCAGTTCTTCTAATAATATGCCATGCTCATTGCCACTCGAAGGTCTTTATTTTGATCATGATATTATCAACGCTTGTCATTTCCTGATCATGAGTTCCTTTTCCTATCTTTCTTCGTTACAATAAGCATGCATCTCTCCATGCTTCATTGAGTTGCCCTCGTCCTGTCCGTGTTTTTTATCAGTGGTTCATGCCCCTGATCCAAAAGTAAATCCTGAAAATATACATTTATTAAATACTTTTCTTTTAATATGGTCATCAGCAACCATTATAAATCCGCTGCTGGATGAAGATCTCCCCAAGTTTCTTCTACAACGGTCTCTCTTGAGCTTGTCTCATACATGTTACCCCAGCATGCTTTCGAATTTCATCTATCCATCTCTTATGTGGTTTTCTGGGTCTTTTTCTGTGTCTTTGTATCAAGTCTAAAATTTCAGTTGTCCATCGGTGGTCCGTTCTTCTGGCAACATGTCCACCACATTGCCATTTCAGGGATTTTATTCTGATCATGATGTCTTCTACTCTTGTCGTTTTCCTTATCCACGAGTTCCTCTTCTTATCTTTCCTGGTTACTCCAAGTATGAATCCCTCCAGGCTCCTTTCACTTGTATGCAGTCTTTGTATGTCTTCTTTAGTTAAGGTCCATGTCTCTACTCCATAAGTAAGAACTGGAAGGATGCATTGATCAAACACTTTTATTTTAAGATATCATGGCATACTGCTCTTGAAAATTGTACTGTTTCTTCCAAAAGCTCTCCAGCCAAGTTTTGCATGCCGAATAATTTCCACGTCAATGTGACCCTCACTTTATATCTGCTGCTCAACTAAATGTAGGAAATGGCTATCTCCAGCTTTTTCCAATCAATTGATAAGTCTTCATTCCTTGTAAAAGCATTGTAAATAAGTTTTGTCTTCTGAAAATTCATTTTTAATCCCACTTTCTTTACTCTATTCAGAAAGTTCCTGGATCATACTCTGCAGCTCTGAAGGGGTAGTTCCTAAAATGAATACTTCATCAGCGAAATGAAGGTGAGTTAAATAATTTCCATTAACCTTTACCCCCTTGTTTTCCCAAATCAATGATTGAAAGACGCTTTGCAATGTGGCATTAAAGAGTTTCGGAGATATGGCGTCACATGGTCTCACTCCCTTTCCAATATTTATTGGTGGTGTATCCTCAAATAGCCGAATCTTTGCACTTAAAGTTTCATAGCTGTTATTAATAATGCAAATGTAAGCATTGTGACGTGCCTGCCCAGCAGGACGCACACGACATAAAGGCAGATAGCAGTCAGAACGAACGTCCGCGTAGCTCAATTGGTAGAATGACTTATTCCGCAATGAGGGGACCCGGGTTCTAGCCCCGGCGTGGACAAAAATGACGGAGAAATTTACTTCGTTATAGCATCTTCTGTACCTCAGGATTTCAAAGCCATTGTGATTACTCATAGTTTCACGGAATCAAAAGCCTTTTTCACAATAAATAAAAGCCATGCATAATGGGAATTCATATTTCTTCGTTCTTTCAGTTAGTTCTCTCAGTACAAGAATATGATCTATGGTGCTGTAGCCACTTTTGAATTCAGCTTGTTTTTTCGGTTGAGTCATGTCCAATGTTACCTTCAAGATATGTGAAAGCACCTTAGAGAAAATTTTATAAACCAGCGAAAGCAGGCTGATGGGCCTGTGGTTCCTGTGATCCTCAATGTCACCTTATTTACGTAGCAGGATCATTATAGCACTGTTCCAGTCCTCAGGAATCTTCCCTTCATTGAGACATCTAGCGAAAACTAGCTTCTATTTCTCCGCTTGCTTCTTGTATAACGTCCACGGTAATTCCATCTTCTCCTGGAGCTCTACCCCGTTTCATGTTCTTAATTGCAAGCGTAACTTCTGCAGGGAGGACTGGAGGAACTTTGGTGCTGGTGCATTTCTTAATGACCGGAATAGGTGTATCATCTATTTTGTATACTTTTGTGTAGAAATCTTTCCTTTTTATATACAATATTGTAAATTACCCTTGAAAATTGTACTGTTCCTCCTAAATATACCCCAGCTAAGTTTCAAATGCATATTAATTTCTTCTTCGATGTCGCTCTCGTTTGATATCTGTTGCAAAAGGTAAAAAAATATGGGCATCAGTTATTTCTACATTTCCCCCATTAACCTGTAGTTCTTCACTTCATATAAAAGCCGTGAACATCAATTTTGTTTCCTTCAAGGCCATCTTAAATCCCATTCCTTTAATCTTGTCAGGAATTCCTGAATCACAGACTGCAGCTCAGAGGAAGTATTTGCAAAAGTGATTAATGTCATCAGCAAAATCAAGATGAGTTAAATAATCTCCATTCAACATTATCTTCTTGTCATCTCAGTTAGGTGATTGAAACCCCTACTTCAATCATTTTTTTATTGGAGGTTTAACGACCACCGTGAGCAACTCAATGGATTATAAGCAGTCGCCCGTCCCTAATTTAGAGTCTCTGGTTCCAGGGAAGGGAGAGAGCCAGTGCCGTAAGACAAACACAACATCCACGCCTCACCGGCATTCGAACCCGGAGCCCATTCGGACGAATGATCAGAAGACATCGCTTAGACCACTGCGCCACCGGTGTGACATTCCGGTTTGGAATCCCGGTGAGGCGTGGATGTTGTGTTTGTCTTAAGGCACTGGCTCTCTCCCTTCCCTGGAACCAGAGACTAAATTAGAGATAATTTTGCTTCAAAACACAGCAGTCCACAACGCCATGAAGACATGAGCTGTATGGGACTTAGCCATAAATAATTTCCTCCTCGGTTAAGTGCCCGATAAATGGGTACAGGTCACAATGCCTTGCGGCGTTTATGGTCCCCTCGAAGAATATGGGTCCAATTATGCGTCTTCGAGATATCGCACAGCAAACACCAATCTTCTGATCATGAAATGGCATTTCGTGCATCTGATGTGGATTATTGGAAGACCACATGCGACTCTTTTTCCTGTTCACGTGTCCCACCCAGTAAGCGGAACAGCGCCTCATCAGAGGAAAACGTGACGTTCAGAACATCCTCTTCGTTGTCATTAATGAAGTTGGTTAACCATCTGCAATATTCCACACATTTATTGTAGTCTGCGTGTGTTTTAATTCCTGCACTGTGCTGGGTTTGTACAGGTAGAGCTGTAGTCACGTCTTCAGTGCCTTACGGATGCTGCTGTACGACGACCCATGCTTGCTGTGCCAACTTTCGAACCGATTTTTTGGAGTTTTAGTGATACGAACGGAAATATCCTCCACCGTTTCCTCTGCTAACACTAGCAGACTACCGCTTCTCGGAGCATCTCTCACTGATCCCGTTTTACGAAAATTTTTAATTAATCGCGTCATGCATTGCGATGGAGTGCCTCAGTATTGGGAAATTGTTCTCTATGCATACGTTTCATTTCGTCCGTATATTCACCTCCACTGAAGAACACATTTTCAACCAAAAACACTCGACCATCAAGAGACAGCACCATGTTCAACCAGCCACTGTGACGCCTCACTACTGACTGATTCAATCACGGCCAGACGCCGGGAATACCGTGTGCGACGTTCAAGGTCTGTCCCACACACACACGAACATTCACTATTTACAGTATTGTATTTATGGGCGGTAGCTACAATTTATAGACGTTTAATTATTATTTCTTATCACAGTACTTCAGGTGCACAAGGACGTTTGGTTCATCCTTTATTTTGATAACCTTTCTTCGGAGAAGTAAACGACATACTTCATAGGGGGAAATTACGTAGGGCTGCATGACGAACAGCACGAGACTCATTATTATTTGGCAAACTCCAGATTATATTTTAAAGTTAAGAAATATTGAAAAATGGCATATCTTGAACGGCAGGGTGGGCAAGAAAAATTTCAGGGTTAACTGGCACCTCCTTGGCGACGTCTCTACTTCCCAGGTGAGACATAGATGATGTCCTTGTCTTACAGCACTCTTTCGTTCTCTCTTTTTTGGAATCTTTTTTTTTTTTTTATTGGAGGTTTAACGACCACCGTGAGCAACTCAATGGGCTATAAGCAGTCGCCCGTCCCTAATTTAGGGTCACTGGTTCCAGGGAAGGGAGAGAGCCAGTGCCGTAAGACAAACACAGCATCCATGCCTGACCGGGATTCGAACCCGGACCCCTTACGGACGAATGATCAGAGGCCAGCGCCTTAGACCACTGCGCCACCGGGGAGGCAATTTTTTTTGGAATCATTGGCCCTAAATTAGGCATGGACGATAGTTTGCAGCCATAAAAATTGCTCACAGTGGTCGTCAAACCCCCAACTAGGCCACTTCTGTGATGCAGTGGCCTAAGCGATGGCTAACCGTTCGCCCGAGATAGGTACGGGTTCGAATCCCGTGAAGCATGGATGTGTGTATGTGTCATCAAAATTGCTCACGTCGTTAATCCCCGAACTGAGCAGCCCGGGGGTTCATTTGTCTAAGTGCTGGCTTCTGATAATTCGTCCAAGATGGGTACGGGTTCGAATCCCGTGAAGCATGGATGTGTGTGTGTGTGTGTGTGTGTGTGTGTGTGTGTGTGTTTTGTCTTACGGCACTGGCTCTCTCGCTTCCCTGGAACCAATGACCCTAAATTAGGGATGGAAGACTGTTTTCAGCTCTAAATAATGCTCACAGTGGTCGGTAATTCCCGAACTGGGCAGCCCGGCGAGCATATTTGTGTAAGCGTTGGCTTCTGACCATTCGTCCGAGATGGGTACAATACAATACAATTATTTATTGCACACATTTAAAACTTACAGTTATATGAAAATGCAATACACCAGGAGGAATCTGAACACATTGGTTGTAAGGCGATTTCTCCTACCAGATGTAAGAACAAGAATAAAACATATGGCATATATGAAAGCAAGTATGATGGTTATAACAGGAGCACCACTGTTAGCAGTATGCTTGAAACTACAATTTAATGATAGGGTTGAGATTAGTTATGGAGATCAGGGTGATTTACAATGTAATTTCGCAGAGTCAAGGAAAACTTTTTGATATTTTCCAGGGATCTGATGCTCTCAGGGAGATTATTCCATGGGATAATGGCTTTATACAGTATGCTATTTAAAACATAATTAAGTCTAAAACACGGCTGACATAATTTGTTGTTAGCAACAGATCTGGTGAAGATAGAATAATCCATATATTTGATGTCAGATTGAAAAATAGGCAGTTTATATTCTTTCGAATCCCGTGAAGCACGGATGTGTCTGTGTGTTTGTCTTACGCCACTGGCTCTCTCGCTTTCCTGGAACCACTGACCCTAAATTAGGGATGTAAGACTATTTACAGCTCTCAAAATTCCTCACAGTGGTTGTTAATCCCCGACCTGAGCAGCACGGGGAGCTCATTTATCTAAGCGCTGGCTTCTTACCACTCGTCAGACATGAGTTCGGGTTCGAATCCCGGCGTGATATGGATGTTGTGTTTGTCTTACGGTACTGGTTATCTCTCTTCCGTGGAACCAACGAGCGAAAATAAGGGATGGAAGACTTTACAGCCCTCACAATTTCTCACAGTGGTCGTTAAACCCCGAAATGAGCCGTCCAGGTGGTGCAGTGGTCTAAGCGCTGGCTTCTGACCATTTGTACGAGATAGGGTTCGGGTTTGAATCCAGGTGAGGCATCGATGTGTCTGTTTGTCTTACAGCACTGGCTCTCTCCTCTTCTGGAACTAGTGGTCCTAGATTGGGGACGGGCGATTGTTTATAGCCCATCGAGTTGCTTACTGTGTTCGTTAAACCTCCTAAGAGAAAAACCGAACTGAAAACAAAAGATCAAAAAAGTTTCTTAGTTTTGCAGTTCGGAGAATTTGTTCTAGAGGGCTCTGGAAAACTGAAGTCGCTTTCACCAACAACAATGGAATTAGCATTCAGGTAAAGTACGTTACGATTAGCTAGTGATGAAAAATCAGTTCCATTTTTTCCCCTCCTGCTTTCAGCAGAATAGAACCATAAAGATCATACGATTGATGAAATATTTAATTCTAAGCAGTGGATAACACAGTTTTGTGGTACCAAACGCGGCGCATGATTTGCAATTTCGCTGAAATCGTTGTTTGTTTGCGCGGTTGGATAGTTCCTGTCATACGGTTAAATTTACTTCTGAAGTCAAATATTGTGAAACAGCACGTATCAATATGTTACGCGCTCCGGCGCCGACGTCATGGGCTTATTAAATACTTTACTCGTCAAGAAACACTGCTAAGTCGGTACGGAAGCATGAGTTTTCACAACCTGTCTTGAGCATTTTCTCACTCCGGCAAACTGAGACACGATTCCCCTGACCTTAATACACAACGACGACACAAGAATTCCCTGCTCTCCTTACGTATCACTTTCTTTCCGAAAATTCTTTCAAAACTTTCAACTTTCAAAAGGTATCCCCAATTCGCGATTTCAATAAAAAAGGGCAAAATCTGATTTCTCAACTTGTCATCTTAAAATGTATGTCATTATTCTTTTAATCGGGCAACAATTAGGACAAAACAGAAACAGAAACAACAATCGGTTTAAGCAAGTATTCGGAAACAGAGTAATGCTGGGCAGGTGGTTTGCTTTTTATTTATAAACGAGGTGTAAGTAATGCGGTGACTTGTGAAACCGCTAATCCATTTCCAGGTAGGAACAAACTAACTTTTTAATTAATTAAAATAAGTGCAAAATAGGTCCAGAAATGCACCCTGATAAAAGCAAATGGATGAGAAATAAATACTGTCCAAATCCCATCATCCAACTAAATAATTTCACTATAGAAAATGTAGATTCCTACACATCTCTCGGGTAAACAATAAATATTGACAACTAGCAGGGGTACCCGGTATTTCCCGGGCAAATATTCGTGGGCCGCCCCGGTGGCGCAGTGGTCTAAGGCGTTGGCCTCTGATCATTCGTCCGTAAGGGGTCCGGGTTCGAATCCCAGTCAGGCATGGATGTTGTGTTTGTCTTACGGCACTGGTTCTCTCCCTTCCCTGGAACCAGTGACCCTAAATTAGGGACGGGCGACTGCTTATAGCCCATTGAGTTGCTCACGGTGGTCGTTAAACCTCCAATCAAAAAAAAAAAAAAAAAAAATATTCGTGGAATCACCCCCCAAGTTCAGCGGGTGAAATTTTATGAATAAAAAATATATTCCTTAATTTTCCAGTAAATGTATTTTAATTCGTTTAGGTTATTGCTTTTTGGTAAACAATATGTTTGGTTTCTCATTGGGAGCAAAAAGATTGGCATTGATCATCCTTTTGTTTATCGTTTTGAATTTTGAACATCTGGAACTCTCTATTTACATAACATTATATTTCTGCCTGATGTAGCAGCCTGTTGGTAGTGAAAGCTAGCGTAAAACTAAAAAATGGAACTTTTTATGAAAATTTTGTATGGGGGCCCCTTGACCCCGGGCTGCGACCCCTTCCAAAAACCGTCTACGGTCAAAGTACCATGATATAGTACACCAAATTTGGTGGTTCTAAATCGAAAACTGTAGATTTTATGAAAATTTTGTGTGGGAACCCCTTGACCCCGGGCTCCTACTCCTTCCCAAAACTGTCTACGGTCTAAGTCAGAGTATCATGAAACAATATACCAAATTTGGTTGTTCTAAATTGAAAAACTGTAGAACGTTTTACGAAAATTTTGTATGGAGAGCCCCTTGACCAAGGGGGTCCCCTCACAAAATGTTTGGAACCAGAAAACTGCCTACGGTCTAAGTCAGAGTATCATGAGATAATATACCAAATTTGGTGGTTGTAAATTGAAAACTGTAGAGCTTTTTACGAAAATTTTATATGGGGGCCCTTTGACCCCCGGGCTCCGAGCTCTTCCCGAAACCATCTACGGTCTAAGTCAGAGCAGCATGAGATAGTATACCAAATTCGGTGGTTCTAAATTGAAAGCTGTAGAAATTTTAACTAAAATAACGAAACTTTTGTATGGGGCCCCCTTGACCCCCCCCCCCGGGCTCCGATCCCTTCCCAAACCCTTCTATAATCTAAGTTAGAGTACCATGAGATAGTATACCGAATTTGGTGGTTCTAAGTTAAAAACTATAGATTTGTATAGTGGACAAACATACAAACAAACAAATATACAAACTTTCACTTTTATATGTATAGATGACATCTCTGAAGAAATATTTAAAAGAAAAAGAGAGGCATGGACCTCCTTTAACCGTATCAAAACCAGAATCACAGGTCCGAAGCTGGATATCAAAATCAGAGCTGACATGCTCAACAACCGTAACTGTATTCTCGCATCTCATACATACGACTTTGAAACATGGAGCACCACTCAAAAAGAGGAACTTAGTTTTCAAACCATCCAGCATTCCATGTAAAGAAGAATCCTGGCGATACGTAAAAAAGATCACATCACAAACACAACTACCAGAAATTTAAGTGGAGTAAAAGAAGTAGAGAAAACAATATATGACAACAATGCACGATGGGCAGGTCATATCGCAAGACTCACCGACAACAGGTAGACTTACCGTGTCACAAACTGGTATACACGATCAACCAAGAGAAAGACCTCCAACTAGATGGGAAGTTGCTTTAACCAGAACAATATGAAACAACTGGAGAAGACTGGCTCAGGATAGCCCTCGTTGGAAACTTTGCGACCTGCATTAATGGAGAAATCCTAAATGGAAAACAGGTCCATCTAAGTAATCTAGGTCAGTTTACTTCCTCGGGTAGTGAGAAGAGAAGACTTCTTGAATATTGGATCCGGATTCAAATCTCAGATTGGGTATGGTTAGTGGATTTGTCTCGTCCGCATCGCGGGACGAGACAAATCCATTACAACAAAAGCAAATCCACATAATCTACCCTCATAACGCTCCCCCCCCCCCCCCCAAAAAAAAAAAGATCGTTATGGAACTAGCTGCACTGCATCTGTCATTGACCGTATGTAACTTTAAGATAAATTGTGTATATTCTGATTTTTACTGCAGTTAATGATTGCTGCAGGTACCACCTCTTGAAATCTTCTAACGGGAAAAAATTTAATTTCTTATTCACTCTGTGTCAGTGCAGTAGTAATATAATCTTTGAAATGTAAATACGAAAACATCTCAGTTATTAAGTTCGTGATATCTATTATAAACTACGTTAATGGTTTCACTAATTGCAGAATACATCCATATGGATGCCTATAAGAATAACAGAGGATGCTCATACATTTTAAGAACGTTTTTTACGCTTTCCAGCCGTAGGTTGAAGAAGCGTATATACTCCAGATTTGTCCGTCTGTCTGTCTGTCCGTCTTTCCACACAATAGCTCGCGTAAAAATTGTTCGATTTCGATGAAATTTTAGTATGTGGTAGGGGACCTCCTGGGAATGAACCCTATTGAAAATGAAAGAAATGGGTCAAAGGTCAGGACATAGGAGCGGGATCAATTCCATTGTCCTAATGCATCCTAACTTACGTAAAAATGCTTCGATTGCGACAAAACGTTATCATGTTGTTCCGAAATCTTACTGTACCGGTTCTAATGAATATCATCGAAATGGGGTCAAAGGTCAGGACACAGGAGCGATATTTATTCAACAGCTGTTATCCTCATAACTTGACTAAAAATGCGTCTATCGCGATACAACTTTAGTATGTTGTTCCGGAGGTATACCGAACCAATTCTGTTTAATGTAATCGAAATGGGGTCAAAGGTCATGACACAGGCGCGGGATTTATTCCATAGCCATTATCCTCATAACTTGAGTAATTTTTTCTGGTATGTTGGAAAGCGTATCATAATTAATGCATTGCATGATTTTACTAACTTGTTGATAAGAAATTACAGAAAAAAAAAGAAGTTCAAATTACTGAAACTGGCAGCAACGTTTTAGATGAACACGAAAAAAACATCTGCTGCACAGTTAAATATCGTCAGCTAAGAAAATGGCGCACGTAAACAAGCTGTGGAGAGAAGGTTATGTTTTTGCTCTTTACAGGGAGAAATATTCGTATTCTGGAATTAAAAAACTCTGTGAAAAATCATAGAGTTAGCATTTGTAAATGTAAAATAAGTAACATTATTAATAATAGAGGAAACAAATCGGGAAAAAGAATACTAAACGAATATCCAGCGAAGGTACGTACTTTTACGACTATTTCAAAAGCAAGGACTCTGGTCTTAAAAGAAAATTCACCGACCCTAAGAGAAATCGCTAAGTCGTTACAATTCTCTCTGTCAACTGTAAACAAGGTAATAAACAAAGATTTGAGTCTGTGAAAAAACAAAAACAAAAAAAACAACATAATGTTCATTTGCCTTTAGTTGAAAAGAATGTTAAAATCATATCAGTATATTACCAAAATAATGTTATACCTCCTATGTTTACAGAGGAAATACCATTCTTTTATCTATGGAACCTTTAAAGAGTAGAACTCTACCAGGAAAAGGCTACTAGTCATACATTCAAATGTACCACTCTATTTTTTGAAAAAAATTAAAAAACAGATGTGTTTCAATTCTATACCTTTTGCTCACATTCCTTCAACGTCCCCTGATATGTCACCAATGGAATATCTGTGCCTTGAGACTGCTAACAAGAGAAATTTCTAAACGATGATTGGACTATGGAAAGCAGTGGAAGGGAAGTGGAATAAAATACCACTAACAATTTCAAGAAATGCCCTGTTATCTTGGAAATCTGGATGTAGATTCATAGTTCAGAGAAAGGGCTATCAGATAGAATATTTAAGGAAAGAAATAATTTTATTTTAAACATTAATTATGTTTAAAATAAAATTATTAAAAAAAGATTGCTGGAAAGTCGTTCTAAAAATGTGTGAGCAGCCTCTGTAAGAAAAACAACATTTACGCTCAATGGTTTTATTTTTCTTATCGACTAGGATTTCGCTGTGCTTTGGTACAGCTCCTTTAGAACGAACGGCTTTGAAGAAGCAGGGCCAAAGACGTTTGAAGCAGATAAAATAATTGAGAGAGTACTTAGATAAATAATTGAGAGAGTATCTATAGGGTAATTCATCCTATGCACTTTTCGTATGCCAAGTTGTTTGTGAGCGTGGAATAAAACGAGTGGTTCGAGAGTATACATTTATTTACGTATAGCACCTTGCATTTATGCGCGTCACTCACGAATACGCCAAGCAACAGTCCTGGAACATACTAAGTGGACTTAAATCATAACAACAAATAATAAGGTTTACTCATTCCTGACACTGAATGGTGCTTACGTAGGTGGATTAACGAATGTTATTTTCATTAACACAGACATTTGACGTGGACTAGGAACATCAAACAGAGGTCATCGCTCTTTCCACGTTTTATAAGTGAGTCAAGGAATAATTCTCATTGGCCACCACCGGGAATCGAACCCAGGTTCTTCCAGTTACGCCCCGGATGTGCTTTCACTGCACCACAGCGGCCTCGAATTCCTCCAGACTAACACCCACTAACTGCCAAGCCAGTTTGGCAGGTTGTTTCTTGGAGCTCTGCACAATGCTGGGGATTCACCAAAGATGCACAATGCTGGGAATTCACCAAAGATGCACAATGCTGGGGACTCACCACATCTTTCGGGGAATCCGCAGCATTGTGCGGAGCTCCAAGAAACAACCTGCCAAACTGGCTTGGCAGTTAGTGGGCGTGAGTCTGGAGGAATGCGAGGCCGCTGTGGTTCAGTGAAAGCATATCCAGCGCGTAACTGGAAGACCCTGGGTTCGATTCCCAATGGCGGTCAATGATAATTTTTCCGTGACTCACTTTCAAAACGTGGAAAGAGCTATGACCTCTGTTTAATGTTATTATCGTAAAACCAATGAAAGAAGATATGTAAGTCATAAAAGTAAATACAGAGGGTGAGTCGAAAGTTTTGCAATATTTGCATAAACGCATGTGCTGCGGCGGGTACGTCACGTGTTTAAACTACTGTAGCTCAATTCGCGCACTGCAGTCAGTCGAAAAGGATAAAAAAAGTGGTAGTCGCTGCTGTGAACAGCATTGCATGTCGTCATTCTGACTGTGGTTGGGACGCCTAAAAGGTGAATGAGCCACAACCGGATAATTAGGAACTTTTGCTTTACGAGTTTGAAATGTGCCATAACGCTGCTCAAGCAACACGAAGCATATGTCATGCAAAAGGGGAAGGTTCCGTGTACCACAGCATCGCAACCAGATGGTTCAAGAAATTCGCTCAGGTGACAGAAATATCGACGATCAGCCAGGGTCGGGTGAACCGAGAACCGTGTATTCGGAGGCCGTGCGCCAGGCCGTAGAGGTAAATCCGACAACCAGCACTCGGAGATTATTAGACGAGCTGGGCATATCATAGACCACCGTGGTTCGTCACCTTCAAGACCTCCGCAAGGTTTACTGGAGCCTGTCGCATTGTCCCTCACGAACTGACGCCAGCTGAAATAAACCGCCGATTGGAAGTGTGCGCGAAACTCCTAGAAAACCCGCGTGATGAACGTTTCATTAAGAGAATTGTTACGTGCTATGAAAAGTGAGTGTATTTCCGTAATCCTAACACACAACGTCAGTGGTTGAGCCCGGGTCAGCTTCCAGAACCGGTTGCCAAACGTAGGCGCTTCGAGCACGAGGTAATGCTCTGCGTCTGGTGGAATTTCAAGGGAATAATCCATCACGAATTTGTTCCAGACGATCGGAACATAGACGCCAATCTCTACTCTGAACAGCTGGTGCGGATGTATGTCATTTAGGAGGAGAAGGACTGGTGAACAGAAGGCGCGCTCTCCTACAACAGGACAACACTCGGTCTCATACCGCACGAAACACCCGCGAAAATCTCCAGAAACTTGAGGGCATCAAACTGTTGCTACGCCCAGAATATAGACCGGACCTTGCCTCCGTCGTATTATTATTTGTTACGGTCTATGGTCCACTTCCTTCGCGGGCGGCACTTCAACAACCAGGAGGACGTGGCAACTGGGCTGATGGAGTTCTTCGCCTCGAAGGACAAGAACTGGTACAGTCGTGGAATCGAAGAACTGCCAGATAGATGGCTAAAGACGGTGCAACACGATGGCCTATACTTTGAATACTAGTCAGCTTTCGTCGTAAAGGTACGTATGAAGTCATAAGTGATCCAAATATTGAAAAACATTCGACTCACCCTTTGTATTTGCTCAACTATGGCGGCGAAAGTAGTAAGTATTTCGGCTGTTTAGTATTTAAAAAACAATATTTATTTTTACTGTTTATATTATTCAGATTTAGACGAATGTAAGAAACGACCCTGACACCGATGAAATGTGACGCAGCTATAAAGACCATCTACGCATGCCTAAGCTAAAATCTGACCCCAAGATTGAAAGAAAGGCTAAATCACAAGTGTGTTAGTGAGATGGGTTAGTAACCTTTGGTCTAGGATATTTACAGGCTAAATTCCATCGTGTTATAATCATTTTGAAGCTCTCGTCAATAGCAGGTAACACCTGTCCCTTGGGGACCCGAAGAGTCAAATTTCGCAACCTTTCCCATAGTCGGGAGAGATACATCGCATCAAAACGCATTTTTGTAATGGCATCTATCACATTTAGCATCAGGTTCTCGTAATTTATTCATATTGCAATGATACATTGTTACGTTTATACACAGTCGAGTCACATTATTGTGACCACCTGCTGCTTTTGACTTCAACAATGCGTAGCAAATAATTGAAGACACGTGTCGTGAGCTGGCTTGGAGGGAATATAAGGTCTGCTGTTGAAATTCTGAAAGCATCTCACTCGTTGCTGTCATGGATAAAAGCAGCGATTTATCAGATTTGCAAAGAGGTATTATTATCGGCTTTCGGGCCAAGGGTGGCAGTATTTCTGAAACGGCGCAGTTTGTGAACTGTTCGCGTGCTACTGTGGATAAAGTGTATTGTGATTGGAGAAATGGCAACCATTGCGAATAACCGAAGTGGAAACTGCGCAGCACCACTTGCCATTGATGTGAGAGGAGAACGTCGGCTGCGAAAGGTGCGTGGCGGCCGATCGACAGTGGAGCAATTCACTAGCCGAAACGAACCAGGGGGCTACTGGAAGTGTGTCTAAAACATTTAGCTAACCCTGCTGGGTATGGGGCTCCGATGCAGACGGATGGTCACGGCACTTATTCTAACGAAGGTGCATCGGTAGAAGAGGCTTACATATGCACGGCAGTATCGGAATTGGACCTCCGCTGTTTAGCAAAAGGTTGCTTTCTCCGATGAGTCTCGTTTTCTGATTCATCGAACTGATAGACGTTGGCGTATAAGGCGACAAACATCGGAGAAAAAACAATCTTCAACCATTGCTGGAAGAAGACAAGCTGGCGGAGGCAGCATTATGGTTTGGGGAATGTTTTCGTGGCATTTCCCTGGGTCCACTCATGCCTGTGGGAGGCACTATGGACATGATTCGTTATCAATCCATCCTTGCAGACCACGTACACCCATACATGCTGATTGCCTTCCCTGGGATCTTCCAGCACGACAATGCGATGTGTCACACAGCTAGAAATGTCCGAGAGTAAGTATAAAAACTTCGCGATGAAAACTTCAAAAATACTTATAAAACTTCAAGTACTAAGAAACTTCACGATGAAAACTTCAAAGTACTTCCCTGGCCCTTCTAATTCCCCAGAATTAAGCCCGATTGAACATCTGTGTGACTACCTCAATCGTGTTGTTCGCTCTATGGATCCTCCAATACACACCCTACAGCAACTGTCAGATGCGCTGCAGTCAGCATGGCTCCACATACCTGTGAACACCTTTCCAGCACCTTATTGAGTCACTCCCAGCCCGTCTAGCTGCTGTCGGCGTTGCACACAGCTGTTACTCTGGATATTAGCTGATGGTGACGATAACGTGACTCGACCGTGTATATCTATTCTTCTTCTAAAACTCTGATTTCAAAATATTCTTCCTGCATCGGATACAGTTCCTGATGGGAAATGTTTTGCATGTAATTTCGAATTCTTGGTAAAGAATGGTTTTGCCACCAGGGAACGGAATTTTTTTATTTCTGCTTCTGATGTATTTGCAGTAAAATTCGATTGAAACGTTCTTTTGTGGACTCACGGAAAACATTTTCAGAATACATTCTTTTTAAAAATAATGATGCCGCCCCGGTGGCGCATTTGTGGTCAAAGCGATGGCCTCTGATCATTCGTCCAAAAGGGGTCCAAGGGTTCGAATCCCGGTGAGGCATGAACGTTGTGTTTGACTTACGGCACTGGCTCCCTCCCATCCGTAGAACTAGTGACCCTGACTTAGGGACGGGCGACTGCTTATAGCCCATTGAGTTGCTCACGGTGGTCGTTAAACCTTCAACCTAAAAAAAATAATAATAATGACACCACAGAAAACTTTTTCAGAATACTTTCTCTTTAAAATAATGAATTATGTATTTTGAAAACATTTCAAATCGGATAAAAGTTCTACCCTTAATTCGATTTGAAAAAATCTTTCTTTGTCGGAGAGCGTTTCTGGTGTGAAATTTTTCTCATATAACTTTATTTTTTTCTTAACGCCCAAGTCTGTCACTAGAGAGCATAAGTTCACGTTTTCGTTTATAGCAATACCTCCGAGACTAGGAACCCGACTGAAAAAAATATTTTTCAGTCAGATTCACTAGCTATGAAAACTAATGTTTTCATAGTTAATGAATTTCTATTGTTTATACTTTCAACCCAAAATAATGCAGAACTTTGCCGCTAAGGAAAGGGTAGGGTACTTATTCTGTCTTTCCCAATGTCTCTGCTTCTACATGTGCGATTAAAAAAGTTCTTTCAACACCGGATGAAAGTTTTCTTGTGGAAAACTTTAGTACATTATTTGAGGGCTTGTATAATTCACAGTTCTGTTGCTAGGTGGTGTTTTTGTACTTTGGTTTGCAGTTGTATCTCCTGTGTTTGATTTGATTTGATTAGATTTATTGAATATTCTGCCATTCACCACAGTAATACCATACATGACAAAGTTTAACACAAACAATACATCATTATAATAAGACTGCGCTAAGTAGCTATCAATACATCATTACAATAAGACTGCGCTAAGTAGCTATCAATACATCATTACAATAAGACTGCGCTAAGTAGCTATCAATACATCATTACAATAAGACTGCGCTAAGTAGCTATCAATACATCATTACAATAAGACTGCGCTAAGTAGCTATCAATACATCATTACAATGAGACTGCGCTAAGTAGCTATCAATACATCATTACAATAAGACTGCGCTAAGTAGCTATCAATACATCATTACAATAAGACTGCGCTAAGTAGTTATCAATACATCATTACAATAAGACTGCGCTAAGTAGCTATCAATACATCATTACAATAAGACTGCGCTAAGTAGCTATCAATACATCATTACAATAAGACTGCGCTAAGTAGCTATCAATACATCATTACAATAA
Source organism: Macrothele yani (assembly GCA_039090855.1). Lineage (NCBI taxonomy): Eukaryota > Metazoa > Arthropoda > Arachnida > Araneae > Macrothelidae > Macrothele > Macrothele yani. Next base: position 139,612,212 of record CM077013.1, on the reverse strand, counting down.
GACTGCGCTAAGTAGCTATCAATACATCATTACAATAAGACTGCGCTAAGTAGCTATCAATACATCATTACAATAAGACTGCGCTAAGTAGCTAACAATACATCATTACAATAAGACCGTGCTAAGAGATTTTTAAAAGCTACAATAGTGATGTGGAGCGTTATCCTCTTAAATAATACACTAAGTTCCTTCTAGGGGGAAATTAATGCATTATTTCGCTGTCTCTTCTTCCGGGAGACGTATTTAGAAAGTTATTTTTCCTTAGTACAGCTTTTTCCATGAAAAATATTTTTCTCCTGTTTTCAGCTTTTCCATTATGCAAAATTATTCCTGTAGAAGGCGTAGAGTTATGTCATTTTCTCTTCTACCCGTATATTTCTTCCTTTAACTGTTCGATTTGAGAAACTCTTTTTCTCTGATACTACCTTCTTATATGAAGAACCTTTTGTGCGGCATTTGTTAATCTTCGTAACATAATGTTTAGCCACTGGTGGAATTAAGTAGCCGTTTATATTTTTGGATGTTTTACCAATTGTAGAAAGAGGTTAATTTCTTTTCTAAGTGGTTCCATTGACTTTAAATGATATTGCTAAATTTTGTTTGTCTCTGAAATGATTCAAACGACGTGCTCATTACAACCAAAATTCTGTATCATCTTTCTCATCTTTCTTTTATGATCCCGTTATGTTGTTTACGTGGGTTGTACCGAAAGTAATGCAAAAGTGGCCATACATTTTTATTAACTGACAGTGGTTATTCAAATTCAACATGTTGATAGAGTTACTGTTCCTCTATAGTAACCCTTCTTCTTTATTACATGTAAAATTTCTTTCTAACCGGTTCCATTGACTCTAAGCAGAAGCTTCGTACCGTCATTGAGATCTTGACGAAGGAAGGGTGCCTGTCCGACATCCACAGAAGGCTACAGAATGTTTACGCAGATGCCACCATTGCCAAGAACAATGTGCACAGATGGATGAAGAAGTCTAAAGAAGGGGAAACAAGCATTGAAGACAAACCACGAAGTGGGAGACCATCATCTGCGACCACTGACACGAATCGTCAGCGAGTGGACGAATTGATTCGCGCGAACCGACCAGTCACAACCCGTGAGCTTGTTGCACAACTAGACTGTGGTCACAATGCCATACAGGAGGTGGTGGATGACTTAAGGTATCGGAAAGTGTGTGCAAAGTGGGTTTCTCGGAAGTTGACATCTGATTTGAAGGAGAGAAGAGTGGAAGTCTGCTCAGATCTACTAGAAGCATTTGAAGCTAATGACGACACGTTTTTTTCGATCTGGTGACAGGGGATGCAATGTAGGCATATCTTTACGATCCGATCCGGAAACAAAGAATCAAAGGCCTAAGAAGTTTAAGAGCCAGCGATCAGCACAGAAAGTCTTGGTGACTGTTTGGGAGGGAAGGGGATGGCAGGGGTGTCATTCTCCTTGAGTTTTTGGAACGTTTGCCGTACCGTGACAAGCGAGCGCTACATCGAGAAGCTCAGAGAAGCCACAAGGAGGAAGAGACCGAGCTAGAATCTAAAAATAATCCACATTCATCATGACAATGCGAAACCACACACATCTCTGGCAACAAATAAGGCGATCAGCAAATTAGGCTGGTCAGTGGTCCCCTATCCACCGTACAACCCAGATCTGGCGCACTCCGACTTCCACCTGCTCGATTCAATGAAGGAAAGTCTCCGGAGACAACGATTTGATCACATAGACGAAGTGAAAGTGGCTGTAAAGAAGTAGGCACAACGGTCAACACCTGAATTTTTCGAAGAGGATTCGAGAGTTGGGCTCAACGATGGCGCAAATGCATCGCTTGTGATAGAGACTATGTTGAGCAGTACCTTTGTGTAGAGAAACAGTTACTCTACCAACATGCGCAATTTGAACGATCTGTGTCAGTTAATGCAAAAGTTATGCCTACTTTTGCATCATGTCCGGTACAACTCTCGTATTACATTATTAACAGGAATATTTCGCATTTTGCAAATAATTGTTTCGAATGAACTAAATCTCAGCGGCTGGCAGCGAATCAAATTCTCCGAAATGTGCGAGCAATTAAACAGATATTCAATTTGGATTAATTACTTTTTCAAAATCCGTTTTTTCTAATGTTACTTTGGATTTATTATTTTCAAAGAAACAGAATTGCTACACACGACTCTTCAAGTTTTTTACTGGTCACGGGTGTTCAAGTTTTCAAAAGACGGGTGCCAGATTACCAAATCTTCTTAATAAACGAGTTCCTTTATTGCAACATAATGCATCCTTTTTTAAAGAAGAATATCTGTGCCAAGGTGACTACGTTTTTCCCTCTTTTTTTATTTTAGGAGAGAGTGACGCCGGTTTTGGCGGGAGAGTTTTTAAAGATATCCAGTAAACAACACGATTTTCTTATGCATATTGTTTCAGTTTCCATATAACAATTAAGGCTTTCTTTTTTAAGCAGGCTTTCCTCAATCATACAAGGAAACTTTTAAATGACAGCTTCCCTGTCTTTTAGTCATTCGAAATCTCCCGTTTCTTTTAAACTGACAAGAAAACTCTTTCACCCTGATCACACTAATTAATTCATCCACCAAAGGCTCAATGTTTTTTTAAATAACAATACTCTTTATCCTCCAGAATTGATGTTTTGTCAACTGGTCTGGTGCACTTTCTGTTACCTTGCAGCATTTACGTCAGAAAAAAAAAAGAAATCAGGCCAGCCAATTGGATTTGATTTAGGCATGTACGGAAATGACAGAAAAGGTGTCATTAAATTCTCTGGCTTAATGAGCACATGTTTTAGCAGAAATCATGCTTAAGGAAAACAGTGAGATGTTTGGAAAATTTCAACTGACAGACAAAACAAAACAACACGTTTTCCCGTAGAATTAGTTCTCGCGGAAAAATCCTGAGAAACGCGATTATGGCCGGAGATACGTGGAAAGTATATAAACATTTACGTCACACTGCGAAGAAAAAAATTCCACCAAGTAAACTGCAAAATATGATGATATTCTTACCCGTTATGTAACATTTTCGCTCTATTGGGTTCATGTCGAACAAACGTGGTGTCCGCACCATCCGTCGGAACTGTCTAGAATACTACTCAAACCAATTTTGCACAGCTTGAGCACGATGACATGGTTCATTGTCCGCCAAGAAAATCCCATTGTTATTGGTGTACATGGAGTCCATGAAAGGGTTGAAAAATGGGCACCCAGCAGAGCAAGAAAAACGTCTAGAATACTACTCGAACCAATTTTGGGCAACTAACTGCACAAAAGTCTAGAATACTACTCGAATCAATTTTGGACAAATAGGGTCCGTTGACATGGTTCATTGTCCGCCAAGAAAATCCCATTATTGTTGGTGTACATGGAGTCAATGAAGGGTTGAATGGTCACCCATCAGAGCAAGAAAGCGTCTAGAATACTACTCGAATCAATTTTGGACAACTTGGGTCCGATGAGATGGTTCATTGACCGCCAAGAAAATCCCATTGTTGTTGGTGTACATGAAGTCCATGAAGGTTTGAAAAATGGTCACCCAACAGAGCAAGAAAACGTCTAGAATACTACTCGAACCAATTTTGGACAACTAACTGCACAAAAGTCTAGAATACTACTCGAACCAATTTTGGACAACTAACTGCACAAAAGCCTAGAATACTACTCGAACCAATTTTGGCCAACTAACTGCACAAAAGTCTAGAATACTACTTGAATCAATTTTGGACAAATAGGGTCCGTTGACATGGTTCATTGTCCTCCAAGAAAATCCCATTGTTGTTGGTGTACATGGTCCATGAAGGGTTGAAAAATGGTCACCCAGCAGAGCAAGAAAGCGTCTAGAATACTACTCAAACCAATTTTGGACAACTTGGGTCCGATGACATGGTTCATTGTCCGCCAAGAAAATTCGAGTGTTGTTGGTGTACATTGAGTCCATGAAGGGTTGAAAAATGGTCACTCAGTAGAACAAGAAAGCTTCTACAATACTACTCGAACCAATTTTGATCAACTTGGGTCCGATGAAATGTTTCATTGTTCGCCAAGAAAATCCCATTGTTATTGGTGTACATGGAGTTCATGAAGGGTTGAAAAATGGTCACCCAGCAGAGCAAGAAAGCGTCTAGAATACTACTCGAATCAACTTTGGACAACGAACTGCACAAAAGTCTAAAATATTACTTGAACCAATTTTGGACAACTTGGGTCCGATGAAATGTTTCATTGTCCGCCAAGAAAATCCCATTGTTGTTGGTGTACATGAAGTCCATGAAGGGTTGAAAATGGTCACCCAGCAGAGCAAGAAAGCGTCTAGAATACTACTCGAACCAATTTTGGAAAACTAACTGCACAAAAGTCTAGAATACTACTCGAACCAATTTTGGAAAACTAACTGCACAAAAGTCTAGAATACTACTCGAACCAATTTTGGACAACTTGGGTCCTATGACATGGTTCATTGTCCGCCAAGAAAATCCCATTGTTATTGGTGTACATGGAGTCCATGAAGGGTTGAAAATGGTCACCCAGCAGAGCAAGAAAGCGATTACCGGTTAATGAAGTGTTTATGTGGAACAGAGGGCACAAATCGTGCCACGTAAAAACACCCTACACATGTAAGAAATCACCACCAGCCTTGATGACAGCTGGTTTTCATGACCTCATGGAGTCTGCGTCACACCCGAACCCTACCATCAACTCGTAACAACTGGTAGCGTGACTCATCGGACCACGCCACATGTTGCCAACCTTCCAGGGTCCCATTACAGTGTTCACGAGCCCAGGTGAAGTGCTGTGCCCGATGTCGTGGTGTTGACAAAAGCTCTCTATAGGGTCTTCTGCTTCCATATCCCATGGACGCTGAAATACGCTGAACTGGCCCGATGTATTTTCCTCTGGTATCTGTTGCATGGGGTGTGGATGTTATTTGAGCCAGTGTCGCTTATCTCTTAGCATGGACAATCCTGGTCAGACGCCTCTGGTCACGGTCATTCAGCAACCGTGGTCTGCCACTGCCGACTTCGCTGTACTTGGTGGGTGTTAATGCCTTCCATGAGGTATTCTCGGTATACACGTGACACCGTGTATCGAGGAATGTTGTAAGTTCGCCCAGTTGCGGAATTTGAATGTCCCTTCCGTTTGGCTCCCAATACCATGCCTCGTTCAAATTCCGATAATTGACGTCGGCTTGCCATAATCCTACTGGCGGGTGTTTAACCTGACTCACGAAATTACTCCTCACAACTAATAAAAATCATGGCGTGTGTCGAAGCCTTTATACGACGGCAGCGCCAGTTGAAAATTTGCATACTGCTGCCCCATGACTTTTGACCCTTCAGTGTAAATTTCGTCTTGATAGCTGCAAAAGGTTTTGGGTTATGACGAAGAAAACAAACCGCACACACACACACACACACACACACACACACACACACACACACACACACGCACGCACGCACACACACGCACGCACACACACACCACCGTGAAAATAGTCAAATCATATTCGGGGGACCACAAAATGTGTATTTCTGTTGAAATCTGGATGTAAGATTTTTCTGCGATTACAATACTTTCTGCTACATTAAAGGGAAAGAGGAACAAGTTAGTAAAATCATGCAATGCATTGATTATCATAAGCTTTCCAACATACCAGAAATAATTACTCAAGTAATGAGGGTAATGGCTGTGGAATAAATCTCGCTCCTGTGCCCTGACCTTTGACCCCATTTCGATGATATTCAACAGAATTAATTCAGTATACCTCCGGAACAACATACTCAAGGTGTGTCGCAATGGAAGCATTTTTAGTCAAGTTATGAGGATAATGGCTGTGGAATAAATTTCGCTCTTGTGCCCTGACCTTCGACCCTATTTCGATTATATTAAACCGAATTGGTTCAGTATACCTGCGAAACAACATGATCGAGTTTTGTCACAATTGAAGCATTTTTACGTAAGTTATGACGCATAAGGGTGATGGAATGGATCCCGCTGCTATGTCCTGACCTTTGCTCGATTTCGCTGATTTTCAACGGAGTTTTTCCTTAGGTTGTCCCCTACCACATACTACATTTTTATCGAAATCGAACCCTTTTTACGCGAGTTATCGTGCGCACAGGCAGACAGACAGACAGACGGACAAAGTTGAAGCATATACGCTTCTTTAACCTACGATTGGAAAGCGTAAAAAAACCTCGGAGAGAAAGGATTATGCGGCAACAGAAAATTTTACGTTTAAGGGTGCCATGCAAAGTGAGGGGGCCCCAAAACCGATGCTGTGCACAGGGCCCAGGAAACTCTAAATCCGCCACTCTTGCACTTGAATGAGTGGACCCAGGGTTTCCCAGTAGAACATTGACCAAATTATTACACTTCGTCCACCGGCATGTTTTCGTCCCAAGGTGCCAATAGTTCCCCAGTTATACGACGCACACGCACCCATCCGTCCACATGATGCAACAGGAAACGAGATTCACAGGACCAGACGACCTTCTTCCAATCATTCAAGGTCAAGTTTTGATACTCGCGCGCCAATTATACGCGCTTTCAACGGTTAACCCAAGTTAACATTGAAATTCAGAGCAGCCTTCTGCTACGCAGCCCCATTTTCACTCGAGTTAGATGTACTGGGTACTGGGACGCATTATTCATTAACTGAAAACTATTACTATTGTGAAAACATAGTACTGAAAACATTACCTAAAACATACTGAAAACATTACCTAAAACATACTGAAAACATTACTGAAAAACCCTATGACGACCGGATCAGACAAAAAAGAAACCCTATGACGATCGGATCAGCCAAAAAAGCCCTATGACGACAGGATCAGACAAAAAGAAACCCTATGACGACCGGATCAGACAAAAAAGAAACCCTATGACGACTGGATCAGACAAAAAAAGCCCTATGACGACGGGATCAGACAAAAAAACCTATGACGACCGGATCAGACAAAAAAGAAACCCTATGACGACCGGATCAGGCAAAAAAAAGCCCTATGACGACTGGATCAGGCAACAAAAACCTATGACGACTGGATCAGACTGAGACCTATTACAAACCATATGACGACTAACCCTCTGACAAACCCTATGACTTGCAAACCCTCTGAAAAACCCTATGACTTACAAAACCCTATAGAAAACCCTATGACTTACAAACCTTATGACAAACTCTATGGCTTACGAACCCTATGACAAACCTTATCATCAAACAGAGGTCATCGCTCTTTCCACGTTTATAAGTGAGTCACAGAATAATTCTTATAACCGTGGAAAGAGCGATGACCTGTTTGATGTTCCTGGTCTACGTCAAATGTCTGTATTTATGACAAACACTATGACGACTGGATCAGACTGATAAAACATTACTATTGTTCATTTCTCATTGTTGTGACACATTACTTCCGTCACCAACATTCAAATCATCGGCTAGTTACGCCACAGTATCCCTTCTGTTGGCTCGTACCATAAAGAAACAGCCTTCGCTCACCTCTAGCGTCGATGGGCCGTGATCAGCCCACACCTTTCCAGCGGTTTCGTTGTTATTCTCTCCTCGGACCACTTTTTGAAGGTACTAACCCCGGCTTATCGTGAACACCACATTAGTCTTGTCATCTCGGAAATGCTGTGACTCAGTCGTCTGGCCGTCACAATTTGTCCTTTGTCAAAGTCCGCTGCCTTTCCTATTTGAAGAAAAACACTGATTAACAGAGCTCAGTATCAGGTGGTATTTATACAATTTCACGAACTTCACACGCGCCGTCGTATACCTGGAGTTGCTTCGATTTACATAAAGACTTGTTGATAATAATGTTTTAATTCTTCGTTGTATAATTCCGACATTTCATTCAGTGATCAGAATTATTCCTTTCCTTTATTTGCCAGAATCCCTTTGCATCGATAAGCCGAGATAAATGACGTTGCCGGTACGACAAACGGCGTACATCAAGCTGACTCTGGAACTGGAAATAGAAGTTCTGGTATTGATTTACCCAGGTGCTTGCATACACGGAATATTTTTGTTCCTTCCTAAAGCAGGAATGCACCAAAAATGACCTGAAAACGTTTTCCATGCGCATTGCAGAATGTCGTGAGCGCAGTACACGTAACATGCAGAATCGTTTATTACGTGCAAAAATTCGTTGCTCGACTTTTAATCCTTTAACTACCATAACGCCCAAAACGCCCGTACATGCAAATGGCCGTAGCAACCCGAAACACCTAGAGTGAGTGAAATATCCTACCCATACCTGTTTTTCAAATTTGAACTGCTTATGAGGAATCAGCAGGAGTCACCCTCGGTCACTATTGTTATTATTAAACAAAAAAGTGAACAAACAGACAGTTTCGGGCGTTATGGTATTTAGAGTGATACAAGATTTTGGGATCATGGTCGTTTAAGGGTTAAAGCATCTTATAGCTGTAACTTGAAACTTTTTCTTATGGACAATCTTCAAAGTCCAGGACATACCGACGGGATTTTCGTTTTTTTTTTATTAATTATAGTGATCGAACGATGTATATTTTAAATAGCAAACGTAATGTGATGAAAACTCCCCCATTATTTTTTCGTCTGCCACTGAATAATTTTACAAAAAGGTGAAAATTCTCTATATTAATTAGATATCTCATGTTCTGTCTATAAAGTGCACATGGGGATTATTAAGCCTTCACCGCACCTAAAATTAGAGGGATCAAACCAGAAATTTAAAGGTAACATTTATTATAATATAAAAGAGTTGTTTTAAGCATACCCAAAAATACCATTTGATACAAGAGACATCCAGAAAGTACGTCTAAAAATTAAACAAAAATATATTATTGATAACTGATTTTTAACGTGCGATGAGTTCTACATACCTTATACTACTTTTTAACATATTATCCATGAATGTTAAAGCATTTGTTATATCGTGACACAAGTTTCTGGATACCCGCATCATAGAAGTCTGCTCCCTGGGTTCTACATTCCGTATGCTACTTTTCAACATATTCCCCGCGAATGTTTAGGCATTTGTCATATCGTGACACAAGTTTCTGGATACCCTCCTCATAGAAGTCTGCCGCCTGGGTTCTACATACATTAATCTACTTTTCAACATATTACCCGTGGATATTAAGGCATTTGTCATATCGCGTCACAAGTTTCTGGATACTCTAATCATAGAAGTCTGCCACCTGGGTTCTACATACCTTAATTTACTTTCCAACATATTCCCCGTGAATGTTAAGGCATTTGTCATATCGACGCACAAGTTTCTGGATACCCTCCTCATAGAAGTCTGCCGCCTGGGTTCTACAAACATTAATCTACTTTTCAACATATTACCCGTGGATATTAAGGCATTTGTCATATCGTGTTACAATTTTCTGGATACCCTAATCATAGAAGTCTGCCGCCTGGGTTCTACATACGTTAATTTACTTTTAAACATATTCTACGTGGATGTTGAGGCATTTGTCGTGTCGTGGCACAAGTTTCTGGATACCCACCTCACAGAATTCCACCGCCTGGGCTCTACATACCTTAATCTACTTTCCAACATATTCCCCATGGATGTTAAGGCATTTGTCATATCGAGGCACAAGTTCCTCGATACCCTCCTCATAGAAGTGTGCTTCCTGGGTTCTACATACCTTAATCTACTTTCCAACATATTCCCCGTGGATGTTAAGGCATTTTTCATATCGAGGCACAAGTTTCTGGATACCCTCCTCATAGAAGTGTGCCCCCTGGATTCTACATACCTTGATCTGCGTTTACATATTCCCCGTGGATGTTAAGGCATTTGCCATATCGTGGCACAAGGTTCTGGGTACCTTCCTCATAGAAGTCTTTCGCCTGGGTTCTACATACCTCAATCTACATTTCAAAGTATTTTCTGTGGATTTTAAAGCATTTGTCATATCGTGGCACAAATTTCTGGATACTCTCCTCATAGAATTCTACCATCTGGGTTTTGAGCCACCTTTCAAACTTCGTCGTCTTCAAGTCATCGTCGTTACTGAACCGCTGGCCGGCAAGAAATCGGTTCAAGTGGTGAAACAAATGATAGTCACTGGGCGCCAAGTATGACCTCTACAGAGGTTGGACCAGCTGGTCCCATCCAAATTTAGTAACCTGATTGTGCGTTAGGCTCACGGCATGAGTCCTTGTGTTGTCATGAAGAGGAACAACTCCCTTGCGCAGCATATTGCGCCATTTGTTTTGAACTGGACGACGCAACTTTCTCAGTGTCTGGCAATAAATAGCCCCGTTTAATGTCGTGCCTTTAGGCAGGAATTCCACCACCAAAATTCCTTTCCTGTCCCAAAACACCGTGCACCTGCCCTTCCTTGTTGACATCGCCAGTTTGAATGTTTTTGGCGGTAGGCGAGCCCCTGTGTTTCCATTGCAAGGACTTCTGTTTTGATTCAGGTGTGATGTGAGATACTGAGAATAGAGATACTATGTGATGTGAGATACTCATCTTCTGTCACTATACGGCTTAAAAAGTCATCCCTTTCCTCCGCGTACAGCCCCAAAACTTCCACTTTGGCACTCATCATACATACATTTTCCGGTACCCAAGTTTCTCTGTGATGATTTCTTGCAATAATGGTTTCAAAACTTCAGCGAAATGTTCTGAGAGATCAGAAATTGTAAAACTTACGTTCTCCCTAATGTTTTTCACTTGGACTGACATTTCTCGCATTCAGAAATCTTATCACAGACCAGATTTCGCAGTCGACGGGCCGTTCTATTAATTTAAGCATTATTAACGCACAGCACAAACCTTTTACATAGGCACAACCTTACAAAAATGGCGTCAAAGCGTGGTTAATGGATGAGTCAGTACAACTGCGCATGCGCGATTTTGAAGCGTATATTTGCGCAGAAGGGATGCGCAAATGGTACTTACTTTCCGGATGGCCGTAATAGAAACGGATCAGGAAATTTGGGAGATAAATTTTAAGTTTAAACATCTTAGAAAATCTACATATGCGAAAAACCTTTATCATTTTTTGAAGGAAGAGTAAGCAGATATTAATATTATAAACAAAGTTATATTGTAATTACGAGGTATAAACGTTGAAATTCTAATATGTAATAGAAATAATTCATCGTTTATGCCTTTCTTTCTTTCTTTCTTTCTTTTTTTATTTTTTTTTTTGGAGGAAAGTCTAAGAGATGGCGGCACCAGAGATGGTCATGGGTCAACGGGTCGACAATTTCTTGCGGGTCCAGCGGGTAGGTCAAGGTGTTCCTGACCCGATTTTGACCTGGTTTTATTTCCGTTTTATTTTTGAAAAGAGAAAAATATGTTACAAAGAAAAATGCGCGTTGTGGAATTCTGTAGTCGATACTGGTGCCCACGCAATGAATAATGATTTACCATGCAAACATATTGTCGTCTCTTTGTTAAAGAAACGAAGATTTCTAACGACCGGCGTCAGACAGACCGACACCATATCGTGAAAAGATACTTCCTTTGCGTTCTTTTACAGTGCGATTGTCCAGGGCAAGGTTCAGGCAAACGCCATTCGCTTGCTTCTGAACTGGATTCACTCTCTCCGTGCAAAGTTCACTGAATGACTAAGAGTTGCTTTTCACATTACATTTTTTACATTGAGCATTCAGAGGTTTTCGATTGATATGCTAACATCCCGTTCCCATGACATGTCATGTCAAAATTAGCTCCTTATTTGTTAATATGGAGTGATTTAATATTAAGGAGGTTGAGAAAGGGCAACAAATACGTGCTTGTTGAAAACCACAAGGGGAAGAGTGAATGCTGGAAACTGTTTCGTCTCATTAAGGAACCAGTGAGTAATTCTGTGTTGTTTGGTCTTGCTTGTTGTTCAAAATGCGGAAAGTGTATAATTACAAAGAAAGATGTCGACGGTGTACTAAGTGATTGTGGAACCAAAAATCTAACGGATCATATGAAAGTACCCGCACCTCCATCAAAGCGTGGAAAGAGTGATCAATCTAAATACATTAAAAAAAATAAATTTGTGTAATCGTAAATAATGCTTCCCATTTGTAATATAGGTACTTCATGGTCACGATCATAGTCAGCCATTACTTCTGGATTACGCAAAATAGTGGCACTAAAAATGGCACTAAATTTTAACAAGTAGCCAAATTTTATTATTAAAAAAGGATTTCAGTTATTAAATATCAAGCAGTTATTGGAATGAATATATATATTACGTTTATATGTATATATACAGTATATAAATTGAGTTTCGAATTTATAGTTGAAAGCAGATTTGTCCGGGACAGTTACGGGTCCGGATTCGAAATGTTTGACCCGTTTCCAACTCTGGGTGCCACCCGGTAAATAGTTTGCCGCCCCGGTGGCGCAGTGGTCTAAGCGATGGCCTCTGATCATTCGTCCAAAAGGGGTCCGGGTTCGAATCCCGGTGAGGCATGGATGTTGTGTTTGTCTTACGGCACTGTTTCTCTCCCCCTAAATTAGGGACGGGTGACTAGCCGTCCCTAATTTAGGGCCCATTGAGTTGCCCACGGTGGTCGTTAAACCCCCAATCAAAAAAAAAATAGTTGTACCATAAACAACGAAGAAAATTTGTAAAACATTCTAAATAAAGAAGATTATCTAATTTTTCTACTAGAATCTGCGGTGAAAATTTAAGGGATTTGGAACCGAGCAAACAGTTGCCGTGTAAGCAATGTAAAGATTCAAAAATGGTTAAATTAACAATGAAAAAATCTGTTTATAAATAATATGTTCAAACTAATAATAATTATTCAATAAATTTGCAAATGCTTTTTATTTCAGTCTAAAAGAACAACAGTCATACCAAATCTGTCAAGGTCCACAAATTTGGTTAACCAAAGGTAACTTGTTATAAAACACTGCATATTGGAACTTTGAATTTTGTAAGATTGCTAAAAACCACTCCAAATATAACCGACTATAAGATACCCTTCGGGACCACGTCCAAGACACCCCCTCCCCCCATGTTGAGATTACTAAAAAACTCAATTTTCCATTCTGTGCAGTGCGAAAACAAAAATGTACAAAAAATTGGCAAAAAAACATCATGCCCCTACGAAACATTCAGCAGTTAACCATACATGCATAAATACCGTTCTCATCACTTCACTCTCTATATATTTACATTTTCATCAATTTTTCACTGATCTTGGCACTGTTTCCGTGCTATTTAAAATATCTCAACATCAACAAACAGAGAACAAGAAATAAAATCCTGTTAACTGAGAGAGAAAAATCAAGAGACGTCGATTAACGGTTATAGGTTACAATCTTACTGGTTAACAATGCCAGTACACACGCATTCCAGTTTCTTTTAACTGAAAAATTATTTTTTTAAGAAAAACAGAATCTATTTCCGTAACATTTGAAAGAAAGAATAAAAATACCTTTCTTTATCTTTTTTTAACACAAAGAATTTTTACTACTTACAAAATTTTTACTAACTTATCTTTTAGATAAAATATAGCCAATACAAAAACATTTCTTTTTTTGGGGGGGGGGAGGTGGAAGGGGACGGGTTATATTTTATCAAATACTTTCCATTTCTCTGTAACTTTAGGAACTAACTAACTCAAATCACAAAGTAGCAATGTATCACTTCTTTTCCATCAAATACGAATCACCGAAACTACAATTGTATTTTTTGACACTGTAAAGTCATGAAATCATATTGTACGCATCATTTCACATATATTTTTCCATCATTAGAGGATCAATAATGTAATTATTGAACTTTTCACATTTTTGTATCAACTCCTTTTCCTCACAGAGATCGAAAGTTCTTTCAAAATTCCCCTTAAATTCATAAACTAATTCTTCTATTTGCTACTTTAATATGGGTTTAAAACAATTATGTTAAAACTGAATATGTGAAATAAGAGAAGAGTATCTCAAAAGAGCTAGGCTTTTATTTGTAAGGGGGAGGAGGTGTTACGTTTCACAAACTACAAAAATACATTACCTTTCTCTGTAGGTTTCAGAACCAACCAAATCTAAGTAGGAATTAGCAATATATCACCTCTTTTTTCCATGAAATATGGATCCACAAAAGTATTACTATTTTTTTCTTTCTTAATCACTATAAAGTCAGAAAATCATTTTTTAACCTTTCATATATTTTTTCCATTTGGATCAACAACGTGATTACCAAACTTTGCACTTTTTTTGTTACCAAAACCTTTTCCTCACAGCGACTAAAATTTCTTCCAAAATGCTTAAATTCATACATTAATGTTTGTACAATATTCTTTTCATATACGAGCATCAGAAAATATATTCTAAATGAATATTTAGATCATGAAAGAAATAAGGGGATTACGCCATATAATACAAATTTTGAAAATGACAATCCGATTTTTGGCGTAAATGTGACAAGGATGGTAAGTCAGATAATATTAGAAAACTTGAAAATTTTCATCGTCCTGGAGCGGGACTCGAACCCGCGTCTCCCAGAAAACGCCCGGGTATGAATGTCGGTTGCTTCAATTAGCGAATCCTGTAATGGTTAAATTCAAATTGATCGGAAACTTGAAACTTGGTTGTTCTGGGTGGTGTAGTGGTTAGCATACCCGGGCGTTTTCTGGGAGACGCGGTTTCGAGTCCCGCTCCAAAACGATGAAAATTTTCAAATTTGATTATTATCTGACTTACCATCCTTGTCACATTTACGCCAAAAATAGGATTGGGTTTTTCGAAATTTGTGAATATTTAGAAAAACATACACAAGATCTGAAGGCGAAACTTAAGTTGTTCTCTTTTTTTTTTTTTTTTTTTGAATGATTCTTAAATCCATAACAATTGTTTTTCTAAATTGAACACTCATTTTGATAAATGTATTATAACACATTAAATTTCTGTAGCACATTTTGTTAGTTGGTCTCGATCGACCTGTTTTGCTTTGTTCTGGTGTGAGCAATCGCCGGAATTCTGCTGGGAAATACCCATTATTGCCGTAATATTTCATCATCATCAGCTCATGTACTTTACTTTTTCAGATGACACTTCCTTCTTGTATTCTATCGTTCACGTGGTGAAATATTTATCTTATTATTATAAGTACCAATACGTCTCCTTTCGATTAGAATTTTCAAGCCGATGTAGACGCAGTGTACTGCTCTGCCTTTTTGACTATAAATTTTGTCAAGCGTCACACAGCGTGACGGATGAGTTTTGCTTTGTATTCCAGGCGTGCATTCCAAGGTCAGCTCGACTGAATTGAAGAGACAGAAAAAACTAATCCATCTGCGCTTGCTCCAAAGGAAGAAGATTCTAATCGCTCAGGAAATAATTAAAAATTCTCCTGATGCAGTAGCGAATGATCGGTAGTTCTGCTTTCATTAGAACATTTATCCAGTACATTCAACAGTTTTTTCCTTATGGTGCGTGCGTTTAATTTTCCACTAAATGTTTACTTTGCGGCTTGGTTTGATGTACAACGAGAAGTGGTTATAGAATTTACGGTTTGATATTTCGAGGATATTTTCAGATCGTACAGATAAGCACGACCACTAGCTAAAGCCATGTTGAATGTTTCTCTCACATTCCATTTCTGATTATTTAGAAGCATAATTTTTCCACTATAGGTATCGTAACACTGTATTTGTACCTGGCGTCATATCTTCACTCTTGTATACGTATTCCTCTCCGAGAAATGTAGCTGTTGTACCAAGTATAAAAAAATGCATTACGCCACCTAACGGAAAAACTTTGAATCACGGAAAATTAATCACTTTTCGCGCTTTTAGAGCCATCAGGTTAAAAAGTATTTCTCGAATTTGATTTGCGGCGGGGGAACATGTGCATTTTAAGACCACTAGCTAAAAGCATAATTAATATCACCGGCTTAGTATATTTTTTTCTAAAATATATAACCACAACAAAACGTTAACGAAATCCAATACATGCATACGTTTACGTAGTGGTGATGATAAGCCTTTAGCTTTCCACATTTACATGCTCTTAGACTGATAATACGTTTGTCATATCACAATTGATTTTTAGTGGGGATGGGACATTCGAATCCTCGAATCCCTCGAATCTTGAAAAAGATTCGATATTCGAAAACTTGAATCTTCTCGCTTTTCTCGTCATTCGAATCTTTCGAATCTTAACCTAAAAAAACTTGGCGTTTTTGTGCTTGTTCTAGAGCGATATTTGTTCGAATTTTTGTCAGCATGACGAGTTCTCACATTAGAAAACAATCGAAGAAGATCGTCAACAGTGTGTACACAGCTATTTGAAATAGCTCGTTACTTCTAAACAGGATGCAACAAACACTGAGGGAATTGTTCAGCCAATCACAGAGAGCGAACGCCCAAGCGGCTGGCGTCTTCCATCGAATAGTTCCTTAGCCACCATACCTCAAGTACAGTGGGAAAAGGGACTTAGCCATATTCGGAGGGGGGAGTGTGATCTTGAGCCGCGTAGCGCAAATGACTCAAGTTACTCTGTCTACAGCTCAACGTTTCTAGTTCTACTCAACTCTCGGCAGCATCTCACTTGCACACGATAGCAGTATACACTACTATATGTTAGAGATACCTGTCTAGTAACGTGTAGCACCACCTTTCGCTCTGATGACGGCGGCGATTCGTCTCGGCATGGATTCGACAAGACACCGGAAGCGTTGGGAAGCCATACGGATCCACGACCCCTCAACAAGCTCCCACATTTCGGGAAGATTTGATGGAGGGGGTCAGAGCCTAGAACATCTCTCTCGATGGCATCCCAGATGTGCTCGATGGGATTAAGCTCAGGTGACCTAGCTGCCCAAGGAAGTGAGGTCACGTCGGTGGAGTGTTCATCCAAACATTCGGATACAATTCGGGAGCGATGACACGGTGCATTTTCTTGTTGCCGGATGAGGTCCCCTGTGGGATGTTGAACACGCACAAACGGGAGCAAATGGTCGTCCAGGATATCCCGGTAACGTTGACCTGTGAGGGACGATGTCACACGTACCAGGTGTCATATTTCAGTCCACGTAAACAGTCCACAGGCGAGATAGCCACACCCACCAGCTTGAACAGTACCCTGCTGGCAAGAAGGATCCATCGCTTCATGTGATTTGCGCCGTACTCGTATCCCGCCATCCGCATGTACCAACGTGAATCTCGACTCATCAGTCCAGGCAACATTTTTCCACATGTCTAGGGTCCAGTGGTGATGTTCCCACGCCCATGCTAATCTTTGCCCCCTGTGATGTGCGGTCAGCAGCGGTACCCTCGTGGGACGATAGTTTCTCTACCCCATAGCGAGGTGATGGTTCTGGATAGTGTGGCTGCTTACACGTTTTTATGCCCCAGCGTTAAATTGCTGAGTGATTTCTTGCACTGTGGCCCGTCTATCTGCTATTACAATGCGACCTAGCCGACGATGACCCCGCTCATCCATACGCTGCTGCCCACGGCAGTTGGCCCTTACAGGGATCGTTTTACCGAATTCGATGTAGTCACGGTGCACCCGTGACTCGTAAAAATCCTAGTGCCTGCACGGCTTCCGAGATGGAGTGACCCATTCGTCGGGCCCCGACAATTTGCCCACGATCAAATGTGCTTAGATCCTTCGTCTTACCTATACTGCGTCCGACTCTTACTGATTCCCGTCGCATCACTCCTTATATTGTCGGATCGCTGCATACGTCATGTCGTTTCCATTTACAGGGCCTCCCACAGCGCCACATTTGCATAACGCCAGCTGTCTCTAATTCAATTGCTCTTCAGTGTACGCTCAGCGTTATCCGGTCTGTATTTTTTGTCTCAATCTCAGCGTTTCTTACGATTTATTGTTTTTATTCCTGCGTAGTCTCTATCGCTAACCGCAGCATTTACGCATACACAGGAGCGATTTATCCTGTGTCTGTAAATAAAAAATGTCAAAAATGCGAATTGGTACTCAAATGTATTTTTGTCAAATTATGTTCAGAAAATGGAAATGAACCTCAAGACTCAAGAGCTATGTACTTCATTTAGTAAACGCAAATTATAAATTTTATTTTATCTTCTTAATAAGTATGGGTATATTTTTTGAAAACTGTATTCTTTAACTTGTTTTTCATTAAACACAGATTTAAAATAAAAACTTTTAATTTTAAGTGCAAGTATTTTCCTTCCCCTTTTTACGCTTTCCAGCCGTAGGTTGAAGAAGTCTATATGCTCTAGCTTTGTTCGTCTGTCTGTCCACACGATAACTCACGTAAAAATGGTTCGATTTCGATGAAATGTTAGTATGTGGTAGGGGATAACCTGGGGACGAACAAACACTATTGAAAATGGAGGAAATGGGGTCAAAGGTCAGGCCATAAAAGCGGAATCCATTCCATCGCCCTTATGCGTCATAACTTACGTAAAAATGCGTCTATTGCGACAAAACTTTAGCATGTTGTTCCGGAGGTATACGGAACCAATTCTGTTTAATATAATCGAAATGGGGTCAAAGGTCACGGCACAGGAGAGAGATTCATTCCACAGCCATTATCCTCATAACTTGAGTAAGGATTTCTGGTATTAATATGTTGGAAAGCGTATAATAATAAATGCATTGCATGATTTTATCAACTTGTTCTCTTATAATTATTCCTATATAAAGGATTCGGAAGATTTGAGGGATTTGAGAACCTTTTACGATTCGGATTCAGATTCGAATTCGAGAAAATTTGTTCGTCCCACCTCTAAATTTTAGGTATGTGTCTGGCCAAATATCATTTTGTAGCCTGATTTCTTTTTTTTTTTTTTTTTTTTGCCGGATTAAAAATTAGTGATGCAAAACAGCACACATTTAACTGAAAAGGAGGATCGAGCAGTGATAAAATAACTTTTTCTAAAAGAGAACTCGCCCAACAAATTTATGATCAAATGTCGGTTATATTAGGTGATAAGTGCCCTTCCTACTCCACTGTCCAGAACTGGGTTGCTAGGTTCAGAACAGAACATTTGAGCACCGGAGATGAAGAACGTTCTGAGTGACCAACTCGGGTGGCAATTCCAGAAAACGCAGATGCCATTCATTCCATCATCCTGGATGACCGAAGGATATTCACCTTTCACCATAAAGTTAACTGAAACCTTGGCGATATCCCGAGAATGAATAGGGCATATAATTCACGACATTTTAGAAGTGAGAAAGCTCTCATCCAGATGGGTTCTAAATGTCTCAATGCCGATCAGAAGCGTGATCGAATAATTGCTTCGCAATCCATTTCGGACAGATTTCGTCGGAATCCTCTGGTAATTTTGAACCGCCTCGTAACTATGGATGAAACGTGGATCCATATACACAGTCGAGTCACATTACTGTGACCACCTCCTACTTTTGACGTCAACAGCGCGTAACCAATGAAAGAAGACACGTGTCGTGATCTGGCTTCGACTGTATATAAGCTGTGCAGTAGACATTCTGAAAAAATATCACTCGTTGCTGTCATGGATAAAAGGAGGGATTTATTAGATTTGCAAAAAGCGTTGATTATCGGCTTTCGGGCTAAGGGTGGCAGTATTTCTAAAACAGCGCAGTTTGTGAACTGTTCGCGTGCTGCTGTGGTTAAAGTGTATTGTGATTAGAGAAATGGCAACATTGCGAATAAGTGACGTGCAAGCTGCGGAACACCACGCTCCCTTGATGTGAGAAGTGAACGTCGGCTGTGAAGGTGCGTGAGGGCAGATCGACATCGACACGCTACAAAGGAACAAGTAACTGGCCGAATGAACCAGGGGGCTACCGAAAGTGTGTCTAAAACGACAGTTCAGCAAACGCTGCTGCGTATGGGGCTCTGATGCAGACGCATGGTCACTGCACGTATGCTTACGAACGTGTATCGACAGAAAAGGCTTCCATTTGCGCGGCAGTATCGGAATTGGGTTTCCGCTGATTGACAAAGGATGGCCTTCGCCGATGAGTCACGTTTTCTGCTTGATCGAACGGCTGGACGTTGGCATACAAGGCGAGAAATATCGGAGAACAAACACACTTCAACCACTGCTGGAAGAACACAAGCTGGTGGGTGCAGCGTTATGGTCTGGGAAATGTTTCCGTGGCATTCCTTGGGTCCACTCATACCTGTGGAAGGCACTATGGACCGAATTAGCTATGAATCCATCCTTGCAGACCATGCACAGCCATACATGCTGATTGTTTTCCTTGGGGTGGATGGGATCTTCCAGAACGACAATGCGACGTGCCATACAGCTAGAAACATCCGGGAGTTGTTGGAAGAGCACGAAGAAGACATCAAAGTACTTCCCTGGCCCCCTAATTACCCAGACGTCAACCCAATTGAGCATCTGTGGGACCACCTCGATGGTGTTGTTCGTTCTGTGGATTCTGCACCACGCACTCTCCAGCAGCTGTCAGATGCACTGCAGTCAGCATGACTCGTCCTACTTGTGAACACCTTCCAGCACCTTGTTGAGTCACTCCCAGCCCGTCTAGCTGCTGTCCGCGCTGCACACGGTGGTTTCTCTTGTTATTAGCCGGTGGTCACAATAATGTGACTGGACTGTGTATATCATTCATAGACCAAAGAACAATTCTAAGAATGGAGACAGAGTGGTTTCCCGCGTCCAAAGAAGTTCAAAACACAGAAGTCATCTAGCAAGGCACTGGCGTCTGTCTTCTGGGACAAAGATGGAATTTTACTTGTAGATTACATGGAAAAGGGTGCAACCATCACGGCGAAGTACTACGTTTCATTTCTCGACCAACCGAAGCAGCAACTGATCTCATAGTGTCGGGGCAAGCTTTCGAAAGGAATCTTGTTTCTTCAAGGCAATGCCTCTCTTCACAAAGCGGCCATTACAGAGCAGAAATTGGATAGTCTTCACTTTGATATTCTGAAACAGCCGGCCAATTCATTGGATTTGTTCCTTCGGACTAATACCTCTTTCTTGACCTGAAAAACACCTCAATGGAAAAGAATTCAAGCATTGAGAAGGCCACAGTAGCTGTGGACGAGTGGTTTGTAGCACAACCGAAAGAACCTTTTTTTTTTTTGGGTGCCGGTCAAAACACCGACACCCAAAACACCGACAGGACAAAACACTGACACCCAAAACGCTGACAGCCAAAACACCGACAGGACAAAACACCGACAGGACAAAACACCGACAGGACAAAACACCGACGGGACAGACCACCGACAGGACAAAATACGGACAGGACAAAACACCGACAGGACAAAACACCGACAGGACAAAACACGGACTTCTCGTTTCTATTTTGTTTCCCCAACAGCAGTCGGCGCTGTATGTCAAGGATCAAGTAATATCAGAAAGTTTGTACGACGGCTTTTAACGGCAGAAAAACAAAAATTTTGCGGGCATTACTGTTTTCAATTTAGAACTACCAAATTTTGTGTACAATCTCATAGTACTCTAAGTTAGACCGTAGACTGATTTTGGAAGTGGTGGAGACCCGGGGTCAAGGGACTCCCATACAAAATTTTCGTAAAATCTACAGTTTTCAGTTTAGAACCAAATTTGATATACTACCTCATGGTACACTAAGATAGACTGTAGATGATTTTTGGAAGGAATCGGGGTCAAGGGGGCCCCATACAAAACTTCCATAAATTCTAGTTTTGAATTTAGAAGCACCAAATTAAAAGAGTTAGAACAACGAAGTCATAGGTCTGTGGAGCTCACGGGAGAATGTGTTTTTTTACGAAGCCAAAGACTTATCAGAACCCTCTCGTAGCCACACAGCTCTTCAGACCCATGAAGGTTGGACCTAATCTTCTTATTCAGTAATAGCAAAAATACCCTGGTTGTCCGAATATCTTTGCTAGCACTGATTTTTTTTAGAAAAAAACTATAATATATATCAATCAGCTTCTGGGCAGGAGTTTTCCTGACATTGTGATTGGGATATATTGCACGGTAAAATTTCATTGAAATATGTTCCACTAATCAGAAGAAAGCAATAAAGAAACAGAATGAAATCTATACTTGTACCTCAGCAGTGGTGTACCCAAGGGAGAAGAGTTGGGGTATTAACCCCCCCCTCCTCATTTGGAACCTTTCGATTTTCAAAGGAGTTTTGATTCAAACACCAAGAATCAGATAAAAACAAATCCAATGCTGTAACATAAACCCAGAAAACCCAGAAGACTATTACGGGATTTCTGTACCATTTTTTGACATATTTATTGGTGCTTTGGAAAACAGATTTCTCGCACATAAATCGAATTTATGAGGATAGCAATCACTTTTCGCAACAAATCCCAATATGCTACCATCTTCTCAAGAAATTGATGGTTTTAAAAAATTTAACTGAATTTTATGCAGGTGACTTCAATGACTTGCAAGAACTAATCGCACAACTGAAACTGCGGAACTGTATAGTCAACCGCAAAGAAAAGGAGCGCTGGCCAAAAGATACATTAATTGTGTTACAGTGAGGTATGACCCAATATAAAAAAAATTACTTGACATACTAGGAACTCTACCAGTGAGAACTTCAGAAAGTGAGCTTTCGGTTTCAAATCTGTGTCTCTTAAAATCATATCTACGTAATATCATATCAAAACTGAGAATCAATAGGTTAGCATTGCTTAACATTCATCGAGAATACGCACCGAAAGCTGAAGAAGGTTTAGATTAACTAGCAAAAAATTCATAATGCTGGAAATATGACTCAAGTGATACTAAGTAATAGAAAGTAAAAGTAACATATGAGTTGAATCAAGTCAAAAAATATTACTCGAAATGAGTGTCGTCAGCGTCAGGGATAGTTAGTGCAACAGTACAATGAAAAAAGCGCCATTATACAAATGAAAAATGTTTAAGTAGAAGGTAAATTTTTACTTCGTTCTCGAATTATTTGTGTCTGAAAAAAAAAGCGCCGTTATACAAATGAAGAATGTTTCACTAGAAGGTAAATTTTTATTTCGTTCTAGAATTATTTGTGTCTCTGAAAAAAGCGCCATTATACGAATGAAGAATGTTTCAGTAGAAGGTAAATTTTTATTTCGTTCTAGAATTATTTGTGTCTGAAAAAAGCTCCATTATACAAATGAAGAATGTTTCAGTAGAAGGTAAATTTTTATTTCGTTCTAGAATTATTTGTGTCTGTGAAATAAAAGCGCCATTATACGAATGAAGAATGTTTCGGTAGAAGGTAAATTTTTATTTCGTTCTCGAATTATTTGTGTCTGTGAAATAAAAGCGCCATTATACGAATGAAGAATGTTTTACTAGAAGGTAAATTTTTATTTCGTTCTAGAATTATTTGTGTCTGAAAAAAAAGCGCCATTATACGAATGAAGAATGTTTCACGAGAAGGTAAATTTTTATTTCGTTCTAGAATTACGTGTATCTTTTAACCATTTAACAGAACTAGTGTGGTATTCTTGTTTTCTGCACAGATAAATAGCAAAATATGAGTGGTCAACCATTATGTGGTGATAAGAATATAGGTAATAAGAATGAAATGATAATTTCCAGAAATGCAACATCCACACAAAAATATTCAAAATATTTGAATATTGTTGCGCGGATGTTGCATAAATTTCAGAATTAGTTGTATAAAAAAATTAATGTTGTGTTTCCTCGAAATAAGTTTCTTAACCCCCTCCCGAAAACATTTTCTGGGCACACCACTGTACCTGGGCAGTACTGGTTGATATCAATGTAAATTTGAAATATCTGAAACATCTACATTTGTTTATTGTGTTGCGATCAGTGTAATGTGCAGTTATTCCGAAGGGCATGTAAGTTTATCCTTGAAGAACAGCTGAATAAACGACGTTGCATGTTCTTCCGCTTGAAGCCAAGACGAAGATGTTTTCACTTCTGCAGACTGTGGAGCAACTAACTTAGAGTTGGCCATGGGAAAAGCATGGGTTCTGCAGGTTGTGTTCAACAACCTCTAACGACTGGCCCTGTGCTTGTTGATACTCATGGCAAAACTGAGTCGAACCGGAAACTTTAGAAGTTTGAACAGAAACGGAAGGTCAGATGAGATGATTATAATGCCTGGAACAAAGACATTGTTTCCTGCAATAGGCTAGTCATGAAGGAAGCTTTGATGACATTTGACATGAGCTTCTGGACAGTCAATGGTGCTCCACTGCACATCGTTTTTGAATCAGATCACGTCAAGATAAAATAAAACAAGTCAGTAAAATCATGCAATGCATTGATTATGATACGCTTTCCAACAAACATACCAGAAATCGCGCGCAGACAAACCCTCCTCTCTACCCTGACTATTGATTCGTTCAGTTTACCTCCGGAACAACATACTAACGTTTTGTCGCGATAGAAGCATTTTTCCTCACGTTAAGAGGATAATGACTGTGGAATAAATCTCGCTCCTGTGCCCTGTCCTTTGACCCCATTTCAATTACATTAAACAGAATTGGTTCGGTATACCTCCGGAACAACATGCTAAAGTTTAATAGTGAAACGCATATAGCGTATTAAATCCGTTTATTTTTTGTGGTGTAGTCAGCACAAAGATTCGCCAAGATTTCGCACTCTACTGGGAGGCTTTTTCAAGGCAATGGTAGACATAAAAATGCAGAGAATTGGAACATGTAAAGAACGAAGATGATTTTTGAAAATAAAGTGGGTGACATCACGAGCATATTACATGAATTTTTTTTACGCAATTATACGGTGCGCAGTAATGTGTTTCTATCTTTTAATAACGCATGCCAAACCATTGGTAGTTCGGTTGAGATTATATCATTGCATGCCAGTTTGCTGGATAGGATTTCCACTGTTTCCCTGATGGCAGTCTCTTTAAAATTCGTGTAAGGGGCAATTCTTCTAATATTATTCCATACAGGAGCGGCCGAGCAATGCATGACTTCTCTGGCGAGATCGGTATTCTGCATGTCCTGGTTCACACTTCGTACGTGTTATTTACATCTAGTGTCCAAGGATCGCTTTGTCATTCCGATATATATCTTTTCCGTGTTGTCATGATATACCAACGGTATAGCGTACACACCCGCCTTTTCTTTCTCACACTCCCTGATGGCTGTCCCTCTGGCGGTAGTGTGGCATGACAAAATGGTCCTTTGCGACTCTTTTGTCCGAACATAAAAGAGATGTCTTGAAGAATAAGTCGTCCACTTCCCTATCTAGAGAGGTCATGACATCTTCTGCCACTCCACAATGGGCCGATTTGCAACAGGTTGCACCATACACTACCGCCAGAGGTACAGCCATCAGGGAGTCTCTGGAGATCTTGTTTAGCAATGATGTCTGCAGCGATGACGTGCCAATGGAGCTACCTTCGATATGGCGCATGTTCCTGCGTGCCCCTCGTGAAAGAACCTGATTCCTCTGTTTCCGCACGTGCCGTGCTGTCACGTTTTTATACAGTTTTTATATTTCACATGCATATTTAAAATTTCTGTACATTCATTTAGATTACTAAAGTTGTTCCAAAACCACGTCTTAGCCTGAAGATGGCACCCGTAGGTGCTGAAAGCTTGCACCTAGTTGTTTGCTGTCTTATGCCAATAAACGGATATTATCGTTCTTTACTTAGTTATTTAGTGTATTACTACCCATTTTTATCTAAATTCAATCTCGCAGTATATGTAAAATCCAAACCTAGTCAAAATCTTCCCGTAGAAATAGCATGGAACTATATTATTGCAGTGCATGGTTACACATGGAGAACCAATGTCTAAAAACGTAAACAAATTCCCCGGAAACTGCGGTGCAAAATTACACATTTAACATGTCGGAAGCGCTGTCCGGATTTTTTTGGCACAAGCTACTAATACTGCTGCTTTTATTACATTTGGCACGAGGTCCTCGCACTTTACTCAACAGTGCAATGATAAACACAGTCGAGTCATATTATTGTGACCACCTCCTACTTTTGACGTCAACAGCGCGTAGCCAATGACAGAAGGTACGTGTCGTGTGTTGACTTTGAGGGTATATAAGCTGTGCTGTAGGCAGTCTGAAAACATATCACTCGTTGCTGTCATGGACAAAAGGAGCGATTTATTAGATTTTCAAAAAGCGATGATTATCGGCTTTCGGGCCACGAGTGGCAGTATTTCTGAAACAGCGCAGTTTGTGAACTGTTCGCGTGATGCTGTGGTTGAAGTGTATCGCGATTAGAGAAATGGCACCATTGCGAATAAGCGACGTGAAAACTGTGGAACACCACGTGCCATTGATGTGAGAGGTGAACGCCGGCTGCGCAGGTGCGTGAAGTCCGGTCTACACACTACAGTGGAGCAACTCACTGGTCGAATGAACCAGAGGGCTACCGGAAGTGTGTATGAAACAACAGTTCAGGGAGCCCTGCTACGTCTACACACTACAGTGGAGCAACTCACTGGTCGAATGAACCAGAGGGCTACCGGAAGTGTGTATAAAACAACAGTTCAGGGAGCCCTGCTGCGTATTAGGCTCCGGTGCAGATGGATGGTCACTGCAGCTATGTTAACGAACGGGAATCGGCAGAAAAGGTTTACATTTGCACGGCAGTATCGGAATTGGACTTCTGCTGATTGGCAAGGGATTGCCTTCTCCGATGAGTCACATTTTCTTCTTCATCGAACGGATGGACGTTGGCGTATAAGGCGGGGAAACATCGGAGAACTAATACTGTTCAGCCATTTCTGGAAGAACACAAACTGGTGGTTGCAGCGTTATGGTCTGGGGAATGTTTCCGTGGCATCCTCTGGGTCCACTCATACCTGTGGAAGGTACTATGGACCGAATTCGTTGAATCCATCCTTGCATACTACGTATACCTATACATTATGACAATGTGACGTGTCATACAGCTAGAAATGTCCGAGAGTGGTTGGAAGAGCACGATGAAGACATGAAAGTACTTTCCTGGCCCCCTAATTTACCAGACGTAAACCCAATTGAGCATCTCTTAGACTACCTCGTACGTGTTGTTCGCTCTCTGGATCCTCCTCCACGCTCTCACTCGCAGCTGTCAGATGAACTGCCGTCAGCATGGTTCCATATATAAATTCAGCACCTTATTGAGTCACTTCCAGCCCGTCTAGTTGCTGTCCGCCCTGCACACGGCGATTACCCTGGTTATTGGCTGGTGGTTACAATATTGTTATTTGACCGTGTATTACTGTGTTTATTACATATTTTTGCAAAGTGTAATGACATATTGTTGCTGAAGAGTGTAATGAAATGATGTTACGCAGAAATGAAATATTGTGTGAGCTCACAGCACAGGATATCGCAAGATCAAATTTCAGCAACGGCTGAAAGCTTCTAAAACTGAATAAATTAATTAAAAACTTGCATATTGGAATTTCAAAAATGGGTTCCGAGGTGCATGTTTCGTGGGTCATGGTAGCTTTTAGCAGAATTAAGAACTTTTACGTTCAGTAGTTTCATCAGAGGGAGACAGACGGATACGGTAATTAGAGGGGGATGCAGTAATAAGTGGCAGATCGGAACGGAAATTTTTCCTAATTTAGAAGTATGCTACTGCGCTACACTTAGGTGTAGCAAGTACATTTTATTTATTTAGTTTTCTTTTTTGTCTGGGAGGAAGAGTAAGATTACTGAACTGCATTAGAAGGCAATCATGAACAACTCGTACGGACAGATAAAGGTTATTTATTCGTGCAGGTAGGTACTATAACGCAACTTTCCCGTCGAATACATGATTTAAGTGAGTTTAATATACATAAAAAATGAATATTATATACACTAAAAACACAAGTTAAAACATTTATTTATCGTTTATAACGAAGTAAATTTCTCCGTCATTTTTGGTCTACGCCGGGATTCGAACCCGAGGCCGCTTATTCCGGAACAAGTCGCTCTACCAACTGAGCTACGCAGACGTTTTATTCTTATTCCTATCTGCCTTTATGTCGTGTGCGTCCTGCTGGCAGGTACGTCACACCTCCCCCCCCCCCAAAGAGGGCCGGGGGCATGGCCCACGGGTCAGCCGTGACTATGAATCGTTGCAGGCAGCCATCCACTGTAGAACGTGAACTTGAGAACTCCCAGTCAATCTGCTGTGTGGAATGCAACATCACATATTTTTATTTTTCGAAGCGCTGGAGAAGGAATTCTCTGATTTTTCCTGTCTCGCGGTGTGGAAATAACATCACACCAATGCGAGATTTTGAACGGCCGGGTCATCCGGATAGTTCGGGTGCCATTATAACGAAGTAAATTTCTCCGTCATTTTTGGTCTACGCCGGGATTCGAAATTGAGGCCGCTTATTCCGGAACAAGTCGCTCTACCAACTGAGCTACGCAGACGTTTTATTCTGATTCCTATCTGCCTTTATGTCGTGTGCGTCCTGCTGGCAGGTACGTAACACGTTGTATGTAGGACATGCATTAAGAAAATTCATAAAAATTTTCTTAATTCATGTCCTACATACAACATAACAAATTTGACCGTGACACAGGAAACGAACTATATAAAAAAAAAAAAAAAAAAAACGTTCGGTTCCGTCATCTTATAATGGCTTGTAATGCGCAGCATTTGACTGAAATAACTTTCAGGTAGATCGTGTACATTACAATCACCAAACCATGAAACAAAACATCACCTTTACTTAATCTCTACGTAACACAAATATGGGGCATTCAAACTTCAGAAAAACAATGCTTTTATTTTTGTTGCACCGCATAACTTCGCGCTAACACGGATTTGTTGTATGTCATTCGTAGTTAGTAGAAGTCGTTAGTGATTTTAAATGGTAATATTTAACTGAAACTTAGAGCACGGCTCTCAAACTTTAACGTAAGAAGAGAGAAAACAACAAACAATCATTAACGATTCAGTAAAATGAAATGGCAAATGACAACGATCGTTACAATTAACATGGGAACTGCCGCATGAATGCACCACAAAAAATGAATAATGACATTGAAGTTACTTATTTCCGCGTATCAAAAGGCTTCGCAATCCAGCTAGAGGAATGGAATAATTAAGGCAATGATAATAATCAAATACGGTATAATTAGCCAAGACCGCCCCGGTGGCGCAGTGGTCAAAGCGATGGCTTCTGATCATTCGTCCAAAAGGAGTCCGGGTTCGAACCATCCCGGTAGGCATGGATGTTGTGTTTGTCTTACGGCACTGGCTCTCTTCCTTCCCTGGAACCAGTGGCCCTAAGTTAGGGATGGGTGACTGCTTATAGCCAGTTGCTCACGGTGATCGTTAAACCTCCAATCAAAAAAAAAAAAGAAACGACGACAAAAGAACGCGAAAGAGGGAAATACACTGGCGGAAAGTGAGAAAAGAACACCAAGAAGGAATTAACGGATGATCATGAAATTTACATATATTAATAGGGACGAGCTTACGTAGGTGTGATGTTAATTTCGGGACCAACCGATGAGCGCTTACGCCACAGCACGGCATAATATGCAAATTATCGTCGGTGGTATTTAAGGAGTACGGCGAAGTGAATGTAATCAGTCGTCGGCGTACGGACACGTGCGAAGACCCTGAAGAAGCTGCAATGCCTCGACATGGAAGACGTGAACGATTTCAGCAGTTATCGAACTTTCAGCGTGGTCGTCTAGTCGGACTCCGCGAGGCCGGGTGGTCGTATCGTCGTATTGCGGAGCGAATTGGACGGGAAGTATCAGTGGTGGTACGATGGTGGCGCAGATGGTCCGAGGAACATTCCCACACGAGAAGACGTGGAACCGGGAGTCACAGACGGACTGATGAGCGGTCTGATCGATGCATAAGAAGAGCGGCGTTGTCAAGCAGAACATCCACTGCAACGCAAATCCGAGTTGACGTTGCCACGAACAATCCGCAACCGTCTACTGGATGCAGGACTACGTGCACGTGTGCCTCTAGCATGTGTACCTCTGACTCCAGCCCACCGTCAGGAACGGCTGCAGTGGTGTCACCAACGTCTGCACTGGAGAACTCAATGGCAATCTGTCGTGTTCAGCGATGAAAGCAGATTCTGCTTGGGAGCGTCCGATGGACGTATACGTGTTCGCAGACGCCCAGGCGAGCTTCTCCACCCTTCTTACATCCACCAGCAACACACAGGGCCTACACCTGGGCTCCTGGTGTGGAAAGCGATCAGCTATCACTCCCGTACACAACTAGTGTTTGTACCGGGTACGTTAAACAGCACCTCCTACATCAACAACATCATTCAGCCCGTTGTTGTGCCATTTGTAAGGTCGGTCCATCGTGGTGTTTTCCAGCAAGATAACGCACGCCCACACACGGCACGTGTAACGCAACATGCACGTCAGGGTGTGAGACAACTTCCATGGCCTGCACGTTCACCGGATTTGTCCCTCATTGAGCACGTGTGGGATTTTATGGGACAACGACTTATCCGGTCTCCACGGCCAGCCACGACCATCCCCGACTTACGCGTCCAGGTTGAGGATGCTTGGAACTCAATACCCCAAACTTACATCCCACATCTGTACGACAGACTCCATGCCAGAATTGCACAGTGTGACGCAGTTCATGGCGGTTCAACCTCGTACTAACCATGTTACATGGAAATGTTATTTTTCAGTTTGCCAGCAAATACAGCTGTATTTTGCCATAATGTTTTGATCACGTTATCCTCTGTATTCCGTTATTATGCTGTATAAATTTCGTTGGTATCAGACGTCTCCTTCTTGGTGTTCTTTTTCACTTTTCGGCAGTGTACATGAGGACACTTGGATAAACGATTACGAACGGGTATGATAAGACAGCCCCAAAAAACACCATAAATATATGAAAGTCACACGTATTTAAATTTTTTTGGAATTCCCGAGACATTTTCCGTGCTTCTTTTCGTGAATTAAAGAGGCATATTTCATAAACAACCTTTTCTGTGAAATGACGAAACAAATTCCTGAATCCTGTGGATTTTTCGTACGCCATGAGCGTTCTGAATATCAGAAACCTTTCCACAATTCCTTCCCTATATTAAGGGGAAAATTTTGTTCTCACGTTCGACATGACGGACATTTTCGGGTAATAGGGGCGATTCGCGGGAATACTTGAGGATTGTTCAAATATTAAAATTTCAGTCGTCTGTCGGAGAATCTGATTTTAACTTCTGCAGCGAGATCGGATAGTTAGTGTAGAATATTGCATGCCATTTTGGTTATTGTGACACGTGTGACGTGCCTGCACCGCAGAACGCACATGAGATAAAGGCAGATAGCTGCGAGAGCATACGTCCGCCTAGCTCAGTTGGGAGACCGGCTTATTCCGAAATGAGGGGACCAGGGTTCGATGCCCGTCTTGGACAAAAATGAAGGAAAAATTTACTTCGTTATACACGAAATATTTATTTCCTTCTCCCTCTATTTTATGCACTAGATCATGTACATTGTGTTAAAGTAAGAAACTGGGTACTTAAATTATTGTAAAAATGATTGTGTGTATACATATACACTATACTGACACAAGTCGCTGGACACCTCATCAAAAGCAAATGAACGGATCCGCTGCGTTGCTAAGACACGCGGTATAGCTCCAAACGGTATAAAAACAAGCCTGCAGCTGACTGCGAACATATCGCACTGTGAGGTTGAGAGATAATGTCGCTGCTGGAAAGAACTGACTTTGAGAAAGGAAAGATTGTTGGGGGTTTCATTAGTGGGTTGTCCATAAGAGAAACCGAGAGGCGTTTAAACATACCCAAGTCAACTGTTTTGGATGTACTGAATAAATGGAAGACATGCACATGGCGTGCCTGAAGCAGCAAAACGTACCGGCAGACCAAAGAAAATCAGTGATAGAGGACGTCGAGGTTTCAGGAGAGTCGTTACAGCTAATCGACGGAGTACTGTACAAGACCTCAGTGTACAGGTGAGTTAAAATCCTGGAACTTCGGTATGTACACGTACCATTCGCAGAGAACTGCATTCCTGGGGCTACTGTGGTCGTGTTGCTGCTCATAAGCCTTTCATCTCCACTAGGAATACTACTCGTCGTTTAGCATGGTGTAAAGAACATTTATCGTGGACCGTAGATCAATGGAAATGGGTCCTATGGACTGATGAATCCAGATACACCATCCATCAGTCTGATGGCCGTGCGTGGGTATGGCGGCCGCCGGGAGAACGCTATTTACCACAGTGCACTGTTCGTACGGTCAAGTTTGGAGCTGGCAGTTTACCGGTGTGGGGGTGTTTTTCGTGGTGTGGTCCCGGCCCATTGGTTATCGTGGACAAACCTGCTAACCAGCACGTCTACCTCGATATTCTAGACAATTATGCCCTACCAACTCTGTGGCAATACTATAGAACCGAGCCTTGTTGGTACCAGCAAGAGAGGGAGACGTACAGTATTGGGCGTCTGACTGGGAAATAATACAAAACTGTTAAAACATGATGGTATATACACTGCAATGACAATGGGGATGAATAACAAATGCTGCAAGCAAAGCTTATTGAATAAAAATTGCAGAAGTGACAGAGAGAAACACATCGTGTCACATAACATTGGCTGGGCATGATTTACAGGATAACACAGGCGAAACAATAGTACACAATTAGAAAAAGAACAGCACAAACACCGCCGTGAAGGTAAAACATTACATACATGAGATAAAAACACAGCGTGCACAATTGTGCAAGTTATTTAACGAGGGCACCAAAGCAACATAATACAGGCGGGGTGAAAGTAAGTAATGTACACGAGTAAGCATGAAAATACACTGAGATGGCATTAGCATTCACAATTCAACGGTAGTGTGGATTGCACGAGTCGTAGAGTGGAGGAGGGGCACCAGGGTGCCACGGAACTCAGCAAAGGAGGTGTAGAATGTCCTAGGGTACTGATAGGTGTAGCAGTCCAGAATCAACCGCAAACCATGGAGCGGCCGGCGCCCAGGTAGCATAGAAGGTGGCTCCTCGACGACTGGAAGAAGCCGACTGGTACTCCAGGCGGAGTCGAGAAAGCAATCGATCTTGAAAATGGCACAAAAGTGCTGCGCTGGCCTGGTGTAAAGAGACCGGCGAGGAAACGCTGCGGAGTTGTTGAAGGTATACGTAAATAACGTGTTTAACCAGCACGAAAAGATAGGCACATACTGACGGAAGAGGCGTAGGTGGATGAGCCCGCAGAAGAAGATGTCTGTATGTAGTGAACGGAAGATCTTGAGAACAAGAGCGACTGGCAATCCGGAAAGCCTCGTGGAGGAGAGGCATCAGGATGGGACAGTAAAGGTAAACGTGAGAAACGTCTGCCTCCTGTGCGCAGAAGGAGCAGAGAGAGGGGAGGAGAGAAGAGACATGCGAAAGAGAAAATACGGAACAGGGAGGCGATTATGCAAAAAGAGCCAGTGGGTATTAATTTCAAGAGAGGCAGATAAGGGTGAGCGGGCAGCGGCCCAGACAAGAGGAAGAGAAGCAGGGGGAACCTCCAGAATAGAAAGCGGTGAAGGGGTGGCAAGGTGCACTAGAAAACGATAAAGCGATTTAGAGGAGAGAGAGGAGAGAGGAAGAACCGAGTTTGTGAGTCGGAGGAAAAACGGCAGCGGAAGAGGGGCAGAAAAGACAGAGACGAGACCGGTGGGGGAGACAAGATCAGGGAAAAGCGAAAGAAGTGCAGTTAGCAGAGAGTCATAAACCAAATGGGCGGATGGGGACGAGAGAATACCAGGGGGAGGCCAGAGAAAGGGCGCCAGGATAGATCCGAGTTAGTGAGGTCTTGTACAGTTACTACACCTGCTCGGAGCCAAGAGGGGAATGAAAAACAGGGGAGATGGGGTTGATGAACAAGGGAGTTGAAGAAGAGGGGTTCAGAAAGAAGCTCTAGAGTTGAAGAGGGAGGGGAGCGAATGAAGGGGAGAGAGCGAAGGTGAGTGAGGGCTTCAGAATATGCAGGTGGGAGTTTGGAGGGGGGAAGGATAGCAATCCATGAGAACTAAAGAAAGAAAGGAAAAATGTGGGTTACGCAAGGAGGCAAGAACGTCACGTACCTGAACTGCGGAAGCCACTGGAGCCGTGAAAAGGTGAATGAAGTTGATCACTCGGCTTGCTTTGTAGCACAGCGGGACATCAGGTAGGGCAGCACCACCATAGGAGGGAGGCGCACAGAGCTTGTGGACGTTAATCCAGTGATGACCCGCCCACATTACTCGAGTAAGGCAGCGTGTAACCTCCTGGAGACAGAAAAGCGGGGTCGTAGATGCAATCCAAGAATGCTTGCAGATGGACAGAAGGTATGTCCTGGTGAGATTTGCACGCTGGTAGTAGGACGTACAGAACTGCGCACGACACCAGAATGCAGCTGTGCGGAGGAGGCGAGGATGGAGTTCCGAGCGAGTTGCACTGGATGTAGCTTGTGGTGCGCCTAAGTGCACACCCAGGAAGCGTTGGGTAGTGGATGACAATGTGTCCCCCCATGGAGCATCCAAGCGATTGGACCACGACCCGCACCACAATCCAGTGCTCTTAGACGTATTCAGTTCAGCTGCAGAACATGAAGCATATGCGGAGAACAAACGACGAAGCAGTTGGAACTGTGCGTCGCTACGAATGCAGACGGTGATGTCATCTGCATAAGCAGAGTAAATGACTGAGTGATGCCGTGAGCTGGCAACTGGTGGTGGAAGTTGTGCTAGGAGAGATGTTTGCAGAGAGCGTAGAAAAGGCTCGACGGCAATCGCAAACAGTTGACCAGAAAGCGGGCAGCCCTGACGAACTCCCCGCTTGAAGGGAACATGTGCTGTGAGAAAAGATGCCGTCTTGACATGGAAAACGGCGTCCCGGTAGAGGGAGAGAAGAACGGAGACAAATTGTGGAGGAAAGCCAAAGTGTAGCAGGGTTTGTGTTAAATAGGCGTGTGAGATATTATCGAAAGCGGAACGGAGGTCTAAGGAAAGGAGAACAAGAGGTTCAGAATGAGTCTTGGCAAGATGAATGAGATCGCGAAGAAGTTGAACATTGGAGGAAAGAGAACGGCCAGGAACAGTATAGGTTTGAGAGTCAGCAAGGATATGAGGGAGGATATAGTTTAGTCGACGGGAAAGAAGCTTAGTATAGAGTTTATAATCTTGATTGAGAAGAGAAATGGGGCGCCAATTTCCCAAGTCAAGAGGGTCACCCTTCTTGGGAAATAGGACCACATGTGCGTCCGTGAAACTCCTCGGGAGGGGGGAGCAGTTAAATGCGGCAGAAAAAGCGGAGAGGAGAAAAGGCAACAAAAGAGGCAAGAACGCACAGTAAAAAGGAAAAGAGAGGCCGTCCGGACCCGGAGCGGCATGAGG
Organism: Macrothele yani; assembly: GCA_039090855.1. Taxonomy (NCBI): domain Eukaryota; kingdom Metazoa; phylum Arthropoda; class Arachnida; order Araneae; family Macrothelidae; genus Macrothele; species Macrothele yani. Next base: position 139,577,013 of record CM077013.1, on the reverse strand, counting down.
GTTAAGGGAAGAGAAGGTGTCGGACACCTCCGTGGATGTGGGTGAAAGAGACAGGGTGTGAGCAAGATGAGACGGATCTTGAGGGAGGTTATTGAGAAGATGGGGGAGAGCAGAGGGAGAACGGGAGGAGTTTCACTGAACTTGGTGGTATAGAACTGACGAACGTGAGAGCAAATCGCTGCCGAATCGGATGTGATTTCGCCAGAGGGGAGGCGAAGATGACGAAGCGAGGTAGAAGACTTACGTGCAGATTCCATTGATTTTAGAAAATCATAGGTGCATTCCTCCGGATTGAGATGTTTAATGCGCAGACGTAAAAGTGCTTGCTGCGCAAGAGGTTTCAGCAAAGCCTGGAGCTCCGCCTGATATGCAGGAAAAAGCGGATCTGATAACCCAATCAGTGTGAGCATCGGCCTGGCGTGATCGAGGCGCATCTGACTAGAAGCCTTCATGGTGGAGGAAAGTTGCTTGATATGTAAGAGGAGCTGATGCTTGACACGAAGCCAATACGTTAGGTACAGGGTGCGGAATGCAACCCTGCGCGACGAGCAGCGAGGAAAGAACGGACAGAGGCACAAAATTCAGGATCAGTGAGGAGATTGGAGTCAAATGTCCACGGACGTACAGTCCGAGGGAGTGACGTCGCAACAAACACTGTGAGGGTGACCGTGCAGTGGTCTGAGGAAGCAGTAGGTTGATGTTGCAACTCGGTAATAGACGCAAGAAGCGGTGTGGAAACGTAAACCCGATCCAAGCGTGCAGTTGATGGAAGCTGACTCCCAGACGAGCGCCACGTGTGTGAGGTCTCTTGTGGATGATGGCGCCTATAAGCATCAGTGACGGAGAAATCAGCAACAAGGTCATGGAGTAGTGCGACGAGATCCGTCCGACGCTCTCGTGACGAAGGAGAGCGATTCAGAGCCGGGTCAAGGGTGCAATTGAAGTCTCCACCCAAGAGCACACGATCCGAAGGTGAGACTTTCGAGAGAGCTTTACGGAGTTTGGTGAACAAGATGGATAAATGAATAGAGGTGCATGGAATATACAAATTAAAGATGTGAAATCGAGCTCCGCCAACTGTGAAGGAGACTTGCTGGAGTAAATCTCGGCATAAGTTCTGCACTGAGAGTGCAGTGAGGGTGGATCGGAAATGTTGATGTATTCCGATAGCAAGTCCACCATGAGATGAGTAGCGGAAAGCATGATGGAACACATAATCGCTAGCACGCCAGCGAGTAAACAGAGTGGAGGAATGGCAGTTTGTTTCTTGTAGTAGTAACAGATCGGCCCCGAGGGGCGAGAGGTCTTCCATAACAAGAGCATTCGCTAGGGGGCTAGCGAACCCTCTGCAATTAAGGGTCGTGACCTTGAATGGACTGGTCAGTCGTTGGTTGGAGGAGTCGCGGAGCAACTTTCAGGAGTTGTTGTAATCGGTTTACGCAGCCAAGGGTCCATGAGTGGTGCAGGGGGTCATGAACAAACCCACGAAGGTACTTAGCAATGCATCCGGCTTGCAGGAGCAGCGCGGGAAGAATGTCTTCGCGCTCTCGGAGGTAGTCATACGTCGACTCCAGGTTCGTGGCGTGGGTGCAAAACTGATAGTAATCTCCAAGATTGAGAGGTTCTGAAGGAGCACCACATTTGGAGAGAACACTTGAAAAGACCTCAAACGAAGGTGGAGACCCATCATCATCAGTGTCCCTTTCAATTTCTGTTGGCGCAGGAGAGGGAGAGATATCTCCTGAAGATTTGGTAGTACGGAACGGTTGCCCATCCGCAGAGGAAGATTTCTTCTTCTTCCTCTTACGTCGGGTACCTGTACGAGTGCCAGAAATTCGTTTTCCAGGGAGCGACGATGCTCGGGAAGCTGACGCAGAGTCAGAGGAGTTATCGGCACCGCCGTCACACTCGGAGACACCAACAGTGAATACTGGTGGGAAACCAGCGGCGAAGTCTCCCGATGTTGCCACGGGATGAGGAGTAATAGGTGAGGTGAGCACTGGAAATTGAAGGTGGGAGGTGAGATCAGCATCAAAAGACGCTCGTGGACGAGAGGCTGTAGATATACTTTTTGTGTAACTCGGCCCTGGGGCAGTTGGCACATTTGAAGACGGTGCAGGTCGAGAGCGAGATGTAGCAGGAGGCTGCTTAGAGGCGGTAGGCACTGTAGAAGCCGTGGGAGCTGGATACTGGTTGTTGGGGCATCGAGCACGCTGATGCCCAAGTTCTTTGCAATTAGCACAGTGTTCTGATGTTAGCATGTCAATTCTGTAGGAGAGCTGCCCACATCGGACGTTTAGGATCCGTGGGAACTTACGGAGATGCTCCTCTGATGGAAAGATGAGTCGAACACTCCGGCGAAAACTACGAACATTCTTATTTGCAGGATCCTTGGGCGCAGCTGAATGTGTGATAACAGGACCAACAATCTTACCACACTTACTAAGTGCAGTACATATCATCGCATCCGAGATTTCGGGGGGCACCGGATGCAAGGAGACCTGAACAGGGCGCCTGGAAATCGGTTCAGCTTCCAGGTGGTGGTCTCCCAGGTCAAGACCAAAGTTTAGAAGCGTGTCTGCATGCTCTTTGGATGTGAAATAAACAATCACCGTCCGCGGCCGGCGGGTGAGGTGAGTAATGGCTCCGGCTGGAAGAAAAGCAAGGAGCGTATCACAATAGACTTTCAGCGGTGTATTCGGAAGAGCATCTAGGCACACTCCCAACTCGCGGGTGGAGTGAAGTTCCTGCGCAGCGGGTGAGAAGTGCGGAACGTCCAATTGAAGTGAGTCACCATGTATCTGGACATGGGCATCTGCAAGGGGAAGGCGAGTCGATTGCGTCGGTAGGGACGCACCTGAGGTAACGCTAGAATAAGAGCGGGAAGGCAATCCTCCATTGGAAGGCAGAGGTGCAGCGCTGGATGAAGGAGCTGACACAACGCTGGGCAAGGCTACCGAGGGCAGAGAAGCAACGCCCTCAGAGATATCCATTACGTCATCGGCAGCATCAGGAACGAACGTTATAGCCTCACCACCAGGAGGTGGTGGAGTCAGAGAGTTGAAGCGTAGAAGAAGAAGAAGAGCAATAGGCATCAGGAGGAGGACGATATTCCCTATCATCAAGGACGGACGCTGATTGGTTTGCTCCGTCAGAGATAAGGATCGACGTAGTAGGAGAAGCTGTGACGAGAGCGGGAATGCTGCTCTTATCAGCAGTCGCCATCGCCGATGGCGAGGCCTAATTTAGTAAAAACGACCAACTGGTCGAGAAAATAAAGTGCTGATAGCTAATTGAAAAAAGTACTCACCGACTCGGGAGATGTCTTAAATGAAAGATACAACCTTCGTCTTGAAGGCACGCACAAACGTTAAACGACAGAGCACACAAAACACACTCAGTAGACGGCGAAACACGGAGCTCAAAACAGACACTACTTACGTCCCATAAAGCAAGGACTGTTACGGCGTGGTTTGACGGTTATTCCGTATCGTGTGTGTGGACTGGCCAGCACAGAGCCCTGATCTTAATCCCATAAAGCACCTATGGAATGAATTAGAGCGCCGCATAAGAAGTTTCGAACCACAGTTAGCGGCAGCATTATGTACTGAATGGAAGCGCATAAAGCGCATACCTATAGCTGTGTTCCAAAACCTTGTCGAAAGCATGTCTCGAAGGGTCAGTGCATGCATGAAGGCCAAAGGTGGTTTCCAAAATATCTTTATTCAAGGTAGAAATCAGGAGACGAACTAATAAGGACGTCTAAATACAAATAAAATACGATCAACGATCGTTAAACTACTAAACCCTATATAAAAATATACAGCATAGTGCACAAGTTGAAAAATGGAGCAAAATTACAGCTCGTGATAAATGAACAGCGACAAGCATGTCTCTGCATTTAGGAAGGATTTTAACAAAAAAACTTATTGCTCATAAGTGCATTGCTGTGCGATTAACAAACTTGTTCAAGAAAATATTGAGAGCTTCAGGAGACAACATTTCTTTTGAAAAAAAAAAAATACAATAAGACAGTAAGGTGTAACACATCATAGTTACAAGAATGTACAGTACAAAGCAATTGACAAACTGATCATAAGACAAATGAATGAAATGATGAATATCAGGAGAAGAACAAACTTGGACTTCCTGGTGTAAATATAATATATTACCTGTTCGGCAATATTCAGAAACAATGTACAGATATACAGCACAGTGTCAACATGTTACAAATCAAAATCGGACCATATACAGAAATGTAACACTATTCTGTTGACCAGATAGAAAATGTAAGTATAATAAGAAAACACACGATGAATAAAGCTTTAACATATTCTCACTATCCATATGTAGTAATTGAAGAATGATAGTACCAAGCATCACCTCACACAAAAGAACAAAATAGGTAAAATGTTTTTCAAAATATATTACTCATGAGTACAACACCATGCAATTGACTAACTTGTGCAAAAATAAATACAGTAAGAATCATTAGTCAACATGTCTCTTGAAAGAAGGTACGATATGACAGTGAGTTTTAACACAACATATTCACAAGGATGTACAGTACTATGCAGTTTAAAAAACTGATTATCAGACAAATCATTGGAATGTTTAATAACAGGAAATAACTAAACTTGGACATCCTGATGCAAATAAGATGGATTACTTGTTCCGCAATATTTTGAAAATTATGTACAATTATACAGCACAGTGCAAACATGTTCGGGAAACAAAATAGAACAAAATTACAAAAAACTACACTGCAGAAACAATTTCTATGTTTATACAGCACTATGCTAATGACTAACTGCAATATTTATACTCAAAATGTAAACTAAAGACGAACTAACTTGAACGTCAATGTAAGAAAAAAAAATCAAGATGAGTGTCACAAAAAACAATTTGCTGTGTAAACACGTACAGCCCTTTATAAAAAAACCCATGCGGTAAATTTCCAAGCTGTGCAAAGATCTTGAAAACAGATTGTTGATATTTACATATGCATTTCTGATTCAAAAAGGTCAAATACCAAATCTGCCGACCGTCAGGTACAATGACGCTGGCGAGCTGGTAAACCATGAGGCAGCTGGTGACCAGGTGGCAAGGAACTGGCTCTCCCGACGCTGAGTAACTGCAACAGAATACTCTAGCCGAAGTCGAGATGTCAGACGGTCGCGGAAATGGCATAATAATGCCGTAGAAGCTTCATGCACAGTCAGAGGAGTAGTCAAATATCTGCAGCGTTGATGAAACACGTAGATTACATGCTTCGCTAAAATAAAAATATAGGCACAGACTGATGGGAGCTTGACTGGGGGATAGTTCTGTAGCAGAAGAGTCCGATATGCATCAAATGTAAGATCTGCTGTAATGGAACATTGGGCGATAGTAAATGCCAAGTTCAGCATTGGGAGTAATATAACACAGTGTTGATAGACATGGGAGACATCAGCCTCCCGAGCACAGAAAGGGCAAAGAGGGGAATCGAGAAGAGACATTCGGAAAAGAACGGAGGGAACAGGAAGGCGACGATGGAGGAAAAGCCAATGGGTATTAATTTCTAGAGGAGCAGAAAGAGGAGACAGGGCGGCTGACCACACCGTAGCAGTGGCAGCAGGGGGAACATCAGGAATGGGGAGAGGAGGAGAAGAATGGGACATAGAGAGGAACCGATAAAGAGCTGACACCGAGAGAGAAGAAATGGGATGAGCTGAGCCAGAAGTAAGCAAGAAAAGAGGAAATGGGAGAGAAGCAGAAGGAACAAAGGAAAGACCTGAGTGGGAAGCAAGATGAGGAAATTGAGAAATGATAGATGAAAGAATAGAGTCGTAGATGTCACGAGAGGAGGAGGAGAGGAGAAGAGCGGGAGGGAGGCTGGCGAAGGGTCGCCAAGAAAGGTCAGGGTTAGTGAGATCTTTAACTGTTACCACACCTGCTCGGAGCCAGGTAGGATAGGCAAAGTACGGAAGATGAGAGGGGTGAATAATCGAAGAATAAAAGAGGGGTTCAGCAAGGAGCTCAGTTGTGGAATCAGGTGGAGAACGAGAGAGAGGGAGGGAACGAAGGAAAGTTAGAGCTTCACGGTAAACAGGGGGAAGTCGAATGAGGGTGAGGGGTCGGTGGTCCATGAGTAGTAAGGAGAGAAAAGAAAAGTTAGGGTTGCTCGGGGAGGCGATGACGTCCCTAGCTAAAACGGCATCTGGTACTGGCGACGTGAAGAGACGGAGAAAAGTAGTAATTCTGACGGCCTTGTAGTACTCCTGTGTATCAAGGAGTCCGATGCCGCCGTGATCCGGAGGGAGGCAAAGCTTTGTGACACTGACCCAGTGGTGGCAGGTCCAAATCAGAGAAGTAAGACATCGGGTAATTTCATGAAGGCGGAGTTGTAGAGACTTGACACCAAGCCAAGAGTGTTTGCACAAGGAAATCAGGTAAGTTCGAGAGAGGCGAGCTCTCTGGAAGATTGATGAGCAGAACTGGGCTCTCCTCCAGGAGGCAGTTGACCTGAGCAAGCGTGGGTGAATAGCATTCCACGTGTAGAGGGGGGCAGCTTGCAAGGAACCAAGATGAACTCCAAGGAAGCGCTGTGAGATGGATGACCAGCTTGCTCCCCAAGGGGTGTCTACACGATGTGCCCATGAGCCGCACCATAAACCAGTGCTTTTAGATGAGTTGAGCGCTGCACCGGAGCATGAGGCATAAGCTGCGAATAGACGTTGGAGACACGGAAACTGTGAGTCATGACGGATGCAGATGGTGACATCATCTGCGTATGCAACAGAGGTAGTGGCATGATGTCTTGTGCAGGCAGAGAGTGGTGGCAGAACTGCTTTAAAGGATTGGTGTACAGAGCGGAGGAAGGGTTCAATTGCGATTGCAAAGAGTTGTCCGGAGAGTGGGCAACCCTGTCGCACTCCCCGGCGGAAGGGAATAGGCGCTGTGAGAAAGGTGGGCAGCTTGACCTGGAGAACGGCGTCTTGATAGAGTGAGAAAAGAAGAGAGACGAAGGAAGGAGGAAAACCGAAGTGAAGGAGTGTAGCCGATAGATAGGAATGTGAGATATTATCAAAAGCGGATTGTTGGTCAAGAGAGAGAAGGGCGAGGGGTTCAGAGCGAGATCGGGCAAGATGGATTAGATCATTTAGTAGATGGATGTTATGAGAAAGTGAACGGCCGGGAACTGTGTAAGTTTGATTTGGGGAGAGAATGTGAGTGAGAATGGGGTTAAGGCGTTGGGAAAGAAGTTTAGTATAAAGTTTATAATCTAGATTTAAGAGGGAGATAGGGCGCCAATTCCCAGGTCAAGGAGATCACCTTTCTTAAGGAATAGTACAACATATGCTACTGTGAATCGCCTTGGTAGAGGGGAGTGATTGAAAGCAGCAAAAAGTGCAGAAAAGAGAAATGGTAGAAGGAGAGGTAGAAAGGTTTTATAGAAGAGGAAAGTGAGGCCGTCCGGACCCGGTGCGGCCCTAGAGTTTAAAGAAGAAAACGTAGAGGATAGTTCAGAGAACGTGTGAGGAAGGAGGAGGGAAGAGGCAAGATGGGGAGGAACTTGTGGTAGGTTAGAAAGAAGTGATGCCAAAGCTGAAGAGGATGGCGGAGGAGATTCACAGAACTTCTCTGTATAGAACTTTCGGACCTGGGAACATAGAGTGAGTAGATCATCAGACACCTCTCCAGATGCGAGGCGAAGGTGCCGAAGTGAATTCGATGCTGGTCGTGTTTTTTCCATGGATGTAAGGAAATCGTAATTGGATGCGTCTGGCGATAGATGTTGTAGCCGGAGACGTCGTAGAGCTTGTTGAGTCAGAGGAAGGAGGATTGATCGCAGTTCTTCTTGATAGTGGCAGAAGAGAGGATCACTTAGGCTTAGGATGGAGAGCATGGAACGGACATGGTTGAGACGCATGTTTTGAAGCGTTTTTGCTTTAAAAGAAAGATTGCGAACGTGGAGAACGAGTTGCTGTTTAATGTCCAACCAAAAAGTCAGACCACAAGGAGCTGATTGAAGTTGAGGTCGTTTGTCCTCAAGGAAGGAGCGTACTGAAGTACAGAAGTGTGGATCTGTAAGAAGAGTGTTGTCAAGAGTCCATGGACGAATTGTACGGGGTTGTGCTGGAACTGCTTGAATAATAAGAACGATGGCACAATGGTCAGAAGAAGCTGTAGGAGTGATAATAGATTCTGTCACAGCTGTAAGCAGAGTAGATGAGGCGTAGTATCTGTCAAGGCGAGCTGTGTACGGATTTTGATTATGTTGCGAGCGCCAAGTATGTACAGTCGATGAAGAATGGAAGTGGCGGTGAACATCAATGAATGAGTTGTCGGAGACCACTGACTGAAGAAGATTCACCAAGTTAACACGGCGTTCTCTGGTGGAAGGAGATCGGTCCAGGGTAGGATTCAGAGTGCAATTGAAATCCTCCAATTAAAACATGATCTATGGGAGGAATGCGAGACAAGGCACGACGAAGGCGAGTAAAAAGTATTGTCAAGTGGGTTGAAGAGCTTGGAATATAAATATTAAATATATGATAAGATGTGGAAGCTATGGTGAATGATGCACACTGTAATAGGTCTCGACATAAGTTTCGAACAGAAAAAGAGGTGATTATGGAGTTGAAAGTATGGCGGATACCTATAGCTAGACCACTATGGGATGATAGTTGGTAGGCGTGGTGAAATGTGTAGTTCCACTGGCGCCATCGTGAGAATATCGTAGTGGATTGGCAATTCGTCTCTTGTAGTAAGAGAAGATCAGCTCCTAACGAGTGAGGTCTTCATGTACCAAGACATTAGAAAATGGGGATGCAAATCCCCTGCAATTAAGAGATACAATCTTGAAGACTTTTTTCCATTAATGCTTGCTGAAGAGCCTTCACAACAGGAGGAAATGATTTGAGTCGATTAAAATAGGTTTTAGCCCACGGATGTTCCTTGCGAAGGTGGGAGATGCATTGATTAAGGACTTGGATCTGATCATGCACTAGAGGGAGAAACGATGCATACTTTGAGAGTAAAGCATGCGTTGTGGAGTGGTCTGTCTTATGTGACAGGTATTGATGTAAATCTTCAAATGAAATCGGCCCAGTAGGAACCGAGCCATCCTTAAGGTATTCGACAAGATCCTCAAATTTAAGAGGAGGCTCTTCGTCGGCCTGGACAGAAGAGGTAGCAGCCTTTGATGGTGAATTCTTTCGAGAGGTACTACCAGTACGGGGAGAGGTGCGGGGTGATGCGGCAGTCGGCTTCTTCGGTGGGCGTCTTCGAGAAGAACCACGACGTTTCAGTGAAGGCTCAGTTGATCTCTCATCAACTCGAGATTCGTGGCCAGAAAATCCGTCATCAGCATATTTAGAAGTATCAATGATAAGGGCAGTGGAGAAACCCCCTGAAGGGGACTCCGCTACAGAATGACGACGCATGGGAAGCGAATTATTAAGTGAGGGAAAATCCAGTTGCTGGTCGAAGGATAAAGGGTCCGTAGACACGCGTTGACCAACTCCTGCAGTCGACTTTTGTGAAAGTTTCGATTCTGAAGCTTTCTGTGCAGTGGAAGAAGGTGTTGCTCGGCTCAGAAGAGGGCCAGAAGTTGTAGGAGAATTATTAGGAGCCTGTGATGCTAGATGTGGGCAATGCACACGTAAATGATTCTCTCCATGGCAAAAAGTGCAGTGGAGGAAGGTAGTCACTTCAATTCTCCTACGTTGCTGTCCACAACGATCGTTGAGCACCTTTGGGCAGGCGAGCAAATGTTCATCAGATGGAAAGATCACTCTTGCACTTCGGCGAAATCCTCCTATGGATTTATCGTCTGGATCTCTCGGCGCTGCTGAAAGAGTAGTAACTGGCCCAACAACTGGGACGAACTTACTGAGTACAATGCACAGCGCAACGTCTGACACCTCAGGTGGAACCGGATAAAATGTAACCTGGATTGGACGCTGAGAGACAGGTTCTGGTAGAAGATGGACGTCTTTGAGGGACAAACCTTCTGTCAAGACAAGATCCGCATGCTCTTTAAGAGCAAAGTACACCAACACAGCTCGAGGTTTTCGAGCCATGTGAGTAATACTGGCTCCAGCTGGAAGTATCTGCTTGAGAGCCATACTATATTCTTTCAACTTTGTGTCTGGGAGCGCATCAAAACACACTCCGAAGTCCATTCTAGAATAGAATTGTTTTCCCGCTGGGGAATCTTCGGGAATATCTATGGTGGCAGTAAGGCCATCAACAATGACGTACGAGTCTGGTAAGACTTCTGCAACAAACTTGGAAGGAGCTTTTGTTCCAGTAAGAGCGGCAGAGTATGCCCTAGGAGCAGGACTCGAGCGTGAGGGCTGCAACGCAACCGGCAGTTTGAACTGAGTTGAAGTAGAGGGTAAATTAGCAGCGCTGTCAGACACATCCATGTCTTCACTTAAAGCAACAGAGAGTTGCGCTGCACTGACGTCACTGGTCGAAGCAGGGCAAGAAGCTTGAGCTGTAGTTGAGAAGTCACTTTCCACTTCTAGTGGTTGGGTGACGTCACCTACAAGCATTGGAGGAGATTGGTCTCGTGTCGAGGAGGAGGAGGAGGCGGCAGGAAATGCCTCGCTGATATGGGCGTGGACATCGCTCTTATCAGCAGCAGCCGCCGCCATTGTAAATGACGAGGGCTGCCTGAGAAATCGACCAGCTAGGTCGACAATTCAAATGATGATAACAGAAAAAATAAACTACTCACCAACTTGGGAGATGTATCAAAACAAAGCACGAACCTGCAGCTTGAAGGAACACGAAAGGAAAATGACGAACCACACGATAAAACACACTAAATAGGCACACAACACGGAGCTCAGAAAAACGTGACTTAGGCCAAAGGTGGACCGACACCGTACTAATGTATGTCAATAAATACATACTATGTTGTGTTTGTTTTCTTGGTGTGCGGTGACTTTTGTCAATATAGTGTATATACAAATCGTAGTAAAATTATTTACATTTAATTAATTAAGTACTAATATCTTCTGAATTTTGTAGCTTTTGTCCTTAGTCCAACTTGACAACATAGCTTATTGCTTTCAGGCATTTTTTAAGGTCTTTAGAATTTTTAAATTCGACGTGTGATACACAAACAACAATTAAAAGAATTAGAAGAACTTGGTCCAAAAAGGAAGAAAATGTATATATATCATCATCATCATCATCATTGTCAACCATTATCAATCCACTGCTGGACGAAGGTCTCCCCAAGTTTCTTCCACAACGGTCTGTCTTGTGCCAGTCTCCTCCATGTCACTCCCGCATACTTTCGAATTTCATCCACCCATCTTCCATGTGGTCTTCTTCTAGGTCTTTTCCTGTCCCTTGGAATCCAATCTAAAATTTCGGCTGTCCATCGATGGTCTGTTCTTCTGGCAGTATGTCCAGCCCATTGCCATTTCAGGGATTTAACTCTGATCACGATGTCTTCCACTCTTGTCATTTTTCGGATCCACGTGTTCCTCTTCTTATCTCTCCTGGTTACACCAAGCATGCACCTCTATATGCTTCATTGAGTTGTCTGCAGCCTTCGTATGTCTCTTTTAGCTAAGGTCCACGTCTCTGCACCATACGTAAGCACTGGAAGGGTGCATTGATCAAACACTTTTCTTTTAAGACATAATGGCATATTGCTCTTGAAAATTATGCTGTTTCTTCCAAAAGCTCTCCAGGCAAGTTTTGTACGCCGATTATATTCTTCACCAATGTGACCCTCACTTGATATCTGCTGTCCAAGATAAACGTACGTGTCTGTTATCTCCAGCTTTTCTCCATCAATCGATAAATCTTCATTTCTTGTAAAAGCATTGTGATGTCACAAAAGTGATGTCACTTTTGTCTTCTGAAAGTTCATTTTTAATCCCACTTCTTTACCCTTGTCAGCAAGTTCCTGGATCATACTCTGTAGCTCTGATGGGGTAGTTGCAAAAATGACTATGTCATCAGCAAAACGAAGGTGGGTTAGATAATCTCCATTAATCTTTATCCCTTTGCTTTCCCAGTTCAGTGATTGAAAGACATTTTCCAATGTGGCATTAAAGAGCTTCGGAGATATGGTGTCACCTTGTCTCACTCCTTTTCCAATTTTTATGTGTGTTGTATTTTCAAACAGCCGAATCTTTGCACTTGCATTTTCATAGATGTTATTAATAATATTAATGTATGCATCTTCAATACTGCAGGATTTCAGAGCCATTGCAACTGCTCATGGTTTCCCCGAATCAAAGGCTTTTTCATAATCGATAAAAGCCATGCACAATGGAAGCTCATATTCCCTCGCTCTTTCAATTAGTTCTCTCAGTACGTGGATATGATCTATTGTGCTGTAGCCACTCCTGAATCCAGCTTGTTCTCTCGGTTGAGCCATGTCCAGTGTCACCTTCAAGCGGTGTGAAAGAACTTTAGTGAAGATTTTATAAACCACTGATAGGAGGCTGATAGGTCTGTAGTTCCTGAGATCTTCAATGTCACCTTTTTTATGTAGCAAGATCATTGTAGCGTTGTTCCAATCCTCAGGAATTTTCCCTTCATTAAGGTATCGAGTGAAAATTTGGGCGAGTACTGTTTCGATTTCTCCACTTGCTGCTTGTATGATGTCTACAGTAATTCCATCTTCTCCTGGAGCTTTTCCCCGCTTCATGTTCTTGATTGCATGTGCAACTTCTGCTGGAAGGACTGGAAGAACTCTGGTACTGGTACCTTTCATGATGTCTGGAGTACATGTATCATCCCTTTCATATAATTTTGAGTAGAAATCTTTCACTCTTGTAAAAATTTCGCCTCTATTTCTTGTCGTAGAACCGTCTTCTTTTCTCAGAGCCATAATCTGCTTTCTTCCCTTACTGAGATGTCCCTTTGCTATCTTAAGGCTTTGGTTGTTTTCAATTGCTTTCCTTACTAGCTCACAGTTGAATTTCCTTACGTCTTCAGTGATACTTTTTCGTGCTGTCTTGCATAGCTCTATATATTCCCCTTTGGAAGTCACATCTTCTTTAGTTGTCCTCATCTCTCTTCTTTTTTGCATCAACATTTTGGTTTTTCCTGATAATTTGTTCACATGCAATTTGTTCTTAGACCCAGCTAATTTTGTTGCTGTTTCCATAAGAGCTTTGGTTACTTTTCTGTTAACTTCCGAAATATCCACTTCTTCCGATGTTAGACCTTCTAAAGCAGAGAATCTGTTCTTCAGTACCAACTTGAAAGTATTATGGTGTTTTTTAAGGTTGGTTATGTCAATACATTTTGTTTGTCTTATGAGCTTGCCACGTTCCAGTTTAGTGTTGAGGTGCATCTTACATCTCACCAATCTATGGTCACTACCTGTGTTGAACTTGTTCAGCACACTGCAGTCTTCGATGGCGAATTTTTTGTTACACATAATAAAATCAATTTTACTTGTCGTCCCAATTGGATGTCTCCATGTCATTTCCTGTGTGGCTTTTTCTTGAAAAAGGAGTTCAAGATGAAAAATTCTTCTGCCTCTGCAAACTCAACGAGAGTATTTCCACGCTGGTTTCTGTTGCCGTGACCGAATTTACCTACTGAAGTTTCATTCTGTTGCCGGTGCCCTATTTTTGCATTGAAATCTCCCATAATTATCTTTAAGTGCTGCTTACCTTTATTATTTAGATCACGAATTTCCTCATAAAATTCTTCCATTTCTTCTTCAGCATGACTTGTGGTGGGTGCATAAGTTTAAATAATCTGAGCCTGGTATCTTCTCGAGAGTTGGACAACGAGTCGTGCAGCTCTGTCAGAGGAACTTTCAACTTCTACAACTTTATCCTTCAGTTTCTTGTTTATTATAAATCCCACACCACTAGTTCTGCCAGTATCTGTCCCACGATAGTAGAAGAGATGTCCACTTTTCAGTTCAATGAGATCTTCTCCCTTTCTCATTATCTCGCTTAGCCCGGCGATGTCCCACTTGATCCTTTGTAGTTCCTCTTCCAATTCAAGAAGCCTTGAATCAGAAGATAGGGAGCGTCCGTTGTACGTAGCCAAGGTCAGCATCAGATGGCAGCCTAGTCCGGTCCTGCACGGATTCTTAGCACCCTCTGCCTTCATGTCGCACTGGCCGCTGCCTTGGCCAGGAACATTCCAACTGCCGGAGACTGAGGGCCAAGATTTAAGTTGTGGAGTCATTTTAGAGGGGTTTGGCCATAACTCACCACGCTGGCCAAGCGGGTTGGTGAGTATATATATATATATATACACACACTCACCAACCCGCATATATATATATAGGGATGTAAGGTCAGGTGATGCGTAGCATCACAGCCTCTCCTTGACAAATGTCAACCCCGCCTTCTCGTGGTACATCCTGTTCCCACTAAAGGGGCTCTGACGACCGCCAATAGCGATATAACTATACCATCGGGATTAGAGGAAATGCTATCTCACACTCACCAACCCGCTTGGCCAGCGTGGTGAGTTATGGCCAAACCCCTCCAAAATGACTCCACAACTTAAATCTTGGCCCTCAGTCTCCGGCAGCTGGAATGTTCCTGGCCAAGGCAGCGGCCAGTGCGACATGAAGGCAGAGGGTGCTAAGAATCCCCGGAGGACCTGACTAGGCTGCCATCTGATGCTGACCTTGGCTACGTACAACGGACGTTCCCTATCTTCTGATTCAAGGCTTCTTGAATTGGAAGAGGAACTACAAAGGATCAAGTGGGACATCGTCGGGCTAAGCGAGGTAAGGAGAAAAGGAGAAGATCTCATTGAACTGAAAAGTGGACATCTCTTCTACTATCGTGGGACAGATACTGGCAGAACTAGTGGTGTTGGATTTATAATAAACAAGAAACTGAAGGATAAAGTTGTAGAAGTTGAAAGTTCCTCTGACAGAGCTGCACGACCCGTTATCCAACTCTCGAGAAGATTCCAGGCTCAGATTAATCAAACTTATGCACCCACCACAAGTCATGCTGAAGAAGAAATTGAAGAATTTTATGAGGAAATTCGTGATCTAAATAATAAAGGTAAGCAGCACTTGAAGATAATTATGGGAGATTTTAATGCAAAAATAAGGCAACGGCAACAGAATGAAACTTCAGTAGGTAAATTCGGTCACGGCAACAGAAACCAGCGTGGAAATACTCTCGTAGAGTTTGCGGAGGCAGAAGGGTTTTTCATCTTGAACTCCCTTTTCAAGAAAAAGCCACACAGGAAATGGACATGGAGACATCCAAATGGGACGACAAGTGAAATTGATTTTATTATGTGTAACAAAAAATTCGTCATAGAAGACTGCAGTGTGCTAAACAAGTTCAACACAGGCAGTGACCATAGATTGGTGAGATGTAAGATGCACCTCAACACTAAACTCGAACGTAGCAAGCTCATAAGACAAACAAAATCTATTGACATAACCAACCTTAAAAAACACCATAATACCGTCAAATTGGAACTGAAGAACAGATTCTCTGCTTTAGAAGGCCTATCATCGGAAAAAGTGGATATTTCTGAAGTTAACAGAAAAGTAACTAAAGCTCTTATGGAAACAGCAACAAAATTAGCTGGGTCTAAGAACAAATTGCATGTGAACAAATTATCAGGAAAAACCAAAATGTTGATGCAAAAAAGAAGAGTGATGTGGACAACTAAAGAAGATGTGACTTCCAAACTGGAATATATAGACCTATGCAAGAAAGTACGAAAAGGTATCACTGAAGACGTAAGGAAATTCAACTGTGAGCTAGTAAGGAAAGCAATTGAAAACAACCAAAGCCTAAAGGTAGCAAAGGGACATCTCAGTAAGGGGAAAAACAGATTTTTGCACTGAGAAAAGAAGATGATCCTGTAACAAGAAATAGAGGCGAAATTTTGACAAGAGTGAAAGATTTCTACTCCAAATTATATGAAAGAGATGATACATGTTCTCAAGACATCATGAAAGGTACCAGTACCAGAGTTCTTCCAGTCCTTCCAGCCGAGGTTGCACATGCAATCAAGAACATGAAGCTGGGAAAAGCTCCAGGAGAAACTAGAATTACTGTAGACATCATACAAGAAGCAAGTGGAGAAATCGAAACAGTACTCGCCCAAATTTTCACTCGATGCCTTAATGAAGGGAAAATTCCTGAGGATTGGAACAACGCTACAATGATCTTGCTACATAAAAAGGTGACATTGAGGATCTCAGGAACTACAGACCTATCAGCCTCCTATCAGTTGTTTATAAAATCTTCACTAAAGTTCTTTCACACCGCTTGAAGGTGACACTGGACATGGCTCAACCGAGAGAACAAGCTGGATTCAGGAGTGGCTACAGCACAATAGATCATATCCACGTACTGAGAGAACTAATTGAAAGAGCGAGGGAATATGAACTTCCATTGTGCATGGCTTTTATCGATTATGAAAAAGCCTTTGATTCGGTGAAACCATCAGCAGTTGCAATGACTCTGAAATCCTGCGGTATTGAAGATGCATACATTAATATTATTAATAACATCTATGAAAATGCAAGTGCAAAGATTCGGCTGTTTGAAAATACAACACACATAAAAATTGGAAAAGGAGTGAGACAAGGTGACCCCATATCTCCGAGGCTCTTTAATGCCACATTGGAAAATTTCTTTCCATCACTGAACTGGGAAAACAAAGGGATAAAGTTTAATGGAGATTATCTAACCCACCTTCGTTTTGCTGATGACATAGTCATTTTTGCAACTGCCCCATCAGAGCTACAGAGTATGATCCAGGAACTTGCTGACAAGAGTAAAGAAGTGGGATTAAAAATGAAGTTTCAGAAGACAAAAGTGATGTACAATACTTTTACAAGAAATGAAGATTTATCGATTGATGGAGAAAAGCTGGAGATAACAGACACGTACGTTTATCTTGGACAGCAGATATCAAGTGAGGGTCACATTGGTGAAGAAATTAATCGGAGTACAAAACTTGCCTGGAGAGCTTTTGGAAGAAACAGCATAATTTTCAAGAGCAATATGCCATTATGTCTTAAAAGAAAAGTGTTTGATCAATGCATCCTTCCAGTGCTTACGTATGGTGCAGAGACGTGGACCTTAGCTAAAAGAGACATACAAAGGCTGCATACAACTCAAAGAAGCATGGAGAGGTGCATGCTTGGTGTAACCAGGAGAGATAAGAAGAGGAACCCGTGGATCCGAAAAATGACAAGAGTGGAAGACATCGTGATCAAAGTTAAATCCCTGAAATGGCAATGGGCTGGATATACTGCCAGAAGAACAGACCATCGATGGACAGCCGAAATTTTAGATTGGATTCCAAGGGACAGGAAAAGACCCCGAAGAAGACCACGTGGAAGATGGGTGGATGAAATTCGAAAGCATGCAGGAGTGACATGGAGGAGACTGGCACAAGACAGACCGTTGTGGAGGAAACTTGGGGAGACCTTCGTCCGGCAGTGGATTGATAATCGTTGACAATGATGATAATGATGATGATGATGATATATATATATAAGACCGCCAATAGCGGTATAAATATATTATCGTGATTAGAGGAAATGCTATCCCACACTCTCCAACCCGCTTGGCCAGCGTGGTGAGTTATGGCCAAACCCCTCCAAAATGACTCCACAACTTAAATCTTGGCTCTCAGTCTCCGGCAGCTGGAATGTACCTGGCCAAGGCAGCTGCCAGTGCCACATGAAGGCAGAGGGTGCTACGAATTCCCGGTGGACCGGATTTGGCTGCCATTTGATGCTGACCTTGGCTACATATAACGGACGCTCCCTATCTTCTGATTCAAGGCTTCTTGAATTGGAAGAGGAACTATTGCAAAATGTCTTTCAATCACGGAACTGGGAAAACAACGGGATAAAGATTAATGGAGATTATCTAACTCACTTTCGTTTTGCTGATAACGTAGTCATTTTTGCAACTACCCCATCAGAGCTGCAGAGTATGATCCAGGAACTCGCTGACAAGAGTAAAGGAGTTGGATTAAAAATTAACTTTTAGAAGACAAAAATGATGTTCAGTGCTTTTACAAGAAATGAAGATTTATCGATTGATGGAGGAAAGATTTAGATAACAGACACGTACGTTTATCTTGGACAGCAGATATCAACTGAGGGTCACATTGATGAAGAAATTAATCGGCGTATAAAACTTCCCTGGAGCTCTTTTGGAAGAAACAGCATAATTTTCAAGAGCAATATGCCATTATGTCTTAAAAGAAAAGTGTTTGATCAATGCATCCTTCCAGTGCTTACGTATGGTGCAGAGAAGTGTACCTTAACTAAAAGAGACATACAAAGGCTACAGACAACTCAAAGATGCATGGAGAGGTGCATGCTTGGCGTAACTAAGAGAGATAAGAAGAGGAACTCTTGGATCCGAAAAATGACAAGACTGGAAGACATCATGATCAGAGATAAATCCCTTAAATGGTAATGGGCTGGACATACTGCCAGAAGGACAGACCATCGATGGACAGTGGGAATTTTAGATTGGATTCCAAGGGAGAGGAACAGACCCAAAAGAAGACCAAATTGAAGATGGGTGGATGAAATTCGAAAGTATGCGGGAGTGACATTGATGAGACTGCCACAAGACAGACCGTTGTGGAAGAAACTTGGGGAGACCTCCGCCCAGCAGTGGATTGATAATGGTTGACAATGATGATGATATATATAAAATGATATTAAAAACTTGTATTTAGTGTAAAAAACTTGATGGAAGTAATTAATTAATTAGATGTAAATACAATGTTTGTACTTCATGTACTTTTTCTCTGTTGATTTTTTGCTTTTCAGCTTTTAGGCACTGGCTTGTCTGCTAACATTTTTGCGGGTTTTAACTCTTTCTTTTCTTTGTAACTTTGCGCGTCTTTTAGGGAACCTAGGAACAGCAGATGGCTAAGCTTGTTCCTTTTCTTTGCGCTGTATTTTCAAAGTAGTTAAGTACTTAATAACTAATTAATTATGCACTTAAAGCACTGCTGAAATACTTTGTACATATTGCAACTAACTGTTTAAGTCATATAACTTTCACAAAGTTTTCTTTAGTTAATTATTGTCTTTAACTTATTCTCGTTTTCGTGCTGTCACAAGTTGTAGAGTAGGGGTTTTAGACTCAAGTTTTCTTTCAAAAATCTGTTTTTTAAAAATTAATATTTCCTTTTTTAATTGCAATGAAAAAATTTGGATTTCTTTTGCATTGTGTTTCAGGTTTAAATTCTCTCACAAACGAACTTGGCATTTCGTTATAGCTGAAAATTATTTCTAATTATTATGTCACTCTCACAGCTTGAGTTCTCTTTAATCTTCTTCTCTCTGTTTAATAGTAACAGATGAAGAGCATATGTCGGGCTAGGAAGGTTCATGGATGCAAGCGAAATTGTTAACTAGTGCTAGGTCATACAACTCTGCGGAGGACATGACATATATATATTTTTTAAAACAATTTTAGGTGGGAATGTTACTTGCATCTATGGCCTTGCAGAAACCCATTTCCAACTAGGTCTTTGTGGAAGTGAGAAAATGCAGAGTTTTTGCTGGTCCTTGATAAAGCCAAGGCTCAGTATTCTCGACACCTTCTACATTCAGTTGTTTTTATTTTTTTATTTTTTTTTTTTTTTTATTTTATTTTTTTTTTTATCTTTTCTCCTTTTACTCACACAGGTAGATACATAACCTTTTCTATGTTGTACTTGGTGTGAGTCAAAATTATATATGTATTTTTTTGCTTAGGAATCTTCTTAATAGAATGTGAATTCTGAATTTTCAAAACTGCTGCATTGCGCGTTTTGATCTTCAGGTTTTTTTGCAACTTTCATTTTAAATTCTAAAGTTTTTCCTTAGTCTTCAGTTTTGCTCTTCAGTATATATATTGTTACGACCCACCCCCGCCATTAATTTAGTAATTATAGGGCGTGGTGGATGTGTGAAATTAATTAAGTATTATGTTCGAGGCTTTATTGGAGTTTAAAAGTGTAAACAGCTGAGAATGTTTTATCTGGGGATAGGAAAGAAGAGAGGCGAAGAATTCTCCCTCTGGCTGGGTGGTCTGGAGTTTCTAGCGCTCTGGTAGGTCGTCTAAACAGGGAAAGAAGTACGTTTCAAAGAGGGCCAAGTACGTTTCAAGAGGGCCAGCCAGTCTAAACAGGGAAAGAAGTACGTTTCAAAGAGGGCCACTTGTGGAAATGAATGAAGATGGGGGACAAAAGGTTTAGCGAATAATCGTATATTCGTCGATAGATTGCCCATGGCATTTTCGAGAACAATTGCTCTCCGTGTGTGTGTGTGTGGGGACCGTGCAGAAAAATAAGATTTCGCACTTGGCATGAAAATAAGGAAGAAAGTTCAGTTGTCCGTACGCTTTCCGATGTGAAAGGCTGGATGCCTTGAATCTGCTATTTGAATTGGGAAATGAAGCAGCGAACCTCCCCGCATTTGGTAAGAAACGGAGACGACAACTCGGGGCAGCTGGAGATACCAGTTTGCCATAAAGACAGCGGAATGCCTAAATCCGCGTGATAAAGCAGCAATTTCTAGGCCGGGAGCCTAATGGAAATCAGCGACTGATTGGCCCATTGAAGTGACGTTATGGAGAAATTCTGAAGTTGGCGAGTGGACGTTGGTCGAAGAGAAGCCAAGCCGAAGATCGGGTTCGAGTCCAACTACGGCAGTGTGGAATCACCATCCTCTCCCTGAAGCGGCGAAGGTGGCGAGCTGGTCCTGCGGGGCGAAGCGAGGCCCCATGTATGTGTGTGTGTGTGTGTGGCTACGTAAGAAGCGCAGCCACTACGAGTAAGTGAGACGGGATAAAGGCGCAAGGAAAATTGATAGCGTAAGAGCGGTGTCTTGGATACCCAACAAATATACAGGTGAGAAGTTAAATCACAATTTGGATTTATTTTTGACGGCATCCATGTAAGTAGAAACGTTTTGTTTTTATTATAACTTCTGCTACGCAATTAGTTGAGGAACTGAACTATTGCAAGAACTGAATACTATCAAGAGATAACTACAAAAGAGTAAGGACTGAACATGCCGGAAGATCCCTCCTATTTCTTTTGTTGTATGCCTACCGGATCGGTTGTTCGGTTGATTAAATAGATTAGTGTGTTAACTGATTATTTACTCTCTGTTCTTTTAGTCTCTGGTGTATCAAATTCCTGTGTTTCAGCAAACAGCTAACGTTCTCGCTCATTTATACCAGCTCCCGAATTTAAAAGAACCCAGAAGTCTCGGATCCAAATAGCGGATTAATTGCCGACTGCGGCGGGATCGAGACCACGAACGTATCATTTGGTGGCGAGTGTTTTAATATTTTTTTTTTTTTTTTTTGATTGGAGGTTTAACGACCACCGTGAGCAACTCAATGGGCTATAAGCAGTCGCCCGTCCCTAATTTAGGGTCACTGGTTCCAGGGAAGGGAGAGAGCCAGTACCGTAAGACAAACACAACATCCATGCCTGACCGGGATCCGAACCCGGACCCCTTACGGACGAATGATCAGAGGCCAACGCCTTAGACCACTGCGCCACCGGGGCGGCATAAATTTTATCGCTCGGCACGTTTGTATCAATACATAAGTAAAATGATTCGATTAGCAGGGTCGCTTCGCGCACGATTTGCCACACGGTCGCTTCCCGCACGTAATCCACTAGGCTACTTTGCAAGAAGTCTTTGAGAATGAAGAGGACAATGAGACGAACTTAGAAGGAGGCGAACGGCATTTAAGAAAAGTGCTGTTTTAACTTTTGAGAGCCCGAATTTTAGTTATTAATTATTATTTTTGCAAGTAATTGATTTTCGATTTATTAAAATTTATTAGAGATCTGGGAATTTTAATCTAAAATGCTTACTGCGCGGAAAATATTTTAGCTCCGCGGAGGAATTTATGTCGCTGCGCGCGCACGCAGCTTAGAGGTAACATTGCCGACAAGTCGAATCAGATTGGCACTAAAATAAACGGATTTAATACGCTATATGCGTCTCTTGGGTATGCACAGTGTGGTGTATTTATGCTTACGTCTGAT
Organism: Macrothele yani; assembly: GCA_039090855.1. NCBI lineage: Eukaryota > Metazoa > Arthropoda > Arachnida > Araneae > Macrothelidae > Macrothele > Macrothele yani. Next base: position 139,555,002 of record CM077013.1, on the reverse strand, counting down.
AAGCATATGTAACCGTGATGCACATTCCGTTTAAATTCCGTTGCAATAGGAAAAGTGAAAGAAAAGCGCAGCGCATTTTGATTTCAAGTGAAACTAAGCGTGCTTCTCCAAACATTCAAAGAAAATACCTCCATGGGTCAACACCATTGATTTAAGTTAAGTAATGTTGGAACACAAACAACTCCATACGCAATTTGTTTTGTTTCCAAATTGCGCGCGCAGCACCGTGAGCTGTCATTTGCATCTCAAACGACCTACAGAGGACGGTGGTGCCAGATACGCGAACTTTTACTGTTTTCGTTTCATGACATGGCGTGCTTTGTGTGGTCCATTTGATTCTCGTATTATCCATTTGAAGTGCAGTAGTGCGTGGTAAACAAACAACTGAGAAATATGGAACAATCCGAAGCATGTTGTGACGACAACCTTTATTTCCGTCGCTTCATTTAATTTTTGTTTGTATGCCGTTTTTTTTTCTTTTGCTTTTGCTTTCTTAATTTCCATCCATTAACATCCATTTAATATTTTGCATCGTTTAAATCACAAAACTGTGTTGAAGCAGTGCATAAATAATATGTTTTTTTAGGAAAATTCAGTTGCACTAATCCGCGTAGCTTTATTTTCCCCCCTTATTTGAATGCCTAACATACCACATTTCTGCCATAGACGTGGGTGTTACATAAAGAAGTACTTCTTTTCTTTTATCTCCCCTTTACCTGAAGCCAATTTGTACTTTCTTCCGAATAAAATGTTTTACTGAAAAATAAAGAGGAATGCGGACGAATCTTAAAAGGCCAGTGAGCACGTCTTTGGATATATGAAAAAAAATGTGCTAAATCTTTAGAACGTTTCACAAATGTCAAATATTTGGCCTAGCAAAGAAAGAACCGATAACTTAACATTTACATTTTCCTTTTGATTTGTTACATGTATTACACTTTATTTCGAACTACAAGGACTTTTAACGCATACAAAACTATGTCCTAATTATTTAATTACTAGATGAAAACACCTCAATAATGGCGGTGGAAAATAAGATATTACATGTAGAGTAAATTTTTAATGACAGGGTATTCTTCTTGTTTCGATATCTAAATGGTAAAGTATGTTTTTTTTTTATTTTTATTAATGAACACTACTACAATAAACATTGCAACAACAACAACAACAACAACAAACGTTTATTGCTTGAGACAGGGATTCGAAAATTTAAAAAAGGCCAGGCCTCTTTCCACTATGCCACCAAAGTGGGACAAACGTTCAGATAAAGGAAATTACAGTAGAACCCCGTTTATACGTTTCTCACGGACCCAAACATTCTGAATTGCCCTTAATATTTTAATATTAATTTTTTCTGTTTCGTCTATCCGACTTTTTAAATATACATTAATTTTTTTTTTCTTTTTGGTTGGAGTTTGACTACCACCGTGAGCAACTCAATGAGCTATAAGCAGTCGCTCGTCCCTAATTTAGGGTCACTGGCTCCAGGGAAGGGAGAGAGCTAGTGCCGTAAGACAAACACAACATCCATGCCTCACCGAGATTCGAATGCGGACCCCTTTCGGACGAATGATCAGAGGCCATCGCTTAGACCACTGCGCCACTGGGGCGGCATATACATTAATTTCACTTGGTACCTTGAAAAACGTATCAATGGGATTCCACTGTACATTGCTTGTGATTATTATTATTATTAGTTGTGATGAGTGTGAGATTCCACCTCTTCCTGAGGTTTTTGTTTTCTTCCTTCCAGGACGGGTACGACGGACCATGTCTGGGAAGTGGTATTGCTTTCTCTCAGTCGTTCAGGAACTTCCTTACTATCCTACAAGTGTTAAGGATAGCTGCCTTCTGTAGTTTCATGTAGGTGTTACGTTGAATGTCTAGTGTCTGTATAGAGCTGTGAATTGTCATAGGTACAACTTCTGTGGCTGATATTATTATGGGGACGGTGATGATGTTCTCCATATGCCACATTTCCTTGACTTCGTAGCGTAGGTCGTTATACTTTGACAGCTTCTCTCAGTACGTCTTCTGGATGTTGCACGTGTTGGGCATGGCTATGTCAATGAGGTATGTTGACTTCTTCTCCTTGTCGACCAGGACGATGTCGGGCCGATTGTGGGAGATGGTCTTATCTGTTCTGATCGATCTACCCAAGTACATCTTCTGGGTGCTGTTGTGTAAAAGCGTTGTGGGCTCATACTTGGAGTAGGGGACAGGCTCAGTTCTAATATTATTATTATTAACGGATGTGAAATTCATTAAGAACTAATCAATACTTTTGGGTGAAAAAAACAAAACAAAACAGCGAGTGCTAACAGTATTAAATCAATACTTAAAACACATGCAAGCTTCCATAGGTGACAATCAGTTATTGAGGCTAAAAATGACGTAACACCAATCGGGGGCTTTTTATATTATTTTTTTATTGCCTGTAGTCCGTCTTAGGATTTCTGTTTTTAAGCTTTAAATAAATATTAATATAGGGTGTGGCCGAAAACCGGGCGTTTTTGAACGCAGCAAAACTGATAATTTGTTTAATGAGAAAAACAAATGACAAACACATCCACTGTTCCCTGACCCATCGCCATGTGTGAAATATGCACAGTCACGCTCATGTTTTGAATATTATGTCCAGCAAGTGACGAGCATTCCGACGTCTACACTCGGACATTCTGCGACGGAAATCGTCCATGGCACGTTCCAACATCTCAATAGGAATGTCTGTGACTTCTAAACGGATGTTGTGTTTCAGCTTGCATACATCTTAGTTTTCAGGTATCCCTACAGGAAGTAATCACAAACTGACTAGTCTGTTGACCTGGGGGAGCCGCGAAATGTCACCTTTCCGGGATATGATGCGGGTTTTGAAAAGTCGCTGTACGGCTTCCATGGAAATTCTCGCACAGTGAGATATAGTGTAGACGTCTTGCTGAAACCAAATTGGCTAACCTGAGGGAAAGTCTGCAAGTTGCGGAGCGACGAATATGTCTGTCATGTCGGCATACCTGTGAAATGCGACCGTTGTTGCTTGTCCTTGCTCATCCTCGAAGAAGTAAGGGCCGATTATTTCCATTGACAAAACCGCACACCACACTGTAACTTCCTGACTGTGTAACGGCCGTAGATGCAGTTCACGGGGATTATCCTCTGACGAGTAGCGAAAGTTTTGTTTATTCACAAAACCACTAAGAAGAAAGTAGACCTCGTCACTCATCCACAATAAACGCAAGAAAGCCTCATTTTAGCCAAAAACTCAACACACAGTGCCATTTGATGTTTGTAATCATTTACGCTTTCCAACCGTAGGTTGAAGAAGCATATATGTTCCAGCTTTGTCCGTCTGTCTGTCTGTCCGTCAGCACAATAACTCGCGTAAGTATGTGATAGGTGCAGTATGTCAGCATGATAGCTCGCGTATGTGGTACGTGTAGTACGTGGTAGGCGACCACCTAGGGACGAACGCTATTGAAAATGGGCGAAATGGGGTCAAAGGTCAGGACACAAGAGCGGGATCCATTCCATTGCCCTTATGAGTGATAACTTAAGTAAAAATGCTTCTATTGACACAACACTTTAGCATGTGGTTTCAAAGGTATGCTGAACCAATTCTGTTTAATAACACCGAAATGGGATCTAAGGTCAGGACTCAGGAGTAGGATTTATTCCACAGCCATTAACCTCATAACTTGACTAAAAATGCTTTTATTGCGACAAAACTTTAGCATGGTGTACCGGAGATATAGTAAACCAATTCTGTTTAATAACATTGAAATGAGGTCAAAGGTCAGGACACAGGAGCAAGATTTATTCCACAGCCATTATGCTTATAACTTGATTTAAAATGTTTCTATTGCGACAAAACGTTAGTATGTTGTTCCGGAGGTATACTGAACCAATTCTGTTTAATATCATCGCAGTGGGTTCAAAGGTCAGGACACAGGAGCGAGATTTATTCCACAGCCATTATCCTCATAACTTGAGTAATGTTTTCTGGTATTTTGGAAAGCGTATAATAATCAATGCAAAAATCCTACAAATACGTGGCATCAGTAAATAAATAAATACATCGCTCTTTCCACGTTCCAGAAACACATAGCAACCGAAACATTGTTTTTAGCCACCGCCGTGGAATTGAACCACGGATCTCTCGATATCTAAAGCTAACGCACTCGGCTAAATATCGCCGCCGTGGAAATGAACCACGAATCTTGTGATATCAAGCCGAGTGCGTTAGTTTTAGATATCGAGAGATCCGTGGTTCAATTCCACGGCGGCGGCTGAAAACGATTTTTCGGTTGCTATGTGTTTCTGGAACGTGGAAAGAGCGATGTATTTGTTTACTTAATAATCAATGCATTGCATGATTTTACTAACTTGTTTTCATTTAACTGCTGCACAACCTGTATCTTGTAGGGTTGTAACTTTTAACTCGTCCCGTAAAATTCTATGGACACTACGACTTGAGATCCCCACTGCTGAAGAAATTCGTCTCACCGAAGGGTTAGGACTTTGTGTTAAAACATTTTGCACTTCCTGCATTCTTTCTCGTATTCGAATACTCCTAGGCCTACCTGTAGGTTTTTGCTTTATAACGAAGTAAATTTCTCCGTCATTTCTGTCCACGCCAGGATTCGAACCCGGATCCCCTCATTCCGGAATAAGTCACTCAACCAATTGAGCTACGCGGACGTTTTACTCTGATTCCTATCTGCCTTTATGTCGTGTGCGTCCTTCGGGCAGGTACGTCACATCTCCTGGTACGTTACATCATCTCCCCCTTATTTTTTTTTTCGAAGTGCTGGAGAAAGGATTCTCTTATTTTTCCTATCTCGCGGTGTGGAAATAACATCACACCAATGCGAGATTTTGAACGGTCGGGTCATCCGGATAGTTCGGGCGCCATTATGACGAAGTAAATTTCTCCGTCATTTCTGTCCACGCCAGGATTCGAACCCGGATCCCCTCATTCCGGAATAAGTCACTCAACCAATTGAGCTACGCGGACGTTTTACTCTGATTCCTATCTGCCTTTATGTCGTGTGCGTCCTTCGGGCAGGTACGTCACATCTCCTGGTACGTTACATCATCTCCCCCTTATTTTTTTTTTTTTCGAAGTGCTGGAGAAAGGATTCTCTTATTTTTCCTATCTCGCGGTGTGGAAATAACATCACACCAATGCGAGATTTTGAACGGTCGGGTCATCCGGATAGTTCGGGCGCCATTATGACCAAGTAAATTTCTCCGTCATTTCTGTCCACGCCAGGATTCGAACCCGGATCCCCTCATTCCGGAATAAGTCATTCTACCAATTGAGCTACCTTATTCTGATTCCTATCTGCCTTTATGTCGTGTGCGTACTTCGGGCAGGTACGTCACATCTCCTGGTATGTTACAGCTTCAATGCACTTCTCGTAGCTTCAAAAGACTTCACCCATAACCTGATGGCATGTTCTGATGGTATAGGATCCTGCTTTCCTAAATTAAAATAACGCCCATATTCTCGTCTAGCATCAGCAGCACTGTTGTCATTTTTTTAATGCCTTAACAGCTACAGCAAGCACGTTGAGCTCCACTCCACCGATTGATGTCTCTGCAAATGGCGTCGTTTGGTGAAGCTAATGACGATCCATACGTGTTGGCAACATCATTAGGGAGACTTTCGTGAAAAAATCAAAAACGCCGTTTTTCTGCCACACCCTCTATATAGGGGATGTTGTCCTTTATAGAACGGGGTGAAATTTTCAATTAAAGCAGATTGAAAACAAATCAAATAGACGCCGGATTTCTATAAGGAAATATATTATAGTAAAAACTGATTCGTGTAAGAGCTGAAAATTATATGCTGTTTATTTCCGTTTTTCAAAGACCTCGTGATAAATAACATTCTATGGAAAATGTTTGCTGTTGTTTAACAAGTTTCCTTGAACTCCAGTTATTTTGGTGTTCCTTTGTAGATATATTTAAGTGTATGCAGAGAAGTGCAAACTTCGACGTTAAAGTGCCCCGTCGTATTTTAGCAGAAGATGCGGATTGTAGGGCACGACAAATCCGTTGTACATTGTCATTCCTCGTACCTCACCTGTGCGTCTACGATACAACAGATATTCATTAACATTCTGTGCCGTTTCCGGTTACAATTGTTTGGGAAACATTTTCTTCCGCTTTCCACGCAAAGTGCTCCTGGATTGTTGATGCCGCATGGTCCATGCATCATGCATCTCATTACGATTTCATGCAAGCGCTGATCTTGATCAGCTGATGGAGTCTCATCGCACACAAGTTGATCGATATATTGTAGTAGTTAAGAACTTGTTTTCGGCTCGCAGAACAATTAACATGTGAGCAAATGACAGTTCTCGCTTTTTAAACTCAATCGTGTACATATAAGCTGCCTGTGAACTGTCTGATCTTCCATGAGTTATTGCAACTGCAACTTGTAAGTGAGCCCATTGCGAAATATTTTGCAAAATGTATGATAATGTGATGCATTTGACTGCTCTTCCTCTCATCGTCAAGAGATGGCGCCACAATGCAGATGTGCTGTGATGTCCAGCGTTCCAGAGAGAGATTGACCGTGGGATCTGGATGTTTAAATGTATAACGCACACAGTCGTATTAGAAAAATATGACCACCTCCGGAATCACAGTGTAACCACCCAGGTACGTCACAGAGTGCACGTGATAATGTCGATCACACGGAGATATAAGTGGCCGGCCAGGACAGATGAGCCGTAATGCGCAACGTGAGCATAATAAGCAGAGGTACTGATTTGATAGGCGTTCAAAAACAAATGATCGTCTACTACGGCGCCAGGGGTGGAAGAATCTCAGAAACAGCAGACTTTGTGGGTTGTTCGCGAGTTGCTGTAGTAAGGGTGTACCAAGAATAAATAGCTGGTACACCGAATACCTCCCAACGTCATAACTGTGGGCCCAAGGAGAATGTCGCCATCCGTCGACTGCTAAAGGGCAACCGATGCGCAACAGTGCAGTAATTGACTACGCAAAAGAGCGCTGGGGCACCCAGGTACGTGTCCCCGATAACAGTAGAGCAAACCCTGTAACGCGTAGATCTCCGTAGTCGACGTTGCGTCAAGGAGCCCATGTTTACCCAGCCAGGTCCATTAGGAACAACGACTGCAGTTTGCATGGGACTACCGACATTGGACAGTGGAAGAGTGGGAAAATGTTGCCTTCTGCGTCGAATCAAGGTTTCTACTCCACAGAAGTGACGGTCGGTGGCAGACACGGCGTCAGAAACATGAGAACCAACACCCAGACACAGTTGTCGGTCAAGTTCGAGCCGGCGATGGCAGTGTGCGTCTCTAGGGGGTGTTTTCCTTGTGTGACCTGGGACCTCTGGTACCACTGGATTGATCCCTAAACGCCAATGACTTCCTTTCAATCCCTGCTGATCACGTGCATCCCTTCATGTTGGACGTTTACCCTGGTGGTGATGGTGTCTACCAGTAGGACAATGCACCGTGCTACGTTGCTAATTGGTGTGCGTGACTAGTTCCAGGAACACGACAGCTATGTCTCCGTTCTCCCTTAGCCAGCGAAATCGCCCAAACTCAATCCCATAGAGGATTTGGGGATCGACAGGTTCGGCGTGCCAACCCACAACCACGTCATCTCCGGCACCTCCGTATTCTGCTGCAGTCCGAATGGGCACTTGTGCCTCGGACAACCTTCCAGGGCCTCATTGCACCCATGCCATGCTGTCTCGACGCTGTCATCAGGACCAAGAGTGGTTATTCCTATTATCCCGTAGGTGGCCATATAATTCTGATACGACCGTGTTAATCTGTGTTCTGTTTTTGAAGACCCTTAACATCCAAAGTTTGAAAAATAACTTTTAAATGTGATACCATTTCTTGGAAGCATAAATTGATAAGGCAGTAGCTCGATATTAGTTGTTGGAGTTTCGGGATTTCATCTTACTTCACGGAGTATCGTTGACAGTGCCGGATGTAGGAATGGGTATCTGACTAGTATCGCGTCTTTTTTTTTAGTTGAATGCTGGTTATAGTTAAAATAACTAGTTCGTGTGTTTATCTAAATAGCTGATTTATGAAATAAACTAATGTTCTTAATTATATCGTTGAACGTACGCCGAAAAGCCAAAATAAAGCCAAAACAGCCATCGGGGTATTTCGTATCCAACCATGCACGTACAGAAGAGATGAAATGTGCCGGTGCTCCGTCATGCTGCCTCTATAGAATACGTCGTGCCGCTAAAGGTATGTCGTCGAGGAAATCAGGCAGTACATCTCGGAGAAATACCAGGCAAGTGTGTCAGGTGAGCCGTTTGCAGCAGCAGATATGGACCAATAACGCGATTGCGCAGTAAGCCGGCCCGCACATTGACGGATCATTGGACCTGATGACTCTGCGGGCGGATGGCATAAGGATTGGTCCGTGACCACACATGGCTGTTGTGACTGCTGAAGATCCCGTCACGTGTGAAACACGCTTCATCCGTCCACAAGATATGTGCATTGAAGGCATTGTCTGTCTCCTGTTGTCGTAATAGCCAGTCACAAAAGTCGATGCGTCGTTGCAAGTCACCTGGATGCAGACCTTGCACGGTTCTGTAGTGAAACGGGCACAGAAATGGTATCGCTCGTAAAATCCGATGCACATTAAACTCCCGGGATAGTGCACTTGCGCTCTGCTCCGGATGTGCGTCAACCCCTCGCAGTACCGCTTCTTCCAGTGATGGCGTACGCACGCTGTGGGATTTATCCACGTCGTGGAGAGTTTCTGTCGGCAGAACACGTCCAGTATTCCGCAGTCTGTCATCCAGCCGGCGGATGACATTGGTATTGGGATATCGACGTGATGAATAACGCCGGGAATACTCCGTCACGGTTCGTAAGGCATTGCCATTACATTCACCAAAGATAAGGTACATGTCGCAATATTCAGGAACGATAAATTTCACCACGCGAGGCTTCGCTGTTATTCAGCGGGTTCCAGATGCCGCCTTTTTATACGTGCCCAACGCCGCCTGTGCATTTGCATAACAGATCTGCACCCATCGTCCATCGCGCACGCATGCAGATGTACCCCTGTTCGCAAACGTCATGATGGGTACATGTACGCCTTCAGTTGATTCTCCTGTTTCCAATAAAGCTTCTTTTCCGAGCACCGGATGTGACGTCACTCATTTTCGCTCGCAGTTTCCTCGCAAACTATGCGTCGTAGAGGTATGATTCTTTGGATTGCCTCCCACTTCCGTACAAAAGGAATTTTGTCCCATTTCCGTACATTGCCGATCACTTAGTGTCATTTTCGTACAGTTTCACCGTGCCTGGTAACAGACGGGAGAAAGTAAATGAGGATCCCCTGTCCGAATTCCTCCGACGTAACAGAGATCAGAGCAGCAGAATGTAGACTTACGCACGTACGCTGTTCGCGGATAGTTTCCTAATCATTAGCAGATTTTGCAGATAGTTTTTGCAAGTAGTTTAAAAAACTTAATTTAGTGTAATTAAAACACTTACTCAAGGCTTTACTCAGATTAATATCCTTAATTCTATTTTGACTTAAAGAACGTTCAATAATTTGTTCCCATCTTCCGAGTTCTTTTGCTTTTACTGACATTTCTGTCCCCAATGTTTTATCAAGGTCTGTTCTCAATGAATAGGAACTCTATCAAAAGCTTCGGTTTACACAGAAAGAATATAAGTTTTATTGCTGGGTTCTCCTTGAAGTTGCCAGTTATTTTAAAATCTTCTTATGTACTCTGTAAGTCTACTATTTTTCAATTAAGTTATTGAAAATACCATTTATAATTTTTGAAGGTTCATTAACGGAACTGTTTTTCTGGATATCAATTCTTTTCTTTAATTAGTCTTTTGCTTTATGAGGTTCGTAGTCCAATAATTTTATATTTTGCCATAAAGATCCATTTCACACACATTCCTGCGCATTCAATTGTAATGTACTTATTTTGTCCTCATTAGAATCTGCAGTGTTCTAATAATTATTTATTGTTTTATTAATTTTTCTTTAAATTATTTTATTCTGTTTTTATCGTGGTTCGCGCTTCGCGGATTTGCAGCAAGTTTTCTGTTTCAATGGTTGTGCACGCAGATGTATTTTATTTTTATACAACTCTGACAGAGATCACTATTCATTGTTATCGTCAACCAACTGGCGCTCATGGTGGGGTAAGAAAGAACATCAATAAAATCTAAAGGGCAAACATGTTGCCCACTGATGCCATCTTTACGGTCTTCAGCATTCGTCGCAGATGTTTAAATTAATGCGTGATATTTTGCGTTTTTTATTTTAAATGGAAATCATTCAGACGACTAAAAACATACCCGCTGCCATATACGAAGGGCATCAGTATACCGGCAGCATGGAAAAACCAAACAGGACGTCATTGATTGGTTGTGTATAAAAGAAAGAAATGAGAATTGCAGAGGAACATTGAAGAGTAAAAACGGTATCGTCGTAAGTGTGTCTCCACACGTCGTATGCAAGCCAGACATAGCGATGACAGAGGTAAACAAAAGCGTTTTTCACGCAAGAAAAATGGCGAGAAAGGATGAGGAGCCTATTTCACAAACATACCTGGAAGAAATAGATCCCCTTTTAAAACAAGGTTACGAATTCGTAACAGAAATTTCACTGTTATCTTCACTGAAATCTTCTTTATACAGATCAGAAGAAATGCGAATGGCGAAACAAGGGAGCCTCCAACTGCAGAGCATGTCAATATACTTATGAAATATCTGAAAGTTGCGGTAAAAATGGAAATGCCCAGTCCGGAAACCTCTCCCACATTCGGTATTTCGTGTAAAATGCAATTTGTGCAAGGCCCTTGTCTCAAAAACGGCGGGAGGATTTTCCTACAGGGAATTTTCAAATGTGGGAGAAGTTTCAAATGTTGGGGGAATTTTCCTACGGGAATTTTTTTGGTGGGGGGACTTTTCCGTGCATGGTAACAATTCAAATGAAAAAAAAAGATAAGATCTTTGACTTAAATGGCGTAGTGGCGTAGCAGAAAAACTCGGGATTCATCCCTAAAAAATATCTTCGAGACTCTTTCGTGAAAATCTATTAGCTTTCAATTACTGAAATTTTAAAACTCCATATTAAATTTTATGGGAGTTTAATAATAGGTTTTATGGCAGTTTTAATAATTAAAATTCTTTGGTACACACTGGCATGTTTGGTAAACCCAAAATTACTGTACTTTATTGCGTGTAAACAAATGTTAACGTGGTAATTAAAATGTCTGCTTTTGTTGTATACCAATAGAAAGCACTGCAAAAACAGTTAGACTAAAGCAAATCACATCATGCTACTTTTATACTTTTAAAGAAATAAGAGCAGCCTCTTTAAAATACCTCACGGTCACACACACAAAACACGTGTCTAAAGACCTTTTGCAATTTGTACGAAAATGCAGAACATTCATAAGCAAATAAATAACAATTAAGAATTGTAGCAGAAAAAAGCAGAAATATTTAAATTATATACTCTTGAAAATTTAAAAAATGCACTTAACGTAATCCCGCAAAGTTTTGCCCATTAAAATAAAATCCATAAATAGTTATAAATAATTAAATTTAAGTAAACGGGCTCAACATTGGCGCTAGAGAAATCGCTCTCTGCACTGAAGATGAACTTTAGATTGTGAGCTCAAGGTCAGATGTCTCAAAAATATAAAAGTGTAAAAGACTAAAAAACGCAAACACGAACAACTTAAGCCTATTCTCCTAAAGGTTTGAGAGAAGAGACGAAAAACAAAAACAATACAGAAGCCATAACTGTGAATAGGGCCTCAAGTCATCTAAAATAGCTACTTCACCGTCATCCTTGCTTTATGTGAATAGGGCCTCAAGTCATCTAGAATAGCTACTTTACCGTCATCCTTGTTTTATGTGAATAGGACCTCAAGTCATCTAGAATAGCTACTTTACCGTCATCCTTGTTTTATGTGAATAGGGCCTCAAGTCATCTAGAATAGCTACTTCACCGTCATCCTTGCTTTATGTGAATAGGGCCTCAAGTCATCTAGAATAGCTACTTTACTGTCATCCTTGTTTTATGTGAATAGGGCCTCAAGTCATCTAGAATAGCTACTTTACCGTCATCCTTGTTTTATGTGAATAGGGCCTCAAGTCATCTATAATAGCTACTTTACCGTCATCCTGGTTTTATGTGAATAGGGCTTCAAGTCATCTAGAATAGCTACTTTACCGTCATCCTTGTTTTATGTGAATAGGGCCTCAAGTCATCTAGAATAGCTACTTCACCGTCATCCTTGCTTTATGTGAATAGGGCCTCAAGTCATCTAGAATAGCTACTTTACTGTCATCCTTGTTTTATGTGAATACGGCCTCAAGTCATCTAGAATAGCTACTTTACCGTCATCCTTGTTTTATGTGAATAGGGCCTCAAGTCATCTATAATAGCTACTTTACCGTCATCCTGGTTTTATGTGAATAGGGCTTCAAGTCATCTAGAATAGCTACTTTACCGTCATCCTTGTTTTATAAACTAAAACAGCGAAAAACAATGCTTTTCTTTTTAACATTTCATTCAAAGCTGCCTCAAATATTCTTGACTACTTCTTTAACATGTTTCGTGTGAAGTTTCCACAAAAGATTTTGTAAAATCTTTTTTTCTGAAGCTAGAGTTCATACACCAGAGGCTCCTCCCGCACGGAAGAGGTAGGGGGGGTTGGAGATCTCGGGGTTATCAGTACGACTCTGATCCTCTGTCTTTCTTCACGCTTATCTCACTCACATCTGCGTACGAAAATGGTACTAAACAATCTGGATGTGTACGGAAATGGGATAAAAATCCATTTGTACGGAAATAGCACATACAGAAGTGGGACGTCATCGGGAAGATTGGGTAGAAGGGGGTTCGATTCCTGTCCTAGGGCGATTAAGCTTTCGAGTTTTCTTATGAGATACTGCATGGTGATTAGTGAACTACAAGCAATTCAATATACAATTCGTATTGCTGTGAAAAATCTATTAATATCTGTTTTAAACCCTTCATTTTTTTTTAACTGAAGGCTAAACGACCACCGTGAGCAACTTATTGGGCTATAAGCAGTCGCCCGTCCCTAATTTAGGGTCACTGGTTCCAGGGAAGGGAGAGAGCCAGTGCCGTAAGGCAAATACAACATGCATGCCTCACCGGGATTCGAATCCGGACCCTTCACGGACGGATAATCATAAGCCAGCGGTTAGACCACTGCGCCATCGGGGTGGCCACTTCATTTTTGACGGGGTGGAGTAGTATTATAATAACGTCAAACGTAAATGCAATTATTGTGCTTTGTGTTATGCCTTATCACTTTTTTTGTTTCATAGCGTGACTTTAACATTTATGTGAACTCGAAGTTTAGACTTTCTGCGCATTTAATTAATTTCCAATTTCCCTCAAGTATTTAAGATGAGCTTCTATCTAGAAAATATGTACTGACGATCATTTATCTAGCTTGAATGGATTTACTCAATAACACAACGAAACGAGATGGAGAAATCTGGAAGAAAAACAGTATATTTCTAGGTTAATGATATCACGGAAGGAAGAACATGAAGGTTGCGGAAGACAGTTCAATTCTCGCGTTCGTAGATGTTAAACTTGAGCTTCTTAGCAGACACGTGCCATTAATCTAGAATGCTGCCGAAAAGACTATTTGTTCCAAGTGATTTGGTCTTATTACGAGCTTAGCAAAAACAGTTATTTTCAAGAAATGTTTGAGGTAACATAAATTAATGAAGGGATTACTCCGAATTTTTTAATCGTCAGAGCATTACAAGCTGGAAGTAAACTACCATTATTTTGGAATTTGGAGGTTACGAAATCATCACGGTTTTTTTCTTTTCAGAAGTGTGTGGGGGAAGGGGACGATCACCGTAGGCAACTCATGGAAATTTATTAAAATAGGCATGGAACGAAAGAAAGAATGCTTTCAATCGCATTTTTAGAAGGGAATATATGGAATAGCATGATTTTGAATCCGACACCACGCACATTTATGGCCCCTAACAGGTAAGATGTGCATCGGAATAAAAACACGAAGGATAAGGCCATCAATCATCTTTACAGGGCGGGGACGTTCGATACAAAACGTATTTTCTAAATTGTATTTTTGATAGGTGCAGAGATATGGTGTCCAGAACGAGAGAGAGAGAGATCCGATACAAAACGCATTTTCTAAATTATACAGTCAGGTGAAAAGATATGTTACCCAGAGAGAGACTGGGAGATCAGATGCAAAACGCATTTTCCAAGTTGGAGTGATAGGCGCAGAGATATGGTATCCAGAGAGAAAGAGAGAGAAAGAGATAAGATAAAAAACATACACTGGCGGAAAGTGAAAAACGAACACCAAGAAGGAATTGGCGGACGATCATGAAATTTACATATGTTAATGAGTCGAGTTTACGTAGATGTGATGTTAATTTTGGGACCAACCGGTGAGCGCTTACGCCACAGCACGGCATAATATGCAAATAATCGTAGGTGGTATTTAAGGAGTACGGCGAAGTGAATGTAATCAGTCGTCGGCGTACGGACACGTGCGAAGACCCTGAAGAAGCTGCAATGCCTGGACATGGAAGACGTGTACGATTTAAGCAGTTATCGGACTTTAAACAAGGTCGTCTAGCCGGACTCCGCGAGGCCGGGTGGTCGTATCGTCGTATTCCGGAGCGAATTGGACGGGAAGTATCGGTGGTGGTACGATGGTAGCGTAGATGGTCCGAGGAACATTCCCACACGAAAAGACGTGGAACCGGGAGTCACAGACGGACTGATGACCGGACCGATCGACGCATAAGAAGAGCTGCGTTGTCAAGCAGAACATCCACTGCGACGCAAATCCGAGCAGCCGTTGCACCTGAGGTGACTGTGCGAACAATCCGCAACCGTCTACTGGATGCAGGACTACGTGCGCGTGTGCCTCTGGCATGCGTACCTCTGACTCCAGCCCACCGTCAGGTACGGCTGCAGTGGTGTTGCCAACGTCTGCACTGGAGAAGGCAATGGCGTTCTGTCGTGTTCAGCGATGAAAGGAGATTCTGTTTGGGAGCCTTCGATGGCCGTATGCGTGTTCGCAGACACACAGGGGAGCGTCTCCACCCTTCTTACATCTGCCAGCGACACACAGGGCCTACACCTGGTATCCTGGTGTGGGGAGCGATCAGCTATCACTCCCGTACGCAACTAGTGTTTGTACCGGGTATGTTAAACAGCACCTCCTACATCAACATCATTCAGCCCGTTGTTGTGCCATTTGTAAGGTTGGTCGTGATATTTTCAAGCAAGATAGCGCACGCCCACACATGGCACGTGCAACGCAACATGCACTTCAGGGTGTGAGACAACTTCCATGGCCTGCACGTTCACCGGATTTGTCCCCCATTGAGCACGTGTAGGATTTTATGGGACAACGACTTATCCGGTCTCCACGGCCAGCCACGACCATCCACGATTTACGCGTCCAAGTTGAGGATGCTTGGAACTCAATACCCCAAACTTACATCCAACACCTGTACGACAGACTCCATGCCAGAATTGCACAGTGTGACGCAGTTCATGGCGGTTCAACCTCGTACTAACCATGTTACATGGAAATGTTATTTTTCAGTTTACCAGCAAATACAGCTGTAATTTGCCATAATGTTTTGATCACGTTATCCTCTGTATTCTGTTATTATGCTCTATAAATTTCGTTGGTATCAGACGTCTCCTTCTTGGTGTTCTTTTTTCACTTTCCGCCAGTGTATTTTCTATTGGAGGCATCCACTTTTGATACGGGTGGTCATGATTCACTGATCACTCGGTATAGTATCCGTATATCCGTCCTTCCTAGTGAAAAATTATAGGATCACAGCTTTCTACCCACCATTTGTCAAGAAATCTTATTACATTAGCTAAACAATTTACGATTAAACAAGCATTATCTGACTGTGATGATTACCCTGATACATGCTGAATTAATATGTTATTATGTGTTCTGAAAAGCACCATCACTCCAGTGAAGACATCATTTGTTCCTTTGCAGTTAAGCATTCAAGGCTTTACATCCCAGCCCATATACAACCTTAAATTCTTCCTCGCGTGAGCACAATTCTCTGGGCTTCAGCTCAGGGGTATTTGAGAGTGTTTCCATAAATTCCCCCTGAGCTGGAGCCGCAGAGAATTGTCTGCCAGAAGCGAGACAACGCTTCCTAGACAAGCATTGGAGCACATTTCCACCTTGCCCATTCTCGTTTTGTTACCGAAAAAAAAAGGGCAATAGCTCGCTGCTGTGTTTTGCGTTAGACACTGGATTATTTTGGAGATGTCCTTTTGTTTCACCGGTGGAATAGTGTCGGTGATAGCTTATCCTCATATAAAGAGTGAATATGAAATGCTAAATGTTTACGCTCTCCCAAATTGGATCCTGGTTAGGGTTCTGGATGAGGCAAAGGTCGTGCATTTTGCTTTTGTGCTGGTTGTACCCTCTTCCGGAGTCTTTGGCACTAAATTAGAGTCCCAGACATGGCACAGGTTGTGCCTTCTACCTTTTTACTTGTTATACTTCCTTTTCGGAGCCAGTACCATCAAATTAGAATTCCTGATGAGGCATAGGTTGTGCATTTTATCTTTGTCCTTGTTCTACACCCTTTCCGGAGCCAGTAGCCTCTAATTAGAATCCCTGATGAGGGTTGTACATTTTGCCTTTGTACTTGTTGTACTCCTTTTCCGGAGCCAGTAGCATCAAATTAGAATCCCTGATGAGGCATAGGTTGTGCATGCCTTTTGTACTTGTTCTACCCCTTTCCAGAGCCAGTAGCATCACATTAGCCTACCTGATGAGGCATAGATTGTGCATCTTGCCTTTGTAGTTGCTCCACTCATTTCCAGAGCCAGTAGCATAAACTTAGAAACACTGATGAGACAGGTTGTGCATTTTGCCTTTGTACTGGTTCTACTCTCTTTCCGGAGAAAGTAGCATCAACATAGAATTCCGGATGCGGCACAGGTTGTGACTTTTGTGCTTGTTCTACCTCTTTTCTGGAGCCAGTAGCATCAAATTAGCATCCCTGATGAAGCATAGGTTGTGCATTATGCCTTCTTTCTTGTTCTGCACACTTTCCAGAGCCGGTAGCATAAAATTATAATTCCTGATGAGGCACAGGTTGTGCATTTTGCCTTTGTACTGGTTCTGTCCCCTATTCGGAGCTAGTGGCACCAAATTATTGTCAAGAGACGACTGCCTGTAGCCCTAGATATTCACGTGGGCAGTTAAACCTCGAAACATAACTAGCGTGCATTTTCGAAGCAAAAACAGATTTTCCATGTGAAGTACACTGGTGCTCAGAATGAAAGGATAACCTACAAAAATGTACGTAACAGTCGATGTATGTAATGTAATGCACTGAAAATTGGGGGAAACTTGCAAATTTTGCTTCACGGAAGACTATCCAGCATTTACTTTTGCCACAGGTAAGCCAGAAAACGCAAATTAAGATTGCGTTAGAAAGACGAGCAAGTCTTCTGCCATCTTGAAAGAATTCTACGTAATTCTAGCTTTCGCATCAGCAGTACGTCGAGCTGATTATGTCATGCAGACATCACGTGGATAATTACCATTGGTGGAGAGTGATCGGTAGAATGGATGAAGGTCAGTCCCAGCCGCAATAGTTCCCAGCGCATTGAATGCTACCAATTATATCCACTCAAGACCCTCTGACAATTTCAATAGATAAGGGATGCTCGTCGTTGACCAACAACTACTGTCAAGGCAGTTATAGGGTCATAACTGCTGCAGACGATTGCAATATGTGTCCCACTGCCAGACGGAAATGAGAAATGTCCGCTACGCAACTTCCTTTGGAGCTTGCTGCAGCAACACGAACGAGGATTTCAAAATATACTGTTTGTAGGAGACTTCGCGAACAATACCTTTATGCAAAGATGCCTGTTATTTGGGTCCCTCTAACCTCCGTCTCTCGGCAAACAAGGGTTTCAAAACATACAGTTTGTAGAAGACTTTGTGAGCAATGTCTTTATGCAAGGTGTGACGTGCCTGCCGCGCAGGACACACATGAGATAAAGGCAGATAGCAGGGAGAGCACATGTCCGTGTAGCTCAGTTGGGGGAGCGACTTACTCTGGAGTGAGGGGACCCGAGCTCCATGCCCGGCGAGGACAAACTTGTACATTATATTGGTGCCCGAACTTCCAGGATGACCAGGTTGTTAAGTTTCTCGTAAAGATGTGATGTTCTTTCCACACGGCGAAACAGGATAAATGAGAATACCTTCTTCAGTGCTTCGAAAAAATAGATCAGTGTGATGTTACGTTCCACGCACCAAATTGTCTGGGATTTCTCACATGCACGTTCTTCATAGGATATCTACCTGCAGCGACACAAGGTCGCGGCTGACCCGTGGGAGGGGATGTGACGTGTCTGCCCTGCAGGATTCCCATGAGATATAGGCAGATAGCTGGGACAGCACATATCCGTGTAGCTCAGTTGGGAGAGCGATTTATTCCGGAGTGAGGGGGGACCCGGATTCGATGCCCGGCCCAGACAAACTTGGACGTTATAAATTATACCAGTTATTTGTGTCCCTCTAACTTCCGCCCCTCGGAGAACAATGGTTTCAAGGCATACTGTTCGTTGAACACTTTGTGCGGAATACCTTTATGCAAGGATACCAATTATTTGTGTCCCTCTAACTTCCGCTTCCCGGCGAGTTCGTTTTACATCGAGTGGCCAAAATCACCCTTAGAGTCCAGAGCAACGGACAAATGTTCTCTTCACAGATGAATCGCGATTCAGTTTAAATAAGCATTCACGATGTATTCTTATTTGGAGAGAACCAGAGCCCCGTAACAGTCCCTCTAACTCCCAGAGCGGGGCTACTCCGGTGGGGTTGGCGTCGGATCTGGGAAGAAATCATGACGAACGAGCGCAATGACCTGCACATCTGTCAGAGTCACTCTGTTACAGCTCTGAGGTACAAAGACGAAATCCTGAACTCATAAGTCAGACCATTCAGGAGAGCCATTGGTCCAGATTTCATTCTTATAGACAGTTCTCACCTTCATCGAGTTCATTTGGTCGACAAATTTTTCGAAGAGGAAGATATACGCCGAATGGACAAACCATACAGATCCCCTGACCTCAGTCCTCTTGTATGCTCCATGAAGGCGCATTGGGGCTAGCCAGCCCTCTGCCAGAATACTTTAGGAATTCAAAACAGCTCTTCTTGAGGAGGCCACTAATCCCTCAAGACCTCATCGTTACCCTCATAAGCAGTATGAGGAGTCATTGCTTGAGCTTCAAGGGTGATAATTCTTTACATTAAAAAACTACATATCTTAAGCAAACAATTTCAAATACTGTTCCATGGACTGCCCTTTCATGTAAATTTCAATGTTAGGATATTAACACGTGCAAATTGCAAGATTATGGCTTTCTTCTGTTTGAGTTTCATAAGTAATAAAGCCTATATAATAGGCTACATCCGTCCCTAACGTTCTGATGTCATTCATTTTGCAGCGTCATCTGCTTTTATCCGGTAACCGAAATCGGAATTTAGCTAACCGCTATTGCACGATACGTAAAATCAAGGAGAAATACCGGAAAATAAAATAAAGTTAGTGAGACAAACGACTTCATCTGTGGCAACATGCATGTGCTCAAACAACTGTCTGCGGCGTTTTTTCTGCTATATAGGTGTTATGTCATGTTTTATTTGTCGCCGTGGTGGAAGACAGTGTGAACGATGGAACAAAGTTGTCGTGTTTGTTAGCGTCGTCTACGCATGAAGAGCAATGCGATGTAGTCCGACTTTTGTGGGCTAAACCAAAAATTTCCGGGGAAATTCACAAAGAAATGGTCGAAGTGTATGGTGGTGATTGCGTGGACCCCAGCAACATACCCAGATGGTGCAGTTTCTTTGCAGAGAGCCGTGGCAACCTTACTGATTCGCCACGTTCTGGTAGCCCTGTAACTGCGCCATCACCTGCCACTGTGAGAGGCATTGAAGAGGCAATTCTGAGTGACCCACGGCTCCATCTGCACACATTTGCACCGAAATTCAACATTTCATGCGGTATAGTGTACGATATTGCTCATGACAAATGGCAATTTCGTAAGGTCAGTACGCAATGGTGACCAAGAAATTGACAGACGGCCAGAAAGGACAGAGAATAATGTCATCCTTGGACCACTTGACGCGTAACGCAGAAGGACATGAATTTCTGACAGGTGTAGTGACGGGCGATGAGTCGTGGGCGTACCACTACACTCCCAAAACAAAGCAGGTCCATATGGTGTGGAAACATTTTGACTCACCGCCACCAAAAGTACTTCAGAGTAACCCAATCTTCACATAAGGTTCTCATAACGGTGTTTTGGGACAAGCATGACGTTCTTCTGGTGGAGTTTCATCCAACGGGGACCACCGTAAATGCCAAAACCTACGCTTACACATTGAAAGAGTTGTGTCTTGCCCTTTGGGGCAAAAGACACAACAGAGAAGCTGCAAACGTCAGGTTGCTTCATGTGAACAACGCTCGCCCACGTGCTGTACAAAATGTTACTGACAAAACTGCGCAAATTGGCTGGGAGGTGCTCCAGGACCTACCGTATAGTCTGGACCTCGCTTCTTTGGACTTTCATCTGTTCATTCCTTTGTACGTTCATCTGTGGCGACCATTGTAAAGTTTCCTGGGCGGCCAACGCTTGGACAGTCTGGACCTCGTTACCTCTTGACCTCTACCCCTTGACCTTAGACAGTCTGGACCTCAGTCAAGTATGTCTTGACCTCAGTCTGGACAGACTGAGTTCTTGGACACAGCACTGCACCAATCGTTCTTTTCTGGACACTAGACTGGCACCAGTCTAGTCAGTCTGGGCACCTCTACCTCTTGACCTTTAACAGTCTGGACCTCGATACCTCTTGATCTCTACCCCTTGACCTTGGACAGTCTGAACCTCAGTCTGTCCAGACTGAGGTCCAGACACCTGGCACCTACCTGGACAGTCTGACAGTCTGGGCACCTCTACCTTTCGACCTTCACAGTCTGGACCTTTGACTCTCCAGACGGAGGTCCAATCTGAACAGTCTGGACCTCGCTACCTCTTGACCTTGGACAGACTGGAGCTCTTGGAAAGATTCCTGGACGGCCAACGCTTGTGCAGTCTGGATCGCGCTCCTTCGGACTTTCATATGTACATTCCTTTGGACTTCCATCTGTTTGGTCCATTGAAAAGATTCCTGGGTGGACAACGCTTGGATTCGGTTGACGAAGTCAAATCGGTTGTCCACAAGTGGTTCTTCGCCCAGAAAATGGACTTTTATGAACAAGGTATATAACGAAGTAAATTTCTCCGTCATTTTTGGTCTACGCCGGTATTCGAACCCGAGTCCGCTTATTCCGGAACAAGTCGCTCTACCAACTGAGCTACGCAGACGTTTTATTCTGATTCCTATCTGCCTTTATGTCGTGTGCGTCCTACTGGCAGGTACGTCACATCTCCCCCCTCCCCGAAAGAGGGCCGGGGGCATGGCCCACGGGTCAGCCGTGACCATGAATCGTTGCAGGCAGCCATCCACTGTAGAACGTGCACTTGAGAACTCCCAGTCAATCTGGTGTGTGGAATGCAACGTCACACACATTTATTTTTCGAAGCGCTGGAGAAGGGATTCTCTTATTTTTCCTATCTCGCGGTGTGAAAATAACATCACACCATTGGGAGATTTTGAACGGTCGGGTCATCCGGATAGTTCGGGCGCCATTATAACGAAGTACATTTCTCCGTCATTTTTGGTCTACGCCGGGATTCGAACCCGAGTCCGCTTATTCCGGAACAAGTCGCTCTACCAACTGAGCTACGCAGACGTTTCATTCTGATTCCTATCTGCCTTTATGTCGTGTGCGTCCTACTGGCAGGTACGTCACAGGTATACTAAAACTGGTACCACGCTGGGATGAATATCTCAAGCGTCTCGGTTCTCCTGTGGAAAAATTGCCAAGAAATGTAATTTCACTGTTTGTATGTTTTGTTTTGTCTATCTATTAAACTGTTTAGAAAAAAATAATACTGTGCTTTACTTTTCGACTCAACCTCGTATAATCAAGCCCAAGTGTTTGCAGTGATCAAAATAAAACGGCCAAACACCGATTCTATAATTACTTAGGCTGTGACCTGGAACTTGCAACGAAACAGACAGAAAAGCGAAAAATTTCATTTTATTTGGCTTGATGGTGGAATTCATGCCTCAGGGTGAAACAAAATGTCTACATTCATGAGTATAGCTATGCTACAACGATTTCACGAGCGACAGAAAGCGAAGACGCAAACGCTCATGGGAGAAAAATAGGTGGGTGTTTCCAACAATACCACTTCATCATTTTTTTCTTTCTATCACCTCTACTTTTTTTGCTATATTCAAATTCAAGAACAACAGCCTTTATTTATTTTACTTCCCCCATTAAACTTCTTTTTTACTGTCTCTACCGCGATTCTAGCTATTGTTGCTAAAATGATGATTGGGTCCGCTCTTTTCCGGACACAGCAATTCTGATTGAAGCAGGTTATTTTACCGGATATTCTCGTCCAGCGGCTGAACTAACCCATTACCAGTTTTCCAACGTTCCATTTTCCACGTCCTTCAGCGTGCAGGCACCTACACACACCCATTGAAATTGATTTAAATTACCTGTGTTCTACATAAATCATCTGAATGCCTGCTGTAAATGCAAAACCCTTCAAAACTTTCGTTTTTCCTATTGGTATTAACACTTTAAATCTGGGCTTGTAATATATACACTCGTGTCCGAAATTAAGGTGACAAACGCGAAATCACGAATAACGCGATATCCATAGGACAGAGTTTAATGACATTTGGTACAGAAGTACATATATCGATAACGCAGCAATACACAACAGAAGAGGAATGCCAGCATGATAAGGAATTATGCGCATGGCAGTCCAAATGTGATTCAGCAAGTGGAGCGGATTTCAAGGGATAATAGGGAGTGAAATTACTCCTAACAGCGGTACAGCTCGCACAACGAGCCCTCATGTTGTTTACAAGGCTGTTTGGAGTAATGACTGCCACTCTTTCACCAAGGCGAGCCGGAGTCCTGGGAGGGTTCTGGAAGGGGACTGCCGGCTTGCAATTGCATATCTCATGTCATCCCAAACACTCTCTATCGGATTCAGGCCCAGAGATCTCGCAGGCTACTCCATTTTGTGAATATCTTCACAGTTCAGGCATTCGTCGACTAGCCAAGCCCTGTGAGGACGGGCCTTATCATCCACAAAAAGAAACTGCGGACCAACAGCTCCCATGAAAAGCCACACATGACTCTCTAGAATGTCATCCCTGTGTGCAGCAGTCAGGATGACTCTTGGAACACGTGTAGCAGTCAGGATGCCTCCTGGAAATACATGCAACAGCTTGCGTCCTCTCAACATGATGCCAGCCAAAACCAGGAGTCCTCCACTACCGTAGTAATAAATTTTCCTAATGTTGGAGGGAAGATGTCGGCCTCCCGCTTCCCTCCAAACGGGATACGTCTAGAATTCGTGTTTAGGCTGTAACGCGACTCACCATTGAAGAGAACACAAGCCAGTTGATCAGGCGTATAGGGGTGTTTTCGTCAGGCTCACCAGGATGTCCGAATAAGGCTCAATTCAGATGGGCTCTTCTCTGCGATGCGGCAAGTTGGATGCAGACCATTGGCTTACTTGCTTACAAACCTCTCTTGTGACGTCTTATCTAGACTGTTTGCCTCGATACCAAGGTTCCTGTAGCAGAGGAGAGCTCCTGTGAGAGTTGCCTGGCTATCGACTCCCTATGGCGACGAGGTTTTAGTATCTAATACAGGTCGTCTTGATTTGCTTTGGCACGTGGGCGTCCGTTTCCGACCTTCCGGTTATTGTTCCGGTTACCCGGAGATCTCTCCAGAGATTGGTGACCACCTGCCTCGACACATTCAGCCATCTTGCTTCCTCAGCTTGCTATTGCCCCGCTTCCAATCTACTGACCGTTCTCCACCGTAAAGAGTCTTCTCGGTTAAGTTGCTGAGTCATTCTTCCTGTTACAGTCAAATTCAAGCTTCAATTGCCGCACCCCACTCAGAACAACGTCTGTCAAGGTCACGTGCCTGCCAGGTCAATGACGTACGGTCGGCATATGCATGTTTACATAAGAACTAGCATAATGTTGCTTGAGTACACCAATTTGACGTTTCCCATTGTACATATCTCTGAAGAATCTTTACAATCGGTCGGTTCGTTTTGGACATAATCTCGAATTTGCATTTTTCGTGTTAATTTTTAACAACAGTGTATATGCACAGGGCGGCCCGAATAATGACATGTATGAATTGCAGTAATGTAATAATGAAGAAATTTTGAATGGAATTACAGTAGAAGTGCCCCGCCACGTGGAAGTGCGATGTGTCTGGTAACCTTCATTACTCCTCACAGCGAGGTGCTTGCAGCTGTCATTCCAAGCGAAGGTTATTTCCCGAGCTCTTGGTCGACGGAGGCTGACGTGTCGAGATTGATCACTCGTCTCGTCACACGGACAATGGTGCTGACGGTTCAAGAGCGAGTGTTTTTGGTGGAACATGTCTTTCGCCATGACGATAAGTACACGGACAAAGTGCAAAAACAGTTCGCTAGGAAATTTCGTGATGCAGACGTCCCACTCAGTAATGCTGTACGTCAGCTCATAGCAAAGTGTCCCGAAACTGGTAGTGTTCTGGATGGCCCCCGCTCCGGTGGGCCATCCACGGCTGACGAGATCGTACAGGATATTCAGGACACGACACAGTGGTCCACACAAGTCCGTGAGGCGGCTGTCCCAACAAGCTAATGTGCCAAAGAGTACAGTTCACGATATTCTGAAAATGGAAG
This sequence comes from Macrothele yani, assembly GCA_039090855.1. Lineage (NCBI taxonomy): Eukaryota > Metazoa > Arthropoda > Arachnida > Araneae > Macrothelidae > Macrothele > Macrothele yani. The sequence goes on along the minus strand of CM077013.1, from coordinate 139,530,075 downwards.
TTACGTTTCCACACGTACAAAGCGTCTGTCGTGCATCAGCTGAAAGAAACAGACCACGAGGCCCGTGTTCGCTGCTTCAGGTGGTTCCAACTGTTCCTGTCTGAAGAAGGTGGGAACATTCTGGGCGTGACATTCTTTACAGATGAGTCATGGTTCCACCTGTTTCTGAGGGAAGCACTGAAGGTGCAGGTGTACGCAGGTAAATCTCATTGACGCCAAGAGCTACAGGCTACAAACATCCAACAAATCACACCATATACCCTGAGAAAGGTCTTGACCAACATGCAGAAGCTTGTATGGACGTGGGTGGAGCCCATTTCAAACACTAAACACTTCCTGTAAAAATCAGCTCGATATGGTAAGTGTTACTTTCAGTGCACAGTTACGTTTAGGACACCCTGCACACATATATACAGTCATTTGTAAAAGTTTAAGACCACCTGTTTGTACACTAGTGTGCAAAAATTAAGAACGAAGAGGAGAAATTAGCATAACAGCGGAACGAGCAGGCAGGATGGACCGAAAGACCACTCAGGAGATAGACTAGGGTCCGGTACGGTAGAGCATGCGCCTATATGCAGCATGACGTTGGAGGTGGGGAGTATCGGAAGAATATAAAGCACACGGGCGGTGTACGCTGAACAATTCGGTGAAAGCTATTGCACGGTGTACATCGGTTTGAACGACGACGAGTTGCTGCCACCGTTTGATATGGCCAACAGGCAATCCAGTAGACGACATCTTGATGACTTTACCCGTCGCGTCATTGGGAAGTTGGAAGAAGGTCGAACTGTGACTAGTGTGGCCGTGGAGTTCGGGATCGCTCACCGCATCGTTTCACGAGCTTGGAGAGCATTTCAAACGACAGGAACAGCTTCCCGATAGTTCAGAAGTGGTCGTCGACGAGTAATCACGGCGGCGGACGACCGGTATCTTGTCCTACTGGCGAGAAGTGCCCGACGGCAGACAGCGGGAGAAATCGCAAGGCACATGCAACAGACAACTGGACGTTCGTTATCGCGTTTTACCGTGGCCAGGAGGCTGCACAAAGGTTGTCTATTTGCACGACGACCAGTACAGTGTGTGCCATTAACGCCTGCTCATCGAAGATGGCGGTTTCTGTGGTGCCAGGAACACAAGAACTGGACACATCAGCAATGGGGTCGAGTTCTCTTTACGGATGAGAGCCGATTTAGTCTGACGAGCTATTCTGGACGTATACACATCTGGAGAGAACAGGGAACACGCAATCACACCTCCAACATCATCGAAAAGAACTGGTTTGGAGGTGGCGGAGTTCTCGTTTGGGGCGGTATCATGCTTGGTAGCCGTACTGACCTCCACATCTTCCAAGGAGGTTCAGCCACTGGTGTCCACTATTGTACCGAGGTTCTCCTGTCTCAGGTGCGTCTGTTTAGAGGTGCTGTGGGTCCTGAGTTCCTCTTTATGGACGACTACGCTACACCTCATCCTACAGTGGCTGTCGCAGAGCTGTTTGGGATGATGATATTCAGCGCATGGATTGGCCCTCAAGGTCCCTGGACCTAAATCCAGTTTAACACGTGTGGGACCTTCTCGAGAGACGCTTGGCAGCACGTCACCAGCCGCCAGCAACGTTTCCGCAGCTGCGATTTGCGCTACGAAAGGAATGGGCCTCATGCCTCAACAGCTTCTTGACAACCTCGTCCTCAGTATGGACAGACGTTTTAAATCCTGCAACGCAGTCAGGGGTGATCATATCCCCTACTAAAGACAGGATTTTTCTTGGCAGCCGCCTGTCACATGGACGTTTCTGTCTTTTGCCCAGTTGTACTTGAAGTTACCTTTTCAATAAAGTGCCTTTGTATCCTTTGGATTCCTTGTTTTGATGGCTTTACTCACTTGTCCCCTATTCTTACATCTTGTGGAACTTATGATATGATTTGAATCGATGTGGAGCACTTCTGCTCGACGCTACATTCGAAAAACTGTCTCGTCCTTAATTTTTGCACGCCAGTGTATTAGGAGATTTCTGCCGATTGCGTCCACTATTGTCTATATTACTCAACTTTCTGTCGGTGTTGCATCATCCTACAGCGGCAGCTGTTGATAGAGTTCGCGGAAGCGGTAGAGTATCAGTTTGCTTCTGGTTTTCATGCTGAGAGGATTTGTACGTATTTTCTATATAGCGAAAAATGGCCAGAAAAGCGTCATTTAGTGTTACTCTGAGGTCACAAATAGTTACTTTATAACATGAAAGATACTCCGAAAGTGACGTAAGCAGAAGGTGAATGTGAGCAAGACTGCTATTCACAATACTATCATGAAATATCGAGATACAAGTGAATTTAGCGATAGAAAGACAAGTGGACGTCCAAGGAAAACAATTCCAAGTGTTGACAATTCCATAAGGCGAATAGTTGTGCTTTATTCGAGGAGTTCATGCAAGAAAATCAAAGCCTTTCTATATTAAAAAAAAGTCCGATATTAGTATCAGCATTGTTTCCCAACGTCTTAGCAAAGATTTTAGATTAAAGTTTCACAAACTTGTACATAAGCCTAGGCTAACATCTGTCATTTAAAACAAAAGACTCCAATTTGCGAAGTGCAATCAATCGTGGACTGCTGAGAATTGGAGCCAAGTTTTCTTTCCGATGAATCAACTGCGCGTCAATTTGAATTACGTGAAGCACATCTTCGACGACTAAAAGACAAAAGGTTTGATGAAAAATACATCGTTAGCACCGTGAGACATCCGCCCAGTCAGATGATATGGGGTGCTATGTCAGCATCCGGTGCTGCTTCATTATTCTTCTTGCCGACAGGCACTACAATGACTGGTACTTTTCATGTGGAAAGTTCACGTGAAAAGCTGTTAACTCACATGCAATTGCCCAGAAATGCAATATTTATGCCTGATGGTGCTCTATGCCACAGATCAAAGACAGTAAATGACTATCTGCAGAGGAAAAATATAACTGTGCTTGACTGGCCTGGTAATAGTCCCGACCTTAACCCCATCGAAAATTTGTCGACCATTTTAAAAATGCAAAGTAGCAGAAAAACAGCCATCAAATTCCCAAGTGTAGATTGACGCGATAAAGTACGCCCACACAGCACAGAATAGTTTGTATATGTACAAGTACGTAGCACTGAAACATTGAGACTTTTCAGATACGTTGCGCAATGTAACAGTAATGTTTGAGCAAACTTACGGTTACGTCAAAATGTCATCAAACGTTACATAACTTTGAAACATAACCGATAAGTTACAGTGAAAGGTCTTCGTAACTTCAACATGCCAACTTCATGTTACTGTTACGTATTTGAAAGATATTTGTAATTTCGTTACATTACTGTTACGTATCTGACAGATATTTGTGATATAATCATATTACTCTTACGTATTTACTACGTTGAACATTAAAGTTTTAATAAACTTTGTAAAATCACAGTAAAAAACATTGCACTCGACAGCTGTTTCAAAAGCAACAACAGTCGTATTACGAGTTGTTTACGTTTTCACAGGTTCAACGCAGTCAGCTGTCCATTGGAAACAGTGGCGGCGTTTATATATTGGTAACAAAAGAAATAAAAATCGGTCCCAAATGAGGGTGTCGAATTTCTATTATTCACGTGGAATAGACTATATTTCAGAGAAAAAAAATAAGAAAATCAAATTCGTCATTTCTCTAAATACCTACCAATATGAAATTTCTCAGCTTCAAGGGAAAAAACCATGCTGGTATAGTATACTGATAAAACACAGCCGTCTACTTAGATTTTATGAAATGTTTTTTAGAATTAAAAAATTATAATCATCAAAACAATTACTTTCAGATGATCTTGAATCACAAACAAAAAAAGGGATGAAATATTAAATCAACTAACTAGCTAACTCGAGTACGACAGTTTCAGCAAAGAATATCACAGCAGTACATGGAAATACGACTACGAGGGTGCTTCGGTGAAATGGCATAAATGCGCATGTATATCCACGCCGTTGCCAAACCAAAAATCTTAAATATCGCCGGAATCTAACATCAAGGTAGCAATTAAGTACAATGGAAACTATAAAACAGTAGTATTGCTGAATGCTATTTTTAACGTAACCGTAATGTACAAAGAGTTATGTTTCAAAATAGATGTTGCTCAAACGTAATTGTAAGATATCTATGAAAGTGTAATGAAAATGAGAGATTGTAATATTATTTATACATATCTGAAACGTTTTGTGCTGTATGGGGCACGAGGTGCAAAGACATTTCAAGTGACTATTGAAAATGCCTGATTGAGAGTATGCCACATCGTATTCTGTCCGTTATAAAAACCAGAGGTGGCCACACGGAGTACTGATTTCTGTCTTTTTGTGTTCTAAAGAATGTAAGTATTCATCTGGGGTGTCAATTTTTCAAATATCTCTGACTAGTAATTAGTTGTTTCTTTGAAAATCTTGATTTTCAATAAATTGACAGGTGGTCTTAAACTTTTGTAAATGACTGTATGCATCTCTCTATTCTAAAAATAAGTAACTGCCGCTGTTTTAGAAATTTCGCGCCACTCGTGTTTTCCTAGCTCGCAGCGCAAAGCGTATTGAACACAATGATATGAAATTTATATCGTTTGTAGAGAATTGTTTAGAGAATACGCTGAAATAAACAGTTTTTCGATTCTGGCGATACTTCAAGAGCTATTGTGTTTCAAAATTAAGGTATGACATTGTTGGCTTAAGTAATCACGTTAGTAGAGGATGGAAGTCGACTAACGTGCTGTTCGGGTGGTCCAACACCATACTTTGAAAGAAAGGGTTAAACACGGCAGCAGCAGAGAGAGAAGTTTGTTCAGTCGAAGGCAAGGAAGCAGTGGACACTGCACGACAATGGTTCCGGCGTTTCAATGATAGATACAACAGTCTCGAGGAAAAGCCGAGGTCAGGCTCTGACGAACTACAACACAGACACCCTGATTAAATTGTGACAGCGAACTGCAGTACCAGTACACGAAAACTGGGTATTGAGGTGCGATCTTTCCAATCCACCATCGTTCGACACCTGCACCAAGTTGGTTTCTCCTCCAGGTGTCCTCGAATCGTCCCCCAATATTGCCACCCCAGCAGGCGAAACAACGTATCTCCCTATGTCACGTATTGTTGTCAAATCCACAGGAAGATACTGGCTATGGTGTTGTGTGGTTGCAGATGAGAAAAAGTGGATATTCCTAAGTTATCTTGAAACTGAGAACCAGTGGATGAAGGCACGCTAGGAGTGGTGAAAAGAGGAAGGTTCTAGAAGAAATTCATACTGTGCATCTGGAGTAATTATTAGGGTCATGCGCACTAGGAATTCATGCCAGGCTGACAGGTTGTGTACGTGAAACTTTCTGCCGTAACAACTGCAGCGAGTCCATGCCGATGCTTCCTAGTGCTCATCAAAAGAAAGTGGATGTTGCTGCAAATATATAATATACCAATTTCCACCTCCAGATTGTTGTTTAATTCTTAAATTGGATGTCTAGTTAAACAGATAATACCAACACTCCAATCGGTTCGGTACGCAATAGAAAAGAAAAAGGTTTTTCGCTAGACCTTCATTCAAGTCGGAAGAATGTATGCTTAACAATACTACAACAAAGAGCGCATCATACTAGTTATAATAAAATCATATACTGACCTGAGTTGTATGCAAATAGAAAACACTTTTAATTAATTGAAATTGTGAGAGCGAACTGCAGTACCATTACACGAAAACTGGGTGTTGAGGTGCGATCTTCCCAATCTACCATCGTTCGACACCTGCACAAGTTTGGTTTCTCCTCCAGGTGCTCTCAATTGTACCCCATTAATTGCCACCCCAGCAGGCGAAACAACAAAGGATGACACGTAGGCACAGTGATATCCTGCTTGAGGTAATATCTTCACAACACGTAGATGCTCCACCACAACATAATAAAGCATTTCTTACTGACGCCATGTCTGCTGTAGAAGTTCACTTCAGTCTTGCCACATAATTGGGTAGCTGTTGGAGAAAACACTTACTTAATAATAGGAAATGCACATCCTTGAAAGAAATAGTGTAGCGTAACTGAATCTAGTGATCGAAAACGATACATTTAATGAAGTTGTTTCCTTTATTCAGGAGCAGTTAGTTCTATTAATGAACAACACACACGCAGACACGACCACGCACAAGCATTAACAAAAGCACAAAAACAGTTTCCTCCCCAACCGCGCTCACAGCAGAGAACTATCAGTTGTGCCTGCCACGCAGTGATGTCGCAATCCATTTGGAGCGGCTGCAAATCCTATCTGAAGATCTGCATGTTTCTAGCGCTGAGAGGCTATAATTCCAACACAGATTGGTCCCCTGAAAACTACGGGAATTGGAAGGGGGTTTAGATCCTACCCCATCCTCCATACAGTCGAGACGTTTTCCCATCCGACTTCCAACTGTTTAGCTCCCTGACTCATTTCCTGCAAAGACGGCATTTAGCTGCGTGGCGAACGGTGGAATCTGGCATCAGCTTAGCTCCCTGACTCATTTTCTGCAACGACAGCATTTAGCTGCAGTGTCGAACGGTGGAATCTGGCATCGGCTTAGCTCCCTGACTCATTTCCTCCAAGGACGGCATTTAGCTGCAGTAGCGAACGGTAGAATCTGGCATCAGCTTAGCTCCCTGACTCATTTCCTGCAATGACGGCATTTAGCTGCAGTGGCGAATGTGGAATCTGGCATCAGTTTAGCTCCCTGACTGATTTCCTGCAAGGACGGCATTTAACGGCAGTGGCGAACGGTGGAATCTAGCATCAGCTTAGCTTCCTGACTCATTTCCTGCCAGTACGGCATTTAGCTGCAGTGTCGAACGGTGGAATCTGGCATCAGCTTAGCTCCCTGACCCATTTCCTGCAATGACGGCATTTAGCTGCAGTGGCGAACGTGGAATCTGGCATCAGTTTAGCTCCCTGACTGATTTCCTGCAAGGACGACATTTAGCTGCGTGGCGAACGGTGGAATCTGGCATCAGCTTAGCTTCCTGATTCATTTTCTGCAAGTACGGCATTTAGCTGCAGTGGCGAACGTGGAATCTGGCATCAGCTTAGCTCCCTGACTCATTTTCTCCAAGGACGGCATTTAGCTGCAGTAGCGAACGGTGGAATCTGGCATCAGCTTAGCTCCCTGACTCATTTCCTGCAAGGACGGCATTTATCTGCAGTGGCAAACGTGGAATCTGACATCAGTTTTGCTCCCTGATTCATTTCCTGCAAGGACAGCATTTAGCTACATTGGCGAACGTGGAATCTCGCAATTCTTCTTCGCCGATGAAGTCTTGCCATGGCCGCCCCGGTGGCGCAGTGGTCTAAGGCGCTGGCTTCTGATCATTCGTCAGTAAGGGGTCCGGGTTCGAATCCCGGTGAGGCATGGATGTTGTGTTTGTCTTAAGGCACTGGCTCTCTCCCTTCCCTGGAACCAGTGACCCTAAATTAGGGACGGGCGACTGCTTATAGCCCATTGAGTTGCTCGCGGTGGTCGTTAAACCTCCAATAATAATAAAAAAAAAAAGTCTTGCCATGCTTTCTTTGTGTACGAAATTATAACCGTGAAGACTGTTGCCCTTGAAATACAAAACAGTTTGGTTCTTGTGGTTACAGAAGCTCCTGCTAAATGAGCTCCCATGATTTGTCCTCTTTGCAAGTCTGACAGGTTACCCATTTCACTGACCGCTCGTATGAACTGTTGCTGAACAGAACTTGTACTACTCCGGCATACAACCTGGAGACTGTGTACAAAAAAAAGCCACACTAAAGATAATCGCAGCATTTATTTTTTTCAGTACAGCCTAGACGAATAACATTAATCCGCTATAATCAAGGTGCTCACATTAGTTTGTCCAACACTTGTATTGCTTAGTTGATATATAGAGTTACTTCTTAAACGATCACTACAGCGCTTTCATAGACAACATGAAGAAGTAAAAACCATTTTGTGATAAAAACTCAGTCAGTAAAGGTCAACTGATCGGAATAGAGATGTTGTACGAATAAAAGACAGTGAGAGAAAAAAAAAGAAGAAAAAAATATCCTGATGTTGCGTGGATGAAAATGATGCATGCTTATATGAAGCAGTTTGGGGACATTCCTCACCAGTTTATATGTGACGTAATCCTCATACTTACATATTGCGCATTCAAAATATTAATAAAACTGCAGCCTTTTCGTTTTTGTTTTGTTTTGTTTATTTGCTGTAGCTCAAAGATCAGCTGTGGACGAATTAAAGGTCACCGATTAAGTACCTTTTTTCTTCTTGATTGTGGAAAACCTGTGATACCAAAGAAAAAAATCAGAACATTTAGATGCTATGTGTGTTCATAATTCGGAAAGGATTTCTTTCTTTTTTTAATTTCTTTTTTTTTATTTGGCCTTCAAAATGTGCGTAGCGTAAATACCCTAGTGTTGCAATTTCTCCGAATCGTTTTACTGGTTTTTGAGAAAAAAATATGCTGACCTGAGACAATGCTCATACGAATTTTAGTGTACGAAATTCATAATATAATTATGCTCATGCAAATTTTAGTGATAAGAAATTCGTAAATACGGGCATTTTGTAAAAAGAATTGCTCTAAAAGGAAAAGTTGTTGCGCTCTTATGATTCCATAGGAAAATTGGAAGAGTACCGTCAGAATTTGATCGTTTAATAAATTGCAAAGCAGAAAGACATCATTCCCTGATAAACAAAGTGTTGTTTTTTCTATATTTTCTTCGTTTGCATTAAAACAAAAAACAGGTGCACCGTCACTGAAACTGTTAGGCAGGATTTCCTTAACGGGAAATTTGCGAAATACACTGATGTGCAAAATTAAGGTCACAAACACATTTTTTACAAGAATTCAAAATAGCAACCAGTAAAATATTTAAAATTGCTGTCATATATTCTTTGGGAAACGGTGAATCTAATATAAGGGCCGCAGATGTGACTTAGTGGTCAGCGTTTGTGGCTGCTATGAAGAAGACCTCGGGTTCGATCCTAGGCGGATGCGAAAGCTCGAACCACTAAATGTGCGTCAGACGGGCAAGCCGTTGGGCCCCTGGTACTGGCCCCCTGGTGATAAATAAGGCGTCTTCCTCCCCCTTTCTACCTCGCCTCCTTGTGTCTTTCCTATCGGCCACTCTAGCCCAAATCTCCTAGCTTCCTATTTCTAAGGGTTGTTTAAGACCTAAAGTCAGACACTCCCTTCCTAAGGTCCTCAACATATGATCTGATCTGAATTTAATTTAAGCATCCACTGTTTGTTAAACGCTTAACAGGGTGAGTTTGGTAAGATAACGTGAAAGTGGTCGTTTATACGAATTTCGTCTTCGGAGTTGTTTTTCTTGAAAGAAAAATCACAAGATTGACTGATTTCAGTTGGAATGTGTGCTCGTAATCGTTTAGACGATGGATTGAGGAGGAGAGCCATCGGCAGGCTTGAAGATGGCCAGTCTCAAGAGGAGGTCGCTCGATGGTAACAGGTTCCACGAAAGGTAGTATCCAGGTCACGGCACCAATTCCGAACAACGGGTACCATCCCCAGGAGGCCCAGCCAAGGCCGTCTAAGAGCCACGACACCTGCGGAGGACGTTACGTGGCATTAACTGCCAAACGCCATAATCGGATGAACGCTAGAGACCTCTCTCAGGACCTCGCTGCTGTGACTGGAACAACAATTTCGAGGCAAACTGTATACAGACGCCTAGCAGAGAAGACCCTTTATGCTCGGCGACCAGTGGTGTGTATCCCCCTTACCAGATTGCAGAAGAGTGTCCGTCTTTCGTGGAGGCAAACACCTCTTTCTTGGACACGGCAAGATTAGGGCAATGTACTTTTCTGTGATGAGTCGAGATTCAGTACACAAAATGATTCTTGACGAATCTTCATCTGTAGACAACGTGGGGCCCGCTATCATCCGTCCAAAATAAGGGAAATCGACCACTTTGGTGGAACCGGAATCGTTGTTTGGGCATGCGTCATGTAGGACGCCGTACACCAATGCATGTCTTCGATGAGAGCAATGTGACCGCACAGCGCTATAGGGACGAGGCCCTTAAACCTTATGGAAGGCTTTTCCTGGGAGCTGTAGGACCGAACTACATTTTTATGGACGATAACTCGAGCCCACACAGAGCTCAGCTTATCGACAATTTTCTGGAAGGCGAGGATATTACCGGTATGGTGTGGCCAGAAAAATCGCTGGACCTAAATCCTATAGAGATGGGATGCTCTAGGAAGAGCCATTGCACGACGTCAACTCCCACCCAGGACCCTACAGGCGTTAAAATCCGTGCTTTTAGAGGAATGGGATTTGTTGACACAAGCTGTTATCAACAACCTCATTTACAGTATGAGGGCTCGTTGTGCGACTTGTAAAGTGTGCGGGGTGAACACACTACCTATTAGCCAGACCGTTCTCGAGATATGATGCATCATTTTTGAACCGTTTTTGGTCTAATTTTCATATCGCACGCAATTTACCACCTGTTGATTTTGTTATGTTGCTATTGCATGTCTCATAGTATGAGGCATCTATATTCCAACTTTCATTGCAATAAACCATTTAGTTTTTAAGATATCACAGAATATGTGTTTGTGACCTTAATTTTGGACGTCAGCGTACATAAGGCGGCAAAGACCTCTATTAAGCGTACACAAACACCAATGTTTCTTGTTCATTTAACCCACACACATTTCGTGATCAAAAGTATCCGTACACCCCTTATGAGTAGTGGATTTTCCCACGTACGTTATAGCCATGCCCCATACAAGAATACAACGACACACGTGGCTTGAGGAATATCACGTACAAGCATGTGCAAGTGAATGGGCCATACGGTAGAGCTCATAGTCTTCCAACGTGGAACGACTGTAGGATGCCATCTTAGCAACAAGTCAGTTTGGGAAAAATTTCTGAGCGATGTCATTATACAATAAAAACACTTAGGAACAGCAACAGCACATTCGCGACTTGGTAGACTATATACACTGAAGAGCAATTGAATTAGAAACAGCTGGCTTTATGCAAATGTGGCGTTGTGGGCGGCCCTGTAAACGCAAAAGACACGACGTATGCAGCGATCCGACAATATTAGGAGTCATGCGACGGGAATCAGTAAGAGTCGGAGGCAGTATGGTTAAGACGAAGGATCTAAGCGCATTTGATCGTGGGCAAATTGTCGGGGCCCGACGAATGGGTCACTCCATCTCGAAAGTCGTGCAGGCACAGGGATTTTCACGAGCCCCTGTGTCACGGGAACACCGTGATTACATCGAATCCGGTAAAACCATCCCTGCAAGGGCCAACTGCCGTGGACAACAGCGTGTGGATGAGCGGTGTCATCTTCGGCTAGCTCGCATTGTAACAGCGGATAGACGGGTCACAGTGCATGAAATCACTCGGCAATTTAACGCTGGTTCACAAAAACGTGAAAGCAGCCACACCATCCAGAGCCATCTCTTTGCTATGGGGTACAGAAGCCATCGTCCCACGAGAGTACCGCTGCTGACCGCACATCACAGGGTGCAAAGATTAGCATGGCGCGGGAACATCGCCACTGGACCCTAGACATGCGGAAAAATGTTGCCTGGACTGACGAGTCGAGATTCACGTTGGTACATGCGGATGGCAGGATACGAGTATGAAGCAAACCCATGAGGCGAGGGATCCTTCTTGCCAGCAGGGTACTCTTTAAGCAAGTGGGTGTGGTATTCTCGTCTGGGGACTGTTTACATTGACTGGAATTGGACCCCTTGGTACGTGTGACATCGTCCCTTACAGGTCAACGTTACCGAGATATCCTGGACGACCATTTGCTCCCGTTTGGGTGTCTTCAACATCCCATTGGAGACCTCATCCTGCAACAAGACAATGCACCGTGCCATCGCTTCCGTTTTGTATCCGAATAGTTGGATGAACACTCTACCGACATGACCTCGTTTCCTTGGCCAGCTAGGTCACCTGACCTCAATCCCATCGGGCACATCTGGGATGCCATCGAACAAGTCAGTTTGGGAAAAATTCCATCGAGAGAGATGTTTGAGGCTCTGACCCCCCTCCACCAAATCTTCGTGAACTGTGGGAGCTTTTTCACGGGTCGTGGATCCGTATGGCTTCGCAACGCTTCCGGTGTCTTGTTGAGTTCATGCCGAGACGAATCGCCTCCGTCATGAGGACGAAAGGTGGTGCTGCACGTTACTTGACAGGTATCTCTAATTCAATTGCTCTTCAGTGTACACTGAAATGCTAAAAGCCATGGGATAGCAGTATGAAAATTTATAACTATCGCTGCCGTCGTATAAAGGCTTAGACGCATGCCACAATTGGATTTTTATCAGTTGCGAGGTGTAATCTCGTGAGATCGGAGTTTGAAAAAGGCATAGTAGTGGAAGCCAGGCGGATGGGACATTCATTTTCCGAAGTTGTGCGAGCATTTAAAATTACTCGATTCACGGTGTCACGTGTATACCGAGAATACCTCATGGGAGGCATTATCACCCACCGTGGGCAGCGCAGTGGCCGACCACGCGTGCTGAATGACCGTGACCAGCGCCGTCTGACCAGGATTGTCCATGCTAACAGACAAGCGACACTGGCTCAAATAGCACCCACATTCAATGCAGGAAGTACCAGAGACATATCCATCAGGTCAGTGCAGCGTAATTGAGCGTCTATGGGGTATGGGAGCAGAAGACCCACCAGAGTGCCTTTGTTAAAACCACGACATCGGACGCGGCGCCTCACCTGGGCTGGTGAACACGCTAATTGGATTCTGGAAGACTGGCAACATGTGGCGTGGTCCGATGAGTCACGTTATCAGTTGTTACGAATAATGGTGGGGTTCAGGTATGGCGTAGAGCTCATGAGGCCATGTATCCAAGCTATCCACAAAGCATTGTGTAAGCTGCTAGTGGTTCCATACATCTGTGGGGTGTCTTTACGCGGCACGGTTTGGATTCTTTGGTCCTCGTAAGCAAGTCATTAACCGGTTATCGCTTTTTAGCTCTGCTGGGTGACCATTTTCAACCCTTCGTGGACTCCATGTACATCAACAACAATGGGATTTTCTTGGCGGACAATGCACCAAGTCATCGGGCTCATGTTGTCCAAAATTGGTTCGAAGAGCATTCTTGAGAGTTCCGACGGATGGTGTGGCTACAACGTTCGCCCGACATGAACCCAATAGAGCATGGGACGTGGTGGAATGGTCCATTCACACCCAAGATTCTGCACCTACAAATACATGGGAGCTGTCGGTGGCTGATCAGACGCCATGGCTCAACATCTCTCCAGAAGTCTCCCTGTCACTTGTGGAGTCGATGCTACGTCGAGTTGCTTCACTTCGCTTGGCTGGAGGAGGTGCTACACTATACTAGGTACGTATCCCATGACATTTGGCACTTTAGTGTAAAAGGACAAAGCGGAATTGCCTTCAAGTTCAGGATATTAGTACACAAGCTGACAACTATGTGGGTGAGAATTATCGGCCGGTAAAATATATTGAAAGTTCACTGCACTTTGTAAACGAATGAACATCGAGAACTCCCCCGTGATGCTTCCAGCGAGGCAGGATCCTCTTTCCAAATACGTGGAGTCGTTTTGTCCTTTCCAGAGCATGCCAATGCTTCCCCCGAACTGTACTGGTTTCTGCTTCAGTGACCTGAGCAGAGGATTCTCCTATAATAGGGAATGAAAGACGTCACATGCTGTCTCATGATGAGGAAATATAAAATTTTCCTTATTCTCTCGTGATGGAGAATAACATCTTGTTACATGATCTCTCATAAGGTGGAGTGATATCTTACTACATGCTATCTCTGTTTCATGACAAGGAATGATAGAACTACATATTCATTTTTACAATAAGGGTATGATAATATAGTGTATGATCTCTCATGATGGAGAATGGCACCGCGCTACACGATCTCTCTCATGATTGAGTGTAATGTCGTGCCATGTTCTTACATGACGGGGAATGAGGATACGCATGACATGCTCTCTCATGACAGGATAAGGTACCGTAGCTTACACAATCTCTTGATGGTGAATGATACCTTTACCACACGATGATCAGAAATAAGGCATAGTATTTCATTATTTCTCATGATGGACACTGATATGCTGTCCCAAATTTTATAAGGAGTATAAAGTGCTGTATGATCTCTCATGGGGAATGACGTGGAGTTATAATCATATCACATGCTCTTTGATAATGGATTACATGATCTCTTATGATGGAGGACGGTAACATGAGAATAATGGTATCATGGTGGAGGACGGTACCATGAGAATAATGGCATCATGGTGGAGGCTGATTCCATGGAAATAATGGTATCATGATAAAGGATGATGCCATGGGTATGATGGTATCATGTACAGTACAATCCCAATGGCTGTAAAATATCAATGAGGAATAACACTGTGCAATATTATTTCTCATGATGCCGAATGATATTCTGCAACGTTATCTCTCATGTGAGGAATCAAACTGTAGACCACTAACTATCATGATGAAGAATGACACTGTGCAACATTATCTCTCAGGATGAGGAATGGTACCGTGCAACATTATCTCTCATGATGAGAAATGACACGGTGCAGTATTATCTCTAATGATTGGGGCATGACACTGTGCAGTCTTATCTATCATTACGAGAAACGAAACTGTACAACTATCTCTCATAATGAGGAATGACAGTGTTCAACATTATCTCTCATGATGAGGAATGGCAGTGTTCAACATTATCTCTCATGGGGAGGAATGCTTTCATGTTCTATTCTGTCTCCTTATGAACCATCTTCGAAAGTCAGCGGACAATATGAATCTCGATTCTGTGGTGTAATTTAACCTACCTTCCTTTTCAGTTTCTGTTTCTTATGTCAATTTCGTTAGTTCTCGGTTTAAGATTTGCTCACTGAACGGCTCATTATTTTCCTGACCGGCTTGTACTTTTTGGCAATGCCTGTATGAGTCAAAAAATAAAGATACTACGTTGAATCATATATGGTGGCAATATAGTGCGAAGGAGAGCATGGAGTAACAAAGATCAAAAGCTTGTTGTGGAAGAATAACATGTTTATGACATGTTATAACTGTATAGTAGAGATTTCTGTGTGCATATTTTTGATTGTTATTACGAGTCATTTTGATGAATTGCGACATAAGAATAGTCGACTAAAGTGTACGTGATACAGAAACTTCACTTAATGGAGAATAAACAGTTTAAATTCGTGTAAGTGCTAATTCCTTTATAGCTAGCTGTTTTATTCACTAAGTCTTTTCGAGAGTGTGATTTATGTTCAACGAGTTAGATGTGGGCAGTAGTGAATTCAACTACCAAAAGTAACATTCAAATAATAAAAACACTAAAACTGGTTTAGAACTTTCCCTAATGTTCCCAGGTATCGTTCACATATTTCTGAGACCAAACCAAAAGAATTTTCTTTAAAGTGAACTCTTCCGAATTTTTGGTGAAAACCTTTTATCTGCAAATTCTCCACCCAGTGGATCCAACGAGTTCTGATCCAAGAGTGGAGGGCAAATAGTATGTCAATGGTCGCCGGTTTTCAATAATTACTGCCAGGTACGGGTCAGAGTTAGGCAAAATCGTAATTGAATTAATCGGCAATGCATTACAGCGTAATGGTAATGAGAACAAGAACTTAGCGTTACCATTACATGGTAATGGTGAACTGGTCATTAGAATTACATGGTAATTGTAATGACATGTAGCAGTTACCCATTATAATCGAAATGGTTATTGGTTAATTATATGTTGGTCATTAACCAATAACTTAGGGTAAAAATACAACGTGAATAAACCAGCAACCAGTACACTCTTACACGTTGTGTAGGTTATTTGACAATTGTTCCACCCCTCGGACCTCAAATGCGTGTATGTAGGTATTGGAGATTGTACGTGTATGACATGAGTAGTTGCCCCGTCTTCGCCGCAAGTAAAGTGATTTGAACGAAATAATACATATGAAGTAAGTACGAATGGGATGTTTATTTCGGTTAGAGATACTCATTTCGTCCATCTCCAGTACAGAATTCTCGTCCATTACATACGTTTCACTGTCCAAATTAATTACCCCACTATAGCCACAAGCACATATTAGCACTACACTCACAGTTCAACAACGCAGCGTGCACTGCCGAATATTACAGAACTTTGCGAACTCTTGACATTTTTTCCGTACTTCTCAAGCGTTGTTGTCCATTACTTGTCCGATACAAACACTGGACTAGCGAGCGACTGGCTCCTTTATATATACTTCACGACAGGACCTGAACCTTCTGGAATATTCTTGATTTACATAAAGCTCTCCAACTTCCCACTGCGCGATCATTCTGGAACATTCTACAAACGTCTAACCCATTCTTGCCGCTTCTAGAACATTCTACACGACACTTCGGTCTCTGTCTGCTATGTTACATGGCCGACTTTTCTAGACATAACTTTTGGCACACGTACATTTCTATAAACTATTAGTGTGTAATTATTATTTGCAAATTGTGTAATTTCATTACCAAATTATTCCATTGGGTTTAAATGTCATTAATAAATAATTGAATTATAATACCCTCTTCATTGTAATGCATTACTGATTAACTCCATTACCTCGTGCAAACCATACTTGGGATTACCTTGTAATGCATTACACGTTAATTGTAATCTGTACTTCCATTACTTTGCAATGCATTCCTGCCCAACTCTAGTACGGGTAGTTCTTCGTGTGTTTCAAACAAACCGTGCGGAGTCATTGTTGCAATGTCATTTGAGTATGGAAACCACCCTTTGGTATACATTCAAGCATTGTAACGTTCCTGCACCGCAGGACGCGCATGAGATAAAGACAGATAGCAGTGAGAGAACATGGCAGTGTAAGTATAGTGGATAGCACTCGGAGCCCCGAAACCGAGAAAATCGTCCCTGGCATAAAAATGATGGAGAAATTTACTTCGTTATGCCATCCGAAACCATTATTTCAGATTGATTTTCTCCATAGTCAACTTTGTTTGAACTGTTTAATCAGTGCCTTATTCTTGAAGAAATGTCAACGTTGAATGTGCGCTCCCGAACAACCCAAAAAAGCAGCATGCAATTTCTAGGTAAACAACTAACAATGCACAATAGAGATGAGGCAATAGAGATCTATGAGCCCGCCCGGGCTATAACAAAAAGCCCGAAAACGGGTCTGGGCCCGGTTGGACTCTTATATCAAATCTTCGACTAACACTCGGGGCCTTGCGGGCCTGGGCTCAAGTTTATTTTCCATTTGAGTTTTTCAATTAATTTTTCTTTAACACTACTAACCGAATTGACTAATGCAATTAGAAACGCACAACTGGATGGTTAGGCTACCTCTCTCTCTGCTTTTTAGTACGTCTTTTGTAAAAAAAGATTGTGCTTATGTTATCGGTTTGTCCGTCCGTCTGTCCGTCTGTACCCACGATATCTCTGCAACTATTAGTCCGATTTGGAAATTTTTTTTGCATTGAGAAGCTTGAAATATGTGAATGATTATCCTTTATTTAGTTTTTTTTTACGATGTACAATTTTGCCGTTAGAGGGCGTAAAAGCAAATGATGTCGAATTCAAAAACACGTGTTATTCCACATATTTGCTTCTAAACATCCGATTGAAAAAAAAATTATCTTTCGATTCCATTTATGTCGAAGAGTATTTTAGATATAGTTACTTTTTCAAATTACGCATAGATTTTCCGCTAGGGGGCGTAGAAGTATATTACATTTTTGCCCATAATTCTTCTTCTAAAACTCCGATTTGAAAAAAAATTTTCTTCAGCGGATACACCTTCTGATAGAAAATATTTTGCATATAATTCAAATTTTTGGTAAAGAATACTTTGGCCACCAGGGGGCGTAAGTGTTAATTTTTGCTTCCGATGTATTTGCCATAAAATCTGAGCTTCTAACATATTGATTGAAAAACTTGTTTCGTGGACTGATGCCACTCACATCGATAAACCTTTTCGGAATATTTTCTTCTCAAAATATTCAGCAGTTTCTCCGCCAGGGGACGTAGATGTATATCTTATTTTTGTCAATATCTCTACTTCTATGAGTCTTATTTGAAAAAATTATTCTTTGTTGGATACTGTTTTAACTGTCACATGTTTTTCATATAATTTCAAAATTTTCAAGTAATTCATAGACTTTCCTCTAGGGGGCGTAGAGGTAAATTACGTTTCCCTCTATATCTCTGCTTCTAAATCTCCAATTTGAAAAATTCGTTTTGCACCGGATACAACTCTTGATGGGAAATTGCTTGCCCATAATTTCTAATTAAAAAAAAATGGTTCGGAAACCAGGGGGCGTAGAACTTAATTTCTGCTTCTGATGTATTTGCAGCAAAGTATGAGCTTCTAAATTCTCGATTGAAAAAAACGTCGTTTGTAGACCGATAGTACTAATGTCAACACACCGTTTAGAAACATTTTCTTCTTAAAATAATGTATGGTTTCTCCACCAGGGGGCGTAGATGTATATCTTATTTTTGTCAATATCTCTACTTCTAGGAGTCCGATTTGAAAAATCTCTTCTTTGTTGGTAAGTGTTTCCAGTGTGACAAGTTTGTCATATAATTTGAGAATTTTCAAGTAATTCATAGACTTTCCGGTAGGGGACGTTAAGGTAAATTGCGTTTAATCCTATATCTCTGCTTCTAAACCTAAGATTTGAAAAATTCTTTTTGCACCGGATACAGCTTCTAATGGAAAATCCTTTTGCACGTAATTTCAAATTTTTGTAAGAAAAAAATGGTTTGGCCACTAGGGGGCGTAAGTTTTAATTTCCGCTTCTGATGTATTTGCAATAAAATATGAGCCTCTATAATCTCGATTGCAAAAAAGTCGTTCGTTGACCGATACTAATCACGACGACAAACCTTTTAGGTACAGTTTGTTCTTGAAGTATTGCATAGTTTCTACGCCAGGGGGCGTAGATGTATATCTTATATATATCAATATCTCTACTTCTAGGAGTCCGATTTGAAAAATCCCTTCTTTTTTTTTTTTTTTTTTTTTTTTCTGTTCTTTTTTTTTTATTGGAGGTTTAACGACCACCGTGAGCAACTCAATGGGATATAAGCAGTCGCCCGTCCCTAATTTAGGGTCACTGGTTCCAGGGAAGGGAGAGAGCCAGTGCCGTAAGACAAACACGACCCTCACGGACGAATGATCAGAGGCCAGCGCCTTAGACCACTGCGCCACCGTGGCAGCCCTTCTTTGTTGGATAGTGTTTTCGATGCGAAATGTTTTTCCTATAAATTCAAAATTTTCAAGTAAATCATAAACTTTCCTCTAGGTAAATTGCGTTTTTTGCGTTATTTCTGCACCTAAAACACCGACTTGAAAAATTATTCCTGAATCGCATACAAGACCTGATGGAAAATATTTCTCACATAATTTCTAATGTTTGGTGAAGAATGGTTTGGCCACCAGGGGGATAAGGGTTAATTTCTGATTCTGATGTATTTGTAGCAAAATCTGGGATCCTGAAAACTCGACTAAATTAATTTTTCTTGAACCGATACCGCTCATATGGAAAAACCTTTTCAGAATTATTTCTTTCTAAATAAATGGATGACTTTATCACCAAGGGACGTAAAGTCACATCTTATTTTTATCGATACTTCTGTTTCTAAGAGTCTGCTTTGGAAAATTCTTTCTGTGTTGGAGAGCGTTTCCGGTGCGAAATGTTTCTCATATAAATTCATGCTTTTCTTAACGCACAAATCTGCAACCAGAGGGCGTAAGCTCACGATTTCGTCTAGAGCAATATCTGAGGGATTAGAATCCCGATTGAAAAACTTCCTTCTTTCGTCAGATACTATTGTTTTCCATGTTTGCTCCATTGACTTTGAATAGCTTTGATAAATTTAATTTGCGTCAGAACAGATTCAAAATACGTGCTTATTACACCCAAAAATTTGGTGTCATCTTTCTGGTTTAATAATAATTTTAACAATAATCCTTTCTTCCTCTCTTTTATTTGGGGAAGGTCAACCCTAAAGGGAAGCCCTAACATTCTGTTGATAAAAAATAAATAAAGAATATAAAACAACAACGTCTGATGATGAAAATATAAATAAAGAATATAAAAATAAGCGTATTGCTTCAATATATATATGGTTAATTTTCTTTATTCACACAAGGAAAATTTGTACAAGCGTTCCATCCTGGGCCAGTCATAAATAACGGGCGCTGGCCTGCCTTTAAATGTCCGGGCTCGGACTAACCCCGGGCCTCAAAAAAGGAACCCATGCTCATCACTAGTGCACAACTCTGGCTGAATGTTCTTGGGTACTGAAGAAAAGTTGATTAATATATTAAGTACTTCTACGGGAAGATTTGATTGAAATTTATCTCCCGAAATTAAATCAGTAAGGCATTTCTGCTGCACATTTTTTTTTACTTTTGAGAAAGTTATACAAAACGGACATAACTGGCTGGAATATTTTCTGGCATTATGCGTTCATAAGTTGCAAATAGCTCTTCTTTATTATAAACAAGAATAATGACATCGAATTTTTGGTTGTAATAAGGACGTCATTTGAATCTCTTCTGATGGGAATAAAATTTTTCAGAGTAATTCATAGTCACTGGATCCGGTTAGAAAAGTTGATCAAGTGTTTTTTCTACAATCGATAAAAAAAAACATCCAGAAAGAGAAACAACTACTTACTGCCACTAGCGGCTAAAAAGTATGTTACGAAAATTAATAAATCCTGCACACAAAAGTCAGAGCAAAAGGAATTTTGAAATCGAATAGTTAGAAAAAAAAGTATAGAGCGAAATATAACATAAATCCACGCCCCATCGGAAGAATTTTTCATTTGGAAAAGTTGAAAATATGGTAATTTTTTTTTAATTGGAGGTTTAACGACCACCGCGAGCAACTCAATGGGCTGCAAGCAGTCGTCCGTCCCTAATTTACGATCACTCCTTCCAGGAAAGGGAGAGAGCCCGTGCCGTAATACAAACCCCATGCCTCACCGGGATTCGAACCCGGACACCTTTTGGATGAATGATCAGAGGCCATCGCTTAGACCACTGCACCACCAGGGCGTCAAAATTTGTTTTCCTTGTATAGCTTTTGCTATGAAATAGCGAAAGCTGTGCAAGGAAAAAGAATTTTTCCAGTACGTCTCCTGAAAACAGCGATAGTGAGAGATGACTTATGCTCCCCCTAGCTGAAAATCCGTGCATTATTTAAAGAGGAAAATGTTCCCGATTTTTTTCTTTTTGCAGAGAATATGGCATGCAGTACCAACAAAATTTCCATTGGTTTTTTTAATCGCAGATACAGCTGGAAACTGAAGTACAATAACAACACATAACTGTGATTAACAAAACACTTTACAAGTACAGCCAAAGTGTTAAAAACGGTAAATATCATCGCCAAGTTTTCGTACTCCACTGGGAGGCTTTTTCAAGGCAACGGTAGACATAAAAATTCAGGGAATTACAACAGATAAGGAACAAAGATGATTTTTGAAAGTAACGTGCGTGATATCACCAGCGTATTTTGTCAAATGTTTTTAGAACGTAATTACACATTGCGCGGCGACGTGTTCCCGTCTTTTAATAACGCATGCCAAACCATTGGTAGTTCAGTAGAGATCATGTCATTTTTTTTTTTGATTGAAGGTTTAACGACCACCGTGAGCAACTCAATGGGCTATAAGCAGTCGTCCGCCCCTAATTTAGGGCCACTGGTTCCAGGGAAGGGAAAGAACCAGTGCCGTAAGACAAACACAACATCCATGCCTCACCAGGATTCGAACCCGGACCCCTTTCGGACGAATGATCAGTAGCCATCGCTTAGACCACTGCGCCACGATCATGTCATTGCACGCTACATTGTTGGAGAGGATTTCGACACTTTCCCTGATGGCAGTCACTTTAAAGTTAGTGTAAGGGGCAATTCTTCTAATATTATTCCATACTGGAGTGGCAGATGAATGCATGACTTCTCTGGCGAGAGCTGTATTCTGCATGTCCTGGTTGACACTTCGCACGTATTCTTTGCATTTAGTGTCCAAGGATCACTTTGCCTGTTTTGTGTTGTCAGGATATACCAACAGTATAGCGTACACATCAGCCGTTTCTTTTTCACACTGTCTCTCCTTGCAGCTGATTTACTATATCTATACTATATGTGATAATGGGATCGGGGACTTCATTGCTATTAATATTTTGTATTTACGTAACAAATTCTTTAACCAATATGCAAATCCTGGGATATATGAGATGGATCCTGCGTACTTCATTGTCTTACTAGGTGATTTTGTTGCTGCTGACATTATACGATTTCTTACAGTTCTATGTATTCTGTCTATTTCATCCCTCTTATATTCAGGCTTTAGACCTTTGCTATAAATATTATCAATTTCCTTGTTATTTAGGTTGTCGGGGTGGCATACGTTATTCGCTCTATAGAACCATGCTCTAAAAGCAGGAAGTTTGTAGTCTTTTGGGCAGTGCGAATCAGGAGGGACAAGGTTCGGTACTGCGGTCGGTTTATAATAAACGTTAAAATCGAAGCTGGATGTTCTATTTCTTCCGAGCGCGACGTCAAGATAATTCAACGTTCCATGTACTTCAAGCTCCATGGTGAACTTTATCGTATTATGTAGACTGTTTATCTTATGCATGAAATCTTTTAATTCGTCTATTCCATGTTCCCATATGGAGAATATATCGTCAGCGTAACGGATCCACACTCGGGGTTTCTTGATACACTTTAGAAAGATGAGATCTTCTAGCGGTCTAAGTACTGCTTCAGCAAGTACTGATGATAGAGGGGAACCCATCGGTATATTCTGACAACACGGAAAAGATATACACTGCTGGACAATTGCTAAGGACTGATCATAAACGGCTATATAGCGCATAAAAAAGTAAGTATGGTTGAATGCCGAGTGAAATAAAATAATGTCAGAATGCCAGGACATTACAAGAAAGACAATTTATTGTGCTCTGAAATCCAGAAGGCTTTGGAGCGTGTTCAAGGGACAAACAGGCCATTTTGTGCAGAATACGTAAACGTGAAAAAAATGCAATTACCGTCCGCGGGAGTTCCGGCGTAAGATGTCAATACGGGATATGGCCACCATGGAGGGCGATGCAAGATTCCACACGTCGTGTCATGCTTTGCACAACATTATCAAGCAGCTGTTGGGGTAATTTATCCCATTCCTCTGTCAGTGCACGGATGAGGGTGTCCTTGTTTATTGGAGGGCATCGGCGACCAGCAAGACTCCTCCCCAAAGCATCCCACACAGATCTGGAGAACGTGCTGGCCATACGAGGCGTTGAATGTTCTCGCTCTCAAGACACTCCTGGACAGCGACTGTTCGCTGACATCTTGCGTTGTCGTCCATGAAAATGAATCTATCACCGACAGCACCACGGAACATGCGAACATGAAGTAGCAGAACATCATTAATATATCGTTCGCCAGGCATAGTCCCAGTTGGAAGCACATAGAGGGACGTACGGCCATTGATCATGATGCCAGCCCATACCATGACACTACATGTCGGATATCGGTCCTTTTCCTGTATGTTTGCTGGACAATATGCAGTACCACTATCACGCCAAATCAGTTGTCGTCGAAAATCAGACGATAGACTGTATCTACTCTCATCTGAGAAGAGGACAGCAGACCAGTCGTTATCAGTCCAATTGCGATGTTGATGGCACCATTGCAAACGGGCGGTACGGTGACGTCTGGACAATGGGATGCACACAACAGGACGGCGGGCGTATAGTCCTCCTTCATGCAAACGTCTGGCGACAGTTTTTCGGGAGATCCGCTTGCCAGTAGCAGCCATAAACTGATTTGCTACCTCACTAGCTGTGCTGCGCCGGTGTCTTTTTGTTGATAGCACTATGTACCGATCTTCTGCAGGTGTCGTACTGCGAACACGACCACCCCGGTGACGTTTGCTACACTCTCCATTTGTTTGAAATGATTTCCAAAGCCTTGAAACAACACTGTGGCTGACGTCAAACTCCGTGGCAACATCTATTATTTTTCGCCCTTCTTCAATCTTGCCAATAATACGGCTACGCGTAAAATCATCTAGGTAATGTCGGGAAGACATACTGAAAATTGCAAGTTCGTCGATTGATTCTTTCCCATTCAACTTTGCGTTTGAACAACAACGGTCAATACGCGTCACATCCTTTATATCTCTTATCAGCGCTATGACGTCTCGAACAAGTTCGGCAATCCAAAATTTGCATACGCACAACACGTCTTACTGTATCCCGCACTTATGCTAATTTCCACATTTTCCTGCCTTCCATTTTATGGTTGCTATCGTTGCTATTGTCATCCGTCCTTAGCAATTGTCCGGCAGTGTATATCGGAATGACAAAGCGATCCTTGGACACTGGATGTAAAGAACACGTGCGAAGTGTCAACCAGGACATGCAGAATACAGCCCTCGCCAGAGAAGTCATTCATTCATCGGCCACTCCAGTATTTAATAATATTAGAAGAATTGCCCCTTGCACTAACTTTAAAGAGACTGCCATCAGGGAAAGTGTCGAAATCCTCTCCAACAATGTAGCGTGCAATGACATGATCTCTACTGAACTACCAATGGTTTAGTACGCGTTATTAAAAGACGGGAACACGTCGCCGCGCACTGTGTAATTACGTGCTAAAAACATTTCACGAAATACGCTGGTGATATCACCCACGTTACTTTCAAAAATCATCTTTGTTCCTTATCTGTTGCAATTCCCTGCACTTTTATGTCTACCGTTGCCTTGAAAAAGCCTCCCAGTGGAGTGCGAAAGCTTGGCGATTCTCTGTGATTACTACACCATAAGAAATAAGCGGATTTAATACGCTATATGATTTTCTTGAATATTCATATTGTGGTGTATTTAAAATAACGTATTTTTAGTCATGTTATGAGAATAATGGCTGCGTAGTAAATATTAATCCTGTGCCTTGACCTTTGACCCCATTTGGATGATATTCAACAAAACCGGTTCCGTATACCTCCGGAACAACATACAAAAGGTTTGCCGCAATAGAAGCATTTCTAGTCAAGTTATGAGGATAATCGCTGTGGAATAAATCTCGCTCCTATGCCCTAACCTTTGACCCGATTTCGATGATATTAAACAGAACCGGTTCAGTGTACATCCGAAACAACATGATAAAGTGTTATCGCGATCCAAGCATTTTTACCTAAGTTATTACGCATAAGGGCGATGGAATGGATCCCGCTTCTATGTCCTGACCTTTGACCCCATTTCGCCCATTTTCAATGGGGTTCGTCCCCAGGTTGTCTCCTACTATATACTAAAATATCATCGAAATCGAACACTTTTAACGCGAGTTATTGTGCGGACAGACAGACAGACGGACAAAGCTGAAGGATATACGCTTCTTTAACCTACGGTTGGTATCAATAAATAATGAACTTTTTAGGAAATGCTTATATTTATGTAGGAAATATAATAGAAGACCTATTTTTCGATGTAATCGCCTAGTTTATTTAAACATTTATCGTAGCGTGGCACAAGTTTGTCTATCCCTTCTTGAAAAAAAATTGCCGTTCAACTTGCGATAACCATTCTCGCTTGGCATTGTTGACGTCTTCATCCGAGTGATATCGCCGCTTCGCAAGGTCATTTTTAATGGGGACGAACGTATGAAAATCACAAGGTGAAAGTTCTGGACTGTAGGGAAATTGTTTCCACACCTCTCATTTGAATTTGTCAATGAGGGCCTTGGTAACGCGTGCCGAATGTGGTGTTGCGTTGTCATGCAGAAGGGCAATGCAGCCGCGGTGGTGCAGTGGTCCAAGCGATGGCTTCTGATCATTCGTCCGAAAGGAGTCCGGGTTCGAATCCCGGTGAGGCATGGATGTTGTGTTTGTCTTACTACCCTGTCTCTCTCCCTTCCCTGAAACCAGTGGCCCTAAATTAGTGACGGGCGACTGCTTATAGCCCATTGAGTTGCTCACGGTGGTCTTAGGCAAAAAAAAAAAAAAAAAAAAAAAAAAAAAAAAATAAATGCCGCCCCGGTGGCGCAGTGGTCTAAGGCGTTGGCCTATGATCATTCGTCCGTAAGGGGTCCGGGTTCGAATCCCGGTGAGGCATGGATGTTGTGTTTGTCTTACGGCACTGGCTCTCTCCCTTCCCTGGAACCAGTGACCCTAAATTAGGGACGGGCGACTGCTTATAGCCCATTGAGTTGCTCACGGTGGTCGTTAAACCTCCAAAAAAAAATAAATAAATAAATAAAGAAATAAATATCCAAATTGGGCTGTTGGACGCAGAGATATAGTGATAAGTTTGATATATATCTATATTCCCAAGGGGGAAAACTGTTCATTATTTAAATATAGGTCAAAAATGTGCTCAAAACGTTTTGCGTTTTCTACGATATTCTAGAAGAAAACAATTTTTCCGATCTAAGCGCGTAGAGACTGCTAAAAATATGTCAAAAACAGATATGTTAGCAGTTACGGTCTACTAGTAGAAAAAACTGTCACGAAAAATTGGAAATTATATGCAAAACGTTCTTCACCAGAAACTGTACACGACAAAAAAAAAAAAAAAAAAAAAAAAACATGGAGGTTCGTATCTATGGTCCTCAGCAGTACATAGAGAAGATTCCAGTTAATTGGGCCACCGGTTAAACGGGACAGATATTTATTTGAGACAATTCTTGGAAGAACCTTCCAAATTAGCTTTTGGAATACAGCTTCGCGTAACTGGGGCAACCGCTTTATTAGGCTAAAGTTCTCTAGTTCCGATGTGTCCCAATTAACCTAAATCTACTGTATATTAAATAAATACTGCATACAGTATGTAAAACTTTCTTTTTACCAGGAATGATATCATCAGTGTCCGGTAAAAAGGATATGAATGAATTTTTTGACTAAATTTCTGCAAAACACTTCATAATTTGGGCTCCCCGCTTACGAAACTTAGCCCCTCTAATAGCTCTCCCAGTTCTGAACTGCTGGCGTCGCCACTGATCCTGAAATCTCTTAATTTCCGTACTATAATAAGTGTCAAAAAGTTATAAATTTTGGCTCCGGGAATAATATGCCATTTTAAAACAAAACAAACATTTTTTAAACTGTACTTTGAATTTAGTGCAGTGAAATTTTTTAACCTCATTTCTTTGGTCTTCTGAGTAATATCGTGAATCAATACATTTGCCGCCCCGGTGGCGCAGTGGTCTAAGCGATGGCCTCTGATCATTCGTCCGAACGGGGTCCGGGTTCGAATCCCGTGAGTCATGGATGTTGTGTTTGTCTTACGGCACTGGCTCTCTCCCTTCCCTGGAACCAGTGACCCTAAATTAGGGACGGGCGACTGCTTATAGCCCATTGAGTTGCTCACGGTGGTCGTTAAACCTCCAAACAAAAAAAAAAAAAAAAGAATCAAGACATTCCTGTAGGAAATAATGGCTCGGGATCAACATTATAAGTATGGATTATATGGCGATTTATTGTTCATGAATTTCAGACTGCTGATTATATGATTAAAAACACGCCATACTCCTTGGTTCTGTAAACGCACATTTTGCAAAACTCATTAATTTGCATTTTTGACACAAATATTAGAAATAAAATTAAGCATAATGTAAAGTGACTTTTTAGCGTGTTGAGAATGTTTTTGTGTCCTCACAAACCTGCGCATTTATTACATAGCAATATTTATGTCTAATTTAAGATTCAATAAAACGATGAGATTGCCGATTAATGCTTTTTGCCAATATTGCATACACTGGATTTTTTTTTCAGTCTTTTTGTGAAAAGATTCAATATTGTATTCCTTTTCACGAAGTTTGCTTGTACATCACTAATTCAGATCATTCGGAATTAATCAGCGATTGGAATAAGTTGTGTTCAATACTGTGATAGGGTATATAATCTATTGATGACTCAGTAGAAAATGAAAAAAAAAGTTCTTTGACCGGGGAATACATTTCATTTTCTTCATTACAGAGAATCCTTTGGGTTTAAAAAAACAACCTAAAGCTCTTTCCCTTTGGTTCTTAATATCATGATCACGACCTTGAAAATATCAAGAACCGGTCGGCGTTCAAGGAACTGGATGCATAATATAAGAGGAAAAAAACAGCTCTCAGTTTGTGACGCAATTTTGATACAAGTGATGAAACGCAGCTTTGCGATGTAGATATTCCACGTACATGTAATTAACTAAGTTGAAGTCTTCAAAGCAGATTTTTTTATGTGTCCTCGTGACGCGAAACTGAACCGAAATCCCAATACCCTTGAGACATCTGATAAAAAAATTGTTTTCATCTTCCTTTTCAGCCAGAGGCTGTGCAATATAGCAACGTTCCTCTGGCACTATTACCAGATTAATACTTAAAAAATTACCAACTGAGAATAAACAACAATTTGACCGAGCTGGTTTGACCGCTTCATCAAGAACGGTGCGAAATCTAATGTTCCAACTAATGGGAATCCGGTTCGCAGTATTACAATTGAACGCACAGAGACACGAATTTAGCATTAAACCCAGACTTAGCGTGCATTGAAAGTAAGAGTGAATTTAACAACAGATGATAAGCCTTGAACAAAAAAACACAACAAAAAAAGCCTTGAACAAGAAGTCAAACACAAGACTCGGCGAGATGTCCTGAATTACCATAAACAGCTGTTAAAGTTCATGCTTCGTTTTTGTAAGCCTAGCTCTCATTCCGATATTCAGTTTTTAGACGTATCATCGAATAATAATGTAAAAAAAGAACTTTCGCCAGGGAGCAGCTTCCTCCCTCCCCCGAACCTTTCTGTAAATTTTGCCCACTGTCGGCGAGTGGTTAGTGGTTAGATTCGTGTTTTTCTGACCAGTCGTTCTAGCTGTGTCCGGATTCCAGTCCCTAATAAAGCTGAGTCCAGATTCGAATCCATGATAAAGCACTGGTGGGTTGTTTATAATACGGGTGTACCAATGTTCCCTACTTAAAAGCAGTGGCGTCCAATTAGGGACACCTACCCCTAACAGTAGTTCATTGGAGTCTTTCATTCCCCCTATCCCCCACCCGAAAAAAAACGAATGTAGTTGCCAAACACACGCTACTACCTCTCGGTTTCACTTAAAATGAGGCACTTGAGGTCTTCAACCACGCCAATAGCTGCACATCTGCAAACGCCCACAAAGCAATTGTCAGCGTAGAGGATACAAATTGCGACATCGATATACTGTAGACTCAGTGGACAAAACATTAGAGATGCCTATTTAAGAGCGTGTTGGTCTTCCTCTAGCACGAATAACAGCCTGTTAACAACGAGGCACAGACTCCATCAGATGCTGGAGGGTTTAAACAGGTAATAGCTGTTGCATCATTGTCCACAACTCTACCCTAAAGTCGGTACAGAATCCATGGACATGATGATCCGCCAGAGGGTTTGCGGATTTATCTGGATGATTTAAATCCGGGGACTTTGGGGTCCCGTGGACGGTTTCAGTCTCAGATGACTATTCCTGGAGCCATGCCTGTGTGGTTGAGGCCCGATGTGACGGCGCACTGTCCTACTGAAACAGACAATTGGCCGCAGAATGCGCAAAGCCCATGAAAGTGTGTAGGTGATCAATCAGCACATGCTGGTAGCCCACAGCGGTTGAGGACTTCTCCAACACTCTAAGGAATTGACGTGCCCCATGATAAGGCTCCCCACACCATCACAGAGCCTCCACCATCTTGAACAGGGCCGACCTGGTACGACGGGCAAATGGCCTTATGTTGTCAACTCAATACAAGCACACTCCCGTCAGCTCGCTACGGCTGAAAATGGATTCATCGGACCACACGAAATGGCGCCATTCTGCAGAGGTCCAGTTTTGATGTTTCCGGGACAAGGCAAGGTGTAATTTCCGATGACGAGCTGTTAACAGTGTCACATAAGTAGAGCGTCGGTTCCCGTATCACATGGTACGCAGTGTGCGTCATACCGTTCACTCGCTGACGTTGCTTGGGCCTCCCATATTTAACCCGGATGTGATTTGCGCCGCCATTGCCAAGCGGAGCGGTCGGCCTGTACGAGTCTGGATAGTCTACGTCGGGCCAGGTCATTAATGGCGTGTAGTCGGCAGCCGCTTGCTCTCTGGGGGATGAAACGTCCGTGGATGGTACATTCTCGGTACCCCCTTGACGCGGTTGCCCTTAGAAACCCTAGAGTTTTAATTTAACGATAGAATGACTCATCTAACCTTCGCCGACAACACGCCCACGACAAAAGTCGCTCAAATCACTACGTTTCCCGATGTTCGTCGAATGCAGCACATTGCTTGGAAGCCCTGCTGTCCGCCTATTTATCGCCTACGTTTGTCACTCTGAACGAGGAGTGCTCATCACTCCTATCTCTAATGTTCTGTCTACTGAGTGTCTGTGTACGTGTGCAAGATATGTGAAAACACAAGTTTGCCCGTGTCTCCTCACTCCGGAGTAACTCGCTCTCCCAACTCAGCTACGCGGACACAATGCCTCGCTCCAGATTTGTCATCTTGACACATGTTTTCACCTCTGTAGTACGTCACATCATCTCCCTCTTAATTTTTTTCTTTGAAGCGAAGTAGGAATTTTTCATCAATTCCAAACAATGTGTGGAACAAACATCACACATTTTTCGAAGAACCCAACGGCCAGTGGGTCCATTTGCCACAATCGAGAAACACAAGTTTGTCTGCGGCGGCATTGAAATCGTGTCCTCTCACTCCGCAGTAGTAAGTCGCTCTCCCAACTAACTTACGCGAACAGCTCTCTGCAAATTTGTCGTCTTTACACATGTTTTCACCTCTGTAGTACGTCACAGATAATACATGCATATATAAAGAGGAATAAATCTATTTATAGAACTAATAACTGACTCAAGCATTCCTTGAAGATGTTCCAAACCCAAGACTGAGCACTTTCTGCCTAAAGGGCCTGACCTTCTATGTGTCGACGTTACTAAAATAGAACAGTTAAAACAATGGTTTCAATGTTATCTACCTTTCGTAGAATTCATAACTTTCCATTTGCTATGAATGACATTTCGACATATCTTACACTTAGATATTCAGGGTCATAATTGGTCTACAGGAAAAAAGAAAAAGAGTGTCGCACACAAACACACACACACACACGCGACCGGAGATATTTGAATCGCCAGCATTATCTTCGGTCATTTTTAGAGCATTCAAGTAAACACAAACACGGAAGTACCTTAAAGAAATAGCAAACAGGACACAGAAAACTCTTTCTTAGTCTAGTCACACTATAACATAATGACAGAAAGAAAAGCTTTGTTTCTGCTCTTTATAGCTTTTTCAAACAATGTTGTTTAAATTGCGAAACACGCAATGAGAAAGATGTCATCATATTTTACAAGCAAAGTTGTTCGGAAAGACAATCTCCAGAGGCAGATTTCCCGCACTGTGTGCTACACTAACCACAAATTTCGAGAAAAGGCATTTTATACAGGCTAAAAGAAATTTTCAGACACTATTTGACATGAAATTTCGATAGGTATTTTTACAAGAGTATTTGCAGCACTGTATGAGCTGTACGATGTACAGACAAAAATAGTGATTCTGGAAGATGTCGCGTCAATACGTCGCGAAAAAATTAGTCGTCAGTTAGTTGCGGACATTAGTCGCGGACTCGTTCCCAAATTTTAGTCACAAATTCGTACAATTCGCAAGCACGAAAGCGTTCGTTTCGGGTTGTTTTTCCTTTCGTCTTATTATCTCCTGCAAGAACGGAACTTAAGCTTCGAAATGTTGATTTGCTAATTTTTCTTTCTGATGGACGGGAAGATCTAAACTTGGATTTCCTACATCACTCATTTCGTCCTTTCTCTCGTCAGTATTTCTGTTTGTCCGTCCACATAAATTATATCTCTGCTTCAGTGGCGTATCTTGGGTCCGAGACCTGGGCTATCTCACCCCCTCCCTCAGTACTGTTTTTTTTTTTATTGCGATGTTTAATTTTTAATTGTTAAGTAATAGAAGTAACATTTTTTTTCTAAATTTTAGGTACATGCTATTGCTAACATGATACCAAATAATTATGAGGATTAGGATTTGAACACTTATTTGTACATGAACTACATTCTTTTTTCCTTTTGTAGGAACTTGAGTGTTACGTTTTCACAAAAATATTTCTTCTGAGTACTTTTTCATATTAAAAAAAATGTATCTCTCTATTAACAAACCAGCCAAGTTGCTCGAATGTGCATGTCCTTGTGTGGCTTTAAGATATATCTTGATTCTTTTTAATACGGAAAAATTTCTTTCGGCAGTTGCAGTTGTTGATGAACAGTTTAATATTGATCTGCTAATTTCTACACCTCAATAAACACTATGTCCAATTATTCAAATTTATGTAACAAGTAATGTTTCTCACTGATTTGTTTTGTATTCATCAAGGGAATTAGACACGTTCAGTTCATTTTTTAATCGATCTGCATCAAAATTTGAAGCATATAGTTCTTTAAGCTCTGATAGTAGATATTCAGGAAAGCTTTCACAAAATTTATCAAAACAGTTCAAATCCAACAAAGCCACGAATTTAAGATATAATATCACTGATTTTAATTCATTGACACTTCACACAAACTGAAACCACTCTCACGAAACACGCGCTGGAAGCATGGAGGAACTAAGGTAGTCCGAAGTCTTCGTTTTTTCGAAGCGAACCCTTGGCCAAATCAATGGCCGCTCACGAGCTCCGTAGCTCATTCATGTTGTCATGGAAACGCTAGCAGGAGATAGTATTGAAACTCTTCGCATCAGAACAGCGAAGTCTCTGGAAGACCTTATTTGCGTTACGTTGATGCCGTTGATCATCGCTCGCCAGACTGATTCTCATAATCGAAAGAAGCGAATCCGCTCGTATTTTTGTCGCACATAAAGCATTGCCATATCTTAATACCGTTGACAATAGACTTTTATTTGTTTATATTTAATTAACTTTTATTTCTGCATTCTCTGGGCTTTGCAGCTAGCATAGAATATGCGCCACTGCTCTGCTTCTAACGGCCAATAAAAGAAATGTGTTTTGTGTCCAAGCTTACGTCCTTCCGTCTGCCCGTCCATCTGTCCGCAGAAACCCTGTATGCCCTTCTTTTGATCAGATTGAATTTTTTTTTTTTGGATTGATTAATAGAGACAGGCAAGGTTATCGATATCTGTTCTTCCGCTGATCCGCCTGTCTGTCCGTCTGTATGTACGAAGTTTCCGCTTTGAAGTGTTGATTAGAAAAGATCCCTCACTGCCTTAAAGGAGACAACATGAACATAAGATTTCAGGAAATTTCTCCTTCCATCCACCCTTCAGTATGCCTGTCTGGACATCATTTTTTGCAGCCGTACGCACCGACAGACGTACAAACTGATGAATGGACGGGAGGAGATATTTTTGAAATCTTACGCTCAGGTTTTCCTCTATCGCGCAGAGAAAAATCTTGATCAGTCCTGCATTTTTGAAATGGAGATACTATTTCTTCGGGCGGGCAGAAAGACAAACTGACGAAACAAGTCACTCAAACATCTTTTCTCTTGTTTGTTAGGTAGCCATTTTCTTAGCATTCTTAGCATAAAAGATAATAATCAGACATTAAGTATTAATGACAATCATAACCCCTGATTACCACTTAAAATGACAAGTGTAATGTTAAAGCAACGCTTTCTGATGAGCAGGTTCACTAGTTCCTGTCGCGTTCCGCCCACTTCTCACACAGCGAATATATTCGTTCGAGCTGATTTCATCTTATTTTGTTAACCCCGCGTCAATTCGTTCCAGCCGGTTAAATGGTTAATTCAAAATCTAAGGATCGTTGAATCATTCTATTCCCACCAGTTTGTCAGACGCGACGGAGTCTTTCAGCATCAATCCTGGAAAGCTTCTGGCACGTGACAGTCCAATGTCGGAGAGGCCAAATTTAAACTCCCTACTTCCGATATCCACCACAACTTTGTCTAGATTCTTACCTAGGAACTTGTGAAAAGTTACACTCCAATCAAGCGAGAGAGATAGTTGTGTCCTGACGTTTCACATCAATCCTAGAAGGCTTCGGATACGACAGTCCGACGTTGGAGAAGCCACATTTAAACTCCCTAATTCCGATGTCTAGCACAACCTTGTCCGGATCCGTACCTTGAAACTTGTGAAAGGTTACACTCCAGTAAAGCCAGAGAGGTAGTTGTGTCCTGAGGCAGGTGGTGCTTCCTTCCCTCCAAGTCCACTGAACAGCCAATAGGTACTGTTCCTCCAACGAAAATGGAACCGATGTATCTATCATACTGGACGAGTACTGCATAAGGCTGTTGGGGAAATCTGCTCAGGCCTTAACTGGAAGGCCCAGCCCGGACCTTGCCTGGCCCAACTCAGACTTTCTGGTTTACGGTCCAGCCCTTTTCTGAGTTGTGTCTCTCGTTCTACGCCTTTTACTGTAAATTACATAAGGCTTTCTCTATAGTAATAACACTGCTCGACTAAATTGAACAACCTCAGCAGTAAACGAACTGAAACGCAAACAGACCTGCTATTTGTCGATGGAATTCTTCCCACAGATGAGGTTTAGACCTGTCTACCTACTTACGTCACAAATGCAAACTCATTTCCTCTTGAACATTTAAGTATAAACAAGATAGCCTTGGTTGCAAATGTGCAAAGAAATGACTCGAACTTCCACATCACCGTTGTAGCAACAAATGCCGCCAGAAAGGCGATCATCTGGTTTTGTGAAGCTGAAAAATGTGCTAATATTAACATTTTATTACGTGTACAAATACGTTTTACAGCGTTTTAACACAACGCAACATGTTATTTGAGAGAAAACAACAATACCTTTACGAATCAAAATATGCGCCGTCATTATCTATCACCTTCCGCCATCGGTCGGGCAGTTGACGGATTCCAGCCATGAACAATAATTCACCGTGTGACGCGATGAAATCGTCAACCCATTTTTGAACTTCGTCACATGTCCGGAACCGTACAGTAGACAAGCCATGTAGCATCGATCGGAACAAATGTTAGATTGAAGGGGCTATGTCGGGACTATATGCCGGGTGCTCCAAAACTTTCTAGGCGAGCGTCAATAACGTTTCCTTGACCGATTTCGCGACGTGCGGCCTAGCGATGTCATGCAGTGATTTCACGGGACGTAATCCTTTGCCTGTGAATGGATGTTTCCTACACATTTCTTGGTTTAGTCGCAGCAATATTTGCTTGTAGCGATCAGCAGTAACAGTTTCACCCTATTCCAGTAGTTCATAATAGAGCACACCCTTCATATCCCACCAGATGCACAGCAGAACTTTCTTGGAGTAAATTTTGCGTTTCGGTGTCGAAGTCGTTGCTTCACCGGAGTTTATCCAGTGTTTTTTTGTGTTTGGAATTGTTGTGCCATATCCACTTTTCATCACACGTAAGGATTTTTGACAGGAATGACTTTCTGTATTATTTATTCAACAGATTCAAACACTTCATGATACGCTCATCCTTGTTCCTTTGGCTCAGGGCATGTGGTGCCCATTTTCCTTCCTTCTGAATCTTTCCCACTGCGTGCAAACGATTGAAAAGGGTTTGTTGAGTTACCCCCAGTTGTTCAGCTAGCTCTTTGTGCGTTTGAGACAAATCTTCTTTAAGCAATGCCCATAGTTCCTCATGTGCAACCTTCTGCGGGGCTCCGCTACGTTCTCGATCGCTAACATCAATCAAAATCACCTGCTTTAAACCGTGTAAACCAAAACTCACACGTGCTTTTCGATACAATATTCTGTCCCAGAACAGAACAGATCGATGCACATGCTTTTGCAGCACGTTTTCCTTGATGAAATTCGTAACGAATGCAGTGTCGAATAAATGCGGTATCGCTTGCTATCTTTCACCTACCGATGTGCAAGTGCGTTTGACTGTTGGGCAAACTTCTGTGTCATATTTTATGCTCTGGGCCAGTTACGGTCACATGACAACAACGTGGAGGAATGTCGAATATGTAAATTAGCGGTATGCGTCACACATAAACGCTTTAAAACTTGTTTGTACACCTAATAGAAAAAGGCAAAAAAGCAGCATGTTTTAATCGCTAACTCTGCGTATATAAACATCGCTCGGAAGCGACAGTCAGGTATCTTAGGTCATCGAAAGACACTGACTTAAGTCAAAATCACCAGTAATTACATTTTACATGAAGTATTTATATCATTCATGCTGACCCCTGCCGCAGTTCTAAGTATAAGTAGTCACCAATGAAATTTCTTCTCCAAACATGAATTTCTAAGAAATTCCACAAAGTTTTGAAATAAGTGCGTTGTGTGTTAAAATTGCGTATAAGGTAGTTACTCAAATACCGACTGCTGCTGCGGTCATAGTTTTGAATGAAATAAAAGCGAACGAGGTGTAAAATGAATTTGATTTCAACCTTTAAAGACATATACCGGCTCATTTCAGACTCTCATTTTTCAGCTGTAATTAATCAAGGCAGCCCATGGCGGATGTACTTCATAACTTTCGTTTCCCTCGGTAATTTTCGTCATCTGTTTATTTAACAAGTCAGTTTCCGTTTTGTGAGAAGAAACGTTTTTCTTTAATTCAGAAGGAAAATGCTAAACCTTCCAGTACAAGCCGTGCTTGGCTTGAGCCGGAACGTTTCACCTAACGTTTCTCGATCCAAACGTTTGAACGAAACATGAGTATGGCTCCGACTGACATGCACAACGCCTACTAAAACAAAGTTTTGTTCATTCGTTTTGGAATAAGGTAAAACGGCCTACTTTATTCAAAAACGAATGAACATAACTTTTGATGGTGGTCTGAATGCTGGCTTATGATCATTCATCCACGTGGGTCCGGGTTCGAATCCCGGTGATGCATGGATGTTGTGTTTATCTTACGGCACTCTCCCTTCCCTGGTAACAGTTGATTTAAATTATGGACATGAGACTGCTTATAGCCCATTGAGTTGCTCACGTTGGTCGTCAAACCTTCATACAACAGAAAAAAAGTAAAACGTTCTTTTTGGTGTTTTCCTCTTCTTCTTCCTCACTTGGTGCGAGTCTCAAAAATGTTATACAGTAAATTCCCATTAGAAAGAGCCTGACGGGACCGCCTAAAGTCGTTCGTTTTAATGAAATTTCGTATTAACGGAATTTCGTTTTTTCTTCAAGAAATTTGAATCTCATGAAAATTTTAGAAACTTTGACATTAAATTTGAGTTTAAAAACTTTCCACTTTCAGATATGCTGATAAAAACAAAAATGAATTCCTAAAACTTTTGGAAACGAACCTTTGCAGGTACGTACATGTAGTACGTATTCGTATTTACACCTCCGTTTGAACAAATTCTCAAATTTTTGGTACCAAGTTCTTTTGTGGGCTCTAGAAATCAGAAAGTTTTGCAGGGAATACTATAATGTTCGCGTATGTATAGCTGACTGAACACTGCATGAATCAGTTCTCAAAAACTTCAACTAGAGTGAAACAGGTGTCATTCAAGAAAACGTAGAGAAAAAGTTACTTACAGTTAGTCTTTATTAAGCCAAAACTCCTGTGGTACCACTCACTCTTCAACAGTATTTTTCTCGTAATCCAATTAAGGTGAGAGAAGGTTTTTAATGAAAAAAAAAAAAAAAACACCAACACTAGAGATAATACGCAGACGTCAAGACATCACAATTTCAAGTAAGTCAACTTCCACAACTACTATCATCTCATCACACTACCATTTCCACACTTTTGCTGCTGCTCAAACATTATACAGTATAACATTCAGTTCTCATCGGATACATACACACGTCATACGTTCCGACCTCAAAGTGTTGCCAACCATACTCTTGCGACAGAGACGATATGACGTTAAGGTTGAAAAATTATAAAGCAATCATCATCATCATCAACAACAACCAATATCAATCCACTGCTGGATGTAGGTCTTCCCAAGTTTCTTCCAAAATTGTCTGTCTTGAACCTGTCTCCTCTATGTCACTCCAGAATACTTTCGAATTTCATCCATCCATCTCCCATGGGGTCTTCTTCCGGGTCTTTTCCAGTCCCCTGGAATCCAGTCTAAAATTTCGGTTGTCCATCGGTGGTTCGTTCTTCTGGCAACATGTCCAGCAAACTACCATTTCAATGATTTCCCTCTGATCATGATGTCTTCCACTCTTGTCATTTTTCGGATCCACGAGTTCCTCTTCTTATCTCTCCTGGTTACACCAAGTATGCACCTCTCCATGCTTCTTTGAGTTGTCTGCATTCTTTGTGTATCGTTTTTTAGTTAAGGTTCATGTCTCAGCTCCATACGTAAGCACTGGCACGATGCATCGATTAAGCACTTTCCTTTTAAGACATAATAGCTTACTGCTCTTAAAAATTGTACTGTTTCTTCCAAAAGCTCTCCAGCCAAGTTTTATACGGCGATTAATTTCTTCATCAATGTGACCCTCACTTGATATCTGCTACCCAAGATAAATGTAGGTATCGGTTGTCTCAAGCATTTCTCCATCAATCGATAAATTTGTGTTTCTTGTAAAAGCATTGAACATCACTTTTGTCTTCTGAAAGTTCATTATTAATCGCACTTCCTTTACTCTTGTCAGGAAGTTCTTGGATCATACTCTGCAGCTCTGAAGAGGTAATTGCAAAGATGACTACGCCATCAGCAAAATGAAGGTGTGTTAGGTAATCTCCATCAATCTTCATGCCTTTGTTTTCCCAGTTCAATGATTGAACTCTTTCAATCATTGATAAAGGAGTATGAACTCAGATTCACGTAGAAAAAGTAACTAAAAATGAAAGTTATATTAGAGTATACAGTATATCACAATGCATCCATGAAAAACTATCCTGAAAGACGTTTGTCTGATAGGAAACGAAATGACGCACTTTTTCGAAGCATGAAAGTGTCTCCCATGCATTGATGTTTGACAACGGAGTCGTGACAGCTGCGTCGTCATTGGTGTCCTGATCAGCTCCGCCATTTATTTTGTCCGTAATTGACTAAATGATATCGGTATCGTCAGTTCATGGGAGGTAAGTAATAAATCATCTACCAACAAAAAATCTTCAAGTGTTCCATCATTATGGACGGAAGTCTAATAACAGGGATGCAGAAATCTAAGCTGAAAAATTTTGTAGAGTTTTCTACCTTATTTCTAAAATGGGGAAAAACGTGCTAGTTGTAACAAACAGTTGTAATAATTAATTCCGTTATGATGAAATCAAAAATACATTACTTTAAAGAAATGTTGGCAGGGAATCCGCAATAATTTCATTACATTGATTTTTTCGATATAACTGATTTCTTTCTAACGGGACTCCTCTGTATTTTAAAACTCGTCTTATTAAGACTTATAAAATTGATGTGTGACACAAACTTTCTTAGTAAGAATTAATTTTGACCCTCCTTCATCTGTAGCGCCCACTCCCATTTATTTATCGGATAAGGCTACAAATAACAAGAGCACCAGCACTCAAAGAAGTGTAACTATGTACCAAAATTTGATCACGATGTGATAAATGGCCCCTTCAAGATCGGCAACGTAAAAACTATGTTTGACCCCAATCTCAAAAGGGATGTGCGAGTACGACGTCGCATAAACGGACATAAAAAGAGTACAAAAGTCAAGGAATAAGCCTCACCTACCTACCCACTACGCTCGCAGACTCAGCGATAACTGTTGCTAATATTTGCAAATATACTATAATGACAAGAGTCAGCGGACACCCCTTTAAAAGCAAATGAACGGATCTGCTGCGTTGTTAAGATTCGCGGTACAGCCGCAAACGGTATAAAAACAAGCCTGCGGATGACCGCGATCATATCGCACTGGGAGGTTGAGTAAAAATGTCGCGGCGGGAGAGAACTAACTTTGAGAAAAGAAAGATTGTTGGGTGTTATATTAGGGGTTATTCATAAGAGAAACCGAGAGACGTTTAATTATACCCAAGTCAACTGTTTTGGATGTGCTGAATAAGTGGAAGACACATGGCGTGCCTGAAACAGCAAAACGTACCGGCAGACCAAAGAAAATCAGTGACAGAGGACGTCGTAGCCTCAAGAGAGTCGTTACAGCTAATC
Source organism: Macrothele yani (assembly GCA_039090855.1). Lineage (NCBI taxonomy): Eukaryota > Metazoa > Arthropoda > Arachnida > Araneae > Macrothelidae > Macrothele > Macrothele yani. Next base: position 139,489,964 of record CM077013.1, on the reverse strand, counting down.
GACGGAGTAATGCACAAGACCTCAGTGTGCAGGTGAGTAAAAATGCTGGAACCTCGGTATGTACACGTACCATTCGCAGAGAACTTCATTCCATGGGTTACCGTGGTCGTTCTGCTGCTGATAAGCCTTTCATCTCCACTCGGAATTCTACTCGTCGTTTAACATGGTGTAAAGAACATTAATCGTGGACCGTAGATCAATGGAAACGGATCCTACGGACTGATGAATCCAGATACACGATCTATCAGTGCTATAGCCATGTGTGGGTATGGCGGCAGCCGGGGAAACGCTATTTACCACAGTGCACTGTTCATACGGTCAAGTTTGGAGCTGGCAGTGTACTCGTGTGGGGGTGTTTTTCGTGGTATGGTCCCGGCCCATTGGTTATCTTGGACAAACCTGTTAATCAACACGTCTACCTCGATATTCTGGACATTTTTGCCCTACTAACTCTGTGGCAATACTATGGAACGGAGACTCGTTGGAACTATATAGCAGGATAATGCACCGACCCATAAAGCAAGGACCGTTACGGTGTGGTTTGACGATAATTCCGTATCATGTGTAGACTGGCCAGCGCAGAGCCCTGATCTTAATCCCATTGAGCACCTATGGGATGAATTAGAGCGCAGCATACGAAGTTTGGAACCAAAGTTTACTACTAAGCAACAGTTAGCGGCAGCATTATGTACTGAATGGAAGCGCATATCTATCGCTGTGTTCCGAAACCTTGCTGAAAGCATGTCTCGAAGGGTCAATGCATGCATTGATGCCAAAGGTGGACCGACACCGTACTAATGTATGTCAATAAATGCTATTTTGATTTTCTCTTCTAGGTGTCCGGTGACTTTTGTCAATATAGTATACATATAAAGAAAACTTCAGTAAAAGATAAAGAAAAATTCAGAATATTTTTTAATCTGAAATCTTGACTCAGTCTGTACAAACAAATGGTAAGACATATTTTCTTTATTGATAGAGTTCATGTTCGATTATCAAGAATCGATAAATAATGTAAAATGATTATAACCTAAAAAATCTATTAAGAGCACTATAAATTGCCATAATAACTGATGCTATTTTATTAGTGGCATGCAAAAAAGAGATATGAGTAGCAAGGCTGTAAGATAAATTCCAAGGATTTTTTTTCCAGAGTGCTACTGCCCTCCCCACCCCTTTCCTTCACACCACAATATCTGTAAGGTCGGAGAAAAACATTCTGCAAGAATGCTGAGAGGAATATGTGTTAGTTGAAGGCCAAAATCAAGCGATTATACGCACGCATCGATATATAATTGCTCTCTGATTAAAATTAAATAAATATGTTCCAACGCGTGAAAGAATAGCTAGCGAATTTTGGGTGCGAATTGTTTCCATGTAATCGAGAAGCCATTTCGCTTTCAAAGAGCCCGAAGCTCTCATTCTTTTGCGTTCATTGGACGAAAATTATTTAATTCTTACTTTCCTTGCAACACCACAGCTTTGATGACAATCAGTTTTTTTCCCCGTTCTAGCGCGCCCGAAATTTATTGTCGCGGTTACTGATTTAAATAATACAGGTGACGCTAAATCGTGATTAGAACAAACCCAGTTGAAAAGGCAAGAGTTCTTAGCCTTGCTCTACTAAGGGTGTAAACAGAAACGAAGAGCGAACAAGGACTTCTAGTGGCACGGGTCATTCGTGGTCATATGTAGGTTGCCGACTTAGGGGAGACTAACCTTCGCTCGTATGTGGGTAATTACTTCATCATTAGCAGCAGCATGTCTTCTACGGGAATACGATTACTTAATAATTGCCGGAAGGAATAACTGCAAACTGAGGGGATAAATGTAAATACCACTTCCTATTTGCGAAAGTGTTAAAATAATCACCGGGAAATGAAACATAGCAGGTTACTAATTGCAACTCTAAAGCTTGGGACTGAATAATGTTTTAACAGTTTCACAACTTTGTTCGTACCTTTCAACGACGTGCAGCGTGCGCATCATGAGTTCTGCTGAAAGTAGAACGCAGCATGTTTCCAACAATATGAGCGCTAATCTCTCTCTCTCTCTCTTTTTCTAAATTTATGTTTGATTCCGATCGTCTTTTGATAAATGTATTTAGCACGTTGCTTTCGTTCTACATTGCGATACGAAAGCCACCTTGTCCAGATGGAACGTATACGCCGCTGAGCCATTATATTAGGACCACCTACCTAATAATCTGTGGGACCCCTTTTAGAGGACAAAAACTGAGGCCACTCGGCGAGGCATAAATTAGACGAGGTAGGTATTCTAGGGTATCTGGTACCATAATGTCCACAGCATGACCTCCAGTTTTCGTACATTTCGGGATGGTGGTGATTTAGCGCGAACTCGCTTTTCGAAGTCGTACAACAAATTTTGGATTGATTTCATGCCAGGTGAATTTGAAGGCCAAGGCATTAACAGAAAGCCACCAGCATGTTCCTCGAACCACCCCTTCGCGATTCTGGCAGTGTGGCATGGCGCATTATCCCGTTGGTAATGGCCATCACCAGTAGGAAACACAGTTGCCATGAATGAGTGAACTTGGTCCGCAACGATGTTCAGATACCTGACAGCTGTCAGGGATGGTGCTATTGAGATAATGGGGCCTAAAGTGTCCTAAGAAAACATCGCCCACAGCACAACGCCGCCACCTTCCTGTTTCCGCCCAACAGTACATCCAGGTCCCATAGCCTCGATTAGTAATCCGCGTATCCGCGCTCGGCCGTCTACATGATGCACCAGGAATCTTGATTCGTCAGAGCAGGCCACTTACTTCCAATCGTCCACGGTCCGCTTTCGATGATCTTGAGACCATTTCGTGCGTTTTTGAAGATGACATGCAGTGAGAATTGGGATCCAGCTGGGTATTCGGCTACACAGGCCCATGCGCAGAAGGGTACGATAATCTGTGTGCTGTGACGCATTGCCCTGATCACCACTATTGCAGCTGCTTCTGATTTGTCGCACTGTGGCCCTGCGGTTGCTGTGAACAATGCACGACAGTATCCGCTCGCCTCTGGCATCAATGAGCTGCGGACAACTCACGGCAGGACGACCATTCGTCGTTTGGCCACTTTTGCACCTCTTTTGATACGTACTCACTACAGCGATACGTGAACAAGGCACAAGCCGTGCCGTTTCCGAGAGCGTAGTACCAATGCGCCGTGCCATCCACAATTTGCCCTATATCAAAGTCCGGTAAATCGGTAGCTTTTCCCATTCTGACTCCGAATACTCTACTAACCGAAAGCTGGTCCTCAGGTTGTATATATACTGCTCCGTGAACTTCACCTGCGCCACCGTTCGGTCCCCAGGCGCGCTGATTTTTCTGGGCAGGGGGTGGTCATAATGGAATGGGTCGTCAGTGTAGATGGTTTCATTACAGTTAAAATTTCATATTACGTATTACAATTGTTATACAAAAATTCACGGATCGCGCTTTTTCTTGAATCCCGTTTGAAAAAATTAGACTTATGTATTAATAGTTAAACCTTTAACCGGCTGGAATGAATTAACTCCGGGTTAGCAAAATGGGCTGAAATCAGCTCCAACGAATATATTCACTATCTAAGAAGTGTGTCGAACGCGGCTGGAGCAAATGAACCTGCGCATCAGAAAGCGTTGCTTTCTTCTTAGGTTAGTTAGTGATTAACACTCATCCTTTCCTACTGGCACATTCTCAATGAGGTAAAATAATGGCGACAAACCAAAGAAAGGAGAGAGAAGATGTTCCAATCACTTGTTTTTACCCATTGGCTTGGTGTTCGTCATCAAGGGGACTAGCCCGTATCCATTATAACTTGGATCATGGAGCAGAAAAGAAAAAGACTAGAAGCGAGATCTCATCCCTCGTGATAGGTTTATGGTCTGTACCGCTGGGATAAGAGAAAATTGATGCTTTGACAAGAATTGCTTTGCGGTAGTTTTTCTTAATAACCAGTGTTAATGTGAATTATTTGGTATACGAGAGCCAAAACATTTGTCATACCATTTAGTTCATCGACCACTTATAGTGTTAAAAAAGTAGACTTCTACACTGCTGGCCACCCAAAATGCAACACCAAGAAGGAAGCATCCGATTGGAATGAAATTCGCAGCATGCGTCGCCCGCAAGAGGACATGCAAACGATTAGCATTGCAGGGCATATGCAAATAATGTACTCCCGGCACGCCACCAAGAAGCACTATAAGAAGGGTGCACAGAAGGCGGGGTTTAAGTAGTGGACGTGTGTTGTGCTGCCGGACCTGTGCGTGGGAAGCTTCCTGATGCCTCGTCGCAGAATGCGGCAGTCATTCCAGCACGTTTCGGAGTTCGACATAGGGCGAATATTGGCTTATCGGGACAGCGGTTAATCGTACCGAGACATCGGCGTCCGTGTGGGACGATATCCAACCACAGTGAGGCGAGTATGGATTCGGTGGATACAAGAGGGATGGACGGACCGACGTGAGCGATTGCCGCAGCCGCTGCACACCAACGCACGAGAGGACCGGCATGTTGTACGCGGGCATTGACAGCTCGAACCGCCACATCACGAACGTTAGCGCAGGAATTAGAGTGTGTTGCGCAACAACCTGTGTCAGCACGTACCGTTCGACGTCGTCTGCAGGAGCGAGGACTTGTCGCACGGCGCCCATTGCTCCGATTGCAATTGACGTTACACCACCGGCGAGTGCGGTGGCAGTGGGCCGTTGAACGCCACACCTGGACTACGGAACGGCACGACATTGTCTTCTCCGACGAATCGCGCTTATGCCTGTAACACCACGATGGTCGGATCCGCGTGTAGGGGCACCGCGGCGAGAGACTGTATGACGCCTGCATTATGCATCGCCATACCAGTCCGTCGCCTGGCGTTATGGTTTGGGGCGCAATTAGATATGACACCCACATCCCTCTGGTATGCATCGCCGGTAAACTCAACAGCCACCGCCACATCTCTGACGTTTTGGAGCCTGTAGTCCTCCCTTACCTGCAGGACCTGCCAGCGGCCACCTTTCAACAGGACAATGCGCGCCCGCACGTGGCACGCATCGTGCAACAATTCTTCACGGCCCACCAGGTGTCACTGCTGCCGTGGCCCACCTGTTCTCCCGATATGTCGCCCATCGAACCCGTCTGGTCGCTGATCGGCAATCAAGTGGCCCGGAAAGCACCGCACGCGGCTACGCCTGATGAACTGTAGCAACGTGTGGAAGCAACCTGGACCGACATAGCCCAAGCCCACATCCAAAGCCTCTTTCGTTCGGTGCCGCGGCATGTAGCGACCGTTATTGCCAGCCATGGGAGCCACACAAACTATTGTAAGCTCAATCGTTTATTCTTTGTATCTGTTGTTCCAGTAAATCTGGCTTTGCTATCTCGTGTCCTTCTTATTGTTGCATTTTTGGTGGCCAGCAGTGTAAATTGGTATTCGTGAATTTGTTTAATACCCGGTCTTAATGTGAATTATTTTGTATTCGAGAGCCGAAACATTTGGCATACCATTTAGTGCATCGACCACTTAAAGTGTTAAAAAAGTAGACTTCTATATTGGTATTCCTGATTTCTTTTAATATTCTGTCTTAATGTGAATTATTTTGTATTCGAGATCCGAAAAATTTGGCATACCATTTAGTACATCGACCACTTAAAGTGTTAAAAAAGTAGACTTCTATATTGGTATTCGTGATTTTTTTTAAAGTACGTTTCTCTAATGCTATTCATAGTTTTTAAAAAAGAAGACATTTGCACCAGTATTACTGTTTTTTATACGTAGGCTTATGTATTATTACTGATATTTCTTTAAACTAAGCTTCTGTATTGGTGCTAACATTTTTTGAAAGGTAGGCTTCCATATTTGTATTAATTAAAAAAAAAAAAAGAAGCGTTCTGTGTTGTATTAATATATTATTTAAAAAGCCCATGTTCACAAGGAAAGTTGTGGGTAGGTATTTTCGCGACACATCTGTTCTCTAAAAAACGATTAATCACTCGTGGTTTTTAGCACGTCTTTTATAAAAAATGATTGTGCTTATGCTACCGATTTGTCCGTCCGTCCGCTTGTAGATCCCATATCTCTGCAACTATTAGTCCGATTTGAAAAATTATTTTTGCATTGGGAAGTTTGAAATGTGCGAAAGATGAACGTTCATTTTGTCTTTGTTTTTTACGATGCAGAATTTCGCCGCTAGAGGGCGTAAATGCACACGATATCGGATTCAAAATGCATTTTATTCCAAATATTTGCTTCTGTACTTCCGATTGAAAAAATACTTTACCCTTTCGACTTTTGATTGCATTTATGCCGAAGACTATTTTAGGTATTGTCACTTTTTCAAGTTACGCATAGATTTTCCGCTAGGGGGAGTAAAAGTAATATATATATTATTGTAGGGTTAACGACCACCGTGAGCAACGCAGTGGACTATAAGCAGTCGCTCGTCCCTAATTTAGGGCCACTGGTTCCAGGGAAGAGAGAGAGCCAGTGCCGTAAGACAAACACAACATCCATGCCTAACAAGGATTCGAACCGCGACCCATCTCGGACGAATGATCAGAAGCTATCGCTTAGACACACACAAACATGCACAGTATATATATATGTGTGTGTGTGTGTGTGTGTGTTTATATATATATATATATATATATATATACACACACACACACACACAAACATATATATGTATATACTGTATATATGTCTGTGAATGTGTGTACACGGAATTACATAAAACTCTAACAAAACAAAACCTAATTCATTCAACTGTAAAGAAATGTTGGGAAAGTAAGAAATAAAAATGCATCAACACAATACTGTTGTTATACACTATATTGTATTCGGACACTACCAAATATTTGCGTAAGTACACAGAACAGCTGCGAAGGAAGGTGCGCTGTGAGTGGTGGACGTTACGTAACTAGGGGTTACGACGTACCAAGTCTGAGAAGTGGTATTTCTTTTTAGTTGTCCAGGAATTTCTTTACTATCCTACAAGTGTTCAGGATAGCTGGCTTTTGTAGTTCCATATAGGTGTTAGGTTTGAAGGTCCAGTATCTTTATAGAGCTGTGAATGGTCTTAGGTACAGCTCCTGTAGCCGATATTACAATTGGAACGGTGGTGAGGTCCTCCATATGTCACATTTCCTTGTCTTGGTATCTTAGGCCCTTATATTTTGATAGCTTCTCTCCGTGCGTCTTCTGGATTTCGCACGCTGGGCACGGCTATATCAATGACGCATTTCAACTTCTTCTCCTTGTCGACCAGGACGATGTCGGGTCGATTGCCTGGGGTGGTCTTATCTGTTCTGATCGATCTGCCCCAGTACATCTTGTGGGTGTTGTACTGTAGGAGCATTGTTGGCTCATACTTGTAGTAGGTGACAAGCTTAGTTGTAATGAGATGGTGCTTTCTTACCAATTTCTGACGGACGACCTGGGCGACTTGATTGTGCCTGTTCTTGTACTCTATTTGTGTGAGGACCATGCTGTGATATGTCGGATGGTCTCTAGTGCTTGATGACATTACCAACATGTGTCCCTTTTCACTGACCTGTCTTTCAGGATATGCTTCCGATAACTTCTGGTGCTTACCACGTGATCCTGTATAGCTTACAGGAACCCTTTTTTCTCTGGAAAGTGTGATTCATTTGTTTATTATGCATTGGAGGCAGTCTTATCCACATGATCGGATTGAAGATCGTTGTAGTGCCTTCCGTGTAGGACTTTCTTGTCCCAAAGTTCTTTTTTTGGCTTCCTTGTTCCAATCTCAATGTTCTGAGAACAGAGGTGTAGGGCTATGTATTTCTTGTCACTCTGGTTTATCACTTGGTGAAGAAGCATTATCCTGCGGTGGAAGTATTTTCTGAGGCTGCTGATTTCTTTGTCTCGGTTTTACAATCGATCAATCATTCCTCGTCCTCCTTCTGCCCGTCCAACGGTCAGCCTTTCTACTGATGACTTCGTATGGTGCTGGCGTTGTTTAGTGAAGGTTGTCCTGGTATTGTGCATTATTTCCTCTAGCTCTGTGGTGGTCCAGTTGATGAACCCGAAGGATTTCTTCGGTCTTTAATTGGTAGCTACGTGAATCGTGATTTCTTCGGTTCATACCGAGTGTCTTGCATTTCTGTAGACCGAATTCTATCCCTATGTCATTGCTGAAGCCCTCGATGATCCGGATTAGCTGATGGAGTTGGTTCACCGAGGATGCGTACATCTTGATATCATCCATGAACATGAGGTGGGAGAGTTTGTTCTTGTTGCTTTTATTACATGGTAAACACATATTTGTTTTTGTTGAGCATGGTTTGGTTGACAGTGGGGTGGGTGCTAGACACTCAACCGGTAGTGGGGGCTAAGTGAATCTCCCTGGAAAATGCCTCTCCTTATATGAATGGGCTTGGTCGGGCTAAGTGAACCTCCCTGGAAGAAGCCTCTCCTTATATGAATGAGCTTGGTCGGGCTAAGTGAATCTCCCTGGAAGATGCCTCTCCTTATATGAATGGACTTGGTCGTGATGTTCTCGATTTTGATGTTTGTATTTTACCCTGTCATGGCCGCCTTAAGGGTGTTAATGGCTACAGGCTTACTCTGTAGACCTCAAGGTCTTCCATCAGCTAGCTGTGGGGTATGAAATCGTAGGCCTTACGGTAATCTATATATGCTGTGTCCATGTTGCGGTGCGTTCTGAAGACTTGATCAATCACAACAGCGTTATTATTATTATTATTATTATTATTATTATAAAAATGTGGCATTCTTTTGTTCTCTGCTTCGATTGTAATCGAGCGCCTCATCTGACCCACTAACCCTTCGCTGACGAAGAATCTTGGCTGCTCTCCTGGGTGGGAAAAAGGATTTGAATGTCATCATTCATACAAATCAAACTTCTGTGTGACCCAGCAGCAGAAATTTTGTAAACCATAAAGAAAAAGGAGAAAAACATGTATTTACAAAAACACTACAAACGAGAAACCAAATCTTGCATAGCATGCTTTCTATTTTCAGCTTTATTGTTAACGACGACATAAAATAAGAAGTTTTTATGAGGATATATATACACAATGCCTTTCCTTATAGGACTCGGTTATGTCTGCGTCAAGGGCAAGGGAAATTACAGAGCACGAAATTTGCGAAAATGGACTGCAGTTCCTCGTCATTTCATATCTTCTTTATATCTAAGAAAAAAAGTATTTGCGTGTGTGTGTGCGTGTGTGTGTGTGTGTTGTTGTTGTTGTTGTTGCTACACTCGTAGTTACACCATATCACCACTCGGAAAAACGAAAAATGTTTCGTGTCTCTCTTTTCCTTTTCATGTCGGTGGGTATCACGTGATCATCGCACGGAAAATGTTTTCGGCGAAACAATAGATAATTAAGTAGAAAGAAACTGCCGAGTCGAAAACCGATCATCGCCCGAATGAATTTACGATTTTTCGCAGTTTCTGCTTGTTAATCAGACACGAAAGACCTTTACGCAGATTTTCATCTAGCTATCGATGCTGGAAATCCATGATAATTTGCTTCATACAAGAATTACTTAACAGTTTTTGAGGGCACTTTGGGTTTTGCATCTTCCCAGCTAATTTAAAAGAAATAATGCGATGGATTTTTTATGCTATGCATCTTTCCTAACAGTAATAAAGTAAGTCCCAATTTAAAAAATATTCGATGCAAAGAAAATGGGCAACGGAATTAATGGCCGAGCTACCAAGGTCGATTTTCTCTTATATCTGGGAAACAATGCGTCGCACAGTGGTTCCGAATACAAATCTAGCTGAACAAAATTAATAACTTCTCTCCTATAAAACAGATTGTCATAGAATTTTATACGAATGTTCAAGCTGCAATTTCTTATAATTTCTGTTTATTGCGGTAAAAATATCAACGAAATATTCCTATAGTTTTGTAAGATTTATGCGAATATTTTTTTAGTCTTTGTTCTTATTTGAACGAAATAACAAATTAATACGATTTAAACAAATCACCAATTGTGGTCAAATAAACACATATTTCAAATATTAACAGGCTTCAGAGAGATGTGCATCTATTCAGTTTCCATCATCATTGCTGCCATATGGGTCTTAGAGTAATCTCAGTACATCAGGAGATATACCTTTACTTTTATTTTGACGTTTGGCTCGAAGACTGCATACAGTCGGGTTAGAGGAAATTAATAGCGTGTGCATCAAGTCCGTCATATCGGCTCCTCAAAATTTACGAGTATGATGTTCCCTGAAATTCTTATAGTCCTTATTCCGGGCTTCTTGAGCTTCCTGGGACATCATCCCAACTGGAAGTACGGCTTTCTTTACCGACTGTGCACCACGGATAAGTATATTATGCACACTTTGTGGCATATAATACCACTTATATTTTCGGATGTATAATTCTGCTGTATCGAAGCAGTATTTTTCAAACTCTCCATTGTTAATCATGTATCCACTGGCGATTGCTTTAAAGACGGTTCCAAATAGCCGAATCAGCTCTTCATCTACGCCAGTAATATCTGATGCTAAAGCTGGATCTTCAAAAAACCTCCACACGCTATTTCCGTCATTGGTCGTGCTAAATCTTGGTTTGAGTATGTCGACAAGTAGCCCCATTTATTTGTGGCTGTTTTTCAACCAATTTCCGTTTTTTCGTAAGAATTCTTTCAATAAATTGTGACAGTCAGTCTGCCGTTCTTTAAGTTTCTTACAAAATTCAGCACTTGTTTTTCTGCATTGTTCACGAATATGTCCTTCAGGATTTGCCAAGCCATATTTCGTCAATGTATAATTACACACACAGGCCAATTTCCTTGAAATATTCTTTTGTGTGTGTGTGTGATTGTGATTGTGATTGGAGGTTTAACGACCACCGTGAGCAACTCAATGGGCTATAAGCAGTCGCCCGTCCCTAATTTAGGGTCACTGGTTCCAGGGAATGGAGAGAGCCAGCGCCGTAAGACAAACACAACACCCATGCCTCACCGGGATTCGAACCCGCACCCCTTTTGGACGAATGTCCAGAGGCCATCGCTTAAATATTCTTTTCATTCCGTCAAACATCAAACAGCTTTCTTCATTTAATTCCGTCCGCCATCACTAAAATTTTAATAAAAAAAAAGAAGTTGGTTCAAGTTGATCACAAAGCAGTTATAATTACATACCTAAATGACTAACTTAAACGCTGAATATACTTTCACAACGGATTTTTACGACCTTTGCTTTTGCAAGCCTTCGTAAAACAGTTTCATTGAATACGTCTGTTATAATGAATGGGCATAAGAACTAAATAACATAAAGTTTTAAAATGCACTTAAAATGTAGGAAGATACCTGTACTTTTATTCGTTGAAGACCCGAATAGGATCGAGAATAATTTACGTGTACACAGGTCGTAGTTCCGAAGGCAACTGCTGGGCGATGCTAATGAGAAAATGATGGTTGCATTAAACACGTGACATCTACCTGCTCCTGCTCAGAGCCAATCATTTCTTTAGTAAAACTGATTGTGAGTCGTATAGCTACACAACCATTTAGGATTACAGTACGACAGCCGCCCCGGTGGCGCAGTGGTCTAAGCGATGGCCTCTGATCATTCGTCCGAACGGGGTCCGGGTTCGAATCCCGGTGAGGCATGGATGTTGTGTTTGTCTTACGGCACTGGTTCTCTCCCTTCCCTGGAACCAGTGACCCTAAATTAGGGACGGGCGACTACTTATAGCCCATTGAGTTGCTCACGGTTGTCGTTAAACCTCCAATAAAAAAAAACAAAAAAAAACAGTACACGACAGTGTTTAAGTTGTTTCGAAGCTTAAACAATTTTTGTTCAGCTAGTTTTGTATTTGGGACCACTGTACGTCATAGCAAAATTTGGTTTCCTCACGATATCACAAGCCTAGAGGTGGGAACGGGGGGTTTACCTGTTATTGACGAGAGCTTTAAAATAAATTATGTATAACATGATGAGGAGTAACCTGTAGATATCCTAGACCAAAAGTTACCAATCCCCCTCACTAACACACTTGCGATTCAGCTTTTCTTTTTATCTTGAGGTTAGATTTTAGGTTGCCCATGCGCAGACTGACTTTTATAGTTACATCCGCATTTCATTGGTCGTTTCTTACGTTTGTCTAAATCTGAATAACATATAATAATAACAATAATAATAAAATGTAGTTTTTAAAAACTAAACAGTCGAAATACTTACTATTTCCGTCTCCATAGTTTAGCAAATATTCACTTTTGTGACTTACATATCCTCTTTCATTGGTTTTACGAAAATAACATTTATTAATCCACCTACCTTAGAACCGCTCAGTGTCATGAATTAGTAAAGCTTATTGTTTGTTGTTCTGATTTGATTCCACTTTTTATGTACTGGACTGTGGCTAGGTGTGGCCGTGACAGACGTGAACAAATGTAATGTGTTGTGCGTGCACAGTCGTATCAGAATATTCTGACCACCCGCAGAATCAGAGTGTACCAAGAATGGACTGCTGGCAGACCGAGTAGCTCCCAAAGTCATGGAGCTCCAAAGACCATCGACCCCACAGGGGAATGTCGCCTCCGTTGATTGGTAAGGAGCAATCGACGCGAAACAGTGCAGAAATTGACCACGCAAATGAAAGCTGGGACACCCAGGTAGGTGTCCCAGATAACAGTAGAGCGACCCCTGTTCCGCATGAATCTTCGGAGTCGACGTTGCGTCAAGGCGACCATGTTAACCCAGGTCCATCGGCAACGAAGCTTGCGGTTCGCATGGGACTGGCGTCGTTGGACAGTGGACGATTGGAAAAGGGTTGCCTTCTCTGACGAATCGAGGTTTCTACTCTACAGAAGTGACGGGTGGTGGAGGATACGGTGTCAGACACACGAGAACCAACACTCGGACACGCTTGTCAGTCAAGTACAGTCCGGCGGTGGCACAGTGCATATCTCGGGGGGATGTTTCCGTAGTTATGACCTGGGAACGCTGGTACCACTGGATGGGTCCCTGAAGGCCAATGACAAGCTGTCCATCCTCGCTGATCACATGCATCCCTTCATGTTGGACGCTTAGCCTGGTGGTGATCGTGTCTACCAACAGGACAATGCTCCGTGCCATTTCGCTAAGGGTTCGCGTGACTGGTTCCAGGAACACGAGAGCGATGTGCCCGTTCTTCCCTGGCCGGCGAAATCGCACGACCTCAATCCCATAGAGCACTTGTGGGGCTATTTGGATCGACAGGTTCTACGTGCCGATCTACAACCACGTAATGTCCAGGACCTCAGTGCTCTGCTGAAGTCCGAATGGGCACGTGTGCCTTGAACAACCTTCCAGGGCCTCATTGCGTCCATGCCACGCCGTCTCGCCGCTGTCATCCGGGCTAAGGGTGGTTATCCCCATTATTAGGTAGGTGGTCATATTATTCTGATACAACCGAGTATACTCTCGAATCATTCATTTTAGTTCCTACCCACAAAGATCTTGGCATGTGAAAGAGCAATAACATAAATTAAATACAAAGAGTACTAGTTTTTGTAACACGTCAAGAGAGACAACAGCACTTTTGAAAATATTTAATTAGACGTTTCATTATACGAAGTATGAAAAGATTCGTTATATAAGCATCTAAAGTCCATCTATCCATGTATTTGAACACCATATCTTCATAGATACGAGTACATTGCGCTAACATAAAAATTCGGGAAGCTGACTGCCTACCACGGTGTATGATAAGTCAGGTGATATCACTCGCCGTACTGTCAGCCGTTTTAAAAACGGACTGTTAATGTCACATATCGCAAGGGGGCGTTCAGGATTTGTGGGCCGATCGCTCATGCTAACCATCATAGGACTACATGATGTTTATGCTTTCATCAGTGCTAAATCGGTATTTCTCTTGAGTATTTTATTTTTATTACTTTGTATAATTATATTGCATGGAGCTCTAGAAACGTTGATGTTTCTGTACAGAAAGTAAAGAACGATAATTCTCTTTTTACTTAACGGGATTTAAATTTATAGTGTAGCTAAAGGTCGGACTAGAATCTGTTCAATTCTCTTTTATGCATGGGGTGAAAGTGTTTTGTACTGAACTATCTCTTATCGGACAGGTTATGCGACATATAAAGAACTTGTATTCAACCTTTAATGACCCAACAGTGTTGGGAAAATGGCAGCAAGCATTAAAATGTGATACATTTTTCCACAGTTTAAAATGTGAAATTTTTTTACTTTAAGAGCAATAACCGTTGTTTAAACGTAGGATTACTAATTTTATCCCTTGATATCAAATATGTTCATCGTACTACGTAGATGCACGCAGGTCGGAGAAAGCTCCGCCGAGAAAGCAGCCATTTTGCCGCGATGCACTTTCTCTGCCGTCATCGCCAGCACAGATGGAGGCAGGGCATTATTCATTAATATGATTAGGTACAAAAATAAAACAGATATGTAAGATATAGTTTTTATTACAAAATGAAAACATCAGTAGTGAATGATTTCTCGAAGAGAAGATTAATCAACATTATTTTTCGCGAAAACTTCGGTAAGTTTTCAAAACCAGAATTTTCCGTTAACGATGCTCCAATGACTTATGCAAAATCTGATATTCCATGTTAAAATTGCTCCTCCGAATGTACAGCACCATCTCATTTTACAAGAAGTGCAATTTTTTTGACGATAAAGGGTCTGTTTTCTGTTGCCTCAGTAAAAAACCTCAGCATCGTCTGCTCAGAAATCGTGAGGTTAAGAGTACTCATTCTGTGGTTAAAATTATATATATATATATAACGCTTATTTGATGAATTCCATCTGATAGGCACAAAAGTGTATGTTTGCGAAGCGTTCAGGGTTATTGTTTTTTCAAGTCCAAGCAAAATAAATAGCATTGGTAAAATACGAATATTTCTGCAGCTTTCTCTCATAAGAAAACATAGGTTGTATCAAATCATCGGCCCACACATTCGTCGAGCTATCTAGTGACAAGTGACATTAACGGGCGATTTTTCTTTCCAGAGTCGTATCACCTAATTATCATACACCGTGCTGTCTACAAATCATATGGAGTTATAGGAAATTTTATATTATATGCTGAAACTTTTGGCTCTTCTGAGGAATTCTTCGTGGTCTCTCTACTAATTCTTATCTCTGTTTCCTTTTTTGCTATTTTTTTTTTGTTAAAGTGCTATTTACAAAGTCGTTCCATAAAAGCTGAGAATAATTTTCTTTTTGAGTTGGCAACAGTGCGAAGCGGAAACCTAACCACGCAGACGACTAACTGAATTAAGGAAGTATCTATGGCAACAGTTATTAACCGTGGCAGACAATTCTGGTTTTGTTATTGCGCAGTTGTTTAAGGTACGTCTGCATTTCGCCATACAGCTATGAAGGTGAGTGATTCAGAGTTAAAAAGTGAAATGCGTTGTACGATAAAATTTTGCTATCGTTTGGGCAAAACGGATCCAGAAACAGTTGATTTAATGAAAAATGCTTTCAAAGGTAAATGTTTGGGTGAGTCAACGATATTTTGGTGGCCCCATGATTTCAAAAAAGGGCGTTTGTCCACAGAACTCACTCCTAGGCCTGGTCAACCTGAAAGTGTTGTTTCCGAGCGTATTGTTAACACAGTTGGGAAATCCTGCAAGAAGATCGATGAATGACGTGTGAAGACATAGCGGCGTCAACTAATATTTCAAAAACGTTGGAATTCCGCATTCTATGCGACAAATTTCTACTGCATCGTGTGTGTTCCAGATGGTACCTCATCACCTGACGAGAGAACAATTGTTAGCCAGACTTTAGGTGCCTCAAGAGTGGAAACAAAAGATTGCAAAAGATCCAAACTTTCTGAACACAGTAATTAATAACTGCCGATGAAACATGGGTCCACTACTTCGACCCCCTCACGAAGCGCGCAAGGAGTGTCTGAAGACACACAGGCTGTGGGAAGACGATGATGATAATTTTCGTTGATCATAAAGTACCATGCATGCAGTTGTAGTTCAGTTTTTTTATATAGTCTACCAGCATGCCGTTCCTCCATAAATCACTACGAACGCTGAGTATTACATTTCAGATTTGAAGCGTCTGCGTCGACACATATCGATTAAACGACCGAAACTGCACTGGTGTACAAAATGAGGGACGGACGAAGAAATATCCTGCGCGAACAATAACCAAAATTTCATTCGATATCATCATCATCATTGTCAACCATTATCAATCCACTGCTGGACGAAGGTCTCCCCAAGTTTCCTCCACAACGGTCTGTCTTGTGCCAGTCTCCTCCATGTCACTCCCGCATATTTACGAATTTCATCCACCCATCTCCCATGTGGTCTTTTTCTGGGTCTTTTCCTGTCCCTTGGAATCCAATCTAAAATTTCGGCTGTCCATCTATGGTCTGCCCTTCTGACAGTATGTCCAGCCCATTGCCATTTCAGGGATTTAACTCTGATCATGATGTCTTCCACTCTCGTCATTTTTCGGATCCACGAGTTCCTCTTCTTATCTCTCCTGGTTATACCAAGCATGCACCTCTCCATGCTGCTTTGAGTTGTCTGCAGCTTTTGTATGTCTCTTTTAGTTAAGGTCCACGTCTCTGCACCATACGTAAGCACTGGAAGGATGCATTGATCAAACACTTTTCTTTTAAGACATAATGGCATATTGCTCTTGAAAATTATGCTGTTTCTTCCAAAAGCTCTCCAGGCAAGTTTTGTACGCCGATTAATTTCTTCATCAATGTGACCCTCACTTGATATCTGCTGTCCAAGATAAACATACGTATCTGTTATCTCCAGTTTTTCTCCATCAATCGATAAATCTTCATTTCTTGTAAAAGCATTGAACATCACTTTTGTCTTCTGAAAGTTCATTTTTAATCCCACTTCTTTACTCTTGTCAGCAAGTTCCTGGATCATACTCTGCAGCTCTGATGGGGTAGTTGCAAAAATGACTACGTCATCAGCAAAACGAAGGTGGGTTAGATAATCTCCATTAATCTTTATCCCTTTGTTTTCCCAGTTCAGTGATTGAAAGACATTTTCCAATGTGGCATTAAAGAGCTTCGGAGATATGGTGTCACCTTGTCTCACTCCCTTTCCAATTTTTATGTGTGTTGTATTTTCAAACAGCCGAATCTTTGCACTTGCATTTTCATAGATGTTATTAATAATATTAATGTATGCATCTTCAATACCGCAGGATTTCAGAGCCGTGGTAACTGCTGATGGTTTCACCGAATCAAAGGCTTTTTCATAATCGATAAAAGCCATGCACAATGGAAGTTCATATTCCCTCGCTCTTTCAATCAGTTCTCTCAGTACGTGGATATGATCTATTGTGCTGTAGCCACTCCTGAATCCAGCTTGTTCTCTCGGTTGAGCCATGTCCAGTGTTACCTTCAAGCGGTGTGAAAGAACTTTAGTGAAGATTTTATAAACCACTGATAGGAGGCTGATAGGTCTGTAGTTCCTGAGATCCTCAATGTCACCTTTTTTATGTAGCAGGATCATTGTAGCATTGTTCCAATCCTCAGGAATCTTCCCTTCATTAAGGCATCGAGTGAAAATTTGGGCGAGTACTGTTTCAATTTCTCCACTTGCTTCTTGTATGATGTCTATAGTAATTCCATCTTCTCCTGGAGCTTTCCCTCGCTTCATGTTCTTGATTGCATGAGCAACTTCTGCTGGGAGGACTGGAAGAATACTATACACAATATCCGATCTCCCTACAGAACTTCTAAATCAGATACTTTAACAGACGACTGAAATTTAATAGTTAATCAAACTTAAAGTACATTCCAGCGAAGCTCTCCTATTACCGAAAATTTTCCGACGTGTAGATATGGAAAAAGTGAGAACATAATTTTTCCGTTAATACTCGAAAGGAATAGCCGAAAGGTTTTTGAAAATTCAGAATTATCCGTTAACACGTATTAAAGACCGCAATTTACCGCCAATATACGTAAGGAATTGCGGAAACGTTTCTGAAAATTTAGAATTTTCCTTACGTACGAGAGATCCGTGAAATTCAGGTTTTTTAGTCATTTCAGAAAAATGGAAGTATCAGGAATGTGCTTCGTTAATTTACGAATAAAAAAGCGTAAAATGGTTATAACACGTTGAATAGATCTGTCGATATTAGCCTGCAGAATTTATTAATATAAATAAATTTAAAAATTAATTGAAAGCGTAATTACAAGTTCGAATTACACGAACCAATAACTCAAACTCTGTGGCAAAAGCTGCAATTAAATATTCCCCAGGGAAGGCTTGATTTTTCTCTTGTCGGTAACAGTTCAACTTCCATTACTAAAAAAATTAAAAACTTGTTTAAAGGGGTAATACTTCGAGTCGCATGAGAACTTGCAATAATACGATAAACTGGTTTTTAAGTTTGAAGAAACGATGAGTTTTAAAGATAAATATACTAGGAGTTTCAAGGCACGCCCTTTTACATCATCCGAAAGATGCTGACGCTGTGGAAAAGACTAAATTCTGTCTAAAGTATGGTAATTAAAAAAAACTTCAGCAAATAAAAATATCGTTATCATAATTTTTTCCCTTTTTAAAAGTCCTAATAGAGACTACCATTTGATGGATGAACGTATTTTGTTTAGGTGATAGATTTGAAGCAATGCTGACGAAACTTCAAAAAACAAAGGATGTTAAGTGTTGTGTTCGTGTTTAAAGTTTCCTATGTTATGTTCCGAAAAATATCTGAAAGTAAAGAAAATACTTTCTTGTAAGGAACTATTTGACCAAAGACAACTCGATGAAATCTTACAATAATGCAACGACTGCATACATTGATACGCACGCCTGAATCAAGATTCGATTCAAGAACTGGACCGGTACCAAGGAGTATCTTCACAATCATTTGCAAAAGTTTACGACCTCCTATCAATTTATTGAAAATTAAGATTTTCAAAGAAACAGCTAATTACTAGTCACACATACACTACCGGAAAGTGAAAAAAGAACACCAAGAAGGAATTGGCAGACGATCATGAAATTTACATATGTTAATGGGGTCGAGTTTACGTAGGTGTGATGTTAATTTTGGGACCAACCGGTGAGCGCTTACGCCACAGCACGGCATAATATGCAAATTATCGTCGGTGGTATTTAAGAAGTACGGCGAAGTGAATGTAATCAGTCGTCGGCGTACGGACACGTGCGATGACCCTGAAAAAGCTGCAATGCCTGGACATGGAAGACGTGTACGATTTCAGCAGTTATCGGACTTTGAGCGAGGTCGGCTAGTCGGACTCCGCAAGGCCGGGTGGTCGTATCGTCGTATTGCTGAGTGAATTGGACGAGAACTATCGGTGGTGGTACGATGGTGGCGTAGATGGTCCGAGAAACATTCCCACAAGAGAAGACGTGGAACCGGGATTCACAGACGGACTGATGAGCGGACCGATCGACGCATAAGAAGAGCGGCGTTGTCAAGCAGAACATCCACTGCGCCGCAAATCCGAGCTGCCGTTGCACCTGAGGTGACTGTGCGAACAATTCGCAACCGTCTACTGGATGCAAGACTACTTGCACGTGTGCCTCTGGCATGTGTACCTGTGACTCCAGCCCACCGTCAGGAACGGCTGCAGTGGTGTCGCCAACGTCTGCACTGGAGAACGCATTGGCGATCTGTCGTGTCCAGTGATGAAAGCAGATTCTGCTTGGGAGCCTCCGATGGCCTTATGCGTATTCACAGACGCACAGGGGACCGTATCCACCCTTCTTCCATCCGCCAGCGACACACAGGGCCTACACCTGGTATCCTGGTGTGGGGAGCGATCAGCTATCACTTCCGTACACAACCAGTGTTTGTACTGGGCACGTTAAACAGCACCTCCTACATCAACAACATCATTCAGCCCGTTGTTGTGCCATTTTTAAGTTCGGTCCATCGCGGTGTTTTCCAGCAAGATAACGCACGCCCACACACGGCACGTGCAACGCAACATGCACTTCAGGGTGTGAGACAATTTCCATGGCCTGCACGTTTACCGGATTTGTCCCCCATTGAGCCCGTGTGGGATTTTATGGGACAACGACTAATTCCGGCCTCCACGGCTAGCCACGACCATTCCCGATTTACGCTTCCAGGTTGAGGATGCTTGGAACTCAATACCCCGAACTTGCATGCAACATCTGTAAGACAGACTCCATGCCAGATATGCACAGTGTGACGCAGTTCATGGCGGTTCAACCTCGTACTAACCATGTTCCATGGAAATTTTATTTTTCAGTTTACCAGCAAATACAGCTGTATTTTCCCATAATGTTTTGATCACGACATCCCCTGTATTCCGTTATTATGCTGTATAAATTTCGTTGGTATCAGACGTCTCCTTCTTGGCGTTCTTTTTTCACTTTCCGCTAGTGTATTTAAAACAAAAATGACACCACAGATGAATATTTACATTCTTTAGAACACAAAAGGACCGAAATAAGTACTTTGTGCAGCCAACTGTTGTTGTTTTTTATTATGGACATAATACGACGTGGCATACTCTCAATGAGGGATTTGCAGTAGTCATTTGAATTGTCTTTGCACCACACGTGCTTTATCGTGTCAATCAAAGCTTGGGAATTTGTTGGCTGTTTTTCTGCTACCATGTCTTTGAAATGATCCGCAAATTTTCAATGGGGCTAAGGTCGGGGCTATTACCAGGCCAGTCAAGCACAGTTATGTTTATCTTCTGCAGGTAGTCCTTTACTGTCTCTGATCTGTGGCATGGAGCACCATCATGCACAAAGATTGTGCATCTGTGCACTTGCATATGAGTTAACAGATTCTCACGTAAGATTTCTACGTAAAAAAGGACCAGTCATGGTGGTGCCCGTCGCCAAAGAAGATAATGAAGCAGTACCGGATGCTGACATAGCACCCCATATCATCTGATTAGGCGGATGTCTCACGCAGTATTTTTCATCAAACCGTTTGCCTTTTGGTCGCCTAACATGTACTTCACGTGATTCAAACTCACGCACAGTTGATTTATCTGAAAAAAGAACTTGGCTCCAATTCCCAGCAGTCCACGATTGATAACGCTTCGCAAACTGGAGTCTCTTCTTTTTCATGACAGAGGTTAGTCTAGGTTTAAGTGCAAGTTTTTTACTTTAATCCGAAATCTTTGCTAAGACGTCGGGAAACAGTGCTGATACTAATATCAGACCCTTTTGAATGTAGAAAAGCTTTGAATTTCTCGCACGAACTCATCGGAGTGCACACAACTATTTGCCTTATGGTATTGCCATCAAGTGGGACTGTTTTCCTTCGGCGTCCACTTCTCTTTCGGTCGCTAAATTCACTTGTATCTCGATATTTCACGATAGTATTATAAATAGCAATCGTGTTCACATTCGCCGCTCTGCTTATGTCAGGTTTGGAGTATCCTTCATGAAATAAAGCCACTATTTTTGCCCTCTGAGTAACACCTAATGACGCTTTTTTGCCCAGTTTTCGCTATATAGAAAATACGTACAAAACCTTTCAGCATGTAAACCAGAAGCAAACTGACGATCGCATATTTCTCCCAACTCTTTCAATAGCTGGCATTGTAGGATAATGCAGCACCGACAGGAAGTTGAGTAATACAGACAGTAGCTGATGCAATCGGCAGAAATCTCCCAATACCAACAGGTGGCCTTATAGTTTTGCAAATGACTAGTTTTCATAAACAGCATCAGCTCACTCTCTTTTCCAAAGCCTCTCCAAATAAAAACAAGAAAAGTGACACCGATTTCTCGGTTGTAATGAGCACGTCTTTTGAATCCTTTCTGATGCGAATTAAATTTATGAAAATTATTCAAAATCAATGGAACTGGTTAGGAAAAAACCCAACCGGATTTCTACAACCGATAAAACGTGCAGAAACAGAAACAACTACTTACTTCCATCAGATGCTAAAATGTATGTTACGAAAATTAGCAAATGGTGAACAAAAAGGTATCGGAGACAAATTTTCAAATCGGACTGTTAAAAGAAGAAATATAGATGGAAACATAATATAATTTTGTGTCTACCAGCGGAAGAATTTTGCATAACGAAAAAATTGGAAATACGTCTCCCGGAAGCAGATACAGCGAGAAAAAGATTTTGACTTTTACGCCCCTAGCGGGAAATCTCTGCATTATTTAAAGAGGGTAATATTCCCCATTTTTATTGTAGCGAATGGAGTACGGTAGAAACGAAATCTCTCAATAGAGTTTTTAGACGCGGAGATACAGCAGTAAACATAACTACACAAACATAATCTAGAGACAAAACTGTGAACTACAAAACTCCTCAAATGCAAACCTGAAGTGTTCCACAAAGTAAATGGCATCCGGTTTTGAAAGAATCTTTTAAATCGCGTACGTAGAAGCAAAGATATTGATAAAAATTGATTAAATATTTGAGCCCCCTAGCAGCAAAATTGTGCGTTATTTTTGGAAGAAAATACACTCAAATAGTTTCATTAGTTAGTATTATCTGGCCGAGAAAGTTTTTTTTGTTTTTTTTCAATCGGGTTTTAGTCCCTCAGGTATTGCTTTAAAAGGAAACGTAAACTTACGCCCTCTAGTGGCACACTACTTGTGCGTTAAGAAAAATTTGAAATTATATGAGAAACCCTTCGCACCGGAACCTCTCTTCAGCAAAGAAATAATTTTTGAAATCGGATTCTTAGAAGCTGAGATATCGACAAAACTAAGATATTGATCTACGTCCCCTGGTGGAAAAACTGTGCATTATTTTAAAAAGAAAGCATTCTGAAAAGGTTTTCCGAAGTAAGTGGTATAGATCAGCGAAATAATTTTTTCAATCTAGTTTTCAGAAGCGTAGATTTTGCTTAAAATACATCAGAAGCAGAAATAAACACTTACGCCTCCTGGTGGCCAAACTATTGTTTAGCAAAAATAAGAAATTATATGCAATATATTTCTCATGAAGAACTGTATCCGATGAAGGATGAATTTTACAAATCGGAGTTTTAGAAGCACAGATATCGAGGTAAACGCAATTTACCATTACGCCCCCTAGCGAAAAATCTATGCATTACTTGAAATTTTCAAATTATATATGAAACATTTCGCACCAAACACGCTCACCAAAAAAAAAAAAAAATAATAATAATAATTTTCTTATCGGACTCTTAGAAGCAGAGATATTGACAAACATATAATACACATCTACGCCCCTAGTAGAAAAACTGAGCACTATTTAAAGCAAGAGGCATTCCCAAAAGGTTTACCGAGGTGAGCGGTATCGGTTCACGAAAAAAGTTTTTCAATCGAGTTTTCGTAAACTAATGCTGCAAATACAAGGGGCAGGAATAAAAACTTACAACCCTCGTGGCCAAATTATTCTTTACCAAAAATAAGAAATTATATGCAGTACATTCCTCACGAGGATCTGTCTCCGATGTAGGAAGATTTTTACAATCGGAGTTTAAGATGCATTGATGTCGAGGTAAACGCAATTTACCTTTACGACCCCTAGGGGAAAATCTATGCATTATTTAAAAACGAAGCTGCGCCTAAAACAGTGTTCATATACACTGGCGGAAAGTGAAAAAATAACACCAAGAAGGAGACGTCTGATACCAACGAAATTTATACAGCATATTAACGGAATACAGGGGATAACGTGATCAAAACATTATGGCAAAATACAGCTGTATTTGCTGGTAAACTGAAAAATAACATTTCAATGTAACATGGTTAGTACGAGGTTGAACCGCCATGAACTGCATCACACTGTGCAATTCTGGCATGGAGTCTGTCGTACAGATGTTGGATGCAAGTTTGGGGTATTGAGTTCCAAGGATCCTCAATCTGGACGCGTAAATCGGGGATGGTCGTGGCTGGCCGTGGAGACCGGATAAGTCGTTGTCCCATAAAATTCCACACGTGCTCAATGGGGGACAAATCCGGTAAACGTGCAGGCCATGAAAGTTGTCTCACACCCTGAAGTGCATGTTGCGTTGCACGTACCGTGTGTGAGCGTGCGTTATCTTGCTGGGAAACACCACGATGGACAGGCCTTACAAATGGCACAGCAACAGGCTGAATGATGTTGTTGATGTAGGAGGGGCTGTTTAACGTACCCGGTACAAACACTAGTTGTGTACGGGAATGATAGCTGATCGCTTCCCGCACCAAGAGACCAGGTGTAGGCCCTGTGTGTCGCTGGCGAATGCAAGAAGGGTGGAGACGCTCCCCTGTGCGTCTGCGAATACGCATACGGCCATCGGAGGCTCCCAAGCAGAATCTACTTTCATCGCTGAACACGACAGATCGCCATTGCGTTCTCCAGTGCAGACGTTGGCGACACCACTGCAGCCATACCTGACGGTGAGCTGGAGTCAGAGGTACACATGCCAGAGTCACACGTGCACGTAGTCCTGCATCCAGTGGAAGGTTGCGGATTGTTCGCACAGTCACCTCAGGTGCAACGGCAGCTCGGATTTGCGTCGCAGTGGATGTTCTGCTTGACAACGCCGCTTTTCTTATGCGTCGATCGGTCAGCTCAACAGTCCGTCTGTGACTTCCGGTTCCACGTCTTCTCTTGTGGAAATGTACCTCGGACCATCTACGCCACCATCGTACCACCACCAATAGTTCCCGTCCAATTCGCTCTGCAATACGACCATACGACCACCCGGCCTTGCGGAGTCCGACTAGACGACCTCGCTCAAAGTCCGATAACTGCTGAAATCCTACACGTCTTCCATGTCCAGGCTTTGCAGCTTCTTCAGGGTCTTCGCACGCGTCCGTACGCCGACGTCTGATTACATTCACTTCGCCGTACTCCTTAAATACCACCGACGATAATTTGCATATTATACCGTGCTGTGGCGTAAGCGCTCACCGGTTGGTCCCGAAATTAACATCACACCCACGTAAACTCGACCGAATTAACATATGCAAATTTCATGATCGTCCGCCAATTCCTTGTTGGTGTTCTTTTTTCACTTTCCGCCAGTGTATATACTTCAAGACAGGACCTGAACCTTCTGGAATATTCTTGATTTACATAAAGCTCTCCAACTTCCCACATGCGCAATCATTCTGGAAAATTCTACAAACGTCTAACCCATCCTTGCCGCTTCTAGAACATTCTGCACGACACTTCGGTCTTTGTCTGCTATGTTAGATGGCCGACATTTCTAGACATAGCTTTTGGCACACGTACACTTCTATAAACTATTAGTGTGTAATTATTATTTGCAAATTGTGTAATTTCATTACCAAATAATTCCATTGCGTTTGAATGACATTCTTAAATAACTGAATTATATCCTCTTCATTGTAATGCATTACTGATTAACTCCATTGGCTTGTGCAAACCATACTTGGGATTACCTTCTAATGCATTAAACGTAACTGTTATCTGTACTTCCGTTACTTTGTAGGGCATTTCTGCCCAACTCTGGTAGGTAGTAACCCCAATTGCCTGGATGCCGTACGAATTGACTTCTCTGGACCATAGGAAATTCTGTCGAACACGTTTCGTATACTCTTCACTTGTGCTTGGGCGGCCAGCTCCCTTTTTATGAAGCACAGTACTAGTCTTCTTAAACTTCTTATGCCACTCGCGTATTGAGGGTATGGATAATGGGTTACGTCGTTATTTGGTACAGAAATTTCTTTGGACTTGTGTATCTGACTTGGTCTCTATGAACCACGCGACACACTGGGCATTTTCCTGTGGAGTAGCCATCACAAGATCAGTGTCGTATCTGAGAGTAAACAAAAACCTTCGAGAGAGAGACTTCCTATCTGAGGTTGAGAGACCCGAACCCAAAGCGCTCTGCGCCTTTTGTCAGGTGAAAAAGAAGAAGATAAGATATTTGGGAACTGATTTACCTGATATAACAGCATGAAAGAAAAGTACAGAAATATTAGAGCAAAAGGAGTATACGGTTTCCCGTTAAGTATTGAAGTTGTAAGCTACCCTACATACTTACCTGCAACAAATCAATCAAAGCAAGTCATTCCGCAGTCAACGTCCGGCCACAGGGAACCGGGGAAAGGACAGGGAAAAGGGGTGCCTAAAAAAAAAAAAAAAAGAACCACACAAGAAAAATATGACAGATAAACACCCAGTTTCCTCACAAAACCATGTGCTGCAAGGCACCCAAAACCACACATTTGTCGTTTGCTCAGTTCCCGTGTAGGAGTCGGTTTTTTAAACCACAGTACTTTGTTTCTGGGCCAGTCTCATATATGTGGACTGTAATACACTGCTGGACAATTGCTAAGGACGGATCATAAACGGCTATATAGCGCATAAAAAGTAAGTGTGGTTGGATGCCAAGTGAAATAAAATAATGTCAGAATGCCAGGACATTACAAGAAAGACAATTTATTGTGCTCTGAAATCCAGAAGGCTTTGGAACGTGTTCAAGGGACAAACAGGCCATTTTGTGCAGAATACGTAAACGTGAAAAAAATGCAATTACCGTCCACAGGCGTTCCGGCGTAAGATGTCAATACGGGATATGGCCACCATGGAGGGTGATACAAAATTCCACACGTCGTGTCATGCTTTGCACAATATTATCAAGCAGCTGTTGGGGTAATTTATCAAATTCCTCTGTCAGTGCACGGATGAGGGTGTCCTTGTTTATTGGAGGGCATTGCCGACCAGCAAGACTCCTCCCCAAAGCATCCCACACATTTTCAATGGGATTCAGATCTGGAGAACGTGCTGGCCATACGAGGCGTTGAATATCCTCGCTTTCAAGACACTCCTGGACAGCGACTGTTCGATGACATGTTGCGTTGTCGTATATGAAAATGAATCTATCACCGACAGCACCACGGAACATGCGAACATGAGGTAGCAGAACATCATTAATGCATCGTTGGCCAGTCATAGTCCCAGTTGGAAGCACATAGAGGGACGTACGGCCATTGATCATGATGCCAGCCCATACCAGGACACTACATGTCGGATATCGGTCCCTTTCCTGTATGTTTGCTGGACAATATGCAGTACCACTATCACGCCAGATCAGTTGTCGTCGACAATCAGACGATAGACTGTATCTACTCTCATCTGAGAAGAGGACAGCAGACCAGTCGTTATCAGTCCAATTGCGATGTTGATGGCACCATTGCAAACGGGCGGTACGGTGACGTCTGGACAATGGGATGCACACAACAGGACGGCGGGCGTATAGTCCTCCTTCATGCAAACGTCTGGTGACAGTTTTTCGGGAGATCCGCTTGCCAGTAGCAGCCATAAACTGATTTTCTACTTCACTAGCTGTGTTGCGCCGGTGTCTTTTGTTGATAGCACTATGTACCGATCTTCTGCAGGTGTCGTACTGCGAACACGACCTCCCCCGTGACGTTTGCTACACTCTCCATTTATTTGAAATGATTTCCAAACCCTGGAAACAACACTGTGGCTGACGTCAAACTCCCTGGCAACATGTTATTTTTCGCCCTTCTTCAATCTTGCCAATAATACGGCCACGCGTAAAATCATCTAGGTGATGTCGCGAAGACGTACTGAAAATTGCAAGTTCGTCAATTGATTCTTTCCCTTTCAACTTTGCGTTTGAACAACAACGGTCAATACGCGTCAAATCCTTTATATCTCTTATCAGCGCTTTGACGTCACGAACAAGTTCGGCAATCCAAAATTTGCATACGCACAACACGTCTTACTGTATCCCGCACTTATGCTAATTTCCACATTTTCCTGCCTTCCATTTTATGGTTGCTATCGTTGCTATTGTCATCCGTCCTTAGCAATTGTCCGGCAGTGTATTTCTTTTGCAAAACAAGTTCGGCCCTTAAAAGAGCCTTTTTTTTTTAACAAAAATTCTTCTTATGTGAAGAATACCCTCTGAACACTAGTCCCAATTATTGTTATGTTTTTTGCTAAGGTAGCTGTGAATTGGGTTCATTTCTGGAACTTTATTCAAGATAGCTTTTGGCCTTTTATAACTGTCAGTTTCATTGACAGTATAGTTAATGGCCTCTCTGACTAGAGGATTAGGATGAATCTTAGTTTTTCATAGTATCTTTTAGCTAAGTCATACATCGCGTAATGGATAGAATTAATATTTAGAATGCTTCGGATAGCATGGTTTGAAGTTCTTCCATCAAGTCCAACCATATAACGTAGAGTTTCATTTTGAAATGAGGTAATCTTATTTTTCAGCTGTTTGTTGCAGTTACCCCAGATAGGACAGGCATAAGTAATAACAGGGCTGATACAGGCTTTCCATATCAAAGTTTTGTTTTTCCTGCTAAGCCTTTTATTTTTTATTATTGGCTGAAGACTTCCTCTGATCTTAAGAGATTTGGTCAGAGTTTCTTTAATATGCTTGTTCCAGTTTAGGTTGTGGTCCATAAAAAGTCCTAAATATTTAACATCATTTACCCAAGGTATTTTTTTTATACATTTCTATTTCAAAGTCTGGATTGTGATTGCATTTAATCCTAGAAAATAGAATTGCTTGAGTTTTTTCAGTATTGATTTAGATTTTCCAATCTAAGAAATACTTCTCAAGTTTTTCAACATAATGTTGCAACATGAAAGTTGCTTGATTTTTATTTTTGGAAGTATAAGCGAGTGCAGTGTCATCAGCATAGAGAGCTGTAGTCAGATTCCTGTTATTATAGTTGGGAAAGTCTGACGTAAAGATAGAGTACAGCGTTGGCGCGAGTACACTGCCTTTGCGGTACACCAGCTTCGATTTTTCTTTTTAACGATTTTTTCCCATTGATTTTTACCCAGAATGTTCTGTTAGTGAGGTATGATTTGATTATATGTATAATCCAGGGTGGGAAATCATGTGCTATTTGCTTGTAGATAATTGCCTCATGTGGGCATTTATCGAATGCTTTTGCCACATCCAGAAATATGGCTGCTGTGTGTTCTTTTTTTATTATTCCTTCAGCACATTTTTCAGTTATTCTAGAGAGTTGGTGCACCGTGGAGTGTTTATCTCTAAAACCTCATTGAATAAATGGAATTACTGTTAATTCCTTACAGAATTGTTGCATTCTAATAAGAACTATTTCTTCAAAGATTTTTCCCATGGTTGGGAGCAACGAAATCGGTCTGTGATTTTCAGGAATTGCCGGGTTTTTACCTCGCTTGGGTAATAATATTACCTCTGCTGTCTTCCAAACATCAGGGAAATAATGTAATTTAATGGCACAGTTGTATATTTTAGTAAAAGTTTGCACATACTCTTCCGGTAATGTTTTCATAATTTTTTTATTTATGCCATCATTGCCCGGTGCCTTTTTATTTTTAAGATTATTAATATGAAACCTAACTTCCCTTTCACTTATGGGTAGTGGTTTTTCAAAATCTGGGAGAACAAAAATTTTTTTTTGGCCCTTAAAAGGTGTCTTGTTTTTTCTTATCTTTTCAGTTTCTGGCGTTCCGGACCCAAGAGAGGTCGTAGCACCTTTAATTTGAAGTTGCTGCCCGGCTTTTTCATTTTTTTTTTATTCCGGACCCGAGAGAGGTCGTATCCACTTTATTTAGAGGTTGCTGTCTATCGGACGTAAGAGAGGCCGTATCCACTTTCTTTAGAGGTTGCTGTCTATCGGACGTAAGAGAGGCCGTATCCACTTTCTTTAGAGGTTGCTGTCTATCGGACGTAAGAGAGGCCGTATCCACTTTCTTTAGAGGTTGCTGTCTATCGGACGTAAGAGAGGCCGTATCCACTTTCTTTAGAGGTTGCTGTCTATCGGACGTAAGAGAGGCCGTATCCACTTTCTTTAGAGGTTGCTGTCTATCGGACGTAAGAGAGGCCGTATCCACTTTCTTTAGAGGTTGCTGTCTATCGGACGTAAGAGAGGCCGTAGCATTTACTACGTTTGGCTGCTTTTTTCTATGCCTTGTCCTCCTATTTTTTTTAAAAGAGCCTTTCTGTTTATTTATAATTGGGGATGTTAACACATTTTTTTTTACTAGTAAATTCTTCATAGAGTTGTGCACTTTGAGTGATGACTCTAGAATTTTCTACATCCTCCGCATGTTTAAAATAAGTATCCAGGGCCTTTTTCATTTTAATGGCTACATCAGTGTCAGGGATATCATTTATTTTAAACTGTTTTTCTAGTGAGTTTGCAAAATTTTCTGCTTTTCCTTCGTCAGTGCTAACTACCGTCCCATCTTCTTTTTTGAAGGGGTGAGAGTAATTTGACATTTTTATTTTGCAAGCTCGACGTAAGATTCCATAGAGTCATTTTATTTTTTTTATCCGAATTTTCGGAGTAATCAAAATGAGCTTCCTCTAATACTTGAACCCATGACCCATTCTCGAATTTTCTGATTTCTCTTTTAATTTGTCTATTTAGGCAGCAATAAAGGTCATAGAGCGTTTTATTTCTTGCTCTTTGCCACTTGCTTCGGTACCTATTTTTTTCTTTAATAAGTTCCAAAATTTCTTTGGGTAAATAGTACGGATTTTTTTTCTTTAGCAGGAGTTTGACATTCTTCCATAATTTTTTTAATGGCGAGGTATTCTTCAAGAGGGCAAAATCTAGTATGTTGCTAGTTCCTCTGAGCGCCGTTCTTGTGGGTTCTGATGGTGCCCCCAAATCAATGTTTTTGTTTAAGAGATATCTGAAGATATTGTTTCCACTTTTATTAGCTCTAGGGCAGTACCAATAGCGGTGTTTACTATTAAAATCTCCCACTATGCCCGTAGGAATATCTTCCTCGAAAAGATTATCTAGAGCTTCCCTGGTAATAGTGTGTTTGGGATGATTGTATAGTGCCGTAAATTTAATCGGGTTATTTTTTGTTTTAATAATAACCGAGTGCGCTGCTATGCCATCCTCTGTGTTGCATGTTGCTTCACTTTGCTCTAGTTTATCTTTCACTGCAATCAAAATTCTCCCACTTTGGGAGGTTTTGTCTTTTCTGTAAACCTTGTAGTTGGGAATTTTGAATTTAATTCTGTCCATTAGCCAGGATTCATTAATTAGCGCAATATCAATTTTTGTATTTTAGGTAGGCTAAGAATTCTCTATGCTGCCTTTTGATGCCTTGCGCATTCCAAATTAATATGTTAAGTCCATTTGTTTCAGAGGGAAAATTTCATCCTCGTTTTTTTTTTTCATCATTTTTTACTGTGTCAATTTGTTTTATATTGTTGTTACTTTCGATGACTTAAGCATCGATGTCAGTATTGCAATTGATTGCTTCCTTGTTTTTGACCAGTTTGGCAGCTAATTCTGCTATTTTATTGATGGTCCATTCACCATTTTTTTGTTTTTTATCTGTTTCTCCATTTATTTTTTTTTCCGTAAGTTTCTCACTCGTGGACTTTTCTTTAATTTTTTTAATTAATAGGTCAATTTTGCTTTCACTTCTTTCTACAGTGCTTTCACTGCTTTCTATGTTTTTACTTGTTGGCTTGCTATTTCAGTGTGGTTATTTTCCACAGTATCATATAGAAGAGGCAGTTCATTTTGTGTGTTATAAAATGTAATGTTATTAGCATACTGCAATTGAGCATCTTCATTACTGTTAATTTTTTCTGCCTCTTTAATTTCTTTGCTAAGCCTGCCACTGAAGTATTTTGGTTTTTCCACTGTTAGAGTAACCCCAATTTTTTTTGCTTTTGCGTAGCGTTTTCATCTAAATATTTATCAACATCAACAATCAATTTCTCTATCAGTTTTGTGTTTTGTAATTTTTGTTTGGGATGTTTTTTAATTTTTTCGTTTAGCACAGAATTCTGTAAAATACCCTTAAAAGGGCCTTTTTTTTCTTCCTCAAAAACAGAAATGCCCTTAAACGGGCCTTTTTTATTTTTTTTCCGCCTCAGAAACAAAAATGCCCTTAAAAGGGCCTTTTTTTTCTTTTTTGCTTTTCACCTAGATATTTGTCAACATCAGCAATCAATTTCTCTGTCACATTTGTGTTTTGGAAACTTATGCGATGTTTTTCAATTCTTTCTTTTAGCACAGAGTTCTGTAAATTGCTTTTAATGACAACTCTTTTTTTCTTTGTGTAATAAGTTAATATTACGCAGATATTTATTTGTATCATTTTTCATTAATTCTGTGTCATTAATTGCATCCTTTATTTTTGAGCTTAACTTATGCTCGTATGATGACTGGGGTTGTTCTTTTTTTCAACACATTTTTTTTTCTGTTTTTGCACAGTATTTTTTTTTCACTTTTCTCAAACTTTTTGAAACTTTCTAGAGTTTCAATTTTTTTTTTGTAAAGTCTTTCTTTACTTGTGTGAATACGTGTTCGTGTCTGTGGAAACATAGTTTCCTTCAACTGCTCAGCAGGTTTGGCAAATTCCTTTTTGAAAAAAGTACTCGGCCCTAAAAAGAGCCTTTAAAAAAAAAAAAAAAAAAAACGATGCGGATTCACATCAAATTCCTTGCGCCTGACGCCGAAGCCGTCTCAGGTCTATTTTCCAAAAAACCTTCCCTTTGGGTAAGGTTGTCCGGACATTTCTCGGACTTTTCATAAAACATATCTGGTATTTCCTCAGATATTCCATCGTCCGGGCATCCCACCGGTGTTTTACTGATATCTGATAATTTATCAGATATCCCATCGCCCGGGCATCTCTCCGGTGTTTTAATGATATTTGTAATTTTTTCAGATATCCCATCGCCCGGGCATCCCACCGGTGTTTTTACCATGCCTGGAATTGGCGCAGACATACAAGAAGAGTCATCGACAACTTTTTTGTCAGATGACGTGCCTAGAATTTTCTGAGGCACAGAATAAGAAATTATTTCACTTACCAATCTTCTTCTTGTTCTTCTGGTTCCTTTTTGGATACTATTACATAGTTCCGGCGGAAGGTTTCTAATTCTTCTTGATCTTCTTGGATCTGGCTTTTCAGTTGACTCACGCTTTCCCGTGAAATTGAATGAGGAACGGGAAACTGCATCACTTTTCGTGGCGTCAGGCTTTTGCTCTGTAACTTCTGTACCAGTAATCCTATTAATTTTTGACAATGGGCTGGAAGCTGAAATGAAGAGAAGTGGATTCGGGAAAATTTTAATTGAGCTTTGAAAAAAGCTTAACAACTAAAAGATCCCCTAACCGGACTGAATCGGAAAGACTGGTAACCCAGAAACTATCTAATCGTAGAACAAGACTCACGGCCGCCGACGACGAAAAGCTTGCACTGAAGTTCACTCGCAGGAGCTTACACGATGTGCGACCTTCCTGCACGGGATCCAAAGGGCGACTGATGTATGAATAAAAAGAAAAACCTTCTGCAAATTTATACGTTGCTGTTACATGTACAAAAAACAGAACTTATTTCGTTTAGGTTTTATTGAGGATCGAAGTTCTAAAGATAATTTTGGAACACCCTGTATTAGTGCCTAATAGAGTGAAAAGTAAGGGGGTAAAAATAAATTTAATGTTATATGGTTCAGTTTATCTCTCTATATATAGAAGTGAAAGTTTGTATGTTTGTTCCGCATACATTCCTAAACGGTTTGATGGATTAGCACCAAAATTGGCATACATTCATCACCCAGATTAATACAGGCGGAACGAGTATTAGAAATTCCATCCCTAAGGGGGTCAAATGTGTTTTTACGGGGCCCTCTATAGACTGGATTAAAATCGGCTGCTGCAGTATTACTCCGCATGTCAGAGCAACGGTCGTCAGGTGACGCCTCACTCCTCGCAAGCTTCCGCGGTTCAGGCATACGGGGAAGAGTCCGATTTTTGAAAACACAACGCACCGGTGGAATATATGACAATATGATATAAGTATTTTTTTTGTTTATGTTACATGGCGGAACATATGACAATATATCATAAGTATTTTTTTTTTTTATGTTACCATGGCATTTTCTTTATAAGGATTAGGTTTCATGAAACTCCCAACAATTGGCGCAAGAGTCTCAAATATCGGTGGAGCTACATATTCCTACCAATAGGCGTGGTCCTCTCCAATAGCATCAAGGTTAAGTTGAAGTTAAAACAGATGGTCTTCTTCATACACAAAATTTAAATACAAGATTAGTATTGGTATTAGTATAGATAAAAGAAATAGCCTATGTCCACCGGAAAGAAGTAAGCTTCCCAACGGTGAAAGAATTATTCGAATGATTTTAGTTTTCGAGATTAGTAAAAAAAATTCAGTATATTATCGTGAACTACTTTCTTTCACGTTGGGTGTGATTAGGCTGTATGTAAACAAAGCGGAACGATACATGGGAAATTGGAAACTACTTGAAAGCGATGTTATTCGGTAGTACAGCCAAAATTAATAAAAAATAATAAAAAAATAATAATAAATAAACGAAATAGTCTATGTCCTCCGGAAAGCTTCCCAACGGTGAAAGAATTATCCGACTTTCAAGAACAATGAAAAATTATAGGCTGTAAAGGGTTAAAAACGTTTTAAAAATAATAAATATTATTACAAAATTGGCCACATTTTCCTTCTCCTCTCTATTTGGAAAATCCTTCATTACAATAATATTCTTGGGAGACAATGAAAAAGGCCAATAAACACAGAGAAAGAGGGGTAAATATGCTAACAATCTCATATCTCATGGAAACTGAGCGTTGTTCATGATGGTAGGATTTTTTTATAGTGCGATTTACATTGTTACTTGAAAACAAACTTTATGTCTATCCCGGGCAACGCCGGGTATCTCCGCTAGTGTAACATGAAATACAAAATATTTCAAGACCTTTAAGATTTATTCTTCGCTTCAAGGTTTAGTCATAAATTTTCTCTTAATAATAATAATAGTGTGCTATTGTTTTACTCTCTGATTCGATTGCAATCGAGCTCCCCATCTGACCCACTAGTCCTTCCCCACAATTCATCCTTGCTCGCCCATGGACAGAACAATTAGTGCTTCGCCATAAACTTATACCTTTTTTATCGAGAAGGTGTGTAATACGAATAAGAGATGGCGCCACCCTATGCAAACCCATAGGAAATTTAACGATATACTATTTGATGTTAGGTTTCATTTCAAGAAAGAACACAATAAAAGTAAAATATCAAGAGACCATTTGCCAGGGAAGCCCGCAAGGCCCAGGCTCTTTCAATTAGTGCCATGCCGGAGGGATACACAAATAAATATTCTTGGTTTTTTCTTTATATATAATAAATTATTAAAAAATATGTTATTCTTGTATAATAAATTATGTTATAAATAAATTTGTCATACATATATAATAAATAATGTTATAAATAAATGTTGCGCATATATAAGAGTTTATTTTATTAATAAATAAATAAATATGTTATACATATGCAATAACTTATGTTGTGAAGAAATATGTTTATATCATCATCATCATCATCATCGTCAACCATTATCAATCCACTGCTGGACGAAGGTCTCCCCAAGTTTTATCCACAACGGTCTGTCTTATGCCAGTCTCCTCCATGTCATTCCTGCAAACTTTCGAATTTCATCCACCCATCTCCCATGTGGTCTTCTTCTGGGTCTTTTCCTGTCCCTTGGAATCCAATCTAAAATTTCAGCTATCTATCGATGGTCTGTCCTTGTGGCAGTATGTCCAGCCCATTGCCATTTCAGGGATTTAACTCTGATCATGATGCCTTCCACTCTTGTCATTTTTCGGATGCACGAGTTCCTCTTCTTATCTCTCCTGGTTACACCAAGCATGCACCTCTCCATGCTACTTTGAGTTGTCTGTAGCCTTTGTATGTCTCTTTTAGTTAAGGTCCACGTCTCTGCACCATACGTAAGCACTGGAAGGATGCATTGATCAAACACTTTTCTTTTAAGACATAACGGCATACTGCTCTTGAAAATTATGCTGTTTCTTTCAAAAGCTCTCCAGGCAAGTTTTGTACGCCGATTAATTTCTTCATCAATGTGACCATCACTTGATATCTGCTGTCCAAGATAAACGTACGTGTCTGTTATCTCCAGCTTTTCTCCATCAATCGATAAATCTTCATTTTTTGTAAAAGCATTGAACATCACTTTTGTCTTCTGAAAGTTCATTTTTAATCCCACTTCTTTACTCTTGTCAGCAAGTTCCTGGATCATACTCTGCAGCTCTGATGGGGTAGTTGCAAAAATGACTACGTCATCAGCAAAACGAAGGTGAGTTAAATAATCTCAATTAATCTTTATTCCTTTGTTTTCCCTGTTCAGTGATAGAAAGACATTTTCCAGGGTGGCATTAAAGAGCTTCGGAGATATGGTGTCACCTGGTCTCATTCCCTTTCCAATTTTTATGTGTGTTGTATTTTCAAACAGCCGAATCTTTGCACTTGCGTTTTCATAGATGTTATTAAGAATATTAATGTATGCATCTTCAATACTGCAGGATTTCAGAGCCATTGTAACTGCTGATGGTTTCACCGAATCAAAGGCTTTTTCATAATCGATAAAAGCCATGCACAATGGAAGTTCATATTCCCTCGCTCTTTCAATTAGTTCTCTCAGTACGTGGATATGATCTATTGTGCTGTAGCCACTCCTGAATCCAGCTTGTTCTCTCGGTTGAGCCATGTCCAGTGTCACCTTCAAGCGGTGTGAAAGAACTTGAGTGAAGATTTCATAAACCACTGATAGGAGACTGATAGGTCTGTAGTTCCTGAGATCCTCAATGTCACCTTTTTTATGTAGCAGGATCATTGTAGCGTTGTTCCAATCCTCAGGAATCTTCCCTTCATTAAGGCATCGAGTGAAAATTTATATTTATATATATATATATATATATATATGGAGGTGACGCGTAACATCACAGCCTCTCCTTGACAAATGTCAACCCCGCCTTCTCGTGGTGCATCCTGTTCCCACTAAAGGGGCTCTGACGACCGCCCATAGCGGTATAACTATACCATCGGGATTAGAGGAAATTCTATCCCACACTCACCAACCCGCTTGGCCAGCGTGGTGAGTTATGGCCAAACCCCTCCAAAATGATTCCACAACTTAAATCTTGGCCCTCAGTCTCCGGCAGCTTGGAATGTACCTGGCCAAGGCAGCGGCCAGTGCGACATGAAGGCAGAGGGTGCTAAGAATCCCCGGAGGACCGGACTAGGCTGCCATCTGATGCTGACCTTGGCTACTTACAACGGACGCTCCCTATCTTCTGATTCAAGGCTTCTTGAATTGGAAGAGGAACTACAAAGGATCAAGTGGGACATCGTGGGGCTAAGTGAGGTAAGGAGAAAAGGAGAAGATCTCATCGAACTGAAAAGTGGACATCTCTTCTACTATCGTGGGACAGATACTGGCAGAACTAGTGGTGTTGGATTTCTAATAAACAAGAAACTGAAGGATAAAGTTGTAGAAGTTGAAAGTTCCTCTGACAGAGCTGCACGACTTGTTATCCAACTCGAAAAGATACCAGGCTCAGATTATTCAAACTTATGCACCCACCACAAGTCATCCTGAAGAAGAAATTGAAGAATTTTATGAGGAAATTTGTCATCTAAATAATAAAGGTAAGCAGCACTTGAAAATAATTATGGGAGATTTCAATGCAAAAATAGGGCAACGGCAACAGAATGAAACTTCAGTAGGTAAATTCGGTCATGGCAACAGAAACCAGCGTGGAAATACTCTCGTTGAATTTGCAGAGGCAGAAGGGTTTTTCATCTTGAACTCCTTCTTCAAGAAAAAGCCACACAGGAAATGGACATGGAGACATCCAAATGGGACGACAAGTGAAATAGATTTTATTATGTGTAACAAAAAAATTCGTCATAGAAGACTGCAGTGTGCTAAACAAGTTCAACACAGGTAGTGACCATAGATTGGTGAGATGTAAGATGCACCTCAACACTAAACTT
Source organism: Macrothele yani (assembly GCA_039090855.1). Taxonomy (NCBI): domain Eukaryota; kingdom Metazoa; phylum Arthropoda; class Arachnida; order Araneae; family Macrothelidae; genus Macrothele; species Macrothele yani. The sequence continues at coordinate 139,452,227 of CM077013.1, read as the reverse complement.
GAACGTGGCAAGCTCATAAGACAAACAAAATCTATTGACATAACCAACCTTAAAAACACCATAATACCTTCAAGTTAGAACTGAAGAACAGGTTCTCTGCTTTAGAAGGCCTAACATCGGAAGAAGTGGACATCTCTGAAGTTAACAGAAAAGTAACCAAAGCTCTTATGGAAACAGCAACAAAATTAGCTGGGTCTAAGAACAAGTTGCATGTAAATAAATTATCAGGAAAAACGAAAATGTTGATGAAAAAAAGAAGAGAGATGAGGACAACTAAAGAAGATGTGACTTCCAAAGTGGAATATATAGAGCTATGCAAGACAGTAAGAAAAAGTATCACTGAAGACGTAAGAAAATTCAACTGTGAACTAGTGAGAAAAGCAATTGAAAACAACCAAAGCCTAAAGATAGCAAAGGGACATCTCAGTAAGGGAAGAAAACAGATTATGGCACTGAGAAAAGAAGATGGTTCTGTAACAAGAAATAGAGGCGAAATTTTGACAAGAGTGAAAGATTTCTACTCCAAATTATATGAAAGGGATGATACATGCACTCCAGACATCATGAAAGATACCAGTATCAGAGTTCCTCCAGTCCTTCCAGCAGAAGTTGCACATGCAATCAAGAACATGAAGCGAGGAAAAGCTCCAGGAGAAGATGGAATTACTGTAGACATCATACAAGAAGCAAGTGGAGAAATCGAAACAGTACTCGCCCAAATTTTCACTCGATGCCTTAATGAAGGAAAGATTCCTGAGGATTGGAACACCGCTACAATGATCCTGCTACATAAGAAAGGTGACATTGAGGATCTCGGAAACTACAGACCTATCAGCCTCCTATCAGTAGTTTATAAAATCTTCACCAAAGTTCTTTCACACCGCTTGAAGGTAACACTGGACATGGCTCAACCGAGAGAACAAGCTGGATTCAGGAGTGGCTACAGCACAATAGATCATATCCACGTGCTGAGAGAACTAATTGAAAGAGCGAGGGAATATGAACTTCCATTGTGCATGGCTTTTATCGATTATGAAAAAGCCTTTGATTCGGTGAAACCATCAGCAGTTACAATGGCTCTGAAAACCTGCGGTATTGAAGATGCATACATTAATATTATTAATAACATCTATGAAAATGCAAGTGCAAAGATTAGGCTGTTTGAAAATACAACACACGTAAAAATTGAAAGGGAGTGAGACAAGGTGACACCATATCTCCGAAGCTCTTTAATGCCACATTGCAGGGTGTTTTCCAGTCGCTGAGCTGGGAAAACAAGGGGATAAAGATTAATGGAGATTATCTAACCCACCTTCGTTTTGCTGATGACGTAGTCATTTTTGCAACTACCCCATCAGAGCTGCAGAGTATGATCCAGGAACTTGCTGACAAGAGTAAAGAAGTGGGATTAAAAATGAACTTTCAGAAGACAAAAGTGATGTTCAATGCTTTTACAAGAAATGAAGATTTATCGATTGATGGAGAAAAGCTGGAGATAACAGACACGTACGTTTATCTTGGACAGCAGATATCAAGTGAGGGTCACATTGATGAAGAAATTAATCGGCGTACAAAACTTGCCTGGAGAGCTTTTGGAAGAAACAGCATTATTTTCAAGAGCAATATGCCATTATGTCTTAAAAGAAAAGTGTTTGATCAATGCATCCTTCCAGTGCTTACGTATGGTGCAGAGACGTGGACCTTAACTAAAAGAGACATACAAAAAAGCTGCAGACAACTCAAAGAAGCATGGAGAGGTGCATGCTTGGTGTAACCAGGAGAGATAAGAAGAGGAACTCGTGGATCCGAAAATGACAAGAATGGAAGACATCATGATCAGAGTTAAATCCCTGAAATGGCAATGGGCTGGACATACTGCCAGAAGGACAGATCATCGATGGACAGGCGAAATTTTAGATTGGATTCCAAGGGACAGGAAAAGACCCAGAAGAAGACCACATGGGAGATGGGTGGATGAAATTCGAAAGTATGCAGGGGTGACATGGAGGAGACTGGCACAAGACAGACCGTTGTGGAGGAAACTTGGGGAGACCTTCGTCCAGCAGTGGATTGATAATGGTTGACAATGATGATGATGATGATATGGGATGTAAGGTCAGATGATGCGTAACATCACAGCCTCTCCTTGACAAATGTCAACCCCGCCTTCTCGTGGTACATCCTGTTCCCACTAAAGGGGCTCTGACGACCGCCAATAGCGGTATAACTATACCATCGGGATTAGAGGAAATGCTATCCCACACTCACCAACCCGCTTGGCCAGCGTGGTGAGTTATGGCCAAACCCCTCCAAAATGACTCCACAACTTAAATCTTGGCTCTCAGTCTCCGGCAGCTGGAATGTACCTGGCCAAGGCAGCGGCCAGTGCGACATGAAGGCAGAGGGTGCTAAGAATCCCCGGAGGACCGGACTAGGCTGCCATCTGATGCTGACCTTGGCTACGTACAACGGACGCTCCCTATCTTCTGATTCAAGGCTTCTTGAATTGGAAGAGGAACTACAAAGGATCAAGTGGGACATCGTCGGGCTAAGTGAGGTAAGAAGAAAAGGAGAAGATCTCATTGAACTGAAAAGTGGACATCTCTTCTACTATCGTGGGACAGATACTGGCAGAACTAGTGGTGTTGGATTTATAATAAACAAGAAACTGAAGGATAAAGTTGTAGAAGTTGAAAGTTCCTCTGACAGAGCTGCACGACTCGTTATCCAACTCTCGAGAAGATACCAGGCTCAGATTATTCAAACTTATGCACATACCACAAGTCATGCTGAAGAAGAAATTGAAGAATTTTATGAGGAAATTCGTGATCTAAATAATAAAGGTAAGCAGCACTTGAAGATAATTATGGGAGATTTGAATGCAAAAATAGGGCAACGGCAACAGAATGAAACTTCAGTAGGTAAATTCGGTCACGGCAACAGAAACCAGCGTGGAAATACTCTCGTTGAGTTTGCAGAGGCAGAAGGGTTTTTCATCTTGAACTCCTTCTTCAAGAAAAAGCCACACAGGAAATGGACATGGAGACATCCAAATGGGACGACAAGTGAAATTGATTTTATTATGTGCAACAAAAAATTCGTCATAGAAGACTGCAGTGTGCTAAACAAGTTCAACACAGGCAGTGACCATAGATTGGTGAGATGTAAGATGCACCTCAACACTAAACTTGAACGTAGCAAGCTCATAAGACAAACAAAATGTATTGACATAACCAACCTTAAAAAACACCATAATACCTTCAAATTGGAACTCAAGAACAGATTTTCTGCTTTAGAAGGCCTAACATCGGAAGAAGTGGATATTTCTGAAGTTAACAGAAAAGTAACCAAAGCTCTTATGGAAACAGCAACAAAATTAGCTGGGTCTAAGAACAAATTGCAGGTGAACAAATTATCAGGAAAAACCAAAATGTTGATGCAAAAAAGAAGAGTGATGAGGACAACTAAAGAAGATGTGACTTCCAAAGTGGAATATATAGAGCTATGCAAGACAGTACGAAAAAGTATCACTGAAGACGTAAGGAAATTCAACTGTGAACTAGTAAGGAAAGCAATTGAAAACAACCAAAGCCTAAAGATAGCAAAGGGACATCTCAGTAAAGGAAGAAAACAGATTATGGCACTGAGAAAAGAAGATGGTTCTGTAACAAGAAATAGAGGCAAAATTTTGACAAGAGTGAAAGATTTCTACTCCAAATTATATGAAAGGGATGATACATGTACTCCAGACATTATGAAAGGTACCAGTACCAGAGTTCTTCCAGTCCTTCCAGCAGAAGTTGCACATGCAATCAAGAACATGAAGCGGGGAAAAGCTCCAGGAGAAGATGGAATTACTGTAGACATCATACAAGAAGCAAGTGGAGAAATCGAAACAGTACTCGCCCAAATTTTCACTGGATGCCTTAATGAAGGGAAAATTCCTGAGGATTGGAATAACGCTACAATGATCTTGCTACATAAAAAAGGTGACATTGAGGATCTCAGAAACTACAGACCTATCAGCCTCCTATCAGTGGTTTATAAAATCTTCACTAAAGTTCTTTCACACCGCTTGAAGGTGACACTGGACATGGCTCAACCGAGAGAACAAGATGGATTCAGGAGTGGCTACAGCACAATAGATCATATCCACGTACTGAGAGAACTAATTGAAAGAGCGAGGAAATATGAGCTTCCATTGTGCATGGCTTTTATCGATTATGAAAAAGCCTTTGATTCGGTGAAACCATCAGCAGTTGCAATGGCTCTGAATTCCTGCGGTATTGAAGATGCATACATTAATATTATTAATAACATCTATGAAAATGCAAGTGCAAAGATTCGGCTGTTTGAAAATACAACACACATAAAAATTGGAAAAGGAGTGAGACAAGGTGACACCATATCTCCGAAGCTCTTTAATGCCACATTGGAAAATGTCTTTCAATCACTGAACTGGGAAAACAAAGGGATAAAGATTAATGGAGATTATCTAACCCACCTTCGTTTTGCTGATGACATAGTCATTTTTGCAACTACTCCATCAGAGCTACAGAGTATGATCCAGGAACTTGCTGACAAGAGTAAAGAAGTGGGATTAAAAATGAACTTTCAGAAGACAAAAGTGATGTACAATGCTTTTACAAGAAATGAAGATTTATCGATTGATGGAGAAAAGCTGGAGATAACAGACACGTACGTTTATCTTGGACAGCAGATATCAAGTGAGGGTCACATTGGTGAAGAAATTAATCGGCGTACAAAACTTGCCTGGAGAGCTTTTGGAAGAAACAGCATAATTTTCAAGAGCAATATGCCATTATGTCTTAAAAGAAAAGTGTTTGATCAATGCATCCTTCCAGTGCTTACGTATGGTGCAGAGACGTGGACCTTAGCTAAAAGAGACATACAAAGGCTGCAGACAACTCAAAGTAGCATGGAGAGGTGCATACTTGGTGTAACCAGGAGAGATAAGAAGAGGAACTCGTGGATCCGAAAAATGACAAGAGTGGAAGACATCATGATCAGAGTTAAATCCCTGAAATGGCAATGGGCTGGACATACTGCCAGAAGAACAGACCATCGATGGACAGCCGAAATTTTAGATTGGATTCCAAGGGACAGGAAAAGACCCAGAAGAAGACCACATGGAAGATGGGTGGATGAAATTCGAAAGTATGCAGGAGTGACATGGAGGAGACTGGCACAAGACAGACCGTTGTGGAGGAAACTTGGGGAGACCTTCGTCCAGCAGTGGATTGATAATGATTGACAATGATGATGATGATGATGATGATGATATATATATATATATATGATTTTACAAAAAATGAAGATTTTTTTTTCAATCGATAAATCTTCATTTTTTTTTTTACAAAAAATGAAGATTTATCGATTGATGGGGAAAAGCTGGAGATAACCAGTACCTACATTTATCTTGGGCAGCAGATATCAAGTAAGGGTCATTTTTTTAATCAGCGTATAAAACTTGCCTGGAGAGCTTTTGGAAGAAACAGTATAATTTTCAAGAGCAATATGCCATTATGTCTTAAAAGAAAAGTGTTTAATCAATGAATGCATCCTTTCAGTGCTTACGTATGGTAAGTACTGAAAGGATGCATTCATTGACCAAACAGTGCTTACGTATGCAGAGACGTGGACCTTAACTAAAAGAGACATACAAAGACTGCAGACAACTCAGAGAGCATGGAGAGATGCATGCTTGGTGTAACCAGGAGAGATAAGAAGAGGAACTCGTGGATCAGAATAATGACAAGAGTGGAAGACATCATGATCTGAGTGAAATCACTGAAATGGCAATGGGCTGGACATATTGCCAGAAGGACAGATTATCGATGGACAGCCGAAATTTTAGACTGGATTTCAAGGGACAGGAAAAGACCCAGAAGAACACCACAGGTGAGATGGTTGGATGAAATTCGCAAGTATGCGGGAGTAACATGGAGGGGATTGGCACAAGACAGACCGTTGTGGAAGAGGCTTAGAGAGACCTTCATCCAGCAGTGGATTGATAATGGTTGACAATGATGATGATGTATACACTGAAGAGCAATTGAATTAGAGACAGCTGGCGTTATGCAAATGTGGCGCTGTGGGTGGCCCTGTAAACGGAAACGACATGACGTATACAGCGATCCCACAATATAAGGAGTGATGCGACGGGAATCAGTAACAGTCGGACGCAGTATGGGTCCGACTGTTACTGATTCCGTCGCATCAAGACAAAGGATCTAAGCGCATTTGATCGTGGGTAAATTGTCGGGGCCGACGAATGAGTCAATCCATCTCGGAAATCGTGCAGGAACTGGGATTTTCACGAGCCACTGTGCCACGGGTGCACCGTGAGTACATCGAATTCGGTGAAACCATCCCTGCAAAGGCCAACTGCCGTGGACAACAGCGTGTGGATAAGCGGGGTCATCGTCGGCTAGCTCGGTCTGTAACAGTGGATAGATGGGCCACAGTGCAAGAAATCACTCAGCATTTTAACGCTGGTGCACAAAAACGTGTAAGCAGCCACACCATCCAGAACCATCTCCTCGCTATGGTGTACAGAAGCCATCGTCACACGAGGGTACCGCAGCTGACCGCACATCACAGGGCGCAAAGATTTGCGTGGGCGCGAAAACATCGCGACTTGACTTAGACATGTGGAAAAATGTTGCCTGGACTGATGAGTCGAGATTCACATTGGTACATGCGGATGGCAGGATGCGAGTACGGCGCAAACCACATGAAGCGATGGATCCTTCTTGCCAGCAAGGTACTGTTCAAGCTGGTGGGGGTTGCATTCTTGTCTGGGGAGTGTTTACGTGGACTGAAATGGGACCCCTGGTACGTGTGACATCGCTCCTCACAGGTCAACGTTACCTGGATATCCTGGACGACCATTTGCTCCCGTTGTGGCGTTTTCAACATCCCACTGGGGACCTCATCCTGCAACAAGACAATGAACCGTGCCATCGCTTCCGAATTGTATCCGAATGGTTGGATGAACACACCACCGACGTGACCTCGCTTCTTTGGCCAGCTAGGTCACCTGACCTCAATCCCATCGAGCACATCTTGGATGCCATCGAGAGAGATTTTCGAGGCTCTGACTCCCTCCATTAACCCTCCGTGAACTGTATGAGCTTGTTCAAGGGTCGTGGATCTGTATGGCTTCCCAACGCTTTCGGTGCCTTGTCGAGTCCATGCCGAGACGAATCGCCGCCGTCATCAGGGCAAAAGGTGGTGCTACAGGTTACTAGACAGGTATCTCTAATTCAATTGCTCTTCAGTGTATATACAGTATATATCATCATCATCATTGTCAACCATTATCAATCCACTGCTGGACGAAGGTCTCTCCAAGTTTCCTCCACAACGGTCTGTCTTGTGCCAGTCTCCTCCATGTCACCCCTGCATACTTTCGAATTTCATCCACCCATCTCCCATGTGGTCTTCTTCTGGGTCTTTTCCTGTCCCTTGGAATCCAATCTAAAATTTCGGCTGTCCATCGGTGATCTGTCCTTCTGGCAGTATGTCCAGCCCATTGCCATTTCAGGGATTTAACTCTGATCATGATGTCTTCCACTCTCGTCATTTTTCGGATCCACGAGTTCCTCTTCTTATCTCTCCTGGTTATACCAAGCATGCACCTCTCCATGCTACTTTGAGTTGTGTGCAGCCTTTGTATGTCTCTTTTAGTTAAGGTCCACGTCTCTGCACCATACGTAAGCACTGGAAGGATGCATTGATCAAACACTTTTCTTTTAAGACATATTGGCATATTGCTCTTGAAAATTATGCTGTTTCTTCCAAAAGCTCTCCAGGCAAGTTTTGTACGCCGATTAATTTCTTCATCAATGTGACCCTCACTTGATATCTGCTGTCCAAGATAAACATACGTATCTGTTATCTCCAGTTTTTCTCCATCAATCGATAAATCTTCATTTCTTATAAAAGCATTGAACATCACTTTTGTCTTCTGAAAGTTCATTTTTAATCCCACTTCTTTACTCTTGTCAGCAAGTTCCTGGATCATACTCTGCAGCTCTGATGGGGTAGTTGCAAAAATGACTACGTCATCAGCAAAACGAAGGTGGGTTAGATAATCTCCATTAATCTTTATCCCTTTTGTTTTCCCAGTTCAGTGACATTTATATATATTCTTTAAAATATATATTTCTAAAAATTTTTTGGGTGGGCTTATTACTTGCATCTATGACTTTGCACAAACCCATTTCCAAATAGGTCTTTGTGGAAGTGAGAAAATGCAGAGTTTTTGCTGGTCCTTGATAAAGCCAAGGCTCAGTATTCTCGACACTTTCTACATTCAGTTGTTTTATTTTTCTCTTTTTACTCACACCGGTCAATACATAACCTTTTCTATGTTGTACTTGGTGTGAGTCAAATAATTTTTTTGCTTCAGTCTCTTAATAGAATATATATAAGTTTAAACAAACTTCAGGAACGAACAAAAAAATTAAAAAAAAAATTGATACGCGTATAAATGCCGTGTGTGTTGTACTTAAAACAAATGTATACTCTCGAATCACTTTATTTCACACCCTCAAAGATCTTGGCATGTGATAGATGCATGGCATAAATTATCTTCAAAGATTATCAGGTTACTCCCTGGATTTTTTTGTTTAATTTTACGAAGTGTGAGAGCATATCACTGACGGACCTCTTCCCTGCAGTAAAGACGATATCGGACGTGCTAATACTGTACTTTGGCGGACAGTTTCTGCTCATCGGACGTGCCAATACTTTGGCGGACAGTTTCTGCTCATCGGACGTGCCAATACTTTGGCGGACAGTTTCTTCTCCATCTGGTGTGCATTAACGGCACTGGATATATATATAATTATGCCCACCAGATGGAGACGTCTCAGTAGCTGAGCCCATCTTACGGATTTATGATGCCAGATGCTGACTGAGTAAGAGAGGCTCTGTTACTACTGTATATTAATTCCGCTTGAATTCTTTTCCTTTTTTTTTTCTTTCTTTCTTTTTTTTAAAAGAAAAACACACATAGCACCGTGAATTCTTGGCCGCTGTTATGTAAGGCTAACGCGCTCGGTCGGATATCGAGAGAATCGAGATTCGATTCCCCGACGGCGGCCGAATAACAATTTTTCGGTTGCTGTGCGTTGCTTAACGTGAAAAGAGCGATGGATTTATTTGAAAACATAAACATTACAAAAAGTATGGATAATTTTGAAAATAAAAGAAAAGCATCACAATATGTATTGCAAGGTATACGACAAAGTAACATAGAATTATTATTTTCATTATTATTAGACGTATGTTTGAAGATTACAACGATGAGGAGAATCAACAACTGCCTGAGATCAACTATGAATGAAGAACGGCTTTCCGATTTGAAGGTGTTATTTTCTGAGAGTGAAATTGTAAAAACTGTAGATTATGAACTCATAATGGACACTTATTTGATGAAAGAATGATGAAAAACATTTTAGGATTAAAATTGAGAACAAAAAGCAAATCTTGTTTTGGTAAGTAAAGATTTTATGCTCTAAATAGTCTTCCGAGTGCTGAAATGTTTTAAAATAAAACATTATAAGCAGGACGGGTCCAACCATTAGGCGAACTAGGTAGCTGTCTAGAGCGATAAAAAATTTAAGAGGCGCTAAGATTTAATGTTGGTAAAATCAAATGAGTCAATAAATGAGTAAAAACAAAGACAATTTTTTTCTGCTGTCCATTCGATATAACTTGCGAATTCTTACTCAATGAGAAACGGAGACCTGTTCTCATAGAGTGAGTAAGTCAGCTTGCAGTAAATCCCTCCCCCCCCCCTTCTCTCTTTTACTGCGCCACGAAAGCGCGCATCTGTCGAAAAATTGCCGTAAACCAAGCTCGTTTCCATGCAGCAGGGAAGTCAGGCGACGTCTGAGAGTGGCACGAGATTTTTTTTTTAAGAAAATGGATACTGTAACATCCGACTTTAAATGGAAATATCTAGACCGTCCACTTCTTCTATCACAAAAAGTAGCAATGCTCAACGACTAAAGTTCTTTGGAAGCAAGGGGGGGGGGGATTAACGACTACCGGGAGCAACTCGATGGCTATAAGCAGTCGCCCGTTTCTAATTTAGGGCTAGTTGTTTCAGGGAAAAGGGAGAACCAGTGCGCTAGCACAAACAGAACATACACGCCTCGTCGGTATTCGAACCCGGACCATCCTCGGACAAATTGTCAAAAGCCAGCTCTTAGACCACTGCGTTACCGAAGCTTCTTGCCTACAGAATTGTCTCACTCAGGCTATCTTCTAGTAAAAACAGGGGCAAGAGTAAGAGAGGCTCTGTTACTACTGTATATTAATTCCGCTTGAATTCTTTTCCTTTTTTTTTTTCTTTCTTTCTTTTTTTCCCCTCTTTCCATCAAGGGATGCAAGAGGAAAGAACCTTCTTGGGTTATACGCATTACCGTATTTACGAAATTTTGCGAAAAATAGAGCACGCAAAATGAAATTTTAATTAAATTTTCATTTTCACTGGACCAGTAAGAAAATGAATGCAGTTTCCATTAGTTTCTTTCTATTTATTTTACACTGTATATTTGCACCTTGAAATAATTATTGAATAAATGCAATATGTTTGGCCACACAAAGAATAATACATTTTCGGAAGCGCAAGGCCAGCCTAGGGCGCCAAATACCTTAGCATCGGCCCTGATTATAAGAATACATAAGTGTTTCATGTACTGTAGTTGTTTTAATTAATTATTAGGCCTAAATAAACGTTAAGAAATCTATACTTATTTAAAGAGTGCCCAATGAACTTATTTAAATTAGCTACAATTATGTACGAAAGAATTACTTTTGTTTGTGTTTTTTTCTTAACATAATCAAAATATTGCACTTTCTTAAGAGGGTTTAAATTTCATCTCTGCAATCCCCCCCCCTTCCCACAACTTAACCGGCACCCCCAAATTAGACTAACTAAATCCGCCTGTGCTTTTACGGAACACAAGTTTCGTGCTTTGACCTTTCACATTGGACGATAGATGGCAGCACGTCATTGCAAACTCCTCCATAGGGCACGGCCGGCCAGGGATTTTTGGAAGTATTACCAAGACAGAGCCGTGGCTTAGTCCAAGAATCATGGGGGAGGAGGAGGGGTAGTTATGTGGGAGAGGGGGATCTCTGTGTGCAACTCTAAATTATGTATTTCCACGAATGCAAATGAGAGTTTTGATTTCTTTTTCGCTCCTTTTGTTAATTGACTTCACGAGCTAATCATTTTTCCTAACGTAAAGAAAAAACAATAAATAAATACAGAATATGAAGAAAGGGGAGAAAGAAAAACTGAACTTTCTCTTGATATATAAAAAAATAAATCTCATTCTCTGAACTTGTTTAAAGATATTTTCCTTATCCCTGGCGGCAAAATAATTCCCAAATGAAATGAAAAAAGGCCAGAGTTGCTGATTACGACCCCTCAAATGAAATGAATACACTCCCAAACATAGGCGACTTCGTGGGTTCGAGACCGTTTTTGAACCCCCAATGTTTTTTTTTTTTTTCTTTTTTTTTCTTTTTGGGTTCCTCGAGCCCCTAATATGTTTTGCGCTTATTTCGTGGGGAAAATACACGTACGCCTATATGTATAAATTTTGTCTTTCGTTATCAGTTCCTTAAGTGTTTTATTATTCATTCCCCGTTTACTATATATAGAAAGTAAGTACAGAAGTTTACCCCTCAGACTGTTTATTGTGCCTAAAAAAGAATTAGTGTTTGTTCGCGCTCATCAAATTTGACGCGACAGACAATACTTCAAGTACCGTTGTTTAAGAGCATTTAAAACTGCAACCTTTATAAAAGAAATTCTTCGGTTTGTTTGGGTTCTCACAAAACACAAAATTCTAGCTTTACATTCGGAGACGAGAACCTATTCGAGGTCATAGTGATAAAGGCGGAAATATGTTGTACAGTTAGTTGACCCACATTACCTTCGGACAGTCGGGGACCAAGGAGGTTAGAAGAGAGAGGAGATCGCATCATTAGCCGCTGGTAAAGCCAAATTTGATCATTTGGTTTCCTGCGCCCTCTGGGTGGGGAGGGTTTGGGAGGGTTCAGTGACGTGACGTCACTTGTTCAAGACCTGTGCTGCAGCATAGGTTGATAGCGGCCGTCTCTTACTCTCTGCACAGGCCCTGAAGCACAAGGATCCCACAACTTTAGCAAAGCCGTGATTGGCTAATGCGGAATATGCACTCCCTTTCTACAAAGCATAATTTTGTTTATTTTTTTTTAGAAAATACCAAACAGCATTTCTGTAATTTTTTGCAAATTTTTAGTTATGTGCATGTATATTTCAGTCTCATTTTTCCTGACTGTACAATGTACATGCTGCACGAGTGCCTCTAAAACCTCTTCAAAGTCGACGATTTCTCTATAGAAAGTACAGAAGCAGCCCAAGTTGGGCATTCACAGCTGATACGAAGTGGATCCCAAGGAAAACGAAGGGCGTGCGGCTGATGCCATGTCCTCTCCGTTCTAACCTCTTACTTTAACTCAGAAATCATTTGAAGAAAAAAATTCTTGGCATTTTTAAAGTTGGTAAAAAACCTTAAAATAAATTTTACATGTTTTTATTATTTTTATAAAGACAATTGAGCTGGAAATTCACTGTATCTGTGTATTGCATATAATAATTTCGGACCTACAAAAGCAAAATAAATGAAATAAATAATTATCTAGAAAAAAATGTATTTTTCTGTGATTAACTATAATTTGCTTCATTTTAGCACTTCAGGCGTCTTATTGTGCCAGATAATCTAACTGAATGAAATTCAAATTAGGCTTAAATACTTTGAAAACTGCATGGCTAATTCGATTAAAAATTTCCGGAACCCCCAATAATTTTTCAAGTCGGCGACTATGCTCCCAAATAAAATGATTAAAGGCCAGAGTCGCCGATTTAGGATCCCTGAACACCGTGTCCTAAATTAGGGACGGGCGACTGCTGATATCCCTTTGTGATGACAGAGCAGGCATTTCTGTGCCCGGGGCAAACCCTAAATTATTGAGCCCCCGTCTGTCTTTCTATCTTAATACTAATAATGTCATAAACATCAATCATTAATCACCCCACTGTTCGATGAAGATCTTCAAGTTTCTTCCACAACGGTATGTCTTGAGCCAGTCTCTTCCATGTCACTCCCGCATGTTTTTGAATGTCACCACCCATCTCCAATGTGGTCTTCTTTCTAAGCCTTTTCCTGTCTCTTGAAATCCAGTTTAGAATTTCGGTTGTCCATCGGTGTTCCGTTCTTCTGGAGACAAGTCCAGCCCATTACCATTTCAGGGATTTTACTCTGATCTTGATGTCTTCCACTCTTGTCATTTTCTTTATCCACGAGTAACTCTTCTTTTCTCTCCTGGTTACAACACCCATGCACCTCTCCATGCTTCTTTGAGTTGTCTGCAATTTTGTATGTCCTTTTAGTTAAAGCGTACGTTTCTGTCCAACACCAAAGTATACACTGAAGAGCAATTGAATTAGAGATACCTGTCTAGTAACGTGTAGCACCACATTTCGTCCTGATGACGGCGGCGATTCGTCTCGGCATGGACTCGACAAGACACCGGAAGTGTTGGGAAGCCATACGGATCCACGACCCCTGAACAAGCTCCCACAGTTCACGAAGATTTGATGGAGGAGGTCAGAGCCTCGGACATATCTCTCGATGGCATCCCAGATGTGCACGATGGGATTGAGGTCAGGTGACCTAGATGGCCAAGGAAGCGAGGTCACGTCGGCGGAGTGTTCATCCAACCATTCGGATACAATTCGGGAGCGATGGCACGATGCATTTTCTTGTTGCAGGATGAGATCCCCAGTGGGATGTTGAAGACGCACAAACGGGATCAAATGGTCGTCCAGGATATCCCGGTAACGTTGACCTGTGAGGGACGATGTCACACGTACCAGGGGTCCCATTTCAGTCCACGTAAATAGTCCCCAGACGAAAATGCCACCCCCACCAGCTTGAAGAGTACCTTGCTGGCAAGAAGGATCCATCGCTTCATGTGATTTGCGCCGTACTCGTATCCTGCCATCCGCATGTACCAACGTGAATCTCGACTCATCAGTCCAGGCCGCATTTTTCCACATGTCTAGGGTCCAGTGACGATGTTCCGGCGCCCATGCTAATTTTTGCACCCTGTGGTGTGTGGTCAGCAGCGGTACCCTCGTGGGACGATGGCTTCTGTACCCCATAGCTAGGAGATGGGTCTGGATGGTGTGGCTGCTTACACGTTTTTGTGCAGCAGTGTTAAAATGCCGAGTGATTTCTTCCATTGTGGCACGTCTATCCGCTGTTACAATGCTAGCTAGCCGACGATGATCCCGCTCATATACACGATGTTGTCCACGGCAGTTGGCCCTTGCAGGGATGTTTTACCGGATTCGATGTACTCACGGTGCACACGTGACACAATGGCTCGTGAAAATCCCCGTGCCTGCACGATTTCCGAGATGGAGTGTCCCATTCGTCGGGCCCCGACAATTTGCCCGCGATTAAATGTGCTTAGATCCTACGTCTTACCCATACTGCGTCCGACTCTTACTGATTCCCGTCGGATCACTCCTTATATTGTCGGATCGCTGCATACGTCATGTCGTTTCCGTTTACAGGGCCGCCCACAGCGCCACATTTGCATAACGTCAGCTGTCTCAATTTTTTTTTCTGATTGGATGTTTAACGACCACCGCGAGCAACTCAATGGGCTATAAGCAGTCGCCCGTCCCTTATTTAGGGTCACTGGTTCCAGGGAAGGGACAGAGTCAGTGCCGTAAGACAAACACAACATCCATGCCTCACCGGGATTCGAACCCTGACCCCTTTCGGACGAATGATCAGAGGCCATCGCTTAGACCACTGCGCCACCGGGGCGGCTGTCTCTAATTCAATTGCTCTTCAGTGTATATCAGTATATATAGTATACCATATGTACACTTCAAGTTAGAACTGAAGAACAGGTTCTATGCTTTAGAAGGCCTAACATCGGAAGAAGTGGACATCTCTGAAGTTAACAGAAAAGTAACCAAAGCTTCTTATGGAAACAGCAACAAAATTAGCTGGGTCTAAGAACAAATTGCATGTGAACAAATTATCAGGAAAAACCAAAATGTTGATGCAAAAAAGAAGAGAGATGAGGACAACTAAAGATGTGACTTCCAAAGTGGAATATATAGAGCTATGCAAGACAGTAAGAAAAAGTATCACTGAAGACGTAAGGAAATTCAACTGTGAACTAGTGAGGAAAGCAATTGAAAACAACCAAAGCCTAAAGATAGCAAAGGGACATCTCAGTAAGGGAAGAAAACAGATTATGGCACTGAGAAAAGAAGATGGTTCTGTAACAAGAAATAGAGGAGAAATTTTGACAAGAGTGAAAGATTTCTACTCCAAATTATATGAAAGGGATGATATATGCACTCCAGACATCATGAAAGATACCAGTACCAGAGTTCCTCCAGTCCTTCCAGCAGAAGTTGCACATGCAATCAAGAACATGAAGAGAGGAAAAGCTCCAGGAGAAGATGGAATTACTGTAGACATCATACAAGAAGCAAGTGGAGAAATCGAAACAGTACTCGCCCAAATTTTCACTCGATGCTTTAATGAAGGAAAGATTCCTGAGGATTGGAACACCGCTACAATGATCCTGCTACATAAGAAAGGTGACATTGAGGATCTCGGAAACTACAGACCTATCAGCCTCCTATCAGTAGTTTATAAAATCTTCACTAAAGTTCTTTCACACCGCTTGAAGGTAACACTGGACATGGCTCAACCGAGAGAACAAGCTGGATTCAGGAGTGGCTACAGCACAATAGATCATATCCACGTGCTGAGAGAACTAATTGAAAGAGCGAGGGAATATGAACTTCCATTGTGCATGGCTTTTATCGATTATGAAAAAAGCCTTTGATTCGGTGAAACCATCAGCAGTTACAATGGCTCTGAAAACCTGCGGTATTGAAGATGCATACATTAATATTATTAATAACATCTATGAAAATGCAAGTGCAAAGATTAGGCTGTTTGAAAATACAACACACGTAAAAATTGAAAGGGAGTGAGACAAGGTGACACCATATCTCCGAAGCTCTTCAATGCCACATTGGAGGGTGTTTTTCAGTCGCTGAGCTGGGAAAACAAGGGGATAAAGATTAATGGAGATTATCTAACCCACCTTCGTTTTGCTGATGACGTAGTCATTTTTGCAACTACCCCATCAGAGCTGCAGAGTATGATCCAGGAACTTGCGGACAAGAGTAAAGAAGTGGGATTAAAAATGAACTTTCAGAAGACAAAAGTGATGTTCAATGCTTTTACAAGAAATGAAGATTTATCGATTGATGGAAAAAAGCTGGAGATAACAGACACGTTCGTTTATCTTGGACAGCAGATATCAAGTGAGGGTCACATTGATGAAGAAATTAATCGGCGTACAAAACTTGCCTGGAGAGCTTTTGGAAGAAACAGCATAATTTTCAAGAGCAATATGCCATTATGTCTTAAAAGAAAAGTGTTTGATCAATGCATCCTTCCAGTGCTTACGTATGGTGCAGAGACGTGGACCTTAACTAAAAGAGACATACAAAGGCTCCAGACAACTCAAAAAAGCATGGAGAGGTGCATGCTTGGGGTAACCAGGAGAGATAAGAAGAGGAACTCGTGGATCCGAAAAATGACAAGAGTGGAAGACATCATGATCAGAGTTAAATCCCTGAAATGGCAATGGGCTGGACATACTGCCAGAAGGACAGATCATCGATGGACAGCCGAAATTTTAGATTGGATTCCAAGGGACAAGAAAAGACCCAGAAGAAGACCACATGGGAGATGGGTGGATGAAATTCGAAAGTATGCAGGGGTGACATGGAGGAGACTGGCACAAGACAGACCGTTGTGGAGGAAACTTGGGGAGACCTTCGTCCAGCAGTGGATTGATAATGGTTGACAATGATGATGATGATGATGATGTACACTACACGACTAAACAGAATTAACGTCATACCCCAATGCCCTATATGGGAGGCAATAGCAAACTATGTTTGTACAGTTTTTCCCAGGCGCTTGGGAGTTCGGGTCTTAAGCAACACATAAAACGAAGGAAATCAAGCTGGCAATCGTAATCGCAGCAGCAGCAATGATCGAACAGTTCCACAGAATCTTGCACAATGTGAAAGACATTTTTATCTTGCATCTCACGTATAGACAATAAAGCTGAAAGAAAACGCAGGCCTCACTGCCATCGAAGAAGACCAGGGTTCTTCGTAAGTTGGACAGTCTATACAGCAGTACCTTCACTTCTAAATGTAAGCACCTAACACCCACTGAGCATTTTGAAGAAGAAATGCGAATTTTAAGCTTCTAAGGCTACCGAAACGGGGGAGAAACATGAGTAAATTCTGTAAATGGACAAATGACAAAGTATGGTGCGAAAATAGTCTACCAAAAACCGGTGCAAAATTTAAATTCCAATTTTAAGCATTGATTTTTGCGCCCTCACTCGAGCTACGCCTGCACCTCGCTAGCTACGGCGCTGGTGCTGTTGATCACGGTGGTCGTTTAACTCCGAAACAAAGAAATGCAAATAAAAAAAAAGAGAGAGAGAGACATTTGTCTCTTCTCTGACCTTCGATGCGGACATGTCCTGTGCCCATGTGGTACAGAATCATTGGCACAATTGTTTCTACTGATTCACATTGAGAACCAACTTTCTCTTGTTTTCAGTTGTCCAGAGTTCACTCTGTAGTATATCAACTTTACTTTTTATAAACAAAAGTGCAATATACGAAAAAATAATGTAAAGCATTTATTCATAAAATGAAATACAAAGGTCACTTTCATAAACCACTGAGAGAGTTCACAGCAACTTTAATTTCCCAGGGAGACCTGCTTGCTTTGCGGGGTGACTGAACCTTCTCTAGTAACCCTGCTACCTAACGCTCTGCACCAAGACCCGGAGCAACACAGGAGATAAGTAACAATGATCACTTTTTGAAAGGATGGGTGCGAATTTCATCAAAATGTGAGACAAATATTCACACACGATCCCAAGGGGAGACAGAAAACCATTGTCATCAGAAACAAAAGGAGAAAACTCAAAGATATTGGGTTGATGCATAAGTTCATGCCGTTTTATTTCACGAATGTATTCCAGGTCACAGGTCAGTAGTGACGGTACAGATGGCCAGTTGTATATCAAAAATGTAGCCAGTAATATCGTGTATCTAAATCATATTGCGTTGTGTGATTGTGGCTAATGCTTTTTGGGTTCTCAGGTCCGGAAGTATAGAGTGCCAGGTAGAGAGGAATAAACATTTCTGATATCTGCTAGTCTACGAGTTTAACAAGGGATCCACAGCCACCGAGGCTACTCAACAAATTTGTGATGTGTATGGGGAAGAAGCTACTGCTACGAGGATAGCCCGCAAACGATTTGAGCAGTTCCGACGTGGCAATTTTGACCAAAACGACTCTCCACGCTCAGGTCGTCCATCTCACTTTGATGAAGATCGTTTGAACCATCTCATCCACTTGGACCCACGTCTAAACACACGCGAATTGGCCGCTGAGATGGACTGTGAACAGATGCAACACCTAGAACATATGGGAAAGGTCAAGAAGTTGGAGTCTTGGGTGCCTCACACTCTCACCGAGGACAACAAGAATTATCGTGTTGTCATATGTGGTTCCTTGCTCGCCTGTTGTCGCGATTTTTCTCAGCAACACAACCCCTCTATGTAACGTATTGTTACTGGAGATGAAAAGTGGTGCCTGTACATAAATTTCAGGCATCGGAGAGAATGGTTAAGCCCAAACAAGACTCCCACACCACGTCCAAAACATGACCTTCATTCTGCGAAGATCATGTTGTGGGTCTGGTAGGACATGGAATGCTTTATTCACTGGAAAATGCTGCCGAGAAATCGGACCATTAACGCTGCCACTCTAGTGTGAGAAACTCCGCTGTGTGGAGGGAGAAATTCAGCAGAAACAGCCACATTGCCGCCATGGTGTCCTTCTCCACCATGATAACGCACGCCCTCACAGTTCAAACATGATCAAAATTGCTGTTCAGGACATGAAATAGGAGATCCTTCCACATCCGTCCTATACCCCAGATGTCGTCCCTTCAGGTTATCACCTGTTCCGATCTCTGTCGAATGCACTCCGTGGTACAACGTACAACAGTGATGTTGATCTCCTGAATTTTCTTGATGATTTCTTCGCAGAAAAACCTGCACGTTTTTTCAAGAACGGCATTGCAGACCTATCCAAACTTTGGGACACCATCGTAAACAATGAAGTGGGGAATATATAGTTGGTTGATTCCGTTTTCCCTACTGATTTAATACATTCCTGTAGTGCGGTGAAAAAACCGCAGAGAAAGCATGAAGCTTCAAGCCTAATCATCCCAGTTTTTGTGTGCGTTCTCTAAGGACAACATTTTTCACGTAACAACTTAATTAAAACTTGAGAAGTATTTTCTAGGGCCATCATTGAGTACAAATGTACCATGTACCTCCCTGGGCACCGTAAATGCACTTCCCTGGGAATTGTAAATGTGCCTTCCGGCACTGTTGAATGGCACCATTGTCCAAAGATGTCACCATAAGACACTGAAAATTATACTCGAAGTCACCATAAGAGTGTAGTGTTGTTGAAGGCGGCTAGGAGCCTTATCACGACATATGCGCGGAAAGCAAGAACGGAATCAGTCCGCGTTACGCTGAACTCCTGCTTCTTCCTTTGTGTAAAATAATTATTCTCGCACTTTCTCCCTCCTCCCCATTGACGGATTTATAACCCAACCTAAACTAACTACAGAGTCTGTTTTCTTTTCTTTCTTCGACTTTCTGATGCTATTTTTCGTTATGTTTAAATCCAGCAAAGAATAATTTAAAGCTGAATTATGAAGTTCATGTTAACCCGACAAGGAACTAAAAGAGAGGAACCCGTTTCAAGAGAAGCAGTGCGGATTGTGAATGGGGTGTAGTGGAGTCCAAACTTATCCCTGACTGCCTGCTTAAGTAACACATCCCCTCGAGTTCACCATATTGCCAATTTATTGTCGCTGTGTTGGGAGAAGTTTTCTAGCCCTTCCTCCTCCAAATCTCGACAGCGTCAGCCGAAAGTTCGAGGCTCTTGATTGAGTAACATGCACTAGCTTGCAAAAATTAAGGACGAGACGGTTTTTCGAATGTAACGTCGTGCATAAGTGCTCCACATCGACTCAAATCATATAATAAGATCCCCAAAATGTAAGAATATGGGACAAGTGAGCAAAACCGTCCAAACAAGGAACCCAAAGAATACAAAGGCACTTTATTGAAAAGGTGGCTTCGAGCCCAACTGGACAGAAGACAGAAACGTCCATGTGACAGGCGGCTGCCAGGAAAAATCCTGTCTTTAGTAGGGGATATGATCACCCCTGACTGCGTTGCAGGATTTACAACGTCTGTCCATGATGAGGACGAGGATGTCAAGGACCTGTTGAGGCATCGCGGCCCATTCCTCTTGTAGCGCCAATCGCAGCTGCGGAATTGTTGCTGGCGGCTGGTGACGTGCTGCCAATCGTCTCCCGAAAAGGTTCCACACGTGTTCGATTGGATTTAGGTTCTGGGACCTCGCGGGCCAATCCATGCGTTGAATATCTTCACTCTCCAACAGCACTGCGACAGCCACTGTACGATGTGGTGTAGCGTTGTCGTCCATGAAGAGGAGCTTCAGCACTCACAGCACCTCTAAACAGACGCACGTGAGGCAGGAGAACTTAGGCACAATAGCGGATACCAGTGACTGAACCTCCTTGGAAGATGTGGAGGTCAGTACGGATACCAAGCATGATACCGCCCCAAACGAGAACTCCGCCACCTTCAAACCGGTCCCTTTCGATGATGTTGGAGGTGTGATTGCGTGTTCCCTGTTCTCTCCAGATGTGTATACGTCCAGAATCGCACGTCAGACTAATTCGGCTCTCATTCATAAAGAGAACTCGACCCCATTGCAGATGTGTCCAGTTCTTGTGTTCCTGGCACCACAGAAACCGCCGACTCCGTTGAGCAGGCGTTAATGGCACACACCGTACTGGTCATCGTACAAATAGACCACTTTGTGCAGCCTCCTGGCCACGGTAAAACGCGATAACGGACGTCCACTTGCTTGGTGCATGTGCCTTGCGATTTCTCCCGCTGTCTGCCGTCTGTCTCTTCTCTCCTGTAGGACAATACACCGGTCGTCTGCCGCCGTGGTTGCTCGTGGACGACCACTGCTAAACTCTCGGACAGCTGTTCCTTTCTTTTAAAATGCTCTCCAAGCTCGTGAAACGATGCTGTTTGCGACCCCGAAATCCTGGGCCACACTAGTCACACTTCGATCCTACTTCCAACTTCACAATGACGCGACCTCGGGTAAAGTCATCCAGATGTCGTCTACTGGATTGCCTGTTGGTCATATCACACGATGGCAGCAACTCAACATCGTTCAAACCAATGCACACCGTGCAAAAGTTTTCACCAAATTGCTGAGCGTACACCGCCCGTGTGCTTTATACCTTTCCGATACCCCTCCCCTCCCCTCCTTACGTCATGCTGCATATATGCCCATGCTCTACCATACCGGACCCCTCCTGAGTGATCTTTCGGTCCGTTCTGCCTGCTTGTTCCGCTGTAATGCTAATTTCTCCTCTTCGTCCTTAATTTTTGCACACCAGTGTATATAGAGATCCCAAACGTCCCGTAAAACACAGGATCGTCCTATTTTTTTGCTAATGCGTCCCATTGTCCCGAGAAAACTCTTCGAGACAACTTTTTGTCCTGTATTTTGGAGTTCAAGACTGAAAAACAAAATCGATGAGTTACACTTTCTATTCTTTTACAAACATATTTTTTAACCTGCACGCCAAGCTTCTCCCTACCTGACTTATCTCCCATGACCATATCTCCGGCGTCTAACTCTGCGGTCAATGCTCTCATTACGTTGGCAAGCACAGCCGTGGCAGATTGATATCGGGGGAGGGAAGGGCACGTGTTTTCGTCACCTGGTGGATGCAGCTCTGAAGTCCCAAGGAGATAGTGAAATGAAGGACATGCTGAAATCCAAACATTTAGATGAAGTCTGGGAGGATCTCTTAAAAATGTTGAAGGAGAACTATTAAATTTAAAGAAAGTAGTGGAGCTCGTTATGTGTATCCCTGGAACAAATGCGTGTGCCGAAAGACTATTTCCTCGCATGAACGCACTGTGGAATGATGATAAAAACAAATTGTCTGTAAAAACTGTAAAATCAATGCTTATTGTAAAATCATTCTTCAATGAAGATTGTGTAGCTTTTCATGACATGATTCTTAAAAACAAACAATAGTTAAGTGAAATTCATTCTTCAGAAAAATATTGCAAGAGTGAGCAAGACTGATTAGATTCATTTTGTAAGACTGGCATATGTGATGGATGCGCATACTAAATTTTCACTGTAAGTCGTAAGTGTCCCGTATTTTTTTCCAATGTATCTGGGTTCCCTAAACATATATCAAATTAATATCTGAAACCTCTGACTTTTTGAAAATTTGTTTTAGGTAGCAATTTTATCCAACAAACTGCTGAGCAAACAAAAATTGATTCTGAGCAATAGTTCTGCTGCTTTTGGTTCTAAACACTAGGGGCTAATTTTCGTAGATGAGGTAGCTATTCGTACCTTCAGTAGTGGTACATGCACTCTTAGGTTGTATTCTTTGTCGGAGCGTAGGCTTCTGGTCATAAGTAACGAACGTGCCGCCATCTGCATTCATTTTATTCATTTGTAAAAGTTAATAACCACGAATATCGGTTCCTCTACAGTAATGGTTCCTTTCACTTAACGACTTTGTTAAAATATGAAATTTATTATTTACTGCCTGCAATGAAATTTTGCCGCATTAACCGCAAAAGTACCATGTGACTCTGGAACGCACCTGAGGCAAATCCTTTCCAGATGCCAACCTAAAACATAGCAAATTAAAAAAACTAGTAGGAGGAAGCGGACGTGTCGCCATCTATAATAATTTTAAAGAAGTTAAAGTTAACAAATATCGGTTCCGTTACGGAAATCAAGTTCTTTTTAGATATTGTATTGTAAACCACAATTTCAGATGTCACGATGATCAACCTTGATGCAATAGCTTCCATTAACAGCTGTAAATAATTGTTTTATTTAAAAAAAAATTACGACTTTCTTTTCAGTGTAAATGCTACATGCTACTTAAGGCGCATTGCTGGCGCAATTGTTTTCTTTATGTTCTCTCGTTTCTTATTTTATTTTAATTGTCAAAGAAACAGCCTGTTTTTTTTTTTGTTTTTTTTTCAATCCATGCAGAAATCGATGCTTTATATTTTCTTTTTTACTTAGACCTGAGAGACTTCACAAGAACACAAGAATTATAAAAATATGTATTTCTTTTGCTTCGAACTTTAACGACATCCATGAGCAACTGTATGGGCTATACGTAGTCACTTGTCCGTAATTTAGGGCCACTGGTTCCAAGGTGAGGTGCAGGGCCGTAGCAACCGGGAGGACAGGGAGGGCGGTCGCCCTCACAGAATGGTCATTCCAGGCGCGTAAATTCATGCTCTGAGAGATGTAGGTGTAAAAAATAGAAATTGTAACTAAAAGACAAAGCTACACCTTTCAGTATTTTCTTTTTAAAGACTTTAGTTAGTCTCATACAGTATTCCATGGAGTTAACCAGGGTACAGAGTAAAACACCAGTGGCGCACCCAGGAATTATTGTTGTAGGGGGCTGTATATATATAATATACATACACAATGTGTGTGTGCATATGTATGTAGTATACGCCTATAGTTTATATACGGTTGTGACGTACGTCTCTCTTAATCTCCTTGGGGCTTTGGGAAGAAGACACCATGTAATGGAAGACACCATGTAAGTTTTTGAAACGTAAAATAATATTTTTGAATGTTTAATTTGTGACGTACGTCGTTCTTAATCTCCTTGGAGGGAACTTAAGCTCCCAAAGCCCCCTCCGTGGGTGCGCTAGTGAAATACACTATGAAGTGCAATCATCTGATGTCCATGAAGGGAATTTTTCAAAACAATGAATGGAGGCATAGAAAACAGTACGCTGATATGCCTAATTTCCATGATGTTTCCGAACATGTTCTTGGGATGAAGGCTAATTAATCATTTGTGGTCTGTCACAGAAAGTTCTCTGAGCGTTTAAGCTTGAACAGAATTTTTCCAAGCCCTACACCTAAAATTTCTTGCTATCGTTACGTTTTTATCCGATACTCATTCGTCTTGTACTGGTTTGTTTTTCGTCCTGCGTTTCTGCGGAGTGTTGTGTTGTCGGCGTCCACATAACGTTTGCACTTTACTTGGTATTTACAACCTGTGATTCTTTGATATTTACATAGTTTTTACATTTTTTATAAAATTTTGTCAAAAACTTGCTGAAGGGCGATTTTTGAACGATTATAATACTTCCCTATAATGGCAGTGTGTGAGAAAGTAAAAATAACGTATTATTTGAGTGGAACTCAAAAGAGCGTCATTTTGATCTCGATGTCCAAGATAACTTTTTGAGAAATTTCCGATTTTTAAAAGTGCCCGTTTATTTTAACTTCCGTATTGTCACAGATTTTCCGTAGTCAGAAGCTCCGTTCATTTTAGAAAAAAAAAAAAAAAAGATCATGTAAAGGCTTTTCCGTTTTAAAACCAAAATTCCGCAAAATCAACAACGCTGCATTTTTCAGCACTAACCCCAGATAATCCTTCCGCTGCATTCAGGAATGATCCCCCGTCGTTTGGGTTGGTTCAACAGGTAACGCACGCCATCAACTACTCGGCCAGAAACACTCGGAAATCCGAATCACGTACATCGTAAAAACAGTTGCGCGACGATGAAATTTTCCTTTTGTTATTAATGCGAGTGATTTTGTCATATTCTTTTCTTTTGGAGTTTATTACTTTTCTGAATAGGTTTGTAATATTTTTTTCCCCTGTAGGAGGACTGTTCACAAATTAAGCATTTTTCACCGTGATTCTTCGAAGCAACAAAATGCTTTGCAACTTGATTTTTTTTAACTCACAATGACTTTCAATTACCTTTAAAAAAGGGGAAATGTACTTTTTTTATAGTATTATTTTACACACACACACACACACACACACACACCAAACAACCCCTAAATATCAAATTTAATCTTGATAGCTATTATAGCTTTTGTCTTAAGTTGTACAAAGACTGATACATAGACATCGCATAATCATCTATACAATAAGTTAAGTATCCGGTTTCTTACAATAACACAATATATAATAAATAGCTGGTGCACGAAATGGGAAGGGGGAGGAAAAGAAATATTATGTTCCTCAATAAACAAAGTTCATGCGATATGCTATCCACAATATCCGATGCCGGTACAGAACTTCAAAATGAAATACTGCGAGAGATTATTTGAAATTTAACATTTAATCAAACTTCCAAGTATTCCCGTGAATCTCTCCTATTACCGTAAATTTTTCGTCATATGAATATACGAATACTGAAAAAGTGAGAACGGAGTATTCCGTTAATATAAGAAAGAAATTCCGGAAAGGTTTCTGAAAATTCAGAATTTTCCCGTGGTTCGAAAAATTCTCGAAATTCGGGTTTGTTTCCGTCATTTCACGGTAAAGGTTGTATCAGAAATATGCTTCGTTAATTCACGAAAGAAATCACGGAAAGTGGCTCGTGAAAGTCAATTCTTTTTACAATGTAGACAAACTCCCATCCGTAAAGGTATGTTGTGCTATATATTTTATCATTTCGTGCGTTACATTTTGAAAAATGTAGAAAAATTAAAACCGTTGTTTGTTTTTTCAGTGTTGTTCCAGTGATCTCACTTAAATAGGAGGGATTTTTACAACTTTTTTCCCTAGCTCATCCTTCCGCTGTGGGCACCATCTCTCTATGAGCGCTTATTAGTTCTTTTTTTTTCTTTTCATTGGAGGTTTAACGACCACCATGAGCAACTCATTGGGCTATAAGCAATCGCCGCTCCTTAATTTAGGGCCACTGGTTCCAGGGAAGGGAGAGAGCTAGTGCAGTAAGACAAACACAACATCCATGCATCACCGGAATTCGAACCCGAACCCCATCTCGGATGATCAGAAGCCATCGCTTAGACCACTGCGCCACCGTGGCGGCTTGATATTTTTTTTTCATTGGGAAGCCTTAAATGCGAGAACGATAATCCACTCCTAATGCCCATGCCGTCATGCAAAACTTCGTCGCTAGAGGGCGCAAAAGCAGATGTACCTGAATTGAAAATAAAAAGTATACCTACACCGATGAGTCATTATATTATGACCACCTACCTAATTAGCTGTAGGACCCCCCCCCCCTCCCCTTTAGCCCGCAAAACATCAAACACTCCGCGGGGGCATCGATTCGATGAGGTGACGATAGATATCCTGGGATATCTGGTACCATAATAACGTTCGTGACTGCCACGGAGAAGACCTCGGGTTCGATCCTAGCCAGGTACGAGCGCTCGAACCATTAAATATCCGCAGTGCGTCTGATGGGCACGTTAAACCGTCGAACCCCGGGTACTGGCCCCCCGGTAATAAATGGGGGCGTCTTCCTTCCGCTTTTCACCTCGCTTCCGTGTGACTTTCCTATCGGGCACTCTAGCCCAAATCCCCTAGCTTCCTATTTCTAAGGGTTGTTTAAGACCTGGAGTCAGACACTTCCTTCCTAAAGTCCTCTCCATATGATCTGATCTGATCTGGTACCATAATGTCAACAGCAGGTCCTCCAGTTCCCGTACATTTCGGGTGGTGGTGATTTAGCGCGAACCCGCTTTTCCAAGTCGAACCACAAATGTTTGATTGGGTTCATGTCAGATGAATTTGGAGGCCAGGGCATTAAGAGAAAGTCACCAGCATGTTTCTCGAACCACTCCTTGACGACTCTGGCAGTGTGGCATGGCGCATTATCCTGTTGGTAACCATCACGAGCAGGGAACACAGTTGCTATGAATGGGTGAACTTGGTCCACAACGATGTTCAGATACCTTACAGTTGTCAGGGACTGTGGTGAGAAAACATCGTCCCAATAAAACATGAAGAAAATATTGCCCACAGCATAACACAACCGCCACAGGCATGTTTCCGCCCAATAGTGCATCCATGTGTCACAGCCTCCGTTGGTAATCGGCGTATCCACGCTCTGCCGTTTACGTGATGCACCAGGAATCTTGACTCCTCAGACTAAGCCACTTTCTTCCAAACATCCACGGTCCAATCTGGATGATCATGGGCTCATTTCATGCGTTGTTGGCGATGACGTGCAGTGAACATGGGGACCCGGATGGGTATGCCGCCACGCAGGCCCTTGCGCAGAAGGCTGAGATAAACTGTGGGCTGGGAAACATTGCCCTTATCACCACTTTTGTAGCTGCGGGGGACCTGTCGCACTGTGGCCCTGAGGTTGCTGTGAACAGTGCGAGACCGTCTCCGCTCCACTGGCATCAATGAGCTGCGGACGACACGC
The DNA here is from genome assembly GCA_039090855.1 of Macrothele yani. Taxonomy (NCBI): domain Eukaryota; kingdom Metazoa; phylum Arthropoda; class Arachnida; order Araneae; family Macrothelidae; genus Macrothele; species Macrothele yani. The sequence continues at coordinate 139,424,635 of CM077013.1, read as the reverse complement.
AGTTAGACGACGGTTCGTGTTTGGCCATCTGTGCACCACTTTTGATACGTAATCACTACAGTGTCACGTAAACAACACACAAGCAGCGCCGTTTCCTAGATTGTCGTTCCGCGGCACCGTGCCATCAAAGTTAATCCTTTATCAAACTCCAATAAATATATAGCATTTCCCATTCTGACTCCGAACACTGTACTAACCGAAAGCCGGTCTTCGGGTTGTATATATACTGCTCCGTGAACTTCAACTGGGCTATTGTTCGGTATCCAAGCGCGCTCACTTCTCTAGGCTGAGGGTGGTCGCAATGCAATGGCTCATATCATTGACAATAAAAGTCCGATTGGAAAACAATCCTCTTCCTTCTTTACCTCTTACCACGGATACTAGTTTGCTTACAATATGTTCTAATAACTTACAGTTTTTCTGCAGGAGGACGTAAACGTGCATTGTACTTTTCTGGATATTTCTGCTTCTAAAAGGTTGAATGAAAAATATACATTTGCGTCCAATACCCATGGAAAAAAATACCTCGTACGTGATTATTAATTTCTGACTACAAAGTTTTGCTACTAGGTGGTCGTAATCACATATTTCTGCTTACAACACGTTTGCAGCCATATCTATGCCTCAAAAAATTCATATTGAAAGAACGTGTTTTGATCAGATGGCACTCATTATATAAAGCATGGTACGCATATATCCTGCTCATAGTACCACACATTTTTAACACTAGGGGAGAAATGGATATTATACTTTTTCAGCATCTCTTCTACCAGAAATATGATTTGAAAATTATTTTTATATCGGACACTATTTACTGCAAATAACATTTTTCTTATACCTTTAAATTTTCCCTTTAGCACAGTTAGGCCCCTAGGTCGTGCAAGTGGGTGTTTCTGTTTGCAACTGTCTCTTCTCATCTAAAATTCTGAAGGAAAAAATTAATTTTCTTCCGTATGCCATTTGCTTTGATAGAGGATGATAACGTAATCTGTTTTAAATAATGCACAATTTCTACGCTAGGGGGCGTATGCGTATTCTGCTGTCTCTGCTTGTAAAAGGCGAATTTGAAAATTCCTTTTTTTCCATTGTATAGCTTCACCTGGGAAGAATATTTTGAACATATTTCTACTATTTTCGTAATGTACATTTCTGCCGCTAGGTGGCAACATGTACACTCTTTACCAAAAAAAAAAAAAAAAAAAAACTAAAGCACTCAGAAGGAATCATCCAATCATGATTAAAATTGGTATGTGCAATGTACGTGTATAGGAAAGGAAATTATTGCTATTCCAGAACCGTTGGACTATTTATTCGGATAAAACAGCTACACGAGTGGAACAAGTCAGTACGTTTTAGCACCACCTCTGGCTCAGATACAAGCTGCTACCCGGCGTGAGATAGACGCGCACAGTTCAATGATGCTGTTTTTAGGTATAAATGGTGTCCAAATTGCGGGAAATTTTCGCCGACATTCCGGGATGGGCATAGGTGGCGCCCGATCATGCCCCAAACATGTTCGATCGGTGAGAGGTCGGGCCAATGAACTAGCATGGAAGGCTTTCGACATTACGGAGGCAGGCCTGGGAGATCCGTGCCGTGTGTGACCGGGAATTATCCTGTTGAAAAACGGCTCATTGATGCAAATCACGTCGTGGAATTTATCGACGTACCGTTCAGCCTTGAGGGTGGTACAGAGCGGTCCCGGACGATTCGTACAACGACGATTGGTCCAATGCCGATTCGTCCAAAGGGACAATTGGTCCAATGCCGATGGGTCCAATGTCCGATTCGTTCAATGTCCGATTCGTTCAATGTCCGATTCGTCCAATGCCTATTCGTCCAATGGTATGATTGGTCCAATGCCGATTCGTCCAATGGTACGATTGGTCCAACGCCGATTCGTCCAATGGTATCATCTTGCCAACGGTGAACTGCTTTATTTTCCAGAAATTAATAAGGATTTAAATTATTCTGTTCATTATATCCTTTTGAAAGATCATTTCCGTATATTTGGTAATTGTAAACATTTTACATAAACCTGGTAAAAGACACTCAATGGAGCATTTCTCAGCTGTTTGCAAAGCACCTAGGCCTTTTTAGAATATTTTAAGTTAAAACCTAGATATTTGGTATTTGTAAACCTTTTATAAAACCTTATAAAAGGTACTCATCATATCATTTCTCACGTCTTTACAAGGTACCTAGGCCGCGGGCCTTTTTAGAAGATTTTAAGTTACAACCTAGATATTTGGTATTTGTAAATATGCTATAAAACCTAATAAGAGGCACTCATCGTATAATTTATCAGGCCTTTATACAAGGCACCTAGGCCGCGGGTCTTTTTAGAAGATTTTAAGTTACAACCTAGATATTTGGTATTTGCAAACATTTGATTAAACCTTATAAAAGGCATTCAACGGATCATTTCTCAGCTCTCTACCAGGCACCTAGGCCGTGGGCCTTTGTAGAAGACTTTAAGTTACAACCTAGGTATTTGGTATTTGTAAATATGTTATTAAATCTAATAAAAGGCACTCATCGTATCATTTCTTAGATCTTTACACGCACCTAGGCCTAGGCCTTTTTACACTTTTTATTCTACTGACGTCATATTCTAATGCTTAAGTAAAGTTAAAAATACTAGCATAACATTAGTAAGTTTTCTTGATAGGTAAACGTTATGAATCTGACATCGGTAGGATCAAAACTGTCAAAAAGGCATAGGTCTAGGGCCTGTGAATTAATATTTCGTGCTTAAGTAAAAACGCAATATTAACTTGCTTTGATAGGTAAACGTTATGAATATGACATCGGTAGAATACATTTTTTAGAAAGGTCTAGGCGTAGGGCCTATGAATTAATATTTCATGTTTAAGTAAAAGCTCAATATTATTAACTAGATTTGGTATGTAAACGTTATGAATCTGACATCGGTAGAATTAAAACTGTTAAAAAGCCTAGGCTTAGAGCCTATGAATTAATATTTCGTGCTTAAGTAAGAGCGCAATATTATTAACGTGATTTAATATGCAAACGTTATGGATATGACATCGGTAAAATATAAACTGTTAAAAAAGCCTAGGCTTAGGGCCTATGAATTAATATTTCGTGCTTAAGTAAAAGCGCTGTATTATTAACTTTATTTAATATGTAAACATTGCCAATCTGACATCGGTAGAATAAAAACTGTTAAAAAAGCCTAGGCCTAGGCCTTAGGAATTAATATTTCGTGCTTAAGTAAAAGCGCAATATTATTAAATTGATTTAATATGTAAACGTTATGAATATGACATCGGTAGAATACAAAGTGCTAAAAAAGGCTAGGCTTATAGCCTATGAATTAATATTTCGTGCTTAAGTAAAAGCGCAATATTATTAATTTGATTTGATATGTAAACATCATGAATATGACTTCGCTAGAATAAAAACTGTGAAAAGGCCTCTGTCCGAACCCGACCAGAACGTTTCCATTATGGCCAGTTGGCGGAACCCCACTGCATGCTACAAACAGAAACGGAAAACTATTATTTTATATTATTTCATGCAAAAGAGAAACATTGAAGTTGCTTGAACGGCTCGTACATCAGTAACTTCATACGGCAGCAAGGACAGTAAAAAAAAGAATCTGTAACCCCAATATTACGCATGAAATGTAACATTATTTTACATTCTTTTACTACCGGCACTTTCGTATAACATCGGAGATAAAATCAGAACTGCTGAGATTTTTATAACACGAGTAGCACTTTGGACAGATAGGACGGAATTGGACCAATCGTCCCATTGGACGAATCGGTATTGGACCAATCGTCCCATTGAACGAATCGGCATTGGATCAATCGAACCATTGGACGAATCGTACCTTTGGACCAATTGTCCATTGGACGAATTGGCATTGGACCAATCTTCGTTGGATGAATCGTACCAGACCCGGTACAGAGGATTAGCAAGGGTGTCCGGCTATCGTTGGAAAGAAACTCCCAGATAATTATTTCCGGTATGCGAGCCGTGTGCCGTTCCAGGGTATCCGTAAAGATACGTATGGGCTGGTCATCGCCACCAAGAGGTGTGGAAAGATATTGACGAGCCGGCCAGCTCACGGTAGGATTCGTGAGCTGGCGTCGTGTTGTCAACGAAGACGCACGACGCCACTCGACACTATTCTTACGTTGATCGGACTCGACACCACTACAACCGGTACGAGTGATGCTCGCTGGTCAGTACTAGGCGGCGGAGTGGTCTCCTCAAAAGTAGTCCCTGCGCCGCAAGTCATCCGGCAATGGTCCATAGCCACTGATGGTTGAGAGCATTGAATTCGGTTCTGTTCGTGCGGCTCTCACAATCTTTGGATCCTCGCGCTCTGTCGTTATCCTTGGCCGTCCACTGCCGGCGCGCCGCTAGGTTGTGCTCTCCTCGACCCATTGGTGCCATCATCGTCAGATTGCCACGTCTCTCCAACCCCAAAGCCTTGCGATTCGACTCTTGACCAACAGGCCTGTGTCAGTCCAATTATACATCCTCTCTCAAAGTCGCTCAACTGCTCGTACCGTGCACGGATTCGACGTCGAGGCATCCTCAGAGTCCGTGAAGGTTAATGCAACCGCAACCCGCTGTCACAATTGTCCCTGCGTGCGAGCTCTGCTCTTGATATACCCTCCTCGATGCGCTGTGTCGGACCACTATTTAGTCATCAAATAGAAGTCATCACTCTTTCCACGTTTATCAGTGAGTCACGGAAAAATTCTCATCGGTCGTCACCGGGAATTGAAACCAGGGTCTTCCAATTACAGTTGCTGCTGTTCATCTGTGGTGAATACCCAGCATTGTGCGGGGCTCCAAAGAAGCAACCCTGCCATATGGTTTGGCAGTTTTTCGTTTGTGAGAGACTTTCGAGGCCGCTGTGGTGCAGTGGAAGCATATCCAGCGCGTAACTGGAAAACCCTGGATTCGACTCCCGGTGGCGGCTGATGATAATTTTCCGTGACTCACTTGTAAACGTGGAAAGAGCGATGACTTCTATTTGATGTTCCTGGTCCACGTCAACTGTGTATTTATCACTATTGGTCTTTATGTTTTAATCATTTGCATATTCGGCCCTGAGGTATTTGCATGCGGAGTTTCATCAGGATCGAACGACTTTTTCTGGGTGCTTCGCTTTTTTTTTGTTTTTTGTTTTTGGCAAATGAGTGTTATGCACTTGTTCTCATGTTTGCATTTCAAAATAGGCAGCGGACTTAGCAGAGACAACCCAGACGCTGGCAACTGCTTATTATTAGTGAGTGATGCAAGAACAGAAACTGTCGTGCGGTGATGGTTTTGGTTCTGGTTGAGCCTCGATGAGCTAGATTGAGATGAAGTGCCAACATAGACAGATGCGTAACTGAGAACTGAATAAGAAGTTTATGAATTTGTACACATGTTCCTGTGGAAGTCAGTGTCTCAGTGTATGTCTATTTGTGCATATAAATGGATTGACAATCTCACCCTTGTCGCCTATTATTTGTCGGAGTGACTCTTCAAAGGTAAGATTTGCTTTGTAAATAGATATCCGAAACAAGGTGTCCATTTCAGAAAGTTCAGCGTTATTTTCTGGTGAATGACATTAAATAAAACCATTAATCAATAAATACCCTTATTAGCACTCCAGGCGATGTCAATGCCGTAGCTAAAATCATTTATGATGCTTACTCTGCAGTCTGCACGCGTGCAAGTATCTCTCCTGGGCTGCACCGCGGAAGTTCAACCTAAATTACTACTGTCAATATTGCTGCAGAATGCAAAACTCTAATGCAAAAAATTGACATTGGCACCTTCATTATCCTGACTTTACGGAGTGTAACTTGCAAAAAAAAAAAAAAAAGACCCAAACAAAAAAAAACCCCAAAGGATGCCTCTAGGGATTTTGCTTCCTATACTTCCAATGGAAAAAAATTCGACCTTATTTCCTCAGCGAAGAAAGATTTCCCTTACATCAAAATTGGTCCAATGATAGAAAACATCCTAACTTAGATTATACAATCGGTGTTGTTTGAAAAAGACTGTTATTATTAAATTATTAAAAATCCATAAGACGTGTTTGAAAAAGACTGTTATTATTGTTGTTATTAAAAATCCATAAGACGTCTAGTGATTTCGCTTCCTACATTTCCAATAAAAAAAAATTAGACCTTATTTCCTCAGCGAAGAAAGATTCTCTTACATCAAAATTGGCCCAATGATAGAAAACATCTTAACTTAGATTGTACAATCGGTGTTGTTTGAAAAAGACCGTCATAAACTGTGTTAAAAATCAATAAGACATCTAGTGGCTTTGCTCCCCATATTTCCAATGGAAAAAAATCGACCTTATTTCCGCAGCGAAGAAAGATTTTTCTTACATCAAAATTGTCCAATTGATAAAAAACATGGTTACTTACGTTATACAATCGGTGTTGTTTGAAAAAGACTGTCCTGCACTGTATTAAAAATCCTAAGACGTCTAGTGATTTCGCTTCCTATACTTCTAATGGAAAAAAAGTCGACCTTATTTCCTCAGCGAAGAAAGATTCCCTTACATCAAAATTGGCCGAATGATAGAAAACATCCTAACTTATATTGTACAATCGGTGTTGTTTGAAAAAGACCGTCCTGAACTGTATTAAAAATCAATAAGACATCTAATGACTTTGCTCCCCATACTTCCAATGGAAAAAAAAAATGACCTTATTTCTTCAGCGAAGAAAGATTTTCGTACATCAAAATTGTCAAACTGATAAAAAAACATCCTTACTTAGATTATACAATCGGTGTTGTTTGAAAAAGACTGTCCTGCACTGTATTAAAAATCCATAAGACGTCTAGTGATTTCGCTTATAAAGATTAATGGACATTATCTAACCCACCTTCGTTTTGCTGATGACATATAGTCATTTTTGCAACTACCCCATCAGAGCTGCAGAGTATGATCCAAGAACTTGCTGACAAGAGTAAAGAAGTGGGATTAAAAATGAACTTTCAGAAGACAAAAGTGATGTACAATGCTTTTACAATAAATGAAAATTTATCGATTGATGGAGAAAAGCTGGAGATAACAGATGCGTACCTTTATCTTGGACAGCAGATATCAAGTGAGGGTCACATTGATGAAGAAATGAATTGGCGTACAAAACTTGCCTGGAGAGCTTTTGGAAGAAACAGCATAATTTTCAAGAGCAATATGCCATTATGTCTTAAAAGAAAAGTGTTTGATCAATGCATCCTTCAAGTGCTTACGTATGGTGCAGAGACGTGGACCTTAACTAAAAGAGACATACAAAGGCTGCAGACAACTCAAAGCAGCATGGAGAGGTGCATGCTTGGTGTAACCAGGAGAGATAAGACGAGGAACTCGTGGATCCGAAAAATGACAAGAGTGGAAGACATCATGATCAGAGTTAAATCCCTGAAATGGCAATGGGCTGGACATACTGCCAGAAGGACAGACCATCGATGGACAGCCGAATTTTTAGATTGGATTCCAAGGGACAGGAAAATACCCAAAAGAAGACCGCATGGGAGATGGGTGGATGAAATTCGGCAATATGCGAGAGTGACATGGAGGAGACTGGCACAAGACAGACCGTTCTGGGGAAACTTGGGGAGACCTTCGTCCAGCAGTGGATTGATAATGGTTGACAATGATGATTTCCAATGGAAAAAAAAATCGACCTTATTTCCTCAGCGAAGAGATTTCCTGTACATCAAAACTGAACAACGATAACTTAGATTGTATAATCGGTGTTGTTTAAAATTGAACACCTACTTTAGATTGTACAATCGGTGTTGTTTGAAAAAGACTGTCCTGAACTGTATTAAAAACCAATAAGACGTCTAGTGATTTTGCTTCCTATACTTCCAATGGAAAAAAAGTTCGACCTTATATCCTCAGCGAAGAAAGGTTTCCCGTACATCAAAATTGGCCTACTGATAAAAAAACATTCTAACTTAGATTGTACAATCGGCGTTTTTTTTTTCTTTTATACCCTCCGGAACCGTATTAAAAATCAGTAACTTTTCTTCGATATAGTTGTAAAGAAGAGTGGCGCCACTTGTAAGCAAGTATCATAACTACATTAAAGTAAAGTTATTGATTTTTAATTCAATTGAGTGCAGTTTTTAAAAAAAAACACCGTTGTACAATCTCGGATGTTTTTTTTATCAGTGGGACAATTTCGATGTATAAGGAAACCTTTCATTGCTGAGGAAATAAGATCGATTTTTTTTTCATTGGAAGTATGGAATGCAAAATCACTGGACGTCTACCGAAAAGAGATGGAAGCTTCTTAACAGAAGCCCAAGTTCTGAAAAATGAAAATTTCAAATTGGAATTTGAAAACTCGGGTTAATTTGTCTACCCCTGCTGTATGGAATACTTTATTATCAAGTATCGATGAACAGCAGACTGTTATGTGACAAATTGAATACAATGTTTCTTTATTTTAAAAGCTTTATAACAGGGGTATGCAAAAGTTTCCTCCGTTTTAAGGAGAAAGGAGACAGGAACAATAAGGAAACCAGTACACATTTATTCAACAAGATATTGCCGTTAACATCAATGGCCTTTTGCCATTTTTCAGGCAACAAATAAATGCACCTGTGGAAGAAGGACCCGGCTTTGAGATGAAGAACGCAGTGACGAAATTTCCACCTATGGGACTGTGGTGAACCGCTGTTGGGCTAGCGCATGTTGCACAGAGCGAAACAGATGAAAGTCTGAGAGCGCAATGCCCGGGGAGTACGTCGAGCGCAGCAAAGCCTCCCACTATAATTGTTCAAAGGTTGATTTCGTGGTGGCACCAACATGTGGTCTAGCATTATCGTGTAACTGGATGACTGGGCTGCATTCTTTACCTGTCCATGGGAGTTTTTGCTGGATTGCGGAGTTCAGTTTTATCAACTGATCGCTATATCGTTGTGCAATGATTGTTTCTCCGTGCTTCAACAGTTTGAAGTACAGCACTCCATGCATATCCCACCACACACACAACAGCGCTTTTTTCTATGGATATCCTGTTTTGCAGTGGATATTGATGGCTCGCCTGGGTTGACCCAAGATCGCTTGCGTACTGGGTTGTAGCAATAGACCCATTTTTCATCCTCGGTGACAATCTTCAACAAGATATTCTTCCCTTGAAACCTCTTCGGCAACGACATGCAGATGCCCAATCGTTGGCAAATATTACGCTCCGTTAAAATATGTGGAAGCCACTTACCAATCTTCTGGATCTTCACTGAGACTGTAGACGCAGTACCACGGTCGAATGACCCACTTTCAAACGTTTCGCCAGTTGCGTGGTCGACTGTGTGGCATCCTCTTGCAACAGGGATTCCAGCTCCTCGTCTGCGAGTTCCTGCGGTCTACCTGCACGTGGCTCGTCTTCCAAGCTCAGATCACCTTTCTTAAACCTGGTAAACCATTCTCGACACGTCCGCTTACCCATAATCGTTTCGCCATATGCCTGACATATTAAACGGTATACTTCACTCGCACTTTTTCTAAATTAAACATGAATAACAAACAGTGCCCTAAATGAAATTTATCGACCGCCATGCTTGGCTTCATGTACGAACTGACATCACAGGACGCCGGCTGGTTAGACCCCTACAGCGACCGCTAGCCGGGGCGGCGGACGTTTTTGCATAACTCTCATAATTCTACCTGCAAATAAAGCAACCAGTTTTCTGACAATTACATGAACTATATTCCTTCATTTATTAAAACAACTGGAAGAGTTATCCTGGAAACTCCGCGTCGGTGGCCAAGTGGTCAGAGACACTGGGTTCTGACCAGTCGTCCCAGATAATGGGAGCAGGCCTGAGTCCAGGATATGACATAGCTAGTGTGCTTGGCTGATGTTGTTGAATCTCTTCCTTCCCTGGAACAGTGGCCCCAAAACGAACGACTGCTTATATCCCTTAGAGTTGTTTATGGCGGTCATTAAAAACCCGTAAGAAACCAATCACCTCGATATTATGTTATACATTATCCTACCATTAATAATTGGACACCTGCATGTTTACAAACAATTATTAATTACAGAAAATTTCATATTTACTGCTGAAACGTTTTGGCCCTGAAGACGGCCTTTTAGTCTTCGTGGAATACCCTAAACCAGATTTCTGTAAATATTCGCCGATATGTTTTGCCATTCGGCCTTGAAAACATAGACCACCTCAGCTTTGTTTGTTGGGTGATCTCTTCTTCCACGCACTCGACGATCCGTTTCGTTCCAGAGATTTTCTATAACGCTCAGATCAGGACTCTGGGCTGGCCAGTTAATCTTTTCCACGCCTGTCTCCAAACCAATCGGTAACAATACTAGAAGTATGACATGGTACTTTGTCCTGCTAATCGATATATGGGCCATCGCTCAGAAAGATTTCGTCAGGGATGTATCCAGGTACAAGTCCAGGTGAGGCGTTGGTGTTTTTTTTTTTACGCTTTCCAACCGTAGGTTGAAGAAGCGTATATGCTCCAGCTTTTCCCGTCCGTCTGTCCGTCTGTCGGCACGATAACTCGCATAAAAATGTTTCGATTTCGATTAAATTTTAGTGTTTTGGAGGGAACCATCTGGGGACTAACCCTATTGAAAATGAACGAAATGGGGTCAAAGGTCACGGCATAGGAGCGGGATACATTCCATTGCTCTGTTGCGTCATAACTTGTGCAAATATGGTTCGATGTCGATGAAATTTTAGTATATTAAAGGGAACCACCTGGGAATGAATTCTATTGAAAATGGGTGAAAAGGGGTTAAAAGTCAGGACATAGGAGCGGGGTGCATTCCATTTTCTTTAAAATGCGTCATAACGTACGTAAAATTGGTTTGATTTCGATGAAATTTTAGTATGTGGTAGGGGACAACTGGGGACGAACCCAATTGAAAATGGACGAAATGGGATGAAAGGTCAGGACATAGGATCGGGATCCATTCCATCGCCCTTATCCTATACTAATAAAGGAGCAATTCTTGTATGTATGTAAACTTTTATTTTGCAAACGGCTTTAAGGATTTTGATGAAAGTCGTTAACCTACCTTTTTCTGGTACTAGAAATCGATTTAGCTTGATATCGACTTTAGTAAACTTAGTTTAGTGCATAAAATAACCACCCCGAATTACCACGTTTTAGTGTCATGGCGTGCTATTAATGTTACCCATGCTTAGAAATCTTATGACGTCACAATCTCGCGATTGAAATGCTGGAGCGCGGTCACACCATCTGTCTGATTACGTCACGCGTTGTGCGTGGATTTTATTAAAGTTTTATGACGTCACACTCTTTTGAGCAAATGGTCGCGATTCCCATCTGCCTCATTACGTCACGCGTTGTGTGGGTATGTCCGTCCGCACGATAACTCGCGTAAAAATCGTTCGATTTCGATGAAACTTTAGTACGTGGAAGGGGAACACCTGGGAAGGAACCCTATTGAAAGTAAACGAAATGGGGTCAAAGGTCAGGACATTGGAGCGAAATCACTTCCACCGCCATAATGCATCATAATTTACGTAAAAATTCTTCGGTTTGGATAAAATGTTAGTATGTCTTAGGGGCCTGCGTGGGAACGAATCCTGTTGAAAATGGGCGAAATGGGGTCAAAGGTTAGGACACAGGAGTGGGATCTATTCCATAGCCCTTATGCATCATAACTTACTTAAAAATTCCTCGATTGCGACAAAACTGTCGTTGGACATGCCCTCTCGAGCTCCTCAATTTTCTCCCAGTTTGCTCGGTCAAAGAGCCCATTGCTTCAGACTCCTGTGTTCCATGTGTGTATAAGGGTATGTGCTACATTTCCTGCTACTTTTCCGAGTCAGAAAGTACGTATTTACTTCAAATTTTATCATAATATTACCTGCCGGCTACACCCTACTGCGTTTCTGAAGTATGCGCCCAAGTACATGTTCCAATGCCTGCTGTTCCTTTCCTGCATACTTTCTTCAGGTAATAGGCTACCACCAATCTCCCCAGCTACTTTTCAGCACCAGTAACTGAATTTTATACCGATATTCCTTCATTTTTCATCTCGGTGGGTATGTTTACATATGCCCATTGTGACTTGCCTTGACTTTCTTCTGTCTTCTCACCTGCATTCTATCCAGTTGCCTTCTGTGCTTATCTTCCTGTTATCTGCACGGCCTTCCCGTTTACGTCACACTCTGATAGTGGTCCTTGGGGGACGTCATCGTTACTGTGATCCATCTGTCTCTCGCCGTTCTTCCAGTGACATCATTACCTAGCATCTTCCCATCGTCTGCCTTTTTTTTTTTTTTTTTTTTTTTTTTTTGATTGGAGGTTTAACGACCACCGTGAGCAACTCAATGGGCTATAAGCAGTCGCCCTTCCCTAATTTTGGGTCACTGGTTCCAGGGAAGGGAGAGAGCCAGTGCCGTAAGACAAACACAACATCCATGCCTCACCGGGATTCGAACCCGGACCCCTTTCGGACGAACGATCAGAGGCCATCGCTTAGACCACTGCGCCACCGGGGCGGCCGTCTGCCTTCTTTACGTTCCTTTTGCCATCTTCATCGTCTTACGATCTCAAGATTGTGCTGCTTTGCTTTACAGTTTCTGATTTGTACTATGTCTACTGCTTTTCTTCGACCACTGACGCCTCCTCCGGATGTTCTACTTCACAGTTCAACTCATCTCTCTACGCCTGCAGTCACTGCCTTCCCCTCGGATCCTCTCTCAACTGCCTTGGGCTTCCGGTTTTCTCACACTGGCTCCGTTTTAACAGCTCATTTATTAGAGTGTTCGTCACCGGGGAAGTCTTTCTTCGCTTTTTTAGCTCTCGGAGTAAAATATTTCGCGCTTCTACATACTAAACTTACAGCTTACAATTCAGCACTCCATCAGATTTTTCCACCTGATGCCATCACGCACATCGCACAAAAGCCTCGCTCGGTGTTGGTTTATTTTTCTAATCCCGCTCAAGTTGAGTTGGTTCTTTCTTCTCCAATTTCAGTCGGCGACCAAAGGTTTGTTCGCAATTCCTCTTGCTCATTGCCCTACTCTCGTTAGCTTATCTCCAGTTCCTCCTGAACTCTCCAACGATTTACTGAATGCTTTCCTTTCTCAATGTGCTTTAGTTATTGGACCTATTAAGACTTTACCTGCTGCTTCAGACGATCAAGGGAATCGTCCCTATTATAGTTTTCGACGTCAAGCTCTCGTCCTTTTTCCTCACGAACAGTCCATTTTTTCCTGTCCGACAGCTTTCCACGTTATTTGCGGTCCACACACTCGCACTGTGTATATATGTTTACCGCCTATCATTGTTTTTCTTGCAAATTGCCCGGTCACCACAGTTTTTCTTGTCCAACTCGGAATTTTTAAACTTCCATTCGCCTTTTTGCCTTGCCAGAATCGTGTGACTTTTCTTTATCATCCACATCGCTGTCGACGTTTCCTTCTACATATTCGCAGCTTCCGGTTTCGAGTGGTTTGTTCTCGGTCCCTGATTCTTCTACTTCACATGTTTCTCCGGATAATACTTTTCCTGATCATCTACTACCGACAGCACTCCTGGATGTTCTCCCTTCTGTTACTACTACACCACTTTGCACGCCTCCATCGAGCCCGTCTTCTGCCTAGATCTCGTTGAAATGCCCTGTCTTCCTCTCCGCCTTCATCTCCTGCTCCTCTCAGTCCGTTGTCTCCATGTTCGACTGCGGTCTCTACTTCTATGACTCCGTTCTTTGTCTCCACGGAGCCAGCGTATACGGGCTGCCTTATATCTGCTGCTTCATCACCGCCTCAGTGCAACTTGTCTGTTTCTGTGCCACCAGATTCTACGTAATCTCATTTTCCTTTACCGACGGCTGATGTTGCTTCGTCTCCTGCTGGTCTCCTCCAGTCCTCACTCCTAGATTTTTCTGTTAAAACTTCATGTTCACCACCGTGTTCCCTTCCAGCAAGTCTATTTCCTACAGGGCCATCCACTGACAGCCCTGTAGTGTCTTCTGGGTTGCACTTGTCTTCTGTTGATGTCTCCATTTGGACTTTTTTCTCTAGACACTTCTGCTTCGTCAGCTCCTGAGTAGCCGGACGAATATCCCACTCAGCCTCTTATCAGCTCTTTCATGACGATCGTCTCTGTGAGTTCTTCACTCCCAGCAACTCTTGTCATGTCCATTGAACCTACATCCTCCGACTCACAGTGTGCTCATTTGCCTTCTGACGTGTCATCTTCCTCTACAGCCGTTCCTGTTGTCCTTCCATCAGCTTCAGCCACTGTTCCTGCCTCATCGATTGTTCCTTCCAGTGCATCTTCACCTGTGCTTCATCATGCTGTATTGTTGCCTTCTTCGACTTCTGCTGATAGTACTTCCCTTACTTGTACATCTTCTACGGCTCGACGTTTCCGACGGCGGCGTAAGCCTCTTGCTCCAGATCTTCCTTCACAACAAGACTTTGCTTCTTATGGTAATTATTACCGCGCTTATGAGCATTGGGTGAAACGTTCTATGTATAAATATGCAGACTTCTTTTTCCCTTATCCGCTAACACCAGTTCCTTGTATTCCAGTATCTTCCAGAGTGTGAGCCCTTAGACTTCTGCTTCACTTTTGCCATGCTTAATGTCCTGTGTATTTCATGTTCCTTAAAATATCTCTCTGTTTGAAGGAGTGGCCTGCGCGCCCATAATTCTTTTTTTTTTATGTTTTGTTCTCCTCAGTGCCTCACGTGTAAGCCTGTGATTTTTTCCACGTCTTTTTGGCCTTTTGCCCATGTTATATGCCCCTGTTTTATTGTACGCTATTAGTTGTCTAATAAAGCGATATTGAATGACAAAACTTTATCATGTTATTTCGAAGATACACTGAACAGGTTCTGCTGAATATAATCGAAATGGGATAAAAGGTCAGGACAAAGGCTCGAGATTTATTCCACAGCCATTATCCTCATAACTTGAGTAATGATTTCTAGTATGTTGGAAAGCGTATTATAATCAGTGCATTGCATGATTTTACTAACTTGTTTTTTGTTGTTGTTGCTGTATCGGACTTTAACGATCCCAGTGAGAAACTTCTACGGCTTTAAGCAATCGTCCGTACGTAATTTAGGGTCACTGGTTCCAGAGAAGGGAAAAAGCCAGAGTCGTAAAACAAACATACTTCTCTCGTCTCATTCGGGACATGAACCCGGGACCCATTTTGGAAGAATGGTCGTAAAAGCCAGCGCCTAATACCGCACAGATCCGGGAACAGCTGCGACATGGGTATGTGTCTGCCTAATGCCGCTCTCTCTTACCTTTCCCTGGAACCAGTTACCCTAAATTAGGGATGTGCGAGTGCTCACAGTCTTCTTAGTTGTCCATAGTGGTCGTCAAACCACGAAAAATTCATAATGACCAAGATATTTTACGCAACTTGAACATACAAGAAGGTTTACCGCTAGGTAGAGTAAAATCAATTATTCTAATCACTACCAAGATTTTGTTTTCACTATTCAGTTTTCTGTTTACAGGAAACCCAATTCTCATTCAACCATAATACCTTATTCCTCTGCACACCCTTGTTCCTACAAATTATCTTCTATCTAATTCCTAATAAGACGTGCCTTTACCCACTCCTCCAGTCGTCGCTGGCGACAACAGAAAATCAAAAAAAGTAACGAATACTGCTGTTGAACACTGTTACCCTGAACAAGTTGTGACTCACATCCTTAGGAAACCAGGGATAACTCATGTCACCGTGTTACAACCTGATATTATTCACCTCAAAAAATATGTGTGATCTGTGAATTGTGATCCGACAATTTAAAACTCCTTAAGAAATTGTGTGTAAAAAATACAGAATTCACTTTGGTGCAAAAACTAAGAACATTATTTCCTTGATAAAAAAAGGATCGTGGTCAAGTCCACTTAACTTAAAAGCATGTTTACTGTATCCCTTTAAAATCTGTGAAAACCTGTGAACCTATTAAATGCATTGGCTCTACCCATAGAACACTGCAAACTAGACTTGCGGAGCACAAATGTAATGTAACAAGAAAGTTGACACCGAATTTTCGGGTGTAATATGCACGACTTTTGAATCCGTTCTGACGCAAATTAAATTTATCAAAGCTATTCAAAGTCAATGGAACCGGTATGGAAAACAATAGATCTGACCAAAGAAAGAAGATTTTTAATCGGGGTTTTAATCCCTCAGGTATTGCTGTAAACGAAATCGTGAGCTTACGAACACTTAGAAACAGAGATATCGACAAAAATAAGATGTGACTTTACGTCACCTGGTGGGAAAACCATGCATTATTTTAGGAAGAAAGTATTCTCAAAAGGTTTATCCGTATAAGCGGCATCGGTCGAAGAAAAAAAAATTAGTCGAGTTTTCAGGAACCCAGTTTTTGCAACAAATACTTCAGAAGCAGAAATTAACACATATGATCCCTGGTGGCTAAACCATTCTTTACCAAACATTAGAAATTATGTGAAAAATATTTTCCATCAGGTCTTGTATGCGATACAGGAAGAATTTTTCAAATCAGAACTTTAGGAGCAGAAACAACGCAGAAAACGCAATTTACCTTTGTGCCCTCTAGCGCAAAGTCTGTGATTTACTTGAAAATTTTGAATTTATAAGAAAAACATTTCGCATCAGAAACACTATCCAACAAAGAAGGAATTTTTCAAATCGTACTGTTAGAAGTAGAGATATTGACAAAAATAAGATATACATCTACGCCTCCTGGCGTTGAAACAATACATTTTTTCAAGAAGAAAATTTTCCTAAAAGATTTGTCGACATGAGTAGTATCGGTCAACAAACGACGTTTTTTTCAATCGAGAATTTAGAAGCTCATATTTTGCTGCAAATACAACAGAAGCGGAAATTAAGATTTTCGCCCCCTAGTGGCCAAACTATTTTTTTACAAAAATTAGAAATTATGTGCAAACGATTTCCCATATCCGGTGCAGAAAGAATTTTTCAAATCGGAGATGTAGAAGCAGATATATAGGGGGAAACGCAATTTACCGCTACGCCCCTAGCGAAAAGTCTATGAATTACTTGAAAATTTTGAAATTATATGAAAAACATGTCACACGGAAAACACTATCCAACAAAGAAGGAATTTTTCAAATCGGACTCCCAGAAGTAGAGATATTGACAAAAATAAGATATACATCTACGCCCCTGGCGTAGAAACCATGTACTATTTTAAGAAGAAAATGTTTCTAAAAGGTTTGTCGACATGAGTAGTACCGGTCAACAAACGACGTTTTTTTCAATCGAGAATTTAGAAGCTCATATTTTGCTGCAAATGCAACAGAAGCGGAAATTAAGATTTACGCCCCCTGGTGGCCAAACTATTTTTTTACAGAAATTGGAAATTATGTGCAAGCAATTTCCCATCAGGAGTTGTATCCGGTGCAGAAAGAATTTTTCAAATCGGAGATTTAGAAGCAGATATATAGGGGGGAACGCAATTTACCGCTACGCCCCTAGCGGAAAGTCTATGAATTACTTGAAAATTTTGAAAATATATGAAAAACATGTCACACGGAAAACACTATCCAACAAAGAAGGAATTTTTCAAATCGGACCTCTAGAAGTAGAGATATCGACAAAAATACGATATACATCTACGCCCCCAGGTGGAGAAACTGTGGAATATTTTAAGAAGAAAATATTCCGAAAAGTTTTATCGATGTGAGTGGCATCAGTGCACGAAAGAATGTTTTAATCGATATTTTAGAAGCTACTATTTTTTGGCAAATACATCAGAAGCAAAAATTAACACTTATGCCCCCTGGTGGCCAAAGTATTCGTTACCGAAAAATTTGAAATTATATGCAAAAGATTTTCCATCAGGAGATGTATCCGCTGAAGAAAAATGTTTTCAAATCGGAGTTTTAGAAGAAGAGTTATCGGGGAAAATGCAACTTACTTTTACGCCCCCTAGCGGAAAATCTATGCGTAATTTGAAAAAGTAACTATATCTAAAATACTCTTCGACATAAATGGAATCGAAAGATATAAATTTGTTTTCAATCGGATGTTTAGAAGCAAAGATGTGGAGTAAAACGTATTTTTGAATTCGACATCATCTGCATTTACGCCCTCTAGCGGCGAAATTGTACATCGTAAAAAAAAAAACGAAACAAAGGATCATCATTTTCATGTTTCAAGCTTCCCAATGCATACAGATTTTTTTAATCGAACTAATAGTTGCTGAGATATCGTGGGTACAGGCGGACGGACGGACAAACCGATAACAGAAGCACGATCTTTTTTTACAAAAGGCGTGCTAAAAATAGGGGCATCTTCAACAGCCTTTTCACGCCTAGTAAATCAAGGATCTTATTATCCTGTATGGAACGAGACTTCCATTTTGAATACTCTATCTTCAAAGTTTTCATTGCGGTTCACGGAGAGTCTCATCATTTTTAAATATGCAAAGATGTTTTGCCTCAGTTTATCCCACTATCTTGGAAATCTATTATTCCTAAACTGATCCAGAGGATTCTGACGAAACCGTTCAAATGGACACATGACCTTAGGCATGACTATTATCGCATTGTGACCTCTAATTGGATACCTGTTGATTAGCTTGGGAACATTACCTCACTTCCGGTTAGTATGTACTTCTACTTACAGCACTTAATGTATCTGTCAAATCAGTTTTAACGTCTGATGATGAACTTTAATGCCCGAAGATCTTATGTAGTTTTAACTATGTTTTTTATGAATGTAATTTGAGGAACGTTTTATACTTTTTCTTCAAATGATCATCGTGCAAAGACGGCAGCTTCTTATTACATGATTAATCTGCAGGAAGTATTTTAACTATCATTTGTCTCGCATTTTCCAGGTGATTGCCTCGGTGGCAAAACCTTCTAACCATTCGTCCGAGATCGATTCCGGTTCCGAATCCCGGTGAGGCGTGGGTGTGGTGTTTGTCTTACGCCACTGGCTCTCTCCCTTCCCTGGAACTAGTGACCCAAAACTAGGAACTAGCGACTACTTATATGCCATCGAATTGCTCTCTGTGGTAGTTAAAATTCCAAAAAAAAAAAAATTCTAGGTGTACGAAAGTTTCTGACTAGGTAGCGCAAAATAAAATTTATCACGAAACCCTACGGATCGCAAAGTTTAAAACTGAAGAAAAAAATATATAGCTTGAAATTGTCGTAGTGCATGCGACAATCTGTTGAAGATTGTGTTCATTGCACAAAAGACTTCGGTGTTCCCTTTCTTTTTTTATTTATGTAACTTCGGTACAATCCTTCGATATCATGGGCGTGGATTTGCGCATGACTTCTCAGCTGCAGCCATTTACTGTTCCTGCGAAAGGGTTGATATCGCCTGTGGCGATGACGAACCATTACACCAAGGGCACGATCTCCTAAATTCAAAACAAATTATGAATTCTGAAAACTTGCTGTCACGTGTCAAAGTTTACCTGAAGCACCAGAAACACACTTCGACTTTGTTTTCATAGTCGTATATTTTTTTTCATCTCCTTTCCTTGCATGAAGATGGCACGCCGCCGAGAAGTTAAAAAGAAAATAATAGGCAAGTTTATCCAAAATGTAGGGTCATTTCAAGGTGAAGTATTTGTTCTAGAACGTGATTCTCTGGGGAAAACGGAGTTAATTAATATGCGCTTGTAAAACGCAAGTAAGCAATCTTTCAAAAGCCACTCCCTCCCCAAACGCTATAGCAACATGAATGTTAATGTAAGGCCTTCGATTCTGGTTGCTGCCTGCACTTTGAGACGCTGTTAAAAATTCATATCATTCCACATCGGTTTTTCTTTCTTTTTTTTGCACCTTCTTTTAGTCTGTGATTTACGGCTGAATTTTCCGGGTTTCCCTATACTCTGATGAGATGAAATAAATGGTAAACTTTTGATGTGCACTTACTATTGAATCAATTTATTTTATTTAAGTTCTTTCACCTTCGAAAAACAATTCACAGTCCTAATTAATATACACCCTGATTCAGAATGAAGTATACAGTTTCCAAATGCTGTAAAACAGTAACAGTTGAAGATACGGACCATGCCGCCCCGGTGGCGCAGTGGTCTAAGGCGCTGGCCTCTGATCATTTGTCCGTAAGGGGTCCGGGTTCGAATCCCGGTAAGGCATGGATGTTGTGTTTGTCTTACGGCACTGGCTCTCTCCCTTCCCTGGAACCAGTGACCCTAAATTAGGGACGGGCGACTGCCCATTGAGTTGCTCACGGTGGTCGTTAAATCTCCACTCAAAAAAAAAAAATAAATAAATAAAAAGATACGGACCACAACTGCAAAGCGTTAGGTAGATATACTCATTAAGTTTGTGTCCCGCTACTGAAGGAAGTGACGTAGGCGATAGCGCGCGTGTCACGTGACTAGTCACTCAAAATGGCAGCTTCTGCAGTGGAGAAGACGTTTTGTGTTCTTGAATTGAGCAAAACGGAATCTGTAACTGTTATGCAACGGCATTTTCGATCACGATTTGGTAAAGAACCTCCAACCAGAAGATCTATCTACGATTGGCATAAAAAATTTGAAACTACGGGATGTTTGTGCAAATATAAAAGTCATAGATGACCGCGTGTATCGGAAAAAGTCGTCGATAGTGTTTGCCCCGCCATTCAACGAGGCCCGGGAAAATCAACGCGGAGGGTGAGTCGTGAAATGCAGATTTCACAGCCCACTGTCTGGAGAATGTTAAGAAAGAAGCTGAAAATTATTCCATACAAATTGCAGACGTTGCAAGATCTCACTGATTTTGACAAGACAAAGCGCTTTGAATTTTGTGCAGAAATGCAACACCGTTTTGAAAATGACGATTTTGCCGATCACTTAGTATTCACCGATGAAGCTACATTTGACGTGAGTGGTCAGGTAAACAAGCACAATGTTCGCTTTTGGGGAACGGCGAATCTCAGATTTACAGCGCAACACGTGCGAGATTCTCCTAAGGTAAATGTGCTCTGTGCTGTGTCCAAAAGGAAAGTGTACGGTTCCTACTTTTTTCACGAGAAAACTGTCACGGAAGGCTCTTTTCTGGATATGTAAAGCCTTTGGTTGATGCCACAGTTGCAAGACTACAATGACGACTTTATTCTGCAATTGGATGGTGTACCACCTCACTGGTTAAGCGACGTGCGAGATTATCTCGATGAACATCTTCCTCACCGATGGATTGGACGAGCCGCGGACGACGACATGCCACTGACCCAATGGCCACCCAGAAGTCCTCACTTAACACCTTGTGACTTTTTCCTATGAGGGTACCTAAAGGACAAGGTATTCGCCCCTCCCCTTCCTGTTGATCTAGCGGAGCTGAAACAGCGTATCACAGCCACTATCACTGCACTTGATTCAGATATCTTACCTCGCGTTTGGGCGGAAATGGATTACCGGCTCGATGTGTGTCGTGTGACTAAGGGTGCACACATAGAATATCTGTTCCTGTCTCTAAAAAAACTTGAAGCATTCCCCTACAATTCTGTTACATGTAATATAAAATATCTTATATTGTTCTTGTTTTATAGTGCGTTAAAACTGTATTTTCTTTATGAATTACCATGCATAATCTGCTAGAACACCCCCCCCCCCCCTTTTCGTGTCACTTTTTAAGTCGTCATAGCAACAACCTGGGAACAAATGTTTCTGACGTCACGCTTAACTTCTCGTGTTTTTGTGTAGGTGACGTCATCACCTAAACGCGCACAGTACACGCATGTACCACTTTGTTTTGTTGCCAAAGCAACAAAGAACACAGCTGCTGGTGTGACGTCATCTGATCTAAATCATTCTCACATGGTATCAGGGATGCGTTACGTCACACGGTCAACTCAAGAGATACGAAAACCTTTTCTTTTTTGGTTGGAGGTTTACGACAACCGTGAGCAACTCAGTGGGCTATAAGCAGTCGCCTATCCTTAATTTAGGGTCACTGGTTCCAGGGAAGGGAGAAAGCCAGTGCCGTAAGACAAACACAACATCCATGCCTCACCGGGATTCGAACCCGGACCCCTTTTGGACGAATGATCAGTGGCCATCACTTAGACCACTACGCCACAGGGGCAGCTACAAAAAATTCGCATCAAGAATTTTGGTTCACTACCTGAACCGGGGTTTAGCCATCTGTATGTGGCAACGACAAGAGAAAAATATTTCACGGAAAAGAACAGGGAAAATTGATACAGGGTTCACAGTCAGTGTATACCTAAAATGTTGTGTACAAGGAAGTGTTCACGAAATAGGGACTAAAGGTTTTACAAAACTCATACTAAACAGACAGCCCGTCGTATCAAATTCCATAACCGACTGCTCAGGAAATTTTCAGAAAGCTGTGAGCCAACGTCGCCATCTATTGACGTGGAACTCAAAAACTCAATAAATAAATGCCAATAATTTCTGCATCATAAATTTTATTTTTCCCCTTCATTATTGACGGGCTTTCATTTAATATAGGTATATGCGTCACAAATCCATAATTTTGAAATAGCTACTACCATTGCGTACGAAATATTATTCCTAGGACTTATTCGCAAGTTCGTAAAGTTTCGTAATTTCTTTTCTTTTTTTAATAGCGCATATTCCTCTTTTGATGTGCTTAAACATATCTCGTCAAACAATGCAAATCATTTATATTTGTTAAAATATGGTTGGAACATATCCGAAACAAAAAAGAATTATTCAAATCTAAAATCAGAAGCACAGATATGGAGAAATACGCAGTATAATATTACGCCCCCTAGACAAAAAAATATGCGTTTCTTGAAGTAGCAAACGAGCTCATAATGTTTTACAGCGAAGGGTATCTTAACAGGAGGAGAAGTTTTTTTTCAATCGGAGTTTTAGAATTGGTAAATTTGCAGATGGAATATACATTTGAACCCCTAGTGTCAAAATCGTGCATTATGAAAAAATAATAAAAAACTCATGCACAATGTTTTTTGTGGAGGAAACTATTCGGCGGAAATGGAATTTTTCAAATGGGACTAGAAGCAGAGATAGGAAGTTATAGATATACGACCCTAGTGGGAAAACTGTGCATTATTTAAAACGTAAGGTTTACCATAGCGAATAGCATACGTAACTAAAAAGATTTTTTTTCAGTCAAATTTTCTAAAGCAGAGATAAGGTTGAATTATTGTGAGATATATGCAGAATGTTTGCCGCACTGAATGGTATCCAACGTAAAAGGAATTTTTCAAATCGGAGGGTTAGGGAGCAGAGGTAACCAGAAATCTAAAAGTTGGTTTTACGCCATCTAGTGGAAAAGCTGTGTATTATTCTGAGCAAGAAACTTGTGCGAAGCGTTTCTTTATAGTGAGCGGTATCTGGAAAAGAAATAATTTTTTTCGTTGGGCTTTTTAAAGCGCAGATATACTGCTGTAAATGTGAAACAGGAACTTGTCGGTGACGGCGATCGAAGCCACGTCTCCTCTTACGGGGCAAGTTGCTCTAACCGACTGAGCTACACCGATTGAATGTATCGCTGCAGATTTGTCGTCTTCACACTTGTTTCACCTGTGTAGTACGCCATACAAATGTGCTGTAAACATAAACATGCACTTTCGATCCCTAGTGGAAAAATTGTGTCTTGCAAAAAATGGCAAACTATATGCAAAATATTCTTCGTCGGATAGATCCGACGTCAACGTAATTTTTCAAATCGGACTTTTAGAAGCAGATATATCGGGAAAAGGGAAACCAATATTTACTTCCCTTAACGGAAAAACTGTGCATTGCTTGAAGAATAAACTATACACAAAACGATTTTAGTGGTAAAATGTATTAGAGGAAGAAAATATTTTTTCTCAAGCAAATTTCCGTAGCAACGGTATGTAATAAAACATATTTCGAATTCAGTAGGGTCTCCATCTTCGCTTTCTGGAAGAGAAATTGTGTATCGGAAAATAACCAAAGGGCATGCATGGATCATCAATCTCACAGATCTTATTTCCACATGCAAAGGAAATATTTCAAATGGGATTAATGGGCAAAGAGATATGGTGCCCACGAACGGAAGGAGAGACATGGTGACGCTACTAGCGCCTCTTCTTTTTTTTTCCTTTTTTATATGACCTGCTAAAAAGTCTTTAGTGTCACACTTCATATTACTTCGGAGTATCTCCAATATATTTCCGCCCTGATCTAAATGCGAAATTTTCCTATTGTTTGAACACACGCAACGTATCCCAGCATAACATCACGCCTTTCTGTTATGGCTACAACACACCTGATTCTCTCAAATGACTCCATGCTACATCTGAATCCTTTGAAGCTATCATTCTTAGCAGTTTGTCGCAGGGTCTACACTCACAGAAATGGTTTAGACGAAACTATCTACAAATTCCATTCCCTTCGATCTTTTGTGCAGCATATCGAAATCAGAGTTGCATTAGCTTTAACGTAGAAGCTCATGTACGAACAGACAGGCTAGAGAAGTAGACGTAGCAGGTTAAAACTCGAATCGACGTAGTTGGGCGTACCGGATTATGACGTCACATCGAGCACCTCTAGGGAGAACAAGGAACAGAGTACCTTTTTTTTAACGGGAGGGAGAGGGAGACCAATACCCCCGGCAGAAGGTTTAATGCACTCACCCAACGAACCGCGAGTATTCAGTGGTTCAGAGTAACTCAACCTACGTCGGATCGATCCAGCGACAATCTGGTAGGAGGGCGGATGCTCTATTCTCTAGGCCACTCGCGGGTTCTCCATGCTATGCTTAGGCTCTAACTGTAAATATACGTGCTAGGAGATCTTTTGGACACCACTAATCACGTCTTTAAGGGTGCCTTCAGATAAAATATTTGCAATTTGTCCCGGTGCAATTAGTATGTATCTACGTATTTATTTATTTCGTCACCTCTGTTTCTCTCAAGAAGTTTTCCTGAGATGTGAATATGTCACACGTTTTGTCGTGCCCCAACTATGCACTGTCGCGTCTTTATAATACCCGCAATTACAAGTTTCCCTAATTCAGATTGCATCACGGGTTACATCTGTATGCATTTGCTAATGTTACGATTTACAGACCTTTTGTACACTTATATTCCTAAGATCAGCATCTTTATACTTATCTAATGTTTGTCTTTCTACGGTGCCTATGTGTTATTTATGAACTCCCATCTTCACACTTTTAAATTCTTGGATGATAGATGCTAGGTAAGAGTTAGTATCTTCATTTATTTACAGTCTTTCCATTTCTAGGGTTAATAACAGAATTTTTCCATTTTATTAATCATTCTATTGCCATGATCGTGACATGCCGTGAAAGAGTGCTTTGTCACGTCGCTCTAATCACAATTCCTGTAGTGTACGGTGTCCAATAAAACTTCTAATCTTCTCACGTCTTTCTACCTATAAGCACGTTCAATGCATTTTTTGTCGCGAGCATATTTTCGAATATCCTGTAAGAGAATGCATCTATCTATCTCTAATCTATCAGTCCATAAGTCGAGGAGATAATTCATTTAAGTGGCATCTTTAGGACATTCTTCTATTATTTATACTTCAAGGACCATTACACGCGTTATATGAACCGTATATATTCGCATCTTACTGTTTTATGTTACTGATGCGCCGAGTAAATGTGCGCATTTTCACGCTATCTTAATCTGTTTCTATGTCGACATACACTCACGGAACATATCATAATGACCTCCCCCTGTATCCAAGAGTGGACGCTTCCGACACTAAGTAGCAGGGACGTTATTGGCCGGCGTTGAACAAATACCGGAAGCCTGTGCGGGGAAAGCGAAAAGAGTTGTCGCCGTTCGAGAAGAGAATTACACTGGACAAAAAAAAAAAAAAAAAAAAAAAAAAAAAATCTGGCCTGGACTTTTGCAGCTGTATTAGACTAATTTTAGGGTGCTGATTCCAAATCTGATCTTAGATTTGCTCTATCACATCTCATTGTTATGCTATCGGCATACCCCATTTTCATTGATTTTACCCTAAATTACCTCATTGTCACTTATGATTGCAAGTTGTTGCGAGTCAGTGACTGCTTTAGTGTTAAAATATAGTTGCATTTTTAGGATAGTGTGTTTATAATATCATTTTATGTAGATATCCACATTTATTTAATATTTTGTTTTTGCAGGTCATGATCTAACAATGGCTACAACATCCGAAAGAAGGAAATGCAGTAATGACCCAGATATCTTCTGCTACATCTGTTGCAGCTTCACTTTGCAGGATCAAAGGCGCAACATCAATACCTCTGTCAAGAAGGTTTATCTTGCCTACTTTAAAGTACGACTTGGAGACCAAGACAAAAATTGGGCTCCTCATAAAGTGTGTAAAACCTGTGTTGAAACTTTGCGATCATGGTCTAAAGGAAAGAATGCTTAGATGAAGTTTGGTGTGCCAACGGTTTGGAGAGAACCTACAAACCATTTGGATAACTGCTACTTCTGCCTTGTCAATGTGAAAAGGTTTCAATAAGAAAAACCAACAACACTTACAATACCCAGATATCCCATCTGCCAGACGACCAGTTGATCACTGTGAGGAAACACCTGTACCTGTATTTACTGAGCTACCAGAGATTGATGTTGAATCCCTCAGTTTACCTGCTTCTATAGATGATGATGATGATGCTCAGATCGAATATACGCCATCTGATGCAGATTGTGATAAAATTTCTCTGTTTAGTCAGCCTGAATTAAATGATCTTGTAAGAGATTTGTATTTGCCGAAGCAGTCTGCTGAATTGTTGGCTTCCAGGCTGCAAGAGAAAGGACTACTCAGACCTGGCACTAGTGTCTCCTTTTATCGTAACAGAGAAGCAGAACTGCGAAAGTACTTCCATTCAGATGGTCAATTTGTTTATTGTAATGATGTTGAAGGGCTTCTTCTCAATATGGGATTGCTCGCATATGATTCAAGTGAATGGATACTTTTTATTGACAGTAGTAAAAGGAGTTTGAAATGTGCGTTACTTCACAACAGAAATATATATGGTTCAATCCCAATAGGACACTCTGTAAAAATGAAAGAAGAGTATGCCAACATCAAGATTGTTCTGGATAGATTGGAATACCATGTTCATGGATGGGTAATTTGTGTTAATTTTAAAATGGTTAATCTTCTGCTGGGTCAGCAAAGAGGTCACACCAAATACCCTTGTTTCCTGTGCTACTGGGACAGTAGGGCTACATTAGAACACTGGGTTAAAAAGAACTGGCCACCAAGAATCAGTTTGACGCCTGGTGATAAGAACATCAAGAATGAGCCTCTGGTTGATAGGAATAAAATTGTATTTCCCCACTGCACATAAAACTTGGGTTAATGACGCAATTTGTCAAAGCTCTTGATCACACTGATGACTGCTTCAGCTATATATGTTCTACTTTTTCAAGTCTCAGTGCCGAGAAGAAAAAGGTAGGAATATTTTATTGCCCTCAATTAAGAACACTCATCAGGGATCCACACGTTGTTACAACAATGACTGCGGCAGAGGCTAGAGCTTGGAATGCATTCTCTGATGTGGTGCGGAATTTCCTTGGGAACAGGAAAGCGGACAACTATCGAGAGATTGTGGAGGAGTTGTTCTTGAGTTCCCAAGCACTTGGATGTAGAATGAACATCAAGGTTCACTACTTTCATAGTCACTTTGCCCAGTTTCCAGAGAACATGGGTCACGTGAGCGAAGAACAAGGTGAACGCTTTCATCAAGACATTAAAGTTATGGAAGAACGTTACCAAGGCTGATGGGACTCAAACATGATGGCAGATTACTGCTGTTCCTTGATGAGAGACATTCCACATGCTGTACATCGGAGATCGTCAAAGAAGAGGTCGTTTATGCAGATGTAACATCACTATTGTTAACAACCTTTTTGTACATATTTTTCTTATCTTCACAATTCAATTCTTACATGGTAATATGCATTCACTCACATTGATATGCAGTAACTCTCACAACTTTTTGTTAGGGCTCATTAAATGTTTGTTTCATTATTATTGTATATTGTATCTTATCTTATTCTTGTATCTATATCTGTTTAGCTATTCGTATATGAGCATAAATTTTGCTGTTTTTATTGGAAATGCAATATTTGATATCTCAAAAACCTGATGTGCTAGACAAAAAGTGATGCCAAATTTGGAATAAGCACCCCAAAATTACCTTAAAACCGTTGGAATATCTTATGCCGGAAAAAGTGTGTTGACCAGTGTTATTATTTACCCGAAAAAACACTGGGTACATCTTTGTAACCGTAGGCACTTGCTGTCAGTGAGCCGCCGTAGTGAAGGTGTGACAGAAGCAATCAACAAGAAAATTGACACCGAATTTTCGGGTGTAATGAGCACGTCTTTTAAATCAGTTCTGACGCAAATTAAATTTATCAAAGCTATTCAAAGTCAATGGAACCGGTATGGAAAACATTAGTATCTGACGGAAGAAAGAAGTTTTTCAATCAGGTTTTTTATCCCGCAGATATTGCTGAAAACGGAATCGCGAGCTTACGCCCTCTGGTTGCAGACTTGTGCGTTAAGAAAAATTTGAATCTATATGAGAAACATTTCGCAGCGGAAACGCTCTCCAACAAAGAAAGAATTTTCCAAATCGGACTCTTCGAAGCAGAGATATGGACATATATAAGATATGCATCTGTGGACCCTTGCGGGAAAAGCATGCATTATTTTAGGAAGAAAGTATTCTCAAAAGATTCTTCGATATGAGTGGCATCGGCCCAAGAAAAAAAAATCAGTCTAGTTTTGAGGAGCTCAGATTTTGCTGCAAATACGTCAAAAACGGAAATCAACAGTTATGGACGCACACTGGTGGCCAAACTATTTTTAAACAAAAATTAGAAATTATAAGCAAAAGATTTCCGATAAAGAGGTGTATCCGCAACAGAAATATTTTTTCAAATCGGAGTTTTAGAAGCAGAAATAACGCAGAAAACGCAATTTCCTTTGCGCCCCCTAGCAGAAAGTCTACGATTTACTTGAAAATTTTTAATTTATATGAAACACATTTCGCATCGGAAACACAATCCAACAAAGAATGAATTTTCAAATCGGACTCCTAGAAGTAGAGATATTGACAAAATAAAGATATACATCTACGCCCCTGGCGGAGAAACTATGCAGTATTTTAAGAAACAAATATTCCTAAAAGGTTTGTTGACATGAGTAGTATCGGTCCACGAACGAATTATTTTCATTAGAGATTTTAGAAGCTCAGATTTCATGGTAAATACATCAGAAGCAAAAATCAACACTTACGCCCTCTGGTGGCCAATGCATTCTTTACCAAAAATTAGAAATTATATGCAAAAGATTTTCCTTCAGGAGCTGTATCCGCTGAAAAAGAAAGTTTTCAAATCGGAGTTTTAGAAGAAGAGTTATCGGGGAAAATGTAATTTACTTTTACGCCCCCTAGAGGAAAGCATATGCGTAACTTTAAAAAGAACTGTACCTAAAATACTCTTCGACATAAAGGGAATCGAAAGATAAAATATTTTTTTTATAATTGGATGTTTAGAAGCAAATATATGGGATAAAAATGTATTTTGAATTCGACATCATCTGCATTTACACCCTCTAGCGGCCAAATTGTACATCGTAAAAAAAAGTGAAATCAAGGATCATCATTCGCATATTTCATGCTTCCCAATGCAAAAAGAATTTTTCAAATGGGACTAATAGTTACAGAATATGGTGTCTACAGACGGACGGACGGACGGACGGACAAACCCATAACATAAGCACGATCTGTTTTTACAAAAGATGTGATAAAAAAGAGGAACACATTCACTTAACGTGCTGGAAAAGGGAGGCCACATTCACTTAGTAAAGGGAGACTACCACTGGTTGAAGGACAAGGAAAAGGAAAAAGTCGGTCGGCATGTGGTACAACAAAAGAATCCCAATTTCTCTGTTAGCAGAATATTACAACCAGTGTGATCAAAGAAACGATAGCGAGCACACAATATAACAGGTACTCTTGAGAATCAGCTTAAAACGCCGGCTGCTAGCTTATGTACATACGTGACAAACTGTCATCGATAGTCCCGCTTGCAGTGGACACGGACGCACTGTAATTGGACATTGGGGGAGAGAAAAGTATGGCCCGGTCCGTTGAGTCCAAGTTCTAGCTCCCACATGCCGCTGGATACACACTATATTGACAAAAGTCACCGGACACTCCTTCAAAAGGACATGAACGCATCCGCTGCGTTTTTAAGATTCGCGGTACAGCTGCAAACGGTATAATACAAGCCTGCAGCTGACCGCGATCCTATCACACTGTGAGGTTGAGTGAAAATCTCCCGGCGGGAGAAAACTGACTTTGAGAAAGGAAAGATCGTTAGGTGTTATATTAGCGGGTTGTTCATTAGAGAAACCGAGAGGCGTTAAAACATACCCAAGTCAACTCTTTTGGATGTACTGAATAAGTGGAAGACACATGGCGTTACTGAAGTAGCAAAACGTACCGGCAGACCAAAGAAAATCAGTGATAGAGGACGTTGAAGCCTCAGGAGAGTCGTTACAGCTGATCGACGGAGTACTGTACAAGACAGCAGTGTACAGGTAAGTAAAATGCTCGAACCTCGGTATGTACCCGTACTATTCACAGAGAACTTCAGTCCATGGGTTACCGTGGTCGTGCGGCTGCTCATAAGTCTTTCATCTCCACTCGGAACGCTACTCGTCGTTTAGCATGGTGTAAAGAACATTTATCGTGGACCGTAGATCAAGGAAAGCGGGTTCTATGGATTGATGAAGCGAGATACACGATACATAAGTCTGTTTGCCGTGTGAGGGTATGGCGGCAGCCGGAAGAACGCTATTTATCACAGTGTACTGTTCCTACAGTCAAGTTCGGAGCTGGCAGTGTACTCGTGTGGGGGTGTTTTTCGTGGTATAGTCCCGGCCCATTGGTTATCGTGGAGAAACCTGCTAACTATCACGTTTACCTCGATATTCTGGACAATTATGCCCTACCAACTCTGTGGCAATATTATGGAACCCAGCCTTGTTGGTACCAGCAGGATAATGCACCAAGCCATAAAGCAAGGACTGTTACGACGTAGTTTGACGATAATTCCGGATCGTGTGTCCACTGACCAGCACAGAACCCTAACCTTAATCCCGTAGAATACCTATGGGATGAATTAAAGAGCCGCATAAGAAGTTTGGAACCAAGGCCTACTACTAAGCAACAGTTAGCGTCAGCATTGAATGGAAGCGCATACCTATCGCTGTGTTCCAAAACCTTGTCGAAAGCATGCCTCGAAGGGTCAGTGTATGTATTAAGGCCAAAGGTGGACCGACACCGTACTTATGTATGTCAATAAATGCTATGTTGTGTTTCTCTTTAAGGTGTCCGGTGACTTTTGTCAATATAGTGTATGTTGGCGATGATTTGACTCTGGTCAGTTAGTCACATTAGAAGGAAGCTCAACAGGGTATTCTTTTTGCAACCACGTTAGATGGAAACAGAGTGGAGATGGATGTGTTATCGTGCGGAGAGGATTTTCATGGACATCAGAAATGTCTCTCATCCCAGTCGAATATACTTTAACTTCCAGATCCTACCTAGCCATTGTTTCGGACAAAGTGTTGTTATACGTACATGCCGACCATCTGTCCGGACGGTATTTTACTCATCAAACAGAAGTCATCGCTCTTTCTGCGTTTATAAGTGAGTCACGAAAAAATTCTCATAGGCCGCCACCGGAAATCGAACCCAGGGTCTAACTGTTACGCGCCGGACATGCTACCACTGCACCACAGCGGCTTCGAATTCTCCAGACTCACATACGACTAACTTCCAAACCACATGGCAGGTTGCTTGTTGGAGCCCTGCACAATGCTGGGGATTCACCAAAGATGATAAGCAGCAACTGAACAAATAACTAGAAGGCGAATGAATAATAAATACTCAGTTGGCGTGGATTAGGAACATAAAATAGAAGTAATCGCTCTTTCCACGTTTACAAGTGAGTCACGGAAAAATTATCATCGGCCGCCAACGAGAATCGAACCCAGGGTCTTACTGTTACCCGCCAGACATGCTACTACTGCACCACAGCGGCCTCGAAATTCTCTAGAATCACATACAACAAACTGCCAAACCACCTGCCAGGTTGTTTCTTTGGAGCCCCGCACAATGCTGGGGATTCACTAAAGATGAACAGCAGCAACTGAACAAATAACTAGAAGGGGAATGAATAATAAATACTCAGTAGGCGTGGATTAGGAACATCAAATAGAAGTCATCGCTCTTTCCACGTTTATAAGTGAGCCACGGAAAAATTCTCATTGGCCGCCACCGGGAATCGATGACTTCTGCTTGATGTTCCTAATCCATGTCAACAGTGTGTAATAATTATTCATTCGCCTCCTAGTTATTTGTTCAGTTGCAGCTTATCATCTTTGGTGAATCCCCAGTATTGTGCAGAGCTCCAACAAGCGACGATCTGCCAAGTGGTTTGGA
The DNA here is from genome assembly GCA_039090855.1 of Macrothele yani. Classification (NCBI taxonomy): domain Eukaryota; kingdom Metazoa; phylum Arthropoda; class Arachnida; order Araneae; family Macrothelidae; genus Macrothele; species Macrothele yani. The sequence continues at coordinate 139,392,196 of CM077013.1, read as the reverse complement.
AGTTAGTCGTATGTGAGTTCGGATAATTCGTGGCCTCTGGGGTGCAGTGGTAGCATGTCCGGCACGTAACTGGAAGACTCCGGGTTCGATTCCTTGTGGCGGCCTATGAGAATTTTTCCGTGACTCACTTATAAACGTAGAAAGAGCGATAACTTATGTTTGATGCTTCTAATCCACGTCAATCATTTGTAATAATAGGTATTACACTCTTTCAGAAAGACAATGACGCGTGTCAGAAGGCTTGCATTGTGCAAGAGTAGTTCCAGGATCATGTTCAAATTTCAAATATTTCGCATTCTGCCCTCGCCTCCAAATCCTTATGTTGACTTGAGTCCCATCGAACGTTTTACGGAACGCTGTGGAAACCAGTATTCGTTGGTTGTTGCCACTGGATACTACTCTGAGAGCAAGCGGTTATCAAGGAGAAAGGCGGCTCAACAGGTTGTTGGGTTCGGAGTCAACACGTCATCGCATAGTTCTAGTTTTTCTATTCTAGAAGTATTGGCATGTCATGTAAATGTGCATTTTCACTCCCTTTTGATATTTCTTATTCCATGGTGTATGCATACACTAAAAGATGCACAGATTCACGACTTTCTAATCTTTCTATTTCATAAATGATGACATGTCTTATAAGAATGGCATCTTCGCATCTTTCTGATAATCCTGTTTTTAGAATCTTGACATGACCTATAAAAGTATTCACATTTCCCCCTTTTCTAATCTTTCTATCTGTAAGATTTTCATATACTTTATAAGAACGTCCTCCATGTTTTTCTACTGTTCCCATTTCTAGTGTGATATCCTGTACGTGGTTGGCAGTGTTTCAAATTTACATAATTTCCGTCCACTAGACGAAGAAATACATCTTCGAGTAGATGCATTTATGAAGAAAGACACTGAAGAAAATACATTTCTTTTGAAAAAATACATTGAATGTTTCTTATCTTCTCGTATTTCTGGTAGCTAAAAAAGACGAAAGGAGCAAGAAAATCATAGAATACAGGCATAAAAAGTGAACGATATTCTCATAATCTGACATAGTAATTTCTTTATTTCAAAATGAGTTTATTTACACAATGATGATGTGATTGATAGGTCTCTTTCTCAGCATATGTTATAAAAACTATTATATATATATATATACTGTATATGTTACACGAAAACATTCAACCTGAAAAAAAAACCGTAATTATTCATACACCAATTCAGGGAATACATTCTGAATTTTTTATATGTTTAATTAATAGAACCACAATTCAATTTTTTCAAATATAGGAACTTTTTGTTTCAGGTTTATTCGTGATATTAGGTATTTTTAAAATTTAAAATAGTATTTCTGCGTCGTTAACTATATATGCACTAATTCGTATCCTCCTTCCTCCTCCTTCCTCCTCCCCCAAATAATTCTGGGGCTCGAAAATCATGTAGCTCAGTATTAGTGCAAGGCTACATAATATTCGAGCTCTAGATTTATTGAATTACCTTGCACACTTAGGAAATTTCACTAGACACAGGAGGAAAAAAGAACACATAAAAATATTTCTACAGAGCTTTCAGATAACACATCCATATATACAGTGGTCATTCAATAATTTTGGAGTTTGAATATTATGTAGCAACGTACTGATGTCGACAGCACTTGTCGGTATTGTATTTTCCTTCAAAAACATCTATATAGCAACTGGATACCAGTTCTATGAGTTCATTTGTTACATGATGGTGAGAAAAATTGAAAGTGTGATACACCGGAAAGTTATTAATCCTCCAGATCGCAAGCTCCTATATATACGTTTGGAGCTTTCTGTGCCCAAAGCGACGACGACGCAATAATATTGTAGGTTCATCGAAAATCTGTTCAAAAGACGCGATAATGCAATATTGCGTCGAAAGAATTTTCAGGCTCACAGTGGCGAGAATGCATATATGCGGATCACGACGACGACTACTGCAGAAAGACAGGACGTTTTTAGTGAAATCTATTAAACATGTGACAAAATTTCGCATTGCCTCATCCAAAGCTTCTGTCACCTGGAATGTTAAATTTCTAAAGAAAGAAAGAAAGAGTAGGAATTGAATGAGATTCTGCACCATTTTATGAATCCTAAAAACATCTAGATAGCAACTGGATATCAGTTATATGAGTTCAGTGAGTTCATTTGTTACATGATGGCCGGGAAAACTGAAAGCCTGTAACACCCGGCGGTTATCAATTTTTTTAAAGAAAGAAAGAAAGAAGTGCAAAGAGTAAGAATTTAATGAGATTCTGCACCATTTTATGAATCCTGAAAACATCTAGATGGCAACTGGATAAAAACATCTAGATAGCAACTGGATAAAAACATGGAGATAACAACTGGATGAAAACATCTAGATAACAACTGGATAAAAACATCTAGATGGCAACTGGATAAAAACATCTAGATAGCAACTGGGTATCAGTTCTATGAGTTCAGTGAGTTCATTTGTTACATGATGGCAGGGAAAACTGAAAGCGTGTAACACCCAGCGGTTATCAATTTTTAAAAAAAAGAAAGAAAGAAGTACAAAGAGTAAGAATTTAATGAGATTCTGCACCATTTTATGAATCCCGAAAACAGTTTTATAGCAACTAGATAAAAACATCTATTTTGCATACCAATAGCAACTGGATAAAAACATCTAGATAGCCACTGGATAAAAACATCTAGGTAGCAACCGGATAAAAACATCTAGATAACAACTGGATAAAAACATCTAGATAGCAGCTGGATAAAAACATCTAGATAACAACTGGATATCAGTTCTATGAGTTCAGTGAGGTCATTTGTTACATGATGGCAGGGAAAACTGAAAGCGTGTAACACCCGGCGGTTATCAAATTTTTAAAGAAAGAAAGAGAGTAAGAGTAAGAATTTAATGAGATTCTGCACCATTTTATGGATCCTGAAAACATCTAGATAACAACTGGATATCAGTGCTATGAGTTCAGTGAGTTCATTTGTGGACATGACGGCAGGGAAAACTGAAAGCGTGAAACACCCGGCGGTTATCAAATTTCTAAAGAAAGAAAGAAGTGCAAAGAGCAAGAATTTAATGAGATTCTGTACCATTTCATGAATCCTGAAATTTTTATCTTTAGAACTCTTTCACAGACGACGAAGAGCTCCAGATACCGACGGGATAATTGTTCGCAGGACAAGATAAGTGCTATCGTTGACCATAGCTAACCAAAAATGCCTATATGAATAAAGGTTACCAGGGTCTACTACGAAACATAATGTCGCAATGTTCCCAGAAACATGTATATTAAGTTTTGAATCTTCAAATCTCCTCCGTAGTATTGCACGCACATTTTGCATACCAAACCTCAATAGCATATACTGTTGGAATGGAGGAAGTAATGCGTTATAGCTTTACAAACTGCATCGCTCGCGACGACAGATCACTAACCATTGGTACTTATAAACGACAAAGTACTACTACTGAAGATGATCGCTAAACACAACCAAAGTGAAATTTCAGAATGTCTCTTTTCACCGTTAGACTTGTGTTAACATTAATAGTCATACTTAGGAAAAGTTAACACGTAGTCACATGCTTGTAATACCATTGATGGAGCTTTGTTGAAATAGCAGCATGTCTTGACGTTACGGAGTAGGACTTAGCCTTTTGGTTGACAGGCTTCTCTGTATGAGGCAAGAGTTCTAGGTGAGGTGTCTTCTTCAGTCAGCCTTATTAATGATGGTTTTATTTTCAGCTGCAGCCATTTCTTGAATAAACTTCCGACTCTTACTGCGCATTTTGCATTCTTCACGGTATGTTTTCTGGTAAAAGTTGTAAAACATGGCTAAAAACAAAATGGCGTGGAAAATGATGATGTAAGCGAAGATGGGTTGAAATCCGCAGTCGTAAAAGATGGGAACAGAAGCATGAATAGTTGCAATCACAAACTGGATCTGAAAGAGAAGAAGGATAGCGTATTACAAAATCAGATCTAAATTGCTGCAATCACAAACCATATTGCTCTACCTTTAACATCCCAAAACCCTTTATTGATAGTGCATTCGGTCCTATGCAAGCAAAACGTCAATGACCCAACAACAAGAATGCTCGTAGGGGTATGATGAAACAATAATCACTGTTGCGAATATACGATACTTCGATTGACAAAATTAGCTGATTCCCAGGGTTGATTGATGAGAGGGCGACGCATAAGCATTCGCACCATACATGACATTTTAGCAGCTGCATTGAAGATCCCTAGGTCGATGGTTAGTGATATGATATACACTGTCGTATCAGAATAATATGACCAATCCCGGAATCACGGTGTACCCGCCCAGGCGCGTCACAGAATGCACGTGACAAGGTCGACCACACGGAGATATAAGCAGTCGGCCAGGACAGATGAGCCATAGTATGTAACGTGAGCACAATGGGAAGAAGTAGTGATTTGACGGACGTTCAAAAAGAAAGGATCATCGGCTACCGAGCCAAGGGTGGAAGCATCTCAGAAACAGCAGACTTCGTGGGCTGTTCGTGAGGTGCTGTTGTAAGGGTGTACCAAGAATGGACCTCTGCCACATCGAGTACCTCCCGACGTTATAACTGTGAAGCCCCAAAGGCCATCGGCTCCAAAGGAGAACGTTGCCTCCGTCGACTGGTAAAGGGCAATCGACGCGCAACAGTGCGTCGATTACTAATGAATGCTGGAGTGCGTCGATTGCTAATGAATGCTTGACTACGCAAATTAATGCTGGAACACCCAGGTACGTGTCCCCGATAAAAGGAAAGCGAACGATGTTACGCATGGGTCTCCGGAGTCGACGTTGCGTCAAGAAGCCCATGTTAACCCAGGTCTATCAGCAACGACGCCTACAGTTGGCATGGGACTACTGTCATTGGACAGTGGAAGAGTGGGAAAATGCTGCTTTCTCCGACGAATCGAGGTTTCTACTCCACAGAAATGACGGATATGGCGTCAAACACACGAGAACCGACATCCGGACGAGCTTGTAGGTTACGTACAAGCCGCCGGTGGCAGTGCGCATGTCTGGGGGATGTTTCCTGTTATAACCTGGGACCGTTGGTACCACTGGATGAGTCCCTGAACGCCAATGGCTAGCTGTTCATTCTCAGTGACCACATGCATCCCTTCATGTTGGACGCTTACCCTGGTGGGGATTTGTCTAACAACAGGACAATGCGCAGTACCACATCACTAAGAATGTGCGTGACTGGTTCCAAGAAGATGACAGAGATGTCTCCATTCTCCCTTGGCGGGCGAAATCTCCCCATCTCAATCCCAAAGAACACTTGTGGGACTATTTGGATCGACAGATTCGACGTGCCGACACGTAACCACGTCGTCTCCGGGACATTCGTGCTCTGCTGCTGTCCGAATGAGCACGTGTGCCTCGGGCAACCAACCTTCCAGGGCCCCATTGCTTCCACGTCTCACCGCTGTCATCCAGGTCAAGGGTGGTTATTCCCATTATTAGGTAGGTGGTCATATTATTTTGATACGACTGTGTAAAGTGGACTGGGGCCTGACTTGCGAAGTAAACCACCGAAGCTAATGACACGTGGCAAAAGAGCTCGGCATGAGATTATCCACTCAACGCACAAATTAACATTGTCTTAAATCACACAAACTCTATGTAAGACTACGAGGACTGATATTAGCATCAGTGCAATGCTCAGAATGTCGCACAACATGGGTTACCGTGGCCTAGCAGCTATCCACTAGCTGCTCATCACTTTGACCGATGCTACACGCCGATTATCGTGGTATACGAAACGACGATCTTTTACTGTAGACCAATGGAAGGTTATGCTTTCGTAGATGTGGTAGATGCAGAGAGAAAGGTACCTTTCTGACTGAATCCTCCCGGAAGTGAAATTTACTTTCTAGATGTGGTGGATACAGAGAGAATCATACCTTCCGGACTGAATCGTCCCGACAGTGAAATTTGGTGGAGGCAGCGTCATGGTATGCAGCGGTTTTTCGTGGCTTGGCTTGAGCCCATTAGTCGTTTTAGACAAAACCATGAATATTAAGCTCTTCCTTGGTATCCTGCACAACTATACGTAACAAAAGTTGGGGCAGTAGGTGTGCAGGATGTCAAGGAATCCTGCACAACTGTTCGCGTTGTTACAGATTGGTTTGAGGACATAAACGTCGAAAACTTGGACTTGCCAACCCAGTGTCCTGATCTGAACCCTATAGAAAATCTCTGGGATGAACTGGATCGTCGAGCGCGAGGAAAAAGAAATCGGCCAACAAACAAAGCCGAATTCGTCACGGCTTTGAAGGCCGAATGGTAGAACATATCAACATTTTGAAAATGAAAATCTGATGGAGAGTATTCCACGAAAATTATATGCCGTCATAAAGGACAACGGTTTCAGCCCTCACCATTAAATTTCTTGTAAATAAAATTATTGGTAGACACACGGGTGTTTAGCTATTAATGGCAGAGCAGTGTCAATTTGCTACTCAAGGATATCATACAAAACTATTAGAATTCCAGTATACCTTCAAACAAGCGTCAAAACACTTTGATGTGAAAGGCGTTGCACTACAATCATAGGCTTCCATATATAGTGGAGAACGGACACTTTCTCTTCCCGGGAAATATGATTACACAGCATCAGTTCTTGAGATGAATTAGAAAGATTTTCACTATAACGCTCCTTCTGATGATGATTAATTTTTCTGTTGAAAGTTTATATGTGTTTCTCTTTGTTCTAAATAAAAGTAACTGCCGCCGCTGTTTTAGAAATTTCGCGACACTCGCGCTTTTCTAGCTCTCAGCGCAAAAGTGTATTAAACACAAAAGTATGAAATTTACATCGTCTGTAGAAAACTGTTTGGAAGAACACGCTGAAATAAACCGTTTTTTGATTCTGGCGATACTTCAAGGGCTATTGTATTTCAAAGTTTATGGTAGCAAAAAAGTGCTATCAGTTCGCATTCTGGACACAGCAACAGAACCACGAAACTTTGTAGACATGTAGGGCCATGGCCGAAATTTTGTACCTCGTCGTCCTATTTTTGAATTTCGATTTAGTTTACAAGAAATTAAATTTTTAAATTTCACAAAATTCTCTATTTCGCGATGGAATCCATTTTGAAAAACGGCTATATAGCAAACTATAAATCATAACGCATTGCAATTTTTACAGCATAAACTCACAACTATCATCTCTCTTTTACAAAAATGTTTTTTAAGAAATAGTCATTTTCTGATTTTTAAGCATTTTTTAAAGATGCAAAGGAAAGGAACGAGCGGCTTACTCTGCCTTCAGCGTTAACCACAGAAGAAAGTTCTGGTACCGTGACCTGCTGCCATGGTGACGCAGTTATTTTCAGCACTCTCTTCTCATTGGGTGAAAGGACAGGCTACTACAATGAAGCTGGTAATGACGCAATGCTTAATGACGTAGCGACGCTTTTAATGTTCGGCGTTTTACTCCGGCATACGTGAATACCTATATAAATATAGGCTTTCGCCTCGTATATAAAAAGCAAAGAGGGAAAATGCGAGTGTGCTTGTCCGCGAATTGTTCGACCACTTCTAAATGACCTTGAGATCTGAAAATTGGCATGCTGGTAGGTCTTAAAGTCCTGATACCTGCAAATGCACGAAAAAAAAAAAGAGCGCTTTGAAACATTGTCTGCTTGAATTTTTCTATCACTTCTACACCTAGAAAAAAATCTGAAAACCAAAAAATTCAAAAGGATGGCTTAGCTTTACTGTTTCAAAATGTTGATAGGTTTAAAGATAATTTGGTCAAAATCACTGAAATGGTTTGAAAATTTCAAATTTTGATTTAAAATCAAGGGGCGCCAAAGCCTGCTCTTTATTTGTCAAACCGTATGCATTGACGTCACGACGATGTTCTAAATCGTAAAACAGTTACGGATTTTAAATTACTTCTTTCCCTTAATTACTTTTCCCTTTCTTAAATTATATGTAAAAAAAAATGATTATATTGATTCACCGTTCAGAGAACGGGCTTAATTGCTAGCGGTAGAAAAAAACAGTAAACACGTTGGAAATTTAAAGTAGGAAGAGTAAAACATTTCAGTATAAAGTAATAACATTAAAAACTCCCATTACATGCTGCAGGACGGTACGAAAAAGTGTGGATGGTAAAAAAAATAATTAAATAATCCATCCTCTGCAGCAGCCATTTACTGCTGTATAAAGAAAGATTTTCTGAAGTTTATTTCAAAACTCTGTTATCAAAGTATCGTTTTCTTCTTGACGACTAAATGAGAGATCGTTGGGATCTTCTTTTTTTTTTTTCTGATTGGGGGTTTAACGACCACCGTGAGCAACTCATTTGGTTATAAACAGTCTTCCGTCCCTTATTTAGGGTCACTGGTTCCACGGAAGGCAGAGAACCAGTGTAGTAAGACAAACACAACATCCATGCCTCAACGGGATTCGGACCAGGACTCATCTCGAACGAATGGTCATAAGCCATCGCTTAGACCACTACGCCACAGGTGCGGCTGCCTGGGATTTAAGACGCAGTTTTCAGAGAGACTAGCCTTTTGTCATCATGCGCTGAATTATACAGGGGGATTCATCTAAGCGTGTACAAACTTTTGGGAGGGTTAGGTTGCACAAAGACAAATCGGAATGCAGGGTCGGAAACGCCATCTTCATGTGCTAGTGTACAGAGAGAACGAGAAATGAAAGAGCAGCGCGTAAGTGAACAAAATACTTTTTATTACTGACAAGACATTTGCAAAATGCATCGAGGTTACAGAAGGTGTTCAAATTTGCGACCATGAGCTGTAACACAAGCTTGACATCGTCGGCGCATGGAATCACGTACATTTTTTGAAAATTCCTGGCGTGTCTCGGACTTCCGAAGCAGCTACAGAGATGCGTGCTGCAAGGTCCTCATCACTTTCAACGTGGGTGTCGTACACCAGTCCTTTGATGTAACCCCAAAAGAAGTAATCAAGGCATTCTAAAGTCAGGTGATTTTGCAGGCCAATGAACGGGACCACCACGCCCGATCCACTGATGTCCAAATGTCATGCTTAGGTGATGACGAACGCCATTGCTGAAATGGGCGGGGGCCCTATCGTGCTGGAACCACATTGCATGGCGCACCGACTGAGGGACCTGCTGTTGTTCATCCAATAGCTCTGGTAAGACGTCCTCCAGAAATATCAGATAACTCCTTCCGTTCAGACGAAGAGGCATGAGGTATGGGCCAATTAAGTTGCCCCGACAATGCCTGCCCAAACATTAACAGCTAAACGGTTATGTGCTGCATGTGGTCGTATAGCATGGGGGTTCTCCACGGCCCACACATGCGCGTTATGTGCATTGAAGCCACCTTACCGTGTAAAGCACGCTTCGTCTGTGAACAGGCGAGAGCAGAAAATTGGCGTTCTGGCACATGAAAATGGCGTTTCCGACACTGCATTGGTATGTGATTCCGATTTGTCTTTGTGCAACCTAACCCTCCCAGAAGTTTGTACACGCTTAGCTGAATCGCCATGTAGAGTACAGAATAAAGGACTAGAAAGAAGCTGTTTCACCATGACAGGTTTACGGTTGGCACTGCCGAGATGACGAGATGCGAGAGGGAATGGAATTGTTTTGGCGTAGATTTTGTAAAACTCGGCCGCTATGTGAATATTTATCTCTGTTTTGGGTAAGAAGAAAATCTTGAGCCCCATTTGGTTCAGGTACATCTGCCACTTAAAGACGCTGCGAATTTGCCGTCGTGGTCGCTGCTGTACGAAAATTTCAATCTCTGACAATAATAGGAAATCTTTCTAAGCAGATCAAACAAATGCTTTGGTTCCTCATTGACCACAAAATATTCTTAATTTTCGCACCTTTGTTTCCACCACAATGTTTTATGAATTTCCCCTTCTCAAAACATTCTTGGAAATGATCTGAAGTCATGGGGTTTTTAGAACCCTTGACCTTACAGTTTACGATCATCTATGGAAGTATGCAGATGAATAATATACCATGTCTAAAGTGTACAGACGAACCCTGGACAGATTCCATTGCATATCAGCGGTTTTAAAATTCTTCAAATTTTAATCGAAGTGAGCATTTATGGTAACCACAGACCAGTTGCCAGCTGCCTTGATTCACAATTGCATGATTTAGAGATATAACCAGTTCTCGTGTTGTACAACTTTTAATTCCGTTTTCTGTAATCTTGTAATTTCTTCATCGCGCTCCGGCCGGGAATTTCCGGAATCGAGATAATCCAACACGGTCTTAACCTAAATTTGATGACCCTCGAGTGTGCAGATATGAAATGGAATCAAACCAGTTGGTTCCACAGTCAGCGCATTTATAAAAATTTCAAACGTGTTAAAAAATAATTTCTTACCATCTGCAGCTGCGTCAGGAACTTTTTCCACCACAAATATTTTTGCATGTGTGGTCCTAGTGCAGCTAAACAGTAGTAACTGTACATGATCATATGGACGAAGCAATTGATGAAAGGAAAGAATGCGTTGTGGCCACCTGAAAGGAGACAAAGAGTAAACGTAATATTTAATCTTTTTGGATGAAATTTTCTATAAATCAGCACCGATGAGATAACAAAGCAGATGACACTGTTTTTACTTATTACTAGAGAGTAATCACACACTTCGGTAATAATATTAAACATTCACAGCTCATGTTAAAATGTACACTCAGTAGATAAAACATTAGAGATAGGGTTGATGGACAGTTGACATGGGCAACCTCCGCGCACAGTAGAAAAGACCCTAATAACCGGACCTTGGCGATGAACAGGCGGATAGCAGGGCTTTCCAACAGTGGATCGCAATCCACGAACATGGGTAACCATGGTGATCTGAGCGACTTTAATCTTCCCACACAGCATAGAATATTTCGTATATGTTACAAGTACGTAGCACTGAAACATTGAGACTTTTCAGATACGTTGCGCATGCGCAATGTAACATTAATGTTTCAGAAGTCTTACAGTTACGTCAAAATGTCTTCAGACTTTACATAACTTTGAAACATAACCGATACGTTACAGTGAAAGGTCTTTGTAACTTCAACATACTAACTTCCTGTTGCTGTTACGTATTTGAAAGATATTTGTAACTTCGTTACATTACTGTTTCGAATTTGAAAGATATTTGTGACCTCATCATATTACTGTTGCGTATTTGCTACGTTAAACATTATAGTTTTAATAAACTTTGTAAAATCACAATAAAATGCATTACACACGCCAACTGTTTCAAAAGTAACAACAGTCGTGTTACGACTTGTTTACGTTTTCACAGGTTCAACGCAGTCCTCTGTCCATTGGGAATAGTGGCGGCGTTTGTATATTGATAACAAAAGAAATAAAAAACGGTCCCAAGTGAGGGTGTTGAATTCCTGTTATACAAGTGGAATAGACTATATTTCAGCATAAAAAAGAAAAGAAAATCAAATGCTTAATTTCTCTAAATACCTACCAATATGAATTTCTCTAAATACCTGCCAATATGAATTTCTCTAAATACCTACCAATATGAAATTTCTCTGCTTCAAGCAAAAAAAAAAAAAACATGCTGGTGAAATATACTAATGTAGCAACACAGCCATCTACTTAGATTTTATAAAATGCTTTTTAGAATTTAAAAATTATAATAATCAAAGCAATTACTTACTTTCAGATTATCTTGAATCAAGAAAAAAAAAAGATGAAATATTCAATCAAATAACTAGCTAACTCGAGTACGACAGTATCGCCAAAGAATATCCCAATCGCACATGGAAATACCACTACGAAAGTACTTCGCTGAAATGGCATTAATGAGCACGCGCATCCATGCCGTTGCCAAACCAAAAATCTTAAACATCGCCGGAATGTAACATCAAGGTAGCAAATATGTACAATGGAAACTATAAAACAGTAGTATCAGTGAATGCTATTTTTAACGTAACCGTAATGTACGAAGAGTTATGTTCTAAAATAGATGTTCCGCCCCGGTGGCGCAGTGGTCTAAGGCGTGGGCCTCTGATCATTCGTCCGTAAGGGGTCCGGGTTCGAATCCCGGTCAGGCATGGATGTTGTGTTTGTCTTACGGCACTGGCTCTCTCCCTTCCCTGGAACCAGTGACTCTAAATTAGAGACGGGCGACTGCTTATAGCCCATTGAGTTGCTCCCGGCGGTCGTTAAACCTCCAATCAAAAAAAAAAAAAAAGATGTTGCTGAAACGTAATGGTAAGATATCTGTAACGAAAATGAGAGATTGTAACATTATTGATACATATCTGAAACGTTTTGTGCTGTATGGGTTAGACGCATTGTCGGCGCAAGATAGATGAATCACTTGATCTCCCAAGTGATCAGAACCCTTGGGTTCCCTAGGGCAACCGCATCAAGGGTATACGGCGAGTATACCATCGACGGACGTACCAGCGCCCAGAGAGCAAGAGGTGACCGTTGGTACGTCCCCCCACGTACGACAGGCCCGTTGATACGCCAAGCCGGTCATCAAGCACACTTGATGACCGGGCTTAACGGAGACTATCCAGGCTCGTACAGACCAACCGCTTGGACTATCCAGGCTCTTACAGACCAACCGCTTGGACTACCCACGCTCGTACAGACCAACCGCTTAGACTATCCATGCTCGTACAGACCAACCGTTTGGACTATCCAGGCTCGTACAGACCAACCGCTTGGACTATCCAGGCTCGTACAGACCAACCGCTTGGACTATCCAGGCTCGTACAGACCAAACGCTTGGACTATCCAGGCTTGTGCAGACCAACCGCTTGGACTATCCAGGCTCGTACAGACCAACCGCTTGGACTATCCAGGCTTGTACAGACGAACCGCTTGGACTATCCAGGCTCGTACAGACCAACCGCTTAGACTATCCAGGCTCGTACAGACCAACCTCTTGGACTATCCAGGCTCGTACAGACCAACCGCTTAGACTATCCAGGCTCGTACAGACTAACCGCTTGGACTATCCAGGCTCGTACAGACCAACCGCTTGGACTATCCAGGCTCGTACAGACGAACCGCTTGGACTATCCAGGCTCGTACAGACCAACCGCTTAGACTATCCAGGCTCGTACAGACCAACCGCTTTAACTAACGAGGCTCGTTCAGACCTACTGCTTGAACTATCCAGGCTCGTACAGACCAACCGCTTGAACTATCCAGGCTCGTACAGACCAACCGCTTGGACTATCCAGTCTCGTACAGACCAACCGCTTGGACTATCCAGGCTGGTACAGACCAACCGCTTGGACTATCCAGGCTCGTACAGACCAACCTCTTGGACTATCCAGGCTCGTACAGACCAACGGCTTGGACTATCGAGGCTCGTACAGACCAACGTCTTGGTAACGGCGGTGGAAATCACATGCAGGTTAACTGTCGGAGGCCCAGGCAGCGTCAGTAAGCGATCGGTGTAGCTCACGCTTCATGCTCTGGGTCACGGAATCCGACACTCTACTCGTGTGCCGCTGTTAACCGCTCCTGAGCCGAAATTACGCCTCGCCTGGTGACGGGAACATCAAAACTGGATCTCTCAAGAGCGGCGCTGCATCGTGTCGTCAGACAAATTTCGTTTTCAGCTATACCGAGCTGGCGGGAGGGTGTGGGCGTGTCGTCGACAGCATGAGGCCCTTGCCCCGTCGTGACAGATCGGATCTGTTTAAGGCGGTGGTGGCCCTATGATGGTTTGGGAAGCCCTCTGATGGGACGCATCTCATACAGCACAAAACGTTTCAGATATGTATCAATAATGTTACATTACCGCGAAATCTCACCATTTCCCATTAACAAGCAATTTAAATATTCATTACGATTCCTAAGTAACCGGCGATTTAAACATTTAATGTCCCAACTCCCGGTTTTCTTAAGGAACCCGCTCCACAGATTTCATAATTTAATTTAAACAATCGGTTTTCCATTTTTCTCATTCATAGGAAAGACTAAATTTAAGAGACTAAATTTAAGCACTCTCAATTTTGTTATTATTATTATTATTATTTTTGCATTAGGCCCGGAGTAGAAATGTTGAAACACTTTTTTTTTACGTTAAGGCGCGCAGCTGTCATCTCCATAGAACATCGTTTTATTTCTTGAGCGCCAAGGAACACATCAACAAAAGCACAGGAAACCGTGTACGTGACATGAACAAATGTTGCCTATCGCCGAGAGATTACTTGGACAGGGAAGGGCTATGAAGGAGCAGTCATCGACTCTTTCACTAAACAGCGTAATAACAATGTAGTGACACTTTCCCTTTCACCCAGCTTGGGCACTCGATTCAAGCAAACGAGTATGTGGGTCTCTTTTCTGTTGTTAGGAGTGGCAGGCCGTTTAAATTCCCAAAATTCCACAACAGGAAAAATTACGTAAGGTGACAGACCAGGTAAATGGTGACCGACCCCCTTGTACCCCTTTGGAATGCCACAGAAAGTTTGCTAGCCAATTGCGGGCCTGGTAAACAGGGTAACTTCCAATCAAAATTCTCGGTAACGCCCACAAATTTAACCCCCTCCCCTTTGTAAAAGCGAAACTGAGAAATAAGAAAACATAAGGGAATTGGTTTGGAAAAGAAAAAAAAAGAGAGGGAGGAAAAGAGAAAGTGGAAGGAGAAAGAAAGAGAGAGAGAGTTTTTGGAGAGATTTTTTTTTTTACGGCTAGGGAGATGGACATGCGTGGGAGAGAAGGAGAGATGCTGAAGTAAACTGGGGAGTTGTTTTAAATTTTTACGTGGAAAGCACCCGTCCATTGGAAGACCTTCAAGACGCCGACGTCCTAGAGATTGGGTAAGATGAATTTTCACTGTCAGGTTCCCTGTACTGCATGTTCTATGCGAGGTATCATATCCCTTCCCATCTTAAATGGGAAATTTCTCAATACTTGCACCATGACAACATTGTAACTGAAAGTTTGCTGGAAGTCAGGACCGTAATAATTTAAAAAGTAATAACTCTTTAGAAATTGGTTTAAATAAATTAATCCCTTCCACCGAAAACATGTTTAAGTTTTAAGCAGCATTTATTCAGAATAAACATTTTATTTAAGCGTTAACTTTTTGTCGTAACTTTTATATCTACAGTTTTTCACTTTTTATGTTGTGCATAATACTGTATGTATGAGTATTTACGGTCTAGTAGCATGCTATCTGCTGATCTTAACTTAACTTTTGCTGCACCTAAGTTTAAGCGGAATAACCGCTATGATTTAGGTGAAACACAACGCGTAATTTGTCCGCAACTTTGAGCACGGAATTCCTATAAGGGATAGGAAACCCGACCTCAAAGTTGTTAATTTTCTAGGCGATTTCATTTTTATTTAACCTGTAAGTTCCAGAAGTAGTTAATAGAAATAAATATTCCATTGTGGCGAATTACCGACACAGTGGTTTACGTCCACAGTCGAGGACGTTGTAATAGTTACAATCTCTCATTTTCGTTACAGATATATTACAATTCCGTTTCAGCAACATCTATTTTGGAACATATAACTCTTTGTACATTACGGTTACGTTAAAAATAGCATTCACCGATACTGCCGTTTTATAGTTTCCATTGCTACCTTGATGTTACATTCCGGCGATATTTTAGATTTTTGGTTTGGCAACGGCGTGGTGCGCATCCGCATTTATGGCACTCTCGCAGTCCTATTTCCATGTGCTACTGGGATTTTCTTTGGTGATCCTGTCTTACTCGAGTTAGCTAGTTAGTTGATTTAGTATTTCATCCTTTTTTTGTAATTCAGGATCATCTTAAAGTAAGTAATTGTTTTGATTATTATAATTTTTAAATTCTAAAAAGCATTTTATAAAATCTAAGGATATGGCTGTGTTGTTGTATTAGTATACTGTACCAGTATGTTCCTTTTTTACTTGAAGCTGAGAAATTTCTTATTTACACTTATTTGTACCCCCTCCCGCAATTTTTGTTTATGCTACGCCTATGACCTTCATAAATTTAGAGGTGCTAAATGGTGGGTTGAAGCTAAGGATCGAGGAAATTGAAAAAGCCTGGGGAGGCCTATACCCTGCAGTGGGTGTCAACAGGCTAAGAAGAAGAAGAAGAATCGTACTAAACATGTAAGCTGTTTATATACGTTACTGAGTCCACGTGGTGTGAGATGCAGATTTCTGGCAAGTCTTCTAAACTCTCGTATTCGAATAACTGTATGAGACATAGGTGGTGGTTTGTACTGTAACGGTTCTTTCTGTCCTTCACCTAAAATTATTTGGTAGCTCTAAATTAGGGAAACGCGAATCCTTATAGGCTTAGATTCTCATGATAGTGTCAAATCCCAAAATAAGAACAAGAAGAAGGTACATGCTCTTACGGATGGTACTAGATAAGTTATGTAGACAGAAAATGTATTTCTGCTCGATTGAAATCATTCATGCTGTGATGGGTTGCACGTTCCTACCCAAACAACACAAAACGTTTCAGATATGTATCAATAATGTTACAATATCTCATTTTCGTTACACTTTCAGAGATATCTTTACAATTACGTTTCAGCAACATCTATTTGGGACCATAACTCTTTGTACATATTACGGTTACATTAAAAAAACCTTTCACCGATACTACTGTTTTATAGTTTCCATTGTACATAATTGCTACCTTGATGTTACATTCCGGCGATATTTAAGATTTTTTGTTTGGCAACGGCGTGGATGCACATGCTCATTAATGCAAGTTCACCGAAGCACTCTCGTAGTGGTATTTCCATGTGCTACTGGGATATTCTTTGGTGATACTGTCGTACTCGAGTTAGCTAATTAGTTGATTTAATATTTCATTCTTTTTTTGTGATTCAAGATAATCTGAAAACAAGTAATTGTTTTGATTATTATAATTTTTAAATTCTAAAAAGCATTTTATAAAATCTAAGTAGATGACTGTGTTGTTGTATATTAGTATACTATACCAGCATGTTTCTTTTTACTTGCAGCTAAGAAATTTCATATTGGTAGGTATTTAGAGAAATAACGAATTTGATTTTCTTCCTTTTTTACGCTGAAATATAGTCTATTCCACATGTATAATAGAAATTCGACACCCTCACTTGAGACCGATTTTTAATTCTTTTGTTATCAATATATAAACGCCGCTACTATTACCAATGGACAGCGAACTGCGTTGAACCTGTGAAAACGTAAACAACTCGTAATACGACTGTTGTTGCTTTTGAAACAGCTGTCGAGTGTAATATTTTTTATTGTGATTTTACAATTTTCATTAAAATTATAATGTTCAACGTAATAAATAAGTCACACTAATATGATGAGGTCACAAATATCTTTCAAATACGTAACAGTAACATGAAGTTCGTATGTTGAAGTTACAAAGACCTGTCACTGAAACGTATCGGTTATGTTTCAAAGTTATGTAACGGTTGAGGACATTTTGACGTAACCGCAAGGTTTCTGAAACATTACTGTTACATTGCGCAACATATCTGCAAAGTCACAATGTTTCAGTGCTACGTAGTTATAACATATACGAAATATTCTGTGATGTGTGGGATTAGGTTTCTCAGCGTGTCTAGAGAGGTCCTTAACCGCTTCGCGCTACCAGCGTGTTTTCGCTGATTTCATGGATTGCATGATTTCATTTGATGGCATGATTGGCTGATTCAAAGTACTTCCTGATTTTCTGATTGCATGATTTTCTGAATTCATTTGATTGCATGTTTTGGCTGAATTTTTTGGATTTTCTGATTGCATGATTTTCTGATTTCATTTGATTGCATGTTTCGGCTAATCACCTTGGCTGATTTCATGGCCTTCGCGCATCCTCCGGCTAATGGCCTGTTAAAGAAGGACAGTGCGCCACCCCACTGGGCCGCAACGACCCAGGACTAGCTCGAGGAACACTCACCTGAGTTTAGAGACATCCAGTGCCACCAATTTCCCCGGATTCAAAGACCTGGAAAACCTTTGGGGTGCCGTGTGGAGCGGAACATCAGATCCATGAAATTTGGACCGACCTATCCGGCAGAGTTTTGGACAATGTGAGGAAGCAGGAGATATAAGGCAACTGGTAGATACTGGCTCCGTGGAGACGAAGAGCTGAACCATGGAAGTAGAGACCGCAGTGTCGAACATGGAGACAATAGACAGACAGGAGCAGGAGATGAAAGCGGGGAGGGTGATTAAGGGCCTTTCAACAAGATCTGGGCAGAAGACGAGCTCGTTGGAGGCGTGCAAAGTGGTGTAGTAGTAAAAGAAGGAAGAACATTCACGAGAGCTATCGGTAGTAGATGATCGGGAAGCATATTCTCCGTAGAAACAGTTCAAGTAGAAGAATCAGGGGCCGGGAACAAACCACTCGAAACCAGAAGCTGCGAATATGTAGAAGGAAAAGTCGACAAAGATGTGGATGATAAAGAAAAGTCACACGATTCTGGCAAGGCAGAAAGGGCTAATGGAAGTCGAAAAATTCCGAGTTGAACAAGAAGAACTATGGTGACCGGGCAATTTGCAAGAAAAACAATGATAGGCGGTAAAAACATTGACAGTGCGAGTGTGTGGACAGTGCGAGTGTGTGAACTTGGAAAGCTGTCGGGCAGGAAACAATGGACTGTTCGTCCGGAAAAACGACGAGAGCTTGACGTCGAAAACAATAATAGGAACGATTCTCTTGATCGTCTGAAGCAGCAGGCAAAGTCTTAATAGGGCCAATAACGAAACCACATTGAGAAAGAAAAGCGTGCAGTAAATCGTTGGAGAGTTCCGGAGGAACTGGAGATAAGCTAACGAGAATAGGACAATGAGCAAGAGGAATTGCGAGCAAACTTTGGTCGCCGACTGAAATTGGAGAAGAAAAGACCAACTCAACTTGAGCAGGATTAGAAAAATAAACCAACACCGAGCGAGGCTTTCGCGCGATGTGCGTGATGGCATCAGGTGGAAAAATCTGGAGTGCTGAAATATAAGCTGTCAGTTTAGTATGCGGAAGCACGGAATACTTTACTCAGAGAGCTAAAGAAGCAAAGAAAGACTTCCTCGGTGACGAGAACTGTAATAAATGAGCTGTTAAAACGGAACCGGTAGGAGAAAACCGGAAGCCCAAAGCAGTTGAGAGAGGATCCGAGGGGAAAGCAGTGACTGCAGGCGTAGAGAGATGAGTTGAACTGTCAAGTAGAACATCCGGAGGAGGCGTCAGTGGTCGAAGAAAAGCAGTAGACATAGTACAAATCAGAAAATGTAAAGCCAAGCAGCACAATCTTGAGAGCGTAAAACGATGGAGATGGCCAAAGGCACGTAAAGAAAGTGGACGATGGGAAGATGCGAGGTAATGACGTCACTCGAAGAACGGCGAGAGACAGATGGAGCACAGTAACGATGACGTCACCCGAGGACCACTATCAGAGGGGGCGTAAACGGGAAACGTGTAGGTAACAGGAAGATAAGCATAGAAGGTAACTGAATCAAGGAGGTTATATTTCTGGAGACACCACTCCTATCCACGCAGCATTGGCCACCATAAGTCACCGTCCGTGCTACAAATGACGTCATGAGCAGGCACGACGCAGCCGCAGAAAAGAAGCTGCTATGAAACCAATGGAACAAAAGCTTCTAAGCGTATAAACAGATAAAATGAGTAATTCAATAATCTTTATCAATGATACACAAGTTTACTGGTTTTTCAACGGTATAATTTAGTTCGTTTTTGCCTGCTCGTGACGTCACACCACAGATTAGCTGTGACCCATGGCTGCAAAGATAGTGGTGTCTCCAGTATTATAACCTCCTTGAATTGAATAGAATGCTGATAAGAAGACAGAAGGAAGTCAAGCCAAGTCGCGATGGACAGATGTAAACATACCCACCGAGATGAAAAATGAAGGAATATCGGTATAAGATTCACTTACTGGTGCTGAAAAGTAGCTGGGAAGATTGCTGGCAACCTATTACTTGAACAGGGAAACAGGAAAGGAACAGCAGGCACTGGAACATGCACTTGGGCGCACTCTTCAGAAACGCAGTAGATCGTGGTTGGCAGGTAATATTATGATAAAATTCGGTAAATACACTGGCGGAAAGTGAAAAAAGAACACCAAGAAGGAGACGTCTGATACCAACGAAATTTATACAGCATAATAACGGAATACAGAGGATAACGTGATCAAAACATTATGGCAAAATACAGCTGTATTTGCTGGTAAACTGAAACATAACATTTCTATGTAACATGGTTAGTACGAGGTTAAACCGCCATGAACTGCGTCACACTGTGCAGTTCTGGCATGGAGTCTGTCGTACAGATGTTGGATGTAAGTTTGGGGTATTGAGTTCCAAGCATCCTCAACCTGGACGCGTAAATCGGGGATGGCCGTAACTGGCCGTGGAGACCGAATAAGTCGTTGTCCCATAAAATCCCACACGTGCTCAATGGGGGACAAATCCGGTGAACATGCAGGACATGGAAGTTGTCTCACACCCTGAAGTGCATGTTGCGTTGCACGTGCCGTGTGTGGGCGTGCGTTATCTTGCTGGAAAACACCACGATGGACCGACCTTACAAATGGCACAACAACGCGCTGAATGATGTTGTTGATGTAGGAGGTGCTGTTTAACGTACCCGGTACAAACACTAGTTGTGTACGGGAGTGATAGCTAATCGCTCCCCACACCAGGAGACCAGGTGTAAGCCCCGTGTGTCCCTGGAGGATGCAAGAAGGGTGGAGACGCTCCCCTGTGCGTCTGCGAACACGCATACGGCCATCGGAGGCTTACAAGCAGAATCTGCTTTCATTGCTGAACACGACAGATCGCCATTGCGTTCTCCAGTGCAGACGTTGGCGATACCACTGCAGCCGTTTCTGACGGTGGGCTGCAGTCAGAAGTACACGTGCACGTAGTCCAACATTCAGTAGACGGTTGCGGATTGTTCGCACAATCACCTCAGGTGCAACGGCAGCTCGGATTTGCGTCGCAGTGGATGTTCTGCTTGACAACGCCGCTCTTCTTATGCGTCGATCGGTCCGCTCATTAGTCCGTGTGGGACTCCCGGTTCCACATCTTCTCTTGTGGGAATGTTCCTCGGACCATCTACGCCACCATCGTACCACCACCGATACTTCCAGTCCAATTCCCTCCGCAATACGACGATACGACTACCCGGCCTCGCGGAGTCCGACTAGATGACCTCTCTCAAAGTCCAATAACTGCTGAAATCGTACACGTTTTCCATGTCCAGGCATTGCAGCTTCTTCAGGGTCTTCTCACGTGTCTGTACGCCGACGACTGATTACAGTCACTTCGCCGTAATCCTTAAATACCACCGACGATAATTTGCATATTATGCCGTGCTGTGGCGTAAGCGCTCACCGGTTGGTACCGAAATTAACATCACACCTACGTAAACACGACCCTATTAACATATGTAAATTTCATGATCGTCCGCTAATTCCTTCTTGGTGTTCTTTTTCACTTTCCGCCAGTGTATGTACTTTCCGCCTCGGAAAGGTAGCAGAAAAGGTAGCACATACCCTTATACACACACAGAACACAGAAGTCGGGAGCAATGGGCTCTTGAACCGAGCAAACTGGGTGAAAATTGAGGAGATCGAGAGGGCACGTCCAACGACAGTTTTGTCCGAGTAGAAGCATTTTTACTCAAGTTATGAGGATAATGGCTGTGGAATAAATCTCACTCCTGTGCCCTGACCTTTGACCCCCATTTCGATGATATTAAAGAGAAATGGTTCAGTATACCTCCGGAACAACATGATAAAGTTTTGTCGAAATCGAAGCATTTGTACGTAAGTCATCACGCATAAGGGCAATGAAATGGATCGCGCTCCTATGTCCTACCTTTGACCCCATTTCTCTCATTTTCAATAGAGTTTGTCTCCAGGTTGTCCCCTACCGCATACTAAAATTTCGTCGATATCGAACCATTTTAGCGCGAATTATTGTGCAGAAAACCAGACAGAGAGACAGACAGACAAATAGAGAAACGGACAAAGCTGGAGCATATTCACTTCTTCAACCTACGGTTGGAAAGCGTAAGGAAGGGATCAATTTCCTCAGGGGACAATGTCATTCAATCCCATGACACCACGTTTCTTCTCAGTGGAATAATGTAGTAATCTCTTCCGGGAAACGTCTGAAGGTCAATGCAGGTCAAGAACACAGATGGGTGGTTTCGTGTGGTAACTCACGCTAATCCTTCTTTAGTTAACCTGTAAAATAGAAGAGTGGACATAAATTGGAAAAGTAGCAACCTACAGTTTTAGTCGTTATGGTATTCCGGGCGACATAAGAGTTTAGGCTCCTGGTCGTTAAATGTAAACAGCAGAACATTTGAGAAACATGAGATTTACGACTTCCAAAACTACTTTTTTTTTTTCACACGGAAACTGATTTTGTCTGCAGCTTTAAATAAATTGTTAAGTTTTTCCGATATAGCTAGGAGCACATAAGTTCTGGGTATTCACGGGTCGCTAAGAGCAGACATTTACACCCCATTCACTGTAATTGTTCACACGCAACACATTTATACGAGGGTTGTACCGAAAGTAATGCAGTAGTGGGCATAACTCTTTTATTAACTCACAGAGGTCGTTCAAATTGCACATGTTAGTAGAGTAACTCTTCCTCTATAGTAACTATTGTTCTTCAGTGCAGGTAAATAATGATTCCAAGCAGAAGCAACGTGCCGTCATTGAGTTCTTGACGAAGGAAGGGTGCACGCTGTCCGACATCCACAGAAGGCTACAGAATGCTTACGGAGATGACACCATTGACAAGAGCAATGTGCATAGATGGATGAAGGAGTTTGAGAAGGGGAAAGCAGTATTGAAGACAAACCACAGAGTAGAAGACCATTATCTGCGACCACTGACACGAATCGTCAGCGAGTGAATGAATTGATTCGCGCGGAGAGACGAGTCACAATCCGTGAGCTTGTTGCACAACTGGACTGTGGTCACAATATCATAGAGAAGATGGTGGAAGACGTAGGGTACCGGAAAGTGTGTGCAAAGTGGCTACCTCGGCAGGTGACACCCGATTTGGAGGAAAGAAGGGTGAAAGTCTTTGTACAGAGAGAGTTACTCTACCAACATGTGCAATTTGAATGACATCTGTCAGTTAATAAGAAAGATATACCCACTTTTGCATTACTTTCGGTACAACCCTGGTACAATACTTAACGTAAATAACCAGGGTTAAAACTAACATACTGTGAAATAGAAAATGCCGTTGGACAGAAAGCATATACTACCAATTGGAATGAATTTAAAATTTAAAATTTTTCTTTTGATAGTAAACAAGGTTTAGTTTTTTTGTTATTATCTATTTTTGATCAATAAATACTATTCATACCTGGGCCAAACTTTAGACCAATCCAAACTCCCCATGCAACTGTTGTGTGATGGACTACATGTAATGTGCTGATGTGATTAAATTTCTTCCTGAGCACGAAGAAAATCTAGAATAAAAAGAGATACTTGTAATTACAGTCTACAATATACAATTTCAGTTAGTATCTGATCTCCAGAGTAGTACAACAGTGTAATGAAAATAATCGACAAAAAAAAGTGAGTTCATATTTCAAGGAAAATTCGTATATTTTGATTAGTTGTTTCCCAAATTTTTATGAAATAAAGGCCAAATTCGGCCAATAAGCTCCAAGAAAGTAACGAGTAAGGAAAACAGGTAAGATGCCTCTAAATGCTAATAAGCTAACAAACCAGCGAATTCCACGCTGCTTCGTACACCTTGGATAGTTTTCAAATTTTAAAATGATCTTTTTATTAATTTCATAAGGATATTCTTTGAAGAAAATATTGTTAACTGTAGTTGATAACTTTCACTTATCTTAAACTGTAGTTTTAAGGTAAAAAAAAAACTAATTTTTAAGAATGGATTACTACAAAACACGTAGCGGAGGTGATCAAGTTCATAATTAAAGCTCTAGCATTCCTTTTCAAAAGGGAATATCGTAAGAAATGGAATCAAGTGCTCACCCAAAACGTTCGAGTTATGACTAAAGGGGACCTACCTCGAAACTGTTAAAATAATCCCCTCCCCCAAAAACTCTGACCTTCTAGTACATACGATAATGTAGGTGCTGGGAGGAGGGCTTAATAACAACCTTGACCAACTCAGTGGACTATAAGCAGTTACCCATCCCTAATTTAGGGCAGCTGGTTCCAGGTAAGGGAAACAGCCAGTTCCGTAAGAAAAGCGCAACATCATCGGGATTCGAACCTCATTAGCCATCGCTTAGAGCGGTTAGCGAAAAAAAATCCTCTGTCAGTGAATATAATATTTTTATTTGGAATGAAAGTTTGTGGCGAAATTTTATACTACGCAAATTAAAGACGATTCTGGAAAGGTTCAAAAAACGTTTTTCTCGCAAATCGTAATGTCGCTCATGCTGTGCCATGAAGAGAGACATTACGATTTCAGCTCTTGGGCGTGGCATTTACGTCTTTACCTGCAATTACGCAATGGCAGCGTATCTCCTGTGTGTGTCCACCCTAGAGAGTTAGGACATCTGACGTAATATCGTTTCCCATGACATTCCGAACCGAAGAATTTGCGCTGCTTCATTATTTCCCATAGAGATGACACAGATAGGATAGACCCACCATATATGGCAAACAATAACGCAAAAGTACGATATTCTGTTCCGCATTTAAAGATTTAAATTTTGTTTATTACTTTGTATATTCTGAAATATGTATATCATTTGCAACGTATCACCTGAAAATATGGGACTTCTTTGATTTGGCCTAATGACTTCAGAAATAATTTTTTGAGGGTTACAGAGGGGTGTGGAGAGACTGGAAGTCCACATTTTTATGGGTCCCTTATTTTTTCTACGATTTCAATCTTGGAAACGCTTTAAATGACCTCATGACACTGGAGCTTACGAAAGGAGAGACATATTTTCTAAAATATTGTAAATGCCAGATTTTGATGAAGCTGCTCTTGAAATAGCAGGAATCTTGACTGAATACTTAAACATTGAAAAACATTTTTATTTTTCGATATTATGAAATGCGCTTTTGTGAATTGTAAAAATATTTGCTATTATCACTGCCATGATATGCAACGAAATTTAAGCAAACTGGACACAAGGAATAATCATTTGTGGCGCTTCATTTCAAGCTAAGCACTTGTTTTTGAATGAGCAGTCTTTCCCCCTTTGTTTTTAAAACATATATCATATAATTGTGCTTACGCTGTTTTTGAATGAGTGTTAGGGTTCATCTTCTGCGATAGATGGCGTAAAAAATCCAACCTTCGGCGTTTGCATTTACGACTTGAGTGACTGTCCCAGAAGTTGGCATCAGCGAATCACTGCAGACCTCACCATATTGAGAATGGAAGCAGTCTCTCGTTGGCTCCACAATGAAGAGACAAGATACGCGCTGTTATGTTTTAATCAATGACGTTATTTGGGGGTGCAGCTCAGTAAGTAGGTGGATCTCAGTAAATAGGTGGAGTTTCTACAGCTCAAATTCAGATTTTCTCTGCTAAGGTACACATTTTCTCTTCAAAAATTAATGTACAGTAGGATTTAAGATGATATATGGAAGACAAGATTTCAATCTCACTTTTGCCCCTATTCATTGATTTCCATTTCGCTCAGATAATTAGAAAAATCAGGCAAAAATAATGGATTTTGTTGCTTCTATACAGAAACATTGCTTTGATAACTTATCGCGCCATCTACCCCCAAATTGGAGTGCTTTCGACTAAGATAAATTGAATTTAAAAGAAATTCGAGCAAATTTTTCGGAATATATACTGTGGCATACATTAGCTATGAGCCGTTTTTATTTGTGCTCAAAATTTCAAATATTACAAAGTCTTCGAGAAATGTGTACAAAACAATTTCCATTGAAGATATAGGGTAGAAGATGAACCGTAACACTTATTCACGTTGGAAACATAAGGAAATATACGGCGCGCTTCGCAGTAGTCGAAAAGTAAAAGTCCACACGAGAGAGGAGGAGAAAGAATTGTTTAGAAATTCTCGCTGCATTGAGCGCGTGGCAATTCACATGAACCCTATATACGCTAAGTGGCAATTCACATTAACCCTATATACGCTAAGTGGCAATTCACATTAACCCTATATACGCTAAGTGGCAATTCACATTAACCCTATATACGCTAAGTGGCAATTCACATTAACCCTATATACGCTAAGTGGCAACCGAACCAAAAGAATGTTGTTCTTCATCAGCTGCAATAATGCAAGCTTTAAAAAGAAAATGAACCTTCAATATGTTCTGTGTATAGTGCTCCTATTACGTTATTTTATTAAATAATAGTTTTGTTCATCTAAGGGTACTATTATTCAAGGTGAGTTTGTTCATGCATGCATAGTTTTTCTTTTCCGAAGTTTTTTAAGTCTGCCATTGGGGCATTGCGCTGCTTGCTTCCGAAAGGCTTCAACGATAAAGTGTAGATAGATAAACAATCTGTATTTTATATCACACATAATTATCATACAAGCAATAATTTGATTATGTGACTGAACTGTTCCATGGATGAGAAAAAGATGAACTCGGAATAAAATGTTAAATGGAATGCAATAACGATAACAAAGGGTTTCCGAAACCGAAAGTAAAAAGCTAAGCCATTCATTGCATCAGCCGTGTTGCATGCGTAGTTGATAAAGAAGTGAAACTGTTGCTCTTAAACAATAAATATGACGTTTTCTAGTTTATTAAATGCGACATATTTTTCCATCGCAAAATTAAATAATGAAAATTATGCAGTTTAGAAATTTAAATTCCAAATGCTCCTCATTAAAGAAGATACTTGGAATGTTGTTTCCCAAGAGGAACCTACAGTTAAAACTGAGGACTGGATTAAGAAAAACGCACAAGCGATGTCAACAATAAGTCTACTTTTTGACTGATGAACAAATAATAAATGTCATAAATGAAACGACTGCACGAAATATGTAGCTAGCTTTGCAGAGAATTCATGAAAGAACAAATTTAAGCAGTAAGCTCTATTTGCTTAGAAAACTGTACAGTAAAATGCACAATGACTGCGAAAATATGCAAGAACACATCAACCAGATATTGAAAATAGCAAATAAACTGAAATCAATAGGTGGAGAAATTAAAGATTCACACCTAGCAGCTATCATGGTGTGGTCTGCCATCTACATATGACACACTTGTAACAGCTCTTGAAGCAAAACATGAGGATAAACTAACATTAGAACAAGTTAAAAATAAACTCATCGACGAATATAATAGTCGAAAAGAGAGAGCACAAACAAACACAGATTCCACAACAGCATTTCAAACAAGTGACAGATCTAACAGAAATGCAAAAAAAGCAGAACTTTGCACATGTTGCAATAAGAAAGGTCACACTAAAAATGAATACTGGCATTGGGGAAAAATAAAAGGGAATAAGAATACACAGAAGTCCCACAAACAGAGGAACACAAACACACAGGCAAGAAATCAGACTAGAACTGCCAGAAATAAATTTGAACCAAACAAGAAGGATGAACTAAAGTTCAAACATGAAACAGAAGAGTTTATACAAAATGGTCAATTGATGTAGGCGCCACTAGCCAACTGACCAATAATGAAAATGTTTTCACAGAAATTGACCCAGATGCTAAGAAGGATATTACAACTGCCAACGGAGCAAAAATGCAATCCGCTGGAAAGGGAACTGGATATTTGCATTGCATAAATGAGAAAGGGGAAGCAAAGAATTAAAAAGTAGAAGTATTTTACGTCCCAGAGTTAGAGACCAACCTCCTATCAGTGAGAAAAATTGCTGAAAAGGGGTATAATGTTACTTTCAGTGGAGACCAATGCATAATAAAGCGCGGTAAAATCACTGCAGCCATACGCACTGTTGGTAACACAAATTCTATAAGCTGAATACAGTGGTAGAAACTGAAGAAGCTAATTTTGCTCAACACTGTGAAAAAAAAAATTGTATAAACTTGTGGCATAAGCATTTGAGGCAGAGAGATCCCAGCATCGTCCGAGAGATGGAAAGAAAGGAAATGGTAAAAGGATTAAAATTGTCTGATTGCAAAAGAAATATGAATTGTTAATGCTGCTCAAAGGGCAAGCTAACACAAAAACTATATCCAAAGGAGAGTGTACATAAAGCACGAAAGCCACTAGAGCTAATTCATAGCGACATATGTGGTTCTATGGAATCTATAACTCCTGGAGAGAAAATATACTTCATAACTTTCATTGATGACTTCATCAGATTTACACATGTTTACCTAATGTGCAATAAAAATGAAGCTACGGAATTGAAGCAATACATTGCAGTCACAAACAACAAATTCAAAACCAAACCTGATACAACCAGAACAGACAACTGAAGAGAATATGTTGGTTCAAATTTCGAAAGCTATCTTGTCGAGATTGCTATTGAACACCAAACGAGTGTACCATATTCACCACAGCAAAATGGAGTGGCAGAAAGGAAAAATCCGGATCTCGTTGAAATGGCAAAGACAATGCTCCTGGATTCGAAAATAGAAAACAAGTTTTGTGGAGAAGCACTCATCACTGCAACATACCTGCAAAATAGGTTACCAACCAGATCTGCAGGAAAAACACTATTCGAACTATGGAAAGGCCACAAGCCTTATATAGGACATATAAAGGTGTTTGGCTGCAAAAAATATGCTTATATGCCAAAACAAGTCCGAAAGAAATTTGACAATCATGCTCAAGAAAGAAAATTAGTTGGATACAATTGAAGAACCAAAAAATATCGTATCCTAATACTATTAACAAACATAGTGATTATAAGCCGTAGTGTGAAATTTGATAAAAGTCCCAGTGTACAGGAAAATTGTAGGCCAATGTCAAAATCAGGCGAAAACACACGAGATATTGTTTTTGAAAGTGAAAAACCTTCGTCAGAATCAGATGAATCAACAGGTGAAACCACAGGTACACAACCCAGAAGATCAGCTAGAACTATGAAAGGAAAATCTCCTGACAGGTTAGCATAATTGCCAAAGTGAAACCTAAGACTGAGCGTACAAATCCGCACGAAATACAGAAATTGCCAGAAGAAGAAAGACAAAAATGGCTGAAAGCCAGAAATGAAGAAATTAAATCTCTAAAGAAGAATAACACGTGGTAACTTACTGATTTGTCCAAAGAAAAGAAAGCCATTGGTTGCAAATGGACATTTAAAATAAAATACCATGCTAATGGGGACATAGATAGATACAAAGCACGACTTGTAGCAAAGGGTTTTAATCAAAGGCCTGGTGAAGATTATGATCAAACATTTGCTCTCGTTGTTAAGCACACTACAATTCTCACCATACTTACAATAGCAGCATACAGAAAAATGCATGTCCACCACTTTGATATAAAAACTGCATTTTTGTACGGTAATTTAGAAGAGGAAATCTATATGTATCAAGCAGTAGGATACACAGAAAAAGACCAAGAAACGAAGAATGTAAACTTAATAAATCTATATATGGACTCAAGCAATTTGCCACGGTATGAAATCAAGCCTTTGCAAATTTCTTATCTGAAAATGGTTACGTTCAAGGAAAAGCAGACCCACGCTATTTCACATGCACGGAAGGGGATTCATTTACATATATAATCGTCCATGTAGACACAATTTTCATTGCATCTGATCTCATGGAAAACATCAACAAATCCAGAAAAATGTTTGAAACTATGTTTGAAATAAAAGATCGTGGGAAGGTGACAAATTATTTGGGCATACATGTGGGAAGAGACAATGATGGGAGCTACAAACTTCATCAAAGCGCAAAAATAAAGGATGTCATCAACAAGTATGATGAAAAGCCACTAAAGAAAAGTTACATACCGATGTCTACAGCCTTTGGAAAAGACAATCAAGCAGAAGAAGAAACACTCGCGGATAATTCCACATACCGCGAAGTAGTGGGAACCTGGTTGTACATTTCCACAGTGACTAAACCGCTACCTATAGAGACCAGCACGAAAAGTTAAGGACTAAAACTTGGAATGATATGTGACTACAGCTCATCGATTGTAAGATTATTGGAAATACAAGGAAAGATACGGCGCGCTTCGCAGTAGTCGAAAGGTAAAAACGTGTTCACCAGAGAGGAGGAGAAAGAATTGTTTAGAAATTCTCGCTGCATTGAGCGCGTGGCAAATCACATGAACCCTATATAAGCTAAGTGGCAACCGAACCTAAAGGAAGTTGTTCTTCATCAGCTGCAATAATGCAAGCTTTAAAAATAAAATGAATCTTCAATATGTTCTGTGTATACGTTATTTTATTAAATAATAGTTTTGTTCATCTAAGGATACCATTATTCAAGGTGAGTTTGTTCATGCATGCAATAGTTCTTCTTTTCCGAAGTTTTTTAAGTCTGCAATTGGGACACTGCGCTACTTGTTTCCGAAAGGCTTCAACAATAAAGTTTAGATAGATAAAGATTCTGTATTTTATATCACACATAATTATCACACATTCAAAGACAGCCTTATATAAAATATATTCACTTTATGTAGTTCCAACGCGAAAAAATGCCTTTTTTTTTCGCTGGGAAGGTGATGTATTAGATCATTTTATTTTAGAATAAGGCTTAGAACTTTTTACAATGAAATCTGATTTCTCGGGTTAACAATTTTTAAAGCAACTGCGAAATATTTTGAAAATGTTTTTTTACCGTATCTGAGAATTCAGCAATTTTCAACAGGAGGTACCACCATCCCAAGTGCACCATCTAAAACGAAAAGTTACGAAGTTAAAAACACAAAAACTAGAAAATGAATGAAGTGCAATTTCTGTAATATAAGATTGTACAATAAGCGTATCATAATACCAAACATATCTCTATAAAAACAATGGAATCTTGTTAATACAAACACGTGCATTCTCTGGCCAGACACAGGAAGAAGAACTTGAAAGGAAAGGCATCTTAATTTATTGAAAAACCTAAAATGGAGGATTTCTTTAAATTATTTGAAACCTATTCCACTGTTAAAATTATGAACTTCAAGTCCAAGTTCAGTATATTTCAGTATGGAAATTGCGGTAAAATGTTAGTTGTGACGTACTTCAGAGGTGAAGCACGTAAATATACAGTTGACATGGACCAGGAAAATCAAATAGAAGTCATCGCTCTTTCCACGTTTATAAGTGAGTCACGGAAAAATATCTCATCGGCCGCCACCGGTAATCAAATTCAGGATCTTCCTGTTACGCGCCGGATATGCTTCCACTGCACCACAGCGGCCTCTAAATTCTCCAGACTTACAAACGACAAACTGCCAAACCACATGGCAGGGTTGCTTCTTTGGAGCCCCGCACAATGCTGGGGATTTACCACAGATGAACAGCAGCAACTGAACAAATAACTAGAAGGCGAATGAATGATAATTATACAGTTGACGTGGACCAGGAACATCAAATAGAAGCCATTGCTCTTTCCACGTTTAAAAGTGAGTCACGGAAAATTATCTCGTTCCAGGTTCGATTCCCGGTGGCGGCCGATGATATATTTTTCCGTGACTCCCTTATAAACGTGGAAAGAGCGATGACTTCTATTTGATGGTAAAGCACGTGTCAAGACGACAAATCTGCAGCGATACATTCCGTCGGTGTAGCTTAATCGGTTAGAGCAACTCACTCCGCAGCAAGGAGATGCTACTTCGACCAAATTGTGAATTTCACATAGTACAAAGTAAATGCACAACTACAGTCAATTTATCTTTTAACAGATTACAAGTCAGTTTGAATGAGAAAAGAACTCGGATCGGTCTTGGAAAGGGAAGATCTTGTGTTAATTCTGAAAACGACAGATTTAGAATATTTTTTTCTTACTTTTTTTATTGGGGGGCTTAAAGATCACCGTGAGCAACTCAATGGGCGATAAGCAGTCGTCCACCCTAATTTTGGGCCACTGGTTTCAGGAAAGGGAGAAAGCCATTGCCGTAAGACAAAAACAACACCCATGTGTTACCGGAATTCATTCGAACCATGACCGATCTCGCACGCTTGGACCACTATGAATGGTCAGAAGCCAGCGCTTGGACCACTATTAATGGTCAGAAGCCAGCGCTTGGACCACTATGAATGGTCAGAAGCCAGCGCTTGGACCACTATGAATGGTCAGAAGCCAGCGCTTGGACTACTATGAATAGTCAGAAGCCAGCGCTTGGACCACTATGAATGGTCAGAAGCCAGCGCTTGGACCACTATGAATGGTCAGAAGCCAGCGCTTGGACTACTATGAATGGTCAGAAGCCAGCATTTGGACCACTATGAATGGTCTGAAGCCAGCGCTTGGACCACTATGAATGAATCAGAAGACAGCGCTTATACCATTGCGCAACAAGGGCAGCAGATTTAAAATCGAATTTTTAAAAGGATAGATTTAAAATCATGCTGAAAGAAGAAATATTTCTAGACAATCTTATAATGGGAAGTTCTCAAATTGGTGTTAATGGAATATATATTGTCAGTCAGTCTTAATAATTGCACTTTTCTAGTAATACATTAGAAACTGTATTCATTGCTCAGAACCTGACGAAATTTTTTGTCACTTTAAAAACGATGTCGATGGCAGAAAAACAAAGCATGATAGCCGAACTTCTCAAGGAGCTATCTGTTTTTTATTTCCAGTGAAAAAAATGCGAAGGTACATAATCGAGCAAAACATACAGTGTGCTTCAGAAATTCGCATGATTAAAATGAAAAATAAACACCGGGTGAATATACAATTCATTGTTTTCCACTGACTGCATAGTATAAGCCTTTCAACAGTTTCAAGTCCCCTGCCCTAAAAGGTATCTTCACTGTTTTGGTAGCATAACAAGAGTCTGTGTTTTGTGCTTTGGTAGAACTTGCCGTTGCTAATCATGTGAAAATTTACTGTTGGTTCAGCAAATATATTTACCTCGCATCATTTGAATACTATCGGGTAAGCGTAAAGTCATTGGATACGTACCCCGGTAACACATTACGTCGATTCGACGTCGAATTTTTGATCGATATGAAACGTCGAATATAGATATCCATGTCCACTTTTGTTACGTCTTTTCGACGTCGAATTAAACCTATTAAGTCGATATCAAGTCAACAGCAGACGAAGATTCGACCTTTCGAGAGAAACATATACATCGCTGCTACGTAGTGTGGACGTCGATTCTACGTTCATATTACGCAGTTTATTCATCGATTCTAGTACTGTTGTAATGTCGAATCTACGTTTACTCTAAAATTTAGATGTTGAAACATGAAATTCTAAACTTTTAATCGTGGCATAAAACGTAGAATGTATTTGTATTTGTAGTACGATTCTACGACGCTGTCTACGACTGAAAGTTCAAATAATTTTTTTTTATTGTTTCAACATCCAAGTCTTTTTGGAAGTATTCGAAAAGACACATAATTCTCAAAAAGGTCATAGAATTTTTGGTGATCTGTCAGCATCGCGCTAGGCCCAATTGGGATATGCGTACGTACACATTATACGTCTTAAAAAGTAATTCTACTTAAAGGAACGAGACTCAACTTTTTATAAACATACTTATGCAAACAAACAAAAATCTTTTAACTTACCTGCGAAAAAGGACACAGGTAAGAATCTCATCTTACAATAGAAATGATACAACCGACCAACACCCCAGCATCCAAAAAGTTTGCTTGGCGTAATGGTTGCAACGGCGCATGCGCGCGATGCTTATAGATCGCATAAAATCATCGATTATTCGACATAATGGAACTAAAGAGATAAACTGCGTAAAACCGTCTACATGTATACTGAAATTCAATGTAATAATTTTTCTTGACGTTTCGTCTCATCGATTTTACGTTGAAGACTATGCCTCGACGTAATATCGACCTGGTAACCAAAAATCGATGTCCATTCGACATTACTGTGCTACCGGAATACTTCTGGAATCATAGATCGCTTTTTTATGTGTTTATTTATTCTTTGATATTTTCCCCGATTGAATTATGGGGCTCAGAATTACTACGTAGACGTGTGCGTGAAGTCAAATACACATGCATGTTCAATGTGACTGTATGGAAAACACATATGCAAGGCCAAATGTATACCATTCAACAGGGTTCAACACTTTTGTAGAGTTAAGATTCGCATGCAGACACAAATGTATGTCGTTTCCACGAGACCAAACACTGCTGCATACCATGTTTGAGCTCACATGAGGATCTCATTTGTTATTTGCGCAAATGAGTGTGAAGCCATTTTTGTATCAAAGAGCTGTGTTGTAAACCAAGTGGTAAAGACTCGCTTTCTAATTTCTTCCTGATACTTTAGCACCGAATGGTTACCTACAAATGATCGAAATTTGATCGAGGTTTGCAGTCACCTAATATAACAAGCGAGAAAGTGTTGGCTATTTATTGTTGGTGTGATCGTTGGACATAATGCAATCTGTGCAGCATAATATAGGAATGGGAATAACTGTGACCTTATCTTCGTACATGAGAAATCAGTTGAGAACCGCTTCAAGCTGGTGTTTCAGACTTTGCGTCGATGCTTGACGTGAAGATGTTGTTCCCTCGTGATCTCGCATTGAAGACTTTATGTTAAAGCTGCTCTTTTGGATGGCCTTATGATGCGCACTGCTGTAGTGTCCCATGCAGATATTGTGGAGTACATAGAGAAGAAAAAATTCCTTCTCCCGGAATTCGCACTTCTGGTGTTTAGGACTAGTGTTGGGAAACTCCCTGCGAATAAGGGAGTAAACCAAAGCTATCAATCGAGTAGTGATGGTTTACCGAAAATAAGTTAGCAAAACTACGACATAAGGCTGCGGCTTTTCTTTGTTTTCCCCCACGATTTGCGGCAATAAGGAAGAAAATAAATACTTCAATCTCATCTGAGATTC
This sequence comes from Macrothele yani, assembly GCA_039090855.1. Lineage (NCBI taxonomy): Eukaryota > Metazoa > Arthropoda > Arachnida > Araneae > Macrothelidae > Macrothele > Macrothele yani. The sequence continues at coordinate 139,357,333 of CM077013.1, read as the reverse complement.
GTTTCAAACAAAACAAGAAGCTAGCTGGTCTAACCGAGAAGGAAGTGCTTTCAGGCAACAAATTGGAACAAAATCAAACATAATTTCATGCTTGAATATGGTATGTCAGTCTACCTGTCTTGTTCTAACTGCTACTGCGGAACAGAAACAAAGTAAAATTGAAGTAGTAAGAATCTACGCATTGTTTCAGAATCATGTAAGATATTGCATAAAAATGTCTTACGAAATAATCTGTTAACTTACCAGCATGCTTTCTTCGTCTGTGGAATAATTTACAGGTTCGCAGAAATAGTTGTACTCCCCTAGGAGATATGTTTTGCTGCCACCCTAAACAAAATATTAAAAATATTATTGTTATTACAGCAAATCTCACATTTTTTTTCAGTTATTGTATGTATATTTTTATAACATCACGCGACATTTTATGCGGTAAAAATTGTGCATTGCTTTTCATTTAATTACTTATTTTTCTCCTACCTACATGAATTTCCCATCATTGCACAATATATATATATATATATATATTTATATATGCGGTCGTGTCACATTACTGTGACCACCAGTTAATATCCAGAGCAACCGCCGTGTGCAGTGAGTACATCAGCTAGACGGGTTAGGAGTGATTCAATAAAATGCTGGAAGGTGTTCACAGATATGTGGAGCCATACTGACTGCCGTGCATCTGACAGCTGCAGGCGGGTGCGTGGTGGAGGATCCATAGAGCGAACAACACGATCGAGGTGGTCCCTCAGATGCTCAATTAGGTTTAAGTCTGGGGAATGAGGAGGCAGGGAAGTACTTTGAATTCTTCATCGTGCTCTTCCAACCACTCTCGGACATTTCTATCTGTGTGACACGTCGCATTGTCGTGCTGGAAGATCCTATCCGCCCCAGGAAACACAATCTGCATGTATAGGGGTACGTGGTCTGCAAGGATGGATTCATAACGAATTCGGTCTATAGTGCCTACCACAGGTATGAGTGGACCCAGAGAATGCCATGAAAACATTCCCCAGACCATAACGCTGCCTCCACCAGCTTGTTATTTTCCAGCAATGGTTGAAGAGTGTTTGTTCTCCGATGTTTCCCGCCTTATACGCCAACCTCCATCCCTTCGATAAAGCAGAAAACGTGACTCCTCGTAGAAGGCAATGCTTTCCCAATCAGAGTAGGTCCAATTCCAATACTGTCGTGCAAATGTAGGCCTTTTCTGTCGATGCACATTCGTTAACATAGGTGCAGTGACCATCCCTCTGCATCGGAGCCCCATACGCAGCAGGATTTGCTTAACTGTCGTCTTAGACACACTTCCGGTAGCCCCCTGGTTCATTCGGCCAGTGAGTTGCTCCACTGTAGCATGTCGCTCGGCCCTAACGCACCTGCGAAGCCGACATTCACCTCTCTCACCAACAGCACGCGGTGCTCCGCAGTAGCCAAGTCGCTTAATCGCAGTGGTGCCATTTCTGCAATTACGATACAGTTTAACCACAGCAGCACACGAACAGTTCATAAACTGCGCTATTTCAGAAATACTGCCACCCTTGGCCCGAAAGCCTATAATAATCCCTTTTTACAAAGCTGATGAATCGCTCCTTTTATCCATGGCAGAAACGAATGATATGTTTTCAAATTGCCTACAACACACTTTATGTACCCTCCAAGCCAGCTCACGACACATGCCTTCTTTCATTGGCTACGCGCTGTTGACGTCCAAAGTAGGAGGTGGTCACAATATTGTGACGCGACTGTATATATATCATTGCATACATTAGTATTGTTAGTAATATACACGAAATGCTAGAGCAAAGGTTAGGTTATTTGAGGAAACAGCACCAATAGAAATTGGAAAGCGAGTGAGAAAAGGTGATACCATATCTTCCACACTATTTAATGTCACATTGTAAAATGTATTTCTATAACTGAACTGTGAAAACAAAGGGATAAATATTAGTGGAGATTATTTAACTCGTTTTAGTTTTTCTGATGACATAGTCATTTTTGCAACTGCCCCTTCAGAGCTGCAGGGTATGATCCAGGAACTTGCTGACAAGAGCAAAGAAATCGGATTAAAAATGAGTTTTTTGAAGACAAAACTCGTGTACAATGATTTTATAACAAATGAAGATTTATCAGTTGATGGGGAAAAGCTGGAGATAACCGATTCCTACATTTCCTTTGGACAGCAGATATCAATCAAATGTCACATTGATGAAGAAATCAATCGGCGAATAAAACTTGAGTGGAGAGCTTTCGGAAGAAACCGTACAATTTTCAAGACCAATATATCATTATGTCGTAAAAGAAAAGCGTTCAATCAATGCATCCTTCTAGTGCTTATGTTCGGAGTAGAGACGTGTTCCTTAACTCAAAAAGACATAAAAAGACTGTAGACAAATGAAAGAAGCATGGAGAGATGCATGCTTGGAGTAACCAGGAGAGATAAGGAGGGGAACTCGTGGATAAGGAAAATGACAAGAGTAGAAGACATCATGACTAGAGTGAAATCACTGAAATGTCAATCGGCTGGACATTTTGCCAGAAGAGCGAACCACCGATGAACAACCGAAATATTAGACTGTATTCCAAGGGACAGGAAAAGACCTAGAAGAAGACCACGCGGGAGATGGGTGGATGAAATCCGAAAGCCTGTGAGAGTGACATGGAGGAGACTGGCGCAAAATAGACCGCTGTGGAAGAAACTTGGGGAGATATTTATCCAGCAGTGGATTGATAATGTTTGACAATGATGATGATATACACACGGTCGTATCAGAATAATATGACCACCTACCTAATAATGGGAATAACCACCCTTGGCCCGGATGACAGCGGCGAAACGGCGTGGTGAGTCCCTGGAAGGTTGCTCGGGTCACCTTCCATGGGACTACAGCAGAGAGCGCAGGTCCCGGAGATGACGTGGATGTGGGTCGGCTTGTTGAACCTGTAGATACAAATAGTCCCACAAGGGCTCTATGGGATTGGGGTCGGGTGATTTCGCCAGCCAAGGGAAAACTGACACATCGCTGTCTTGTTCCCTGAACCAGTCTTAAGTACATAGCACCGCCCATTTTCCTGTTGGTAGACACAATCACCACCAGGGTAAATGCCAATCATGAAGGGATACATGTGGTCAGTGAAGATGGGTAGGCAACCATTGGCGTTCTGGAACCCATCCAGTGGTAGCAGCGGTCAGAGGTCATACCAGGAAAACATCCCACAGACATGCGCACTGCTACCGCCGGTCTGTACTTGACCGACAAGCTTGTCTGGGCTTTGGTTCTTGTGCGTCCGACGCCGTTTCCGCCACCACCCGTCACTTCTGCGGAGCAGAAACCTTCCTATATATCTCACTAGCTAAATACCCGTTCTTCGAACGTGATGATATTAAAATACAGTTGAAATACAGATGATATCTGCGATATACAGTTGAAATGGCAATACACTGCATATTTTTTCGTTCTTTTGGGAAACACATGTCTGCCTGACTTATTCTTCCAGACGACACATAAGCAATTTCGTTCATAACTGTAAATTTAAAATTTCAAGCCTGCACGAAACAAATAAAAATACGTCGTTACTTTTTACTTTCATCGTTAAAATATTAATAGACAACAGAACAAAATAATAATAGACAACAGAACAAAATAATAATAGAAAACAGAACAAAATAATAATAGACAACAGAACAAAATACGTTGTTACTTTCAGCATAAATGAAAAAATAACCTTTCTTATAAACAATTTCATTCGAAATTGTACATTTAATAGCTAGCAAGTTAGATGTTTTTAAAAGCGTGAGCAAAATATTTTTTGCCATTGCTAATATCTCAAAGGGGAAACTTTTTTATTTTCAAATTTCAGTTACTGTAATGAAAATCTGCCCGCATATTTATATTTATAGCAGTCACCTTACCACTTACATGACGTAACCGTTGCTTCGGTGAAAACGAATATTGGTAATTTGATTTTGACTAAAAAAACCTTGACATTCGATATGTCAAACGATAGTGTAAATGTTTAAATGCAAAGCACGTTATGATATAGCGCTTTTTACGTGATATTTTTAAAAGTTTGTTTTTTTGTTAAATAAATTTAGAACAAATCAAGAAACATTGACATTCGATATGTTAAACGATAATAAATGTTTAAGTGCAAAGCATATTATAATATATAGCGCTTTTTACGTGATATTTTTAAAAGTTTTTTTTTGTTAAATAAATTTAGAACAAATCAAAAAACCTTGACATTCGATAGGTTAAACAATAATAAATGTTTAAGTGCAAAGCATATTATAATATATAGCGCTTTTTACGTGTTTTTAAGGGGGGTTTTTTTGTTAAATAAATTCAGAATAAAATATATTCTGAGCAGGTCGACTGAAGTCATTAAAAACTTAGGGCGGGGCTTCAGTTGCTGGGCAGCAATGCCTTGATCATTGCAAAACGTCCTAGCGTTATTAAAACTGAGTTATTTAAAAACCCATTTCAACCCACTTAAAGTTACCGTAGAAAAAATTCCTTTCTTAGTGCGCCTCTATGTTGTAAAAGGAACATTCCTGCCAAATATGAAAGTTCTAAGTTCAGTTGTTTCTGAGTCAGTGAGGGCTTTTGGTTTTATATGCACAGATTATATTTGGATTTAGCAAGCTAAACTAGCGACAAAGCCGTGCCTGTTGACAAATGTAAGGAATGTTTTCTGTCACGAACCTGCTCTCACATTATATGAATTAATGAAGTAGTATAACATTCGTGTTATAATGAATAAAATTATCCGGCTGGACGTGTAGTGCAGGAAAGCTTACGTTAAGTCACGTTAGGGTTATTGAAAGGTTACTTGACGTAGCTAAAGTGTGCTTAATCTTCAAAGTGCTAGAGTTTGTTTAGGTAAAACACGCACGTGTAATAAATTCCAAGAATATGGAATTTATTTTTTACTCAGCGTTCCTCATTATCTTGAATATCAGTAATATAACTTCGGTTTTAGTACATTAGTACCTTGAAGGCTCCTTATTAGAGCGGTAAACACAATATTCCCTGAACTTAACGTAAACACTCAATGAAATAGACTTAACGGCCAGACAGAGGTCTGACAATAAAATGAACTAAGAAAACGTACTCACTTTTAACCTTTTATTGGGGAGCTCCTGGTATTACTCAAATACACACTCCAAAATAACACAACTACTGATAGCCCGAACTTTCGTACTATCGTAATATCGCAGAAAAGTAGGTTAATCGCATATCAATAATCAGTAAGAACCTATCACATATAAAACGAAGCTCTCTGGTATACTTGAGCGCGCCTATATATACTGCATACCACCACGTCATGACTTACACTCGTTGCCACATATAATTCAGCGGGAGAAACAACATCTCGTTAAGTGAGAAGATAATTTGCATAGGAAAATAGAATAACAAGAGATAGTAAAATAAAAAAGAAACTGAATCTAGAGTATACGTTACAGTGTTAAGTTGTCAGTAAAATATTCGATGACTAAAGTAAAAACACGATCTAAAAACATACAGATCAGCAATTAGCTCATGATTACTTGATTATTACAACATTTAATGACTGGCTAAAAACTCATGACTAGCTAAAGGGATGGTATTTACAATGGCAAGAACTTTAGACTTTATTGAAGGCCATCTTCAGGCCAACAACGATTATCTTTAGTAAGACGATGAGTTTTCTGAAGATGACCTTTAATAAGGTCTAAAGTTCTTGCCATTGTAAATACCATCACTTTAGCTATAGTCATGAGTTCTTAACCAGTCATTAAATGTAGTAACCATCAAGTAATCATGAGCTAATTGTTGATGTGTATGTTTTTATTTTCGTCGTCGAATACTTTACTACTACCCCATCCTATTCAACGACATTGCTGATGCAACGAGCAACAACAACAACATAAATATTGGACTTTACGGGCTATATTTCACAGAGTTCGTTCAGGTTAGACTGCATGGCTATAAAATGTACGCAGTCACTAACATCTACTGCAATCAAATGAATTACACCAGAATACCAAAAAGGCTTACTAACTGATACGCAAAACAATCGGAAATACTATTACAAAAAGATCTCAGTGCCGGTATGCAACTTATCAATGATCATGTTGATATTTACGGGTAAGCGGAAAAATCTACAACTAAGAAAACACTTCATGACACATCTGCCAATAATTTTGCGTATCTTCATAATCGATTAATTTTAACTTCTGCAGAACTGCTCTCAAGCTAAGTATCGCATGTTTATAACGGTAATGATGTTTTTGACATATGAAGAACTTTTAATCACTTAGTCTGACATTACTGTGCCTTTGGGAACTGAACTACACTGCTGGCCACACAAAATGCAACACAAAGAAGGAAGTATCCGATTGGCCTCAAATTCGCAGCATGCGTCGCCCGCGAGAGGACATGCAAACGATTAGCATTGCAGGGCATATGCAAATCATGTGCGCCCGGCACGCCACCGAGAAGCACTATAAGAAGGGTGCACAGAAGGCGGGGTGTAAGTAGTGGAAGTGTGTTGTGCTGCTGGACCTGTGCGTGGGAAGCTTCCTGATGTCTCGTCGCAGAATACGGCAGTCGTTCCAGCACGTTACGGAGTTCGACAGAGGACGAAGAGTGGCTTATCGCGACAGCGGTTTATCGTACGGAGACATCGGCGCCCGTATGGGACGACATCCAGCCACAGTGAGGCGAGTATGGATTCGGTGGGTGCAGGAGGGACGGACGGGCCGACAAGAGCGATTGCCGGAGCCGCGGCACACCACCCAACGAGAGAACCGGCATGATGTTCGGCGGGCATTGACGGCTCGCATCGCCACATCACGAACGTTAGCGCCGGAATTAGGGTATCTTGCGTAACAACCTGTGTCAGCACGTACAGTTCGACGTCGTCTGCATGAGCGGAGACTTGTCGCACGGCGCCCATTTCTCCGATTACCATTGACGTTACACCACAGGCGAGTGCGGCGGTAGTGGGCCGTTCAACGTCTTTTCCGACGAATTCCGCTTCTGCCTGCAACACCACGATGATCGGATCCGCGTGTGGTGGAACCGCGGCGTGAGACTGTATGACGCCTGCATTATTCATCGCCATACCGGTCCATCGCCTGGCGTTATGGTTTGGGGCGCAATTGGATATGACACACACACCCCTCTGGTACGCATCGCCGATACACTCAACAGCCACCGCTACATCTCCGGCGTTTCGTAGCCTGTAGTCCTCCCTTACCTGCAGGACCTGCCAACGGCCACGTTTCAACAGGACAATGCGCGCCCGCACGTGGCACGCATCGTGCAAAAATTCTTCACGGCCCACCAGGTGTCACTGTTGACGTGGCCCGCCTGTTCTCCCGATATGTCACCTATCGAACACGTCTGGTCGCTGATCGGCAACCGAGTGGCCCGGCAAGCACCACCTGCAGCTACGCCTGATGAACCGTGGTAACGTGTGGAAGCAGCCTGGACCGACATACCCCAAGCCCACATCCAAAGCCTCTTTCGTTTGATGCCGCGGCGTGTAGCGGCCGTTATTGCCGGCCATGGGGGCCACACGAACTGTTGATGTCTGCGTGTTCCGCAAGTCGCACGGGCCTGTAAGATCAATCGTTTCATCCTTGTATCTCTTGTTATGTGTCCAGTAAATCTGGCTCTATTATCTCGTGTCCTTCTTGGTGTTGCATTTTGGGTGGCCAGCAGTGTATCCACATGAGTGTGCAAGGAATCTTTCGTTCGAAATTTCGGGTCACTGGTTTTAGTGTGTGTGTGTGGGGGGGGGCAACCAATATCATAGGTTGTCCCTTTACACTCCATCCGTGCCATATCTGGCTTGGAACTTAGGAGACAAGCTTAGGCAACTAAGCAGAAGCCAACAAAATTTACCAATTGATCATTCGTAATAGGATCAACAGTACTTACTTTTTGCTTCGACTTCATTTCTGAAACATCATTGATAGTAAACGTCTATTATTTTTTCTGGAGCTTCCTCAAGGGAAAACGTTTCTACGGTTTTAAAGACTATTTAAGAGCTTTGAATGATGGAAAGTCTACAGAATAAAGTTCTGAACGCACAGTGAAAATTCGCAGCTGCAATTCTTCGTTACTTTGAAAATTTTATCCCTGCTTGGCGCAGTGGAGTCGAACCAAAAGCACGCGATAAACCGTTTTCAGCAGTCGGAATGTAGTTCCGTTCATGCATTCTTTGAACCCCACCTATATAAAATAAATATGTAGCCTACATCAATATTATCATTAGTGCCAAATAAATCAACTGGTATATTTTCAAAGTTTGAATGTTGGGATTGGAGAATTTCTCAGTAAGAGCTGAGGCAGACGATTTTTGTTTTGCGCTTAATGTGTCTTCGGAGAAAAGTGTCCCAAAAGAGGGTCTCCAGTCAGAAAGCGAAAATATGGCAGTGTGCTCGGTTCGACTGAAAAGGATCGCGAAAGAATTCTCCTTGGCTGTAACCCAAGGCAACAATACCAGATAAGCGAAGAACGTAGGTCTCAGTGACCACAGTAGCACGCTCGATCACCTCTCTCTCCGGAGTAGTTTGAGGCGAACCTGCTGTCACCTCCCCTCTTATCGCAAGCGCCAAGAAGAGGGGAGAAAACTGCTCACAGGAGACGTCTGAGCGATTAATTTTTTTATGAGTTGTCGCTAATTTGTACACACACTCACAAAACGTTTCACCACCCCGGCACTTTATAAGTTGTCTCGCAATTGCTGTGTGACATAATAAAAAGGATTTGCTGTAATATGACAAATGATATGCAGTGATTGCACTATGTTTTGTATACTATACGGAATAAACTGGGACTGTACTGCACTGCACCACTGGATAACGCAAGAATGACACTCTCAGTCAAACAGCGATCTGCATTTCATTGTACAGTCAACTCCCGATTATTCGTGGAGCAACTTTGGGGTAATAATTTCTTTTTTAGTCGCTAAAATACACTGCATTGACAAAAGTCACCGGACACCACTTCAAACGCAATTGAACGGATACGCTACGTCATTAAGATTCGCGGTACAGCTGCAAACGGCATAAAAACAAATCTGCAGCTGACCGCGATCATATCGCACTGTGAGGTTGAGTGAAAATGTCGCTTCGAGAGAGAACGGACTTTGAGAAAGGAAAGATTGTTGCGTGTTATATTAGTGGGTTGTCCATAAGAGAAATCAAGAGTCGTTTAAACATACCCATGTCAACTGTTTTGGATGTACCGAAGCAGTGAAAGACACAAAGCGTGCCTGAAGCAGCAAAACGTACGGGCAGACCAAAGAAAATCAGTGATAGAGGACGTCGAAGCCTCAGGAGAGTCGTTACAGCTAATCGATGGAGTACTGCACAAGACCTCAGTGTACAGGTGAGTAAAAATGCTAGAACCTCGGTATGTACACGTACCATTGGCAGATGACTTCATTCAATGGGTTACCGTGATCGTGCGGGTGCTCATAAGCATTTCATCTCCACTCGGAATGCTACTCGTCGCTTAGCATGGTGTAAAAAATATTTATCGTGCACCGCAGATCAATGGAAACGGGTCCTATGGAATGATGAACCAAGATACACGATCCATCGGTCTGATGGCCGTGTGTGGGTATGGCGGCAGCTGGGGGAACGCTATTTACCACAGTGTACTGTTCCTACGGTGAAGTTTGGAGCTGGCAGTGTACTCGTGTGGGGGTGTTTTTCGTGGTATGGTCCCGGCCCATTGGTTATCGTGGACAAACCTGTTAACCAGCACGTCTACCTTGATATTCTGTGCAATTATGCCCTACCAACTCTGTGGGAATACTATGGAACCGAGACTTTTTGGTAACAGCAGGATAATGCACCAAGCCATAAAGCAAGGAATGTTACGTTGTGGTTTGACAATAATTCCCTATATTGTGTGGACTGTCTAACACAGACCCCTGATCTTAAATCTATAGAGCACCCATAGGATGAATTAGAGAACCGCATAAGAAGTTTGGAACCAAGGCCTACTACTAAGCAACAGTTAGCGACAGCATTATGTACTGAATGGAAGCGCATACCTATCGCAGTGTTCCAAAACCTTGTCGAAAGCATGTCTCGAAGGGTCAGTGCATGCATTAAAGCCAAAAGTTACCGACCGACACCGAACTAATGTATGCCAATAAACGCTATGTTGTGTTTCTCTTCTAGGTGTCCGGTGACTTTTGTCAATATAGTGTATTTTGAGATCGAAGGGTTTGCCCCGAAAAGCCGTTCTTATTTTAGATGATGCCCCCTGTTACAGTGCTTGTGGAACCTATGGATTCGGACTTAATCTCAGCAATGAAACGTAATTACAGGTCAAGTGTATTAAAAAAAATAATGGAAGAAGGATTCGATTTAAAGACTTTCTTGCATGGTTATTCAATTCTTGACTCTATCTATGACGTGGCAACCCCCTGAGATTCAGTTGAACACTTGACTATCAGTAAATCGCGAAATATTTTTTTGTGACGTACTACGGAGGTGAAAGCATGCGTCAAGACGGCAGATCTTCAGCAAGACATTCTGTCAGCGTAGCTCATTTGGGAGAGCGACTTACTCCGGAGTGAGGGGATCCGAGTTCGATGCCCGGCGCGGACAAACTTGTGCGTTATATTGGTGCCCGAACTTCCAGGATGACCTAGCTGTTAAGTTTCTCGCAATGATGGGATGTTCTTTCCACACAGCGAGGCAGGAAAAATGAGAATCCCTTCTTCAGTGCTTCGAAAAAATAAATCAGTGGGATGTTACGTTCTACACTCTCAATTGTCTGGGATATCTCAAATGCACGTTCTTCATGGGATGACTGCCTACAGCGACACATGGTCCCGTCTGACCCGTGGGACATGCCCCTGCCCTCTAAAGATAGGGGGGGAGGATGTTACGTGCTTGCACCGTAGGACACACATGAGATAAAGGCAGATAGCACTGAGAGCACATGTCCGTGTAGCTCAGTTGGGAGAGCAACTTACTCCCGAGTGAGGGGACCCGGATTCGATGACCGTCGCGGACAAACTTGTGTTATCACAACTTCTCTCTGATGGAAATTGCGCTTCTGAAGAAAATACCATAAGTGCTAACATCATAGAACTAATCAAATTAGTGAAATCGGTTCTCGGAGGCGAAAACGTGGATGGAACTAATATCACCAAATGGCTTGACTACGACATACATGACCCTGGATTTGAACATTTAAATGACGAAAGGATAATTAATAAAGTTAGAGGAATAACAGATGAAAATGAAGGAAGTGAAGAAGATGCGAAGGAGATTCCACAGCTACGGGTGAATCATGAATCAGCATTGCATTATGTCGACGGCCTGCTCGAGTACCTTGAAGTACAAGACGATGCGTTGTTAGCTGATAAGTTGGCTTTGCGGTGACTGCAGTCCCGAATCAAAAAAATGTTTTGCCGTAAAAAAACAGACGCAAGTAACTGATTATTTTAAGATTTAAAGAGGTAACCTTTCGGTATGTATTATGCTTGCAATATGAACTACTAGTCTGAATAAAACATAGCACAATGTTATGCGCGTAATTTGTAGATTAGTTTATTTTTCCTGTAAAAATCTGTATCATCCGCACATTTTATTATCCGCGAAACTCGCGCCGCACACTATCGCGGATAATCGGGAGTCGGCTGTATTTGGATTTAGCAATTATTGAACGCTCCGCGTATGACATTACATAAAATAAACATATTTACATTGTGAAGATTGTTTTCGTACTTACGTAGAAGAAGAAGAATGCACTGAGGATGACCATGAGAAGATTATACGCTACAATGAGACCATTTATTTGGAATGGCTTTTTGTCTTTCATGTAAGCAGGTCCAAAGACTTTGACGAAATACAGGTACGAGGCTATGATGGTTAACATGGGAAAAGGGCTCCCCGTTAACGGCCAGTCCTTGGCTCTGGGATCTGAAACATATAAAAAAAGTGGTGACTTATTTTGTATTCTATTAGATGTCAGATTATAAGAATAATTTATGCAATGCAATTTAGGAAAAATTGCACATTATGAAAATCGAAACATGAAGCACAATTCATGTTTTCATTTTTACAGGAATAAAATGGAAACATCACAGGTAGCTCAGCCTTAAAATTTCGTTGGCACTACGCCAAAACCACGAATCTGCATTTTTGGCCGTTTTAACTTAACTGCAGTTGCTGGATGAGTATATGCCTCTTTACACTATGCCAAAGGCAGAAACACGAACTCTAACTCAAAAGTGGGCAAAAACGTACGTATGATTTTGCGTAACTGCAGAATTTTCGATTTTTCAGCGCGCTGTGAGTCTTTAGACGGGATTTTCTTCAAACTTGTATTTTGCAGATTCGTGATTTTGGCGTAGTGCCGACGAAATTTTAACGTCAGCCCAAAAAATGAACTTGGACTTTAAGAGTCATATCCAAAGAAATGTACGTACAGCTTACAGAAATCATTGATTTATCATGCGACATTCGAAGTATTTCTCAAATACACAAACACTTATTCGCATTTTTGAGACTACGGCAAGATCCCCACTGGAATATGCGGCGATCATTTGGAGCCTTAGCCCCGTAACTGTAGTAAATGAAATCGAAAAAGTTAAAAAAAAAATGTCTTAGACACCTTTTCTACAAATCGACTGGTATTTTGATAGCGGACATTCCGACGGCTGACCTTCTGACATTCTTCAAGGTGACCTCTCTGCAATCGAGAAGGAAGGCTCTCCAACTCAAGTTCCTGTGCGCCATCATCAGTGGATAGATTAATGATACTCAAATTGTAAACCAATTAAGTTTCCCTGTCCCACGTTTACCGAGAACAAAATGTGAATTATTTGCAGTGCCATTTTGCAGAACTGATGTTGGAAAAAATTCTCCGTTATGTAAAATTTTCACATTTGGCTTCAACACTCACTTGAAGAATGTCCGGATATTTTTAATGTAATAATATTTTTTTCATAAAGCATGTTTTGCAAGATTGCTTAAATCACTTAGTAATTATCACTGTAACTATAACTATAGGAATTCCTGTCACTATATATACCATCTGTAGGGATGTGCTTACAAATAAATAAACACTGAGCCACCGTCCTTTTGAAATGGAAGACGATGGCTCAGTGTTGACCCTACGTTAAATTGAAAGGCTGTGATGAATTGTGCGAATAATTATCTGCAAGAAATAAATGTCTTATTTCTATCCATTTTTATTTTTCCGTTTATGTTTCAAGTGCTAAATGGTTGAGAAATTTCTCTACTTTCTCCCTTTTGCTGTCCTCCTTTTTACCTTTCTTTTTCTCTTTGCAGCTTCTATTTTAAAGGCAATTAAAGTCCTTCAATTTTCTTCTCATTTTTTGTAAATGCTGCATTCTTGTGTGATATCATTTCAAAGCAAAGTGACTTTAATATTTCTTTGCAAGGTAAAACTAAGTCTATATATGATATGTGGCAAAAGATCCAAGCATTTCGAAAAAAGTTATCTTTTTTTCAAAAATCTTCTTCAAAAGGAAATTTCGGGTGAAAATTTTCTCAAATTAGCAAAGATCATTTATGAGCTGCAGGATTCATACGAATCATTTGAAAAATACGCAGCTGTTATAACTTTATTAATTGGAAAATACAAGGAAAGGTTCACTGACTTTGAGAATCATGACATCACACTCAAATTAGCATTTCAACCTCACCTAGTTGATGTCTCCATGGCTGCAAAAGAACTATAGATGGAATTGATTGAGCTTTCAGAAGATAATGCTTTAAAGTCGTTATTTAACGCTAAGAAAAATATAGCTGAAATATGAAAAAATGCAATGGAATACCCACGCCTTAAGCAACATGCACGAAAAATGCTTTCTTGTTTTTAAACCACTTATTGCTGCGAATCTACATTCTCCTTCCTAACCCAAATCAAGACGCCCTTAAGGTCACAAATGGCGGATACTCATCTACTAGAGCAGCTGAAAGGGCGGATACCCATCTAGAGGATCAGATAAAATGGCTGATAACCATCTAGAGGATCAGCTAAAATGGCGGATACCCATCTAGAGGATCAGCTAAAATGGCAGATACCCATCTAGAGGATCAGCTAAAATGGCGGATACCCATCTAGAGGATCAGCTAAAATGGCGGATACCCATCTAGAGGATCAGCTAAAATGGCGGATACCCATGTAGAGGATCAGCTAAAATGGCGGACCTCCATGGTGCAACCAAATATTCAAATGCTTTCCAACAAAAAGCAGTCACGACAAAGTCATTAAAAGGTTAGTGAACTTTAGAACCAACAATTTTTTTTTTCACTTTTGAAATTATTAGGGGTATGCCAAAGTTTCCGCCGTTTTAAGGAGAAAGAAGACAGGAACAATCAGGAAACAAGTACACATTTATTCAACGAAATATTGGCCGTTAGCATCAATGACCTTTTGCCATTTTTCAGGCAACAAATGAATACCCCTGTGTTAGAACTCGGGTTTTGAGTTGAAGAACGCAGTGACGAAATTTTCCACCTCTGGAACTGTGGTGAACCGCTGTTGGGCTAGGGCATGTTGCATAGAGCGAAACAGATGCAAAACTGAGGGTGAAATGTCCAGAGAGTAAGACGGGTGCGGTAAAACCTATCAGTGTAACTGTTCAAGGGTTGATTTCGTGGTGGCACCTACATGTGGTCTGGCATTATCGTGTAACAGGATTGTTGGGCAGCATCCTTTACCTGTCCATGGGCGTTTTTGCTCGTTCGCGGCGTTCAGTTTCATCAACGCATCGCTAGATCGTTGTGCAGTGATTGTTTTACCCGGGTTCAACAGTTCGAAGTACAGCACTCCGTGCGTGTCCCATCACACACACACACACACACACACACACACACACACAGCCGCACCTTTTCCCCATGGATATCCTGTTCTGCAGTGGATCTTGATGGCTGGCCTGGGTCGACCCAGGGTTGCTTGCGTAAGGGGTTGTCGCAATAGACCCATTTTCATCCCTGGTGACAACCTTCCACAAGAAATCCTTCCCTTGAAACCTCTTCAGCCCAATCGTTGACCAATATTACGCTCCGTTAAAGTATGCGGAATTCACTTTCCAATCTTCTGGATCTTTCCCAAGGCCTGTAAACGCCGTACCACCGTCGATTGAGCCACTTTCAAACGTTTCTCCAGTTGTGTGGTCGATTGTGGGGCAACGGCGATTCGAACTCCTCTTGCAACAGCGATTCGAACTCCTCGTCTGCGAGTTCCTGCGGTCTACCTACACGTGGCTTGTCTTCCAAGCTTAGATCACCTTTCTTAAACCTGGTAAACTATTCTCGACACGTCCGCTCACCCATAACCGTTTCGCCATACGCTTGGCATATTGAACCGTATGCTTTACTCGCACTTATCCCTAAATTAAACATGAATAACAAACAATGCCGCAAATGATGAACTTTATCGACTGCCATGCTTGACTTCATGTTCGAACTGACAACCCGGGTCGCAGGCCGGTTAGACCCCTAACGTTTGCATAAACCTAATAGCTAGATATTTACAAAACATAACCCTAATAGTAGTTAGATATTTACAAAACAATGTACGTTTTGAAAAATATCTAATTGAAGTATCTTGAATGCGGCCTCGTTGGATTACAACTAATTTAATGTGGCCTTCCAACATGAAAGGGTTCCCTCATCTCTGATCTAGGATAAGAGATATCAAGAAAGAGCTACACCGAAGATGGGTGCGTAAAGCTTGGCTGGGGCGGGGGGGGGCACGTTTGAGAAACAGCACAATTTTCAAGAGCAATTTACGATTATGTCTTAGAAAAAAAAACAAGAAGAAAGGATGGAATAAGTTCTTTCTTCTAATTCTACTTGTAAGTTGTATCAGATACTTGGGCCTTAACTAAAAAGGCATTCAATGGCTGCAAGCAACTAAAAGAAGCATGGAGTGGTACATTTTTTTTTTTTTGATTGGAGTTTAACGACCACCGTGAGCAACTCAATGGGCTATAAGCAGTCGCCCGTCCCTAATTTAGGGTCACTGGTTCCAGGGAAGGGAGAGAGCCAGGGCCGTAAGACAAACACAACATCCATGCCTCACCGGGATTCGAACCCGGACCCCTTACGGACGAATGATCAGAGGCCAGCGCCTTAGACCACTGCGCCACCGGGGAGGCGAGAGATACATGCTTGGCATAACAAGGAAAGATAGGAAGAGGAACTCGTGGATCAGAAAAATAACGGAAGCTGATAGAACTATGATCAAGGTAAAATACCTGAAATGGCTATGGATTGGACATATATTTACTAGAACAACTGACCGCCTTTAAACAACTGCAATACTAAACTGAATTCCAGAGAATAGGAAAAGACACAGGAGAAGACTTTCTGGGGGTATGCCGTTAAAAAGTAGGTCAGAGTGTTATGGAGGCGATTGGTTTAAGATAGACAGTTGTGGAACAAAACTTGGGGAGACCTTCATCTAGCAGCGGATTGATAATAGTTGATAATGGTGCTGATGAATGCGTACCCAACATTAAATTTAAGGTTTTGTATCCTAGGAGGCAGGGAAGACCTTGTTTCGGTAATCTGCTGCAATACTGTATTTGATGCATAGTTGATGAATTTCTAGGCGTTCTGTAGATTTTACGATCATATCAAAACATCTTTTCAAAAAGTTATAACTAAACGTAAGAGCAATTTACAGACATTAGAAGTTGTAAAATCTCTTGTTTATAATTTATTTAGGTGTTTATCACAGAGAAGTTTTTCTACATGTAAAGAATTTATTCTGCTGGCATGTTGCCTAATATTGTGTGCCATGTATGTTTTTTCCAAAAAAAAAGCTTGTTGGATTTGATTCCGAATATCTGAGAATTCCCTAAAAAAATTAATCTTTCTCTTTGAGGAACGAGCAATCATGGTAAAAAAATGCTTCCCTGACCTTTACTTGCTTCTTCCTTTCTGAACTTATTTTGGAAACACTGCATTCGTTCGAAGCTAGTTGTGTCCCCATAAACTGGGCCTCTTAATTCAGTTCCTCGAACTTCGCTGACGTAGATTTGTTGCTAATGACGTCAGGAAAAAATTCTTTGAGGGGAAACCCGTGTCGTCAACCGAAACCAGTGATGCTGTGCCGTTCGATGAATCAGATTGCTCTGACGGTTGATACTATAGTTCTTGTAAATCTTCTACGTCTTCGTAGAAAGTGATTTATGTTGCAAAGAAAACACACACACATAATTCGAAGAATAGTATTTCGTGGGCTTCATGTACATATTTCTGTGACGAAGGGTGACCTAAACTTTATCTGGGGCTAAATGGCCACTTGAAAACTGGACGGGGTTCCGACTTAGGCCTTTTTAGCAGTTTTTATTCTACCGATGCCATATTCATAACCTCTCCATATCAAATCAAGTTACTAACATTGCAATTTTACTTAGACACTAAATAATAATTCTAAGGCCTGGGCTTTTTTAACAGTTTTCATTTCACCGATGTCATATTCACAAGGCTTACACATCTAGTCAAGTTAATAATATTGCAGTTTTACTTAGGCACTAAATATTAGTTCATAAGCCCTAAGCCTAGGCCTTTTTAACAGTTTTATTCTACCGATGTCATGTTTACAACGTTTACACATCAAGTCAAGTTAATACTATTGCGCCTTTACCTAAGCACTAAATATTAATTCATAGGACCTAGGCCTAGATGCCGTGTACAGAGTTGAGAAATGATTTGTTGAATGCCTTTTATTAAGTTTTATAAAATGCTTACAAATACCAAATATCTAGGTTGTAACTTAAAATCTTGTAAGACGACTCGCGGCCTGGTGCCTTGTAAAGAGTTAAGAAATAATCCGCTGAGTACCTTTTATTAGGCTTTCTAAAATGTCTACAAATACTAAATATCTAGGTTGTAACTTAAAATTTTCTAAAAAGGTCCGCGGCCTTGGTGCCTTGTACAAAGCTGAAAAGGCCTTGAGAAATGATCTGCCGAGTGCCTTTTATTAGGTTTTGTAGAATGTTTACAAATACCAGATATCTAAATTGTAACTTAAAATTTTCTATAAAGGTATGTGGGCTAGATGCTTTGTAAACAGCTGAAAAATGTTCCGTTGAGTGCCTTTTATCAGGTTTATAAAATGTTTTCAAATACTAAATATATGAAAATCTTTTTTCAAAAGGATATAAAGGGGAGAATGACTTAAACTATTATTCCTTTCTTAAAAAAAAGTTGGCCGTTGGTAGGATAATAAATATCACTGGACGAATCGGCATTCAACCAATGGTGCCATTGGTCGAATCGACATTGTACTAATCGTACATTGGACCAATTGTCCCTTTGGACGAATAGGCATTAGACCAATTGTCATTGGATGAATTATCCGGGACCGATAAAAAAAGCAAGATTTGGATATCCGAATCACATACATTTTCCACAAATTTTATTATACACTGCTGGACAATTGCTAAGGACGGATCATAAACGGCTATATAGCACATAAAAAAGTAAGTGTGGTTGGATGCCAAGTGAAATAAAATAATGTCAGAATGCCAGGACATTACAAGAAAGACAATTTATTGTGCTCTGAAATCCAGAAGGCTTTGGAACGTGTTCAAGGGACAAACAGGCCATTTTGTGCAGAATACGTAAACGTGAAAAAATGCAATTACCATCCGCAGGCGTTCCGGCGTAAGATGTCAATACGGGATATGGCCACCATGGAGGGCGATGCAAGATTCCACACGTCGTTTCATGCTTTGCACAACATTATCAAGCAGTTGTTGGGGTAATTTATCCCATTACTCTGTCAGTGCACAGATGTGGGTGTCCTTGTTTATTGGAGGGCATTGGCGACCAGCAAGACTCCTCCCCAAAGCATCCCACACATTTTCAATGGGATTCAGATCTGGAGAACGTGCTGGCCATACGAGGAGTTGAATATCCTCGCTCTCAAGACACTCCTGGACAGCGACTGTTCGATGGCATGCTGCATTGTCGTCCATGAAACTGAATCTATCACCGACAGCAAAACGGAACATGCGAACATGAGGTGGCAGAACATCATTAATGTATCGTTGGCCAGTCATAGTCCCAGTTAGAAGCACATAGAGGGACGTACGGCCATTGATCATGATGCCAGCCCATACCATGACACTACATGTCGGATATCGGCCCCTTTCCTGTATGTTTGCTGGACAATATGCAGTACCACTATCACGCCAGATCAGTTGTCGTCGACAATCAGACGATCGACTGTATCTACTCTCATCTGAGAAGAGGACAGCAGACCAGTCGTTATCAGTCCAATTGCGATGTTGATGGCACCATTGCAAACGAGCGGTACGGTGACGTCTGGACAATGGGATGCACACAACAGGACGTCGGGCGTATAGTGCTCCTTCATGCAAACGTCTGGCGACAGTTTTTCGGGAGATCCGCTTGCCAGTAGCAGCCATAAACTGATTTGCTACCTCACTAGCTGTGCTGCGCCGGTGTCTTTTTGTTGATAGCACTATGTACCGATCATCTGCAGGTGTTGTACTGCGAACACGACCTCCCCCGTGACGTTTGCTACACTCTCCATTTGTTTGAAATGATTTCCAAAGCCTTGAAACAACACTGTGGCTGATGTCGAACTCCCTGGCAACATCTGTTATTTTTCGCCCTTCTTCAATCTTGCCAATAATACGGCCACGCGTAAAATCATCTAGGTGATGTCGGGAAGATATACTGAAAATTGCAAGTTCGTCAATTGATTCTTTCCATTTCAACTTTGCGTTTGAACAACAACGGTCAATACGCGTCAAATCCTTTATATCTCTTATCAGCGCTATGACGTCACGAACAAGTTCGGCAATCCAATATGACGTCACGAACAAGTTCGGCAATCCAAAATTTGCATACGCACAACACGTCTTACTGTATCCCGCACTTATGCTAATTTCCACATTTTCCTGCCTTCCATTTTATGGTTGCTATCGTTGCTATTGTCATCCGTCCTTAGCAATTGTCCGGCAGTGTACTTGTACTTTCAATGGTGTTCCTGTGCTGTCCATAGTTGGAAAACGTATTATTGATAATAATGAGACTAACTACTAATCATTAACGTCAAATATTGTGATAATTGCTTTGCTATTACACGAATCATATTAAGTGCTCACTTCTCGAACGAACTAATAATATCAGCTAAACACCTATGGCGTGCTTAGCTGTTATTATTAGTCTGAGTCTTAGAGAAGGGGTGAGTGGTGCTTTGGGTTTACGGTTTTAGTTCTCGTCCTTTACTGAACCTAGTGTTTCCAGAATGTTAAAATGGGTTAATGGCGGCGGTTTTCATTTTTTAAGCAAATCATTAAACAAACTAGTAAAAATAAAATGTCCGTGTGTGAGAGAAGTGATGTCTACATATTCTTCTATTCTTGTGGTCCCGACCTCTAAATACGAATACCTACATTAGAAATGCACGACCATTATTAAAATTTTATTCAGAACTCAAGTAACACACATACATTATGCCAACGTGCACTTTGTTCGACCTGAGATTTGAAGTCTCAAATAACCACGTCTTGCCAACGGAAGCAGATCAACACAGTCAAGAAAGGAGCATTCGTTTTTCCATTTAATGTGTACGGCTTTTAAACATTTCGAAAAATGTAAACTTCCTAAATCTTCTTTGATATCACTCTAAAGCTCCTATCATAGTTTAATTACTAGAAATATACATACAATAACGAACCCTACGATATATCGTTTATAGTAAATACACTGCTGACCACCCAAAATACAACACCAAGAAGGACACGAGATAGCAAAGCCAGGTTTACTGGACACATAACAACAGATACAAAGATGAAACGATTGAGCTTACAAGCCCGTGCGACTTGCGGAACACGCAGACATCAATAGTTCGTGTGGCCCTCATGGCTGGCAATAACAGCCGCTACACGCCGCGGCATCGAACGAAGGAGGCTTTGGATGTGGGCTTGGGGTATGTCGGTCCAGGCTGCTTCCACACGTTGCCACAGTTCATGAGGCGCAGCTGCGGGTGGTGCTTGCCGGGTCACTCGGTTGCCGATCAGCGACCAGACGTGTTCGATGGGCGACATATCGGGAGAACAAGCGGGCCACGGCAGCAGTGACACCTGGTGGGCCGTGAAGAATTGTTGCACGATGCGTGCCACGTGCGGGCGCGCATTGTCCTGTTGAAACGTGGCCGCTGGCAGGTCCTGCAGGTAAGGGAGGAGGACTACAGGCTCCAAAACGTCGGAGATGTAGTGGTGGCTGTTGAGTGAACCGGCGATGCGTACCAGAAGGGTGCTGGTGTCATATCCAATTGCGCCCCAAACCTTAACGCCAGGCGACGGACTGGTATGGCGAAGCATAATGCAGGCGACATACAGTCTCTCGTCGCGGTGCCGCCACACGCGGATCCGAACATCGTGGTGTTACAAGCAGAAGCGGGATTCGTCGGAGGAGACAATGTCGTGCCATTCCGTAGTCCATGTGCGGCGTTCAACGGCTCACTGCCGCCGCACTCGCCGGTGGTTTACCGTCAATGGTAATCGGAGCAGTGGGCGCCGTGAGACAAGTCCCCAATCCTGCAGACGACGTCGAACGGTACGTGCTGACACAGTTTGTTGCGCAACACACCCTCATTCCTGCGCTAACGTTCGTGATGTAGCGGTGCGAGCCGTCAATGTTCGCCGCACAACATGCCGGTCCTCTCGTTCCGTGGCGTGCCGCGGCTGCGGCAATCGCTCACTTCGGTCAGTCCGTCCCTCCTTCACCCACCGAATCCATTCTCGCCTCACTGTGGCTGGATGTCGTCCCACACGGGCGCCGATATCTCGGTACGATAAACCGCTGTCGCAATAAGCCACTCTTCGTCCTCTGTCGAACTCCGAAACGTGCTAGAACGACTGCCGTATTCTGCGACGAGGCATCAAGAAGCTTCCCACGCACAGGTCCGGCAGCACAACACATTTCCACTACTTACACCCCGCCTTCTGTGTACCTTTCATTTAGTGCTTATCGGTGGCGTGCCGAGCGCACATGATTTGTATATGCCCTACAATGCAAATCGTTTGCATGTCCTTTCGCGGGAGACGCATGCTGCGAATTTTAGGCCAATCGGATGCTTCCTTCTTGGTGTTGCATTTTGGGTGGCCAGCAGTGTAGTTTGTTAGAGGTTAACTGAATGAAAAGAGTCATGATTACACTGAGAGAAAAAAATTACTTCTTTTGTTACGCTGGGCTGAGATTGGCCTGTCACTGTTAGTATGATCCCTGTTTTGGAACATTAACCCTTGGAACGGCTGACGTACATGGTACCTAAAATTTTCTGCGCTCCTCAAACAAAAATATTAACACATTGACCTCCCCAAGCAAAAATATTCACACATTGGCCGGGTTTTTCTGAAGCTACCACAAAATAATTTCTTTCCCCCTCTCATATCAATAATACTTACACTAAATCAGGTAATAAGCACTATTTTTAAATCTTTTATTATTTGCTTCATGACTCAAGACCAGATGAGGGAAAACTAGCTCCCCTGACACGGATATCGTGCCACTAGAGAAGAAAAAAAATACCTCAAACACCTTCTCATTCCTTTGTTAGATTCGTCGCTATTGTTGTAGCGTTTTTAGCAGGTAATCAGTCAGAAAAGACTACTGACCATCGTCCTCTTAATGACTTCTTTTAATAAAAACCTAAGGGAATAGTAAATCTTTCTGTTGGCAGGCCCTCTCGTATCAGCTGTGTTGTCGTCCTCTTCTTAGACAGCCAATATATTCGAGCTCATTTTGCTAACACCAAATTAATTCGTTCCAGCAATTCAAAGGGTTCAACCACAAAGTTTTTCGAAAAACTTTTGATGATGAGAAAGATGGGTGATGAAATATTTAGTTTGATTGTTCTCTTTAAGTGGAGTCAAATCAATTTACCTAAAAAAAAGTGGAGGTTTTAGGTAGCTCTGATGTGTTAGTAGTACATCAAGAAAAAAAAAGGATTTTTGACATATAAATGCAGTTAAGAATTGCCATTCATGTCCAGAATTCGTCGGAACATCTTATAGTCCAGGAGGAGGAAATGATTTCACATCTCTCGCTTTCTCTCTGAGTGTATTTTCCATTTAACTAAATTGTGCTTCCCATTTCCAAGCAACCGAAATATTTGAAGTTGTATCAGCATAAAGCAGAATGTTTTAGCACACCCTGATTGGAATCAGGAGTTGCGGGATGACCCCGTCCTCTGGATAGTGCAGTGGTATTTAGCTTCCAACATCATCGATATCAATGATGATTGTTTAAAGCATTTCAATTCCAAAAAAAAAAAAATACAATAATAAAAATAATTTTCGTCGACATCACTTTCTTGGAAAATTAAACATAAGTTCATTTATGAAATTTTCTACCAAAATCAACTTTTTAAGAAAAAGGAAGGAGAGAAATCCCTGGGACGTCACCCAGAGAACTAATATTCTACTTTGGTAGCGATTCTTCTATTCCTTGGTACCACTAATTTTAAAATAAGAATGGGATACTTCAACATACTTCCGATTTATATGAGGTAGCTAATGTACCATAAAACGTGCGAGATAGGCCATAGTCGAGGTGTGAGCTCTCCCTCTCTCTCTCTATCGAATGCGATATGATCCTCAACAAATCTGTGAGACTGCCAGTCAACATATAAATATTTCTAAGATTTTCTACCAAAATAAGATTCTTAGATTTTCTACCAAAATGAATTTTACGACAAAGGATGGAGGAAAATCTCTGGGATACCACACAAGAGAACTAATGCTCTTCTTCAATATCGATTTATTTATTCTATAGTCCAAGGAATTGTAAAACAAGAATGGGCTACTTCAACATACACTACATTGACAAAGTCAACAGACACCCTTCCGCTCTTCAAAAGCAAATGAACGGATCCACTGCATTGTTAAGATGCGGGGTATAGCATAAAAACAAGCCTGCATCTGAACGCGACCATGTCGCCGCACTATGAGCTTGATTGAAAATGTCGCGGCGGGAGAGAACTGATTTTGAGAAAGGAAAGATTGTTGCGTGCTATATTAGTGGTTTGTCCACAAGAGAAACCGAGAGGCTTTTAAACATACCCAAGTCAATTGTTTTGGATGTACTGAATAAGTAAGACATATGGCGTGTCTGAAGCAGCAAAACGTACCGGCAGACGAAAGAAAATCAGTGATAGATGAAGTCGAATCCTCGGGAGAGTCGTTACAGCTAATTGACGGAGTACTGTAGAAGACCTCAGTTTACAGGTTGGTAAAAAGGCTAGAACCTCGGCATGTACATGGAACATTCACAGAGAACTTCATTCCATGGGTTACCGTGGTCGTACGGCTATTCATAAGCCTTTCAGCTCCACTCGGAATGCTACTCGTCGTTTAACATGGTGTAAAGAACATTTATTGTAGACCGTAGATCAATAGAAACGGGTCTTATGGACTGATGAATACAGATACACGATCCATCGGTCTGATGGCCGCGTGTGGGTATGACGACAACCGGGGGTATGCTATTTACCACAGTGTACTGTTCCTACGGTCAAGATTGGAGCTGGCAGTGTACTCGTGTCGGGGGGGGGGGGTTTCGGGATATGGTCCCGGCCCATTGGTTATCGTGGACAAACCTGTTAACCAACACATTTACCTCGATATTCTGGACAATTATGCACTCTCAACTCTGTGGAAATATAATCTAACCGAGTTTTGTTGGTACCAGTAGGATAGTGCACCGATCAATAAAGCAAAGACTGTTACGGCTGGGTTTGACGATAATTCTGTATCATGTGTGGACGGGCCAGTACAGAGCCCCGATCTTTATCCCACAGAACACCTATGAAATGAATTAGAGCTCCACATAAGAAGTTTGGAACCAAAGCCTACTACTAAGCAACAGTTAGCGACAGCATTATGCACTGAATGGAAGCGAGGACCTATCGCTTTGTTCCAAAACCTTGTCGAAAGCATGTCTCAAAGGGTCGGTACATGCATTAAGGCCAAACGTGGATCTACACCATACTAATGTATGTCAATAAATGCTATGTTGTGTTTTTCTTCCAGATGTCCGGTGACTTTTGTCAATATAGTGTACTTTCGATTTATATGATATAGCTAATGTACCGTAAAACGTGCGAGACGGACCACAATCAAGATATGAGCTCTCTATCTCTCATTCTCAATCGAATGCACGCTGGTCCTCAACAAATGTGCGAGACAGTCAGTCTACATAGAAATATTTCTAAGTTTTGCTTCCAAAATAAGATTTAAGATTTTCTACTAAAATGAATTTCAGGAAAAAGGAAGGAGAAGGATCCTTGGGATGCCACACACAAAAACAAATATTCTTTTTAGGGAACCAATTCATTTATTCCTTAGTACCACTAATTTTAAAATAAGAATTTGCTACGTTAACATACTTTCGATTTGCATGAGGTCGCTACTGTAGGCCTATACCCCGAAACGTGCGAGATGAACCACAGTCAAAATTCGGGCTCTGTCTCTCTCTCTCTCTCATGCTCTCAATCAAATGTAGATGGTCCTCAATAAATGTGTGAGATAGTCAGTCTACATAGAAAAACGGGGCAATTCACTGTGAGATAGTGAGTCTACATAGAAAAAGTGTGCAAGAGGGACCACAATCGAAGTTTACAACACTCTCAATCCACTATGAGAAAGTCATCAATCAGGGTATAATTTGGACCTCAAACATAGCGCCAGGCGATCCTTAGTTAACATGTGACATAGTCCAAAAGAGAGAGAGAGAAAGAGAAAGAGTACGAGAAGGTCCCCAATCAAAATGTGAGATGGCTCTCAATCTAATGTGAAGTGGTCCTAAGTCTAAGTATTATTATTCTTCAATCAGTGTGGAGAACATTTTCAATGAAATTATAAGATAATGGAGAAATAAAAAAAGGAGGGAGGAGAAAGTACGAGGTGATCCTCAATCAAAGAGAAAAATGATCTTAAGGAACAAAAGAGACTGTATTCGTAACGTTTTGGAAGCGGTCATTTTAAATGCGACGCTTCTACATTTTATGATAGCCTTCTGAATAAAACTTCTACAACTGGTAATTTGAAAAAGAAAACGCAAACAACTGACACAAGACGGCATAACAATTAACTTGTTCATCAGGGAAAAAAATATATCAGCGTGATTGATTAAAGAAAAAATTCCAGACGGTTGCGTTAGGTGGAGATCTGGAACAACAGGACACAGCCCATTGCGCAGACAAACAGATTCTATTTTTAGAAATCATCTTTGTATTTCCCGAATGATATCCTTATTCTCAATTGAGAAATATGCCAGTGAAACATCCCATTGCGTAACAGCTGACGGGGAAACCAACCGTGACCTCCATCTGTGTATGTCCTTTCGGCCTAGAACCGTGACCCTACAATCCGTCTTCCGCCCTCCGTGCAAAGGGGTTCCCGCACTTAAGACCTAGCCCCAGTCTTCTCCGGTCAAACGTTTAAAGTTTTACTCTTTCCTCTCGCAAAATAGGGGGGGGGAGGATCTATTAGCTATGATTTGACAGAGTTTTGGATAAAAGGATTTCAGTTATTTTCTTTATCTTCTTAGTTCCCATAGTGGAGGATGACCTACAGCTACTTCTGCATGCTTCGCTGCAGTCATGAAAATTTTCCCCTATGCTTATACGTACGCTGAAGAATTAAACCTGAGGTGCTTAACGAATGTCTTCTGATTAAGAATTTATTTACTCTCACTTAGAATTTCCTTTTAATTCATTTCTCAAAGTTCGTGCTGCTTATGAATATATCGTCCTGAGAAAAATAAATGTTTGCTGTCCGTCTCGTCTTTTATTTGCTCTGCGTCTACTCAAGTACGATTACCTGCACCAGTATTGTTTCTTGCAGAAATTTTGATATCGAAGTATGTTGAAATACTTGGTGTTAGTACCGGTATGTCTATCGGTTGGTCTGTGGAAACCATATCTATGGACCTGTTAGTTAAATTCCAAAAATTCTTTTACAGTTGGGTCACTGTTAAAAATGTTGTGGTAGGTTGCACCAAAAAGTGGTGCTACACCTGCTTCACCATTTTCTGAGAAAAGATACAACATTGGGTTTTGCAAACAAAACCCAACAGTATGATGCAACCTTACATCATAATGTGGGGCGACCGTATACCATAGCTGATGCAAAGTTGCACCATGTTGTTGGGTTTTGTTTGCACCACATAATGATGTACATTTTCTCAGAAAGTGGTGTAGTTGGTGTAGCACCACTTTTTCCTGCAACCTACCACAAAATGTATAACAGTGTAGTCTGAATTCATCATGATCTTCAACCATTTTCAGAACGCTGTTGGATGAAACTATCCTCAAATCTATGCCACAATTCTCTGACTTGAGCAATTCTCTTCTACATCAGTAGCATGCTTTAGAATTCCATGCATCCATTTCCCACGAAATCTTCCTCTAGGTCTTTTCCTATACAGTTGAACATTTTGTGATAGGTTGCACCAAAAAGTGGTGCTACGGCAGCTGCACCACTTTCTGAGAAAAGATGCAGCACTGTGTGGTGTAAGCAAAACCCAACAACATGGTGCAAACTTACACTATAATGTTGTGCAACCTTGTACCATAACGTGATGCAAAGTGTGCTGTTGGGTTTGTTTCCATCAAAACGTGGTGCTACAGCAGCTGCACCACTTGGTACAACCTTACATCATAATGTTGTACAACCTTGTAGCATAACGTGGCGCAAAGTGTGTTGTTTGGTTTGTTTCTACCAAAACAGCAGCCGCACCACTTTCTGAGAAATGATACACCACTCTGTGTTTTTAAC
Source organism: Macrothele yani (assembly GCA_039090855.1). NCBI lineage: Eukaryota > Metazoa > Arthropoda > Arachnida > Araneae > Macrothelidae > Macrothele > Macrothele yani. Next base: position 139,329,505 of record CM077013.1, on the reverse strand, counting down.
AAATCCCAACAACATGGTATAACCTTGCACCATAATGTTGTGCAACTGTGTGGTTTAAACAAATCACAACAACATGGTATAACCTTACACTATAATATTGTGCAACTTTGTACGATAACGTGGTGCAAAGTGTGTTTTTGTGTTTGTTTGAACCAAAACGTGGTGCTACAGCAGCTACAGCACTTTCTGGAAAAAGATACACCACTGTGTGGTGTAAAAAAACACCCAACAACATAGTACAACCTTGCACCATAATGTTGTGCAGCCTTGCACCATAATGTTGTGCAGCCTTGCACCATAACGTAGTGCAAAGTGTGTTGTTGGGTTTGTTTGCACCACACAGTGGTGAATCTTTTCTCAGAAAGTAGCGCAGCTGGTGTAACACCACTTTTGGGGGCAACCTACCAAAAACGTTTATTACAGTGTATTCTTTGGTCGCAATTTCAGATTTTTTTTTTGATTGGAGGTTTAACGACCACCGTGAGCGACTCAATGGGCTATAAGCAGTCGCCCGTCCCTAATTTAGGGCCACTGGTTCCACTGAAGGGAGAGAGCCAGCGCCGTGATAAAAACACAACATCCATGCCTCACCGGGAAATTCGAACCCGAACCCCTCTCGGACGAATGATCAGAGGCCATCGCTCAGACCACTGCGCCACCGGGGCGGCATTTCAGATTTTCGACGTAAACCTATGAACCTATATGCCGGTTGAAACTACTATGTGACATGACATAGATGACGTACCACTAAGGTGAGGCATGAGTTAAATCAACAATGAAGCAGCAATAAGCTTACAGGCGTAGTTCAGTTGGGAGAACAGCCTCTCCGGAGTAGCAACTCGTGGTTTCGAAATCCACCACCGGACCAAAAGGTTATATGTATGTTATAATATTTGTTATGAAGCCTGTAATTTCGTTTTTTGGCTACCTTCAGCTATTCAGCTGCCTCTGTAAAAGATGCTATACAGTAATACTTATTCTAATGAATACCTTAACGGATTGTAGCAACTACACATACCAGCCATTGAATTAGAAACTTGTATTCAATACCAGGTTAGGCCTTATGCAGCCCGAATTACGGCAGGTATGTGACACACGTGTCAAGACAACAAATCTGCAGCGATGCATTCTGTCCGTGTAGTTTAGTTGGAAGAGCAATGAACTCCGGAGTGAGAGGGCGCTGATTCAATTGCGTCACGGACAAATTTGTGTTTTCACAACTGCGGATAAAATGAATATTAAATGCAAGCGCTACAAAGAGTACGAACAGACTTAAAATGCCACCAACTGAAGTCCCCAAAGGTGGAACGTTCAGAAGCGCGAGATTCTGACTAATCACTCGACATGGGCCAGGGTTCTAGTCCTTTAGGAGGAGGGGGTGGTATGGTTGCCCTGTAACGCAGGTTATGTCCTTTACTAGAACCAGGGTCCCAAATTAGGGAATAGCGAAGCTTTAAAACTTTAGACGCACACACCTGAATTGAAAATAGAAGTAAACAAAATACGCACATATCTAAACTGTGTGATGACCTCTAACAGTGTGAACGACATTTGAGGGCCCATGCCCCTTGGGGTGCTGAGGAAAAAAATAGTAATGAGCACGTCTTTTGAATTTTTTCGGTCACAAAAAAGAATATGTTGCAAAGCAGATTTTTTGATGAGAAAAAAAATCAGTGGTGAAAAAGCGATCGCAGGTACTCTACTGCAAAGGGCGAGTAAAACTTTTGCAATTTTGCATAAACGCACGTGCTCCGGTGGGTATGTCACGGGTTTAAACTAGTTCAAATTGCGCACTGCATTCAGTCGAAAGATATATGAAGTAGTAGTTGTTGCTGTGAAAGATGAACAGCCACAACCGGCTAATTAGGGAACCTTTGCTTTAAGAGTTTGAACTCGGCCATAACGCTGCTCAAGCAACACGAAACATTTGTCATGCGAAAGGGGGAAGGCTTCGTGGACCACAGCACCGCAAACAAATGGCTCAAAAAATTCCGCTCGGGTGACAGAAACCTCGATGATCAGCCAAGGTCGGGTAGAACGCTAATCGTGGATTCGGAGGCCATGCCGTAGAGGCAAATGCGACAACCAGCACTCGTAGATTATCAGACGAGCTCAGCATATCACAGACCACCGTGGTTCGTCACCTTCAGGACCTCGGCAAAGTCTACAGGAGCTGCCCCATGGTCTCTCACCAACTGACGCCAGCTGAAGCAAACCGCCGAGTGGAAGTGTGCACGAAACTCCTATAAAACCCGAGAGATGTACGTTTCATCTAGATAATTGTTACATGCGATGAAATGTGGGTCTATTTCCGTACTCCTAACACACAACGGCAGTGGTTGAGCCCCGGCGAGCTTCCTGAACCTGTTGCTAAACGTGGGGACTTCGAGCACAAGGTGATGCTCTGCCTCTGGTGGAATTTCGAGGAGATAATCCATTACGAATTTGTTCCAGATAGTCGAACCATCAACACCTCTACTCTGAACAGCTGGTGCGGATGTATGCCATTTTGTAGGAGAAGTACCCGACACTGGTGAACAAAAAGCGCGCTCTCCTACAGCAGGACAACGCTCGGCCTCATACCGCGCGAACGACCCGGGCAAAACTCCAGAAACGTGAGAGCATCGAACTGATGCCAGACTTAGCATATAGTCCGGACCTTGCCCCGTCGGATTATTACTTGTTGCGGTCCATGGCCTACTTCCTTCGTGGGTGGCACTTCAACAATCAGAAAGTGGTGGCAGCTGGGGTGAAGAAGCTCTTCACCTCGAAGGACAAGAACTGGTACCGCTGTGGAATTGAAGAACTGGCAGACAGATGGCTAAAGACGGTGCAACACGATGGCCTATACTTTGAATGCTAATCAGCTTTCGTCGTAAAGGTGCGCATGAAGACATAAAGTTATGCAAATACTGCAAAACTTTCGACTCACCCTCTGTAGAAAACTCCGTGGATTATTTAAAATGCGCAATGTAAGAAATTTAATGTAAGATTATTTAAAATGCGCAATGTAAGATTATTTAAAATGCGCAATGTTTATAGTGTATCGAACAGCGTACGCAAAATAAAACTGGATTTTTACCTAATCGGTTATACATCCAGAAACAGGAATCGGAGATGTGTACTACTAAAAATTACATATTATACTATAGTAGAGACGAACACTTGCAGCACCTAGCGGCAAAAGTGTGTGGTGCAAAAATTGGCACATACACTACATTGACAAAAGTCACCGGGCACCCCATCAGAAGCAAACGAACGGATTCTCTGCGTTGTTAAGATGAGCGGTACAGCTGAAAACGGTATAAAAACAAGCCTGCAGTTGACAGCGATCATATCGCTCTGTGAGGTTGAGTGAATATGTTGCGGCGAGAGAGACCTGATTTTGAGAAATGAAAGATTGTTGGGTGTTATATAAGTGGGTTGTCGATAAGGGAAACTGAGAGGCGTTTAAAGATGCCCAAATCAACTGTTTTGAATGTACTAAATAAGTGGAAGACATGGCGTGATTGAAGCAGCAAAACGTACCAGCAGACCAAAAAAAATCACTGATAGAGGACGTCGAAGCCTCAAGACCTTCGTTATAGCTAATTGACGTAGTACTAAACAACACCTCAGTGTACAGGTGAGTAAAATTTCTGGAAGCTCGGTATGTACACGTACCATTCGCAGATGATTTCACTCCATGGGTTACCGTGGTCGTTCGGCTGCTCATAAGCCTTTCATCTCCACTCGGAATGCTACTCGTCTTTTAGCATGGTGTAAAGAGCATTTATCGTGGACCGTAGATCAATGGAAACGGGTCCTATGGACTGATGAATCCAGATACACCATCCATCAGTCTGATGGCCGTGCGTGGGTATGGCGGCAGCCGGAGGAACGCTATTGACTACAGTGTACTGTTCCTACAGTCAAGTTTGGACGTGGCAGTGTACTTGTGTGGGGATGTTTTTTGTGGTATGGTCCCGGCCCATTGGTTATCGTGGACAAACCTGTTAACTAGCACGTCTACCTCAATATTCTGGACAATTATGCGCTACAAACTCTGTGGCAATACTATGGTATACTGAGCCTTGTTGGTACCAGCAGGATAATGCACCGATCCATAAAACAAGGACTATTACGGTGTGGTTTGACGATAATTCAGTATCGTGTGTGGACTGGCCAGCACAGAGCCCTGATCTTAATCCCATAGAGCACCTATGGGATAAATTAGAGGGCCGCATAAGAAGTTTGGAACCAAGGCCTACTACTAAGTAGCCGTTAGCGGCAGCATTATTTACTGAATGGAATCGAATACCTATCACTGTGTTCCAAAACCTTATCGAAAGCATGTCTCGAAGAATTAGTGCCTGCATTAAGGTCAAACACCGTTCTAATGCATGTCAATAAATGCTATGTTGTGTTTCTCTTCTCGGTGTTTGGTGACTTTTGTCAATAGAGTGTATATGTAAAATCATCCTCCCTACAGAATATCCCAATAGTTAAAACAGATTTTTAAATAGAAGTCTCAGAAGTAGAGATGCAGCATTTTACATTAAAGCCCTCAAAACACAACATTATTTTGAAGAAAAAACAGGTACACAAAAATGCTTTTCGCGAGGAGTAGCGTCTGACTGAAAAAATATTTTTTTCCGTTAGATTTTGAGAAGCAAAGATACGGATGCAAGCTTGTTAGAAACAGAAATATGCACTTACGTTTTTAGTGGCAATGCAGTACGCCATCTAGCGGTGGTACCATGCATTATTTCAAATAGAAACTATCCTTCGAGGTAAAAGATATCAGAAGGTAAAAATATTTTTTTTAATCTTTTTTTTAAGCAATTGTATTAAGTAAAATGTACTTTAAATTTAATAGCATGTGCCGTAACTTCCCCTAGCGGCAAGATTATGCATCGAAAAAAGACTAAAATCTATGGACTGTCGTTCGTTAAAGAGATATGGTGTCCACAATAGGGAGGACAGACAAACGGACTTAGTAATACTTATAAGCACGTGCTTTTTTTTTTTTTTCATTTTCAAAAAACGTGATAATAAATTAGGTTTGGGGTCCCTTCGAGAACCTAGGTATCTGACAGGGGAGGATGGAGACGATCAAACTTAGCTGGGAATTTTAGTCTTGCAGTCTACTGTAAAATCACACATACATACATACAGGAAAATACGTCATAAATACCCTCAAGCAAAAAATGCTGTCATATCCTGACTGAAGTACAACTTTTCAAATTCAATTGTGAACAAATTCTAACAGCGATTTAACGATGAAACAATTTTTAAAATCCTTTCGTGATTGAATGTATCATGAGACCACGCTCAAAGCGGGGTGTTGTAGCAGATTATTATTTTCCTTTAAAATATATTATTTTTTAAAATAAAAACAGAAAAAATCGAGGGTTTTTTGACGACCTTATTTCCAATTGAATGACTATGAAGATCGTTCTGAAAGTTAAAATGTGCACATGCAACATAGACATTTCTCCACGCAATTAATTTTTATATTCATTTCCTCACTAATCGCGTACTACGCAACGCTATTGTTATCTTCACCATGGGTAGAGGGATTTTCTAAGTCTACAAATTATTTTGACCCTTAAGCTAGAACTCTTTTTTTTAAGATACATGTGTGTGTGGGACACAAATTTCGAAACATATCTGCCTGAGAAGCATGCTCAGTGTCAGTCCGTGAATAAGTGTGGGGGGACGATAGACTCTTACATCAGGGTAGAGCATGCTTTCTCTGCCTGAGAAGCATGCTCGGTGTCAGTCAGTGGGCGAAGTGTGTGGGGGACGATAGACTCTCACATGAGGGTAGAGCATGCTGTCTCTGCCTGAGAAGCATGCTCTGTGTCAGTCAACGGATTAGTGTGTGGAAACGATAGACTCTGACACGATAGTAGAGCATGGTTTCTCTGCGTGAGAAGCATGCTCTGTGTCAGTCAGTGGATAAGTGTGTGTGTGGGGGGGGATAGACTCTCACATGAGGATAGATCATGCTTTCTCTGCCTCAGAAGCATGCTGTGTGTCAGTCAGTGGATAAGTGTGGAAGGGGAGGGGGCTATAGACTCTCACATGAGGATAGAGCATCCTTTCTCTGCCTGAGAAGCATGCTTAGTGTCAATCCGTGAATAAGTGTGGGGGAACGATAGACTCTCACATGAGGGTAGAGCATGCTTTCTCTGCCTGAGAAGCATACTCTGTGTCAGTCAGTGGATAAGTGTGGGTGTGGGGGGGTTAGACTATCACATGCGGAGATAGAGCGCACCAATGGCCCTGGGTTCAGCAATCTACGTCTAACTATAGTTAGCCTTAGCTGAATTCATTTGGTTGGTCAGGAGGCACTTTCTTTACAGACGTGCAGAGAACTTTACTATTTTATTTTGGAGCCAACGCACAGCATAAATAGAAGGAAAATATATATTTTTTTGTTTTATGTAAATAACCTTTCAGATAGAAAAAAAGCTCCAATGATGTTTACCATTATATTATCCGTAAGTAACAAAATAATTATTCGTCCTTTCTCAAAAATCCAGACAAAAAAAAAGTAGAAACTGGGCCATTCCTCGAATGGTCCACCGGGAAACGTCCCGGTATTTCGGTGGGATGAATTCGAAATGGAAATTTTTAAGTGCCGGTATGTTCATATTTAGCTAAAAGTCATCCGGAAAAAATACCTTTAAAAGAACATCTCCAAAACTGAAAAAAAAAAAAAAAAAAAAGAAAAAAAAATCCCTGAAAGAAAAAAAAAAAATGCGAAAATATAATTGACAATTCAATGCATTGCACTATGAATCAGAAACGATGGCGGTCGATTTCTGTTGGTTGGTTTGTGGATACAGCGGAAACTACTTATGTTACAACTAGGATTCGGGTTAGACTTGTTTATAACGAGGAGTCTCTACCCCGGGACCAACGGATTAACGACACTTCCGAACCTTGGTTAATCATTAGTGGTTCAGCTAGACTTGAACCCAGTACTTTAAAGACCCGAGCTGGAGGTGACAGCTCCCTTCCAATAGGGACTTTCATGAAGTAGAAAGTCTGGCAATTAGAATTTCCGCAATGAGAATGAATATTCAGTCTTAACCCGAATTAACTGGCTGGAACGAGTTAATTCGGGTTCAGAAAAATGTGCTGACGTTAGCTCGAACGAATATATTAGTTGAATAAGAAGTGATCGCAAAGACGCTCGAACTAGTGACCCGCAAAAGCAGAGCTTCACATAGTGTTGCTTTACCCCTTTGCTTTGATATTCAAAGTGTTTATTTAGGAGGAGGATTTTTTTTTTATTTGTTTTAATTTTTTTTGCCACACTACACCATTCACCACATAATCAAATCACAGATACAATTTCTGTACCAAAAAAGTATGCAAATACAAATATTATACAATAATATTATACAATAATATTATACATATATTGAAAAGTATAAATGAAGTAATAGGAAATACAAAAACACGTATGATAACATGAATAATTTTGTTTTAGTTTTAGTTTAAGTAAACTGAAGCACCATTACATTTTCTTAAACAAATCAGTGCGGTGCACAGTGATTGTGGCAAGGGAACTAGGGAAAAAGGCTAACAATAGCCTGACGGGCCCCTAGTCCCCCCCCCCCCCTTCCCCCCACAAAAAGATAAAGAATATAAACAGTTAAGCCAAAGAATAATTTAACCATTATGCAGTAAATTAAAGTAATAATACGTAATATACAACCAAACTTTAATCAACCATTAAGTTTGAAGGTCTTTAGTTGTACCGAAAAGTGTGTAATCGTCTTGATTCGAAGCGGCAACCCATTCCAGGACCTAGGGCAGGTCAAGTTAATATTATTAAATAATAAATTAGTAAACGCTATAGGAATTAAAAAACTAGTATTTCCACGAGTGTCATGATAATGGGAACGGAAATGCAAGGTTATTAGATCTGAATATTTCTTAGCATATATACGTTCCATGCATAAACAGTAATAATAGGAAACTGTATAATTTATCAAATGATATTTTCTGATAACTGAGAAAAAGAGAATGTACCTGTTAAGACGGATTCACCAAACGTAAACATTTTTTTTTTTGTAAAACATAAATTCTATTAACATTCCCAATAGTTGTGCGACCCCAAGCCAAAAGACAATGAGATAGAAATGGATAAATAAATGAAAAACACAATAGCAACTTAACCCTGGCAGGCAACAAACTTGAAATCCTATAAATGACCCCAATGCGGGATCTGAGCCCAAACGCATCTTCACTAACATGTGCATCCCATCTTAAATTATCTTGTAAATATACACCCAAGAACTTTACAACATCCTGAAAGTCAAGGGGCACTCCATTAAATAATATCCCATTTGCAATATCCACTCTTCGCCTACATCGCAAAAATAGTACACTAGTATGAAAGAAATACGGGATTACGCCATATAATACAAATTTTGAAGATGACAATCCGATTTTTGGCGTAAATGTGACAAGGATGGTAAGTCAGATAATATCCGAAAACTTGAAAATTTTCATCGTCCTGGAGCGGGACTCGAACCCGCGTCTCCCAGAAAACGCCTAGGTATGCTAACCACTACACCACCCAGAACGACCAAGTTTCAAGTTTCCGATCAATTTGAATTTAACCATCACAGGATTCGCTAGTCGAAGCAACCGGCATTCATGTTTAGCGAATCTGGAGGTTAATAATCCTATCCCGTGATTGCCCGGAGAAGCAGATAAATCATGAAAGAAATACGGGATTACGCCATATAATACAAATTTTGAAGATGACAATCCGATTTTTGGCGTAAATGTGACAAGGATGGTAAGTCAGATAATATCCGAAAACTTGAAAATTTTCATCGTCCTGGAGCGGGACTCGAACCCGCGTCTCCCAGAAAACGCCTAGGTATGCTAACCACTACACCACCCAGAGCGACCAAGTTTCAAGTTTCCGACCAAGTTTCAAGTTTCCGATCATGAATGCCGGTTGCTTCGACTAGCGAATCCTGTGATGGTTAAATTCAAATTGATCGGAAACTTGAAACTTGGTCGTTCTGGGTGGTGTAGTGGTTAGCATACCTAGGCGTTTTCTGGGAGACGCGGGTTCGAGTCCCGCTCCAGGACGATGAAAATTTTCAAGTTTTCGGATATTATCTGACTTACCATCCTTGTCACATTTACGCCAAAAATCGGATTGTCATCTTCAAAATTTGTATTATATGGCGTAATCCCGTATTTCTTTCATGATTTATCTGCTTCTCCGGGCAATCACGGGATAGGATTATTAACCTCCAGATTCGCTAAACATAAATGCCGGTTGCTTCGACTAGCGAATCCTGTGATGGTTAAATTCAAATTGATCGGAAACTTGAAACTTGGTCGTTCTGGGTGGTGTAGTGGTTAGCATACCTAGGCGTTTTCTGGGAGACTCGGGTTCGAGTCCCGCTCCAGGACGATGAAAATTTTCCAGTTTTCGGATATTATCTGACTTACCATCCTTGTCACATTTACGCCAAAAATCGGATTGTCATCTTCAAAATTTGTAGTACACTAGTAGTTTTGGAAAAATTTATTGTTAAGGAATTACAGCAAAACCAACGAAAGTAATCCTGAAGTTCCAGATTCACACGTGGGATCAACTGAGATAGAGTGTCCCCGGAAAAAAATAGGCTTGTGTCATCAGCATATAAAATAGGAGTAGCACTTGAAGTAATAGTAAATAAATCATTAACATAAATTAAAAATAATAACGGGCCAAAAACCGATCTGGCAATGATCCTGAGCAGTGGCGTATATTCTAGGCTTGCTGCGAAGCCCAGAGAATGCACAAATAAAACTGAATTAAATATACACAAATATAAGTCAATTATCAACGGTATTAAAATATGTCGATGCTTTCAGTGCGAAAAAAACAAAACGCGTGCGGATTCACTTCTTTGACTCAGTCTGGCGAGCGAAAACCAACGGCATAACGCAAGCAGCTCTTCCAGAGTCTTCGCAGTTCTGACGCGAAAACCTTCCGAACAATCGCCTGCTAGCGTTTCCATGACAACATGAATCAGCTGGTAGAGGGGATTGGCTCATTGCTTTGGGAAACGGTTCGCTGCGAAAAACGAAGACAGGCTATCTCAGTCACTCGCATACTCCCGCCCATAAGAGCGTTTCGCGAGAGTTGTTTCAGTTTTTGTGAAGTGTCAATGTGAATTAAAATCAGAGATGTTATATCTTAAATTCGTAGCTTTGTTGGATTCGAACTGATTTGACAAAAAGCTTGTCTGAACATCTACTGTCAGAACTTAAAGAACGCTATGCTTCAAATTTTGATACAGCTCGACTAAAAAATGAACTGAAGGTGTTTTATTCCTTTGATGAATACAAAAACAAATCAGTAAAATACATTACGTGTTACATAAAGTTGAATAAATTGGACATAGTGTTTAGTGAGGTGTACAAATTATCAGACCTCATATTAAACTTTCCATCAAGAACTGCAACTGGCGAAATAAGTTTTTCAGCATTAAAAAGAATCAAGATATATCTTAGAGCCACACAAGGACATGTACATTCGAAAAACTTAGCTGTCTTGTCAATAGAGAAAAACATTATTTTTAAATATGAAAAAGCACTCGGAAGAAGCGTTTTATGAAAACGTAGTACTCAAGTTAACACAAAAGAAGAATAACAATGCAGTTCATGTACAAATAAGTGTTCAAATCCTAATCCTCATTATGATTTGGTATCATGTTAGCAATGGCATGTACCTAAAATTTAGAAGAAAAGTTACTTCTATTACTTAATAATAAAAAATTAAACTTCGCAATTTAAAAAACAGTATTGGGGGAGGGGGAGATAGCCCAGGTCTCGGACCCAAGATACGTCACTGATCCTGAGAAAGGAGAGACAGAGAGACGTTGGAGTATAACGTGTTTCCATCCAGTGGCATGATGTCCATGTTAGGGGAACTGTCCCTCCTCGTTCTGCCTTGGGTTATGGAACAGAGACAAAAAGGACTAAAAGGAGGCCCTTAGCACCAGTGATAGGTTTATGGCTGGTAACACTCAGACAAGGGAGGAAAAGGCTTTGTTTTGTCCTACTTTACATAAACTCCAGCGGCTATACGAACATTTCTGTTTTGGGAGCGAAGAAAATTTTGGACACCATTTTGTTCTGGTACATGGGCCGCTTAAATAGTAAAATTAATAGTAACATCACCGCCCACACACAAAAAAAAAAAAAAAAAAAAAATCCGAAGCTGATAAATTTTATACTCATTCTTGCGAAACTAAAATTTGTGTTTATCTATTACACCCAATTCTTCATTCTATGAAGAAGCTCTTCAAATAATATATCTATATATTAATTCTATAAGGTTTTTTTCTGCAAGACCAGTTGTAAGAGAACGACTGAATGTAAACATAAGGTTGAGGTATCAAAATAAAAGTCTTACCATGTGAATGTGCTAGTCGAAGATAAAAATGAGATTGGGGCAACGGTTCGGGCGTTGTGGGGCGGCAAAGTTCTCATGTAAAGTCTACGGCAGAAGCGTGGGGTTGACTCACGCGCTGTTGAAAGCCGTAGTGTTGAGGGACTCAGATAGTCCAAAGTCCGAAGTCTCTCTTCTCAGCGAACCGTTGTTCAAAACAACGCTAGCAGGAATTTGTTTGAAAGTTCTTATCGGAACAGCAAAACCTCGAAGACCTGATTGCGTTGTGCAATTGGACAGTGCGATGTATATATACAATTTAACATTCATTCGATCCAGTTTATTCACGTAGGTAGGACATTTCCCATTATGTAAAGATGTTAATAAACGTTTCATATGAGTTTATTCTTTTCAAAAAACAAACAACAACAAAAAAAAAACTTATCGTCGATTCCGACGGGTTTCATTATCGGGTTCGAATCCCAGTGAGGCATGGATGCTGTGTTTGTCTTACGGTATTGGCTCTTTTCCTTCCCTGAAACCAGTAACCCTAAATTAGGGACGGGTGACTGCTTATAGTCCATTGAATTGCTCACGGTGGTCGTTAAATCTTCAGTCACAAAAAAAAAAAAAATTACGAACCTTGACTGCTTTTTTTTTTTTCTGATTGGAGGTTTAACGACCACCGTGAGCAACCCAATGGGCTATAAGCAGTCGCGCGTCCCTAATTTAGGGTCACTGGCTCCAGGGAAGGGAGAGAGCCAGTGCCGTTAGACAAACACAACATCCATGCCTCACCGGGATTCGAACCCGGACCCCTTACGGACGAATGATCAGAGGCCAGCGCCTTAGACCACTGAGCCACCGGGGCGGCGAACCTTGACTGTTGTCTTTACTGAATGGTTGAATGAATTTGTCAAACAAATACAGTTTACATTTGTTGTTTCATATGAGTTTATTATTTTCAAAAAAAAAAAAAAAAAAGAAAGAAAAAAAAAAAGAACTTACCGTCGATTCCGACGGGTTTCGTCTAGTATTAAATTAATTATGTAATAAAAATTACAAACATTTTTAGTGCGATAATGTGGGGCCGCACCGGTAGCGCAGTGGTCTAAGGCGCTGGCCTCTGATCATTCGTCCGTAAGGGGTCCGGATTAGAATCCCGGTGAGGCATGGATGTTGTGTTTGTCTAACGGCACTGGCTCTCTCCCTTCCCTGGAACCAGTGACCCTAAATTAGGGACGGGCGACTGCTTATAGCCCATTGAGTTGCTCACGGTGGTCGTTAAACCTCCAATCAAAAAAAAAAATAATAATAATGTGGGGCTTGGGCAAAATGTGATCGTACTCTATGGGTAGCTTCATTTCTACCCTTTGAAGGATTGAACTTATAGCTCATGTGTACACCACTCCCCTACTCTCTAGGGTTCTCACACACAGCTATTATTCCTCAAGGGTGTGAGGAACATAAGGTTTCTGCGAATTTTCTACGAATCACATAAGGATTTTAAGAATGCGCGCTCGTAAATCAGGAACAAAAAAAAAAAATCATTTCTGCAGTTCTCACTATTAAAATTAGTACTGGCACGCAAATTCCGGGTAAAAAAAAAAGTGCCGGTTTGAAAAACCAGGAAAAAAAGAAGTGCCGGTATGTCATACCGCCGTAAGCCGGCTCATTTGGAGCAGCATTGCCGTTGGAGCAATCCACATCTGGTCCCAGGGTACTTCTCTTCCATAAAGAGAACATGACAGTGTTTCAACTAAATGAAGAACAACCTCTTATTTTTTCGTCTTCCAATTTTTACCACATCCGGAAACCAAACAGACATTAATGAAATCCTTCCGCATTCCCTTTACACAAAAGCGCGTGCCTCCAGCTAATTTATGGCTCGTGTTAGGCGTACATGAAGTTTGTTTGATAGGCGTTATAGGTGCTGATGGGCTTCTCTGGCAGCGCGGTACAACCGTTTCTCTCCGAATGAATTCGGAACCTGCCGAAAAAGGTGAGGTGAAATGAGGCTACGGGGGTCCCTCGCTTGTCCACGTTTCACTTCCGCGTTGAAGGTCAGCTTCCAGTTATTGAACTCCAGACGCGAAGTTCACTGAAGCAAGTGAAGACGTTGCTATTTTTACTTTTTTTTTTTCTTTCATTCATCGAGCCATTTCTGCAAGCTGTAACGTTCCCCTTTTTAAAACGTGTTGTGTGTGTCAGTCGGATTAAAGTAACCTAGAGGGAACAAATTATTGAGGTCATGCTACGATGTAGTGTATGAGATCCTGTTCTACATAATTTGCATAAAATCATCATGCAATGTTCTGTTAGTTGCGCTTGTATCAATAAAGAGGATCTTCAAGGTACGTAAGTGCCCCATTTACGCAATGAATTCACGCGCTGACCGCAAGATCTGATTCATAATATGTTCAATGATGCGTATATATATCGAAGGGAGAGGCGCAATAAAATACACGCCCTCCTAAAAAAAACTTACGGAATCTATAGAAAGCTTATACATCATTGTGGAATTGTTCTTTCTTACTTTTTGTTTGTCTGTTTGCTTGTTTGTTTGTAGCAATCTGTATTAGTTACAAAATCAACTTAGATATATGCCAAATGGGATTTTCTAATTCTCAATTCAAACTTTTTTTCTTGAGTTTCACTGATCCAGATTAAGGTCGTTCCACCTAAAACTCTGCCTTATGTTTCCAATGTTAAAACATCTTTACATATTTTCTTCGCAATTAATGTATTCCCAAAGGTGAAAATTTGCACATAGACAAATCTAACATTAAGTTATAGCATGGGATGCTTAATACTTGCTAAAACATAACCATAATTAAGTAATCCAACATTTGTTTGTCTATTGACGTCATTAATATACATGTCGCGCCATCTATTAACAGGTCTGAACATTACTCAATGAAAAATGATTGACTTTTAGCATAATTATGGTTATGTTTTAGGAAGTATTAGGTATCCCATGCTATAACTTAAAGGTAATTTTATCAATGGACAGATTTTTATTCTTGGGAATACATTAATTGCGAAGAAAATTTATAAAAAAATTTACCATTGGAAATATAAGGCAAAGATTTTAGGTGCAACCACCTTAAATCGCTTTGTGAAACGGGTATAATAATAATAATAATAATAATAATAATAATAATGCTAAGATAATCAAAATTTAGCTCACGATATATAAGATTATAAGATACAGAAACGACGAGAATCGCACATCAAGAACTTGGCGTTAAATACTGCCTAATCGAAGGCTGTACTCTATCATATATTACAAGTACGAATAGAACCTGCACTTTAAAACCAAAATTATTACGTGATATACTGAGACAAACCTATCGTTAAAGAAAACATCACTGACCGCAGTTAACCTGACATTGTAATTGTAGACGAAAACCTGAGAAGACGACTGATAAAATGTAGTTTCTGCTTACAGAACACATTCGAACCCCCTCCCCCTCCCGAAAGTGTTTCATTTTTTTATGTTTTCGTTTAAAATGCGACTCACATTAGAAAAATATTTTAATCTAATAAGAATACATCAGATCTAAAAAAAACGGTTCAGTTTTTTTATTCTATTTTTCATTAACCTTTATTTTTTGTTATGGTGGGTTTCGAAATTTCCATATTTCCTCGCCTCTCCCCCTTCCCGGAATAAAATCTATGCGTGCTCTTGCAAAGAACAGTCTGAGAAAATTGAAAATTTCGAAATACGAGAATCTGGGAATGGATATCTAGGGTATCTGAAACAGAGCATAGCGCAGATCGTACCAGTTATCATATCGGCAACTACAGTGGTACCTTGATAACTTGAAAAAAAAACTCTTGGGGAAATTAAGATTACCACAGAGATTGTTTCACCCAACCGGAAAGGCAGTCATTCTACAGGCCTCTTTTAAAAACTCTTTGCCGCCCTGGTGGCGCAGTGTTCTGAGCGACGGCTCGTGATCATTCGCCCAGGGAGGGATCTGGGTACGAATCCCGGTAAGGTATGAATGTTTGTGTTTGTCTTTCGGCACCGGCTCTCATTGTTTTACTTGATCAGCACTGGCTCTCTCTGTGTTACTTGATCATTTGGCATACTGTATATCATGTTTGCTATGTACATTGTTGATGTAAACTGAATATACTGTCTATGTCTGCCTGTCAATAGTCTACAACCATGTCTGTTTATCCTGTCCCTGCATTTGTATCACCAAATAAATAATTATTTTAAACCTTCAATAATAAAAAAAAAAAAAAAAAAAGAAAAGAAAGAGGGAAAGAAAATTCTTAAATTTCCAGACCTGAGATGAGGAGGCTCTCCGCCTTTTCTCACCGGCCCTAGCCGGAAAGTTGACAACAACAACAACATTAATAATATGGTAAACATCAATACTTAGTTCCAGGCCATTATGTCTTAAAAGAAAAGTGTTTGATCAATGCATCCTTCCAGTGCTTACGTATGGTGCAGAGACGTGGACCTTAACTAAAAGAGACATACAAAGGCTGCAGACAACTCAAAGAAGCATGGAGAGGTGCATACTTGGTGTAACCAGGAGAGATAAGAAGAGGAACTCGTGGATCCGAAAAATGACAAGAGTGGAAGACATCATGATCAGAGTTAAATCCCTGAAATGGCAATGGGCTGGACATACTGCCAGAAGGACAGATCATCGATGGACAGCCGAAATTTTAGATTGGATTCCAAGGGACAGGAAAAGACCCAGAAGAAGACCACATGGGAGATGGGTGGATGAAATTCGAAAGTATGCAGGGGTGACATGGAGGAGACTGGCACAAGACAGACTGTTGTGGAGGAAACTTGGGGAGACCTTCGTCCAGCAGTGGATTGATAATGGTTGACAATGATGATGATGATGACAAGACTTAGTAACTGAAATGCCACAACAACCTTTTGAAATTCTAGAGAACAACCAACATAACAGAAGCAATCTGAATTAATTTTTTCAGAAATAATTAGAATTTATTATTTTCAGATATAATTAGAAATAATTATTTTCAGAAATAATTAGAATTATTATTTTCAGAAATAATGAGAATCAATCTGAATTAATTGTTTTCAGAAATAATTAGAATCAATATGAATTAATTATTTTCAGAAATAATTAGAATTAATAATTTTCAAAAATAATGAGAATCACTATGCATTAATTATTTTCAGAAATAATCAACCAACAGAATCAACCTTTTGAAATTCTAAAGAACAACCTATACAAATTAGGTATATTCGGACCGTGGGATCGAAGTAGACGTAACCATATCTAGCAGTCTACAGATACAGTGATATATGGCAAAAGATAAGAGGAAGCTGTCATTATTTGCATACTAGCGCCGTAGAAACGTAATATTCCGACTACCATTCCGACAAAAATCATCAAATGCGTATGAGGAACTTGCTGTAGAGGTTAAAGAAATATGGAAGTTAAAATATAGGTCGTATACAATTGGGATAATTCCACAGATTCATATTAATCAGCTCTACCTACATCACCTGAGTCCCAAAATCCAGGAGGCAGCAATTCTCGATACGTGGCGATTTTTAAACCGCAAATGCCAATGCCCATACTGATAGGAGGGTCATGCTATAGATACCATTGCTATGGATGAGAAAGCAGTAACAATAATAGTTATTATTATGTACTGGGACAAAAATGTCATCACAGACAAGACCGTCTACCAGAATTGACCTGAAACCACGCAACGCAGCTCAAGACAAGATCTCTAGCATCATTTTTTACGAGACTGCCGTAACGCTCCTTGAGACAGCATCATACGCTCCTTGAGACAGCATCATACGCTCCTTGAGACAGCATCATACGCTCCTTGAGACAGCATCATACGCTCCTTGAGACAGCTAAGGCCCAGAGAAACTCTGGGGCCTTAGCTGTCTCAAGGAGCGTGTGATGGAAAACAATTCCATATGATGATGACTTGATGCACAGTGTTAACTTTGCTATTCATTACATTGAGCTTTTGTCCATATCAGTGCGTAATAACAAGCAGCTAAATGCTCAGTATTTTCTTAATTTTCAGTTTTGTGTGTGCGTATATCTAACAAAAGCTCACGCCTTGCTTTACCAAGCGCTATTCTGCTCTGTGACGTACTACAGAGGTGAAGCACGTGACAAGACGACAAATCTGCAGCGATACATTCCATCGGTGTAGTTTAGTCGGTTAGAACAAATGACTCCCGAGCGAGGAGGCACGGTTTCGATCAGCATCACAGAAAAAATTTTGTGTTTTCGCATTGGCGCCCGAACATAAAAATGGATCTTCTGGCAGTTGAGTACTTCGAAAACTCTGTGATGTTTGTTCCACACACCGTCTAGAATTAATGAAAGGCTCTTTCTTCCTTTCACACACACACACACACACACAATAATAATAATAAGAAGAAGAAGAAGAGGAGAAGATGGTACGTACTACAGAGGTGAAGCACCTGTCAAGACGACAAATCTGAACCGATACATTCCATCCGTGTAGCTTAGTTGGGAGAGCAACTTACTCCGGAGAGAGGAGACGCAGATTCGATCTATGTCACCGACAAATTTCTGTTTTCACAGCTCTTGTGCGTTCCAGTAACTAGACGAAACCATCAGGTAAATGAATAAGAAGCGATGCACTTTCTCATCAAAACTAAATTTTTTTAAGTATCGGGCTAGAACTCCGTGGTTTAACTTGGAAGGCGATAAAGAAAATGCTAATTTATTTTTGGGAACCCTAATGAGAAGTGAAGTTAAACGAAGTGGCAGAAAAAAGTGATTGAAATGAATACCTAGTGAATGGCTCAAAACAATGGAATCGATCTGTTTGAAAGCAAGAGTTGTAGGAGTTTGTTTCGAGGTGAAAGATCAACGCAAGACAAAGACATGAATGGCTATCTAGCCACTGAATGACCCATGAGCACGCACTTGCAATTTATATTTGTGAAGCCTGTAAAAAGATGGTGGGGGAGGGATTATGGTGTCGATAAAAGCAACAACGTCACGTTTCCCTTTTGTTTGGCCACGCTTCTGAAAGCGTGCTTATATTGCTTCTTTTTCTGTCTATCAATCCATTCATATATACATGCTTTACCTATGTTTACTGAAAAGAAAAATACGATTACAAAATGAAAAGAAGAAAAAAATATTCTTATTGAAAAGAGAGCGTGCCCAAAGGTTTCCTGTATATTTTTCTGGAGACGAATTTTCTCGTCCGTTGGCGTCAAAGACGTATTAGCCAAAAAACGTCCGACGTACTCACTAAGTTGGTCTGCCTGAAGGCCGATTGTTCAATAACTCTTTTGATGAAATTAAATTAACAATTGTATTGCACAGTATGCTTAATAAAGTTTCTGATAAAAGTTTTTAAAAATGAAAGTTATGTCTTAGCTTACAAATAAGATTGGTATGTATTAGAGTTTATATATAAAAAGACAGCTGTCCCGCAGCTGACCCCAAATTATGTATTATGTTAACCTTTTTCTGACACGAAATAATAATTTGCAAAAATAATTTACACGATTCGGTTTTCGGTCGATCTGTATCTGTAGATCAAGAGCCGGAAAGCATTAGTAATTCTACTACAAAGTTAGTACCGTATATACAAAACTTAAATAGATGAGATGAACAAATTTCGGAATAAACACAAAACATTTTGATACCTTATCGCGCTCAACGCGAGTACCTGTAAGCATTGATAAGCATTAGTAAACATTACGACTACATATCTGCTAACAGCCCGCAAAATATCATCTTTCCTTTTTACCGAAATGCAGGTTGCATCACTGAGCCAACTTCTTATTTCTTGAAACAATAGATTCAACCATTTCACTTTCCAAAATTGAAGGTTGTAACAATGATTTTTTGTCATAGTCAAACACAACTATTTTATACTTTTTGATTTAAGTATTTTACATTTTTTTAAATTTTAATAAACATTTTGAAGAATGAAATAGTATTAAGAGTTTTGTTCTTTTTATTTGAGCCTCATTACTTTAGTGTGTAATATAAATATTAGGGCCGGGCTAAATAATCAAAATGATCGGGCCGATTTTAATAGTCCTAGTCGTCCCCTATCTGGTGTAAATATAGAGTTTCTGTCTATATTGATACCTCTGTTTCCAGAAAAGGAATGGAAGAATTCTCATTACGAATTGGGTTTTCTTCATCATTATTATTACCATTTTAAACCTCCACACCATTATAGTTTTCTAGAGTGTTTTTGACCTAATTCACTAAAAACAAACGAAAAAAGCAACAGCAATAAAAAAAAAACAGGCAGTAGCTACCGGTGGTGGAGGGGGGGGGGGCGGTTGCCCTCCCAGAATGGTGATACCATGGGCTTAAATCTATGCTCTGAGGCGGAGTAAAAATAGAAGGGCACAATGTTTGAATACATTTACTGGAAATTGTAACTCAAAAAGAAAGTTATGCGCACTTGTAACATATTACGTGATATGGCGTAGATGACGTACTACTGAGGTGACGCATGCACCAAATCGACAATGAAGCAGCGATAAGCCTGCCGGAGTAGTTCTGTTGGGAGAACTCCGTAACAGGAAGACATGGGTTCGAATCTCACCACCGGCGAAAGGCTGTATGTCATACACTTCAGTTATTTTGAGACTATAGTTAGCCACATATAGTATTTCGAGCAGCTAATTACGGTAGAGAGTAACTTACCGCGTGAGATGTAGACTTCTCATATCAAGGACGTATAAAGAAATTCTTTTCGGGAGGAGGGGGTGACAAAAGTGGAAGTTGTTAAAATCCACCAGGACAAAATAAGTGTCAGTGAAAAAGAAACAATACATTAATCATTTTTTCTCATGTAAGGTTGCTTTTTAACAACAACAAAACATAGAATAATGAAACACCGTGGGGCGGGGGCAAGGCCCCTGCCTCATATGCATAAAATGTACTGCCCAAAATAGCGGAGAGAGGCACATGAAGCACAATTTGGATATGCTTAACTTTCGTGACCTTTCCGAATAGCCGTAGGGAAGAAGAGCTAATTAGTTACCTGTGCTTTGTGGAAGAAAGCTCCTCTGAGTCCTTAACCTAGAACAGACTTTTTCCAAGCCCTACCCCTAAAGCATGTTCCTACTGTTATGTTCACTACCTGATATTCAACGGTTTTGTACCGTTACATTTTTCATTCTGCATTTCTGCTTCGTGTTGTGTTGTCGACGTTCACACAACGTCGACGTTTAACTTGATATTTACAACGGCTGTCTCTTGGGTATTTACCTAGTTTTCACATTTTTAGTAAAATTATGTTGAAAACCGGAAGTGATAGTTTTGAACGATCATAATTTTTTCCCTCTAACAGCGGCATGAGAAAATAAAAACGAATTATTATATGAATGGTAGTGTGGAACTTCTGAACTCAGAGCGACATAATTTCAAGACTCGCTTCAACAAAAGCTGAAGCAAGTAAAATGTGCTGCAGCCCTGATTTGATTTGAATCGAAGTTTCTGATCCAAATAGAATGTAAGAACAAGATGAACTTCTGCCTTCTATTACCCTCTATCATCATGTCTGCTTTCATGTGGACAAGATTTTAGGAATGGTTAATAAGCATTTCATCTGCCAGTCTAGGGCGCAGGCTACGAACTTCTCGTTCTACTGGGTCTAAGGCTGGACGAGGAAGCTGTGTTTGTTTTTTGGCATACTGCAGTTGGTTAAGTCGCTGGCGGTGTTCGAATCCCGGTCTTGCCGGCCATCTAGTCTGTGGCTTTTCCGGGGTTTTCCGCAGATTTCCTGTGTTTTGGGGACGTGAATGCGTAGATGATGTCTGCCCCAGACGCACTTTGCCCCTTATCGGTATGCAGAAGAGGAATGGCAAGCCGGCTGCATAAATTTGCCAGTAATCCTCAAGGCCGCATAGTCGTCTTTGCGGGACTCAACCCGCCATGGTCGGACAAGGTAGAAAGAGTTTACTTCCTTCTCTAAAATCAAAGACTATAAAGTTGAGAAAGACGACTCCTTGTATACATAAATTTATATGCTCATGGGAATGTTAATCACCGAAACAAGCAAATAATTCTAGAATAAAAGACTATAAAGTTGAGAAGGACGACTCCTTGCATACATAATCTTAGACGCTCATGGGAATGCTAATCACCGAAACAAGCAAATAATTCTCTAGAATCAAAGACTATAAAGATGAGAAGGACGACTGCTGGTAAACATAATCTTAGATGTACCGAAATAAGCAAATAATTCTCTAGAATCAAAGACTATAAAGTTGAGAAGTACGACTCCTTGTATACGTAATCTTACATGCTCATAGGAATGTTAATCACCGAAACAAGAAAATAATTCTCTAGAATCAAAGAATATAAAGTTGAGAAGGATGACTCTTTGTATACATAATCTTAGATGCTCATGGGAATGTTAATCACCGAAACAAGCAAACAATTCTCTAGAATCAAAGACTATAAAGTTGAGAAGGACGACTCTTTGTATACATAATCTTAGATTATCATGGGAATGTTAATCACCGAAACAAGAAAATAATTCTTTAGAATCAAAGACTACAAAGTTCAGAAGGACGACTCCTTGCATACATAATCTTAGACGCTCATGGGAATGTTAATCACCGAAACAAGAAAATAATTTCCTAGAATCAAAGACTATAAAGTTGAGAAGGACGACTCTTTGCATAAATAATCTTAGACGCGCATGGGATTAATCACCCAAACAAGCAAATAATTCTCTAAAATCAACGACTCTAAAGTTGAGAAGGACGACTCCTTGTATACATAATCTTAGATGTACCGAAACAAGCAAATAATTCTCTAGAATCAAAGACTACAAAGTTGAGAAAGACGACTCCTTGTATACATAATCTTAGATATACCGAAACAAGCAAATAATTATCTAGAATCAAAGACTATAAAGTTGAGAAAGACGACTTTTTGTATATATAATCTTAGATGCTCATGGGAATGTTAATCACCGAAACAAGAAAATAATTCTCTAGAATCAAAGAATATAAAGTTGAGAAGGACGACTCCTTGTATACATAATCTTAGATGCTCATGGGAATGTTAATCACCGAAGCAATCAAGTAATATGTTACATTTTTTGCTGCTGTTTGGCATAAGTTGTCTTCAGCAGTTATGATGTGTAAAAACTCAGTGCAGCACTTTAAAATATTGATCATCGTGGAGCAGAAACCGAACTATATTACATGATTACTGTTCACATATGCTCATTAAAGGGATATTTACAATTTTTCAAATGGACTTACCTGCATTTTCCATCACGGAGTTGTACCAGTGCGTTAATATGTTCACAACCTGTGCCATTTTTACCTGTTTTAGAAAAAGAAGGAAAGAAGTGTTTCAATAAAAGCGAGTATGCATTGTAATGTACATTACACAAGTAAATGATTGAGAATTAGTTTGGAAAAAGAAACACATAAAATTGAAAATAAGCGTATAAGGTTGCTACGAATGAGTTTTTTGATGCACATTTTCAAAGAAAAAACAACAACAACTATGCTATCCGATCTCATTGGCTCACAAGCACTGTTTGTGTGCCACAGATATTTTATGGCAAATATTTGGAGAACTACTTCTTTTGTCCTACCGAATAATGCAAGATCTACACAATGTGAATAAAAGGTGTAAAATACCGTCTCGGATTCTTATTTTTTATAAAGTTACGATATTACCTAGAACCGATTTTATTACCTACAATGTGTTCAGTAAGAATCGTACTGGAACTCAGTGGTATTGGTGTAAACATCACCTTGCCGCTCTGGTGGCGAAGTGGTCTAAGCGATGGCTTGTGGCCATTCGTCCGAGATGGGTCCGGGTTCGAATCCCGGAGAGAGGCATGGATGTTGGGTTTGTTTTACGGCATTGGCTCTCTCCCTTCCCTGGAACCAATGACACTAAATTATGGACGGGCGACTGCTTATAGCCCATTGAGTTGCTCACGGTGGTCGTTAAATCTTCAATAAAAAAGAAAATTAAACATCACCTACAAAACTTATCAATGAAATGATCTTTTACAGTGAATTTTAAGAATATATGCAGTACGGTTATAAAATATCGAGACTGTGCTGGTGGCAAATGAAACTTAGGATGCAGAGAGAAAGTGAGTGGAAGGCCATTAACTTTTAACTGTCCGTAACCGTAAACGCAAGGTTCCCTTCGTTCTCTGCAGTAGTTTGGTGACACGTGCCAATGAAAGTAGAGTGGGAGGCAATTACCTTGAACTCTTCATAACTGGAAATGCAAAGTTCACCTCACATTCTCTGCATTAGTTCGGTGACACGTGTCAATGAAAACAGAAAGTGAGTGGAAGGCAATTGACCTTGAACTCTTCATAACTCGAAATGCAAAGTTCACGTCACTCTCTGCATTAGTTCGGTGACACGTGTCAAGGAAAGTAGAAAGTGAGTTAAGACGATTGATCTAGAACTCTTCATAACTTGGAATGCAAAGTTCACCTCACTCTCAGCCTTAGTTCGGTGACACGTGTCAAGGAAAGTAGAAAGTGAGTTGAGGCGATTGATCTAGAACTCTTCATAACTTGAAATGCAAAGTTCACCTCACTCTCTGCATTAGTTCGGTGACACGTGTCAGCCAAAGTAGACGTGTTGTCTGTCGCACGTAGGGAAAATGCTGAGTTCAAGACGTTAAACTAAACTGATAAACGTGAAATTTCTGGTGAAATTAAAGAAAATGTGCAACAAATATTTTCGCATGTGAAAAGAGGCTTATGGGGAAGAATGCATGTCACGTGCGCGTGTTTTGGCGTGGCGTAATAGGTGATGCTATGACGAAATCTCAAAAAGTTCAGAGTTGCTCTAGCTGCAACTCGTTGAGTCTCTTAGAAAGGCTGAAAAACTAGGACTACTAGTGGGAACAAGTTGCCTTGATAGGAAAGATTCTAAAGAAACAAATTGAGGTTAAAAAAATTAGGAGAATACGGTTTCCCGTCAAGATGGGGAAGTGTGGCGTAAGAGGTTCAGTGAAGGTCGGGAGGACGTTGAAGACTATGTACGCTCTGGACGCCCAAGCACATCAAAACAGAAGACAATGTGGGTAAAATTCTATGCAGTTTTTCGAAATGATCGACGACTGAGTTTTAGAATGATAGCAGAAATGGTAAATCTCGATAAAGAGAATTTTAGGCAAATTTTACATGAAAATCTATGCATGACAAAAGTTTGTGTCAAGATGGTTCTGAAGTTTCTCACGTCAGAATTAAAAATAGAAAATCGCAAGCGAATTTGTGCTGGCATTCTAGGGGAGGGGGAGGGGTGCAATTCAGCAGAATCCCAGCCTTTTGGGAAGAGCTATCACTTGTGATGAAATCTGGATCTCCCAATGAGAACCAGAATTGAAAAACAAAAAGCCGATGCATTGCAAAACACCAACGTCAACAAGGATGAAGTTCAAGTTCAATGCCGTATTAATTGTTTTCTTTGGCATTAAGAATATACTTTCCAAACGATATAACAGTGAACAAACAGGTTCTCATGACTTTGAGAGAGCGAGTAAGAAGAAAGATGCCAAAGTTGAAGAAAAATGGCTTCGTCTGTCACCAAGACAATGTACCAGCTCATTCAGCACTTTCAGTGTTTTTAGCCGAGAAACGCATTTTGAACGTCCTGCCTACTTGCCAAATTTAGAAAAAGATAGAAGCCCCATGCGATTTCTGTTTTTTTTTTTTTTGTTTTTTTTTTTTTGTAAAGTGAAATCTACACTCATGGTGACCCTTTTTGAATCAGTTACTGTGGTGAAGAGAAGAGAGCTACCAAGCTTCTCAAAGGTGTCATACGATGAGCTATAGCAGCACTACATTGCCCAGTGGAAGATCAGGATGTAGTGGTGGGTTGATGCGAAAGGAAAGTGTATTGAAGATGTGAAGATGATGAGAATTGAAAAATGTAAGTTTTTTACTTAATTCAAAATCACAGCGTCAGCCTTGTTTTTTTAATAGCCATACCATGTAGCCCACAGGTCTTCGATTTTGCGCATACAAAATATTCTATTTTTTTTTTCATACTCCATTAGCATTCATTATAAATCTACATAGTTCAAATATATTCTTTCCTAAGTTCATCCAAATTAGAAGGCTGATGACAATCGCGGCTTAACTTGCTGAACCTAAATGGTCAGAGGGTTCAGCACCTTGTCGTAAATAACTCGCAGCATAACCTGTTACACTCACTAAACTCGTTACTCCCCTGCAAACTCATTTGACTCCTAGGAGTATGTCATACGTGGAAGGACATCACAGCAGGCTATCATACTGATTTTGCAGCTCCTCTCTCTCTCCCACTTGCCGAGGATACTGCTCAGTAAGAGAACGATGAGATATCATTGCGCCCGTCTTTGTTCGCTGAACATTTTCAAAGTAATTCGGATATTTATAAGAAGCCCAGACAATATAAGTCACAGCGGGAGAAATTAAGCTCTTTAACCCTTTAACGACCATGACCCAAAAATCTTGTATCACTCTAAATACCATAACGCCCGAAACTGTCTCATTTTTCACTACTTTGTTTAATAACAACAATAGTGACTGAGGGTGACTTCTGTTGGTCCCTCATAGGTCGAGAACATTTGAAGAACAGGTAAGGGTAGGAAATCACTCTAGACAGGCGTTTTGGGCGGCTATGGCCGTTTGTACCTACGGGAGTTTTGGGCGCTATGGTCGTTAAAGTGTTAAATAAGTTTTATTGTTTAAGCTCTTCAGTGGATGCACATAAATGCTGGCAATGTATTGAAATTTCAGTGTCGAGTTATTAATCAAGTGAGTATTTCGTTTTAAGTAGGGAGTTGTGTGTAAAAAGCCAACGGTCTTTATTTTTACTTCTTGTAACCCAAAGAAATCAAAGCCAGCATAGTGAATTCAATAGCTCACGGCTTCTACTACTCACGCAAATGTTCAATGCTATTTTCTGTTTAAAACGTAGGCTTTATACAGGGTGATTCATAAAGAAGTATACAGTTTTCCGATGTTGTAAAACAGTAAAAGTTGAAGACACGGACCACAACTGCGAACCCTTAGCTAGATGTACTCATAAAGTTTGTGTCCCGCTACTAAGGGAAGTGACGTAGGCGATAGCGCGCGTGTCACTTGACTGGGTTATCTCGATGAACATCTTCCTTACCCATTGATTGGACGAGCGGCGGACTACAACATGTCACTGACCGAATGGCCACCTAGAAGTCCTGACTTAACACCTTGTGACTTTTTCCTGTGGGGGTACGTAAAGGACATGGTATTCGCTCCCTCCATTCCTGTTGATGTAGCGGAGCTGAAACAGCGTATCACAGCTACGTATCACTGCACTTGATTCAGATATCTTACCTCGCGTTTGGACTGAAATGGATTACCTGCTCAATGTGTTTCGTGTGACTAAGGGTGCACACATAGAACATCTGTGACTGCCTCCAAAAAAACTTGAAACATTCCTCTACAATTCTGTTACAGGTTACATAAAATATCTTACATTGTTCTTGTTTTATAGTGCGTTGAAACTGTATACTTCTTTATGAATCACCCTGTATATCTTTTGGGGATTCGACCCTGTCCAAAAACGATTTTATTAGATGGAGAGGGAGCTATGGCTTTTATCACCTTCATTAAAATGTATCTGAGAACAGGCGTCCGCGTGGCACTGGTATCTGGTTTGTTGTACCGGTTGAGTTTGTTGTGCTCAACACGATGTTGTCTGTACATTGAAAGAACAAATAATAATGCAGATTTTACCCTCTCACAATCTTGTCCTATCATTCACATGGCGGGTGAATACGGCTACCAGAGCGATATCGATGGTGGGCAGATAGTCGGTGCTAGAAAGAAGACATCCTTCAATCAAAACTGGCATCTAATGGGAAAAGTTTGATCGTGAATGGACCGTTGATGCTCGAGATGAGTGTCACCTCTCTCGTATCGTAACGAAAAACTGGAAGGGAGAATAACGTCGGTATTCAACGATGAATAACGTCGGTATTGAACACTGTAGGGAGGATAACGTCGGTATTCAACGATGAATAACGTCGGTATTGAACACTGTAGGGAGGATAACGTCGGTATTCAACGACGGTAAACCTACAAAGGTTTGTCCAAGGACCATTCTTCGTGCGATATCACAACTGATCTATGGAAGACATCTTCAGCTATCACCTTTGTGAACAGGGCACCACTGGGATATGAGGCTGCAGTGTGTGGGAGAAATGAAAATCCCTACTAGATCCTGAAAGATATGAAACTTCTAACTTTATCCGACGAATCAGTTTCCAACTGCAATGCGCAGACAGGATTGTCCGTAAATGGCGTTGACCACACGGACATGGGCTTCAGCCGTGAAGTCGGAACGTTACAAAGAGGTAGAGACTAATGTTCTAAAGGCGTGTTTCCGTGGACTACTTTCTACCTATTAAGACCACCACCAACGTAGGAGGTTATGCTGGCGTATTAGCCGACTAAGTACAATTTTTCATGGCTACCCATTTCTCAAAGTAGCATGCAGTTTTACAATAAGACAACGTTCCTTCTCATCTCCCTCGTTTGGCGAAGCTCTTATTGGAGGAGCATTCCAGAGAGTGAGAAACCCCCGCATGGCCTCCTCACTCTGCGGATCTGATTCCAATTGAGCATCTGCGGGACGAAGCGGAGCTGTATTCAAGCCAGAAATCCAACACTCGCAACTGTGGAAGCTTTACGGATGGCTGTCCTATAATCATGGGCTACAATACCAACCGATCTTTTCCAGCACCTATACCACGATGTGTTGCTGCTCTTGGGAGGGAATACACATGAGCAACCCACCACCGACATCTCTCTTCGATTTACGGGCAGCTATCCTTGAATAATGGGTCGCAAAACAACTAAAACGTTTCCAAAGCCTGATAGGGTCCATTATACTGCTTGTTGCTTATTTTGTATGGGTAAAAAAGCGGACCCTCACGTTATCACGTGAGCTTACATAATAAATTGCCATTTCGGTGTGTATGCGTTATGTTTGTATTCGGATCGACGTTTCTCGTATCGAATTCTATCAAAATCTGTCAGTGATTTCGATAGAATTAGATAGAAATCGATGAACGCTTTGATAGAATGGC
Source organism: Macrothele yani (assembly GCA_039090855.1). Taxonomy (NCBI): domain Eukaryota; kingdom Metazoa; phylum Arthropoda; class Arachnida; order Araneae; family Macrothelidae; genus Macrothele; species Macrothele yani. Next base: position 139,300,996 of record CM077013.1, on the reverse strand, counting down.
TTGTGAGAATTGCGAGCTTTTGCAGTTTGATTTGGGTCTATAAGCAGTCTTCTGTCCCTAATTTAAGACCATTGGCCAGAGAAAAGAGATGGCCAGCATCCTAATACAAGCGCACCGCCCATGCCTTTTGCAGAACTCGAACCCTGTCCCCTTTCGGACGAATTGTGAGAAGCCAGTGCATCTGAGCGACACATGGGAGTTACCGGGAATCACTTTAAAAATTAATGGTGCAGAATTATCAGAGTATCCGGAACAGAGATGACGTACATATGAAAACGGAAAGTTGCAGCAATAAGCCTTCGTCGGTGAAGTTCAGTCGGTAGAATATGTGACTCCGGAGAAAGAAAATGTGTGATACGTCTTCCACACGTCGTGGAATTAATCAGAATTCCTTCTTCAACAATTAGTTCCTTCAAGCATGGTTTCGGGCGGACTCCAAACCTGCGAATTCGTGCTCCCTACATTCTCAAGAGGGGGGAAATACAAGGTGTGATCAGAAAATTAGCTGAAGGTTTTTACGGAAGACAGAAATTTAATAGTAGGGTTGCACAACTAATCCCTTTCAAAATAATCCCCCTAGACACACACACACACACACACACACACACACACACACACACACACACACATACACACACTTATTTCAGCGGTTCTACCATTGTTGGAAACACCCATAAAAGTCTTGTTTCGGAATGCCGTTTAACACCCTCGTTACATCAGTTTTCATGTCCTTCACTGAGTCAAAATATTTACCTTTCATAACTACCTTATACTTAGAGAACAGCCAAAAGTCACTCGGTGCTATGTCCGGTGAATAAGGCAGGGGAGGGAGCGTAGGCATGGATTTTGCAGCCAAAAATTGGATTATCTGCAGAACAGTGTAACTTGGCGCGTTATTTTGGTGGAGCATGCATCCACTGGTCTTCTTCTCTTATTCTGGCCTATTGCGAGAAACTGCAGTCCTCAGGTGTTTCGGAATTTTCAAGTAACCTGCAGCATTAACTGCGGACCCCACATAGTACGAATTTCTACTGCACTAATCCTTCGACATCGAAAAATGGCACAAGCAGGACTTGAACGAGTGATCGAGACTGATGTGCTTTCTGGAGTCTTAAGGAGGAAGGTGTTTTCCACTACGAGCTTTGGACTTTCGTTTCAGGGTCCTTTTTTCTACCCAGAGGCCCAGGTTTCATCACCCATTACAACTGTCCGCAAAACGTTTGCGTCTGCTGTTGCACGTTGACGAAATTGCGACACCATTGCTTTTAATTTCGTCTTTCAGAAGACGAGGAATAAACTTGGCACTGACACGTTTCATGGCCAGTTTGTCAGTGAGGGTGGCTTGAACAGAACCAAACGGCAGACCAGTGTCAGCTGCAATTCATCTGATTTTGAGGTGTCAGTTCTCCCTGACCATAGGACGAATTTTCATGACATTGTCGTCGGTTACCGACTTTGGATGGTCTTCCACGATATGATTAATCTTCAATGGAAGAAACGCCAAACCTAGAAAACCATTTAAACACTGTCTTGTGGGTTACAGCACTTTCACCATAAGCAGTTGTTAGTTTTTCATGCGTTTCTCCCGCCGGATATTCAAGTTGGAAACAGAATTATATGTTTGCGCGTTTCTCGAACTTCGACATCCCAATAACGTTGAACAAACGAGAAACACGCGTCTACACTCTTTGCCGTCTGGAGGACTACTGGCATTTGCTGCAAAACCGGTTTCTGGTCGCACGACACGTGCAAAGGTTGAGGGTTAATGACCGCTTACGCCAGACACGTATCCTTTGCTCCCGCAGTTAGGGCGGCTCCACTCATCTTACTTTTTGATCACCTCTCGTGTATGTGACGTACATACCTCAGAGGTAATGCAAATGTCAAAATGACAAGTTGCAGTGATAAGCCTTGGTCGGTGTAGTTCAAGAGGTAGAATATTTGATTTCGGTGAAAGAAGATGTGGTTTCGAATCCCAGGAACGGGAAATTTGGTCTTTTATGCTATCAACGAGTATGCTAAGTTTAGACCTTGCTGTACACACCCCGTAAAAGAAGACAAATTTTCTTGTGGCAAAAGCCAAGAGGCTCAATTCGTAACCATCAAAAGAGGGAATACGAATGAACAAAAGTATTTTCATTCTGCATTTTATAAGCTTGAGCCTTGTGGTGTGAGAAAAAAAAACATTTCTTTGTATTTAATAAACATTTAAAATATTTCTTGGTAAAGAAAAACATTTTCTTGGTTTTCATTTTCGCCCTGACAGAAACCAATTTTACTTGATAAATTCATGCAGTGTGTGTGCGTGTGTGTAATATTTTCCTTAAGTAAACGTTCTTTATCAAATTTCAAAATTGGCATGTCCTTACAGTGGCCCTGAACGCTTCATGCACGTATCTGTTATAAACGAGCTCGACCGTATGTGTTAAGAGACTTCCTAGCAAAGAAAAAATATTCTCCTCAGCCGGAAATATGATCAATCACCCTATTAATCTTCTCCTAATCCTATTTAGGATCCAATAACCGACTACAAACACGCATGGCGACTATAAATACACTGAAATAATGAACTCTTTGCGTCATTACCCGAAACAAAGACGTCGTTTCACAGTCTACCAAGTTTCTAACAACTTCTCTGTTTATTTTTTCGGACGAAATTGACATTTCGTCTGCCAATTCACCAAATTTTTTTTACACGTCTTTAATCATCCTAACACTCTTCGAAAGTTAGGGATTTACCTCAGGAGAGAGAGAGAGAGAGAGAGAGAGAGCGCAGCTCATGAATGATTTCAGGAAATATTTGACTGACAGATACATGGTCAAAGTCAAGGACGTGTGAACAGCTTCCTGGTGGACATTAGAGTTTTCGCCCTTTGTGTGTTAACAACCTCCATTCGTCCACGTTGGAATGATCCTACACAGGCGTATTTGGTCATGCGAAACTATTGCTCAGCGGGAAAGTAGTTGCAAAAGGGAGAAATACACCTGGCGTTGATAACAACGCTCGAAAATTCGTCATTACATACTCACCGGATCATTCACGCTTGCTGAATTTTAATTTGTTTTATTTATGTCTAGCACCTGACTTTGCCCACAGATAAAAAGAACGTCAGCCAGCTTCTGTGCCAATGTTTTCCAAGCTTTATTGAAATTATGAGTGGGATATATTGCAGGAAAAAGTTAATTCAATAGTTGAAAGGCAGGAATTAAAAAAAAAGAGAAGAAATTCTATATTTGTGCCGATACAACTAGATGAACTATCAAAAGACGGAATACGAATGAACAAAAGTATGTTCATTCTGCATTTTATAAGCTTGAGCTTTGTGGTATGAGAACAACTGGATGAACCATCGAAAGAGGGGATACGAATGAACAAAAGTATGTTCATTCTGCATTTTATAAGCTTGAGCTTTGTGGTATGAGAACAACTGGATGAACCATCGAAAGAGGGGATACGAATGAACAAAAGTATGTTCATTCTGCATTTCATAAGCTTGAGCTTTGTGTTATGAGAACAACTGGATAAACCATCGAAAGAGGGGATACGAATGAACAAAAGTATGTTCATTCTGCATTTTATAACCTTGAGCTTTGTGGTATGAGAACAACTGGATGAACCATCGAAAGAGGGGATACGAATGAACAAAAGTATGTTCATTCTGCATTTTATAAGCTTGAACTTTGTGGTATGAGAACAACTGGATGAACCATCGAAAGAGGGGATACGAATGAACAAAAGTATGTTCATTCTGCATTTTATAAGCTTGAACTTTGTGGTATGAGAACAACTGGATGAACCATCGAAAGAGGGGATACGAATGAACAAAGGTATGTTCATTCTACATTTTATAAGCTTGAGACTTGTGGTGTGAGAAAAAACAACAACATTTCTTTTTATTTAATAAACATTTAAAATATTTCTTTTTAAGCACCAGGCTTTATTGACTGTAAATACGTATGAGCAAACCTCATAGAAATCAGTGTAAATGATCTGGGTCTGAATCCCGACAGACACTATCCCAACAAGCCAAAATCCTGACAGGCGCAATCCTTACCCAAAATCCCGACACGTCCAATATTTCGCCACTACCGAAATCCCAACAGCCGAAATCCGGACAATCCAAAATCCCGAGCGTGAAACACCTGATGAGCGCATGCCTTAATACAACGTTACATTTGGAATCTCAGATAATTTTTCAAAATTTTTTGACGCGACATTTTATTTTTAGCTAATAGCATTATTTAATCAATGTTTATATAATAATATTTGATTAATATTTCTATAAAACATTTTGATCAATTATTTGTTTTTTTATAATAAGAAATACTGAAATTTGGAAAAACTGAAATCTTTCCAATTCTTTTTGACGTGATATTTTATATTTAGCTAATAGCATTATTTGATCAGTATTTATATAAAAATATTTGATCAATTGTTTGTTTTATTATACACTGGCGTGCAAAAATTAAGGACGAGACGGTTTATCGAATGTAACGTCGTGCAGAAGTGCTCCACATCGACTCAAATCATACCATAAGATCCCCAAGATGTAAAAATATAGGAAAAGTGAGCAAAACCGTCTAAACAAGGAAGCCAAAGGATACAAAGGCACTTTATTGAAAAGGTAGCTTCGAGCACAACTGGACAAAAGACAGAAACGCCCATGTGACAGGCGGCTGTCAAGAAAAATCCAGTCTTTAGTAGGGGATATGATCACCCCTGACTGCGTTGCAGGATTTACAACGTCTGTCCATGCTGAGGGCGAGGTTGTCAAGATGCTGTTGAGGCATCGCTGCTCATTCCTCCTGTAGCGCCAATCGCAACTGCGGAATCGTTGCTGGCGGCTGGTGACGTGCTGCCAAGCGTCTCCCGAGAAGGTCCCACACGTGATCGATTGGATTTAGGTCCAGGAACTTTGCTGGCCAATCCATGCGTTGAATATCTTCACACTCCAACGGCTCTGCGACAGCCCCTGTGCGATGAGGTGTAGCGTTGTGGTCCATGAAGAGGAACTCAGCACTTCTTAACAGACGCACGTAAGGTAGGAGATCCTCGGTACAATAGCGGACACCAGTGACTGAACCTCCTTAGAAGATGTGGAGGTCAGTACGGCTACCAAGCATAATAACGCCCCAAACGAGAACTCCGCCACCTCCAAACCAGTCCCTTTCGATGATGTTGGAGGTGTGATTGTGTGTTCCCTGCTCTCTCCAGATGTGTATACGTCCAGAATCGCTCGTCAGACTAAATCGGCTCTCATCCGTAAAGAGAACTCGACCCCATTGCTGATGTGTCTAGATCTTGTGTTCCTGGCACCACAGAAACCACCGTCTTCGATGAGCAGGCGTTAATGGCACACATCGTACTGGTCGTCGTGCAAATAGACCACCTTTGTGCAGCCTCCTGGTCACGGTAAACCGCGATAACTGCTGTCCAGTTGTCTGTTGCATGTGCCTTGTGATTTCTCACCTTGTCTGCCGTCTGTCTCTTCTCGCCTGTAGGACAATATACCGGTCATCCGCAGCCATGTTTGCTCATGGACGACCACTGCTAAACTCTCGAATAGCTGTTCCTGTCGTTTGAAATGTTCTCCAAGCTGGTGAAACGATGATGTGAGCGATCCCGAACTCCTCGGCCACACTAGCCACACTTCGACCTTCTTCCAACTTCCTAATGACGCGACCTCGGGTAAAGTCATCCAGATGTCGTCTACTGGATTGCCAGTTGGCCATATTAAACAGTGGCAGCAACTCAACGTCGCTCAAACTGATGTACACCATGCAATAACTTTCACCGAATTGCTGAGCTTACACCGCCCGTGTGCTTTATACCCATCCGACACCCACCCAACCCCCTACGTCATGCTGCATATTGCGCATGCCCTACCGTACCGGACCCTAGTCTATCTCCTGAGTGGTCTTTCCATCCGTTCTGCTTGCACGCTCCGCTGTTATGCTAATTTCTCCTCTTCGTCCATAATTTTTGCACACCAGTGTAATAAGAAATAATGAAATCTTTCAAATTCTTCAAGTTTTAGAGATACTGAAATTTGGATCTTACTGAAGTCTTTCTAATTCCTTTTGACGAGATATTTTATTTTTAGCTAATAGCATTATTTGATCAATATTTACATAATAATATTTGATCAATTATTTGATTTATTAAAATAAGAAATACTGAAATTTAGAATTTGGGTAGTCGGGATTTTGGCTTGTCGGGATTATGTCCTGATCCACAATGTGAAATGAACCACTTCAGGGATGGACTGACACGGAAGCCTACGAAGCCCAAGCATGGAGGCCCGCGACCATAAAGGGCCCCAAAATTAAGGGTTTTTTTTTCTCCAATGACCACGCATCCACTTTACGGGCTTTAATAGGCACCTGTCACTCTGTCAGGCGTCGCATGCGCCCTCTATCGCACGAGTGCGATAGAAAGCGTTCTCGCAATAGAGCTATTATTACGTTTTTATTTCTTTAGTTATCATTCAAGATAAAATAAAAAATTACCACTACTTTATTCTATTCAAGTAAATTAAAATAACAGTACCTCCATTCTCTAAGTTTTTCTGTTCTATTCTCTTCGTTTTTCTTGATTCTACACCCGCGGCCCTCTAGAGCCTGCGGCCTCTAGGCCGCGGCCTAGTTAGCCTAGTGGTAAATCCGCCGCTGCAGGTAGCGCGCAGCGGTTAAAGATCTCTCCAGGCATAATAAGGGATCTAACATGTCACATGAGAAGGCTCCCCAAACCACCACAGAGCCATAACCGCCTTGAACAGAGCCAACGTAGTGCGACGGAGCCATGGCCTCATACCGTCGATGCCAAACGCGCATCCTTCCGTCAGCTTAGTACAGCTCAAAACGGGATTCATCTGACCACACGACTAGGCGCCACTCAGAAGAAGTACCGCTTTGATGTTCCCAGAAACAGGCAAAACGTAATGTTCGACGACGAGCAGTCCCACGAGTAGTGCGTCGACTCCCGTAGCCCACCTGCGCCGTACCTTTCGCACGCTGATCCTGCTTGGGCTTCCGACATTTAACCTGGATGTGATTTGCGCCGGCGTTGCCCAGACGTCGGTCTGTTCGAGCCTCGATAGCCTACGTCGGCATCATTCATCAATGTCGTGTTTTCGGCGACCGCTTGTCCTGTGGACGCTGGTTCATCCGTCCATGGTATACTCGTGGTACACCCTTGCTACGGTTGCCCACGGAAACCTTGCCGCCCCGGTGGCGCAGTGGTCTAAGCGATGGCCTCTGATCATTCGTACGAAAGGGGCCCGGGTTCGAATCTCGGTGAGGCATGGATATTGTGTTTGTCTTATGGCACTGGCTCCCTCCCTTACCTGGAACCAGTTACCCTAAATTAGGGACGGGCGACTGCTTATGGCCCATTGAGTTGCTCAAGGTGGTCGTTAAACCTCCAATAAAAAAACCAAAAAAAAAAAAAACCTTAGTGTTCTTACCACTTAGGCAATAAAATGGCCCATCTGTCTTGCGCCGAAAATGCGTCAACGATCAAAGTCGCTCGGATCAACACGTTTACCCATGTTCGTCGAATACAATACACTGTTTGGAAGCCCTTCTGACGGCGGTCAGAAGGGCTTCCAATTCGGTTTTAGTCTGTACCACTCTGCGGGGAGGGGGTGCTCATGTCAACTGCCTATCCCCCTATTGCTAATGTTTTGTTTACTGACTAAAACCATGATAAAGTGAAAATGCGGTAAAAAAGTGAGAACCACCGGAAAGAACAAAACTGTGCGCAGGACACCGTTAACATAAAAACGCCAGTGAGTCACCTTGAAAAATAATTCTTCACAAATACATGGAGGGTAAATTACAACTGTCATTATCGCCACAATAGTGCCGTATTCTCATTGTTTCCCATGCAGCTACATAGCTCTTCAGGAAACTAAAACATTTTGCTATGGAAAAGTTAAAACACTTTAAAAAGATCAGATCAGATCATATGTAGAGGGTTTTAGGAAGGGAGTGTCTGAACCCAGGTTTTAAACAACCCTTAGAAATAGGAAGCTAGGAGATTTGGGCTAGAGTGCCCGATAGGAAAGTGACACGGAAGCAAGGTAGAAAGGGGGAGGAAGACGCCCTTATTTATTACCAGGGGGCCAATAACTGGGGTCCGGCGGCTTAACGTGCCCATCCGACGTACGGCGGATATTTAGTGGATCGAACCTGAGGTCTTCTCCATGGCAGTCACGAACGTTGCCCACTAGGCAACCCGCGGCTCATACACTTTCCTTTAAAAGAAAACGGTATTTTCTTTCATGTACTATTTTTTTAAGAAAATACTTGGCGCAAAACTCAGTATGTATATCTAAAACTCCCATCAAAATATATTTTTAAAAATACACTTAAACGGAACACTGAGCTTTAACACTCGTGTTCAATTGCCAGTTCTCTGAATTAAGCTTCTTAAAACGAATGTTTCCACATATTTTAGAAATTCTCTGTATGTTTGCTTTTTTCATAAGAGCACAGTGTAAGCTGTATAATGTATTTCTTGTGCTAATCGTTATACCACCGACATCAACTTGATGTACACTGAAGTTCATTCCTACAGAATATTCAGCAAAAGCTGTAAAACGTATGAAAATTTGTGTCTGCAGCTATCAGACACAAAAAGGATTTTCAAATATGACTTTCAGCCGCCTTGGCGGTCAAGTAGTCGTACGCTCTAGCTTCTGATTATTCGTCTAAGATAGGCCCAAGCAAGAATCGAAAGAGTACGTCAGGATTTCTGATCGAGTATGATACCCTTATACTGAACGTGACACTACATTTCGAAGCAACTTGAGCTGAACTCTGGACAAAATTTTGGCTTATTAAGGGAGGCGTGAATGTGAAATTGGATTTAACCAACAAACTAGATTGACCCTCCCTGGTGGTCAAGTGGTCCGAGGGGCTGGTTTATGAATAATCGTCCGAGATCTGCCCGAGTTCGAGTCCCGGATGAGGTGTGGGTGGTGTGTTTGTCCAATGGCGCTGGCTCTCTCACTTCCCTGGAACCAGTAACATTAAATTAAGGACGGCCGACTGCTTATAGCTTATTGAGTTACTCACGGTAGTAGTTAAACCTCAAGAAACTGTATGTTACACTAACGCTCGTCTTAAGCTGTTAATAAGATGAGAAAGTTTAAAGATACGACACATCTTCTCTAACTTTCAGATAGATTTATCTGAAATATAAAAGAAAGTGTCATCTTTTTAAGCATGTTTAAAAGTTGGAGGAATAATTGTTTTTAAATTATGTTGAAATTGGATGCTTTTTTTATATTAAGATCAGCAAGTTGTATTTCATGGATCCTGACTGGAAATGGGTTTCGCTGAGATCTGAACTCTTATATTTTTCCTAAGTAAAATATTTCAGGGAAAGGTTTACTTGAAAATTAGTACACAGCATTACATATTTGTATAGAATAACATAAATATCTTTTGGAAAAAAAATTCATCGGTACAAATTTCTTACCAAAAACTATTAATACATGTTAAAATGAATAAGAGCATTTGACTTTCTTCCCGATGCCTGAATGGACAGACGCGCTGGTGTGTGGTTGGCTAGTCGTCTGAATTGAGTCCGAATTTGAATCCCGGGTGTGATAAGGATGCATTTGTTCTATGCCACATGTTGTGCTGGAATGGATCGCTCTAAGGTGATTACCTTTTTTTTTAATCTTTATTTGTCCTGGTTAGCACACATATATACTCTTGATACACAGATATATACGTATATTTCATAGTGTGACACAGTGTATAACAAATAAGCATTTCATTTACATCTTCAAAGTACAGAGCAAGCATTTAATACAGGATCCCAGCTTATCAACATAACAGAGACAGCCAGTGCCGAAAAACAAACACAACATCCATGCCTCACTGGATTTGAACCCAGACCCCCAGCCTGGGGGAATGGTCACAAGCTATCGATCAGACAACTGCGCCACCGGGGCGGCTAAATTTAGCTCACTTCTTTAAGCATTTTTCAATCTTAACGCTACGTTTTCTAATCTTAGCCTTGATGTGGCAACCAGACATGAGGTCAAAGGTTGAATGACGTATGATAACGAGACTGATAAGAGCTATTTTTACGATTTTTTTATTGGGGTTTATCGACCACCGTGAGCAACTCAATGGGCTATAAGCAGTCACCCGTCCCTAATTTAGGGCCACTGGCTCCAAGGAAGGATGATAGCCAGTGCTGTAAAACAAACAAGCCAGTGCTGTAAAACAAACAAAACACCCATGCCTCACCGGGATTCGAATTCGCACCCATCTCAGACGAATGGTCATAAGCCATTGCACAGTCATCTATATGACTCTGAACATTATGAAGAGTCATCTGCATTGAAGATTATGAAGAGTCATCTGCATTGAAGATTATGAAGAGTCATCTGCATTGAACATTATGTTCGATACTCATCACGCTTGCCGAACCAAAAATGAAAGTACGGTCTGACTTTCTAGACAGATATAAAAGTCTCGTATTTCCGTTCCTCTGTTGAAATACGAGGGTATCCATTAAGTCAAACTTCTGATGCAGATGATTTTTTGGATGCTGACATTAGTTGTCTTGCGCTGATTGAAATGACCTTTCTAGTTACTGATCTTGGATAAGTTTAAACAGTGTATCCAACTAATGAAGATATCGTGCACTGACCGTGTCGGCTTTCAGCTTCTCAGTTACGTCGGGATTTTGTAGAATTCGACCTAGTGGTCACGGTAGAATAGCGAGGCGTGACAAGGTCCTTTGCTCGAGGTCACGCGACTCCATTTTCAGCAACGGATTGTTAGCTTTCTCCAGAGACGAGTAAATCAGAAATGCAACTCCGAATCTGAAGGATATTACTCGACCTATGTAGAGAATCGCAGCCACACCCCATTATACAATGTCCCGGTTTACGATTGCCAGGTTGTACGATGTTAATAGTTTAACTTCCAACAGCAGTAAGACGCTCTTTAAAAAAATACAGTAATTTCAATAGCCAACGCGGCAACAGAGATATGTGAAAAATTTGGAAGACTACCAGAATATTTAAACGCGTGTGTACTAAAATTAGCAGCCACAATAATATTTCGATTGGCAGTTTATATGCTTTTCTTCAGGAAATGCTGCAGACATGAATTCACGCATTTTTGAAATAACTGAGAATTCTAAGGTTGTCACTGAAGTTCCGGTTGTAGCGAGCACGTCTTTTCCAATAAGGTTTAGCTTGGAAGCTGACTTGTATTGACTGATATTAAAATCGGTTTAACCCTTTAACTGGCCGATGTACCTGAACCAAATGGTGCCCAAATTGTTCTGCCCTCCCCAAACAGAAATGTTCACATAGCTACAAGGATTTACTAAAATTGGAACAAAATAATTTCGTCCCACCTATTCTCTCAGCAGTATTGACAATAAACCTGTCACTGATGATAAGCGCTCATACTGACAATAAACAGTACTGAAAATAAACCTGTCACTGATGATAAGCGCTTGTACTGACAATAAACCTGTCACTGATGATAAGCGCTTGTACTGACAATAAACCTGTCACTGATGATAAGTGCTCGTACTGACAATAAACAGTACTGACAGTAAACCTGTCACTGATGATACTCGTACTGACAATAAACCTGTCACTGATGATACTCGTACTGACAATAAACAGTACTGACAGTAAACCTGTCACTGATGGTACTCGTACTGACAATAAACCTGTCACTGATGATACTCATAATGACAATATCAGCAGTACTGAAATAATTTGTCACTGATGATATTCGTACTGACAATAAACCTGTCAATGATGATAAGCGCTTGTACTGACAATAAACCTGTCACTGATGATAAGTGCTCGTACTGACAATAAACAGTACTGACAGTAAACCTGTCACTGATGATACTCGTACTGACAATAAACCTGTCACTGATGCTAAGCGCTTATACTGACAATAAACCTGTCACTGATGATACTCGTACTGACAATAAACAGTACTGACAGTAAACCTGTCACTGATGGTACTCGTACTGACAATAAACCTGTCACTGATGATACTCATAATGACAATATCAGCAGTACTGAAATAATCTGTCACTGATGATATTCGTACTGACAATAAACCTGTCAGTGATGATAAGCGCTCTTTCCTAATTCCTTATTCTCTGGTCCATGACCTAATACGCGGTGGAGTCACATTATGGAGACCACTAGCTAATATCGAGAGTAACCGCTGTGTACAGCGCGCACAGCAGCTAGACGGGCTGGGAATGACTTACTGAGGTGCTGGATGCTGTTCACAGGTATGTGGCGCCATTTTGACTGCAGTGCATCCGACAGCTGCTGGAGGGAGCGTGGTGGAGAATCCATAGAGCGAACAACACGATCGAGGTGGTCCCACAGATGCTCAATTGAATTTACGTCTGGGGAATTAGGGGACCAAGAAAGTACTTTGAAGTCTTCACCGTGCTCTTCCAACTACTCTCGGACATTTCTAGCTGTGTGACACGTCGCATTGTCGTGTTGGAAAATCCCATCCGCTCCAGAGAAGACAATCAGCATGTATGGGTGTACGTGGTCTGCAAGGATGGATTCATAACTAATTCGGTCCATAGTGCCTTCCACAGGTATGAGTGGACCCAGAGAATGCCACGAAAACATTCCCCAGACCATAACGCTACCCCCACCAGTTTGTGTTCTTCCAACAATGGTTGAAGAGTGTTTGTTCTCCGAGGTTTCTCGCCTTATACGCCAACGTCCATCCGTTCGATGAAGCAGAAAACGTGACTCATCGTGGCGAGTTTTGTTATTTTTTCCGAAACTGCTAGGGGTGCAGTGTACATGGGTCAAGTTATTCATGCAGGATGTTCGACAGCTTGTGGAATCTGTTCTTATGCGTCTTCGAGCCGTGATTGCCCAAAAAGGTGGACCAACGCGTTATTCGATAGGTGTTCCTAATGCAAAGTTAACTCAGTGTGTAACATAAAAACTTTTTGCCGATGGTGGAATTCTAACCACGTCTTCCAACTCCGGAGCGGTTATTCTCCCAACTGAACGACGCCGGAAGGCTTATTGCTCCTTCATAGTCGATTTGACTTATGAGTCACTTTCATCTAGGTCATGTAACGTACTATGTTGCAGTTATAAATTGTAAAAGTACAACCGTTTTCTTGGTAATTATTTTCAGAAAATTTTAAATATTCGGTTCTGTGTTTATTTATTTTCAATCTTGTACTTTCCGAGAAAGTTTTAAGTTTCCTTAATGATATTCTTATGTATTCAGTTCTTTTTACTCTCAGACGAATATCATAAAAATATCGCGGTATTACGATTTTATTTCCTTCATCTTTTGTTGTTACCGAGAGCAAAAATGGGTTATAGAGTATGTTGTCCCGAATGTACGAAGTTTGTATACAACACAAACTGAGTATAAATAAGGAGAAAACGAAATTCAGGGTGTTTGAGCGCCGCGAGTGGCCTAGTGGTCAACGTTCGTGACTGTCACGGCGAAGACCTCGGGTTCAATCGTCGGCAATTATGAACCCCTAAATATCCGCCATGCGTCGGATGGGCAGATTAAATCGTCGGGCACCGGAAAACTGGATCCCCAGTAATAAATAAGAGCGTCTTCCTCCCCCCTTTGTACCTCGTTTCCGTGTTACTTACATATCGGGCACTCTTGCCCGAATCTCTTAGCTTCCGATTTCTAAGGGTTGGTTAAGACTTGGGTTCAGACACTCCCTTCCTAAAATCCTCTACATCTGATCTTTATGGTTTTTGAACGTTAGTACTACATACAAGATAATTCTAAATGGTACAGAGAATGACCAAGTGAATGAATTTGTATATTTAGGTAGTATGTTTGACAGAGAGAATCTATTTGATGGTGAAATAAGTGGGCGAGTGAATTCTTCTTTGGAAGTCATAGCTGCTTTAGGAAGATTTCACAGAAATGATGGGTTCTCAAGAAAGTTCTGTTTGGCTGTGTATGAAAGTGTAATTGTTGTTACTCTGATGTATGGCAGTGAAACCTGGGTAGTGCAGAAGAAACATAGAAGTCGTTTATCTTTTTACTGTCAGCGTTTGTAGTGTATTCACGTGCACTTACTTTGTGGTGCCCTCTTCTAAATAAGTGTTCTTTTTAGTAATTTCTTCTGTGTGTGACACATTGTGCCTGTATATTCAATGATTTTATTTCGTCATATATCTTCCGCTCATTCGTTCGTCATATTGCTCACATAAATTGTACATAGACATCCTGTATATATTTCGCTGTTCATTATGTACATATACACATTCCTTGGTACTGTGTATGCTCCTTTTCGGAGCCGTCCTACAAGTTCATTCTTTACTGTCTGCATCATGCGTATCTCAGCCGCGCACTTATGGTACACATCTTGTATATAGTACACATTTTCAATTGCATCACTTTGTTCTGCGACATTTGTATTTACACATTCCTTGGTACTGTGCATGCTCCTTTTCGGAGCCGTCCTACAAGTTCATTCTTTACTGTCTGCATCATGCGTATCTCAGTCGCGCACCTTTTGTACACATCTTGTATATAGTACACATTTTCAATTGCATCATTATGTCCTGCGACATTTAAATTTACACATTCCTTGGTACTGTGTATGCTCCTTTTCGGAGCCGTCCTACAAGTTCATTCTTTACTGTCTGCATCATGCGTATCTCAGTCGCGCACTTTTTGTACACATCTTGTATATAGTACAAATTTTCAATTGCATCATTATGTTCTGCGACATTTGTATTTACACATTCCTTGGTACTGTGTATGCTCCTTTTCGGAGCCGTCCTACAAGTTCATTCTTTACTATCTGTATCATGCGTATCTCAGTCACGCACTTTTTGTACACATCTTGTATATAGTACACATTTTCAATTGCATCATTATGTTCTGCGACATTTGTATTTACACATTCCTTGGTACTGTGTATGCTCCTTTTCGGAGCCGTCCTACAAGTTAATTCTTTACTGTCTGCATCATGCGTATCTCAGTCGCACACTTTTTGTACACA
Organism: Macrothele yani; assembly: GCA_039090855.1. Lineage (NCBI taxonomy): Eukaryota > Metazoa > Arthropoda > Arachnida > Araneae > Macrothelidae > Macrothele > Macrothele yani. The sequence continues at coordinate 139,285,959 of CM077013.1, read as the reverse complement.
TCTTGTATATAGTACACATTTTCAATTGCATCATTATGTTCTGCGACATTTGTATTTACACATTCCTTGGTACTGTGTATGCTCCTTTTCGGAGCCGTCCTACAAGTTAATTCTTTACTGTCTGCATCATGCGTATCTCAGTCGCGCACCTTTTGTACACATCTTATATATAGTACACATTTTCAATTGCATCATTATGTTCTGCGACATTTGTATTTACACATTCCTTGGAACTGTGTATGCTCCTTTTCGGAGCCGTCCTACAAGTTAATTCTTTACTGTCTGCATCATGCGTATCTCAGTCGCGCACTTTTTGTACACATCTTGTATATAGTACACATTTTCAATTGCATCATTATGTTCTGCGTCATTTGTATTTATATTTTCATTGCATTGTATGTATATCTCATTTGCTGCACATATTTCGTTCCCTGTTCTTAAATATGGCTTCACGCACATCTGTATATACTTGGGTTAAATTGTACATTTATTCAGTCTCACCTATATATTTTCCATTATCACACCCTGCACTGTTGCACTTATGTTGTATCATCGCTCATCTATCTCACTAGCACTGTATTATATATACACCTCTCATACTGTAACTTGCGCACTCGCTGTATATATACACCTCTCATACTGTAAATAGCGCACTTCTTGTATACATACTACAGTAATTATGTCTTGTCGTCCGCTCATGTATTTCCCTTGCATTGTTCATACCCCTCGCATAATGTAAATTGCGCACAGTTTGTATATATCTGACTCCTGTTATTATGATTTCAGGCATTGTAAAGGCACTCGCCGCCTACCGCCTTCGTTCCCTGTAACTTTCGCTCAGAATAAAACATTTTAAAAGTCTGTGTGCTGCGAAGATGGGGCATGACACGCTGTGATCATGTGTGGAGCGAAGATGTGTTACATATGCGTAATGTGAGGCAAAATGTTGTTAATGTGTAATGTGAGGCAAAATGTTGTTAATGTGTAATGTGAGGCAAAAGGTGGAGACTGGTATTCTAAGGTGGTTTGGCCATGTTGAAAGAATGAGTAATGAGATGCTTACTAAGAGAATGTTTTCAACGCAAGTGGCAGGAAAGAAAGGTACACTATTAAAAATGTTGTGGTAGGTTGTACCAAAAACTGGTACTACATCAGCACTACTTTCTGAAAAAAAGATACGCCATTGTGTGGTGCAAACAAAACTCAACAACACATCGCGGTTCAGATTTGCACCATATCGTAGAACAAAGTTGCACCCTATTGTCGGGTTTTGTTCGCAACACACAATGGTGTACAGAGTTGCATTCAGAGAGCTTTTTCAGTGAGGGGGAGGGGGAGCCCAAACTCCTTAATGCCACATTGAAAAATGTCTTTCAATCACTGAACTTGGAAAACAAAAGGATAAAGATTATCGGAGATTATCTAACTCACCTTCGTTTTGCTGATGACGTAGTCATTTTTGCAACTACTCCATCGGAGCTGCAGAGTATGGTCCAGGAATTTGCTGACAAGTCTAAAGAAGTGGGATTAAAAATGAACTTTCAGAAGACAAAAGTGGTGCACAATGCTTTTACAAGAAATGAATATTTATCGATTGATGGAGAAAAACTGGAGACAACCAATACCTACGTGTATCTTGGACAGCAGATATCAAGTGAGGGTCACATTGATGAAGAAATTACTCGGCGTATAAAACTTGCCTGAAAAGCTTTTGGAAGAAACAGTACAATTTTCAAGAGCAGATCAGATCAGATCATATGTAGAGGACTTTAGGAAGAGAGTGTCTGACCCCAGGTCTTAAACAACCCTTAGAAATAGGAAGCTAGGAGATTTGGGCTAGACTGCCCGATAGGAAAGTGACACGGAAGCGAAGTAGAAAGGGGGAGGAAGACGCCCTTATTTATTACCGGAGGGCCAGTGCTCGGGGTCCGACGGCTTAACGTGCCCATCCGACGCACGGCAGATATTTAGTGGTACGAGCGTTTGTACCTACCTGGGATCGAACCCGAGGTCTTCTCCGCCGCAGGCACGAACGTTGACCACCAGGCCACCCGCGGCAAATTTTCAAGAGCAATATGCCATTATGTCTTAAAAGAAAAGTGTTTGATCAATGCATTCTTCCAGTGCTTACATGCTTACATATGGTGCAGAGATGTGGGCCTTAACTAAAAGAGACATACAAAGGCTGCAGACAATTCAAAGACGCATGGACAGGTGCATGCTTGGTATAACCAGGAGAGGTAAGAAGAGAAACTCGTGGATCAGAAAAATGACAAGAGTAGAAGACATCATGAACAGAGTAATATTCCTGAAATGGCAATGGGCTGGACATATTGCCAAAAGGACAGACCATCGATGGACAGCTGAAATGTTTGGCTGGATTCCAAGGGAAAGACCCAGAAGAAGACCAAATGTGAGATGGGTGGATGGAATTCGAAAGTATGCGGGAGTAACATGGAGGACACTGGCACAAGGCAGACCGTTGTGGAAGAAACTTGGGGAGCCTTCGTCCAGCAGTGGATTGATATTGGGTGACAATGATGACGATGATGAGATATAAAAATTTTAAATAGAGAATAAAAATTTGCTTATGTCTGTATATCGCTAAAGAAAATTCCAAGAAATGTGCACACAGAAGTGATTAAAATGTTAAAATGTTGTATCTTTGTTTTAATTCACTGCACCACAGATTTCACCATGGGGTAGTGTGAAATATTGAGGACGCTATCGCTGTGCTGGATAAAATCCCTCTCAAAACATTAACAGTGGTAAAAGTGAGGGTGTTTCTGATTATTAAGGAATCATTACAGTGTTACCTGAAAACGTACGGCGTCAAATATTCCCCTGCCATTTGGTTTTAGCCCTTTTAGATTATTTAGATTAAAATATAGTTGTAAAACAAATACAACAAACTAATCTTTTGGATGGCAGTTTGAGGTGCCTCGATATATATATATATATATATATTTGTCCAATCTAAAATTGGATTCCTTAATAATCAGAAACACCCTCACTTTTACCACTGTTAATGTTTTGAGAGGGATTTTATCCAGCACAGCGATAGCGTCCTCAAATTTTAGATTGGATTCCAAGGGACAGGAAAAGACCCAGAAGAAGACCACATGGGAGATGGGTGGATGAAATTCGAAAGTATGCAGGGGGGACATGGAGGAGACTGGCACAAGACAGACCGTTGTGGAGGAAACTTGGGGAGACCTTCGTCCAGCAGTGGATTGATAATGGTTGACAATGATGATGATGATGATATATTTGTCACCACTTCGATTTCGTTTAAACCATCCACCGCAAGAAAACAAAATTTTTTATGGCAACAATATCTAATAATTTGCAATTGTTAAAAAGTACGTAATTTTTTGTTGTATTGAAAGCAACAACATCACGTTATGAAAGAAATACGGGATTACGCCAGCATACCTAGGCGTTTTCTGGGAGACGCGGATTCGAGTCCCGCTCCAGGACGATGAAAATTTTCAAGTTTTCAAATATTATCTGACTTACCATCCTTGTCACATTTACGCCAAAAATCGGATTGTCATCTTCAAAATTTGTATTATATGGCGTAATCCCGTATTTCTTTCATGATTTATCTGCTTCTCCGGGCAATCACGGTATAGGATTATTAACCTCCAGATTCGCTAAACATGAATGCCGGTTGCTTCGACTAGCGAATCCTGTGATGGTTATATTCAAATTGATCGGAAACTTGAAACTTGGTCGTTCTGGGTGGTGTAGTGGTTAGCATACCTAGGCGTTTTCTGGGAGACGCGGGTTCGAATCCCGCTCCAGGACGATGAAAATTTTCAAGTTTTCGGATATTATGTGACTTACCATCCTTGTCACATTTACGCCAAAAATCGGATTGTCATCTTCAAAATTTGTAACATCACGTTAGCTACACTGAGGCTTAACCGTTTACATGGAAAGTGAGCATCCAGAAGACTGAAATAAGGCTGAATGCCAGCTTCCAGAATGTGACGATGTATTGCAGTGCAAACATCTCTTCTCTGTGGAATCTATATAATCTTATCCCGTGTTTGCTTCTCCGGGCAAACACGGGATAAGATTCTTAACCTGCAGATTCGCTAAACATGAATGCCGGCTGCTTCGACTAGCGAATCCTGTGATGGGTATATTCAAATTGATCGGAAACTTGAAACTTGGTCGTTCTGGGTGGTGTAGTAGTTAGCATACCCAAGCGTTTTCTGGGAGACGCGGGTTCGAGTCCCGCTCCAGGACGATGAAAATTTTCAAGTTTTCGGATATTATGTGACTTACCATCCTTGTCACATTTACGCCAAAAATCGGATTGTCATCTTCAAAATTTGTAACATCACGTTAGCTACACTGAGGCTTAACCGTTTACATGGAAAGTGAGCATCCAGAAGACTGAAATAAGGCTGAATGCCAGCTTCCAGAATGTGACGATGTATTGCAGTGCAAACATCTCTTCTCTGTGGAATCTATATAATCTTATCCCGTGTTTGCTTCTCCGGGCAAACACGGGATAAGATTCTTAACCTGAAGATTCGCTAAACATGAATGCCGATTGCTTCGACTAGCGAATCCTGTGATGGTTATATTCAAATTGATCGGAAACTTGAAACTTGGTCGTTCTGGGTGGTGTAGTGGTTAGCATACCCAAGCGTTTTCTGGGTAGACGCGGGTTCGAGTCCCGCTCCAGGACGATGAAAATTTTCAAGTTTTCGGATATTATGTGACTTACCATCCTTGTCACATTTACGCCAAAGGTCGGATTGTCATCTTCAAAATCCATAAGGTTTGTTTTTACTGTGAGTCGTATTTTGGGAGAACTGCTGAACGTAAAGATATGGTTGAGGTATCAAAATAAGGGTCTTACCATTTAGATGTGCCAATCGAAGACTAAAATGAGACTGGAGCAACGGTTCGGGCGTTGTGGGGCGGCAAAGTTCCCATGTAAAGTATATGAGAGAAGCATGCACTTGACATCCGATCGCATGCGGTTGACTTTGGACTATCTGGATTGACTCAGGTAGTCTAAAGTCCGAAGTCTCTCTTCTCAGCGAACCGTTGTGCAAAACAACGCTAGCAGGAATTTGTTTGAAAGTTCTTATCGGAACAGCGAACACTCGAAGACCAGATTGCGTTGTGACATTGGACTGTGTGATGTATACATATAATTTAACATTCGTTCGATTCACTTTATTCACGTAGTTAAGACGTTTCCCATTATGCAAAGGTATAAAGAAAGTTTTCATATGAGTTTATTATTTTCCAAAAAAATAAAAAAAATAAAAAATTTATCGTCGATTCCGACTGGTTTCATCTAGTTAGGTTTTTATTGTGGAAGTAGTCCGAGTTGTCAGTGCTTGAAACATTTCCCCTTCAGCGAGGACTGTTTAATGTTTTATTGAAGGATGATAGAAATTTCAGATTGAAGTTCATGTGGATGGGTTTCTTTTATTATTATTGTAATACTTTCTCTCATTTTCTTAAGTTTCTTAACTAATTTCTCCAAATATTCAACTATAAACGAAAACAATTAGGCTAAATATAAGGGGAGATCACCCAAAGTCCTACGGAGGGGGTATTCGTGGATTTTCAGGAGGGCTAAGCTCCCTCGAGATATGCCTGGATGCATCACTGATGGTGTACCTTTTTTCAGAAAGTGGTGTGCCACTTTTTCGGTGTAACCTACCACAAAATGTTTAACGCTGTAGATGAAGGCCAAGGAAACAATGGGAAGACGAAATTCAAGAACGTCCGCTTGAGAAAAAGATTATGAGAGTGAAGTACAAAAAGGTCTTGTGTGCGGCGTGTGATGGATGTTAATGAGGCTCGAGTTGTGTGCCAAGATCGCGGTTGATGGTGACGTCCGATGCACCAAAATCTGTTGGTCTGGAGAACTCGAGGCCGCTGTGGTACAGTGGTAGCATGTCCGGCGCGTAACTGGAACACCCTGGGTTCGATTCCCGGTGGTGACCGTTGATACTTTTTCCGTGACTCACGTGATAACGTGGAAAGAGCGATGATTTCTGTTTAGTGTTCCTGATCCACGTCGAGTGTTTGAATTAATTCTGCATTCGCCTCCTAGTTATTTGTTATGTTGCTGCTTTCCATCCTTGGGGAATCCCCAGCACTATGCGGGGCTCCACGAAGCAACCTGCCATGTAGTTTGGCAGTTAATCACATGTGAGTCTGGAGACTTCGAGGCCGCTGTGATGCAGTGGTAGCATGTCCGGCGCGTAACTGGAAGACACTGGGTTCGATGGCGGCCGTTTGAGGATTTTTCCGTGACTCACTTATAAAAGCGGAAAGAGCGATGATTTCTGTTTGGTGTTCCTGATCCACGTCAAGTGTTTGAATTAAATAAAATCTAGTTCCATCAGTAAAATGTTTTTCTGGCAGATTTTCTTTCTGTGAGTAGCTAACCTCTGAATCTCATAGAACAGCTTAATGATATGTATGTACGCATTTTTTTGTTGTTGTTTTTCTGACTTTTTTTTTTTTTTGATTGGAGGTTTAACGACCACCGTGAGCAACTCAATATGCTATAAGCAGGCACCCGTCCCTAATTTAGGGCCACTGACTCCAGGTAAGGGAGAGAGCCAGTACCGTAAGACAAACACGACATCCATGCCTCACCGGGATTCGAACCCGGACACATCTCGGACGAATGGCCATAAGCCTGCGCTCAGACCACTGCGCCACCGTGGCGGCCCATAGTTTTCAAGCGCTAAATTAAATTTGCGACATGTGAAGGCTTCTCCCTTTATCAGACCTGTATCGATGTCAACAGTTCTCATCTGATGACACTGAAAATTTAGATTTTCTGCTCTCTCAATGCTCGAACCTTTAAAAAACCTTAATTGTTTTTGAGGAGCTTTAAATTATTTTGCGCACCTCATAAGATTCTTCTCCGTATAGTGTCTCAAGGTCTCGTCAACAAAAGAAAAGGATAGATATCATTTCGAACATATGCCTGAGAAGCAGAATTTTTGTATTTTTGTACGTATACATAATAACACGTTGCCTAACACGAAGATCGCTTAGGCAACGGCTGATCAGTCTGAAGCTCAAGGACAAGTCGGCGCTTGCCTACACAAGGGATCGACAGAGTCTGCGAGCTTCTGTTGTTTTTGTCACGTGGGGGCAATTTCAACTGACATATCTCAGTATGCATATGGAAGCAACTTTTTGTTTTGTAAATTCTTGCTACTGCCCCAGAAAACAGAAAATGAGTGGCTCATAAACACTTACATTCAATTATAACTGCAACAGAAACGAAATTGGCTCTAAGTCCTTATACTGAGTCCCAATGACGTATTTAGGCATCTTCTCAGGGGTGCTTAGCCATCACCCCCTAATAGCTTAGCAGGCCCGCGCACCGATTTGTGACGTCACTAGAGTAGTCCGTAGTCGCGGAGATTAGTATTACGGCGATGTGCGAACGAACGCGTCTTTACGTACACCAACTAACCAGGTCGAGCGTTCTTTTAGAGTTTCACTGCATTTAAATAAGAACTTGTGTGTTAGTTTTCAAATAACTGCAGAGTTAACAAGTTTGTTTAATAATCTTTTAAAAATACAGAAGAAAAAGAAATTACAGCGTAAAATTTAGCGTAGCAATAATTTCGACTGGAAAGGGTAAGCAACACAGATTCGTCAACTTAATGAAAGCATCCCTGTCATTTCACTGGAAGTGATAAACTGTTGTCGTAGTTTCACTTGAAGTTATAGTGTCTTTATAGTTAGCCGAACGATTCTTGTACTTGTGAACAAATCGTTCTTGTACTTGAAAGATTAGTTTGAGGGTCCATTACGAAGTATCGCCGTCGTTTCAAAAGATGTCGATTGACATATTTAAGGAATCAGATTTTTCATTCATTGCAAACTTATGACTATGAAAATGTTAGTAATGAAATAATTCCTTTAGTGAAAATGTATTTTATATGCAATCCGTGATCACTAATATATAAAAAGGTCAAGAAAAACTGAATTTTTTTCTGTTTTTTAATTATTACCAAAGGCTCAATAAAACACGTTTTAACATACATACAGTGAATTGCTGCTTGATCCACTGATTGCATCAAATAAATTAAGATTTCAAGAAAATTATGCAATTGCTACATTATTAAACGTACAATAATGACATAACAAGTTTTCCTAATTTTAGTACCATCTAGTTACGTGTTTGGACAACTTCATTTTGATAAGCAAATATAAAGTTTATAATTTTTGTCTTCCAGAGCACTATTTCAAAAAAGTTAAATTGTCAATGTATTAAGTATATTAGTAGCATTAAGCAAAACTATTTGGATCTACAATATAAGCATTTCTTTTTATCTGGAAAAATACAAGTAACTTATTGGCAGAAATTTCCTGAAATTTGATTTTCAAGAAGTATTCAGCAAAACTGCCAATGTACATATAATTATGGTTGTGTAGTTCTTTGTGTATCACAAGCACAATTTGATTATATGTCCGTTAGCTGTTCCTTGAAGAATTTCAAAGACACGTTTCTAAGAAAATATGAAATTTGTTCCAATAATTTCTTAAAGTATTTTTTCAGATAATTATTATATTTTTTGAGAACCTGACAAATGCACATGCAGTTATTGTACTGAATAAATCTAAGCGATTGTTTTGGTACTATAGGATGTATTTAAAAAGATGTACATGTTTCATTATAAATTGACTAACTTGATGTACCATTTTCTCAGAAGCTATAAAAAGCAATGGTATAAAATTTTGGACAAATGTTTTGTCATTGCTAAAGTTATTGAAAAAGATTGTTTTTTCCTTTTTTTATGATTTTGGTTTCAAAATAAATTCTATGAAGGATTGAAGAAGTTTTTCCCCATACAAAAATTGACACCCACCCTCACGTTTGGAAGCACACTTTCCAGTAGTTATCGGATAATATGAGATATATTAGTTCCAGTTATTATTGCTGTAGCTTGTGAAGACACAGTGCAGGAAGTCTGGAAACAGATAAGTCTAGATAAATGAATAAAAAGTTGATCTCTCATTTTAAGCAAATTTTTTCAAAAAAAAAAAAAAAAAAAGAAAAAAGAAGCGAGTATATATTTTCACTTGTATTTTAAAAATCTTGTTTGTTTAGAACATAGTTTCCACAATATGCGGATTCATGTCGATCCACGTACTTTTCTTTCTCTTAAAAATGACAATATCCAAGGCTTAAAAGTACCATGCCCGAGATGCCCAGAGCATGTAAATCATTCTTCTGGGCAAGTAAATAAAACATCTAATTGCCTGTGCATGGTAACTAAATTTTAAAATAAAAAAGTTTGTAATAAAATTTCCTACTACACAAGATAAAAAAGACAGTCATCGCATGTCGTGTTTCATGTCATTGTTAATTAATGGAAGTTGTATTATTGTTACAAAGTACCAAGGAAAGAGTAATATCACATCTTTAATTATGTTATGCTCTACGCCCAGAAATCGGAAACCTAGTTTTGCTCCAAATTTTGTTTATAATCAACAACAGTATGCATGCCTCTGATGTAACTGACCTCTCATGTTTAGTGACAAAGGGAGAAAACTTTAACAAAAGGAACATGGCAGAATCAAAAACAGAAGTTCACACATAGAATTGATATACACACGTTTGTGCATTGAACATTTGTAATACAGACCCTTAAAATGGAAGTGCAAACATGTTAAAACAGGTCATATTTTTAACTTAAAAAAATAGGGTTCTAGTTTGTTATCTTAAAAGATACATTTTCCTGCGCATCCAGCTTTTACTACCTGGGCAAGTAAATAATTTCTTGCCCAGGTAGTACTGATATATTTCACCTAATTTTTAAGAAATTGAATGGTTTTGATAAATTCCCATCCTACCACAGATAGAGCATACACACTGCTCACACGAGAGTTCTTCAATGTGTTGGTTTGTTGAAAAATGCTTCAAAATCTTTAAACGGACATTTTAAAGGCAAACTTACTCCTGAACTATGTGTGAACTTCTGTTTTTGTGCATTCATATCTAATTTTTGCTGTCTATACTTGATTCAGTGTTTGTGTTCCTTTAGTAATAAATATAAAAAATGATAATTCAATGCAATTCTCTATGTCTGCAAACAGAAAAGATTTATTTCACATGGCAACAAGGCCTTAGCATTTATATAAAGGACATAGGCATGTTAGATGTGTACATGACATACATATATTTCGTATAGGATATAGGTATTTTACAAGCACGTGTGCCCAGAAATAGGGACCCCAAAAAAGTTAATCTGGCGCTGCCTAAACACTTAAATAACTAAGTACGAATGTATCAACATATTACTCTTGGGATCAAAAACATGCAACCCTTATTATTCTGTGTCCATAATAAAGTTTAAAATCCCTTCCTAAATATACATATTTTACTTTGAACTTATTTGATACATTGGCAAAAACATGCTATGGGTTACTATAACAACACAAATAATCTATTCTTTTCATTACAAACATAAATTTCATTTTTCAAAAATCTTTTCAGTGCTTTGACTTCCCGCTGTGAGATGCATTAGATTATAAAATTAGCCAAATTTAAATTTTCTAGTTCAAAATTTTTATTTTACGAGTAGTTTAAAATAAGGTTAACAAAAGGTTTCTACGTACGTTAGAGTTGAAAATTTTCACGCTTTATTGCTCTAATCCGTTTTCTGAGAACCTCCCCATTAGTAAGGAATTTGAATACTTTTAATATTCCTCTATGAAAATAAATTTAGTTGACAATTTGACAACAACAACCACGCACATCCGTAGTCACGCTTACACAGAGTGAGCAAGCTCATGCATGCTCGACCACCCACCACGGACATCAGCCTACTCTCCCCTACGTCACGCAGCTTCCGGCGTTCGGTGCGCGGGCCTTCTAAGCTATTAAGGGGTGATGGCTTAGCCCCCCGAAAATCCATTAACGCCCCTTTTAGGTTTTGGGAAGATATCCCCTTATATATTTAGTTCAATTGTTTTCGTTATTTGGATAAATTAACTAAAAAGTATTATAATAATATAAAAAAAATATTTTCATGGAATTGCTATCATCCTTGAACAAAGCATCGCACAGTTCTCCCTGAAGGGGCAATTTTTCAACCACTGACACCTCGGACTATTTCCGCAATAAAAACCTAATTCCACAAAGTAGAGTTTTTTGCACTGCAACACCTTATCATATTTGGAAATCTGGCATTCAGCTTTATTTCAGTCTTCTGGATGCCATATTTCTATGTATACGGTTAATCCTCAGTGCAGCTAACGTGACCTTAGTGTTTCCAATACAACAAAATAGTTGCTACCTAATTTTTAACAACAGCAAATTATTAGAAATTGTTCCCATAAGATGATGTTTTTTTCCCGGCGGTGGGTGGTTTATATTCTGTGAAAAAAAAATCGAGGCACCTAAAACTGGCATCCAAACGGTTAGTTTTTTATTTTCACTATGTGGTATCTAAAGGGGCTGAAACGAAATGGTAAGGGAATGGTTTACTTCATACATTTTCAGGTAACACTGTAATCATTCCTAAATAATCACAAACAAGCTTCTGGTAAGGCGAGGACATTTTTACCACTCCTGTTTTGGGGGGATTTTCTCCAGTACAGTGTTATCTTACTAGCTTCCTCAATATTTTATACCCACTCATGGTGAAATCCGTGGTGCATTACTGAATTACAGCAAAGGTATAACATTTTTACATTTTTAATCACTTGGCTCTTCAATGCCACATTCGAAAATGTCTTTCAATCACTCAACTGGGAAAACAAAGGGATAAAGATTAATGGAGATTATCTAACTCACCTGCGTTTTGCTGATGACGTTGTCATTTTTGCAACTACCCCATCAGAGCTGCAGGGTATGATCCAGGAACTTGCTTACAAGAGTAAAGAAGTGGGATTAAAAATGAACTTTCAGAAGACAAAAGTGATGTACAATGCTTTTACAAGAAATGAAAATTTATCGATTGATGGAGAAAAGCTGGAGATAACAGATGCGTACCTTTTATCTTGGATAGCAGATATCAAGTGAGGGTCACATTGATGAAGAAATGAATCGGCGTACAAAACTTGCCTGGAGAGCTTCTGGAAGAAACAGCATAATTTTCAAGAGCAATAGGCCATTATGTCTTAAAAGAAAAGTGTTTGATCAATGCATCCTTCCAGTGCTTACGTGTGGTGCAGAGACGTGTACTTTAACTAAAAGAGACATACAAAGGCTGCAAACAACTCAAAGAAGAATGGAGAGGTGCATGCTTGGTGTAACAAGGAGAGATAAGAAGAGGAACTCGTGGATCAGAAAAATGACAAGAGTGGAAGACATCATGATCAGAGTAAAATCCCTGAAATGGCAATGGGCTGGACATACTGCCAGAAGAACAGACCATCGATGGACAGCCGAAATTTTAGATTGGATTCCAAGGGACAGGAAAAGACCCAGAAGAAGACCACATGGGAGATGGGTTGATGAAATTCGAAAGTATGCGGGAGTAACATGGAGGAGACTGGCACAAGACAGACCGTTGTGGAAGAAACTTGTTTTGGGAAGACCTTCGTCCAGCAGTGGATTGGTAATGGTTGACAATGATGATGATGATTAATAATTAATAAAATTGTGATTATTTGAATATAATCATGAAAGAAATACGGGATTACGCCATATAATACACATTTTGAAGATGACAATCCGATTTTTGGCGTAAATGTGACATGGATGGTAAATCAGATAATATCCGAAAACTTGAAAATTTTCATCGTTCTGGAGCGGGACTCGAACCCGCGTCTCCCAGAAAACGCCCGGGTATCTGGGAGACGCGGGTTCGAGTCCCGCTCCAGAACGATGAAAATTTTCAAGTTTTCGGATATTATCTGATTTACCATCCTTGTCACATTTACGCCAAAAATCGGATTGTCATCTTCAAAATGAATATAATCAGTCAACAAGTTTCAGCCCTCTCAAATTTGTAATTGCCCCCGGGAAAAACACTGAATGCAAAGATGTTGAGTCATAAGACCAACGTAAGAAAACGAAACTTTTCATAAGATGAATTATTCGATGACAGCCAGTGGGTATGGCAAACATTTTGTTAACCATTTGAGCCGGAATAATTTAAGAGCAGTTCAGTTTAATAAGGTGGCAACATTACGTCAAGTTTCAAATTTAAAATACATAAACATTGTTTTTATTACTCTTGTGAAAGCTAATGCAGGAAGAATTAAGATGTCAAGAACTGTTTATATCATTTAAATGTGAAAAACTGTGTTATTGTTCTTTACCTGTTCAATGATCGTAAAGACTATTCAGCACACCGAAAGAAATTTTTATCCTATTGCGATTGTACATACTGAATGATTAAGTTGTGGATTTTTACTTGATTTATAACAAAATTCAGCGTAACTTCGTTTCTATTTTCTTTTTTTAAATTCCTTAAAAAAAAGTTTTCAAAAAGCTACGGTAGTTTTAAAACAAGAAAATCTACTTTTCACTGCAGTACGCTGCTTTCTGAATATTACGCTTGGATTCTTTTTCCTTTTGACGCAGGTGCGCTGTGAATAATTTGGCATCAGGATGCTTGACAATTTGGTCAGAGTGACTTACGATTATGTTTGGTTTCTCTCTATATATTAGAATGAGTGACTTAAATTTTAGCAAGAGAAAAGGGAGGACGAGATATAAAAAAGAAAAGAACAACAAGTGAGAAACGAATTTTGCAACCGATGTTCGTTTCATGCTTAAAATTCCTTTAATATAAATCTTATGTAGAAATTCAATCTCCACCGTACTTTTTAAATTTTCCGGAAACATAAATTTATTCCGAATTATATAAAGCGACGATATGAGCAATTCCGAAAAGGAAATTTCCACTTTTTACTTCATTTTGCATGGCATCTGTTTCGTAAATTTAGGAGATCGACGAGGGTATTTAATCCTGTTAACCTTAAACTTAACTGGTGACTTAAACTAACACTGATGTTGCGTTTGGGTCTGTGAGCTCCGAAATTAAAAAAAAGTAACTGGGCACTTTACACTTTACTTAAAAAGGAAGAGTGCATGCTTGGGTCCTAGAGACCTCGTTAGAGTAGATAAAGGTTAAAAGTCTGACGCTTAAATTATATTTTTATCTGAACTGCTTTTACGATATTGTACGAGTACAGCATATAGTTTTACATATTTATATTGTTTTATATTTAGCACATAGTTTTATATATTCATTACAGATATCTCTTATTATCTTGAAAGTAAAATAAAAAGAAGCTGAATGTTAGCTTTTAAACCTCACACAAAAGCAGGCAAATTAACACACTTATTACATTTATAACTTAAATGTTACAACATAAATAAAATATAAAACTTCTAGTATGAATTGTTAACTTATCTAAATTACATACTTGTCTACTTTCTTTTTCATTTAGTTGTTCACTTTTACAAAAATATAACTTTTAAGAACTATAAAATAATTAATTACAAGGAAATTAAGTTGTGAAGTATAATTACCGAACGGCAATAAGGGTATAGTTTAACCAAATAATTCAGAGAATGAAAGAATGTGCTCCGTAAAACCTTTCACAGACATTTTAAAAAAGTGATCGGTATTTAATTATCAAAGAGATAATTTAGAAAATAATTTCGCTTAATTATCGCTTAAAATAACGTTGACAGAATTTCCAGAAGTTTCCTCACCGACAAAAACAAAACAATAACATTTCTAGGGGAGTCTTATGAAAGGTCTCTTTGATTCCATCAATCGATTTATCGAAGTGTGGTCGACAAATCTGCTTATAATAAGAAAAACTGTCTATAAAATGAGAGGCGAACACAAAATAAAATTTCCAACTTACCTAAAAGTAGTTAAGTTGATGAATCCTACTATTTTAGATAAACGGAGAATGTGCCTTCTTGGAAAGTAATCTTTGGAAAACTAACAGACTTCTACGAATCACCTGAGATAAAGTCCTAAATGAAGAAATCGCAGGTAGGATGACTTAGTAAGGATTTGTTGTTATGCTGCCCCCAAATCGCATCATTGGGTGTCCGCGTTGCTTCACCGCTGATTAAAAAAGTTACCCCGTGTATTATTAGAAAGAAGTAGAAGCGTAAAAATTTTCTACTCGAATGAAAGGAAAGGACGTGATGCCGGCGCTTTTAAACCGAGTGACCTCATCCAAGACAGCCTCTAGAATCCCTGGGCAGAAACAGGTCTTGAGATCCCGCCCCACACTGTGACCGAAACTGAAAACCTAATATGCTGGAAGAAGTGCGCGTAGATGGATAGAACACGCAGTTCAAACAAGGTTTCGCAACCACTGTTTTCTTATGTTGGTCGTCGTTTGTTTCTTCAGCTGTCTCCCATTCATAAAATGCTAAAAAAATACTCATTTAGCGTTCTTTCGTACCTATGCCTTAGAGATACCTGAGATCTCACAAACATATTTGAAATTACTATTTTAGCGATACTTGTAGCTGGATAAATTTCACTCTTCATCGCGTGTAGCACAAGCGCGTGTGTGTCACACCAAATGCCGAGTGAAGATTCCCTTCCAGAAAAATCTTTGGTTCGTAAACGTAAGTTCATATCTGAAATAGGTTTGGAAAAAAATTAACTCATAAATCAATTCTTCAAATATTTTATTGTCAATAATAAAATAAAGCAACAGTAACACTATACTAATGATCCGATTTATTGGCTTAGGAAATATACACATAAGCGTTTCCAAGCTTTCGCACATGAACCAGATGGCTTATAATTACAAGGAAATTAAGGTGTGAAGTATACTTACCAAAAAAGTATGGTTTAACCGAATAATTCAGAGTATGAAAGAAAGTGCTCCGTAAAAGCTTTCACATACATTTTAAAAACTGATCAGTATTTAATTATCAAAGAGAAAATCTTGAAAATAAAGTGTATATTTTCTACGCCAATAAATAGGATCACTAATATAGTGCTATTATTTCCTACATAATTGGTGTACTATTCCTCCTTATCAATTTTAAAGCAATAGAATCAAATTAAAGAAACAAAAAGCCAAACAAAAAGATGCTGTAAATTTATAGATGATTTTTTTCTTTGGGGGTGAGGGTGGGGTTAACGATCACCGTTAGCATTTTGATTGGCTATAAGCAGTTGCCATTCCCTAATTTAGGGCCACTGGTTCCTGGGAAGATAGAGAACCAATGCCGTAAGACAAACACGATATCCATGCGTCATCCGGATTCGAAACGGGACCTATCGCGCACGAATGGTCAGATGCCATAGAGAGTTTTTAAATAACTTTCTGTAAACATTCAGTGCCTGCAGAGGATCCAGAACCTTACCTGAAGGGGAGTTGGGGAGGTTGCTCTAGTCTTAAAATGACCAATAGAGATACTTTGTGGAAGGGTGATACACACGCACACACACAAACTGGAAGGACTCCCCGTTCCTGGCATTTCACTGCTTTTTTAAGGACTTTTTTCCATCAAAAAATTGTGCCAAATTTTTAAATCATAAAGCAGGAAAAGCTGCCGAAAAATCAGTACTATTTTCCTGCCTTTCAATTGTCTACTTTGCCAGATAACGAGATCCGTGCTTCTTAAATATCAAGTCTCGATAGAATCTTTCAAAATAAATGTCACCCTTTCTACCAGGACTGCTTAATTGAAGACAAAGAATTCCAGCTTGAATCATCGAGTCATTTCTAAGTAATATGATATGTAATTTCTCTTTAAAATACTCGCTTATTCTTTCGCAATGCACGATTTCCACTTCTTTTGAAAGAAACTTCCATTTACTTAACTTTGATTTTTCAGTCATTCATTGTCTTACTGTCGACTTTCTCCTGGAAGTTTGTGAAAATATAACATCAAACGAAACATACCCATTGTTTCCGATGATCAGTCAAAATATATTTTCCCTTCCGTTCTTAGCTAACCCTGTTTCTGAAAGTCTGCTTATCTTTTTTTCTGTCATATCTCTATATCTCTCTCTCACTGAAGCTAGAACAGAACATTTAATCTCCCCGCCTCGTTGGATCCGCTGTTCTTCAGAACTTTATTTTAATGCTTCGAGAACTGCTACGCATGTGGATATCGAACTTTATTTTAAAGTTATTGATCGAGAAATAGGCTTACTAAAAATCTAACTGAGTAGATTTCGTTGGTTACATTATAGATCTGCACAAGAATAAAATGTTATTGAGCGAAACGAGGCCGAAGGCCGAGCGGAACTCTCTTTACGAGACTCGAGACAATTAGTTCTTCGGGCATAAGCACGAGATGACACATTCGATCACGGTGATTTTTGACTTGTGATTGGACATCGTCCATGGTCAGGCTTCGACGCCTTCCGATTCCCGAAATTCCGTGTCATTAAGGAATTATCGTCCAAAACTTGCATTTTTAGGAGGTTTTCTGGGTTTTGAGAAGGTATCGTTTGTTACCTATCTCCTCTAACGATCTTCAGCCGATTGCGGTGACACGTGCCACAGAGAAAGGGAAGGACATGGTGAGTGACAAGGGGTTGGTATTATGGTGATTGGTCGGGTCATATAAAAATAATGACCATTAAAAAGCTGACCAATTTCGATAATAATTGAAAACATCAGCTCTCTGTACGAGACTCCGGACAATTAATTGTTCGGGCATAGCTACGACATGGCATCCGATCACCGTGATTTTTGGCATGCGATTGACATTGTCCACTGTCAGATTTTGACGTCTTCCGATTCCCGAAATTCAGTGCCATTGAGGAATTTCAATTAAAACTAGATGGCTTTTTATTTGAAGCTGTTTCACGAAAGTCAGCTCACTAATATTAATTTAAAAAAATCGTTTAATTTGGAAAACGAAGAAATGGAAAGACTCCGTTTGTTAGCTCAACACTTGCTTAATCTATAATAATAAAAGGAAGTTTGCGTATGTGTGAGTGTGTCTGTCTTTCGCGATACAAAATGTAAAACGTGGTTCCCGATTTGAGTGTGTCTTTCCGCTTTGTTTACATGCAACCTGATCGCAACCAATGTGAAGGCGTGAAGGAAAGTAGTTCATGATAAATTTTAGGCATTTCCATTTTAGAATGTTTCGTACTTTTGTTCTGGAAGTCATAAATTTTGCGCGTTCGTTTTTTAGAATTTGTTATAATAGACGCCTTAGTGAGCTTAGATTTTGCACTAGCTTCGCTCAAAATATGCCAACTGTACCCGAGTTATCGGTTACAGTTGGCGGCTTGTCCTAGTTTTATTATAAACCAGATACTACGAACATTAAGAAGTACATAAGAATGAAGAAATGCAGATTTAGTGATAATAACTTAATTTTCTTTTTGGGAGATTGAATATTGGAGATTTGAATATTTACGTGTCATTCATCCTATCGAAGCTGGGCTAAAGTACAGCGAAACTCGTCGACAAGAAAATTAATTTAATCGCTACTGAACATTGATTTGTTTAAATCTTATATTATTATTTTCTTTTGGCATAAACTGAAAGCTGATGTTATTCTCTCAAGAACTGATTATAAAATACGATCTTCATTTGAAAGTTTTGACATAAATGAATAGTAGTTCAGGAGATATAAAGAATTTTATGTTGGAAAGGAGGATCACTTTAAACATCCGGCAGCTGGAATCGCTTTGGTAAAATTTGAATCAAACATATATAGGTTTAAGCGAGGGTTGAATCACGAGAAAAACGGGAAATGTTTCGTGTACACTCGAATTTACAATTAGTAAAGATAGCTGCACCGTGAAAAACCCAATGTACATACTACTTTTAACGGCGAGTTGATTATGGCAATTAGTTTCGCACAATACCATCCTCACATTTGTTTCCATTGGTTAAAATGCTAATAAAACTATTACGGGGTTACCGGGACAAATTTAAAGTGCCAAGAACAAAATTATTCCAATACTTGATATGTTTATTTTACTATGTAATATTTTTCCGCAAATACACGGAATAACAATATGCACAAGAGAACTACTACTACGTTCAAAAACTTCCGGAGCTTTTTGAATATTTGCCAAATGTCAGTGAATTACGTCATTCCCCGCTGAGCAAGCGAAGAGTATCATGTGACCGACCAGCCAGGATCGGTTTGATCCAGATCCAACACGTACAGCGTGTTTGCGTAGTTCGTGATTATAAGCATTCGAGGATCTCCGTCGCGAGGATAAGGATGTCGAATTTTGAACAGAGTTCAAGTGTAAAATGTTGTGTTCAGCTCGGAAAATCTTTCGATGAGACTTTTCAAATGACTAAGTCAGCGTACGGTAAGAGTGCAATGAGTCGAACTAGAGTTTATGAGTGGCATCGACGATTCGAAAACAGGCGACAGAGTATCGAGGATGATGAGAGGTCAGGACGACGTTAGACTTTTCCTTTGGAGGCTGACCGCTACAAGGGAAAGGTCATGTTAATAGTTTTCTTCGATTGCAAGGGGGTCGTACACAAGGAACTACTTCAACATGGTCGTGCAGGCACTAAAGAAGAGTACGTCAACGTCCTGAAACGTCACCAAAAATCAGTGAGACGCAAGCGACCCGATCTTTGGAAGACCAACTCGTGGGTGCTCAATCACGATAATGCGCTGGCTCACAGATCCATCCTGGTATCCGATTACCTGTCCAAACATCACATTCTCGTTCTTCCACAACCAGCTTATTCCCCTGATTTCGCCTCGTGTTACTTTTTCCTTTTCCCCCGGATGAAGAATTTGCTTTAGGGACGACGTTTTTCAAGTTCCGAAGAAGTGCAAAGAGCTGCGATGGAGGCACTGGATGATGTGGCAAAAGAAGGCTTGCAATCTGCATTTAAACCTTTGCGTGAGCGCTGGCAAAATTGCATAGTTGCACAGGGTAACTACTTCGAAGGAAACACCGCATAAACAGGTATTATCTGTACTCATTCATTTTTAATATTAAAAGTTCCGGAACTTTTTGAACGTAGTAATATTACGTCTGGTGAGGTGAGACGCTGAAACTGGCAATGCCTGTAAATAGAGCAGATCTGTACGCATGGTAAACTAGTGCCATTACTTGGATCCTGCAAATATTGCTTTGTAAAGAGGTGCAGTATTCACTTAAAGCACTGCCTCCCATTATCTGTATCTTCATCGGGCACACCTTATACATGTACACCGATGAGTCACTACGTAGTGGCAACCTACAGCCTAGAGAAATGAGCACGCCTGGAGACCGAACAGTGGCGTTGTTGAAGTTCACAGAGCAGTATATATACAACCCGAGGACCGGCTTTCCGTTAGTAGAGTGTTCAGAGTCAGAATGGGGAAAAGCTGCCGATTTATCGGAGTTTGATAAAGGACAAATTGGGATGGCACCGCTCTTAGGGACTACGATTTCAGAAACGGCGTGGATTGTGGGTTGTTCATGTGACGCTGTAGTGAGTACGTATCAAAAGTGGCGCACAGATAGCCAAACGATTTACCGTCGTCCAGCCGCGTGTCGTCCGCAGCTCATTGATGCTAGAGGGGAGCGCAGACTGTCACGCACTGTTCACGGCGACCGCAGGGCCACAGTGATACAGATCACCAGAAGCTACAACAGTGTGGATCAGGAGAATGCGTCGCAGCAGAGTTCATCGCAGCCTTCTGCGCATGGGAATGCGTAGCCGAAGACCCAGGCGTGTCCCCATGCTCACTGAACGTCATCACCAACAACGCATGAAATAGGCCCAAGATCAACGAGATTGAACCGTGGATGATTTGAAGAACGTCGCCTGGTCTGACGAATACAGATTCCTAGTGCATCACGTAGACGGCCGAGCGCGGGTACCCAGATTACCAACGGAGGCTATAGCACCTGGATATGCTGTTGTGGGGAAACAGGCCGGCGGCGGTGTTATGCTGTGGGCGATGTTTTCTTCGGATACTTTAGGCCCCATTATCGCAATAGCACAATCCCTGACAGCTGTCAGGAATCTGAACATCGTTGCGGACCAAGTTCACTCATTCATGGTAACTGTGTTCCCTGTTTGTGAGGGCCATTACCAACAAGATAACGCGCCATGCCACACTGCCAGAATCGTGAAGGAGGGGTTCAAGGGACAATCTCGTGACTTTCTGTTAATGCCTTGGCTTCTAAATTCGCCTGAGATGAATCCAATCGAGCATTTGTGGTTTGACTTGGAAAAGGGGGTTTGCGCTAAATCACCACCACCCCGAAATGTACGGAAACTAGAGAACTTGCTGTTGGCATTATGGTGCCAGATACCCCAGGATAGCTATCGCCTTCTCATCAAATCGGTACCTCGCTAAGTGGCAGCTATTTTTCTGGATCAGAGGGTCCTACAACTTATTATGTAGGTGGTCGCAATGTCATCGGTGTATATCGTGCATGCATCGAACACACTTCTTTTTAATGTTACCGTGTTGGCATTGGACTTAACTTTGCATTCGTGCCTGCCTAGAACACACTTCATTTCATTTTAGAAACAATGTGCACATCGGAAACACATTATAATAATGTTCAGTGTCTGCGTAGAACACATTTCATATAACAATATTTTTAGATATTTTTAGTTAAGTTTTATTTTATAATTAAAAAAAAACTGCCCTTTTAAGGGCATTCCCTAGATTTCTCCCTGTTTTTTGGCTATGTAATTACTGTGTAACTGATTTTAATTTTGTGGTACTACTTACTCAAGTTGTTGAGCGGTCTTACATATTATTGTTTTAAAAAAGGCCTCCTTCAGGGCACTTAAGCAACTTCTCTTATAGCGGTTTACTTATTAATGAAATATTTTCTAAACATCTTTTCAGTCGTTAACAGTACCAAAACTTACCTTATATCGTTATTACTAATTAATTATTTAAATGACTCTCGTTCTAATAAATCCCAAATTATTAAAAGGCGGCTGTTCTCATGTACCATGACACCTTATCTTTAACAGAATTAAATTAACATGAAGTTGTTTAACAATAAATTCTTCTAGTTATATTACTTAACATTCTATAATTATACATGTATAACAGTCAGTGCTTCTCTCAGGACACTTTTGTATTATCTGGCTTCCGATTAGGAAGCTTAATGCTAATGCTATGCGTATACATTTCTACCTCACACTTTTGCGTTCTTTTCTTTATTCTTTCCTATCAGATTACTCTACTCACCCCCTACCTTTTGATGTCTTTGTCCTACGTCGTCACTGCATCATTCCCAGCTGTCAGGACACCACCATAAGTTAGCGCACAGTCAACCGCACACTTTAAGGTTTCATCATTTGATACTGGAAACCAGTCACGGAAAAGTAATCCCGGGTAAAGTCATTGAGATAAGTGAGTTTGATCGTGCGCAGATAGTAGCTGTGAGAATGACCGGTTGTCCAAACACCGTAACTGCCGAACGGTTGTGATTTGCACGTCAGACCGTGGCACGTATAAACCCAGACTACGTGAAATACGGCAAAACCTCCAACCAATATGAGAAATGTAACCGTTACCGCAAACATGCCTGTCGAAGTGAGCGTAGACTGTCTCGCGTCGTTACGAGGAATTGCACGATTACCGCGGAACAAATCATGTCAGAATTTAGTGAAAGTGCGTCCACAAGCTTATACGCGAGGAAAATCTTTTGTACCATGGAAAAAATAAGCTATGACAGTGGACGTCCACATCGTATTCCCTTGTTGATGGCAAGGCACAGACAGATAAGGCTGCAATCTGCAAACACTTCATATGGTCTGAGAATTATACTTTCAGATCTATCACGCTGATGAGAGAATACCTGTGGGGCGTAAATTACAGGGACGCAGCTTGTCACTTTGTGGCCATACAGAGATGGAGGGGGCGTAACGATGGTGCGTTTATCCGGGCTTCCATGGGGCGTCTCGTACCCGTCAGGATCTCCGTCACCGCGCAAGATATTTCAACATCTCTGCCAGCCATCTTCGCCCGTTCTTACGGTCCTCTTTCCGCACCATCTTTCAAGAGAACAGCGCCACGCTACATTCGTCTCAAGTGGTGACCTATTTGCTTAGTGTTTACGAGTTTTATTTGACTTTACCTCTCACAAATTGCTCCCTCGACCGCCGGATCTCAACCCCATTGAAAATGTGTCCATATGGTAACATGTGAAAAGAATAAAATTGGTATAAACAGAAACGCAACCTGTATGAAATGCAGAGATAGAAACATTCTGAACTCTAATGAAGCGTGGAGAAAGAAATTGCTAGGTCCATGACAGAAAGTTCTTTTCAAGGTATTAATTAACACCTTTGATAAATCAATTACTCTGGGCAGGATTTTTTATGCTATTCACTAGCCTATAATGGCATAAGTTGCAACTGGTCAATATTTAAATCTACCTCTATGGCCTTATAAAATGAAAAAAAAATATTTTTGAAGGCATATTTTTTCCTTTGTTAAATTACAGAATTTCTTACAACATAACTTCTCAGTATGAAATCCTTTTAACGTCTTTACCCATTAAATTTATCTATCGGGTGATTTAAAAGCAGGAGTCATGACATGTATGATTATAGCAAACATTTTCTGCCCCCTTTTTCAAAGGTATAATATAGAAGTTATTTACTGAGTTTAAAACTTGACGGAACGAGATTTATCAGAGCTGACGAGTTCCTTCCAATCATTCGAGGTCCAGTTTCGATGCTCGCGTGACCATTATAGACACCGTGAACTGAGATTAGCATGAGCACTCGAAGCGCCCTGCGGCAATGCAGCCCCATTTTCATCAGGATGCAATGTTTTATGTTCTGTGACACATTTCTCCAGTCAAAAGCATTCAAATAACTAGCGAACTGTGCAATAATATCCCCTTGTGTTGGCTCGTACCATACGGGATAGAGAGCCTTCGCCCCTATCTATCATCGATGAGACGTGGTCGGTTCACACCTTGCCGACTCTTCGTGGTTTACTCCTGCACGGGCCACTTTTTGAAGGTGCTAACCGTAAGAATCCTACAAACCTTTGCTGTCTCGGAAATGATCTGATTCGGTCGTCTGGCCGTTATAATTTGACCTTTGTCAAACTCGCTAAAGTCTGCCTCCTTTCATATCTGAAGAACAGGGATAGCGCTGATTAACAGAGTCAGGTTCAGGTGTTATTTATACCGTTTCATAACCTTCATACGCGGTGTCGTTTTCCTGCTGTTCCTTCGATTTGCGTAAAGATGCGCTGGTCGTGATATTTTGGCTCTTTGTATATACACCGAGTGATCGCTGAATTATTACCACCCAGTACAAAAGTCGATGCGACTCGTTGACCACTTGATTTCCAAGAGGGCCCGATTAGTTGACCGACGTATCGTATATAACCCTTTAAGTGGCCGATGTTTCTGAATCAAGTTGTGACCAATCTTTTTAAGGTTCCCAAACAGAAATTGTTCACATACCAAATAGATTTTTTTTTATTGGAGGTTTAACGACCACCGTGAGCAACTCAATGGGCTATAAGCAGTCGCCCATCCCTAATTTAAAGTCACTAGTTCCAAGGAAGGGAGAGGGCCAGTGCCGTAAGACAAACACAACATCCATGCCTCACCGGGATTCGAACCCGGACCCCTTTCGGACGAATGATCAGAGGCCATTGCTTATACCACTGCGCCACCGGGGGCGGCCAACTGGATTCTACGAGACATACGATAAATCAATACCTTAATTCCTCCTACGTCAGCACTACGGAATATAAACTTGTCGCTCGTGATAAGAACTCGCTTCTATACTCTGCTGCATGACCCTAGACTTCGATGGGGAAGGGCTTAATAACCTTACATGAAATGAGATCACGCTTCTATACTGTGCTCTATGGACTTAGACTTTGATGGAGAAGTGCTTGGTCCTCTGACATTATATAAGATTTCGCTTCTATACTCTGCTCCATGACCCTAGACTTTGATGCGGAACGGCTTGATCCTCTGACATGGAATAAGATCGCGCTTCTATACTCTGCTCCATGACCCTAGGCTTTGATGGGGAAGGGCTTGATCTCCTGAAATAAAATAAGATCTCGCTTCTATACTCTGCTCCAGGACCCTAGACTTGGTGGGGAAGGGCTTGATCATCTGACATGAAATAAGATCTCGCTTCTATACTTTGCTCCATGGCCTTAGACTTTGATGGAGAAGGGCTTGATCCTCTGACATGAAATAAGATCGCGCTTCTATACTCTGCTCCATGATCCTAGACCTCGTAGGGGAAGGACTTGATACTCTGACATGAAATAAGATGTCGATTCTATACTCTGCTCCATGACCCTAGGCTTTGATGGGGAAGGGCTTGATCTCCTGAAATAAAATAAGATCTCGCATCTATAATCTGCTCCATGACGCTAGACTTTGATGGGGAAGGGCTTGATCCCCTGACATGGAATAAGATCTCGCTTCTATACTCTGCTCCATGACTTTAGAATTTGATGGAGAAGGGCTTGATTCCCTGACATGAAATGAGATCTCGCTTCTATACTCTGCTCCATGACCCTAGACTTTGATGGGGAAGGGCTTGCTCCTCTGACATGGAATTAGATCTCGCTTCTATACTCTGCTCCATGACCCTAGGCTTTGATGGGGAAGGGCTTGATCTCCTGAAATAAAATAAGATCTCGCTTCTATACTCTGCTCCAGGACCCTAGACTTGGTGGGGAAGGGCTTGATCTCCTGAAATAAAATAAGATCTCGATTCTATACTCTGCTCCAGGACCCTAGACTTGGTGGGGAAGGGCTTGATCCTCTGACATGAAATAAGATCGCGCTTCTATACTCTGCTCCATGATCCTAGACCTCGTAGGGGAAGGACTTGATACTCTGACATGAAATAAGATGTCGATTCTATACTCTGCTCCATGACCCTAGGCTTTGATGGGGAAGGGCTTGATCTCCTGAAATAAAATAAGATCTCGCATCTATAATCTGCTCCATGACGCTAGACTTTGATGGGGAAGGGCTTGATCCCCTGACATGGAATAAGATCTCGCTTCTATACTCTGCTCCATGACTTTAGACCTTGATGGAGAAGGGCTTGATTCCCTGACATGAAATGAGATCTCGCTTCTATACTGTGCTCCATGACCCTATACTTCGATGGGGAAGGGCTTGCTCCTCTGACATGGAATTAGATCTCGCTTCTAAACTCTGCTCCATGACCCTAGACTTTGATGAGGTGGGGCTTGATCCCCTGACATGAAATAAGATGTCAATTCTATACTCTGTTCCATGACCCTAGGCTTTGATGGGAAAGGGCTTGATCTCCTGAAATAAAATAAGATCTCGCTTCTATAATCTGCTCCATGACGCTAGACTTTGATGAGGAAGGGCTTGATCCTCTGACATGGAATAAGATCTCGCTTCTATACTCTGCCCCATGACCCTAGACCTAGTAGGGGAAGGGCTTGATCCTCTGACATGAAATAAGATGTCGATTCTATACTCTGCTTAATGACCCTAGGCTTTGATGGGGAAGGTCTTGATCTCCTGAAATAAAATAAGATCTCGCTTCTATAATCTGCTCCATGACGCTAGACTTTGATGGGGAATGGCTTTTTTTTTTTTTTTTTTTTTTTTTTTTGATTGGAGGTTTAACGACCACCGTGAGCAACTCAATCAGCTGTAAGCAGTCGCCCGTCCCTAATTTAGGGTCACTGGTTCCCGGGAAGGGAGAGAGCCAGTGACGTAAGACGAACACAACATCCATGCCTGACCGGGATTCGAACCCGGACCCCTTACGGACGAATGATCAGAGGCCAGCGCTTTAGACCACTGCGCCCCCGGGGCGGCGGGGGAATGGCTTGATCCTCTGACATGGAATAAGATCTCGCTTCTATACTCTGCTCCATGACCCTAGACCTCGTAGGGGAAGGGCTTGATCCTCTGACATGAAATAAGATAGCCGCCCCGGTGGCGCAGTGGTCTAAGGCGCTGGCCTCTGATCATTCGTCCGTAAGGGGTCCGGGTTCGAATCCCGGTCAGGCATGGATGTAGTGTTTGTCTTACGGCACTGGCTCTATGCCTTCCCTGGAACCAGTGACCCTAAATTAGGGACGGGCGACTGCTTATAGCCCATTGAGTTGCTCACGGTGGTCGTTAAACCTCCAACCAAAAAAAAAAAAAAAAAAAAAAATAAGATGTGCCGCCCCGGTGGCGCAGTGGTCCAAGGCGTTGGCCTCTGATCGTTCGTCCGTAAGGGGTCCGGGTTCGAATCCCGGTCAGGCATGGATGTAGTGTTTGTCTTACGGCACTGGCTCTATGCCTTCCCTGGAACCAGTGACCCTAAATTAGGGACGGGCGACTGCTTATAGCCCATTGAGTTGCTCACGGTGGTCGTTAAACCTCAAATCCAAAAAAAAAAAAAAAAAAAAAAAAAGAAATAAGATGTCGATTCTATACTCTGCTCCATGACCCTAGGCTTTGATGGGGAAGGGCTTGATCTCCTGAAATAAAATAAGATATCGCTTCTATAATCTGCTCCATGACGCTAGACTTTGATGGGGAATGGCTTTTTTTTTTTTTTGATTGGAGGTTTAACGACCACCGTGAGCAACTCAATGGGCTATAAGCAGTCGCCCGTTCCTAATTTAGGGTCACTGGTTCCTGGGAAGGGAGAGAGCCAGTGCCGTAAGACAAACACAACATCCATGCCTGACCGGGATTCGAACCCGGACCCCTTACGGACGAATGATCAGAGGCCAGCGCCTTAGATCACTATGCCACCGGGGCGGCGGGGAATGGCTTGATCCTCTGACATGGACTAAGATCTTGCTTCTATACTCTGCTCCATGACCCAAGACTTTGATGGAGAAGGGCTTGATTCCCTGACATGAAATAAGATCTCGCTTCTATACTCTGCTCCATGACCCTAGACTTTGATGGAGAAGGGCTTGATTCCCTGACATGAAATAAGATCTCGCTTCCATATCCTCCATGACCCTATACTTCGATGGGGAAGGGCTTGCTCCTCTGACATGGAATAAGATCTCGCTTCTAAACTCTGCTCCATGACCCTAGACTTTGATGAGGCTGGGCTTGATCCCCTGACATGAACAACGTGATACAGGGTAGAAACGAGTGCCTCAAACATCTTCTCTCTTTCTTTTTTTAGGTAGTTGACATTGTTATAGCCCTTTTATCAGATAATTGGTTAGGAAGGATTAGTGTTAGTCATCCTCCTAAATGACCACTTTAACAGAGTTGTCTTTTAGGGGTTATCATTTGGTGTCGATCATCCCCCTAAATGACCACTTTGAGAAGCTAAGTAGAAAGCATCGCTATCTCATGAGCAGGTTCCCTCATTCCAGACTCGTTCGACGCACTTTTTATTCACCGAATATATTTGTTTGAGCTATTTGCAGCCAATTTTGCTAACCCCGTGATAGAGACAAGGTGTGAGTGGAGTAGTAGATAGTAACATTTGTTGCCTGAGGGATAAACGGAAGCATTTACCGGACTTTGAGGAAAAAATAGGTTGTGGAAGCTCAGAGAGCTGGTTCCCCGATTTTCCATCTGGCTGAACTGGTGAGTCGTTCGCGAGGCGCCATACTTAAAGTGTATCAGGACTGTTGTGAACATGGTCAAACAACTGACCCTGAGTCAAAACTGCCCAGGACAGCAATAGATCGAAGTGAGAGGTTTGCGTCGGGTCCGATGGCTCGTACAAGGCAACAGGTCGGGTCCGATAAATCGTACAAGGCAACAGATCAGGTCCGATGACTCGTACAAGGCAACAGGCCGGGTCCGATGACTCGTACAAAGCAATTGGTCGGGACCGATGACTCGTACAAGGCAACAGGTCGGGTGCGATGACTCGTACAAGGCAACAGGTCGGGTAAGATGACTCGTACAAGGCAACAGGTGTAAGGCTGTTCAACAGTTGACTTTCTAATAAAACAAACTTTAACACGGAACAGTATCTGTCATGACCGTGAGTTGCACACTCTCAGGTGTGGGTTATAACATCAGACGACCCCGACGACGTTCTCTCCCAGCGACGGGTCATAGGTGCAAAAAACTCCACTGGTGCATATATCATGCAAGTTGGAAGGGCCGCCCCGGTGGTGCAGTGGTCTAAGCGATGGCCTCTGATTATTCATCCGAAAGGAGTCCGGGTTCGAATCCCGTGAGGCATGGATGTTATGTTTCTCTTACGGCACTGGCTCTCTCCCTTCCCTGGAACCAGTGGCCCTAAATTAGGGACGGGCGACTGCTTATAGCCCATTGAGTTGCTCTCACGGTGGTCGTTAAACCTCCAATCAAAAAAAAAATTGGATGACGGATGACTGGAAAAAAATGTGTTGTCCTGACGAGTCAAGTTTTGTGTTCAACTTCGTGTATGGTCACGTACGTATCTGGCGTAAGCAGCCTGAGACGCTCGATTCATTCTGCATGGTCTCCGCAATGCAAGCCGGTGGAGACGGTTTTACATGTGGAGCATGTTTACCTTGCAGAAACGTGGACTCTGGTGCATGTTGAACAACGTATGACTGGTACCCACCGTGAATTGCTTTCTGACTCTGTAAACCCAGCAATGTTGCATTTTGTCCCCAATGGCGACGGCGTCTTCCAAGACGACAATGCGCTGAGCCACAAGTCTAATGTTTTGCAGGAATGGTTTGAGGAATGCAGTTCAGACTTCCAGCAGATCAATCGGCCTCCGAACTCTCCCGATATCAATCCCACAGAACACTTGAGTAACACTATGGAACGACACGCCAGGCGTCTGTACAAACGAATCACCTCCATACCTGCATTGAAGGCCGCATTACACAACTTTTGATTGGCCATATCTCCCAACTGCCTTCGGCATCTAACTTATCGATACCACGTCAAATGGCTTCTGTAACAAAACGAAAGGAGGACTTACTACGTATTAGGTAGCTGGTCATAATTCAATGGTCCCTTAGTTCACAACGATGATCCATTCTATTAAGACCATCCCCAGGCTAAAGAAATGAGCGGGTCTGGAGACTAAACGGTGATGCAGCTGAAGTTCACAGAGAAGTATATATACAACCCGAGGACCAGCTTTCGGTTAGTAGAGTGTTCGGAGTCAGAATGGGAAAAGCTGACGATTTATCGAAGTTTGATAAAAGACAAATTGTGACGGCACGGCGCCTTGGAACTACGATTTCGGAAACGAGCGGCTTGTGGGTTGTTCACGTGCCGCTGTACTGAGTACGTAACAAAGGTGGTGCACAGATGGCAAAAAACGACACGCGGCTGAACCGTCGTCCTCCCAGCTCATTGATGCCAGAGCGGAGCGGAATCTGTCGTGCATTGTTCACAGCCACTGCAGGGCCAACAGATCATCAGAAGCTACGACAGTGGTGATCAGGAGAATGTGTCACAGCACACAGTTGATCTCAGCCTTCTGCGCATGGGCCTGCGTAACCTAAGATCCAGCTAGATCCTCATGCTCACTACACGTCATCTCCAATAATGCATGAAATGGGTTCAAGATCATCGAGATTGGACCGTAGATGATTGGAACAAAGTGGTCTGGTCTGACGAAACAAGATTCCTGGTGCATCACGGAGACGGCCGAGCGCGGATACGCGGATTACCAACGGAGGCTATGGTACCTGGATGCACTGTTGGGGGGGGGAGGCCGACGGCGGGGTGTTATGCTGTGGGCGACGTTTTCTTGGGACACTTTTGGGCCGCATTATCCTAATAGCACAATCCCTGACAACTGTCAGGTATCTGAACATCGTTGCGGACCAAGTTCACCCATTCATGGCAACTGTGTTCCCTGCTGGTGATGGCTATTACCAACAGGATAATGCGCCATGCCACACTGCCAGAATCGTCAAGGAGTGGTTCGAAGAACATGCTGGAGACTTTCTACTAATGCCTTGGACTCCAAATTTACCTGACATGAATCCAATCGAACATTTGTGGTTCGACTTGGAAAAAGGGGTTCTAGGAAGTATGTTTGACAGAGAGAACAAATTAAATGGCGAAATTAGTAAGCGAGGGAATTCTTTGAAATTGTTCGCGCTAAATAACCATCATTCCTAAATGTACGGGAACTGGAGAACCTGCTGTTATCGTTATGGTACCAGATACCCCAGGATACCTATCGCCACCTCATCGAATCGATGCCTCGCCGAGTGGCCACTGTTTTGCGGGCTAAAGGGGGTCCTACAGCTTATTAGGTAAGTGGTCATAATGTAATGGCTCGTCGGTGTATGTCACTTAAATAACAAATCTAGAATTCAATGATACAGTTAGTGTATTTGCGAGTATCCAAACAACTTTCTTTATTAGAAATTCAAGTACGTCTATTTGGTCAGCAATAAGTCGTTCGTAACACAAGGCACGTTAAATAGAACTTATCGATGATGCACAATATGCGTGAATTCTCATTCAATACAAGAATCTTATCGACTACATGTAGTTCGCACAAAGGTCGTTCAACATCTTCGCATTGCAAATTTCTCTCTCTCTCTCATCCTCCATGAATACAGCTTTTTTAACATTTCGCCTTCGTCAACCCTTTGTTGTAGTAAATAATCTCTCTCTGCTCTTCCGTAATATTTGTTATCGTTCTTCTCTCTGTACCGTTATCTCAGAAAACTTTATTTATCTCAGATTGACCTTTGAACCGCTGTTAGGATGGTCAACATTAAACTCGTCAGACGGAAATCTGTGGCGTTACGTTCGAAAATATTTAACCAGAAGAAAGCAAATATACATAAGAACATATAAATTCAAAAGGAAGGTTAAATTAAACACATCTGGTACAGAAGATTAATATTCGAAGCCAATATACAGGGTTGTCAGAAAATGGCGCATAAAAATGAATCCGAGGGGATGATTATTTTATCAAACTTAAACAATATATTAAGTGACATTTTGATTAATGACTTAGTTTTCGAGATAGCAGTTCGTAAAGTTTGGTAACGTCATTTCCTTTATTTTTTTGAAGCTGGCAAAGTATTTAAACAAAATTCGAGCTGAGAAACTCCTGGCCGATTTCTGATGGCTGGGTGTGGATTAACTCGGCATTCATCACGTGTTATTCAGTTGATTTGTTACCTCCGCAACTGTCGGGAGGAACTGAACTGTTCTCCACACGCAACTTAAAATAGACAGATGAATTCATTGGTAGTGACTCCTTCCAAAAACAAATAAGTCGGTAAATTGACCCGTCAAAGAGCCCTATCCAAATTCAACGGAGGAGGGCGGATTCGTGTGAGGAATCAGATAAGAATGCGTCCGATTGTTACGTATGGCTATTGTAGTAATGTTCTCGTTTTTTCTTTCTGCGTCGTTTTCTTAGATCCCAAATACAATGAGCAGATAACTAAAGTATACAGTGCATTCTCTGTTCTGCTTCATTGGAATTGTGAACGACTCCTTTCGTAAGTACTCTGATTACAGTTGAGGTTACATGGATACATGTACAGACATTCTTTCCTCGAAGCCGATTTTGAGAAAATAGATGATCATTGTCAGAACAACAATATATATATATATATATGTATATCCATATCATATCATTCATATCGTATCGACATTGGGAAGGCGCGCACAGCTTTTCAAAGAGACAGGAGCCTGCACTCTAGAACTTTTGACCGTTCGGTAAAAAAGGCTCTCAGCCACGTCCTTCGACCGACTTCTCATAATCTGGACATTATGTCCAGCATCAGATATACCATTCAGTCGGTTTTGTCATGCACTATCTGATCAAAAGTATCCGGACACTTGCCTGTACATAAACTCCTTGTAATAGGAAATAAATTAATATCGGGTAGGCCCCGCCTTTCTGCTATCACAGCCTCCACTACGCTGGGAAGACTTTCCACGAGATTATGGAATTTGGCTGTAGGAATTGTCTTCCATTCTGCTACAAAAACATTAGTCAGGTCGGTCACCGATGCCAGGGGGGGGGGGGGTAAAGCTGGCTGGCACTTAGCGTTCCAGTTAACCCCAAAGGTGTTCCATGTGGTTGAGATCAGAACAGGCCCCAATAAATTTCTTCTACACCCATCAGGACATTCCTTCTCGAATCTCGCTTTGTTGTGGGGGCATTTTCTTTAGGTAAAGGAAATAACCTTCTCCAAAC
Organism: Macrothele yani; assembly: GCA_039090855.1. Taxonomy (NCBI): domain Eukaryota; kingdom Metazoa; phylum Arthropoda; class Arachnida; order Araneae; family Macrothelidae; genus Macrothele; species Macrothele yani. Next base: position 139,252,944 of record CM077013.1, on the reverse strand, counting down.
AATTGCCGTAGATATATAAACAGTCGAGTCACATTATTGTGAGCACCTCCTACTTTTGACGTCAACAGTGCGTAGAAAGTACGTGTCATGAACTGTCTTGGAGGGTATGTAAGGTGTGCTGTAGGCAATCTGAAAACATGTCACTCGTTGCTGTCATGAATAAAAGGAGCGATTTGTCAAATTTGCAAAAAGGGATGATCATCGAATTTCGGGCCAAGGGTGGCAGTATTTCTTAAACATAGCAATTCGTGAACTGTTCGCGTGCTGCTGTGGTTAAAGTGTATCGCGATTGGAGAAATGGCACCATTGCGAATAAGCGAAGTATAAACTACGGAGCACCACGTGCCACTGAGGTGAGAGATGAACGGCAGCTTCGAAGGTGCGTGAGGGCCGATCGCCACGCTACAGTGGAGCAACTAGCCGGCCGAATGAACCAGGGGGCTAACGGAAGTGTTTCTAAAACGACAGATCAGTGAAACCTGCTGCCTATGGGGCTCCAATGCAGACGGATGGTCACTGCACCTAAGCTAACGAAGGTGCATCGGCAGAAAAGGCTTACATTTGCACGACAGTATGGGAATTGGATCTCCGCGGATTGGGAAAGGATTGCCTTCTCCGGTGAGTCATGTTTTCTGATTCATCGAACGGATGGAAGTTGGCTTATAAGTCGAGAAACATAGGAGAACAAACACTCTTCAACCATTGTTGACAGAACACAAGATGGTGGGCGCAGCCCTATGGTCTGAGAAATGTTTTCTGGCATTCTCTGGGTCTACTCATACCTGTGGAAGGCACTAAGGACCGAATTCGATATGAATCCATCGCGTTAGAAGACACGTAGACCCATACATGCTGATTGTCTTCCCTGGGACGAATAGGATCTTCCAGAAAGACAATGCTAGGTGTCACACAGCTAGACATTTCCGAGAGTGGTTGGACGGGCACGATGAAGACTTCAAAGTATTTTCCTGGACCCCTAATTCCCCAGACTTAAACCCAACTGAACATCTGTGGGACCACCTCGATCATGTTGTTCGCTCTGTGGATCTTCCACAACGCACCCTCCTGCAACTGTCAGATGTACTGCAGTCAGCATGGCTCCACGTACCTGTGAACACATTCTAGCACCTTATTGAGTTGCTCCCAGCCCGTGTAGCTTCTGTCCACGCTGCGCGCGGCGATAACTCTGGATATTAGCTGGTGGTCACAATAATAGGACTCAACAGTGTATAATTCAAGACTACACACTTGTGATGTTGAGATAAAATTAATTGATCGTTTATTCTCAATTAAATGTTTTATTAACATCGACTATAGTTTCGTAGATCATTTGGTTCGACATCATCAGAACAAATGAAGAGTAAGCATTCAAATCATTGTGACATCATCAGAGTTCTGACGGTAACGGATTTTGGTAAGTTGTGTCCACGCGATTGAAAGAAATGGAGTGGACTTTATATCGTTGACAAGTCGTGAAGAGTTCCGGTATTTGTGGAAAGCTTCTAATATATTAAACTTTATGGTTTATCAATAAGCGTGGCGTCTCCAAACAAAAAATGTATGGTTATTTTCGTGACAATGTTGGGCTATTGGTGACTTCTTCAGTTCGTTGTTCCGTACCGAAGTCTTGTGCTCCTTCACACGGAAACTTACATCCCTGTGGGTTTGTTCTATTTATGAAAGTCCACATTCACAAGGTATGTGATGAATTCCCCAGGAATTTACGCCTTCGACGTATTGTTTTGATCCGTAAAAATTCAACTAGTTTTTGAGTTTGAAAATAATTTTGAAACTAAAACATTTGAGAATGTTTGAAATTCTGAAACAAATCTGAGGAGCAAATGGGATAACTGCCCAGTGCGTTCGTACTGAGAGGTCTATTGACGTGAGCGAGCAGACTGGCTTCGGTTTCCTAAATGTTTGGACAGCTTTGCCTATAAAGGAAGGGGCTATATCCTCTGTGTGCTGCAATTCGTTTAAGAAAATCAAGCTCTTTCTGAAAGGAATTCTCAGTTGAGCATATATGTATTGTACGATATACGTATATGTAGAAAGCAGAATTTTTTGTTTCCGTGGGTGATTTGATTTTGCATGTGGGAGTAAAGAAACAGCAAATGGTTTTCGATAAGTTGTTGTATTGTGTCATTTCATAATTATTCGCCGATACGGACACAACGAAACAAGCAGCAGTAACAGAAGACAAAATACATTTTATTCCAAATAATATCTGCTCTCGACAGTAATACACTGTACCCAACGTGTTTTCAGTACAAAATGCCAGACGCTAGCATCACAGTGGTCCAAAAATCGGTAACGGCATGAATCATAGCATTCTTGTTAGTAAACCGTTTGTCCCTCAAGAAGTGGTCCAAATGGCGAAACGTGTGGAAGTCTGAGGGGGGCTAAGTTAGGTGAATAAGCAGCGTGAGAGAGGATCTCGTACCCAAAGGCGTTGATTTTTCGCATGCTTCCAAATGACATATGCCGACGTGCGCCATCCTGAACCGGTATGGGACCCAAACGATTGACGAGCGATGGTTGTTTGTTGCATAATGTCTGGTGACATTCGTCCAGCTGACGGCAGTACATGTCCCTTGTTATTGTTTGACCTCGAGCAAAAACTTGTAATGAGCCACAGTTTTGGCATTCCATCACACAGAGGTCAGAAACTTCTGTGGGTGCAACTCGGGTTTGGACATGAGTTTGGTGGTTCCCCTTTATCGAATCACTGCGCTGTTCGCTTCCAGTTGTCATAAAACACCAATTTTGCATCAACCGTAGGGATCCGATGCAGAAAGGGAACGCTAGCCTCACGTCTTTAGAGGGCAATGCATGTTTCCAGACGACGTATCTGCTGCTGTTCGTTGATTTCTTGTGGAACCCTGGTATCTAGTTTTTTAACCTTGTCCATAGCTGCTAGGTGCCCGGATACTGATGATACGACAAGTTCGGCACGGAGCTCACGTACTGTGTACGTTGGGTTTTCTTCCACTTTCAGCCTTAACAGTACCGTGTCACACACAACCGAACGATCGGCTCATGGCTTATGGACGATGGTAAAATCAGCGGCACGGAACTTGGAAAACAATCTACCGACAGTTCTGTCACTCGTCGTGCCGCCACCTCACGCTCTATTGACATTTGCAACCGTTTCGGACACATTCCGGCCAAGTTTGAATTCGTGCAAAATGACTAACCTCGCGTCGCGTTGCTCCATCACGTCCCTAACTGCTGATATCTGTCCGAAATACCGTTTTGATACACGTGAACTGAACCGATTCCCATTGCAGGGGCATTTGGTAGTTCCTCCTACGAGGCTTCGCTTTGAAAAAAAAAAATGAACCGAAAACAGGTTGCCGTCGTCAGGAGAGCATCAACCTGCGGTAGTGGCCTTTCTAATACCAACAAACGATAAGGAGAACCAAAAGTGTCGGTTGGTCATGCTCCTTAGGCCACCAGACCAAATGTCAAAACAGACACAGAAATTCAAAACACAAGAATATAAACCCTGAAAAAATGATAAAAAAAGGCTTACCGGCAGCCCTCAAACTGGTCAATGCCATGAATGAAGATCAAACCAAATCGAACCAACGACCCACAAGAGCCCAAATATATATGAAAGCGTTAAAGTGGTAGCGGTTAGTTAAGATCCTAGCAAGCCAAAAAAGTGTGTGAAATGACGAGATACTATATATATATATATATATTTTATATATATATATATATATATATATATATATATATATTTAAAAAAAATGTATATATATATAAAAAATATATATATATATATATAAAAAATATATATATATATTTTTGCAACTAGCCCATCAGAGCTGCAGAGTATGATCCAGGAACTTGCTGACAAGAGTAAAGAAGTGGGATTAAAAATGAACTTTCAGAAGACAAAAGTGATGTTCAATGCTTTTACAAGAAATGAAGATTTATCGATTGATGGAGAAGAGCTGGAGATAACAGATACGTACGTTTATCTTGGACAGCAGATATCAAGTGAGGGTCACATTGATGAAGAAATTAATCGGCGTACAAAACTTGCCTGGAGAGCTTTTGGAAGAAACAGCATAATTTTCAGGAGCAATATGCCATTATGTCTTAAAAGAAAAGTATTTGATCAATGCATCCTTCCAGTGCTTACGTATGGTGCAGAGACGTGGACCTTAACTAAGAGAGACATACAAAGGCTGCAGACAACTCAAAGAGGCATGGAGAGGTGCATACTTGGTGTAACCAGGAGAGATAAGAAGAGGAACTCGTGGATCCGAAAAATGACAAGAGTGGAAGACATCATGATCAGAGTTAAATCCCTGAAATGGCAATGGGCTGGACATACTGCCAGAAGGACAGATCATCGATGGACAGCCGAAATTTTAGATTGGATTCCAAGGGACAGGAAAAGACCCAGAAGAAGACCACATGGGAGATGGGTGTATGAAATTCGAAAGTATGCAGGGGTGACATGGAGGAGACTGGCACAAGACAGACCGTTGTGGAGGAAACTTGGGGAGACCTTCGTCCAGCAGTGGATTGATAATGGTTGACAATGATGATGATGATCATGCACAAGACAGACCGTTGTGGAGGAAACTTGGGGAGACCTTCGTCCAGCAGTGGATTGATAATGGTTGACAATGATGATGATGATCATGATCATCATCATCATTGTCAACCATTATCAATCCACTGCTGGACGAAGGTCTCCCCAAGTTTCCTCCACAACGGTCTGTCTTGTGCCAATCTCCTCCATGTCACTCCCGCATATTTACGAATTGCATCCACCCATCTCCCATGTGGTCTTTTTCTGGGTCTTTTCCTGTCCCTTGGAATCCAATCTAAAATTTCGGCTGTCCATCTATGGTCTGTCCTTCTGGCAGTATGTCCAGCCCATTGCCATTTCAGGGATTTAACTCTGATCATGATGTCTTCCACTCTCGTCATTTTTCGGATCCACGAGTTCCTCTTCTTATCTCTCCTGGTTATACCAAGCATGCACCTCTCCATGCTTCTTTGAGTTGTCTGCAGCCTTTGTATGTCTCTTTTAGTTAAGGTCCACGTCTCTGCACCATACGTAAGCACTGGAAGGATGCATTGATCAAACACTTTTCTTTTAAGACATAATGGCATATTGCTCTTGAAAATTATGCTGTTTCTTCCAAAAGCTCTCCAGGCAAGTTTTGTACGCCGATTAATTTCTTCATCAATGTGACCCTCACTTGATATCTGCTGTCCAAGATAAACATACGTATCTGTTATCTCCAGTTTTTCTCCATCAATCGATAAATCTTCATTTCTTGTAAAAGCATTGAACATCACTTTTGTCTTCTGAAAGTTCATTTTTTAATCCCACTTCTTTACTCTTGTCAGCAAGTTCCTGGATCATACTCTGCAGCTCTGATGGGGTAGTTGCAAAAATGACTACGTCATCAGCAAAACGAAGGTGGGTTAGATAATCTCCATTAATCTTTATCCCTTTGTTTTCCCAGTTCAGTGATTGAAAGACATTTTCCAATGTGGCATTAAAGAGCTTCGGAGATATGGTGTCACCTTGTCTCACTCCCTTTCCAATTTTTATGTGTGTTGTATTTTCAAACAGCCGAATCTTTGCACTTGCATTTTCATAGATGTTATTAATAATATTAATGTATGCATCTTCAATACCGCAGGATTTCAGAGCCGTGGTAACTGCTGATGGTTTCACCGAATCGAAGGCTTTTTCATAATCGATAAAAGCCATGCACAATGGAAGTTCATATTCCCTCGCTCTTTCAATGAGTTCTCTCAGTACGTGGATATGATCTATTGTGCTGTAGCCACTCCTGAATCCAGCTTGTTCTCTCGGTTGAGCCATGTCCAGTGTTACCTTCAAGCGGTGTGAAAGAACTTTAGTGAAGATTTTATAAACCACTGATAGGAGGCTGATAGGTCTGTAGTTCCTGAGATCCTCAATGTCACCTTTTTTATGTAGCAGGATCATTGTAGCATTGTTCCAATCCTCAGGAATCTTCCCTTCATTAAGGCATCGAGTGAAAATTTGGGCGAGTACTGTTTCAATTTCTCCACTTGCTTCTTGTATGATGTCTATAGTGATTCCATCTTCTCCTGGAGCTTTCCCCCGCTTCATGTTCTTGATTGCATGAGCAACTTCTGCTGGGAGGACTGGAAGAACTCTGGTACCTTTTATGATGTCTGGAGTACATGTATCATCCCTTTCATATAATTTGGAGTAGAAATCTTTCACTCTTGTCAAAATTTCGCCTCTATTTCTTGTTATAGAACCATCTTCTTTTCTCAGAGCCATAATCTGTTTTCTTCCCTTACTGAGATGTCCCTTTGCTATCTTAAGGCTTTGGTTGTTTTCAATTGCTTTCCTCACTAGCTCACAGTTGAATTTCCTTACGTCTTCAGTGATACTTTTTCGTGTTGTCTTGCATAGCTCTATATATTCCACTTTGGAAGTCACATCTTCTTTAGTTGTCCTCATCTCTCTTCTTTTTTGCATCAACATTTTGGTTTTTCCTGATAATTTGTTCACATGCAACTTGTTCTTAAACCCAGCTAATTTTGTTGCTGTTTCCATTAGAGCTTTGGTTACTTTTCTGTTAACTTCCGAAATATCCACTTCTTCCGATGTTAGGCCTTCTAAAGCAGAGAATCTGTTCTTCAGTTCCAACTTGAAAGTATTATGGTGTTTTTTAAGGTTGGTTATGTCAATACATTTTGTTTGTCTTATGAGCTTGCCACGTTCCAGTTTAGTGTTGAGGTGCATCTTACATCTCACCAATCTATGGTCACTACCTGTGTTGAACTTGTTCAGCACACTGCAGTCTTCGATGACGAATTTTTTGTTACACATAATAAAATCAATTTCACTTGTCGTCCCAATTGGATGTCTCCATGTCCATTTCCTGTGTGGCTTTTTCTTGAAAAAGGAATTCAAGATGAAAAATCCTTCTGCCTCTGCAAACTCAACGAGAGTATTTCCACGCTGGTTTCTGTTGCCGTGACCGAATTTACCTACTGAAGTTTCATTCTGTTGCCGTTGCCCTATTTTTGCATTAAAATCTCCCATAATTATCTTCAAGTGCTGCTTACCTTTATTATTTAGATGACGAATTTCCTCATAAAATTCTTCAATTTCTTCTTCAGGATGACTTGTGGTGGGTGCATAAGTTTGAATAATCTGAGCCTGGTATCTTCTCGATAGTTGGATAACGAGTCGTGCAGCTCTGTCAGAGGAACTTTCAACTTCTACCACTTTATCCTTCAGTTTCTTGTTTATTATAAATCCAACACCACTAGTTCTGCCAGTATCTGTCCCACGATAATAGAAGAGATGTCCACTTTTCAGTTCAATGAGATCTTCTCCTTTTCTCCTTACCTCACTTAGCCCGACGATGTCCCACTTGATCCTTTGTAGTTCCTCTTCCAATTCAAGAAGCCTTGAATCAGAAGATAGGGAGCGTCCGTTATAGGTAGCCAAGGTCAGCATCAAATGGCAGCCTAGTCCGGTCCTCCGGGGATTCTTAGCACCCTCTGCCTTCATGTCGCACTGGCCGCTGCCTTGGCCAGGTACATTCCAGCTGCCGGAGACTGAGGGCCAAGATTTAAGTTGTAGAGTCATTTTGGAGGTGTTTGGCCATAACTCACCACGCTGGCCAAGCGGGTTGGTGAGTGTGGGATAGCATTTCCTCTGATCCCGATGGTATAGTTATACCGCTATTGGCGGTCGTCAGAGCCCCTTTAGTGGGAACAGGATGCACCACGAGAAGGCGGGGTTGACATTTGTCAAGGAGAGGCTGTGATGTTACGCATCACCTGACCTTACATCCCGATGATGATATATATATATATATATATATATATATATATATATATATATATATATAAGTTCCTCTGACAGAGCTGCACGACTCGTTATCCAACTCTCAAGAAGATACCAGGCTCAGATTATTCAAACTTATGCACCCACCACAAGTCATGCTGAAGAAGAAATTGAAGAATTTTATGAGGAAATTCGTGATCTAAATAATAAAGGTAAGCAGCACTTGAAGATAATTATGGGAGATTTCAATGCAAAAATAGGGCAACGGCAACAGAATGAAACTTCAGTAGGTAAATTCGGTCACGGCAACAGAAACCAGCGTGGAAATACTCTCGTAAAATTTGCAAAGGCAGAAGGGTTTTTCATCTTGAACTCCTTTTTCAAGAAAAAGCCACACAGGAAATGGACATGGAGACATCCAAATGGGACGACAAGTGAAATTGATTTTATTATGTGTAACAAAAAATTCGTCATAGAAGACTGCAGTGTGCTAAACAAGTTCAACACAGGCAGTGACCATAGATTGGTGAGATGTAAGATGCACCTCAACACTAAACTCGAAACAAAATGTATTGACATAACCAACCTTAAAAAACACCATAATACCTTCAAATTGGAACTGAAGAACACATTCTCTGCTTTAGAAGGCCTAACATCGAAAGAAGTGGATATTTCTGAAGTTAACAGAAAAGTAACCAAAGCTCTTATGGAAACAGCAACAAAATTAGCTGGGTCTAAGAACAAATTGCATGTGAACAAATTATCAGGAAAAACCAAAATGTTGATGCAAAAAGAAGAGTGATGAGGACAACTAAAGAAGATGTGACTTCCAAAGTGGAATATATAGAGCTATGCAAGACAGTACGAAAAAGTATCCCTGAAGACGTAAGGAAATTCAACTGTGAACTAGTAAGGAATGCAATTGAAAACAACCAAAGCCTAAAGATAGAAAAGGGACATCTCAGTAAGGGGAAAAACAGATTATGGCACTGAGAAAAGAAGATGGTTCTGTAACAAGAAATAGAGGCGAAATTTTGTGAAAGATTTCTATTCCAAATTATATGAAAGGGATGATACATGTACTCCAGACATCATGAAAGGTGCCAGAGTTCTTCCAGTCCTTCCAGCAGAAGTTGCACATGCAATCAAGAACATGAAGCGGGGAAAAGCTCCAGGAGAAGATGGAATTACTGTAGACATCATACAAGAAGCAAGTGGAGAAATCGAAACAGTACTCGCCCAAATTTTCACTCGATGCCTTTATGAAGGAAAAAATTCCTGAGGATTGGAACAACGCTACAATGATCTTGCTACATAAAAGGTGACATTGAGGGTCTCAGAAACTACAGACCTATCAGCCTCCTATCAGTGGTTTATAAAATCTTCACTAAAGTTCTTTCACACCGCTTGAAGGTGACACTGGACATGGCTCAACCGAGAGAACAAGCTGGATTCAGGAGTGGCTACAGCACAATAGATCATAACCACGTACTGAGAGAACTAATTGAAAGAGCGAGGGATTATGAGCTTCCATTGTGCATGGCTTTTATCGATTATGAAAAAGCCTTTGATTCGGTGAAACCATCAGCAGTTGCAATGGCTCTGAAATCCTGCGGTATTGAAGATGCATACATTAATATTATTAATAACATCTATGTAAATGCAAGTGCAAAGATTCGGCTGTTTGAAAATACAACACACATAAAAATTGGAAAAGGAGTGAGACAAGGTGACACCATATCTCCGAAGCTCTTTAATGCCACATTGGAAAATGTCTTTCAATCACTGAACTGGGAAAACAAAGGGATAAAGATTAATGGAGATTATCTAACCCACCTTCGTTTTGCTGATGACATAGTCATTTTTGCAACTACCCCATCAGAGCTACAGAGTATGATCCAGGAACTTGCTGACAAGAGTAAAGAAGTGGGATTAAAAATGAACTTTCAGAAGACAAAAGTGATGTACTTTTACAAGAAATGAAGATTTATCGATTGATGGAGAAAAGCTGGAGATAACAGCCATGTACGTTTATCTTGGACAGCAGATATCAAGTGAGGGTCACATTGATGAAGAAATTAATCGGCGTACAAAACTTGCCTGGAAAGCTTTTGGAAGAAACAGCATAATTTTCAAGAGCAATATGCCATTATGTCTTAAAAGAAAAGTGTTTGATCAATGCATCCTTCCAGTGCTTACGTATGGTGCAGAGACGTGGACCTTAGCTAAAAGAGACATACAAAGGCTGCAGACAACTCAAAGATGCATGGAGAGGTGCATGCTTGGTGTAACCAGGAGAGATAAGAAGAGGAACACGTGGATCCGAAAAATGACAAGAGTGGAAGACATCATGATCAGAGTTAAATCCCTGAAATGGCAATGGGCTGGACATACTGCCAGAAGAACAGACCATCGATGGACAGCCGAAATTTTAGATTGGATTCCAAGAGACAGGAAAAGACCCAGAAGAAGACCACATGGAAGATGGGTGGATGAAATTCGAAAGTATGCGGGAGTGACATGGAGGAGACTGGCACAAGACAGACCTTTGTGGAGGGAACTTGGGGAGACCTTCGTCCAGCAGTGGATTGATAATGGTTGACAATGATGATGATGATGATATATATATATATATATATATATATATATATATATATATCATCATCATCATTGTCATGATATATATATATATATATATATATATATATATATATATATCATCATCATCATCATTGTCAACCATTATCAATCCACTGCTGGACGAAGGTCTCCCCAAGTTCCCTCCACAAAGGTCTGTCTTGTGCCAGTCTCCTCCATGTCACTCCCGCATATTTACGAATTTCATCCACCCATCTCCCATGTGGTCTTTTTTTGGGTCTTTTCCTGTCCCTTGGAATCCAATCTAAAATTTCGGCTGTCCATCTATGGCCTGTCCTTCTGGCAGTATGTCCAGCCCATTGCCATTTCAGGGATTTAACTCTGATCATGATGTCTTCCACTCTCGTCATTTTTCGGATCCACGAGTTCGTCTTCTTATCTCTCCTGGTTATACCAAGCATGCACCTCTCCATGCTTCTTTGAGTTGTCTGCAGCCTTTGTATGTCTCTTTTAGTTAAAGTCCACGTCTCTGCACCATACGTAAGCACTGGAAGGATGCATTGATCAAACACTTTTCTTTTAAGACATAATGGCATATTGCTCTTGAAAATTATGCTGTTTCTTCCAAAAGCTCTCCAGGCAAGTTTTGTACGCCGATTAATTTCTTCATCAATGTGACCCTCACTTGATATCTGCTGTCCAAGGTAAACATACGTATCTGTTATCTCCAGTTTTTCTCCATCAATCGATAAATCTTCATTTCTTGTAAAAGCATTGAACATCACTTTTGTCTTCTGAAAGTTCATTTTTAATCCCACTTCTATACTCTTGTCAGCAAGTTCCTGGATCATACTCTGCAGCTCTGATGGGGTAGTTGCAAAAATGACTACGTCATCAGCAAAACGAAGGTGGGTTAGATAATCTCCATTAATTTTTATCCCTTTGTTTTCCCAGTTCAGTGATTGAAAGACATTTTCCAATGTGGCATTAAAGAGCTTCGGAGATATGATGTCACCTTGTCTCACCCCCTTTCCAATTTTTATGTGTGTTGTATTTTCAAACAGCCGAATCTTTGCACTTGCATTTTCATAGATGTTATTAATAATATTAATGTATGCATCTTCAATACCGCAGGATTTCAGAGCCGTGGTAACTGCTGATGGTTTCACCGAATCAAAGGCTTTTTCATAATCGATAAAAGCCATGCACAATGGAAGTTCATATTCCCTCGCTCTTTCAATTAGTTCTCTCAGTACATGGATATGATCTATTGTGCTGTAGCCACTCCTGAATCCAGCTTGTTCTCTCGGTTGAGCCATGTCCAGTGTTACCTTCAAGCGGTGTGAAAGAACTTTAGTGAAGATTTTATAAGCCACTGATAGGAGGCTGATAGGTCTGTAGTTCCTGAGATCCTCAATGTCACCTTTTTTATGTAGCAGGATCATTGTAGCATTCTTCCAATCCTCAGGAATCTTCCCTTCATTAAGGCATCGAGTGAAAATTTGGGCGAGTACTGTTTCAATTTCTCCACTTGCTTCTTGTATGATGTCTATAGTAATTCCATCTTCTCCTGGAGCTTTCCCCCGCTTCATGTTCTTGATTGCATGAGCAACTTCTGCTGGGAGGACTGGAAGAACTCTGGTACCTTTCATGATGTCTGGAGTACATGTATCATCCCTTTCATATAATTTGGAGTAGAAATCTTTCACTCTTGTCAAAATTTCGCCTCTATTTCTTGTTATAGAACCATCTTCTTTTCTCAGAGCCATAATCTGTTTTCTTCCCTTACTGAGATGTCCCTTTGCTATCTTTAGGCTTTGGTTGTTTTCAATTGCTTTCCTCACTAGCTCACAGTTGAATTTCCTTACGTCTTCAGTGATACTTTTTCGTGCTGTCTTGCATAGCTCTATATATTCCACTTTGGAAGTCACATCTTCTTTAGTTGTCCTCATCACTCTTCTTTTTTGCATCAACATTTTGGTTTTTCCTGATAATTTGTTTACATGTAACTTGTTCTTAGACCCAGCTAATTTTGTTGCTGTTTCCATAAGAGCTTTGGTTACTTTTCTGTTAACTTCCGAAATATCCACTTCTTCCGATGTTAGGCCATCTAAAGCAGAGAATCTGTTCTTCAGTTCCAACTTGAAAGTATTATGGTGTTTTTTAAGGTTGGTTATGTCAATACATTTTGTTTGTCTTATGAGCTTGCCACGTTCCAGTTTAGTGTTGAGGTGCATCTTACATCTCACCAATCTATGGTCACTACCTGTGTTGAACTTGTTTAGCACACTGCAGTCTTCGATGACGAATTTTTTGTTACACATAATAAAATCAATTTCACTTGTCGTCCCAATTGGATGTCTCCATGTCCATTTTCTGTGTGGCTTTTTCTTGAAGAAGGAGTTCAAGATGAAAAACCCTTCTGCCTCTGCAAACTCAACGAGAGTATTTCCACGCTGGTTTCTGTTGCCGTGACCGAATTTACCTACTGAAGTTTCATTCTGTTGCCGGTGCCCTATTTTTGCATTGAAATCTCCCATAATTATCTTCAAGTGCTGCTTACCTTTATTATTTAGATGACGAATTTCCTCATAAAATTCTTCAATTTCTTCTTCAGGATGACTTGTGGTGGGTGCATAAGTTTGAATAATCTGAGCCTGGTATCTTCTCGATAGTTGGATAACGAGTCGTGCAGCTCTGTCAGAGGAACTTTCAACTTCTACCACTTTATCCTTCAGTTTCTTGTTTATTATAAATCCAACACCACTAGTTCTGCCAGTATCTGTCCCTCGATAATAGAAGAGATGTCCACTTTTCAGTTCAATGAGATCTTCTCCTTTTCTCCTTACCTCACTTAGCCCGACGATGTCCCACTTGATCCTTTGTAGTTCCTCTTCCAATTCAAGAAGCCTTGAATCAGAAGATAGGGAGCGTCCGTTGTAGGTAGCCAAGGTCAGCATCAAATGGCAGCCTAGTCCGGTCCTCCAAGGATTCTTAGCACCCTCTGCCTTCATGTCGCACTGGCCGCTGCCTTGGCCAGGTACATTCCAGCTGCCGGAGACTGAGGGCCAAGATTTAAGTTGTAGAGTCATTTTGGAGGTGTTTGGCCATAACTCACCACGCTGGCCAAGCGGGTTGGTGAGTATATATATATAAACCACTGATAGGAGGCAGATAGATCTGTAGTTCCTGAGATCCTCAATTTCACCTTTTTTATGTAGCAGGGTCATTGTAGCGTTGTTCCAATCCTCAGGAATCTTCCCTTCATTAAGGCATCGAGTGAAAATTTTGGCGAGTACTGTTTCGATTTATTCACTTGCGTCTTGTATGATGTCTACAGTAATTCCATCTTCTCCTGGAACTTTTCCCCGCTTCATGTTCTTCATTGCATGTGCAACTTCTGCTGGAAGGACTGAAAGAACTTTGGTACTGGTACCTTTCATGATAGAGTGACATGGAGGAGACTGGTACAAGACAGACCGTTGTGGAGGAAACTTGGGGAGACCCTCGTCCAGCAGTGGACTGATAATGGTTGACAATGATGATGATGATGATATATATACAGTGAACAGCAATTGAATTAGAGCTACCTGTCAAGTAACGTGTAGCACCACCTTTCGCACTGATGACGGCGGCGATTCGTCTCGGCATGGACTCGACAAGACACCGGAAGCGTGGGGAAGCCATACGGATCCACGACCCCTGATCTAGCTTCCACAGTTTACGAAGATTTGATGAAGGAGGGTCAGAACCTCGAACATCTCTCTTGGTGGCATCCCAGGTGTGGGATTGAGGTCAGGTGACCTTGCTGGCCGAGGAAGCGAAGTCATGTCGGTGGAGTGTTCATCCAACAATTCGGATACAATTCGGGAGCGATGGCACGGTGCATTGTCTTGTTGCAGGAGAGGTCCCCAGTGGGATGTTGAAGACGCACAAACGGGAGCAAATGGTCGTCCAGGATATATCCCGGTAACGTTGACCTGTGAGGGACGATGTCACAGGTACCAGAGGTCCCATTTCAGTCCACGTAAACAGTCCTTAAACGAGAATACCACCCCCACCAGCTTGAAGAGTACCCTGCTGGCAAGAAAGATCCATCGCTTCATGTGGTTTGCGCTGTACTCGTATCCTACCATCCGCATGTACCAACGTGGGTCTCGACTCATAAGTCCAGGCAACATTCTTCCACATGTCTAGGGTCCAGTGGCGATGTTCCCGCGCCCATGCTAATCTTTGCACCCTGTGTTGTGCAGTCAGCAGCGGTACCGTCGTGGGACGATGGCTTCTGTACCACATAGCGCGGATATGATTCTGGATGGTGTGGCTGCTTACACGTTTTTGTGTACCAGCGTTAAATTGCCGTGTGATTTCTTGCACTGTGGCTCGTCTATCCGCTGTTACAATGCGAGCTAGACAACGATGACCCCGCTCATCCACACGCTGTTGTCCACGGAAGTTGGCCCTTGCAGGGATGGTTTTACTGGATTCGATGTACTCACGGTGCACCCGTGACGCAGTGGCTCGTGAAAATCTCAGTGCCTGCACGACTTCCGAGATGGAGTGACGCATTCGTCGGGGCCCGACAATTTGCCCAAGGTCATATGCGTTTAGATCCTTCGTCTTACCTATACTGCGTCCGACTCTAACTGATTCATGTCGCATCACTCCTTATATTGTCGGATCGCTGCATACGTCATGTCGTTTCCGTTTGCAGGGCCGCCCACAGCGCCACATTTGCATAACGCCAGCTGTCTCTAATTCAATTGCTCTTCAGTGTATATATATGTGCACATGAGACCTTTCGAGTTTACAATAGACTCATCCCCAGATGTACTACAATGCACACACACAAGCTACGAGGTGTTAGATATTCACTATATTCACAAAAGTACACCAGACACCTAGAAGAGAAACACAACATAGCATTTGTTGACATACATTAATACGATGTCGGTCCACCTTTGGCCTTAATGCATGCACTGACCCTTTGAGATATGCTTTCGACAAGGTTTTGGAATACAGCGATAGGTATGCGCTTCCATTCACTGCATAATACTGCCGCTAACTGTTGCTTAGTAGTAGGCATTGAAATTCTTATGCGGCGCTCTAATTCATCTCATAGGCGCTCTATGGGATTAAGATCAGGGCTCTGTGCTAGCCGGTCCACACACGATGGGGAATTATCGCCAAACAACGACGTAGCAGTCCTTGTTTTATGGATCGGTGCATTATCCTGCTGGTACCAACATGGCTCGGTTCCACAGTATTGCCACGGAGTTGGTAGGGCATAATTGTCCAGAATATCGAGGTAGACGTGCTGGTTAACAGGTTTGTCTACGATAACCAATGGACGGGGACCTTACCACGAAAAACACCCCCACACGAGTACACTGCCAGCTCCAAACTTGACCGTAAGAACAGTACACTGTGGTAAATAGCGTTTACTCGGCTGCCGCCATACCCACACACGGCCATCTGACTGACGGATCGTGTATCTGAATTCATCAGTCCATGATACCCTTTCGATTGATATACGGTCCACGATAAATGTCCTTTACATCATGCTAAACGACGAGTAGCATTCCGAGTGTGGATGAAAAGCATTTGAGCAGCCGCACGACCACGGAAATCCACGGAATTATGTTCTCTGCGAATGGTGCGTGTACGTACCAAGGTTCCAGCACTTTTACTCACCTGTACACTGAGGTCTTCTGCAGTACTCCTTCGATTAGCTGTAACGACTCTTCTGAGGCTTCGACGTTCTCTATCTTTGATTTTCTTTGGCCTGCCGGTACGTTTTGCTACTTCAGGCACCCCATGGACTTTCCACGCGTTCAGTACACCCAAAACAGTTTACTTGAGTATGTTTAAACTCCTCTCCGTTTCTCTTATGGACAACCCACTAATATAACACCCAACCATCTTTCCTTTCTGAAAGACAGTTCTCTCCCGTCGCCACACTTTTGCTCAACCCTCACAGTGCTTTATGATCGCAGTCAGCTACAGGCTTGTTTTTATACCGTTTGCAGCTGTACCGCGCATCTTAACAACACAGCGGTTCCGTTTATTTGCTTTTGAAGGAGTCTCGAGTGACCTTTGTCAATATAGTGTATATACCATGACAGTCGTGTCACAAGTGACGTATTTCCAAAGAAGAAGTTTAGCGCAGGTGTTGAAATAATTGGTCAATCTCAATTTCTGGAGACTCGGGGTCTTTTCTTGGTCCAGTAACTCTTTCCAAGAGAGGTGGATTGTACAAGGAGAATCTTCATTACAGCAAAGATGACTACATTTAAAAATCAGTAAACTTTCTGTGAAAAGAATAGTTTTAAGAATAGTTTCGAAAACAATGAATAGAAAGTTTTCTGCTTTATAAATATAGGCATCTTTCCTGTAATGAAGATTCCGCTTGTACTATCCTCTCCCTTGGAAACAATTATTGGACCGAGAAAAACACTAAAAGTGTCCAGAAATTGAGATTGACCAATTATTTAGCACATGTGTTAAACTTCTTTTTTGGACATATGTTACTTGTGACACGATTGTCATGATATATATGCACACTCTCGGACAATGAAATTTGCACACTAAGGAAGCATCGGATTGAACTGAAATTTTATGAACGTAATGATACAGATGAATGATACACATGGCAAAAACAGAGCTGCAAGACAATTGCAGAGGGATATGTGGCACGCAGTCCGGTCATCTTCAATAGCGCGTTGTACCTCCTCGTGCGGCGATGCATGCTGCAATACGGTCCGGCATGGGGGCGAATAGACGCCTGACGTTGTCCTGCAGGAGACTGGCCCACACGTGTTGGACGGTGTGCTCCAAATCGCGGATACTGCGGCACGGCGGTTGCTAGTGTTTCAACTGGTCTCACACGTGCTCGATAGGGGTTATTTCCGGGGAGCGAGCAGGCCATCGAAGTGTCGGGACATGACGTAGGCAGTGCTGGGCAACCCACACCATGTGCGGGTGGGTATTATCCTGTTCGAATAGCGCACCTGGAATCCCGGCCAAGAATGGGATCCGTAGGGCTGTAGAATTTCTTCCACATACCGGTGGCCCGTCAATGATCCACTTACCACCACTGGAGCTGATCGGCTATGGTAGGCCATGGCTCCCCAGACCATAATTCCTGTAGTGGGAGTGGTATGGTTCTCGATATCGAGGTTTGGATTGTGTCGTTGACACGGGAACATCCACAATTGGACACGATTATCATCTGTCCCCAAAACGAAGCGGCACTCATCCCTAAACACCATACGTCGCAAGTCTATGATTTTCCACGTCGTTCTGGCCTGGCACCACTGCACACAGAGCCAGCGATTTTCCGGTGTTAATGGTAGCACACGTAAGGGGCGCTGGGATCGCACATTCGCTTCCGCGAGGTTTCGGGAAATGGTTCTTGGGCACACAGGAGGCGCTACATCTGCCTGTATAATGGACAGAGTCCCCGTGGAATCCGTTCGTGATTAGAGCAGGATACGTCTATTCTCTCAACCGGTGATTCACTTGGGCTGTCCGAAGCCGCTCTGCCGTGTAGCAGTGCCGTTACGTGTCAACTGCTCCCAACACAGTCGGTAGGGCAAGAACGATCCACATGACGGGCTATATGTCGCGCGGACCCCCTGCGGTTTTCAGCCTGATGATCAGGCCTCTCTCAAAAACCATAAGCCTCTCTCAAAATCCCTAAGCCTCTCTCAAAATTCCTAAACCTCTCTCAAAATCCTTAAGCCTCTCTCAAAATCCCTGAGCCTCTCTCAGAATCCCTAAGCCTCTCTCCAGAATCCCTAAGCCTCTCTCAAAATCCCTAAGCCTCTCTCAAAATCCGTAAGTTGTGAAAGTCGACGTCTCTGGCGTGTATTTTTTTTTTTTTTTGATTGAAGGTTTAACGACCACCGTGAGCAACTCAGTGGGCTATAAGCAGTCGCCCGTCCCTAATTTAGGGTCACTGGTTCCAGGGAAGGGAGAGAACCAGTGCCGTAAGACAAACACAACACCCATGCCTCACCGGGATTCGAACCCGGACCCCGTTCGGACGAATGATCAGAGGCCATCGCTTAGACCACTGAGCCACCGGGGCGGCACTCTCTCTGGCGTGTATCCGGCATTCTTGTCACTCTGTACTGTTGCTTGCGTCGGCCGGTGGTTTTCACTATCATGGGGTATCGACTACCCGCTAGTTTATAAGGCTACCGGCTCGTGCTTGCAGCGCCATCAGAGGGTGTGCGGTCATGCGCAATCGCACCAAGCTTGAATCATTTGTGTACCAGCACGCACTCTAGTTATTTGCGACGTTTTGCGGTTGTAACATGTTTTCTTCTAGGTGCGCAAATTCCATTGTCCGTGAGTGTAACTACCACCTTGTGGCTTATTATTTGTGCATTGTACTATATCTGAGGATGAGTTTATTGTTAACTCGAAAGTTCAAAGGTGTATATATATATATATACATTTTTTTTTTAACTTGCATGTATCTTTTTAAAATTGAACTTTTAAATCGTGCGTATTTTTAACTTAGATAATTTCTAGTACGAAAATATCCTATCTAAGAGCACCCTTAAAATTGTTTTCGCACATCTTTTTTGTTTATTGGTGGCCCACTGCGAAAACTCGTCTGGAGAAACAATGTGTCATTAAGTCAGAAAAAGATTTAACGAGAAGAAAATTAAGTAAACGAGAAGAAATTTACATAAGAATACAGAAACTCAAAAGGAAAGTTAAATTGAAAGTGTACGTCACAAGTTAGAAAGTGTTTAACCAATACGTAACCAAATTTACATAAGAAAACTAAAACTCAAAAGGAAGGTTGAATTGGAGGTGTACGTTACCAGTTACAAAAAATTTAACCAAGAAGTAACCAAATTGGCATGAACACAGAAACTCAAAAGGAAAGTTGAATTGGAGGTGTTCGTCACAAGTTAGAAAGTTTTTAACCAATAAGTAATCAAATTTACATCAGAATACAGAAACTCAGAAGGAAGGTTGAATTGGAGGTTTTCCTCACAAGTTAGAAAGTGTTTAATCAATAAGTAACCAAATTTACATAAGAATGCAGAAACTCAAAAGGATGGTTGAATTGGAGGAGTACGTCACAAGTTAGAAAGTGTTTAACCAATAAGTTACCCAAATTTACATCAGAATACAGAAACCCAGAAGGAAGGTTTAATTGGAGGTGTACGTCACAAGTTAGAAAGTGTTTAACCAATACGTAACCAAATTTACATATGAATACAGAAACTCAAAAGTAAGGTTGAATTGGAGGTGTACGTGACAAGTTAGAAAGTGTTTAACCAAT
Source organism: Macrothele yani (assembly GCA_039090855.1). Classification (NCBI taxonomy): domain Eukaryota; kingdom Metazoa; phylum Arthropoda; class Arachnida; order Araneae; family Macrothelidae; genus Macrothele; species Macrothele yani. Next base: position 139,233,202 of record CM077013.1, on the reverse strand, counting down.
AAGTTAACCAAATTTACATAAGAATACAGAAACTCAAAAGAAAGGTTGAATTGGAGGTGTAGGTAACAAGTTAGAAAGTGTTTAACCAATGAGTTAACCAAATTTACATCAGAATACAGAAACCCAGAAGGAAGGTTTAATTGGAGGTGTACGTCACAAGTTAGAAACTGTTTAACCAATACGTAACCAAATTTACATAAGAATACAGAAACTCAAAAGAATGGTTGAATTGGAGGTGTACGTAACAAGTTAGAAAGTGTTTAACCAGTAAGTTTACCAAATTTACATAAGAATACAGAAACTCAAAAGAAAAGTTGAATTGGAGGTGTACGTAACAAGTTAGAAAGTGTTTAACCAATAAGTTAACCAAATTTACATCAGAATACAGAAACTCAAAAGGAAAGTTGAATTGGAGGTGTACGTCACAAGTTAGAAAGTGTTTAACCAATACGTAACCAAATTTACATAAGAATACAGAAACTCAAAAGAAAGGTTGAATTGAAGGTGTACGTAACAAGTTAGAAAGTGTTTAACCAATAAGTTAACAAAATTTACATAAGAATACAGAAACTCAAAAGAAAAGGTTGAATTGGAGGTGTACGTAACAAGTTAGAAAGTGTTTAACCAATAAGTTAACCAAATTTACATCAGAATACAGAAACCCAGAAGGAAGGTTGAATTGGAGGTGTACGTCACAAGTTAGAAAGTGTTTAACCAATAAGTTAACCAAATTAACATCAGAATACAGAAACCCAGAAGGAAGGTTTAATTGGAGGTGTACGTCACAAGTTAGAAAGTGTTTAACTAATACGTAACCAAATTTACATAAGAATACATAAACTCAAAAGAAAGGTTGAATTGGAGGTGTACGTAACAAGTTAAAAAGTGTTTAACCAATAAGTTAACCAAATTTACATCAGAATACAGAAACCCAAAAGAAAGGTTTAATTGGAGGTGTACGTCACAAGTTAGAAAGTGTTTAACCAATACGTAACCAAATTTACATAAGAATACAGAAACTCAAAAGAAAGGTTGAATTGGAGGTGTACGTAACAAGTTAGAAAGTGTTTAACCAATAAGTTAACCAAATTTACATAAGAATACATAAACTCAAAAGAAAGGTTGAATTGGAGGTGTACGTAACAAGTTAGAAAGTGTTTAACCAATAAGTTAACCAAATTTACATCAGAATGCAGAAACTCAAAAGGAAGGTTGAATTGGAGGTGTACGCCACAAGTTAGAAAGTGTTTAACCAAGAAGTAACCAAATTGGCATAAGAAAACAGAAACTCAAAGAGAAGGTTAAATGGAGATTTACGTTGCACATTCGTTTGTACCTTCAGTGGCTCGGTTCTACGTTGATTAATGAAAATGTCAGGTAACTGGGTTTGTATGTTGCACCAATGTGTTTAATAGTTTGAACAGGATGGAGAAAATTAAATTAAATGCCATTTATAATCTGTAACTCTTAAATAGCAGATTCCTATCTCCGTTCTACCGATTTTCGGGGGAAAAGGAAGCAATCGAAAGAGTGGCATTAATTAAATCGAATTCCGATTTAGTCGTGCACGTTTGAAATACTTCAGCGTCTCTTTATTATTTCCGTGCAACTCCACATGAAAACTTGAAAAATGTTTGACATTTGAGACACTTGTCACTTCGCGTTATGGGCTGGTTCATTCCCACTTGAATATATGTTTTGCCAGTGTTGCTGCAGAACAAAAATCTGCCCTTCTTCATCTGCGGTAAAGTGATTGTTCTTTCAGGTGATCTTCCAAGAGACGAAAATCTCTATGATTTCGTTTCTTTAAGGTGGTTCCACCTAAAATCTCTGCCTTATGTTTCCAATGTTAAAACAACTTTACATATTTTCTTCGCAATTAATGCATTCCCAAGAATGAAAATTTACACATCGATAAAACTAACTTTAAGTTACAGCATGGGATACTTAATACTTGCTAAAACATGACAATAATTAGGCAATACAACATTTGTTTGTCTACTGACGCCATCAATGTACAGGTCCCGCCATCTATTAACAGGTCTAAACATTTCTCATAGAAAAATGATTGATATTTAATATAATTATGGTTATGTTTTAGCACGAATAAAGTATCTCATGCTGTAACTTAAAGTTAGTTTTATCGATGTGCAAAGGTTCATCCTTGGGAATTCATTAATTGCGAAGAAAATATGTAAGTTTTACCGTTGGAAACATAAGACTGAGATTTTAGGTTGAAGTAGTATTGTTTTAGTATTGATTATCTATATGTTTGTTCTATCATAATGACCTCATATGGAACAAACATATAGATATTCTGTTACAAAAACTCATTAAAAACATTGATGTCATCAGCTCGATACTCACTAACCTTTCCTTCAAATCACTCATTCAATTATACTATACTGTGTATCAGATACATGACAGCTACACAATCCTATCTTGGGGACAAACGACCAAATATAATTTTACTAAACTTCAAATCCTTCAAAACAAATTTATTAGACTAATTGATCTAAAATCCAACTCATATATATATACTATTATTATACAATAACGCAAGAGTTTTCCCTAACAAATTTAACATTCTTACAATTAATCAATTATACCACTTTACCATTGAAAAAATTATGTTTAGGCGTATTAAAAACAACTTGCATGCTAATATCACACAAATTGTAGCAAAGACGAACTCACACGACACACGCACAAAATCGCGCATCCGACCAATTCATCCAAAGACGGAAACCATGAAGCAAACTCCAAACTACATTGGCCCTTCTTACTGGAACTCACTGCCGACGGAATAAACATTATTGAATAATATCAACCTTTAAAAAAACCCTGAAAAACTACATAATAAACTGCAGCCACTAGATCAACTATAGTGGAGAGGGACTGTTATGTATACACTTAAGTGCCAGAAAACTGGTACACTAGTCTAATACTTGAAACGGGTGTACCTCGTCAGAAAGGATGCGCACATAGCGTTTGCCGGTCACAGACGTTTGTAGACATACCAGGGGTCCCAGTGAAGTCCAGCTAAATACACCACATATCATTACGGACCCCCACCAGCCGGTACAGTTCCATGTTGACAGGCGGGATCCATGGCTTCATGGGGTTTGCGCCACACACGAATCCTTCCATCTGCCCGATACATTTGGAAACGCGACTCGTCAGACCAGGCTACTTGTTTCCAGTCATCAAATGTCCAGTGGCGGTGTTGTCGTGCCCAAGCGAGGCGCATAGCTCTGTGTCGTGCACCCACCAAGGGGACTCAAGTTGGGCGTCGGCTCTCATGCCCATATCGTGCAGGGTACATTTGCACAGTCCGGACGCTGATGCGTGTTGAGTCTCCAGCATTGAATTCCGATGATACCTGAGAGTGTGTTGCACGCCTATCGCGTGAAACGATTCTTGACAGCCGACGATGGTCACGTTCACCCATTGTCTTTTTAGGGCCACACTGATATCGCAGGTCGGAGATTTTGCTGGAATTCTTGTTGTCACGGTACACCCTTGCAATGGTCGTACGTGAAAATCCGAACTTCGTTTCTACCTCCGAAATACTATGACCCATCTCACGAGCGCCGACTATGACATCGCGTTAATCGCTTAAATCATTATTATTTGTCATTCTCATGCCGAAAAAAAGCTCTGACAGCTGGCAGGGATGTCTATCGCTTTATATACGCACTGGCGGACGCAACCGAGTACGCGCATAGGTGACGTTGCTATGTACACTGGCGTGCGAAAATTAAGGACGAGGCTGTTTTTCGAATGCAACGTCCTGCAAAAGTGCTACACATCGACTCAAATCATACCATAAGATCCCCAAGATGTAAGAATATGGGAAAATTGAGCAAAACCGTCCAAACAAGGAATACAAAGGATACAAAGGCACTTTTGAAAAGGTAGCTTCGAGCACAACTGGACAAAAGACAGAAACGTCCATGTGATATGCGGCTGCCAAGAAAAATCCAGTATTTAGTAGTGTATATGATCACCCCTGACTGCGTTGCAGAATTTACAACGTCTGTCCATGCTGAAGACGAAGTTGTCAAGGAGCTGTTGAGGCATCGCGGCCCATTCCTCTTGTAGCACCAATCGCAGCTACGGAATCGTTGCTGGCGGCTGGTGACGTTCTGCCAAGCGTCTCCCAAGAGGTCCCCACACGTTTTCGATTGGATTTAGGTCCGGGGACCTTGCGGGCCAATCCATGCGTTGAATATCTTCACTCTCCAACAGCTTTGCGACAGCCACTGTACGATGAGGTGTAGCGTTGTCGTCCATGAAAAGGAACTCAGGATCCACAATACCTCTAAACAGACGCACGTGAGGCAGGAGAACCTCGGTACAATAGTGGGCACCAGTAACTGAACCTCCTTGGAAGATGTGGAGATCAGTACGGCTATCAAGCTTGATACCGCCCCAAACGAGAACTGCGCCACCTTCAAGCCGGCCCCTTTCAATGATGTTGGAGGTGTGATTGCGTGTTTCCTGTTCTCTTCAGATGTTTATACGTCCAGAATCGCTCGTCAGACTAAATCGTCTCTCATCTGTTAAGAGAACTCGACCCCATTGCTGATGTGTCTAGTTCTTGTGTTCCTGGCACCACAGAAACCGCCATCTCCGATGAGCAGGCGTTAATGGCCCACACCGTACTGGTCGTCATGCAAATAGACCACCTTTGTGCAGCCTCGTCGTGAGCACGGTAAAACGCGATAACGGACGTCCAGTTGTCTGTTGCACGTGCCTTGCGATTTCTCCCGCTATCGGCCGTCTGTCTCTTTTCACCTGTAGGACAATATACCGGTCGTCCGCCGCCGTGGTTGTTCATGGACGACCACTGCTAAACTCTCGGACAGCTGTTCATGTCGTTTGAAATGCTCTCCAAGCTCGTGAAGCGATGCTGTGAGCGATCCCGAACTCCTCGTCCTCACTAGTCACACTTCGGCCTTCTTCCAACTTCCCAATGACGCGGCTTCGGGTAAAGTCATTCAGATGTCGTCTACTGGATTGTTTGTTGGCCATATCATACGGTAGCAGCAACTCGACGTCGTTCAAACCGATGTACACCGTGCAATAGCTTTCACCGAATTGTTGAGCGTACACCGCCCGTGCGCTTTATACCCTCCCAACACTCTCCCCCCTACGTCATGCTGCATATATGCGCATGCCCTACCGTACCGGACCCTAGTGTATCTCTTGAGTGGTCTTTCGGTCCGTTCTGCCTGCACGTTCCGCTGTTATGCTGATTTCTCCTCTTCGTCCTTAATTTTTGCACACCAGTGTATTTTGCATAAGCTCGTCCGTACCAGTTTTTCTGGCACTTCAGTGTATACATTAATACTAATCTTTTGTCATTGATATATATTGCAATAATGATTTCTTTTCTCCTGTTTGCCTCCGTATTTGGCTATATTATGTTAAGTTTATCATTTTTTTCAACCACCTTGTAACACTTGTTCAGGGAGCATGGGACTCTGTCAGGCCTTTTTGACCTTTTCCATGCTCCCTTGTTGTGCGTGTTTGCATTCACTTGTAATACAATCTCTCCTGCACAGCAAAATAAATAAATTGAATTGAAAAAAACAACAACAACAAAAAACTATTTAATTGGTGCTGCGTTGAATTTCATACATTTTGATCCCTTTGATTTAAATTTAGTTCATTGCTATTGTCGTCGGTTAATCTACACGGACGTTGGTTAATTCGTATTATAGTCGGTTAATTGAGATCGTCATCTGTTACGTATCTCTACCATCTCCCATTCTTCCTTTCTTTGATGGGAGGTTTAACGACTACCATGACCGTGAGCAACACAATGGGCTTAAGCAGTCGCCCGTCCCTAATTTAGGACCACTGGTTCCAGGAAAGGGAGAGAGCCAGCGCCGTAAGACAAACACAAAGAACCATACCTCACCGGGATTCGAACCCTGACCCCTTTCAGACGAATGATCAGAAGCCATCGCTTAGCGTTTAGACCACTGCGCTACCGGGGATGGGTGGGGCTCTCATTCAGCAACATGCTGCAGTATTACACGTTTATTACGTTCTTAGTACGCTATCGATGGATAGCAGACAACGGAAGTTTATTCTCCCCAAAACCCGCAGCTCTTCGTGAGACCAAAGATCCAGACTAATCGCCATTGTGAACTTTTACTACACACTTATGCGCATGCGTTTTCAGGCAACACAGTGTTTCCATTCATGCACGTTGCTGTTTATACACCACGCTTTGAACTTTAGGCAGGTACGTCCTTGGAATCATCAGATTGACCTAATTTTTTTATCATCTCTTGAATATCAGGTTTCATCATTTGCGTTTCCTCTGGACCAACAGTATATTACTGTGGATTGTTTTCCTTATTCGCAGATGAAAAAGAGTTGTATCTCCATGAAACGTTGAGAGGTGAATCTCGCAACTATACCCATTATGTTCTCGGGACCATCAAAACTCGTGCTTTCCTTAATGTCTGTTTCGCTGTGTCCCTGTTTCTTACAATATGATTTTAAGAAGAAATGCACTGAAAAGACAATTTATTATACACACCCATCCAGAATCGTAGCGATGTGGAGAAGAGAGAGACAATGCCGTAAAAAGGTTGGAGTGGTGCAGCTTCTAAAGTTGAAACGCGCCACATAAATGAATTTTATAGTAGAGAAACAAACCTTTCAGAAAATTCCCTGGAAATTGAATGTTTGCCACTTTTATTTTCGGAGTATATCGATCGCCATGAGCAACTCTAAAGCCGACCTTACGAGTTCAATAATACTGTCATTACTGCACTTCATTACGGCGCCGTCAATACTCCATCATTACCTAGTCATTATTTTCACACCTTACACGCTCATTATTAAGGGTCATTACTTTGCTTCAGTACCAGTCGAGTAGCCAGAGAGTGCACCGATTTTGCCTGCATCCGAGAATGGATGTGGAAAGAAAAGCGCGTTTAGCTATAATTTTAGCTTCAAGAGTGAAACGTCATGTTAAGCGCCGGTGTTGGATGAAGGAACGGCTAAAAAAACGTAATAACTGTTCACAGAGATTTGAGTAGGCCTGGATGAAGATCTATCCAAGTCTCTTCAATAACTCTACCTTGAGGAATTTTTTTCCATGTGTTACTCCGACATACTTTCGAATTTCATCAACCTATCTCCCACGTGGTACTCTTCTGGGAGTTTTCCTGTTCCTTGGTGTCCAACTCTTGTACAGTGTGTCTCACTCGCTACCGAACCCGGCATTTCTTTAATAATATTGACACCAATGAAGATATTGCAACGAAATTTGAGGTCGACTTACCTCATTTCGTGCGAAACATGATGACATCCCAACATGTGCTGGAAGTGGCCACCATTTGCGTTCAGATAGCATTGAACCCGGCGCACCATATTGTGGAAAGTACTTTCCAGTACGTCCGCCATCACTGCCTGAATTTCGTCGGTGATCTTTGCTTTCAAGGCATCTGCGGTTCGCGGTTTCTTTTGGTAAACTCTTCCTTTTAGATATCCCTATGAAAAGTAATCAGGAATCGTCAGATCGGGCGAGTGCGGTGTCCGTAGACCTTTCGAAACGACGCGGTAGTAGAAAAAGGACTGCATTTCGGCCATACTGGTGTGTGATGTCGCTCCATCATGCTGGTAATATCCAATGGAGAGTTCTTCGTCGTCCAATTGATTTACAAAGGTGTTGAAGATTTCCATACATACTGCTGTTGTGATGGTTGTATCGAAGAAGATGGGACCAATCATGCGGCGCCAGGTCATCCCACACCAAACCCCAATTTTTCTGTGAATTAAGGGGTTCTTCATGTATCGCGTTGGGATCTTCCCTGGCCCAAAAACGGGGATGCTTTTGAATTGATGTATCCGGTCAGGTGAAACCACGCCTCGACCCAGAACCACATGTAGTCCAGAATGCCAGGATTTTCCTGAAGAAATATCTGAACCTATCGACAGTATGTCAGTCGTTTCACGTGGTCAGGCTCTTTCTGTTCGTAGAACACGGAGATTCAGTACGCATGAAGCTTCGCATTTTTTCACAGCATGTTGACAAGTGTTTTGGGACAAACCTGTTTCCTGTGACATACGGTGAAGTGACTTCCTGCAAGATGCAAGTAATCAGCCCTTTACATTCTGGATCGTTTCCTCGGACATTTGTGGACGACCTCCCACTAAGGAGCACTCCGGGTGGCTGGCTGACAGCGTCGGGTTCAGTGCTGTCTGGACACAAATTGTGGCCACCATTTGTGCCTAAAAATGTGATGTCATCACATTTCGCACGAAATGAGGTAAGTCCACTTCAAATTTCGTTGCAATATCTTCATTGGTGTTAATATTATTAAAGAAATGCCGGGTTCGGTAGCGAGTGGGACACACTGTATTTCAGTTACCCAACGATGGTCAGTTCTAACAATTTATCCAGCCCATTGCCATTTTAGATTCTTTACTTTAATACTGATACCTTGTCATTTTCTCAGATCCACGAGTTCATGGTCTTCTTTAAAAACGTGCTAGGAAATCAGGTAAATCAATGCCTTTTTATTTTTTATTTTTTTAATTGAAGGTTTAACGACCACCGTGTGCAACTCAATGGGCTATAAGCAGTCGCCCGTCCCTAATTTAGGGTAACTGGTTCCAGGGAAGGAAAAGAACCAGTGCCGTAAGACAAACACAACATCCATGCCTCACCGGGATTCGAACCCGGACCCCTTTCGTACAAATGATCAGAGGCCATCGCTTAGACCACTGCGCCACCGGGGCGGCTCAGGTAAGTCAATGCTTGTGTTCATTTTTCAGATAAGTAATCCACGATTTCACTTCTTCATACCACGTGAAAACTCGAAGCTTACCACTCCGTAACTCATAAAATAAATCAAAGCTTTAGAGATGGGTCAGACAACACTTTCTTGAATATTTCCAAACGGGATTTCAGTATTTAGATTGAGAAAGGGCGCTCGTCTGGGAAGAAGATTATTTTGAACAGAAACTTTGAGTGGAAAAATATCTGATGTTATAAAGCTACTGATTAACCTAAAAAGATCATTACTACAGGAATACACTCATATAAAACGCTATTCGCCGACCGATCCGACAATGTTTTGATAAAATGTGCTACAACTTCCCTCTGAACTTCTAAAATGAGGTACTTTAATAAGGTACCAGAGAGCTAACCAAATACCAAAGACCACGCAAGTGATGAACGGTCATACAACTTGAATTATTTATTAAGTTTTTACTGGTGTAACGATTTACTAAAACACACAATGACTAAGTGCCGAGCTTTCACACTCCAAACCGGAGGCTTTCCTAAGGCCAGTGAACACAAGCATGTCTTTGGGAATGACAATAATTTGAAATCCTGTAGCGCGTGTCTACTGCGTGTCCAGGTGGTACTGCGTTTCGCGGAAGGTGGTGTCTCGCGAACTGCCTTCCAAACATTCCCTCTTTTTTACGCTTTCCAATCGTAGGTTAAAGAAGCGTATATGCTCCAACTTTGTCCAACTGTCTGCCTGTTTGTCTGTCCGGACGATAACTCGCGAAAAAATGCTTCGATTTCGATGAAATTTTAGTATGTGGTGGGGGACCACCTGAGGACGAAACCTGTTGAAAATGAACGAAATGGAGTCAAATGCCAGGAGAAGGAGTGGGATCCATTCCATTGCTCTTATGCGTCATAACGTGCGTAAAAATGGATAGATTTCGATGAAATTTTACCATGTGGTAGGATACCACCTGGGGACGAACTCTATTGAAAATGGGTGAAATGAGGTCAAAGTTCAGGACATAGGAGCGGGATGCATATCATACGTCATAACTTACCTAAAAATGTTTCGATTGCGACAAAACTTTATCATGTTGTTCCGGAGGTATACTAAATCAGTTCTGTTGAATATCATCGAAATATGATCAAAAGTCAGCGCACAGGAACGAGATTTATTTCACAGCCATTATCCTCATAACTTGACTAAAAATGCTTCTTTTGCGACAAAACTTTAGTATGTTGTTCCGGAGGTATACTGAACCAATTTTGTTGAATATAATCGACATGGGATCAAAGGTCAGGGCACAGAAGCGAGATTTTTTCCACAGCCATTATCCTTATAACTTGTCAAGAAATTCTTCTATTACGACAAAACTTTAGTATGTTGTTCCGGAGGTATACTGCACCAAGTTTGTTGAATTTCATCGAAATGGGATCAAAGGTCAGGGCACAGGAGCGAGATTTATTCCACCGCCATTAACCTCATAACTTAACTAAAAAATGCTTCTATTACGACAAAACTTTAGTATGTTGTTCCGGAGGAATACTGAATCAATTTTATTGAATATCATCGAAATGGTATCAAAGGTCATGATACAGGAGCGAAATTTATTCCACAGCCACTATCCTCATAACTTGAGTATTGATTTCTGGTATGTTGGAAAGCGTATAATAATCAATGCATTGCATGATTTTACTAACTTGTTTCTAATATCCTATCTCAGTAGGATCTTCCACGCAGCAGAGAGTTCGAGGGAAGGGCTCTCGTTGCAAGCGTTGGGGTGCATGAATATTTCGACGCTTTCTCTAGTCAGGGTTCCTTTACAGTTGGTGTATGGAGCAATCCTCTTCATTTTTTCCACACCGGTATGGCATCACATTAGGTTACCTCCTTGCATAGCGCCGTTTGGGTTTTGCCTGCTTTTCTGTCCCTTATGTATTCTTTCGCCCTAATTGTCAGGAATCTCTTTTTCATTTCGGTGTATGATTAGGACAAACCATATGAGTATTTCAATGGTATTCATACACCTCAGCCCCAGAATTTCTGTCGGGATCCTTGTGCGTATTTGTTGTCGCGGTGGCAATGGACCTCGGCGATTTGATTCCAATGCGTAATCAATGGCGCTTCATAAGGTTCTTGAACGCAAACGAAAATTTTGGGATGTATGAGATGGATGCAGCAAACTGCAAGTTGTCGACTCTGGTGCCTTGCGGATCGTGGTTATCATCTTGTGTAAGATGAACCTCAGGGTCCGTTCCGGGAATCCAGCGGTTATACTTTTGTTGATAATGCTTGTTATCTCTCTGTCCCTCGTTTCTTTGGTGGATCAAATCGTGATTGCTCTACTAAAGTGCAGCTGGTTTGTATTTGTCATTTTCATGCAGGACTTCTGTCCACAGTAACTAGAGCTTAAGGTTCCCGCCACCTACAGCGAGTTCGCCTTTTGGGCAGGACACAGCAACGGAAGGAATGAGAGCAAGTCTAGCGACTTTGACAGAACAGTTCGTAGTGAGATTAGAGTACAGTAGATGGCGCCACCGTGCAAAAACGATGTTGCACATAGAGGGGTGAGAGAATTTCAAGGGGGGGCATAGGAAAGGATACCCATTTAATCAGTGGGTCCAGCCTGGGGGCCGTCACTTAACGCGCGCGTCCGATATTTAGCGATTGTTAGTAAATCACACCATCTCTGAAAGATCAGGACAGGATAGAACCTGAGCACCTTGCATTGATAGTCTGACTCGCTAACCACTAAGCCATCCGCTGCTCCTACTGAAGTGCGTTCGGAATGCCGCCCTTTTATATGAACTAGGGGATGCAGACTTAGGAGGGATGAAATTTGTCACTGTTGTTAGTTTATAATATACGGTGGAGTATAGAACTGTAAGATGAACGGTCAGTTCAGACAAATAATAAATAACTAGTCTGTAACAAATAATAACAACAAATAATAAATAACTAGTCTGTAACAAATAATAATAACAAATAATAAATAACTAGTCTGTAACAAATAATAATAACAAATAATAAATAACTAGTCTGTAACAAATAATAATAACAAATAATAAATAACTAGTCTGTAACAAATAATAATAACAAATAATAAATAACTAGTCTGTAACAAATAATAATAACAAATAATAAATAACTAGTCTGTAACAAATAATAATAAAAAATAATAAATAACTAGTCTGTAACCCGGGCCATGCACGGTTGAAAAAGCTGTGACTGAAATGTTTTCTTGTCATATAATACGAATCGTAATGAAATGCATAACTATAATAAACGGTTGAATTATTAATGGGCAGTGTAAAAGATGGGCCACCAACAACAAAATGTTTGTAATATTCCCATTAATTTTTACAACTACTCGTATACGAATTTAACGATGACGCTCCTCATTATTGTATAAACATGTGCTTACCCGTTGTTGACGGGTTTGCATTGGAATATTGAGGCATTCTTTCAATGACCCGAAATGATATCGTGTCTACATAACTACACAATGGGATTAAAAATGTATTTTATTTTGCCAGTTTGGTTTTAACAGTTTTTTTTTGGTATCATTACATAATCTATACTAACACATAAAGAGAGAGACTTAGTCTGTTCGTTTGAGTAATCTCAAAAACTACTGAGCCGATTTGGATAATTTTTTCAACGTTGGGAAGCTTATTCCTTCCCGGTTGACATAGGCTATTTCGTTAATTTTTTATTATTTGTTTTATTATTTTTGGCTGTACTACCGAATCATATCGCTTTCAAGTAGTTCCCGATTTACCGTGTATCGTTCCGCTTTGTTTACATACAACATGATCACACGCAATGTGAAAGAAAGTAGTTCACGATAATATACGGAACTGTTTTACTAATCTCGAAAACTACTGAACCGATTCGGATATTTACAACTACGTAGTTGATAGCGGAGGACTTAGTTCCAAATCCGACCACCACAGAAAGGCAGATGGCGCTGCAAGTACTGAAGCGAGAACAAACTCCAGAATAACGAACGGCGGATTGTATAAAAAAATGCCACGGTAAAAGAAGAAAATACTTATGACAATAAAAATTAGCGATGACAAAGCTGTAGGTCAGTAGCTTTCATTTAAAAAAATCATGAAAATCACTTTGTTGGTGCTGGCTGATTGTAGAAAGAAACGGCCTTGTGTTTTAAGTATATTGATTAAGTCTAAATAAAATTAAAGACAGAGAGAAAAACATCTCAGTGACACAATCACTTTTCCGAAATGGCCTGAATATTCGCAATTTCAACTGAGTAATGCTGGAGTAATGACGCGCGTGCCCTACACGATGAGTGTTAATGACAGTATTCCCTCCAACCGCTAATACTGACGCTCTGATGTGAGAATATCCGGATCCGCGTCATTACCGCATCATTACTTGCCTTGATTTCATGTTTAGCGACCTTACACGTTCAATAATACTCTCATTACTTTCACGTAATAACAGTATTATTGAACGCGCAAGGTCCGCTTAAGGCCAATCGCGGCACATGTGTCATTTAGTGGCACACGGAGGTGTGTTGTCTTGTGGCACGCGGAAACCTTCAAACCTTCAAAATTTCAGTACCCCATTTAAAAAAAAATTAAAAAAGTAAAGCAATTGGTGAAAATACACAAATCAAGGTTGCCTTTACAAGTGCGTTTTGCTTGCTTGCGTGCGTGCGTCAGAAAGCAAAGCTGGTACCCCTGCCTGGTAATATTGCCTGGGACAGGAAACCATCTGCCCAATTCCATTGTCACTGTTATCGCGGTTGTAAATCAGTGAAATCTTGTCTTCACTGAAGATATAGCCAAAGTTAAAGCAAAACAGGAAAACTGAACGTTGTGTGGCGAGAACCAACCTGGATGTCACACAACCTCAGGAGCTCCCCGTCTGTTGACGTCATTCGTTGACGTAGTCACGTAGTGCTAGCGAGCGATGAGGAAGTGATTCTCTCTCTCTTGACATGGTGTCCTTCGAACGGCGATTCTAAAAGGTAAGGCTTAACTCCTTTGTAATGTGAACGGTTGGCGCCACATTGTGCTTTAATTTTAGAAATGTCTGTTAGTGAGCTGTTGAACTTAAAAAGGAAGTATGAAGAAGACGTTGCATTACGTGCTTTCAACATTGATTGGGAAGAAACGTTTTTGTTCAGTAATCAAGGTGCAGCCAAACCAGTTTGTTTGATTTGCGGATCTTGTGTTGCGGCACCGAAAAAGTTTAACTTGGAGCCACATTTCAAGCAAAAGCATTCTGATTTTAATTCTAAGTATCCTGTTGGCTCAACATTACGAACGGACTTTATTAACAAACAAAAAAAGAAATCACTAACTGCTCAACAATTGCTTTTCCAGAAAAAGAGTGAAGAACGTACAGCAACCCCGGTGGCGCAGTGGTCTAAGCGATGGCTTCTGATCGTTCGTCCGAGTGGGTTCTGGGTTCAAATCCCGGTGAGGCATGGATGTTGTGTTTGTCTTACGGCGCTGGCTCTCTCCCATCCCTGGAAAACAGTTGCCCTAAATTAGGGACGGGCGACTGCTTATAGCCCACTGAGTTGCTCACGATGGTCGTTAAACCTCAAAAAGCAGCCCCGGTGGCGCAGTGGTCTAAGGCGTTGGCCTCTGATCATTCGTCCGTAAGGGGTCCGGGTTCGAATCCCGGTCAGGCATGGATGTTGTGTTTGTCTTACGGCACTGTCTCTCTCCCTTCCCTGTAACCATTGACCCTAAATTAGGGACGGGCGACTGCTTATAGCCCACTGAGTTGCTCACGGTGGTCGTTAAACCTCAAAAAGCAGCCCCGGTGGCGCAGTGGTCTAAGGCGTTGGCCTCTGATCATTCGTCCGTAAGGAGTCCGGGTTCGAATCCCGGTCAGGCATGGATGTTGTGTTTGTCTTACGGCACTGGCTCTCTCCCTTCCCTGGAACCAGTGACCCTAAATTAGGGACGGGAGACTGCTTATAGCCCATTGAGTTGCTCACGGTGGTCGTTAAACCTCCAATTATAAAAAAAAAAAAAAAAAAAAAAAAAAAAAAAAAAGAAAAAAGAAGAACTTACATCAATGGTGTACTCTGATGGCGAAGAAACAGTCAAGTCCAGCCTACAAATATTAGCTAACCATGCCGGAGATTCAAAAACTACGGAACTGGTCAACGCAATTTCGCTTTCTCGGAATACAGTGATGTCTCGTATAGAAGAGAGCTGGGATGTTTCTGACACTATCCAGTTTAATAATTTCTACGTGCTATCAACGACAACTTTGATTTAATTGAAGAACTCTTAGACTTGCGTCAGTTAATAACAACTAGAGGTGAAGATGTTTTTAACGAGCTGAAAAATGTTTTTGAAAACAATAAGTTAGAGTGGATGAAATTAAACAGCATTTGCAAACATGGAGCTCCAGCGATGATTGGTACGAAAAAGGGGTGTGCAAGCGTTACTTGAAGATTATAAGGAAATGAAGATATTCAAGTACTATTGCATCATACATCAAGATGCTCTTTGCGCAAAGGACTTGGGGTTATCTTCTGTTCTGGATCCAGTAGTGCGTTGTATTAACAAAATTCAAGCCCGTGCCCTCAATCGTCGGAAATTTCGCAGTTTGTTTGCGAGGAGCTAGAAGCAGTCGGTGAATTGATTCTTCACTGTAACGTGCGTTGGATTTCAAAGGGAAAGGCCTTGGAGAAATTTTGGAAACTGCGACGTATTGTTTTAAAGTATTTTGAAGATAATGGTTTACTCACAAGTGAGTGCTCACTTCTTAGAGATGAAGACTGGCTGTGAGATTTCGCGTTTCATACATATATAATGGGGCATCTGCACAGTTTAAATTTACTCTTACAAGGAAAAGACTGCCTTTTTCCAACATTGATGACTTCTGTATCATCTTTCAATGACTAAACTTTTGCTGTTTTTAAATGACTTTTCTTAAAACAAATTATCTCAATTCGGCGCTCGAGTGCAAGAATAAGAAAAAGTATCTGAAAATGTTCCAAATTATTAGAAGTACAAAAAGTTAATATCTGTTTTACTTTACACGACTCTTTTGTTCCCGTGTGCCAGTCACCTTTGCTACGCCACTCACCTACTTTAAAATGTGTGGGCCCACTTTTACCGAAATCACTTTCTCAATCGTCGGTGTTGTTCTCCCAGCAATGCACATTATATATCTTGCTCCCCTGTGCCAGTCACCTTTGCTACGTTACTCACCTACGTTATAATGTGTGGGCCCACTTTTTGCGTTAACAAAAACAGCAACATGTCGTGACATGGATTCAACGTGACATTGTAGTCGCTTCCCGAATCCACTTTCTCAGTCATTTGTGTTGTTGTCCAAGGGACGAAAATCATGTATCGTGTTCCCGGGAAACAGTCACCTATGCTACGCTCCTGCACTTTCCTTAACTGGGTCTAACACATGGTCACGCTTTTCGCATTAAAAACATCACTAACGCGTCCTGGAATGGATTCTACTAGATTTTGGAAACGTTCTAGCGGTATTGCGGACCACGATGCTAGGATCACCGCTCTTATAGCTCCAAGAATTCATTTTGTCCCACAGATGCTCAATTGAATTCAGATCTGGAGAATGAGAGGGCCATTCCAGTATAGCGAACTGTAAGGATCGCTCCTTCATCCAGTGGCTTGCGAAAGGGGGGGGGGTTGAAATGGGGCATTGTTTTGTTGAAAATAGGCGTCGTGCTGTTTGTAACAGATAGACAAGAAAGTTTGCAGGAGTCGTTAAGTACGTCAGCATAAATTTGTGCCGTGTTTTCGGCCTTAATAAGTTCATTGGGTTTGAAGGCGGCACACGTAAATACGTCACAGAACGTTACATCGTCTCTCCCCCAACCGTGAGTACGTTGTAGTTGGAATCCCGTTCCTTAGACAAAGCTGCCTGTTTCCAGTCCTTCACGGTCCAGGGTTATATTGCTTCTCCTTCTCCTCTGCAATCGCATATCCGGTGGCAAGCCGTTCAGAAGGTATTAGATCAAAGCGTTGTTTACCATAGCTCAGTTTTACCGTCGTACATCGAATTTCCTGCATATTATTCTTCGCAGTACTACGTCGTTCAATGTTGACGTTCTGCTTTCTACTGGTGCCCTCGGTTCTAATGTTACTATTGTATGGGAAGGGAGGCGCCTACATTCAACAACACGTTTGCGGCCACATTGCCCCCTACAGCTGCCGGTTTTGCCTATTTTGATGTAACCCTGGTACACGCAAGCGACATTCTTATGCGGAAATTACAGACGTTCTACCGTTGCGAACATAGAGCTCATCTTCTTTCTCGCACCGACTATCTACCCTTAATCAAGCTCTCTCAGGTCGCCATTTTTAAATACACTATATTGATAAAAGTTACTGGACACCCCTTCAAAAGCAAATTAACGGATCAGCTGCCTTGTTAAAATATGTGGAATAGCTTAAACGGTATAAAACCAATCCTGCAGCTAATCTCGATCATATCGCGCTGTGAGGTTGAGTGAAAATGTCGCGGCGGGAGAGAACTGACTTTGAGAAAGGAAAGCTTGTTGGTGGTTATATTAGTGGGTTATCCATAAGAGAAACCGAGAGACGTTTAAACATACCCAAGTCAACTGCTTTGGATGTGCTGAATAGTTAGAAGATACATGGCGTGCCTGAAGCAGCAAAACGTACCGGCAGACCAAAGAAAATGAATGATAGAGGACGTCGAAGCCTCAAGACAGTCGTTACAGTTAATCGACGCAGTGCTGCACAAGACCTCAGTGTACAGGTTAGTAAAAATGCAGCAACCTCGGTATGTACACGTTCCATTCACAGAGACGTCGATTCCATGGGTTACCGTGGTCGTGCGGCTACTCACAAGCCTTTCATCTCCACTCAAAATGCTACTCGTCGTTTAGCATGGTGTAAAGAACATTTATGGTGGACCGTAGATCAATGGAAACGGATTCTATGGACTGATGAATCCAGAGACACGATCTATCAGTCTGATAGCCGTGTGTGGGTATGGCCAGAGTGTACTGTTCCTACGGTCAAAGTTGGAGCTGGCAGTGTACTAGTGTGTGGGTGTTTTTCGTGTTATGGTTCCGGCCCATTGGTTATCGTGGACAAACCTGTGAACCAGCAAGTCTACCTCGACATTCTGGACAATTATGCCTTACCAACTCGGTGGCAATACTATGGAAACGAGCCTTGTTGGTACCAGCAAGATACTGCACCGAGCCATAAAGCAAGGACTGTTACGGCGTAGTTGGACGATAATTCCGTATTGTGTGTAGACTGGCCAGCAAAGAGCGCTGATCTTAATCCCATAGAGCACCTATGGGATGAATTAGAGCGCCGCATAAGAAGTTTGGAAGCAAGGCCTATTACTAAGCAACAGTTATTGACAGCATTTTGTACTGAATGGAAGCGCATACTTATCGCTGTGTTCCAAAAACTTGTCAAAATCATGTCTCGAAGGGTTAGTGCATGCATTAAGGCCAAACGTGGACCGACACCGTTCTAATGTATGCCAATAAATGTTACGTTGTGTTTCTCATCTAGGTATCAGGAGACTTTTGTCAATATAGTGTATTATTAGAGTCTCAAACAGGTAGTAGAGCTGCTACGTATCTGACTTATTTACAGCCGGCAGCGAGCATTGGCTATTGGCATTATTGTGGCGGAAAAAAACATGTTTGTGATGCGTGCAGTGCTCACAATAAATTGTGCTTTCCATGCATTTTTGCAATGATTGATGTTTTGCTTTATGCTTAACATTTCCGTTGATGATAACATGCATTTGTCTACCAGACAATATGCTATTCTTTTGCGCAGTTTCCGTATCAAGGTTTCTAAACTCAAGTTTACCCAGAGTTATCGAACTCTCTTTAAAGTATGTGGTTATTTGGGTGTGAGGGTGTTCTTCCGTTTCAGAAAAAAAATTGTTCCTTTCTTATTGTGCATATTTCACAAGCAGATAGATTTTTTTGTGCTTAGGTTCTGGAAATGTGGCATTTCGGAACACCTCTTTTCATAACAATGCTTTCTTCTTTTTCATAGCTCTCATTTATTTTCCGTATCCTATCTTATCTTTCTTTATTTTTTAACCGACATTTCCAAACACTTTTTTTTGTGTGACAGTCCTCTCTTTTTGTTCCATCTTCCTGATTTATTTTACTATTTTTTCTTGTTTTTTTTTCTGACTTGACCCTAAACACGGAAGACACGAGATTCACAGAAGTGTGACCAATTTTTCAAAACCTAGAACTTCTAAAAAAATGATTTATTTGGCCTTGACTTAGCAAGAACTTTAAGGAGACAGAAAAATGACGTATCGTCACGAAATAATGAACACGACGATTTTCTGGACTGACATTTTAGATCGTTGTCTGTGATATTTTAAATCTATGTTTGACCAAATTGTACTCTCAATATGTTATTTGTTTATTTGGAATCTAACTATTATATGAGGAATTGCTCTCGCGAGTTCAGGAATGCTGTCCCAAGGGTATGTAGAAAGCGAGTGCAATAGGAATAAACATAAAATTCAGGTTCTAATATCTTATCTGGAATTCTAATTTAGTGTTTCTAGATCAAAGATTTCCCCGTTATTCTTAAATATCTCGATTTTTCTAATTTACATTTTTAAGTTGTTCCATTTCCCCGCCTCTTGGTTTAAGGATTCGAAGACCACGGAATGCAGAAAGCCAGTGCAATAAGAATGAAAAAAAAAATAGTGTCTTAATGCTTCACATGGGACGCGAACCAAACTTTTCTACGTTTGCATTTTCCAAAAAATCTTAGATACTTCAATTTTTTAATTACTTTTGTTTTTCGACTTATTTCTGTTTTTCCCTAGTCTGGAACTCCAGTTTCAGCGAACGGAAAGTGGCAGAGCATTAGGAACAAACGCAACATTCGAGTTTTAATAAATCACTGGGATTCGAAACCAGTACTTCTTTTTTTGCATTGGGTTCGAATTACGATCTGCATCTCGCATGCTCTGCTTTTTGAAACGACGTCAAATTATGCGGTACCCTGTGACGTATATTCTATTTTAACTTTCATTTTTAGTTCCTTTTTCTCTGTAAATTTGAGTTTGTTCTCTTTTGCACTTTCCAACCATAACGTGGTATCTTCTCTCTCACATGAATCAGGTTTGGCAGCACCCTGAGGTCAGTACGTAAGTGACGTATGCATGTGATAAGAACAAGACGAGATATACGTATAATGGCTACTCAGTAGTTGTGAGAGGGGGAGGGCCGCGGGTGGCCTAGTGCGCAACGTTCGTGACTGCCACGGGAGGGGCCTCAGATTCGATCCCAGGCAGGTACGAACGCTCGATCCACAAAATACCCGCCGTGCGTCGGATGGGCACGTTAAGCCGTCGGACCTCGGGTACTGGCCCCCGGTAATAAATAAGGGCGTCTTCCTCCCCCTTTCTACTTCGCTTCCGTGTTACTTTCCTATCGGGCGTTCTAGCCCAAATCTCCTAGTTTCCTATTTCTAAGGGTTGTTTAAGACCTGGGGTCAGACACTCCCTTCCTAAAATCATCTACATATGATCATTTGTGAGAGGAGGGATTTCGATGGTGAACGTTAATGCTCCTTTTGGATACCAGACTGTTTAATTGCGCTTTAAGTATTTGTGAAGGCTACGTGTTGTACTTTAATGAGAGTGTTGTGTTTTCGTATTCAAGAGTTATTGTGGATATTAACTCAAGTTCCAGTGTTGTGTTTTCCTATTCAAGAGTTATTGTGGATAGTAACTCAAGTTCCAGTGTTCTGTTTCATAGTTAATTGTTTTTGTGGATATTAACCCACATTTCGTGATCTCACCTTAAGGAAGTGCAAATAATCAAGTGCCTATTGACATCAATAAGGGATTGGCTGTAAGTAAAGCCCCTTAAACTT
Source organism: Macrothele yani (assembly GCA_039090855.1). NCBI lineage: Eukaryota > Metazoa > Arthropoda > Arachnida > Araneae > Macrothelidae > Macrothele > Macrothele yani. The sequence goes on along the minus strand of CM077013.1, from coordinate 139,212,543 downwards.
TATTTGAGTGACTCTCATTTCACTGTAGGTGATGTTTTGATCTACGTAGTGTTTTAGTAAGTCAGCTACACACAAACGCTACAACCCGACGAAACACTTTTTTTCGGAACGAAGTTTTTCGTACAAACTGGTAGGCATCATCATCATCATCATCAGGAATTTCCACTTCCAAGTGGATTTCCTCGACCATATAGTTCAGCCAGAGTCTTCCTCAACTTCTCTCTATCCATGGTCATCACTTCATCCAGTCCATTATTTTTTAAACTTGATTTCATCTCCTCCATCCACTTTCTCTCTTTCCCTTGTTCTTCCTCTTACCATCTTTCCCAGAGCCTCCCACTCCATCAGAATTTTAGGAAGTATTTCTGGTACCCTACTTAGTCTGACCACTCTCCTTAATCCTTTCCGGCTTGGGTGGCCTTACCAGGAGCAAATGATCTCTCCGGCATAGTTCAAGGCTCATCGTTGGATGCTGGAATATACAAGGATTGACATCTAAGATAGAATTGCTGCCTGGCGAATTGCAGGAGTTTGGAGTTCATATCACAAACTGGTAGTCACTATTGCAATTTTATGTCTACATGTTACTCAATCATTTCGAAAGTATACTTAATGGACAAAACATTAGAGATGCCTATCTTACAGCGCGTTAGTCCTCCTCTAGTGCGAATAACAGCCGGTACACGCCTAGACATCGACCCCACCAGATGCCGGATGATTTCTAGAGGTAATGCCAGCTAGAGATGAGTTCGGGCTCAATTTTAGGAGTCCGGGCCCGCCCGTGCATGAATTCTTAGAAAAGTTTGCTTATCAAGGCTTGCATTTATGCATTATACACTGGCCCAAAATATGGCCTAAACAATGATTAGTTTAAAAATCATTAGTTTAAAACGTTTAGTTCAGTTAATCCACTTCACAATATTAATATGTTTTTAGAAATACTACGCATAAAGCCAAATGTTCTAAAATGTGCATTTTAAAATAAATAAATAATCAACGTGCCCTTCGACCGTATCAGGAGAATCAGCAATTTCGGTAAAAGCTGAAGAAAAGAAAATCGCTTAGAAACAAAAAATTCCATTCGTTATTTCTTTTTGATTTCTAAATTTACTTTTATTTTGAATAAATTGCATTATGAAACGTACAACGCCGTACAGACAGTTGCAAGTGTTTGAAATTTTGACTCTAGAAAACTAATCTTTGCAATATAATTTACATATATGCTAATTGGTAAAGGTAGTTCAGAGTGATGTAGTAGAATATAAAAAAAAGCATGTAGGGAAATTTCCAAAATTAAAAAAAAAATGAGAACGTAAAAGCATTCCAGACCAGATTATTCTGCATTTTGTAACATTAATAAAGCTTTGCGCTTAATAGTATAATAAGCACAATATTATCATCTGTGTGTGCAGTTTCCAGATCACGTTCATCATGAAGAGAGTGAGAGAGAGAGAGAATTGCATCTAATGCCTGAGCTCTTCAACTTGATCTTCTTTTCTCTAAAACTCAACCTGCTGCACTAAAAACCAACGTCACCCCAAAAATCGCGGGAGTGAAGAAATTTTAGTAAATAAATAACAATAATTCTAACTGCACAATTTTGGAAATTATTACATCATTTTAAAGATAAGATTCTTGATTTTTAATAAAATGCAAAAAATGGGAATGTGATTTTTTCCCATTTTTACGATACCAGACCTCCTTAAACTAATCCTTGCTTGGGCCATAGCTTTGGACAATGCATAATGCAAGTCTTGCTAAGCAAAATTTGTCTTGCAATGGCAGCTAGCTTTGGAAATTGAAAACCCTTCCACCATGGTAACAAATCCACAATGAAATTCAACACGTGTAATTCAGAGCCCGGGCCCAGTCAGCGGCCGGGGTTTTCGGTAGTTAATGAATTCTGAGCCCGTCCGAGTCCGGACCCGAGCTCATCTCTAATGCCAGCCATCCCTGTGGTAGCATTGTCCACAACTCCGCCAGAGACGTCGGTCCAGGATCCACAGATCTGACGTTCCGCTCCATGGTATCCGGGAGATTTCACAAGGTTTAAATCTGGGAACCTTTGCGACCACTGGATGGTTTCAAACTAAGATCATTATTTCTCGAGCCAGGCTCGAGGAATGGGCTGGAGGTTGTTCCCCGGTGGGGAGGCGCATCGTTCTTCTGAAACAGACCATCGGCGGCAGGATGCGCGAAGGCCATGAAAGCGTGTAAGTGATCAGCCAGCAGATGCTGGCAGCAAGCAACAATTAAGGAGCTCTTCAGACACACAATGTGACCATGAGAAGCTCCCCAAACCATCACAGAGCCACCATCGCCTTGAACAGAGGCAATCTGTCACCAAGGGGCCATAGCCTCATGCTGTCGACGTCCCACCTGCACCCTCCTTTCAGCTCAGTACAGCTGAAAACGAGATTCATTTGATCACACGCCGGGGCGCCACTCTACAGAGGACCAGGTTAGGCGAGGCGTAATTTCTAATGACCTGTAGTCACAGTGGCAGGAGACTAGGGCGTAGGCTCCCGCAACCCAAGGTATGCAGCGTGCTCCGTGCCGTTTTTGTCATCTCAGTCAAAAGCAGACACATTGAACATGTTAAGATGTCAATTCCTGGCATTAAATATTCCTTCCCTTTCAGATTCACCTTTCTTGTCTTCTTCCTGCCTCAGTCGAATCGCCTTACTCTTTTTGTGACACACTGTATTTTTGATCTTACAGGAGACCTACCCCAAAATTACATAACTTGAGTTTTGAGAGGGAAAATTTTCATATTGTATTCATTATAAATTTGATGCGGTCTAAGAATGATTTCTGGAGCTTGTCTTTTTCGTTTGAATACATAATCACAAGGTCTTCTACGAAGAGCATTTTATTTATACAGGTCTTGTTTCTAAGCTGTGTTCCAGAGCAAGTGTCAATTTTCCATGAGCTCACACTGTCGTCGAAATAGGCGTTAAATAAAGTGAGAGATAAGATATGAATGACTCTGCCTTATTGTAATATTTAGCTGCAATAATTTTTCTCTAATAGAACATTCATTTCTTGTTAGAGACCTCGGATAGCTTGAATTGAATCTGCAGGGCATCCCGTTTTCCTATGAATGGGATATAAAAAAACGCAGATCGTCTGAGATTTGCAGCCGCTCCAGATGGATTGCGACATCAATGCGTGGCCGGTGCAGCTGTTGTTCAGGGGTATCGTTCACTTGATCGAAAGTTCACTTGACCGAAAATCACTTGGTCGAAAGGTACATTTCACCGAAGGGTCACTTGACCGAAGAGTTCATTTCACCGAAAGGTCACTTCACCTAAAAGTTCATTTCATCGAAAGGTCACTTCACCTAAAAGTTCATTTCATCGAAAGGACATTTCATCGAAAAGTTCATTTCACAGAAGGATTACTTTACCTAAAATTTCATTATGTCGAAAGATCATTTCACCGAATGGTCAGTTTATCGAAAACTTAGAATTTTGTTATTGGAGATCTGTTGGAGTGTGGTGCGGGTTTTTGGAAAACTGGCCACCTAAACATTATCGGATTGTATAAAAAATACACTTTTAACTTCTATGAAACACCTCCTCATGGTAGGTTTTTCGAAATTTAAGATTAATTACAAAGCCTAAATCTGTGCCTTTTTGTCAAATTTTAATCCCCCGAGCTCATATTCATAAGGGTTACATATCAAATCAAGTAAGTAATGTTCCAGTTTTACTCAACCACAAAACATTTTTTTTGGCCGTAGGCCTAAGTATAGGCCATTTTAACAGATTTTAACCCTACTCGTATTCATAGGCAAGTAAAATATGTTGCACTTTTGCTCAAGCCTAAAACATTAATTTTAAGGCCTTACAAGCCTAGATCTGGGATTTTTTAGCAAATTTTAATCCTTCTTGTTCATATTCATAAGGTTTACATAGCAAAACAAATTAATAATGTTGAAATTTTACCCAGACCCAAAACGTTGATTTTAAGGCCTTGTGCCTAGATTTGGGCCCTTTTAGTAAATTTTAAGCTACAGTGCTCATATTCATATAGGTCAACAAGCACAGTTAATAATTTCTGTACATTTACCCAGACACAAAGAATTAATTTTAAGGCCTTATAGGCCTCAGTTTAGGCCTTTTTAGCAAATTTTGATCATCCCACGTCATACTCATAAGGTTTACATATGAAGTCAAGTGAATAATGTTCTACACTTACTAAGATACCAAAATCAACTTTAGGTCCCTAGGCCTAAGCTTAGGCCTTTTTAGCAAATTTCAGTCATGCATGCTCATATTAATTACCCACGCACTCGAGTAAGTAATTTTGCACTTTTAGCCATGGGTGCTCATATTAGTGTTTGCACACGAAGTCAAGTTAATAACTTTGCACTTTTACCCAGGCAGAAAACCTTTAATTATAAGGCCACAAGCCTGGGCTGTCTTAACATATTTAAAGCTGCCGTGCTGATAGTCATAAGACTTGCATGACAAGTTAAATTAATAATGTTGCACATTTATTCATGCAAAAAAGAAACAATTTTAGGGCCCTAAGACTTCGGCCCTTTTTAGCAAATTTTAATTGTGCGTGCACATGTATATAAGGTTTACATAAAAAATGCCAAGTTAATAATGTTGCACATTTATTCAAGCAAAAAAGAATCAATTTTAGGGCTCTAGGCCTCGGCTTAGGCATTTTTAGCAAATTTTAATCGTGCCTGCTCATGTTCATTAGGTTTACATAAAAAGTAAAGTTAATAATGTTGCATATTTTTTCAGGCAAAAAGAATCAATTTTAGGGCCCTAGATTGAAAAATCAATTTTAAGGCTCCTTTTGAGCACGCACGATTAAAATTTGTTAAAAAGGCCTAAGCCGAGAGCTAGAGCCCTAAAATTGATTCTTTTTGCCTGAATAAATGTGCAACATTATTAACTTGATTTTTTATGTAAACCTTATGAATATGAGCACGCACGTTTAAAATTTGCTAAAAAGGCCTAAGCCGAGGCCTAGGGACTTAAAATTAATTATTTTTGTCTCAAAACTAAATCTTTGCGTTTTCTGTGACACGGAGAAATCAAAATGCAATTTGAGTGTGATCCTCTAACGTTTCGGTGGTCTGTCTGCCAAACTTGCAAAAAGCTTCAACAGATCCTGTAATGAAATCCAAAATTTTCGATAAAGTGACCCTTCGGTGAAATGACCTTTCGATGAAATGAACTTTTAGGTGATCTTTCGGTAAAACAATCTTTTCGGTGAAGTGATTTTCGGTCAAGTGATCCTTCGGTGAAGTAAACGTCGGGAAAATGAACCAGACCCGTTGTTCAGATATAGAGAGAAACGTCGTGTAACTTGAAACCACACATCCGGATGTGTCTCTCCCTCTCTCTGATGTAAGCGCGGTTGGGAAGAAAGTTGCGTTGTGACGTACATGCCAGAAGGACGCACACGACATAAAGGCAGATAGCAGTCAGAACGAACGTCCGCGTAGGTCAATTGGTAGAGTGACTTATTCCGGAATGAGGGGACCCGGGTTTGATCCCGGGCGTGGAGAAAAATGACGGACAAATTTACTTCGTTATAGCGTGTGGGTGGTGCGATGATGTCTGCATGTGTTGTTCATTAATAGAACTAAATGCTCCTCAATAAAGAAAGCAACTTTATTAAATGTAATGTTCCCGATCATTAGACTCAGTTGCGCTACACTATTTTTAGACGTGTATTTCTTATCGTTAAGGGGCCGTCCATAAAGTACGTCCGAGATTACATGGGGAGGGGGATTCCTGACAACCGGCATCTGCTACCAAAAAAATGAAATAAACTGCGCAGTGTTGGCTTTGTTGAAATGAAGGAGCTTTGTGCCGGCGTGTGTCATTTTCAGGAATTAGCTCCTAAATTTGGAAGTTGATTTTAATCACTGACACACTAAATCCTTTAGTGTGTCAGTGATACGAACGATATACTTGCAATAAATGAACTGTGAATTCGGCTATGTAGTGAGAAGAAAGCAGTACGTAACCATTTATGTACTTACAGCATTATTCATCGTCCATCTACGTTGTCTAAGTGTTTTTTAGTTTTTGTGTTTACCAACGAATAATATTCAATTCCATTAAAATTCTCTTCATTAGTGTTCTACATGAGGATATAACATTTCAGGTGAACGCCATTTTGTTATTAGGATGTACACTATATTGACAAAAGTCGCCGGACACCTAGAAGAGAAACACATCATAGCATTTATTGGCATATATTAGGGCAGTGTCGGTCCACTTTTGCCTTAATGCATGCACTAACTCTTCGAGACATGATTCCGACAAGATTTTGGAACCCAGCGATAGGTATCCGCTTCCATTCAGTACATAATGCTGCCGCTAACTGTTGCTTAGTAATAGGCCTTGGTTCCAAACTTCTTATGCGGCGCTCTAATTCATCCCATAGGTGATCTATGGGATTACGATCAGGGCTCTGTGCTGGCCAGTCCACACACGATACGGAATTATCATCAAACCACGCCGTAACAGTCCTTGCTTTATGGATCGGTGCGTTATCCTATGGAACCGACAAGGCTCGGTTCTATAGTATTGCCACAGAGTTGGCACGGCATAAAATGTCCAGAATAGCAACGTAGACGTGCCGGTTAACAGATATTTTCACGATAACCAATATGCCGGGACAATATCATGAAAAACACCCTTACACGTGTACACTGCCAGCTCCAAACTTGACCTTAGGAACAGTACACTGTGGTAAATAGCTTTCCCCCGGCTGCCGCTATACCCACACACGGCCATCAGACTGATGGATCGTGTATCTGGATTCATCAGTATATAGGACCCGTTTTCATTGATCTACGGTCCACGATAAATGTTCTTTACACCATGCTAAACGACGAGTAGCATTACGAGTGGAGATGAATGGATTATGAGCAGCCGCATGACCACGGTAACCCATGGAATGAAGTTCTCTGCGAATGGTACGTGCACATACCGAGGTTCCAGCATTTTTCTCATCTGTACACTGAGGTCTTGTGCAGTACTCCGGCGATTAGCTGTAACGACTCTCTTGAGGCTTCGACGTCCTCTATCACTGATTTTCTTTGGCTTGCCGGTCCGTTTTGCTGCTTCAGGCACGCGATATGTCTTCCACGTGTTCAGTGGAAGACATATCGCGTGGGTATGTTTAAACGCCTCTCGGTTTCTCTTATGGACAATTCACTAATATAACACCCAAGAATCTTTCCTTTCTCAAAGTCCGTTCTCTCTCGCCGCGACATTTTCACTCGAACTCATAGTGCGATATTGTTGCGGTCAGCTGCAGGCTTGTTTTTATACCGTTTGCATCTGTACCGCGCATCTTAACAACGCAGCGGATGCGTTCATTTGCTTTTGAAGGTTGTTCTGTGACTTTTGTCAATATAGTGTATATAGTGTCCTGAATTTATCTCATTCGCGGCTTCAGCACATTAATTTCACTACCGTCATTTTAGAACTTTCTGTGAAGGTCTTTATACACTCATCTGCTATATACATGAGAGGTCGTAAAACCCTTAAAGATAAAAGATATCAGATCTATTTTCGCCTTTTTCAGTTTTTGGTCTTCTTCCTGGAAATTTAGTGATTGATCTGTCAGCCATTTATTTGTCAAGCTGATGAAATGACGGTATTTTATCCATACCAATTCATTCTTTTCTACGGTATCAAGCCTTTACACATTCCTACTAAGTTACATTTTCCTTAAATGTCACGATTTTAGCTTTTAAATCAAGGCCAATTTAGAGATGGAGCAAAAACTAAATGGCAACCACTAAAGACTGATTGTGGAAACCGAAGGAAAATTTTGATCTCTTCTTACAAAAACGAACTGTTGTAATGTCTTAAATTTTCCATATTTTCCCGAAAGATTTACTAGTTCGATTGGGTAAAAACTGTTTTACCCCCAACACAATTAATCGAGCTTTTCCTACCGATAAAATTGTGCGTCTGAAAAATTTTGAATGTGCACAAGTCATTCTTATCATGATTACAGATGAAACATTGAAAACTATTTACCTAAAAGGCATTAAGTAGTACAATGGCAAGATGTGACTGAAGTAACGCTTTTCGTTAATTCTAGAATCTTGCCGTGAACCTTTTACCATATTGCAGTGAAACCGAATGGTCAGAAATTTTGGTACCTCTCCAAGACATTCTTCGTCTTTCACAAAAGCCCAACCTAATTCCAGTAGTGAAAACTAGTTCGCTTTTGATAATGCATTTCCACAAAATTAATTTAGTAACAAACACACCAGATGTTTCTTCAAGCTTTATCTTTGTTTTATCTTAAATTTTATAAAACTTAAGATAAAACTTGGCTCGATTCTTTTTGTTCGTTTGAACTACTCGTTCATGGAGTTCAGATCTTATAGTTGCAGCCTTTAACCAGTGCCTACTGTTACTATTTTGAAGGATTATTTTCAACACCCATAGTCTCAACGTAACTTGAGAGATTTCTCTCCCGAATTTAGTTAAACCAAAAACATTTAAGTTTTTGTTTCAGACTATAACGAAGTAAATTTCTCAGTCATATCCGCGCCGGGATTCGAACCCGGATCCCCTCATTCCGGAATAAGTCACTCTACCAATTGAGCTACGCGGACGTTTTATTCTGATTCCTATCTGCCTTTATGTCGTGTGCGTCCTTCGGGCAGGTACGTCACATCTCCTGGTACGTTACATCATCTCCCCCTTATTTATTTTTTTTTCGAAGTGCTGCTCTTATTTTTCCTATCTCGCGGTGTGGAAATAACATCACACCAATGCGAGATTTTGAACGGTCGGGTCATCAGGATAGTTCGGGCGTCATTATAACGAAGTAAATTTCTCCGTCATTTTTATCCGCGCCGGGATTCGAACCCGGATCCCCTCATTCCGGAATAAGTCACTCTACCAATTGAGCTACGCGGACATTTTATTCTGATTCCTATCTGCCTTTATGTCGTGTGCGTCCTTCGGGCAGGTACGTCACATCTCCTGGTACGTTACAAGACATCCAAGATATTTAAAATTTACTTACGTTTGAGAGGGCTAAAAATTAGAAAATTGCAAAACATATTTCAAATCCAATTAGGGTGCCAAATATTAAGAAAACATATTGAAGACTGTGACTTTCTACAAAGGTGAAACCATGTGTCAAGACGACAAATCTGCAGCGAGACATTCTGTGCGCGTAGCGCAGTTGGGAGAGCGACTTACTCCGGAGTGAGGGGACGCGAATTCGATACCCGTCGCGGACAAACTTGTGTTTTCACATTGGCGCCCGATTGTGAAAACTGCATCCACTGGCCGTTGGGTTCTTCGAAAAATATGTGTGATGTTTTTTCTACACATTGTATGGAATTAAAAAAAATATCCTACTTCGCTTCAAAGAGAAAAAAATTAAGAGGGAGATGATGTGACGTACTACCGAGGTGAAAACATGTGTCAAGACGACAAATCTGCAGCGAGACATTCTGTCCGCGTAGCATAGTTGGGAGAGCGACTTACTCCAGAGTGAAGGGACACGGAATTAATGTCCATCGCGGACGAGCTTATGTTTCCACAAGACTTTGTTTCAAGTTCTTCGATGTTTTTTTTTTTTTTTTTTAATGGAGGTTTAACGAGCACCGTGAGTAACTCAATGGGCTATAAGCAGTCGCCCGTCCCTTAATTAGGATCACTGGTTCCGCGGAAAGGAGAGAGAGCAAGTGCTGTAAGACAAACACAACATCCCTGCCTCACAAGGATTCGAACCCGGACCCCTTTCGGACGAATGATCAAAGGCCATCGCTTAGACCACTGCGCCACCGGGGCGGCCTTCGAAGTTTCAAATTGCTTTATGCGGATGCTGTTGAAGATAATAAAATTACGACATTCTGTTGCGTAGTAGCTATTTCAGATTAAGCAATTAGAGTGAATACGCGTTAAACTTAATCATCAGATCAGTTTTGCAATTTCATTAACCACAAGCGCGTTTTCATATCATTGTCTAAACGCTGGCAAGGTCAATCTGGTAATCTTTTCTGATTTGTTAAAAGTCAGAAAATGACCGTCAGTCGTATTTGTTAGACGATTGTTCTATTCTTTTAAGTAGCACTTTAATGCAAATAAAATTAGAAAGAAATTTGACCACATTATGATTTAGAAACCTTTTAGAGGGCGGATGGCATCGGTTATCTATAGTAAAGATATACGTTGTAAAAAGATTTCCCCGGCCTTAACGTCACGTGCAAAAGGATTTAACATTGATGATATTTTCTCGAGAAGAAATTATAACTATCAATTTACGTTCCTAAGTGACCGCAGGAGAGAATACATGTTCCATGAACAATGGTGGGAACTCTTTGCATGAAACGTGACGCAGTTGGCTATCTGTCAGTCTGTGTTGTATGACACTGTTAACTAATCGATCTGCCTTTATTACTCATTTAGACGGTATTTTTGTAAAGGTTTTTCCAGTCTTTAGGCGAAAATCCCTCGTGATGTCTGAGCTCTTTCCGGCGGTTATTCCATTTATTTCCTCTGTCCTTCAGAATTGGGGAAGGCTAGATCAGAAATCTTATTTGGTAAGCACGGCCCGGCTCGGTCCGTTTCAAATATTATATACTCGGCCTGGTCCGGTCCGGGCCCACCAATTGCAGCTCTTGTTTAGGCCTGGCCCGGCCAATTTCGTGGTGTGCCATTTGGTATTATTTTGTTTTTCTATTGTATTTATTGAATTGTGAAAATTAAATAATGAAATGGGATATTATTCAAAACATTTAGTTAAATGCAAGCCTACAAATATTAACTAAACTTTTAGATTTGGCGAATAATGTAACCATTAAAGAGAGACAAAAAAAAAAAGAAAACTATGCGGGTTCAAAATCTCTTTTCCCCTGAACTACCAAGTGATAACACTACAAAAGTCAATCCCTATACAGATTAGGGATAGGGGAAAAAATCGATGTCTTTCCACTCTCTCATACCAACATACACACGGACACCCCGTATCATTGCAGACCCCTCCCCGTCCCCCACTCCACACAACACACACACACACACACATTCGCTAGGGGTGGAATCATTTTGCTGTCAACAAGCCCCATAGTGGTTTTACCATCTTATAACCTACATATGGTAAAAACACTGTAAGTGCCCCTCCTTGTTTTTGTGACTACGCCCTAGGTTATGTCATGGAATTAAGTAAAGCCAGCAAAACAGTTAAACAGACCAAGAAATCAGGGAACACTGTTAGCCCAGCCCGGCCTGTTGCTTTGGACGCGCGCCGGGCTTGGCGGGCCAGCAGATTTGTATTCTAGATAACAATCTTAGTGCAGGTCTCTTTTCGGCTGCAAAAGATTTTGGTGATTTATAAATACCATATGAAGAAGCACTTCCTTTTCTTCTTTTTCGCCAAATTTAAAGCAAGAAGCGGTTACGCGGTCTATCAAGACTTATGCAGGGCCAGCAGAAAGTCCTTGGACATTTTCAGAATTTCTGTTTCTGCCTTTCACTTACCTTAATGTTAGTGTGCCATTTGTATGGACATCTCAGAATATACTTTTGTTCCAGGAACTGATCCCCGTTTTGCTCGAAGCACATGTTCACACGTAGACACGTGCCATAAGATATGTACCTGATCACTGAAGGGGAGTTTTTCGTTATGCCGAGACCACCATGGGGAGTCAAAAGTTCGTCCCGTTTTGAGCGACACGTAATGTTGTGCCCCCATTCTGGTGCAAACCAAACGACGCCATCGACTGTTTATGACGTGGAATACATGACGCTCATGGCGTGCATTTAGCACGCAACCACATTGCGTTATGAGGTGAGCAGAGGATGGAGGCTGATAAAAGTGCTCTTCGGGTGCTCTTACGTCATTATTTGGGGAAAAGGGGTTATTATTATCCCATTTGTCACATGTCTATGATATTCTGTATGTATTGGATATAACAGCTAAATAAATAAAAGCCAAACCAAACGAGGCACTAGGAGAGAAAGAAATGTGTGAACAGTGGAAGGCGAGGAAATAGTAGACAGTACCACTGTACAGATATGGTAAATCAGACCAGCTTCTCAATGGTGGGGACACCAGTATCGAAGTATAGTGAAGTAAGTCTATAATGAATTAGCTTTATTTGCTTTTCGCTAAGCTAATTATTATGAATGAATAATGCTCTACCTACCAGCTAGCTAATGATATACTTGTACTAAGCTTCAAAGTAGTGAATTCAAAAGGGTGTTGTTACTAGTTAATTACGAACGTAAATAAAGTCTTAACGCTGGTTATTTATGGTAAGAAACTAATTGTAAACCTAACAGCCAGACAGAGGTCTGACAAAAACTATGAATTGAGAAAAACTAACTTACACAAACTTCTTTATTATAAGACTCTTGGTCATCTAAAGCACACACACAACTTGTTTTACACTAATGAAGAATCTCTCCTCGTATTATAAACGCTCTCCGTAAACAACAACGCTCTCTCATAACAACAACAAAAGCTCTCCCTAAGTCTCGATGAACGCGCCTATACACTAGCTACCACCACGTCATGACTTACACTCATTGCCAGATCTCATTCATCGGGTGAAATAATATTTCGTTCAGTAAGAAGATAATTTACATAGTAAAATAAAATAACCAGAGATAGTAAAATCAAAAGGAAAGTGAATATAGAGTATACGTTACAAGTCTGTATGAAGCCATTCTCTGGCTTCATACAGACTTTTTTTGATTGGAGGTTTAACGATCACCGTGAGCAACTCAATGGGCTATAAGCAGTCGCCCGTCCCTAATTTAGGGTCACTGGTTCCAGGGAAGGGAGAGAGCCAGTGCCATAAGACAAACACAACATCCATGCCTCACCGGGATTCGAACCCGGACCCCTTACGGACGAATGATCAGAGGCCAGCGCCTTAGACCACTGCGCCACCGGGTCGGCCATACAGACTTACTTCACAGAAGTATACTGAAGTCAGCTGCGAAGCCCAGAGAATGCACAAATAAAAATCCATTATCAACGTTATTAAGATATGTCGATGCTTTCTCTGCGATAAAAACACGTGCGAATTCGCTTCTTTGATCAGTCTGCCGTGCAAAGACCAACGGCATAGCGCAACCAGCTCTTCCAGAAACTTCGCTGTTCTGATTCGAAGATCTTCCATACGATCGCCTGCTAGCGTTTCCATGACAACATGAATGCGCGTATGGAGGGGAATGAGCCATTGCTTAGCGTAACGGTTCGCTCAGAAAGAAGAAGACTTCGACTACCTTATTCATTCTCATGCTTCCGTCTGTAACAGCACGTGTTTCGCGAGAGTTGTTTCAGTTTGGGTGAAGTGTCAAAGAATTAAAATCATTGATATTATATCTTAAATTCGTGGCTTTGTTGGATTCGAACTGTTTTGATAACTTTTGTGAAAGCTTCCCAGACATCTACTATGAGAGCTTAAAGAACTCTATGCTTCAAACTTTGATACAGCTAGATTAAAAAATGAACTGAAGGTGTTTTACTCCCTTGATGAATACAAAACAAATCAGTAAGAAACATTAATTGTTACCCAAAGTTGAACAAATTGGACATAGTGTTTAGTGGGGTGTACATATTAGCAGATCTAATATTAAAGTTTCCATCAGCAACTGCAACTGCCGAACGAAGTTTTTCTACATTAAAAAGAATCAAGATTTATCATGGAGCCACACAAGGACATGCACATTCGAGCAACTGGCTGATTTGTCAATAGAAAAACACTTTTTTTTTTTAATTTGAAAAACTACAAGGAAGAAATTTTTTATGAAAACGTAACACTCAGGTTCATACAAAATTAAAGAAGAATGGAGTTCGTGCACAAATAAAGTATTCAAATCCAAATCCTCATAATTATTTGGTATCATGTTAGCAATAGCATGTCCTAAAATAAGTTGTTTCTATTACTTAATTAAAAATTTAACTTCGCAATTTAAAAAATAAACAGAACTGGGGGGGGGGGGGGGGTGAGATAGTCCAAGTCTCGGACCCAAGATACGGCACTGCAGCCAACATCATTAGCCACGGAGTATTATTACACGGAATATTGGTATACGTAGCTACTGCTTCCGATCCGATAAAGTAATTCCTTACATTCTTCTATATGGTTTTGTTTCACACACACACACATTTTAAAATTTTATAGCTACAATTTAATTTACTGCTGCATCTTCATCTGAGTGAAAGTTTTTATTTCATGGAATTTATAATGTTCACTTCTGAAATGGCTCAGTGCTACTTTTTTACGCTTTCAAACCGTTGGTTGAAGAAGCGTATATGCTCCAGCTTTCTCCGTCTGTCTGTCTGGCTGTCTGTCCGTCCGCGCGATAACTCACGTAAAAATGGTTCGATTTCGATGAAATTTTAGTATGTGGTAGGGAACAACCTGGGGACGAAGCCTATTGCAAATGGACGAAATCGGGTCAAATGTCAGGACATGGGAGCTGGATCCATTCCATTGCCCTTATGCATCATAACTTGACTACAAACGGTTCGATTTCGATGAAAGTTTAGTATGTGGTAGGGTACCACTTGGGGACAAACCCTGTTGAAAATGGATGAAATGGGGTGAAAGGTCAAGCCATAGGAGTGGGATCCATTCCATTGCCCTTATGTCTCATAACGTACGTAAAAATGCTTCCATTGCGACAAAACTTTATCATGTTGTTCCACAGGTATACTGAGCCGGTTCCGTTAAATATAATCGAAATGGGGTCAAAGGTCAGGGCACAGGAGTGAGATTTATTCCACAGTCATTATCCTTATAACTTGAGTAAAAACTTGAGTAATGATTTCTGGTATGTTGGAAAGCGTATCATAATCAATACATTGTATGATTTTACTAACTTCTTTGTCTTTATCTAGTGGTAACAGTTATATCCGGTAATTTTAGGTGTAGGGGTAATAGGCATGTTCCTCTTTCTCTGACGCGCAATAACGCAGGGCCACTGTTTAGAAGATTCTTCCTTATATTTCTGGTTTCTGGCAGTTCTTCGGTTTTTTTTTTTTTTTTTTTTTGTTGTTTTGTTTTGTGTGTGTGTGTGTGGCACTGAAGCTGCATCCTCATTTTGACGCTTTCTTAAGAAACGATCCATCTCTTTGTGAAAAAGAAACATGCACTTTAAAACAAAAATGCACTAAAAAGAAGTGGAGGTAAGTCATGGGTAAGACAATGACCATGTAGGTATGACCTTACCACATGGTCATACATTACAGGGGCAGCCACCAAAATTGCACTTTATGACAATAAAGAGCATTTATACATATCATAATAGCAGAAACACTGATCTTGAAAAACGAAAGGAAAATTCGTAGAATCCGTAGTTTCAACAGTGCGTTCCGTAGTAACGTAATTGGACAACTGAATCCGTAGAAACTACGGACTAATCGGCAGTTATGCGAATGGCTCATCTAGTCTGCCGTTAACACCTCCACTACTTGAAACATGTCCAGACATGCATAGGCACGTGATAATGTCCGCATCGCCACAAACGCGACACTAAGTGACCATTCTGTGAATTAAATTGTCACACCTCGTATATGTACAAGTCACTCCCCGTTTTTATGGGAATATATGAATTTTCACACCCCGTATACCGGGTGTCTCAAAAAAGATTGAAACAAGCTTTTATCTCTTTAACGGTTGATCACAGATTCATACTTTTCAATTAGAAAAATACTAAAAAAAAAAAAATGGCGGAAAGGCTTACGAGATGGCAGCTGCACCCTTGTGGGTAGAGTTTGCGTAAAAACAAAATAAAAATAAAAATGGGTACACCCCTCGCGGAAAAAACAAAGTTTAAAAAAAAAACTTGCCAAATGCCCTAATTAGTCTACAAAACAAACCGCGTAATTCTGCTTGCAAAACTCGTGGATATATTCACGACGAAAGTTGCAAAAACATGTATCGCCTGGAGATCATTTAAGCGAACGGTAGCTTGTCTAGCTGCATAGTTGTGGAGCCCTCAAAATGAATAAGGACTCCAGATGATACACTTTTTATATTATTTTTTTGGACAAAGTAGGACGTTGCGCAACTTTTTTATGTTTAATTTTTTTTTCTGCGAAGGCTGTGTTAAAAAATTTTTATTTTTTTATTTTTTTGCAAATGATACTCACAGTGTGCAACTGCCATGTCGTAAGTCTTTACGTCATTCAGAGTATTTTTCTAATTGAAAGTATGCATCTGTGATCAACCATTGAAGACTTAAAAGATGGTTTCAACCTTTTTTGAGACACCCGGTATATGTGTATGAAGTACTGTACTAAAAACTGACTGTGTATATATATACTATATTGACAAAAGTCACCGGACACCTAGAACAGAAACACAACATAGAATTTAATGACATACATTAGTAAGGTGTTGGCCCACCTTTAACCTTAATGCACGCACTGACCCTTCGAGACATGCTTTCGACAAGGTTTTGGAACACAGGGATAGTTATGAGCTTCCATTCAGTACATAATGCTGTCGCTAACTGTTGCTTAGTAGTAGGCCTTGGTTCCAAACTTCTTAGGCGGCGCTCTAATTCATCCCATAGGTGCTCTATGGGATTAAGATCAGGGCTCTGTACTGGCCAGTTCACACACGATACGGAATTATCGTCAAACCACCCTGTAACAGTCCTTGCTTTATGGCTCGGTGCATTATCGTGTTGGTACCAACAAGGCTTGGTTCCGTAGTATTGCCACAGAGGTAGTAGGGCGCATAATTGTCCAGAATATCGAGATAGACGTGCTGGTTAACAGGTTTGTCCACGATAACGAATGTGAACACCCACACACGAGTACACTGCCAGCTCCAAACCTGACCGTAGGAACAGTATACACTGTGGTGAATAGCGTACCCCATGCTGCCGCTATACTCACACACGGCCATCAGACTGATGAATCATGTATCTGGATTCATCAATCCATAGGACCCATTTCCATTGATCTACAGTCCACGATAAATGTTCTTTACACCATGCTAAACGACGAGTAGCATTCCGAACGGAGATGAAAGGCTTTTTGAGCAGCCGCACAACCATGGTAACCCAAGGAATGAAGTTCTATGCAAATGGTACGTGTACAAAGCGAGGTTGCAGCATTTTTACTCACCTGTACACTGAGGGCTTGTGCAGTACTCCGTCGATTAACTGTAACGACTCTCCTGAGACTTCAACGTCTTCTATCACTGATTTTCTTTTGTCTGCTTGTACGTTTTGCTGCTTCAGGCACGCCATGTATCTTTCACTTATGAAGTACATCCAAATCAGTTGACTGCGGTGTGTTTAAACGCCTCTCGATTTCTCATATGGACAAGCCACTAATATAACACCCACCCATCTTTCGTTTCTCAAAGTAATTTCTCTCCCGCCGCGACATTTTCACACAACCTCACACTGCGATCATATCGCAGTGAGCTGCAGGCTTGTTTTTATACCGTTTGGAACTGTACGCAGCGGATCAGTTCATTTGCTTTTGAAAGGGTGTGCGGTGACTTTGCTCAATATAGTGTATGTGTTATATTGTTTGGTGCTTTTGTTTTGTTTTTTCGCTTGCAGTGCAGCTGGCTTTGCTGGTGCTTTGTGCGTCTAGTTTCTTGGAATACTTATTTCCTTGCAAAGGTTTTCTGGTTGATTTAAATCGGAAGGTATGTGTTTTTGGCCTTTCTAGTTCTTTGCGTGGCAATGATAGGGATCGAGGTAGACTCAGATTTTTAATTTCTCCCGCTCGGTTAGGCTAGCAACCTTTCCCATAGTGTATGAAATTGCTGGCAAAGTTATTCTAATGTTCTGAGGCGACAAACGTTGCCTAACTTGCAAATCTGCTAATCCTAACCTGTATCATGGAATTGCAGATAGCAACTCAAACAAATACTGCAAAGCCTACAATACCATTTGCAAAGCCTACAGTACCATTTATATGTTTTCCTGTACTGTTTGCATTCTTAGCTATATTGGCCAAAGTAAAAATCCTCTTCATCGTAGGATTAACGGTCACAAGTCTCTTGCTAACACATTTAATTCAAATAAGGCGAACTCTTCACAGAGTGCCTTCCAATATTCTACATTTGAGTTGGAACATTTCCATAATCATGGTTTTGATAAGGTTCAAATTGAGGCTTTGCATATTATCCCTGACCTTTTTGTTAGAATAGAAACAGTCTCTTGAAATTCTGCAACACCAGTCGCTGTACCCTTATGAACTCAGTTCCACTCTCTCTGGAAATAAGCTCGCTCAGAATAGGTTTTCCATTAGAGAACTATTCTTTCTTGTAAACGACAATGTCTGCTCTAAGGGTAAAGGCGTTTTCAAACATCTAGTAGGGCAGATTTTCCCAATCTGCAGCAATATCTTTGTAGTTTTAAAAATAATTCTAAATTTGTTAAAAATGCTCTCAGTCTTCTTAAACCTTTTAAACACACTATCTTGAAATGTTTTTTCAAATTCTGGAATTGTTCTCCTGGTAATGTTGATAGTCATGTTTTTGATTTGGCGCAGGATATTATTAAGCATATCCTTAAGGACAAAATTACCCTTAAGGGTTTCTCAAAGAATTATATGTCTACTAGACTTCTCAATGAATGCTATGATTACCTCAATATCAGGAAATTGTTATACAATAATGCTAGTTCTTTTCCTGTTCCTAGGCACTAGTCTGTTGTTAGCTTTAAATATGTTAAAACCTTAGGTTCCATAGTAAAAATCCATAAATCAGGTTCTTCCACTTCTCATCCAGCAGCTCTTCAGTGTGCTTGTGAAGGGTACAAGGACTCAGAATACTATAATAGTTATTACCAGCATATTTTTATAAGAAACTTAAGTATTGGTGAGGATGTCAGGCTTCGTAAGTTATTAGGGTTAGGTACCAAATTTAGGCTTTCTTTCAATATCTCTAAAAAGCAGATTCTTAATAGCTTCACTCAAGATGTTAATAGGTATATTATTAAGACTCGTTTGGCATTCAGTCAGCCAACTCAGGCTTTTGCAGAGTGGAAGTACAACATTATCTTTAGCTTTTCTGAAAAATCGGCTGGTTTTAGGATATCATCATCATCATCATTGTCAACCATTATCAATCCACTGCTGGACGAAGGTCTCCCCAAGTTTCCTCCACAACGGTCTGTCTTGTGCCAGTTTCCTCCATGTCACTCCCGCATATTTACGAATTTCATCCACCCATCTCCCATGTGGTCTTTTTCTGGGTCTTTTCCTGTCCCTTGGAATCCAATCTAAAATTTCGGCTGTCCATCTATGGTCTGTCCTTCTGGCAGTATGTCCAGCCCATTGCCATTTCAGGGATTTAACCCTGATCATGATGTCTTCCACTCTCGTCATTTTTCGGATCCACGAGTTTCTCTTCTTATCTCTCCTGGTTATACCAAGCATGCACCTCTCCATGCTACTTTGAGTTGTCTGCAGCCTTTGTATGTCTCTTTTACTTAAGGTCCACGTCTCTGCACCATACGTAAGCACTGGAAGGATGCATTGATCAAACACTTTTCTTTTAAGACATAATGGCATATTGCTCTTGAAAATTATGCTGTTTCTTCCAAAAGCTCTCCAGGCAAGTTTTGTACGCCGATTAATTTCTTCATCAATGTGACCCTCACTTGATATCTGCTGTCCAAGATAAACATACGTATCTGTTATCTCCAGTTTTTCTCCATCAATCGATAAATCTTCATTTCTTGTAAAAGCATTGAACATCACTTTTGTCTTCTGAAAGTTCATTTTTAATCCCACTTCTTTACTCTTGTCAGCAAGTTCCTGGATCATACTCTGCAGCTCTGATGGGGTAGTTGCAAAAATGACTACGTCATCAGCAAAACGAAGGTGGGTTAGATAATCTCCATTAATCTTTATCCCTTTGTTTTTCCAGTTCAGTGATTGAAAGACATTTTCCAATGTGGCATTAAAGAGCTTCGGAGATATGGTGTCACTTTGTCTCACTCCCTTTCCAATTTTTATGTGTGTTGTATTTTCAAACAGCCGAATCTTTGCACTTGCATTTTCATAGATGTTATTAATAATATTAATGTATGCATCTTCAATACCGCAGGATTTCAGAGCCGTGGTAACTGCTGATGGTTTCACCGAATCAAAGGCTTTTTCATAATCGATAAAAGCCATGCACAATGGAAGTTCATATTCCCTCGCTCTTTCAATTAGTTCTCTCAGTACGTGGATATGATCTATTGTGCTGTAGCCACTCCTGAATCCAGCTTGTTCTCTCGGTTGAGCCATGTCCAGTGTTACCTTCAAGCGGTGTGAAAGAACTTTAGTGAAGATTTTATAAACCACTGATAGGAGGCTGATAGGTCTATAGTTCCTGAGATCCTCAATGTCACCTTTTTTATGTAGCAGGATCATTGTAGCATTGTTCCAATCCTCAGGAATCTTCCCTTCATTAAGGCATCGAGTGAAAATTTGGGCGAGTACTGTTTCGATTTCTCCACTTGCTTCTTGTATGATGTCTATAGTAATTCCATCTTCTCCTGGAGCTTTCCCCGCTTCATGTTCTTGATTGCATGAGCAACTTCTGCTAGGAGGACTGGAAGAACTCTAGTACCTTTCATGATGTCTGGAGTACATGTATCATCCCTTTCATATAATTTGGAGTAGAAATCTTTCACTCTTGTCAAAATTTCGCCTCTATTTCTTGTTATAGAACCATCTTCTTTTCTCAGAGCCATAATCTGTTTTCTTCCCTTACTGAGATGTCCCTTTGCTATCTTAAGGCTTTGGTTGTTTTCAATTGCTTTCCTCACTAGCTCACAGTTGAATTTCCTTACGTCTTCAGTGATACTTTTTCGTGTTGTCTTGCATAGCTCTATATATTCCACTTTGGAAGTCACATCTTCTTTAAATGTCCTCATCACTCTTCTTTTTTGCATCAACATTTTGGTTTTTCCTGATAATTTGTTCACATGCAACTTGTTCTTAGAACCAGCTAATTTTGTTGCTGTTTCCATTAGAGCTTTGGTTACTTTTCTGTTAACTTCCGAAATATCCACTTCTTCCGATGTTAGGAATTCTAAAGCAGAGAATCTGTTCTTCAGTTCTAACTTGAAAGTATTATGGTGTTTTTTAAGGTTGGTTATGTCAATACATTTTGTTTGTCTTATGAGCTTGCCACGTTCCAGTTTATTGTTGAGGTGCATCTTACATCTCACCAATCTATGGTCACTACCTGTGTTGAACTTGTTCAGCACACTGCAGTCTTCGATGACGAATTTTTTGTTACACATAATAAAATCAATTTCACTTGTCGTTCCAATTGGATGTCTCCATGTCCATTTCCTGTGTGGCTTTTTCTTGAAAAAGGAGTTCAAGATGAAAAATCCTTCTGCCTCTGCAAACTCAACGAGAGTATTTCCACGCTGGTTTCTGTTGCCGTGACCGAATTTAACTACTGAAGTTTCATTCTGTTACCGTTGCCCTATTTTTGCATTGAAATCTCCCATAATTATCTTCAAGTGTTGCTTACCTTTATTATTTAGATGACGAATTTCCTCATAAAATTCTTCAATTTCTTCTTCAGGATGATTTGTGGTGGGTGCATAGGTTTGAATAATCTGAGCCTGGTATCTTCTCGATAGTTGGATAACGAGTCGTGCAGCTCTGTCAGAGGAACTTTCAACTTCTACCACTTTATCCTTCAGTTTCTTGTTTATTATAAATCCAACACCACTAGTTCTGCCAGTATCTGTCCCACGATAATAGAAGAGATGTCCACTTTTCAGTTCAATGAGATCTTCTCCTTTTCTCCTTACCTCACTTAGCCCGACGATGTCCCACTTGATCCTTTGTAGTTCCTCTTCCAATTCAAGAAGCCTTGAATCAGAAGATAGGGAGCGTCCGTTATAGGTAGCCAAGGTCAGCATCAAATGGCAGCCTAGTCCGGTCCTCCGGGGATTCTTAGCACCCTCTGCCTTCATGTCGCACTGGCCGCTGCCTTGGCCAGGTACATTTCAGCTGCCGGAGACTGAGGGCCAAGATTTAAGTTGTAGAGTCATTTTGGAGGTGTTTGGCCATAACTCACCACGCTGGCCAAGCGGGTTGGTGAGTGTGGGATAGCATTTCCTCTGATCCCGATGGTATAGTTATACCGCTATTGGCGGTCGTCAGAGCCCCTTTAGTGGGAACAGGATGCACCACGAGAAGGCGGGGTTGACATTTGTCAAGGAGAGGCTGTGATGTTACGCATCACCTGACCTTTATTTAAATAGAAATCTGCTGTTCTCCGGTGCTTCAAAAATGTCTCTCTCTGAACTTCAACAGAAATACATTTGTACAACCACTGATAAAGCTAGCAATAATTTTGCAATTATTTGTAAAAGTTTCTATTATGAATTAATTAATCAAGAACTTAATGATAAAGTTACCTATGAGCCTGCCAGTTACAGTACCAAACAACTTGTTAAAATGTTTAAAGCCTACCACAGAAAGCTAAAGATTCCCCTGGTTAGGGGTTATAAGGTTGAAAGGTAACTTAAAAGAAGCGAATTTCAAAAAAATTTTTTTTTTTCAAATGTGAAACTTGCGTTCCAAGAAATGGTATACAGAAAAATAGGCAAAATTTGGAAAGGAAATTGACTCAGTCATAAATAAATAAATAATTTTAAGCCTGGATGTGAAACTACGAAGCTGGAAGATACCTGCTTCTCCATTTCTGAAAGTATTGCTATAACTAATTATTATAATCTTTTTTATTTTACATATTTCAGTTTATCTTAGAGAAAAGAAGAAAAGTTAATAATATTTAATTTACTGACACATGAGCACTGCCATAGGACTTGACTTATTTTGTTAACGGTTATCAACTTAGTAGATAATACTTAGCAAAGAAGCAACAAAACTTGTATGCGTGAACTTCAGCACTGAATAGCTTTCGATATAAAATGCCAAAGCATTTAAAGGCCTACTTTGTCTCTCATCTGGAAAGTATTAAGAATAAATAAAAATAATCTCTAAACCTGTTTATCGCCAAACCCAAGGACGCATTTTAGAGGAATGTCATGAAATGGCATATTAGACGTTGAGAGATGCTAAATTATCGCAAGAATCGGGCAGTGATGCGAACCAAGATACGCATATTTCTTTAAAATTTACATATGTACGAAGATTTTGTATCGCCTTATTCGCGAATTTTGGTGAGAATATAGACTGTTGAGAAGCAGGTTTATGTGCTAGAATTTCGATGAGGTAAATAATTTTGACATAAATTAGACTCACACTGCTTTTTCGTAGATTTCGTAGAGGCTTAGGGCATCTTTGCTGGAAAAGCAAATTAAAAGGAAGTGAGAAAAGTAGGAACCACAGAAAGACGAACAAACCTAATAAAAGTTTGTATCGAGGATTCAGAATTACAATAAATGGATCTGTCATGTTCGAAATAAAGACTGTTGTGAAACTTGGAGACTGTCAGTCACTTCTGCTATTTAATCTAGTCCTGAAGAAAGCCGTAAGGAAATTAGCTGCAATGGATACAGGTTTCAACATATATCATCATCATCATCATCATTGTCAACCATTATCAATCCACTGCTGGACGAAGGTCTTCCCAAGTTTCCTCCACAACGGTCTGTCTTGTGCCAGTCTCCTCCATGTCACTCCCGCATACTTTCGAATTTCATCCACCCATCTCCCATATGGTCTTTTTCTGGGTCTTTTCCTGTCCCTTGGATACCAATCTAAAATTTCGGCTGTCCATCGATGGTCTGTCCTTCTGGCAGTATGTGCAGCCCATTGCCATTTCAGGGATTTAACTCTGATCATGATGTCTTCCACTCTTGTCATTTTTCGGATCCACGAGTTCCTCTTCTTATCTCTCCTGGTTACACCAAGCATGCACCTCTCCATGCTGCTTTGAGTTGTCTGCAGCCTTTGTATGTCTCTTTTAGTTAAGGTCCACGTCTCTGCATCATACGTAAGCACTGGAAGGATGCATTGATCAAACAATTTTCTTTTAAGACATAATGGCATATTGCTCTTGAAAATTATGCTGTTTCTTCCAAAAACTCTCCAGGTAAGTTTTGTACGCCGATTAATTTCTTCATCAATGGGACCCTCACTTGACATCTGCTGTCCAAGATAAACATACGTATCTGTTATCTCCAGCTTTTCTCCATCAATCGATAAATCATCATTTCTTGTAAAAGCATTGAACATCACTTTTGTCTTCTGAAAGTTCATTTTTAATCCCACTTCTTTACTCTTGTCAACAAGTTCCTGGATCATACTCTGCAACTCTGATGCGGTAGTTGCAAAAATGACTACGTCATCAGCAAAACGAAGGTGGGTTAGATAATCTCCATTAATCTTTATCCCTTTGTTTTCCCAGTTCAGTGATTGAAAGACATTTTCCAATGCGGCTTTAAAGAGCTTCGAAGATATGGTGTCACCTTGTCTCACTCCCTTTCCAATTTTTATGTGTGTTGTATTTTCAAATAGCCGAATTTTTGCACTTGCATTTTCATAGATGTTATTAATAATATTAATGTATGAATCTTCAATACCGCAGGATTTCAGAGCCATTGTAACTGCTGATGGTTTCACCGAATCAAAGGCTTTTTCATAATCGAAAGAAGCCATGCACAATGGAAGTTCATATTCCCTCGCTCTTTCAATTAGTTCTCTCAGTACGTGTATATGATCTTTTGTGCTGTAGCCACTCCTGAATCCAACTTGTTCTCTCTGTTGAGCCATGTCCAGTGTTACCTTCAAACGGTGTGAAAGGACTTTAGTGAAGATTTTATAAACCACTGATAGGAGGATCAACATATATAGAGGAACGTAAATATTCTAGTTTGATATCCTTAATGGCAGGAATGAGTAAAAACTGAAAGATAATGTAGACAGAGTCAAAGGAAGTATGATTCGAAGTTCTTTTAGAGTAAAGTAATTATGAAAACAAGTGCCATATGTCAAATTGATTCCTTGGAAGTGGATAAAATGTATTTTGAAAGATTTAGGGCATTTTTTTTGACTGAAGGTTTAACGACCACCGTGAGCAACTCAATGGGTTATAAGCAGTCGCCCGTACCTAATTTAGGGTCACTGGTTCCACGGAAAGGAGAGAGCCAGTGCCGTAAGACAAACACAACATCCATGCCTTACCGAGATTCGAACCCGGACCTCGTTCGAACGAATGATCAGAGGCCATCGCTTAGACCACTGCGCCACTGGGGCTTTAGGGAATTTAAATATCTGGAAAGTGTATTACAGAAAGAAAATAATCTGGAGAAAGAAATCCTTGCTATGATACAGGTTGGTAACAGATGCGTTTTTGCTTTGAGAAAGATGATGAAGTTAGAACTCTTGTCAAACAAATGAACACTAAAAATATGTAAAACGATAATATGGTCAGTGGTCCTGTATGGCGCAGAATTATGGGCATTGACAAGAAGATGGGAAATAAAGCTAATAGTTTTCGAAAATTGTGCATTGAGACAAATTTTTAGTCTTGCGAGAGAAAACGATGAGTGATGTGGAAGAAAAAAAAGTAATTGGAAGATTGTTTTAGAGAGCCTTACATAAAGCAGTGGTAATGGGAAGGAGACTGCTCTAATATGGTCATTTGATGAAAACATAGTGAAAAAAAAAGATATTACGAAGGGAAGAGTAATAGGAAAAAGAACAAGTGTAATACCAAAACTGTGATGGCTGGATGTAATAAAAACGAAGTCAATTTTAGCCGGATACTGGTCTCTGCCTTTACTGACAGAGACCAGGATGTGGCTAAAGTCAACTTTTGAGTTTACATGGACATATACATATGGAGACAATTATCAATAGTTGTCTGTTGAGTACAAAAATACAATTCAACCTGCTTAACATCCTCGTCCGACTGGAACCGATGTCCTTTCAGTGCCTTCTTCAGCGGGACAAAGAAGTGGAAATTGCAAGGGGAGAGACCTGGACTGTAAGGAGGGTGCTCCTGGGTCTGCCATTTAAGGCCTTGCAATTTGCCCATTACGACGTTGTCGTAGATTAAGATAGACCGACTTCGGTTAGTGAAACATGGGGAACAAGTAAGCAGTAGTATAAGAATTTTAGGCGTCTTTCTTAGCAAATTTGCAAAGCAGAATTTGGTGCTCCTTTGTTTTTCGAATTAATGAATTGAGATAAGATGCAGAAGTTTAACCTCTTTCATATCGAATTTGTATAAAAAGCAGAAATTTTGTGAACTCAGAACCCGTTGTTTCACGTTTTCAGCAAGAGTAATTAGATCCCACAGTCTCGTGTTTTGCCATATTATTTGAAGAAACCGTAAGTCCTTGTCAACAGTTACCCTGGCTGTCAGCATGTCCGTCTGATGTTCGAATTATACGCAACTATAATTAGGATCCGAAACATACTTTCTGTTCCGGAAGGAACAAACAATAGAAATAATAATTCCTGCACTTTTGAATTTCGGCTATACACTGTTTTCTTACCAGGTGACACTAGCATATTCTTGTGTTTGTTCCAAACACGCATATTTCCAGTATTCAAATTAGTAACATTATTTTCGCTTTGGTAGTTAAAACTGTTGATAAAACTTGTAAGTACTGCGCAGTTTCTCCGCTAGGTGGGATAAATTTGTATCTCTTCTTGATATTTTTAACGTGTATTTAAACTTGAAAGTCTGATTTGCAAAACGCATTTTGCATTCCTTAACCCAAAGTTTTCAACCATATTCCTCATAAAAAAATCGGTCCACCCAGGAGAAATTTCGCATGAACGATAAAAAGTGACGTACTTAAAGGCAGAAATCTAAGTAACAGATGTTTACATTTGGATCCTGTTTAGTGAAGAGAATACACGAGTTTTGGTGTTATATTAGTACCAGGTGTGGCCCACTCTTACGGCGATGCAAGATCTAATATGGTTAGGAAGTGAGGAAAAAACAGATTCCCAATAATGTGCTGATTCCACACATTTGTTGCACATGCGGCTAAAGATCAATCAGGTTATACACGATGAGCTATAACATTATGACCACCCACGCGTAGAGAAGTGAGGGCGCCTGGAGACTGAACGATGACGCAGGTGATCAGATTAGATCAGATCATATGTAGAGGATTTTAGGAAGGGAGTGTCTGACCCATGTCTTAAACAACCCTTATAAATAAGAAGGTAGGAGATTTGGGTTAGAGTGTCCGATAGAAAAGTGACACGGAAGCGAGGTAGAAAGGGGGAGAAAGACGCCCTTATTTATTACCGGGGGTACCAGGGGTCCGACGGCTTAACGTGCCCAACCGACGCACGGCAGGTATTTAGTGGTTCGAGCGTTCGTACCTGCCTGGAATCGAACCTGAGATTTCTCCGTAGCAGCGTGGCGCAGGTGAAGTTCACAGAGCAGTATATATACACTGAAGAGCAATTGAATTAGAAACAGCTGGCGTTCTGAAAATGTGGCGCTGTGGGCGGCCCTGTAAACGGAAACGACATGGCGTATGCAGCGATCCGACAATATAAGGATTGATGCGACGGGAATCAGTAAGAGTCGGACGCAGTATGGGTAGGACGAAGGAACTAAGCGCATTTGAACGTTAGCAAATCGTCGGAGTCCGACGAATGGGTCACTCTATATCGGACGTCGTGCAGGCACTGGGAATTTTACGAGCCACTGTGTCACGGGTGCACCGTAAGTACATCGAATCCGGTAAAACCATCCCTGCAAGAGCCAACTGCCGTAAACAACAGCGTGTGGATGAACGGGGCCATCATCGGCCAGCTCGCATTGTAACAGCGGATAGACGGGCCACAGTGCAAGAAATCACTCGGCAATTTAACGCTGGTGCACAAAAACGTGTAAGTAGCAACACCACCCTGAACCATCTCCTCGCTATGGGATACAGAAGCCATCGTACCACGAGGGTACCGCTGCTGACCGCACATTACAGGGTGCAAAGATTAGCATGGGCGAAGGAACATCGCCACTGGAACCTAGACATGTGGAAAACTGTTGCTTAGACTGATAAGTCGAGATTCACGTTGGTACATGCAGATGGCAGGATATGAGTACGGCGCAAACCACATGAAGCGATGGATTCTTCTTGCCAGCAGGGTACTGTTCAAGCTGGTGGGGGTGGCATTCTTGTTTGGGGACTGTTTACGAGGACTGAAATGGGAACCTTCGTACGTGTGACATCGTCCCTCACAGGTCAACGTTACCGGGATATCCTGGACGACCATTTGCTCCCGCTTGTGCGTCTTCAACATCCCACTGGGTACCTCATCCTGCAACAAGACAATGCACCGTGCCATCGCTCCCGAATTGTATCCGAATGGTTGGATGAACACTCCACCGACGTGACTTCGCTTCCTTGGCCAGCTAGGTCACCTGACCCCAAATCCCATCGAGCACATCTGGGATGCCATCGAGAAAGATGTTCGAGGCTCTGACCCATCTCCATCAAATATTCGTGAACTGTGGGAACTTGTTCAGGGGTCGTGAATCCGTATGGCTTCCCAACGCTTCCGGTGTCAAATTTATCTGTCAAATTTTGGGAATCGCACAGAAGGATAAAAGAAAAGAAAATGAAACAACAGGATACTTCTGTTGTCTTTTATCACGACTACTACAGCACTTTTTTATGAAAAATAATGGGAACACCCTTTCTGTAATTCATTTTCGAGGTCATTTTATGAATTTTCAATGAAGATTAACGTAAATGTGGCTTTACGATAAATTTTTATTGCTTACGTTAAGATTTTTAAGAACACTAACAAAGATGCTGCACTTCTATTAGTCTTCACTCACACTGTAAAAAATTGCGGGGTCAAATTATGGTAGATACACCGGAAGCTGAGTGGGCATTCAATAAACCGTAATTTTACAGTACAACACCGTCATGTTCATTAACATGTCTAATGACTGGGAAACAAAAATGTGTTGCCCATAGAGGTGTTGCCAATTGACTGATTGTACAATAAACAAGAAAGATGACACCGAATTTCCGGGTGTAATAAGCATGTCTTTTGAATCCAATCAGACGCAAACTAAATTTATCAAAGCTGTTAAACATCAATGGAACCGGTATGGCAAACAATAGAATCTGACGGAAGAAAGAATTTTTTCAATCGGGTTTTTAATCCCTTAGATATTGCTGTAAACGGAATCGTGAGCTTACGCCCTCTGGTTGCAAACTTGTGCGTTAAGAAAAACATGAATCTATATGAGAAACATTTCGCACCGGAAAGGCTCTCCAACACAGAAAGAATTTTTCAAATGAGAAACAGAGATATCGGCAAAAATAAGATGTGACTTTGCGTCCCGTGGTGGGAAACCATGCATTATTTTAGGAAGAAAGTATTCTCAAAAGGTTTTTCAATATGAGCGGTATCGGTCCAAGAAAAAAAAATTTAGTCGAGTTTTCAGGAACACAGATTTTTCTACAAATACATCAGAAGCAGAAATTTACACTTATGCGCCCTGGTGTGCAAACCATTCTTTACCAAACGTTAGAAATTATGTGAAAACTATTTCCCATCAGGTCTTGTAGGCGATACAGCAAGAATTTTTCAAATCGGTGTTTTAGAAGCAGAAATAACGCAGAAAACGCAATTTACCATTGTGCCCACTAGCGGAAAGTCTATGATTTACTTGAAAATTTTGAATTTATAGGAAAAACATTTCGCATCGGAAACTCTATCCAACAAAGAAGGAATTTTTCTAATCGGACACCTAGAAGTAGAGATATTGACAAAAATAAGATATACATCTACGTTCCCTGGCGTAGAAACCATGCATTATTTCAAGAAGAAAATGTCCCTAAAAGCTTTGTCGACATGAGTAGTATCGGTCAACAAACGACTTTTTTCCAATCGAGATTTTAGAAGCTCATATTTTGCTGCAAATACATCAGAACCGGAAATTAAGACTTACGCCACCTGGTGGCCAAACCATTTTTTGAAAAAATTAGAAATTATGTGCAAAGGATTTCTTACCAGGAGCTGTATCCGGTGCAGAAAGAATTTTTCAAATCGTAGATTTAAAAGCAGAGATATAGGGGGAAAGCAATTTACCTTTACGCCCCCTAGCGGAAAGTCTATGAATTACTTGAAAATTTTGAAATTATATTTAAAACATGTCACATTGGAAACACTATCCAACAAAGAAGGAATTTTTCAAATCGGACTCCTAAAAGTAGAGATATTGATAAAAATAAGATATACATCTACGCCCCCTGGCGGAAAAACTGTGGAATATTTTAAGAAGAAAATATTCCGAAAAGGTTTATCGATGTGAGTGGCATCAGTCCACGAAATAATTTCTTCAATCAATATTGTAGAAGCTCCAATGTTATGGCAAATATATCAGAAGCAAAAACGAACACTTACGCCCCCTGGTGGCCAAAGTATTCTTTACCAACAATTAGAAATTATATGCAAAATATTTTCCATTAGGAGGTGTCTCCGATGAAGAAAAAAGTTTTCAAATCGGAGTTTTAGAAAAAGAGTTATCGGGAAAAAATGTTATTTACTTTTACGCCCCCTAGCGGAAAATCTATGCGTAATTTGAAAAAGCAACTATATCTAAAATACTCTTGGATATAAGTGGAATCGAAAGATCAAAGAATGTTTTCAATCGGATGTTTAGAAGCAAATATGTGGAATAAAACCTATTTTTTAATGTGACATCATCTGCATTTACGCCCTCTAGCGGCAAAATTGTACATCGTAAAAAAACGAAATGAAGGATCATCATTCGCATATTTCAAGCTTTCCAACGCAAAAAGAATTTTTCAAATCGGAATAATAGTTGCAGAGATATCGTGGATACAGGCGGACGTACGGACGGACAAACTGTCCGTACGTCCGTCTGTACCAAAATTTCATAAGCACGATCTTTTTATACAAAAGACGTCGTAAAAACAGCTATATAACCACTTTAAGAAGAACGTTGCCAAGGTTAAAATACAGTAACAGTTCAAACAGTTTAAACACCGTGAACATGTTGTTTATCTCCCGAAAATATATGGTTGACTGCCAGGTGGCGTGCTTACGATCTGTAAACCATCATAATCCTGGTGAAATACTGACTATTCTGCAATTTTTTACAATGCGTTACTTCAAGATTTTTTTTTTTTTTGATAAACACATACGCACAGATGGCCTTTGCATGAATTCCTTATCACGTTTCAATAGACACCAGTGTCAACACGTTTCTCGTTGTTTCTTACTTGCCTGTTACCAGTTTTTCTTTGCACTGATATAAACACAGTTGTTTCATTCTTTTCTTTGTTACTTGAATGTTTCTTTTGCCACTAACGTAAACACAGTTTTCCGGCTACTTCAAGTTTTTTTTAGCTGGTTAATTCCCGATTTTGTTTTTCTTCAGTGGGCAATGGTGCAAATACGTTTTTGGCCGGTTTTATTTTTGATTTCTGAAATTTCATAGCCATCCGCTGATACAGATATAAACTCCTATAATCGATCGCCTATTCAATAAAGTGAACTAAGATGCTTTAACGTCCCTCTAATCCTGTAACTCATGCTTATTCCAAAGATGGATATAACGCGCAGCTGCACTATAAAAACATTTCTGAAATTCACGACCCACTTTTCGTGATTCGTGAAATAACGAAGCATATTTCTGTTACAATCTTTTCCGTGAAATGACGGAAAGAAACCTGAATTTCACGGATTTTTCGTACCAGGGTAAAATTTTGAATTTTCAGATACCTTTCCGCAGTTTCTTTCTTATATTGACAGTAAATTACCGTTTTAGAGGTGTGTTAAAGCAAAATTATTTTTTGTGCACCAGCTATTTAATATTTATATTGTATTACTGTTAGAAACCGGGTACTTAACTTATCGCACAGATGGTTATACGATGTCTCTGAATCAGTCTTTGGGCAAAACTATTATATCTATCAAGAGTAAATTTGATATTTAGCAGCTTTTTTATTTTTATTTTGGTGAAATAATACTATAAAAAAGTACATTTCACCTTTTTGAAATATAACTGAAAGTCATTGTCAGTTTAAAAAAATAAAGTTGCAAAGCATTTTGTTGCTTCGAAAAATCGCGATGAGAAATGCTTAATTTATGAAAAGTCCACCTACAAAAAAAATAAATTATTACAAACCTATTCAAAAAAAAAAAAAAAAAAAAAAAGCTCCGACAGAAAATAAAATAACTAAATCTCTCGTACTAATGACAAAAAGAAACGGCAAAAAGAAAAATTCATTTTCGCGCAATTTCTTTTACGATGTACGTGACGCAAGTTTCCGTTTGTCTGTGGCTCAGTTGTTATAGGCGTGCGATACCTGTTCGAACGGCCCTGGTTCACTTCTGACCGGAGCATAGGAATCATCTGGCGAAAGGGCTGAAAAATGCAGGTTCGTCAGTTTCGCGGAATTTCAGTTTAAATACGGAAAAACCTAAAATGGACTTTTCTGAAATAAAGGGAAGTTCTGCCTACGGAAAATCTGTGAAACTACGGAAGTTAAAATAAACGGGCACTTTTAAAAATGAAAATTTCTAAAAAATACGAGTACCTACTGGCAACTTTGCTGCACGTCATTTTCAGATATTTTCCGTGAATTCACACCACTTATTGTTCACAGTGTGTATAAAAAGAACCGCAGTTCCAAAATTTGTCTTCGCTTACCGTTGACCACTGCATAAACAACACTTTTGAACAAGAAAGATGACACCGAATTCTCGGGTGTAATTAGTACGTCTTGTGAATACTTTCCGACATAAAACTAATATTTTAAAAGCAGAGATTTTAAGAGAAAGCATTCTGCTGAAATGATAATGCATTTATGCGTCCGAGAAGAAATATATACACTGGTGGCCTGTGACGTGCTTGGCCCAGCAGGACGCACGCGACATAAAGGCAGATAGCAGCTAGAACGAACGTCTGCGTAGCTCAGTTGGTGGAGCGACTTGTTCCGGAATAAGTGGACTCGGGTTTGATCCCCGGCGTGGACCAAAAATGACGGAGAAATTTACTTCGTTAAAGTGCAACAAAAGGAAGATAGCATCCCAGGGGCTCGAACGTTGGAAGAAGGGGGCGCATCTAAAAGATTAGCCGGGAAGCACATACGGAAATCATGTGGGACAGTAACGCCCCATGGAAGTCGTATAAAAGGGATGAACAAGGAGCCTGTGTTAAGCATCTAAGTACGTTTGCTCGCCGTTGCTGACCACAGACCGCTGCAGCAGCCCCGTCGAAGACAACGGCAGCCCTACCAGCAGGTTTCCGACTTCGATCGCGCGAGAATTGTGGCATATCGGAATTGCGGATTTTCACTCCGAGACATCGGTGGTCGTGTGGGACGGCATGCTGCCACGGTGGGGAGTATATAGCGTCAGCGGGTAGCGGAGGAAGGAACACCGACGAGCGCGAGAGCCCAACGGCCCCACCACACCACCGAGCGGGGAGGACCAACATCTGTTGCGCATGGTCCTGACGGATCGCGCAGCCAGACCAAACACTTTAGCTCAACAATTCGGGTGTGTGACACACCACCCTATCTCCGCACGGACGGTTTGATGTCGTCTGCAGCAAAGGGGCATTTTTGCACGGCGCCCATTGCTTCGGCAACCTTTTATTGTACAACACAGGCGTCTGCGACTGTAATGGTGCCAAGAACATCGCGCATAGAGGAGCGAATGGCCAGGCATCGTGTTTTCAGATGAATCCCACTTCAGTTTGCAGCACCATGATGGATCACTTTGTGAGGTTGAGTAAAAATGTCGTGACGGAAGAGAACTGACTTTGAGAAAGGAAAGATTCTTGGGTGTTATATTAGTGAATTGTCCATAAGAGAAACCGAGAGGCGTTTAAACATACCCAAGTCAACTGTTTTGGATGTACTGAACACGTGGAAGACATATCGCGTGCCTGAAGCAGGAAAACGTACTGGCAAACCAAAGAAAATCAGTGATAGAGGACGTCGAAGCCTCAGGAGAGTAGCTACAGATGATCGCCGGAGTACTGCACAAGACCTCAGTGTACAGGTGAGTAAAAATGCTGGAACCTCGGTATGTACACGTACCATTCGCAGATAACTTCATTCCATGGGTTACCGTAGTCGTGCACCTGCTCATAAGCCTTTCAACTCCACTCGGAATGCTACTCGTTGGTGCATGGTGAAAAGAACAATTATCGTGGACCGTAGATCAATGGAAAGGGGTCCTATGACCTGACGAATCCAAATCAGTTTGATGGCAGTGTGTGGGTATGGCGGCAGCTGGGAGAACGCTATTT
Organism: Macrothele yani; assembly: GCA_039090855.1. Taxonomy (NCBI): domain Eukaryota; kingdom Metazoa; phylum Arthropoda; class Arachnida; order Araneae; family Macrothelidae; genus Macrothele; species Macrothele yani. Next base: position 139,178,330 of record CM077013.1, on the reverse strand, counting down.
ACCACAGTGTACTGCTCCTACGGTTAAGTTTGTAACTGGCAGTGTATGCGTGTGGGGATGTTTTTCGTGGTTTGGTCACGACCCATTAGGTATCGTGGGAAAACCTGTCAACCAGCACGTCATATTCTGGACAATTATGCCCTACAAACTCTATGGCAATACTATGGAACCGAGCCTTGTTGGTGCCAGCATGATAGTGCTCCGAGCCACAAAGCGAGGACTGTTACGGCGTGACTTGACCATAATTTCATATCGTATGTGAACTGTCCAGGACAGAGCCCTGATCGTAATTCTATAGAACACCTATGGGATGAATTATAGGCTTGCATAAGAATTTGGAACCAAGGCCTACTACTAAGCAACAGTTAGCGGCAGCATTATGTACTGAATGGAAGGGATACCTATCGCTGTATTCCAAAACCTTGTCGAAAGCTTGTCTCGAAGGGTCAGAACACGCATTAAGGCCAAAGGTGGACCGACACCGTACTAATGTATGTCAATAAATGCTATGGTGCGTTTCTCTTCTAGGTGTCCTGTGACTTTTGTCAATATAGTGTATGTAAGAAAAAATATAATCTAGATGAAACTACAATGACAACGACAACAACAACAACAAACAAGAAACTTATTAAAACAGCAAAACTATACTGGAACGGAAAGAAAGAATTCCAGACATTTTCAGACCTGTTTCCCATGAATGTTTCAGAGACCAGCTCTCTCTCTCATTTCTACAAAGTCCTAAAAAAAACTTGGGTTTCTACTGTAACGCATTTGAATGTGGGCTCAGAAGGAATTATCTGAATAAATATACCCTAACCCTGAAATCGGAGGCTACAGTCTTTGTGATGTTTAATATTTATACTTGTATTAAGGAAATGCGTTTCTCACATTTTTTTCAAGTCGACCAAGGTTTCTCTGGTTTTCTGGCCTAGCTTTAGCCTTAGTCCTGATGAAGCCAAGTCAGAGCCCAGAGAAACCTTGGTCCACTTGAAAAATAAAATATTTTTGAGAAACGTTGTATGTCTTTAATATAAATACCCTAACTCTGTTTTTTCGCCCATATATAAATTTGCTACAGTTAAAAACCCATGTTTTTACTTGGTCTTCGTAGAAACGAGAGCGGGTTATCTATGCAGTCCCTTGAATAAGCCATGGACAATGCTATCAACATTTCTGCAATCCTTCCTTTTCGTTCCAATATAGTTTTTGCTGTTTTATTAAGTTTCTATTGTCATTGTAGTTTCAGCTTGAATATTTTTGTTTTCTTGCAGCTCTTGAAAATTCTTTTAATCAGGAGCTTTGCCCGGTTAGATTTTCGGTGGTTTTGCTGTTTTTGTGGGTACGTTTTTAACCTGGCACACACACACTGTGAAAACACAAGTTTGTCCGCGCCCCCGCACTCCGGAGTTAGTTGCTCTCCCAACTAAGCAACACGGTCGGAATGTATCGCTGCAGATTTGTCGTCTGTACAGGTGCTTTACCTCTAAAATACATCCCACATTTCCCTCTTAATTCTTTCTTTTTTTTGAGGGAAGAACGAATTTATTTATTAATTCTATACGATGAGAGGAACAAACATCTCAAACCTTTCGAAGAACCAAACGGCCAGTAGATCAATTTTTACGTTCGAGCGTTAATGTGAAAACACAAGTTTGTCCATGATCGGAACCGTGTCCCTTTACTCCGGAGTAAGTTGTTCTCCCAACTAAGCTACACGGATGGAATGTATCGCTGCAGATTTGTCGTCTTGACACGTGCTTTACCTCTATAGTACATCACAACACACACACACACACACACACACACACACACTTTATTATGACCACCCTCTCAGTACATCGTTGGGCCACCTTTTGCCTTTAATACTGCATCGATTATTCGTGGCATGGACTCCACGAGATGTTGATAGGTGGTTTGAGGAATCTGAGACCATGCTTGATGAATAGCACTTTCCAGGAATGTGAGATTGCAGGGTTGTGGATCCAGCTGTCTGATGGCTCGTTGAACTTCATCCCACAAATTCTCAATTGGGTTAAGATCTGGAGATTGAGGGGGCCACCTAAGCAAAGTAAACTCACCGGCATGTTCCTGAAACCAATCCTGTACAATACGAGCACTATGGCAGAACGCATTATCTTGTTGAACGTAGCCATCGCCATTGGGATAAACCATCCACATGACAGGATGAACTTGGTGCGCAACGAAGTTTTGATATGATGTGCCACTCAGACGTTGATCATCACGAATTAAAGGGCCCAAAGCATGACAGGAAAACATTTCCCAAACCATAACGTTGCCTCCACCAGCTTGAAGGGTTGTAGCAATGCATTTGGGATCCATGCTTCCGTGCTGTTTCCGCCAAATTCTCACTCGGCCATCGGCATGGTGCAACTGAAAACGTGATTCATCGGACCACAGAATTTGTTTCCAATTATCGACTGTCCAATCCTTGTGTTCCTGTGCGAACTGGAGACGTTTTTCTCTTGTTAACTGCAGACAACAAAGGTGTTCGAACAGGCCTTCGGCTTCCATATCCCATCCGATGCAATGTACGGCGAACAGTGTGTGCAGAGATCATTTGAAGAGATCCTTGATTAAGGTTGTCTCTAATTTGCTGCACTGTTGTCCTTCTGTTGTCTCTTACCAGTCTGGACACTCTCCGTTCCGCCCGAGCAGTCACTAGTCGATGATGACCACACGTTGCACGTATAGACCCAGTTTTTTGGCTGACAGTCCAGTCTTTAAACACTTTAACAACCGCTGCTCTGGAACATTTCACGAATGCGGCGGTTTCAGTGATACTCGCTACATGCATGGATCCGAGCTCCTACAATCATCCCACTTTGAAAGTCCGTCAAATCGCATTTTTTACCCATCTCGTCACCCAAAAATTAGTTCTACTACTGCCGCAAGCACTAAGCTTTCCCTTTTTATACTAGCCTCGCTCTCTGGCGGCAACAGCGTGCAGCCACAGCTCATTTGCTTAAAACTGTGCGGTGGTCATAATAAAGTGGCCACTCAGTGTATATATGTGATATTTTACTGTTTCTCGTAAATCTGTGAAGCGTTTTTCGTGCTACGAAATTCATCCATTCGTGCTTCGGTTAAACTACTTAAACAGGAATCTTTTTCCGAAACGCAGTGAAATTTTAATCGAGATCACGTTTCTCTTTGCTACCCGTTCAACTTCTGTGGACCACGCAAAATGATTACATACTTCGGCGAGAATCCATTGGCCAATGCTGTTCTTGATTATCTTTCGTTTTGTTGTGTATGGTACTAGTTTGCCTAAAGCTAAATGATTGTTTCGTTTGCATCCCCTTCTTTTTGAGTTTAAGAGTACGACAATGTGCACGGCGTGATCCATGTAGGGTAACCTCGTTCTCAGATGAGGACTAAATAACTAGGTAATGCTCGTAAGAATCCTGACCTAGGCACACTGCCCTAGGACCAACTTTCTCTATCCTCTTAGTCGCTTTGCCTACTTTCATTTCTGACCCTCTTTTCCCATTCGGTCACAGCTAATTTGGTATTGGTGTGCGTGTGCGTTTCGCTATATATAAAGGTTTCTATCCCCGAGGCATTAAAGTTTTTTTTTATTCCATGATGTAGACGCCCGTGTGGAATTACATAATGCATTACGATATAAATTCTCTAAAATTAAAAACAAAATCTGGCAGAAGAAGAAGAAGAAGAATGTATCCTACATATCTTATCTTCCGCTATTACGCACGCACAAACACAAACACACACACAGGAGATTCTGAAGGAGAAATGAGAAGTATAAAGGTGGAAACCGAGCACTCGTTCTATATATGTGTCCACCGGAATGTTAGAATTTGTGATCAATAAACAACCGAAGCATTGAAGTGCATATTATTAATGCAGAAATGCAAATTGATGATGCTAAAATGCGCGTATCAGAGCGGAAACCCCCGTTGTCCTCGCCTGACAAGAATGTAGTAACAAGTGAGGCATCTCGTCTGTGACGTTCTTTCTACAATGGCTCTTTACTTCAAGTTCGTTGCTGGCAGCAACGAAGTGCAAAATGTGAACAAAATGATTCAACGAAAAGTTACTAAGTTCAAAATTTGAAATAATTATGGTTTTCATACTGACGGGCCTTGTAACCTCCCCCCCCCCCCCCTAAAAACCCAACTGGGAATGTTTTTTTTTTTTTTTTTTTTTGGTTGGGAGCTCAACGACCACCGTGAGCAACTCAGTGGGCTATAAGCAGTCGCCCGTCCCTAATTTACCGCCACTGGTCCCAAGTAAGGGAGATAGCCAGCACCGTAAGACAAACACTACTTCCATGCCTCACCGGGATTCGAACCCGGACCCATTTCGAACGAATGGTCATAAGCCAGCGCTTAGGCCATTGCACCACCGGGGCAGCACTGGGAATTTAAGTGCCATATTTTCTTGGTGCTAAAAGTTTAAGCAACTACAGCAAAAAGTGATATTTGTTTCGAGATAATTAATGAGTTAAAAAAAGTTGGGTAAATCACGTAAAAACGACGCTGACTTCAATTATGCAAGCAAGGTTTGCTTAGCATATTGCAACTCAAGTAAAGCTGTTCAGGATAAATAATCACCTTATTTTTGCAAAACTTTATGAAGCATATTACCTATTTAATTTCATGTTTCTGCATTTTTCCTCCTACGTAAATTTTGGTTACCTCCTTTTATGTTTTGTACACTAAGCGTCTCATCGGAACTCCCAAGGGTTTATTTCTTTAGATTACGCTTACCGTTAGTGAAGATAAGCAGACTTCGACAAAACAGGACCGCACTACTATCAAGAGTTTGTTAGGTGTCAAAGCTATCAACTACACTGCTGGCCACCCAAAATACAACACCAAGAAGGACACGAGATAGCAAAGCCAGATTTACTGGACACATAACAACAGATGCAAAGATGAAACGATTGAGCTTACAAGCCCGTGCGACTTGCGGAACACGCAGACATCAATAGTTTGCGTGGCCCCCATGGCTGGCAATAACGGCCGCTACACGCCGCGGCAGCGAAGAAAAGAGGCTTTGAATGTGGGCTTAGGGTATGTCAGTCCAGGCTGCTTCAACACGTTGCCACAGTTCATCAGGTGAGTCCGCGGGTGGTGCTTGCCGGGCCACTCGGTTGCCGATCAGCGACCAGACGTGTTCAATGGGCGACATATCGGGAGAACAGGCGGGCCACGGCAGCAGTGACAACTGGTGGGCCGTGAAGAATTGTTGCACCATGCATGCAACGTGCGGACGTGCATTGTCCTGTTAAAACGTGGCCGCTGGCAGGTCCTGCAGGTAAGGGAGGACTATAGGCTCCAAAACATCGGAGATGTAGCGGTGGATGTTAAGTGTACCGGCGATACATACCAGATGGGTGCGGGTGTCATATCCAATTGCGCCCCAAACTCTAACGACCAGGCGACGGACCGGTATGGCGATGCATAATGCAGGCGTCATACAGTCTCTCGCCGCGGTGCCGCCACACGCGGATTCGACCATCGTGGTGTTGCAGGCAGAAGCGGGATTCGTCGGAGAAGACAATGTTGTGCCATTCTATAGTCCAGGTGCGGCGTTCAGCGGCCCACTGCCGCCGCACTCGCCGGTGGTATAACGTCAATGGTAATCGGAGCAATGGGCGCCGTGCGACAAGTCCCCGCTCCTGCAGACGACGTCAAACGATACGTCCCGACACATTTTGTTGCGCAACACACCCTAATTCCTGCGCTAACGTTCGTGACGTTGCGGTGCGAGCCGTCAGTACCCGCCGCACAACATGCCGGTCCTCTCGTTCGGTGGTGTGCCGCTGCTGCGGCAATCGCTTACGTCGGTCCGTTCGTCCCTGCTGCACCCACCGAATCCATACTTGCCTCACTGGGGCTGGATGTTGTCCCACACGGGCGGCGATGTCTCGGTACGATAAACCGCTGTCGCGATAAGCCACTGTTCGTCCTCTGTCGAACTCCGAAACGTGCTAGAATGACTGCTGTATTCTGCGACGAGGCATCAGGAAGCTTCCCACGCACAGGTCCGGCAGCACAACACACTTCCACTACTTACACCCGCCTTCTTCTGTTCACCTTTTGTATAGTGCTTCTCGGTGGCGTACCGGGCGCACATGATTTTCGTATGCCCTGCAAAGCTAATCGTTTGCATGTCCTCTCGCGGGCGACGCATGCTGCAAATGCCAGGCCAATCGGATGCTTCATTCTTGGTGTTTCATTTTGGGTGGCCAGCAGTGTAGATTTAAACGATAGGCTAGATTATCTAATGTTAGTACCGAGATGTTATTTTATTTGTTGTTACGTAAGACGTTGAATAAAGAGTTTACCTTCGTTTGTTTACGCTTTCCAACCGTAGTTTGAAGAAGCGTATATGCTCCAGCTTTGTCCGTCTGTACGCTCGATAACTCGCATAAAAATGGTTCGATTTCGATGAAATTTTAGTATGTGGTAGGGGACCACCTGGGGACAAACCCCATTAAAAATTTGCGAAATGGGGTCAAAGTTTAGGACATAGGAGCGGGATGCATTCCATTGCCTTTATGCGTCATAACTTGCGTAAAAATGGTTGGATTTCGATGAAATTTTAGTTTATCGTAGGGGACCACCTGGGGATGAACCCTTTTGACAATTGGGGAAGTGGGGTCAAAAGTCAGGACATAGGAGCGGGATCCATTCCATTGCACTTATGCGTCATACCTTGCTGAAAAACGGTTCGATTCCGATGAAATGTTAGTATGTAGTAGGGGAACACCTGGGGACGAACCCTATTGAAAGTGGACGAAATGGGGTCAAAGATCAGGACAAAGGATCGGGATTCATTCCATCGTCCTTATGCGTTATAAATTACGTAAAAATGCTTCGATTGAGACAAAACACTGTCATGTTGTTCCGGAAGTATACTTTACCGGTTCTGTTGAATATCATCGAAATGGGGTCCAAGGTTAGGTCATAGGAGCGAGATTTATTCTACAGCCATTATCCTCATAACTTGAGCAATGATTTCTGATATGTTGGAAAGCGTATCATAATCAATGCATTGCATGATATTACTAACTTGTTACTAGCGTTGATGATTTTACGATAATTCTTGAGAACAGTCTGATTCTACTGATGGTGTGCTATGTTGCAATCATCGAATGAACATTTTGTCTTATATTCGTACATTACCTGTAAGTCTGTTTATCATTGAGGCCATTCTTTCAAGTTTTGAACCATGAAACATTATTTGTTTCTTCTCGTGTTAAAGTCTTGTTATACCCTTAGATGGTAGTCCGAAATCAGTAGTTTGAGTGATTACCGTAAATAAGGCGAGTAGCAGCATGAAAGGTCAGTTTGGGGTAGCCAGACATGCTAATGGAAAACTCTTCAGCGGCCATTGGAATCGATTTGAAACAAACCAAAACGTCTGTAGAAGACTTATTTCTTGACACCTTAAGGCCACATCGACTAGCTTATGCTTTTACCTGCTGCTAAGTGAAAGTCGCCATAGATCTGAAGGGAAGAGTGAAGAGCAGAATGCAAGCAGAATGGAATAAGTGGGTAAATGCACCAGCGTTGCTATATGACAGAGCGATACCAATGAGGCTGAGAAGTCTAGCTTTCAAGACTGCATTTGAACCTGCAATGCTATGCAGCACTCAGACTTGGTTAATGAAAAGATACACTATATTGACAAAAATCACCGGACACCCAAAAGAGAAACAATATAGCATTTATTGGCATACATTAGTACGGTGTCGGTCCACCTTTGGCCGTCATGCAGGCACTGACACTTCGATACATGCTTTTGACAAGGTTTTGGAACACAGCGATAGGTATGCGCTTCCATTCAGTACATAATGCTGCCGCTACCTGTTGCCTAGTAGTAGGCCTTGGTTCCAAACTTCTCATATGGTACTCTAATTTGTCCCATAGGTGTTCTATAGGATTAAGATCAGGGCTCTGTCCTGGACAGTCCACATACAATACGGAATTGCTGTCAAACCACGCAGTAACAGCCTTTGCTTTATGGCTCGGTGCATTATCCTGCTGGTACCAACAAGGCTCGGTTCCATAGTATTGCCACAGAGTTGGTAGGGCATAATTGTTCAGAATATCGAGGTACACATGCTGGTTAACAGATTTGTCTACGATAGCCAATGGATCGGGACCATACCACGAGAAACACCCCCACACGAGTACAATGCCAGCTCCAAACTTGAACGTAGGAACAGTACACTGTGGTAAATAGCGTTCCCCCGGCTGCAGTCATACCCATACACGGCCATCAGACTGATGGATCGTGTATCTGGATTCATAAGTCCATAGGATCCGTTTCCATTGATCTACGGTCCACGATAAATGTTCGTTGCACCATGCTAAACGACAAGCAGCATTCCTAATGGAGATGAAAGACTTATGAGCAGCCGCACGACCACGGTAACCCATGGAATGAAGTTCTCTGCGAATGGTACGTGTACATACCGAGGTTCCAGCATTTTTACTCACCTGTACACTGAGGTTTTGTGCAGTACTCCGTCGATAAGGTGTAACGACTGTTCTGAGGTTTCGACGTCCCTTTTCGCTGATTTTCTTTGGTCTGCCGGTAGGTTTTCCTGCTTCAGGCACGCCAAGGGTCTTCCAATTTTTGAGTACATCAAAAACAGTTTACTTAGGTATGCTCCGTTACAAAACCCTGTGGAAAGCATGTCTCGAAGAGTCAGTGCATGCATTAATACTAAAGGTGAACCAACACCGTACTAATATCAATAAATTCTATGTTGTAGTTCTCTTCTAGGTGTCCGGTGACCTTTGTCAATATAGTGTAAGTTAGTTTCGTGACAACTCAACTAGTGCTTACACCATTCTCCTTACAGCTGGAATAAAACACGTTTCTTCCCGGATTCTCAACAGGACTCATAAATTGTCGTTACCCTCCATCTGGTTGTGCAGTAGATGCAAACGATTGATCAGCAGTGTTTTCCGAGTGGACTGACTCACTGGTTTCTCATCACTAGTTTAAGATGTGCCCTTGGCAGGGTTCAAGTTCTGGATGAGACATGGTTGTTATATTTGTCCAATGGCGTTACGTACCTTTCCGGGAAATAAAGACCCTAACTGTTTATAGCCCATAGAATTCCTCATGCTGGCCGTTAAAGATCGAAACAAACAACGGAAAAAATGGAAATTTTCTTTAACTATAAATGTTTTCAGATACATCCGTCAGCCTTTATTGCAGAAAGGTACTTCGAACATAAAGCAGTAGGAAAACAATGAAGCAAAAAAAGTGTAAAGGCACCAGTCCTGTGATGGTGAATTACTTAATCTTTGCCGTTTGACGAAGAGCCACGGCAAACACAAACTGTGGGAACCTGAAGTTGAACCACAGGACATTTGCCAAATTTTGCTGTCACCGTAGTTCGGGGATGTAACTTACTCAATTTAACCTACATTTATTTCGAGGACGATGCCTTCGAGTTCATATTATGTCAGTTAAATTTATGAGCATCATGCGAGGAAGACTTTGCGCAAAAAAATCTCAACACCCAGTCAGTAGATGACACCATCTATAGCTTAGGCCACTTCTTTCTATCACAATAATAATAGAAGATCAGTTTACGAAGAAGCAAAATGTGAACTGATTTGGCATTCCCACAAGGTTCAATGTATCAGAAACCTTAGAGAAATTGGTTAAAAATATTATATTGAATGTAGCAACCTTAAATTTTTAAGTGGCTTAAGTTCCTGAACCAAACGGCGGGCAAAATTTTCTGAGCTCTTCAAAACGAAATGTTCAGTGAGAGGCAGGGTTTCAGGGAAGATATCAAAACACATTTCATTTCCTCTTCTCATCTTTTCAGTACCGACTAGAAACTTACCACTAGTGATAAGTGTTACCTTCTAATCGTTTATCCTCTACTGTATGAGTCAAGGCATGATGAAGAAGGGCATGTCACTGACTTCATGCCACCGGGTAGAAACGTAGTGACTCGAACATCTTCTCTTTCCCTTCTTAGGTTCGTCACAATTGTTATAGCCCTTTGTGCAAGTAATCAGTCAGAAAGGATTAATATCAACCATCCCCCTAAATGACCACTTTAAAGGACAAAGCTGAAGTGAAAACGTCGCTTTCCATTACACAGGTTCAAGCCGCGTTCAGTCCACTTCAAAGACAGCGAATGTATTTGTTCGGGCTGATTTCAGTACATTTTGCTAACTCCGAGTAAATTTGTTCTAGGCGGTAAAGGACTAATATATCTATCTATACATAGTATAAAATAAAGTTCCCGGTAGGCGTGTGTCTTTTTGTTCAGGCTAATCTCGAGAATCGCTGGACGGATTTTGATGCGGTTTTCACCATTCCATAGAGCATTTATCGAGGAAGGTTTAGGTGTATGAGACATTAATCTATGACAAAAGGGAGCCGAGCAGTAACGATTTCAGGGACAAGTCAAAGAAAAAACCGCTGTTTGCATTCTTTTGTGGCTTCCACTGCCTAAACAACGATGCGCGGCGACCGGTTTACGAAACTTGTTTGCTCATTGGGGAAAAGACGCGAGGCACATGCGCGGCGGCCGGTCTGACAGCATGTGAGGCCACAGACTAAATGCGTAGTTATATCGGATGCTGAAAGAATTGGTTTATCGGCGCTTGCACAGACAAAATGTGTAGTTACATCGAACGCTGAAAGAGAATTGGTTTATCAGCGCTCGCACAGATTAAATGCGTAGTTGTTTTAGTCCACGCGCATGTATATCTTTGAGTAGCTCTTTAATTAAAATTTAAATACTGTATTAACATTATGCCGAGACGAAAATCGAATATAGCTCGTAGTACATCGGACGCTAAAAACATTTGTTTATCCCGTCATTATGAAACTTTCCAAGAAACAGAATCTCGATTGGCAAATGACAGACAGAGAATGACTTTACAAAGAGAAAGACAGTCGCCTGTTGAACGTAATAATCGTCTCTCTTTAGATTCGCTTTAAATTCTAAATTGCTATCGTGCGAAGCCGGGCCGGGTGGCTAGTACAGTATATGTGTGTACGAATATGCCATATTGAACTGCTGTGGGGAAAAGTGAAGTATTTCTAACAACATTAACATTATTTTAAAGACCCAATATCGTCTTGCTGCCTTACCAAGCTAACATTTCATATTATTTCCCAAACGCCGAGAAGCAGCTGTGTCACTCGGTGGATGTCCAAACAACTTAACTGCACCTCCTTCAATTACAGAGGGTTCGCAAATTATTTTGTGAACTCTCTTGCTTATGAGGATCTCTCCCCAACCCTGTCTGAAATCCTGTATTTGCAGGAAACCAATTGTACTCCTGTGACCCCGATGCCAATGCACCGTTGGAGGGTGTGGCCATACAAATTCTTTCACTGTTATGGGAGTCAACCCGGATCAGGGGTTGCCATCGCAGTGCATAATACACTCTCGTATACATTTGCTAGCATCAGGGAGATCGCACGATTTGAAGTCACCTTCTTGGCGCTTAGTATCATTGTTGCAGGTTTAACTTTTCATCTTTTTAATATTAATATGCCAAATTCAAATGCAGAAGCACTTTCGCTCATCGAAACACTAACGGCGCTTTTCGAAACGATCCCATCGAACGATGTCAATGTTTTGGGAGACGATTTCAACTGTACCCTGCAGCTAGATCTAGATCGAAACCACTCGACTGAGTATGGGATGGTCTTAGTGTCAGCTCTAACAACATTAGTCAACTATGCTACGTTAAGCGATGTGTATCGTGAATACCACCCATCCACTCCGGTGTTTTCGTGGAGGTCACCGGTTGCCACATCACAGGCGGAGGCCCGTCTTGACAGATTCTACGTTTCGGAACATTTCTGTACAGCGGTCCAAAAGGCGGAATATCGCCTCACAATCTCCTCAGATCACTCCATATGTACAACCTCCTTCGTGTTACCAACCATAAATATCCCGAAATATTATATTTTGTCTCTTCCGGATTACCTATTACAAGATGTGGAGTTCAACAATACAGTCACTCAAATTCTTCAAACAGCAAGAAAATAATTTGAATACTGCTGACGACCCGATAACCAACTGGACCACAACAAAAAATCAGATTTTAGCTTTTGCTCGACGTTTTTCAGGGAGTTACACTTTTAATCATTCCATTAAATTGCACATTTGTGAGCAACATTTGATTGTTTGGAAGTAAAATTTGCCACCTACAGTTCAACAAAAGTAACGTTAAGAAAACTTTTGGAACAAGACGCAAGCCAAGCACTGCGAAGACTCAAGTTCCAAGAACTCACTGATGAGGTCCAGGATGTGTGCACACTCGCTGGGGTTGAGCAGTGATTGCTTTCGAGGGCCTCTCTTACCCATCTTACTCTCCAAGACGGAACCGTTACCAATGATCCTACTATCCTGGGTCCCGTGATCCACGACTATTTCTGTGAACGTTTTGACCCATCCCTACCTTCCTATAATTCATCCTCCCCTCTGTTCGCCAACCTTCCCAAGGTTCCGTCTCATCACTTTTCTCCCCTCATTTCCCCAATTTCTGACGTTGAGATCAAAAATGCTTTATCCACTCTCAATCAACATTCAGCTCCTGGCCTCGACGGTCTCTCTACCTCTTTCTATCGCGCTTTTCTTCCGTTACTTCTGCCACTTCTACAAGCTTGTTTTAATGCTCTTCTTACTGGTCACTCTATTCCGTCAATTTTCACCGCTGCATACATCCGCCATCTGCCAAAGAAAGGGGACTTGCTCAACCTGAACAACTGGCAACTCATTAGCATCCTAAACTCCGATTATAAACTGTTTTACCACACGTAATACATGAAGACCACTCAGACTCGACTCAGTTTTACCACACGTAATACATGAAGACCAAGCTTATTCAAATCCATCAAGATCTATTCATAATTCAATTCATTTAATTCAGAATATGGTCGTTCTGTCAGAGCAGCGGGTCGAGCCCCTGGCGGTGTTTTCACTTGATAAGCGCCAGGCGTTTGATCACGTTGCGCATCCTTACCTCATTCAAACCTTACAGTCCTTTGGATTTCCAGACAGGTTTTGTTCAATTATCCTAAATCTCTACACAGATTCCGTTGTCCACATTCGTACTGCAGCGCTGCTGTCTGGGGCATGCCGTTTTCTGCTGGTATTCGACAAGGATGCCCCCTTTCAGGACAGCTGTTTTCTCTAGCCTTTGATTCTTTTCTTGTCCTACTCCGTAATCGATTTACACTATCCAAACTCTCATTAACCCCGGTGAGTCGTCATCATGCGGCCTTGCTTACGGCGTATGCTGATGATCTCACGGTCTTTATCCGCTCTGAATCTTCCTTTTCACAGCTATCCTCCTGTTATGCCTACTATGCGGGGGCGTCCGGGGCACCGCTTAACACAGCTAAGTGTTCTGGGTTGTGGTGCGGGTCATAGAGCTCCCGTAGTGATCGGCCCTGAGGCGCAAATTGGTCAAATATCGCTCAGTGCTTCCTGGGGGTCTCGGTTGGCCGGTCTTCGCTTCGCACTAACAACACTAATATATCTCTTCTTTCCACTTTTCAACGTTTACTGGAGCGATGGAAACTCGTCCGGAACTGCATGTCAGTGCGGGGAAGGGCGCGAGTCGTCGCGACTTACCTTTTCCCTCTCTTTCTATATACTTGGACGTCCCAGGTTGTTCCAACTGCGTTTCTTTGCACAATCTCTTCAAAAATCTCCTCGTTCATATGGCACAGGAAATACTGGGTAGCGCTGAGAGTTCTGTCGCTGCCGGTGCCATGGGGTGGAGTTAATATACCAGATGTGGCACTGCGGTACAGGGCGACTCAGCTAGCATTTCTTTTCCGACAATACTCTTATCCACCCTCATCAGCTGTGCTCACTCTGGATGCAATTCTCGCTCCGCCCAATATACACTCCTGGCCACCCAAAATGCAACACCAAGAAGGAAGCATTCGATTAGCCTAAAATTCGCAGCATGCGTCGCCCGCGAAAGGACATGCAAACGGTCAGCATTGCAGGCATATGCAAATCATGAGCGCCCGGCAGGCCACCGAGAAGCACTATAAGAAGGGTGCACAGAAGGCGGGTTGTAAGTAGTGGAAGTGTGTTGTGCTGCCGGACCTGTGCGTGAGAAGCTTCCTGATGCCTCGTCGCAGAATACGACAGTCATTCCGGCACATTTCGGAGTTCGACAGAGGACGAATATTGGCTTATCGCGACAGAGGCTTATCGTACCGAGACATCGGCGCCCCTATAGGACGACATCCAGCCACAGTGAGGAGAGTATGGATTCTGTGGGTGCAGGAGGGACGGACGGACCGACGTGAGCGATTGCCGAAGACGCGGCACACCACCGAACGAGAGGACAGGCATGTTGTGCGGCGGGCATTGACGCCTCGCACCGCCCCATCACGAACGTTAGCACAGGAATTAGGTTATGTTTCGCAACAACCTGTATCAGCACGTACCGTTCGACGTTGTCTTCAGGAGCGGGGACTTGTATCACGGCGCCCATTGCTCCGATTACAATTGACGTTACACCACCGGCGAGTGCGGTGGCAGTGGGCCGTTGAACGCCGCACCTGGACTACGGAATGGCACAACATTGTCTTCTCCGACGAATTCCGCTTCTTCCTGCAACACCACGATGGTCGGATCCGCGTGTGGCGGCACCGCGGCTAGAGACTGTATAACGCCTGCATTATGCTTCGCCATACCGGTCCGTCGTCTGGCGTTATGGTTTGGGGTGCAATTGGATATGACACCCGCACCCCTCTGTTACGCATCGCCGGTACGCATCGCCGGTACGCATCGCCGGTATACTCAACCGCCACCGCTACATCTCCGACGTTTTTGAGCCTGTAGTCCTCCCTTACTTGCACGACCTGCCAGCGGCCACGTTTCAACAGGACAGTGAGCGCCCGCACGTGTCACGCATCGTGCAACAATTCTTCACGGCCCACCAAGTGTCACTGCTGCCGTGGCCCGTTTGTTCTTCTGATATGTCGCCCATCGAACATGTCTGGTCGCTGATCGGCAACCGAGTGGCCCGGCAAGCATCACCCGCGCTTACGCCTGATGAACAGTGGCAACGTGTGGAAGCAGCCTGGACCGACATACCCCAAGCCCACATCTAAAGCCTCTTTCGTTCAATGCCGCGGCGTGTAGCGGCCGTTATTACCAGCCATAGGCCCATACGAACTATTGATGTCTGCGTGTTCCGCAAGTCGCACGGGCCTGTAAGCTCAATCGTTTCATCTTTGTATCTGTTGCTATGTGTCCAGTAAATTTGGCTTTGCTATCTCGTGTCCTTCTTGGTGTTGTATTTTGGGTGGCCAGCAGTGTATATCTAACATTTAAATTGCTATTAAAGATAGATCGACTTACTATTCTTCCTCGACGCCTACCTGCAGTCACAAAAGAAGCCATCAAATTCTGGATGGAGTTAGCATTGCAAAGGCTTCTACCCACCTGTCTGCAAGAACTACTCCAAGAGCCTTTGTTGTACTCCACGACAGTTTATCAACAATCAGATGATCCCTTTGTGTACCCAGAATGGATTAAGGCTGGAATACTGACAGTTGCACAGCTGGTAGGAACTGATCTCCAATGGCTCTCACTATCATTTGTTTTCGCACAACTTCTAATTTCATCGAAGAATGTGGTCAAGTTGGCCTGTTTACACTCTACTTTGAAACGTTTAATTCCAATTTTTGTTTATTCATCGGGTCTCATTCCTCAAGCGTCAGTTCCTTTATCCCTCCCGTTTGCTTTATCCCACCTGTCTGGGCCAATGTTCCTTTACAACCTCCGGCCTAGTTTCATTTATAAACACTTGTTGTTCGGTTCGACTTCTCCAATTTCCCTCACGTCAATTCCCCCGGTGGTAGATCGAGCTGTGTGGAGTGCTCCGCACCGCACCGTCGTCGGCCTCCCGGAGGAGCGTGACATACAGTGGAGATTTTTGATGGACAGACTCCCAACACCGGAAAGGTTGGCCAGATGGGGTCTCAGAAATTCCTCGGACTGCCCCTTCTGCGGTGTTTTCGTGGACACTTTCCACAATTACAACTCATGCTGTGTATTAGAACCGTTATTTCAACTTCTAAACATCCTTGTAGGCAAAGTGTGTCTTCACATGCACTCTCGTCATGAATTCAATTATTTGGTCCCTCGTGACAGGGTTACAAACAGCATCGACCGAACATCTGCTCGTATATTTTTTGTGTTAGCAAAATTTTTAATTCATGGATTTTGGCAATCATTAAGACACATTTCTCCTACCCCTTCCATTGCCGAAGCTGGTAATCTTTTGCAACTTCGTTTTAGAAATGCATTAACTAGACGTCTGTCATCGGAATATGCAACCCACTTTTGCAACTCTAGTCAAGGGATCTTTCATTCTGAATGGCCCCCGGGATCAACTTGGTATGAAAGTAAATAACTGAATTGTTCATCTAACCGTGTAAAGCGGAGCAGGCCGCCCCGGTGGCGCAGTGGTCTAAGGCGCTGGCCTCTGATCATTCGTCCGTAAGGGGTCCGGGTTCGAATCCCGGTCAGGCATGGATGTTGTGTTTGTCTTACGGCACTGGTTCTCTCCCTTCCCTGGAACCAGTGACCCTAAATTAGGGACGGGCGACTGCTTATAGCCCATTGAGTTGCTCACGGTGGTCGTTAAACCTCCAATAAAAAAAAAAAAAAATTAAGCGGAGCAGACAGAGGTATTGCGTGTGGCTTTGTCAGCTGCCCGTGGGTCTTCAGCGTAGATCTGCTTGCACATAGCTGCTTCTCCGTTTAATTTTTTTTTTTTTTGTAATGTCACAAGTTCATCTTTCCTTTATAGTGTATTAAGTGTACGGTATATTTCCTCACACTGAGGATTAAATGGAGTTCATTGCGACTTGAATTGGCCTTCCAGCAAAAGTCTGCCTGCGGCATTTGCTAGGCGAAGTGCTGTTGTGCGGACTTGCACGTCGTCAGATGTACGGGGTGCTTTCCATCTTTACGAATGCCATTTTTGTGAAGCACTTACAATTTGTTGCATATAGTTAGTTTACCTGGGTGTCGTTCATAAGTGTGTAATGTTCCTTTCGTCCTAAAATTGAAGATCATCGTTTGCCCCTAACAAACGCAATTTCAGTTAGGCAACAATCTAACTACAGCAGTTGGTCGGAATTACGTAGAAGTTTAAGCTTGTAAAAACGCATGAGTTTACTAATTATTAACCATTATCATTAGTCAAATAATACTACTTGTCATTGCATTTTGAAGGAGAGCCACAAATGAGTTGGCTTTGCCTCCGGCTCTAGCACCGAGGCACTCTCATAGCCCTGATATGTGATAATCATAAAATTAGAAGTTTGTAATAATGCACTCTTAGAGAAACATCAATTGTGTCATTTTCGCTGCTTCACTTCATCTTAGATTTCATATCATGTTTTTTTCATAACTTAACAAAATGCATGTCCTTGCACATATGATTAAAGTGTTGAAATGGCTTCAATAACATTGGACTACAACAGATGTAATAGGCCTGACATTAATGCGCTATTACAGTAAATGTACTCAAAATTGTTCACTGCATGAGTCACAGGTGAGACGATAATCGTCACATTTCCATCATTTAAATTTTGTAACTTATCACAGCGTGGGCATGTGTTTTTGCAGAGTTATTGTTGTATGCATTTTTAGGTAATTGAGGCCGTGTGGTCTCACATTTGTTACTTTTAAATAAACTAAGTATGGTGAGCCATACTTACAGTTCTTATCTCTCTTTCCCTTCCCTGGAATCAGTGGCTCTAAATTAGGGACGGGCGACTGCTTATAGCCCATTAAGTTTCTCACATTGGTCGTTAAACCTCCAATAAAAAAAAAAAAAAAAAAAAAAAAAAGATTAGTTTTAGTTCCATGTTGTGACGTCACACTTCGATCTGTCACGAACCACAACGAAGCACGAACACGAGTCACTCAAACTCAGATAACAGTCTTAGTTTCTAATTTGAAAACAGCAGCTGTGCGTTATCATTTCGTGAAAAATGTCAGTACACAACAGTAATTTTAGGAATCCAATTTCTCCTGATGGTAACTGTTTATTTCGTTCAATTTATTTTTGTCTTATGAACACGTAAGAGAATCATCATCAAATCCGTTTGTAAGTTGTTGAGATAATTGTAAATAATTGGGATTTCCTTTCCTATTTTATTATTGGAGATCCATATTATAGACTGCCGATTCACGTGGCTGACGATTTTTAACATTTAATGTTACTTGATGGGGCATGTTGAAGTAACTTGTAAATAAATCTATACATAGTATAAAATAAAGTCTCCGGTAGGAGTCTGTCTGTTTGTTCGGACTAATCTCGAGAATCGCTGGACGGATTTTGATGTGGTTTTCACCATTCCATAGAGCATTTGTCAAGGAAGGTTTAGGTGTATGAAACATTAATATATGACAAAACGGAGTCGAGCAGTAACGATTTTAGTGACAAGTCAAAGAAAAAACCGCCGTTCGCATTCTTTCGTGGCTTACACTGCCTAAACAACGATGCCCGGCGACCGGTTTACGAAACATTTTTGCTCATTGGGAAAAAGGCCCGAGGGGCATGCGTGGCGGCCGTTGGGAAAAAGACGGGGTGAATGCCGTGGCGGCCGTTGGGAAAAAGACGAGACGCATGTGCGGCAGCCGTTGGGAAAAAGACGAAACGCTAGCGCGGCGGCCAGTCTGACAGCATGTAAGGCCACAGACTAAATGCGTAGTTACATCGGACTCTGAAAGAGAAATGGTTTATCGGCGCTCGCATAGACTAAACGCGTAGTTGTTTTTGTCCACACGTATGTATCTCTTTGAGTAGCTCTTTAATTAAAATTTAAATATTGTATTAACATTATGCTGAGACGAAAATCGAATATTGGTCGTAGTACATCGGACGCCAATAGAATTTGTTTATCCCGTCATAATGAAACTTTCCAAGAAACAGAATTTCGATTGGCAAATGACAGACAAAGAATGGCTTTACAAAGAGAAAGACAGTCGCCTGTTGAACGTAATAATCGTCTCTCTTTAGATTCGCCATAAATTCTAAATTGCTACCGTGCGAAGCCGGGCCGGGTCGCTAGTAAATAAATAAAATATGCTGATATGCCTAAAATCTGTAACCTTTCCGAAGACGTCGTAGCGATGAAGAACTGATTAGTCATTTGTGCTCTGTCGCCAAAAGTTATCTGCGCGTTTAACCTTGAGAGGAGTTTTTCCAAGCCTTACTTTGAAAGCATTTTCCTGTTGTTGCTATTGAATACTCACTCGTTCTGTGCTGGTTTGTTTTCATTCTGCATTTCTGCACGTGTTGTGTTGTCGGTGTTCACGTAATTTTTGCATTTCACTGGGTATTTAAAACCGTTGGCTCTGGGATATTCACCTAATTTTTAAATTTTGTGTCAACTTATGTTGGAAACTGGAAGAAATATTTTTAACGATCTTAATACTTTCCTATGACGAACATATGAGAGAATAAGAACTGCTTACTATTTGAGTGGATGCGAAGAACTTTTGAGCTCAAAGGGCCGTAATTTCAAGGCTCGCCATCCCAGATAAGGAAAGCTTCCTACATTCCTGCTTAAGAATGGCAATAAGTTATTGATCATGGTATTTTATTCAGATCAGATCATATCACATGTAGAGGATTTTAGGAAGGGAGTGTCTGACCCGACGTCTTAAACAATCCTTAGAAATAGGAAGCTAGGAGATTAGGGCTAGAGTGCCCGATAGGAAAGTGACACGGAAGCGAGGTAGAAAGCGGGTGGAAGAGGCCATTATTTCTTACCGGGGTGTAAACTGAACACTCATTTCTGAAGACAAAACACAAATATCCTGTCTGTCGTGTTTACGCTTGATGAACAGAAGGCGGTCACATGCTATCGCTGCTGTGGTTACGAGAAAATAAAAATAAAAAAAACGTTTACTCGAGGTCCGACGGCTTAACGTGGCCATTCGACGCACGGCGGATATTTAGTGGTTAGAGAGTTCGTATCACTGTTAAAAAAATCTACTTAAAAATGAGAACCTGAACTTACTCGCCTTTTTAAAGTACAAATGTATCGTAAACGAGGACATGATATGCTGAAATATAAATAATCATAAGCTCTTCCATATAACTGCGTCAATAAATATAATCGCGTATTATTTCACTTTGGATTGTATATATTTCAAGAGAAACTGTTTTAATAAATGTGTAAAGTGACACACATAATAATTAGTGCAACAGAGCCACTGATCACTAGTAGTTTAATTATTCATAAAGTATTTTTGTGTACGTTTTTACATTAACTATATTTGTGTCAATCTCATAAACAATATATTGTCGCTTCGTCACTACATTTATGATAAAATTCTGCGGTCCATTTGCTTAGCATGTGACAACGAGTATATCTATTATCGCAGACGTACCGTTGAATAATATACTTCCAGTTGAGATCGAGCCGCGGATGGCTTAGTGGTTAGAGACTCAAAATACTGATGTAGAGACCCCAGGTTCAAACCTAGCTTGGTAGTGTGAATTTCTAACAATCGCTGAATAGCCGCTGTGCATTGGATGAACACGTTAAGTGACAGCCACAGGGTAGGAATCCCCCCTGTTTAAGTTTCAATTTCAACCCCCCCCCCATTTCTCTCTGCCTTCTATGTGCAAAACGTACGCTTGTAATGTGGCGCCATCTACTGTACTCTCTCTCTCACATACAAACTATCTTGTTAGATTCGCTCTAACTTCCTTCAGTTTCTGTGCCCTACCGGAAAGGGCACACAAACTGAATTAAGTTAGAGCACATATATCTGAAACATGTGGATTTTCTGAGTGCATATATTTGAAATATATGTATTCAAAAATGAGTACATGCACGTGTTTAAAATTAGAAATACCAGATATACTCACAATTGATTCCCTATATGTACTCAAAAATATTTCTTTCATGATTTATCTGCTTCTCCGGGCAAACACGGGATAAGATTCTTAACCTCCAGATTAGCTAAACATGAATGCCAGCTGCTTCGACTAGCGAATCCTGTGATGGTTAAATTCAAATTGATCGAAAACTTGAAACTTGGTCGTTTTGGGTGGTGTAGTGGTTAGCATACCCGGGCGTTTTCTGAAAGACGCGGATTTGAGTCCCGCTCCAGGACGATGAAAACAAAATTTTTTTTTTAAGTTTTCGGATATTATCTGACTTACCATCCTTATCACCTTTACGCCAAAAATCGGATTGCCATCTTCAAAATTTGTATTATTTGGCGTAATCCCGTATTTCTTTCATGAGTCCGTATCTATTTCAAAAATGAGACACAAGTACTCGGAGCTATTATAAGCCAAGAATGTACACAAAAACGAGTACATTTTGCTTATTAGTAAGTACCAATTTTTAACAGTGTTCCTGCCTGGGATCGAACCTCAGATCCCTCAGGGGCAGTGACGACCTTTGACCGCTTGGCCGGAACTTGATTCAGATTTCTCGTAAACCAAATAACAAAAAACCTAGCAGTTTTTCATAGTTTTTAAGAATTATGAAAAACTGAATATTCATTTCTGAAGACAAAACACAAATATCCTGTCCTTCGTGTTTACGCTTGATAAACAGAAGGCGGTCACATGCTATCGCTGCTGTGGTTACGAGAAAATAAAAATAAAAAAACGTTTTTTTTTTCTCAACTGTGTAAGTAGCATTGAGGTGCATCGTACACTAGGTATAAACATCGCTTGTGAAAAGATTTAATGCTCTCATCGTTTTTTAATTCATTTTGCTGCCTTTTTACTGGGGAATTTGAAAGCTATTGAAGTGTTCAAGATCGAAGCACTGAATCTTCTTCAGGAGGAGGCACAGCGCATCCGAAAGGGTTTCTCACTCCGTGGACCAAATAATGATATGCGCAAGGCGTGGGACCGATGTACTTATGTGACCTTTCCCAACGAAACAGTCATTACTTCCGCATTTGGTGGCAGAGAAAAATTTTCCTTCCTTCCCCACTGTTTTCACCGCCATTTTTTTTTTTTTTTTTTTTTGTCTTCTGACTTTCAAGAGCGGATTCTTGATGCTCAGAGTATTGTTATTATTCAGTCACGGTTCATATTCCACCTAAGTGATTCACTCCGCTGGACATAATAACACGATGTGTTTTTCTTGAAAGCGACGACAAGCCTAATCGCCAATAAACGGTGGAATCCAAGCATGATATCGCAGTGTCGCTAAACGCCCACTCGGCAATACACAAATGTGTAAATCCCTAATCCTCGCTTTGTCGTTCAACCCGTTCAAGTCAAATCATAGGCTAAAGACAGTCTTTAATGTTCGGTATTTTGTCATGCATTCTCAGGGCAGTATTTGGAAAGGCTCACATGGAAGAATAATGTCTTCCGCGCAGAACACTTTAAAGTAAACACACTGTAAAAAATAAGTGTTGAGAGTTCAGGAAAAATTCCTGAAAATAACGACGTGCAGCAAATTTGCCGAAACGCATCCGTCTTTTAACGCAATTTCCGTTTTTAAAAGTTCAGTTCTTTTTCTAACTTCCATATTTTCACAAATTATCCGTAGACAGTAGATCCGCTTATTTCAAAAATTCCGTTTCGGGTTTTTCCGAATTTATGCAGAAATTTCGCAAAATCAAAAATCCTGAATTTTTCAGCCGTGACACCCGATCCGTTTGCTCCGGTGGGATTCGATTAAATTTTTAACTGATGATGGTTCAACAGAAACCGCGCGTTTTAACCACTGGGCCAGAAATACCTAATAGTCGCAGTCACGTTCAAGGTAAGAATCTAATTGCGTAATGATGCAGTCTTTTGTGTTATTAAGGTGGACGTCAAGCAATTTTGCTTCCTATACTTCCAATGGAAAAACTTTTGTACACATTTCCTTCACAATTAGTGTATTCCCAAGGATGAAAATTTGAACATCGATTAAAATAACTTCATATTATAACTTGGAATATTTAATATTCTTTAAAACATAACCATAATTATATTAAAAAACAATAACTTTTCCTTTGGTGGTACTGAAGCCAGAAAAAAGATGGCGCGACCTGTACTTTTATGACGTAAGTAGACAAACAAATGTTGGATTGCATAATTATGGTTATGTTTTAGAAAATATTAAGTATTCCAAGTTATAAAATGAAGCTATTTTAATCGATGTTCAAATTTTCGTCCTTGGGAACACATTAATTGTGAAGAAAATGTGTACAGAAGCTTTTCCATTGGAAGTATAGGAAGCAAAATTACCTGACGTCAACCTTAATGCGCGTGAATTAGTCATTTCATTTTCTGTTGGAGCTTACTACTACTTTTTTTGGTTTTTAACAATTTCATTTTTTCTGTTGGAGGACTTATCACAAATTATTCTTTTCATCTTGATTTTTCGAAGCAACAGAATGCTATGGAACTTGAGACCTTTTTAAACTGACAATGACTTTCAATTATCTCTAAGAAAAGGGGAAATGTATTGTTTTATAGTATTATTTCATTAAAGTCCTAAATACAAAATTTATTCTTGATAGCTACAATAGCTTTTGTTTTAAGGACTGATGCATAGACATTCTACAGTCGCCTGTACAATACTTTAAGTACCCGGTTTCTTACACTAAAACAATATACAAGAGCTGGAGCACAAAAACGGGGGAGAAAGGAAGAAATACAAGGGGCATCCTGAAAGTAATGCCTCGTCCCTCATAAGGTTTTAATTTGTAGCAGCAAAAATGTGAATCTTGTTGGCAAAATACCTGGACATATTGTTAATAATGCTAGCCTATTCAAAGTATTGTCCATCACTTTCTATACATTTCCGCCATCTTTGGACTCATTGGTAAAATCCATTTTGGAAAAATTCCTGAGGCTGTCGTTTCACCCATAAGTTCGCAGCCAGTTTAACGTCTGTCACACTGTCGAAACGTTCTCAACGAAGATGTTTTTCAAAGGGGACAAACAGGAAAAAGTCTGAGGGAGCCAAATCAGGACTGTTGGTGGGGGAGGCATCACCGTTGACCCCATTTTGTCAATAGCCTGTGAAGTCTCCATTGAAGTGCGAGCACGTGCGTTATCATGGTGTAACACAACACTATGAAGTGGAATGTCACGTCTTTTCCTTCTAACAGCTTTCTTTAGCTTCTTCAATGTCTACACATAATGAGCACTCTTTGTTGTTGCGACTCCTGGATAGTGGCACGACGATCAGGTGTGATG
Source organism: Macrothele yani (assembly GCA_039090855.1). Classification (NCBI taxonomy): domain Eukaryota; kingdom Metazoa; phylum Arthropoda; class Arachnida; order Araneae; family Macrothelidae; genus Macrothele; species Macrothele yani. The sequence goes on along the minus strand of CM077013.1, from coordinate 139,154,109 downwards.
AGGTCTTTCAGTCGTTGCCTGTTGGCATCTGTTACTGCATGTTGTGGGTCTTCCACTCCGTTGTTTGTCCGACACTAACCTTTCTCCCCCTCGAAACCTCTTCATCCACTCCGTTGTTTGTCCGACACTAACCTTTCTCCTCCTCTAAACCTCTTCATCCACTCCGTTGTTTGTCCGACACTAACCTTTCTCCCCCTCGAAACCTCTTCATCCACTCCGTTGTTTGTCCGACACTAACCGTTCTCCCCCTCGAAACATCTTCATCCACTCCGTTGTTTGTCCGAAACTAACCTTTCTCCCCCTCGAAACCTCTTCATCCACTCCGTTGTTTGTCCGACACTAACCGTTCTCCCCCTTGAAACCTCTTCATCCACTCCGTTGTTTGTCCGACACTAACCTTTCTCCCCCTTGAAACCTCTTCATCCACTCCGTTGTTTGTCCGACACTAACCGTTCTCCCCCTTGAAACCTCTTCATCCACTCCGTTGTTTGTCCGACACTAACCTTTCTCCCCCTCGAAACCTCTTCATCCACTCCGTTGTTTGTCCCACACTAACCGTTCTCCCCTCGAAACCTCTTCATCCACTCCGTTGTTTGTCCCACACTAACCGTTCTCCCTCCTCGAAACCTCTTCATCCACTCCGTTGTTTGTCCGACACTAACCTTTCTCCCCCTCGAAACCTCTTCATCCACTCCGTTGTTTCTCCGACACTAACCGTTCTCCCCCTCGAAACCTCTTCATCCACTCCGTTGTTTGTCCGACACTAACCTTTCTCCGCCTCGAAACCTCTTCATCCACTCCGTTGTTTGTCCGACACTAACCTTTCTCCCCCTCGAAACCTCTTCATCCACTCTGTTGTTTGTCCGACACTAAGCTTTCTCCCCTCGAAACCTCTTCATCTACTCCGTTGTTTGTCCGACACTAACCGTTCTCCCCCTCGAAACCTCTTCATCCACTCCGTTGTTTGTCCGACACTAACCTTTCTCCCCCTCGAAACCTCTTCATCCACTCCGTTGTTTGTCCGACACTAACCTTTCTCCCCCTCGAAACCTCTTCATCCACTCCGTTGTTTGTCCGACACTAACCGTTCTCCCCCTCGAAACCTCTTCATCCACTCCGTTGTTTGTCCGACACTAACCTTTCTCCCCCTCGGAACCTCTTCATCCACTCCGTTGTTTGTCCGACACTAATCTTTCTCCGCCTCGAAACCTCTTCATCCACTCCGTTGTTTGTCCGACACTAACCTTTCTCCCCCTCGAAACCTCTTCATCCACTCCGTTGTTTGTCCGACACTAACCGTTCTCCCCCTCGAAACCTCTTCATCCACTCCGTTGTTTGTTCGACACTGACCTTTCTCCCTCGAAACCTCTTCATCCACTCCGTTGTTTGTCCGACACTAACCTTTCTCCCCCTCGAAACCACTTCATCCACTCCGTTGTTTGTCCGACACTAACCTTTCTCCCCCTCGAAACCTCTTCATCCACTCCGTTGTTTGTCCGACACTAACCTTTCTCCCCCTCGAAACCTCTTCATCCACTCCGTTGTTTGTCCGACACTAACCTTTCTCCCCCTTGAAACCTCTTCATCCACTCCGTTGTTTGTTCGACACTAACCTTTCTCCCCTCGAAACCACTTCATCCACTCCGTTGTTTGTTCGACACTAACCTTTCTCCCCTCGAAACCTCTTCATCCACTCCGTTGTTTGTCCGACACTAACCTTTCTCCCCCTCGAAACCTCTTCATCCACTTCGTTGTTTGTCCGACACTAACCTTTCTCCCCCTCGAAACCTCTTCATCCACTCCGTTGTTTGTCCGACACTAACCTTTCTCCCCTTGAAACCTTTTCATCCACTCCGTTGTTTGTTCGACACTAACCTTTCTCCCCTCGAAACCTCTTCATCCACTCCGTTGTTTGTTCGACACTAACCTTTCTCCCCTCGAAACCTCTTCATCCACTCCGTTGTTTGTCTGACACTAACCTTTCTCCCCCTCGAAACCTCTTCATCCACTCCGTTGTTTGTCCGACACTAACCTTTCTCCCCCTCGAAACCTCTTCATCCACTTCGTTGTTTGTCCGACACTAACCTTTCTCCCCCTCGAAACCTCTTCATCCACTTCGTTGTTTGTTTGACACTAAGCTTTCTCCCCCTCGAAACCTCTTCATCCACTCCGTTGTTTGTCCGACACTAACCTTTCTCCCCCTCGAAACCTCTTCATCCACTCCGTTGTTTGTCCGACACTAACCTTTCTCCCCCTCGAAACCTGTTCATCCACTCCGTTGTTTGTCCGACACTAACCGTTCTCCCCCTCGAAACCTCTTCATCCACTCCGTTGTTTGTCCGACACTAACCTTTCTCCCCCTCGGAACCTCTTCATCCATCTTTGGACATTACAGATATCTATTGTGGCAGTTTCATACACCGCCAGGAGTCTTCTATAGAATTCTGGAGCCTCACATCCCTCTTTTTCCAGGAATTCAATTACTGCTCACTGCTTTTTTCTGTCATTCACGATCTTTATTTCTGATTCTGAAGAAAATTTGTTGCCACATTGGTAACATATCATAGTACACGTAAGTGCAGTTAAATTAAAATCACTTCAAAATTTAAAACGTTATTAAGGAGGAGGCATTACTGTCAGGATGCCCCTTGTATCCGGTGCCACACTAACCAAAATTTCATGCGTTGTGCTATCCATAGTATCCGATCTTTCAACAGAACTTTTAAACCAGATCCTTCGACAGACAATTTAAATTTAACAGTTAATCATAGCTCAAGTATTTGCTTATATAGCCTTTTCATGTTTGACAGATCGCAAAATAATCTTGATTTTCATACCTTTGAACTTCCAGTTCTTAAATTTTCAATGAAGTGGGCTGAAATTCCAGCAAATATTTGAGAGATAGAGAGAGAGAACTGCTAGTACCAAAATGATGTTGCAGTTCTACCAAAAATCCTTTCGCATAAGACATGATTTTTAAATTTAAGTAAATGAAAACAAATACAGAACTGTTACACTGTAGAATTTTCTATTTGTAGTGCAATTTTCGTAATTTTTCTATTGTGGACAATCACAGTTAAAAATTTAAAGATTTTTAAATGCCGTGGTGAACAATTCTTCATTTAGGGATGATATGTTCGTATGTGTTTCAATTACAAAACGTGCTTTTATGATGCGGTTATATATTGTAAATACACCTTACGAAATAAAGTAAGCAAAACATTTTGCAACTTCACGTTGAAATGATATCTTCGTAAATGCCTTCATCCGCAGCATTTGTCAGTTATCACAAGAAGCTTAGGCTGCGTAGATAGAACATTTCGGGGAAAAGGATCGTATATGAACACCCCCGCAAATAATCTTCCAGTTATTTCAAAATACGTTCTTGATATTATTAGCTCTCACTCTGAATTCTGTGTTGTCATATAGTGGAATAGTACATCCCGTAATGACCATTATCTAGCAGCTTTGTCAAACATGGGTGATTATTTTGACAACTTTAACTAAAGTAATGAAAAAAATGTAGTCCTGTTCAGCCTCCACCCCAATGCTGTTGACATACGTAGAATGCTGTGCCTCCCGATTTTTCCTGATGTCGGGTCCCCTCGAAACATTTCAGGAAGAAATGAATCGTCAAATAAACTATAGATATAGATAGACATTCCATCCCCGCTCCGCAGTTGAGGAAGACATCTGTTAATTGCACGGGGAGGAAGTAGTGGAAGTTTGGAAGTGGAAATTTTTTTAATGCCTAAACAGATTAATCATAGTTTTCGGGCTCGTTCGGGCCTGGGCTCTATATTGCAATATAAAATTCAGGCTCGGGCGGGCTAGGGCTGACATACTTCGGGATCGGTCCCTTAAAATTGAGCCAGAACTCAGCTCTGATGGGCACAGCACTAATGCCTCCTACAACCAACGGGAGTAAAATCAACTACCCCCCCCCTTCCTTGGGAAATATATAGAACATGTTGTACACACACCCTCCCACCCGCCACATACGGTATATATATTTCCGTTCCTCAGCTACTAAGTGAACCCAGAAGTTCGCAAACACACATGGCCATCTATTGTCCGTAGTTGGGATTCTAGCAGTTGCCTGGTGAGGGGATTTTTATCCTTAATTAAAAATTGAAGTTTTTTTCCCCCGCTTGTTATTATTACATTATGTGTATTTCGTTTTAAGCGTTGTGGTTCAGTTGTGTGTTTAAAACAAATGAGCTGAAAACATTTTTAAGAAAGTAAGTAAGACACAAAATATGCGGAAGGAGCCCTCCAGGAAATGTCCCGGTGTCCCCGTGGGCCAATCCGTCCCTGGCTTGTAATATATTCTAAAAGGTTCCTTCTAGGAGGTGCAATTTCTGCATTCTTTTATCAACGTTCCCTGACTTTTTTTAAGCACTGAAATGGGAAAACAGCTTCATAGCAGTTACTACCATGGATAAAATACACTTACAGTATTTATCCAATGTACTTTTTGATGCTATGCATCCTTCTCGACAGTAGTAAAGAAAATCCTAAGTACAAAAATGCCATATAACGAAAATGGGTAACGGAGGTAGTCAAAACCATTTTTGAAATCTGGTTTTTGAATGCATACGCTATAGACAGTTGGAAGACCATGACATGATGCAACAACAGTTTATTTTATTGTTACCCAGCATTGTGATACCACAAATTTGTCTACGACTTGGATCTAAACTGCGCCCCTTCACTCTGGAGTAAGTTACTCTCCCAACTAAGCTACACGAACATAAAGAATCACTGCAGATTTATCGTTTTGACACGTGTTTTACCTCTGCAGTATGTCACATCATCTCCCTCTTATAATTTGTTTTTGTTTGAAGCGAAGTACGAATGTTTTCATTAATTCCAGACGAAGTGTGCAACAAACCACAGACATTTTTCGAAGAACCAAACGCCAAGAACATCCATTTCTACGTTCGGACGCCAATGTGAAAACACAATTTTATCCATGACGGGGATCGAACCTGCGCTCCTGCACTCGGGAGTAAGATTCTCTCCCAGCTAAGCTACACGGACAGAGTATATCGCTACAGATCTGTCGTCTTGACACGTGCTGCGCCTTTGTCGTACGTCACAGCATTTGTTATTTTCATCACGCTTTCCATGAACGTAGAAATATCTCATTGCAATCTGCGTAAGTTACAAAAACTTGATGCAAAACGTGATAAAAGCCATTGCAAAAATGATGATAAGAAAATGATGCGTTGTAGAGAAATTTGACTGACTCTAGACTTGCTATTGATGAGAGCTTTAAAATGATGCACAACACGATGGGGTGTAGATATCTTAGACCAAAAGTTACACATCCCCCTCATTAATACACTTGCGGATTCAGCTTTTCTTTCCATCTTGAGGTCAGATTTTAGCTTGAGCATCTGTAGATAGACTTTTGTAGGTACATCACATTTCATGGAGACCAAGATCGTTTCTTACGTTTGTCTAAATCTGGATAATGTTTCTGAAAAACGAAACAGTCGAAGTACTTATTAATGCCGCCACCATAGTTTAATAATAATATTAACTATTCACTCACATATCTCTTTTCATTGGTTTCACGGCAATAACATCCATTAATCCACCAACCTGAGTACCTCTCAATGTCAGGAATGAATAAACCTTATTGTTTGTTGGTATGATTTAAGCCCACTTAGCGTATACCGGACTGTGGCTCGGTGTGGTCGTGTGTGACGCGAATAAATACAATGTATCGTACTTAAATAAATGTATACTCTCGAATCACCCGTTTTATTTTACACCCACAAAGATCTTGGCATGCGAAAGATGCATAGCATGAATTATCTGCAAAGAGCACCAGGGTACTCTCTCTGTTCTTTTTCCTCTAGTATACTGTGACGTGCCTACCCCGCAGAACGCACACGACATAAAGGCAGATAGCAGCGAGAACGAACTTCTGCGTAGCTCAGTTGGTAGAGCTACTTGTTCCGGAATAAGAGGACTCCGGTTCGATCCCCGGCGTGGACCAAAATGACGGAGAAATTTACTTCGTTATAATGGCTCCCGGATCACCCGGCCGTTCAAGATCTCGCAATGGTGTGATGTTATTTCGACACCGCTAGATAGGAACAATAAGAGAATCCCTTCTTCAGCGCTTCGAAAAGTAAAATGTGTGTGATGTTGCATTCCACACACTAGATTGACTGGGAGTTCTCAAGTGCACGTTCTTCAGCGGACGGCTACCTACAACGATTCGTGGCCACGGCTGACACGTGAGCCATGCCCCAGGCCCTCTTTCGGGGGGGGGGTGACGTGCCTGCCTCGCAGAATGCACACGACATAAAGGCAGATAGCAGCGATAACAAACGTCTGCGTAGCTCAGTTGGTAGAGCGACTTGTTCCGGAATATGAGGACTTGGGTTCGATCCCCGGCGTGGACCAAAATGACGGCGAAATTTACTTCGTTTTAATACGTCGCGGACGGAAAAATCCCTAAAAAAAGGCTCAGAGTCCACTTATCAACATCCCGCCTCGCCTCTTGGATGGGGGATAAAAAGAAATAATTTTTAGAAGCGAGGGCAGAGTGCCGTAATTAGTTAAAGTGTGACTGAAAAAGTGATCAGTTAAAGTGATTATTTAAGTGATTATAGAAAAAGTGAAAAGGTGAAAAGTCTATAATAAAGTGAAAGACTGAAAAAGTGATTAGTTTAAGTGATTATAGTTAGTTATAGTTAAAGTGTGACTGAAAAAGTGATTAGTTAAAGTGTGACTGAAAAAGTGACTAGTTAAAGTGTGACTGAAGTGCCGTGACTGAAAAAGTTAAAGTGTGGAAATGATGAGAGTGCAAGAAGTATTCGGTTTCCAGTTAAGTACGGAAGTTGTAAGCTGCCCTATATGTTTACCTGCTCAGCGTCACTTCGGACCAAACAGCACCCAAACCTCCGACACCGGCCACGAAGGTGCCAACGAGAAAAGGAACCAGCAACAAAAAATATAAGACACACACACAAAAGCAGAACAAAGGACATGCAGTTCACGCAAAGTAATACAGCTATAAATTTTTATTTGCGTGTATTTTATTTTACTATTATAATTTTTTTAATGTTGTTTTTGCTCAATTTAAAATGCATTTAAGGGCATGGACTTAGAGTTATGCACACACACAATGTTTTTAAAGTGAGTTTTCCATGCGGTCCGCATTGCACTTGTGCTCACGCTCAGTTACCGTTCTGGAGTCTTGCTTATCAATCATGTAATTCTCGACTCTGACTGGTCTATGCGACTTAATCTCTGTGATCGACTCCGGAACGAAGACAGAGAAAACTGTTCTCAGCATTAGTAAACGTCTCGATATATTCGTAGAGCTATATCAAGATTTTGAAAAATACGATTTAGAAAATTATTTTTGAATACGATTTGTTCAACTATAATCCACACACTTCATACGTATTGCTGCTAGATTTTGGGGCACAACACTGCCGTTGGTTTGCGCAACTTTTTCTTTTCTAGGTTGGATTGGAAAAATCCTTTTACCACTACCTCGTTCTAACCGGAATCAATATTTTCCACATGCGCTTGATTTTCCAGATGCACTATATTCCCACTGAAGGCATCAAAACACTTTGAAATTCGTCGCTAGTTATGAGCTTAAAGAGAATCATATTTAAAAATTCTGTTCGCATTCAGTTGTAGCAAACATCGTCCAGATTTCCATGCAACATCCAGGTTTGCTAATGCGAAATTTCCCTGCTAAGTAACGTAAAATCCATTTATGCACTGAGTTACCTTTGCATTAAGAACACGCACCGTTTGACATATTTGGAGTAAAAAAGAACTACCACGGGATATCAACGTCACGTGAGGCTACTATAAATTGCGTACACTTATCCCCTGTACGTAATCAGTAAACGTTTGACGATTATGTGGAAACGTGGCGACGTAAGACAATTTCAATATAGTTATGCGTTTCGAAATGCTAGCACCTGCCAACAGCGGCACTTGTTGTCTGCTTCCGTACTACTGTATCAAGGGTGTACCAGGACTGGATTAACCATGCACAGACGTCCAGTAGAAGGGATAACTTTGATCTGCCACTCGCGGTCTATCCTAGAAGTGAGGGTCGGTTGGCACGCCTGGTATTTCAGGAACGACGTGTAACAGTCACCCATCTCACCCGCCAGTACAACAGCGGTGCAGTTCTACATATTCCTACATGAACCATACAAGTACCTTGTTTCGCCTAGGGTTCCACAACCGGAGACATACAAAGTTGCTCATGATGACTGCCAGTCATCGGAAACAACGCCTTGCACGTGCCAAGGAACGTAAGCATGGACCTTCGCCATATAGCAGAAGGTCGTCTGGAGCGACAAGTCCCGTTTCCGGCTGCACCATGTTGATGGCTGGGTTCATATGTGGCGTAAACAGCATGACGCCCTCACTCCCTGGTTGCAGAGTTGGGGTTCAACAGGCCGGCAGAGATAGTGTTCTGGTCTGGGAAACGTTTTCCTGGCAAGCCGTAGGTCGTTTCGTTATCATCCCACAAACACTTAATGGCGGACACTATAAGGACCTATTAGACGACTATCTTCATCCCCATCTGCAGGAGGTTTACCCGGAAGACATTGCTATGTTCCAACAGGACAACGCGCGGTGCCATCTGGCTCGTACAGCTACTGAGTGGTTGGAGGGACACGGCAACAAATTCGCCACTTTGCTTTGGCCCGCAAACTCCCTGGATCGTAACCCAATTGAACATTTGTGGGATATGCCAGAACGGGGTGTGAGAACTGCTGATTTTCCTCCACGGAACGGAGTGTGAGAACTGCGGATCCTCCTCCATTGTGCAGCTGCAGCGGATATAGATCAAGTTACGCATGGGGGTTGTTGGAAACTTTGTAGAATCTGTTTTTAGGCATCTGCGAGTTGTGATTAAACAGAAAGGTGGACCAACGCGGTATTAGGTAGGTGTTCCTCATGCAAAGCTAACTCAGTGTAGACACCTACTGATTTCAAAGCTAAAAAAAAGAGTTTAATTTTGCTTTGTACTTGTAGAATTTCCATAAAGAAAGCCTCGCCAAAACAAAAATAGCAACTTTATCACATCGACTATAGTTTCGCAGAGCATTTGGCTTGGCATCGTCAGGACGAATGGAGCGTTAACATTCAAATCATTGTGACATCATCAGAGTTCTCACGGTCACGGTTTTTGGTGAGTTGTTTCCACGCGCTTGACAGAAATGGAGTCGACGTCATGACGTTGATAAGTCGTGAAGAGTTCCGGTATATGTGGAAAGCTTTTAATACATTAAGCTTGATAGTTGAATCAGCTTGATAGCTGAATCAGCTTCATAGTAAAATCAGCTTGATAGTTGATAGTTTAAGCTTGATCAATATGCTTGATAGTAGTTAATGCAATAGAAGCTTTCCGCATATACCGGAACTCTTCACGGCTTGTCAACGACATGATGTCGACTCCATTTCTTTCAAGGGCATGGAAACAACTCACCACAAACTGTGACCGTTAGAATTCTGATAATGCCACAATTATTTGAATGTCCACACTCCATTCATCCTGACGATGTTAGGACGAACGGACCGTGAACACCATTCGTCCTGACGAGTGTTCACGCTCCATTTGTCCTAACGATGCCGAGCTGTTGATAAGCCGTGAAGAGTTCCATCATTCGTCCTGCTGAGTAGGACGTATGGAACGTGAACTTTTGATTGTGGTAAACGTTGGTATTTTTATAATATCTCAACACCACAAGTTTTGTAGTCATAAATTATACACTGAGTGGCCACTTTATTATGACCACCTGACAGTTTTAAGCAAATGAGCTATGGTTGCACGCTGTTGCCGCCAGAGGGCGAGGCTAGTAATAAAAGGGAAAGCTTAGTGCTTGCGACAGTAGTAGAAGTGATTTTTGGGTGACGAGATGGATACAAAATGCGATTTGACGGACATTCAACGTGGGATGATTGTAGCAGCTCGGAGCCATGGAGCGAGTATCACCGAAACCGTCACATTCGTGAAATGTTCCAAAGCAGCTGTTGGGAAAGTGTTTAAAGACTGGACTGTCAGCCAAAAAACTGGGTCTCTACGTGCAACGTGTGGTCGTCATCGACTAGTGACTGCTCCGGCGGAACGGAGAGTGTCCATACTGGTAACAGACAACAGAAGGGCAACATTGAAGCAAATTACAGACCATCTTAATCAAGGATCCCCTCAAATGATCTATGCACGCACTATTCGCCGTACACTGCATCGTATGGGATATGGCAGCCGAAGGCCAGTTCGAACACCTTTGCTGTCTGCAGTTAGCAAGAGAAAACATCTCCAGTTCGCACAGGAGCACAAAGATTGGACAGCCGATAATTGGAAAAAAAATTTGTGGTCCGATGAATCACGTTTTCAGTTGCACCATGCCGATGGCCGAGTGAGAATTTGGCGGAAGCAGCACGAAAGCATGGACCCAACTGCATTGCTACAACCCTTCCAGCTGGTGGAGGCAACGCTAGGGTTTGGGGAATGTTTTTCTGGCATGCTTTGGGCCCTTTAATTCGTGTTGATCAACGTCTGACTGGCACATCATATCTAAACATCGTTGCGGACCAAGTGCATCCTGTCATGTGGATGGTTTATCCCAATGGCGATGGCTACTTTCAACAAGATAATGTGTCCTGCCATAGTGCTCGTATTTTACAGGATTGGTTTCAGGAACGTGCCGGTGAGTTTACTTTGCTTAGGTGGCTCTACAATCTCCAGATCTCAACCCCATTGAGAATTTGTGGGATGAAGTTGAACGAGCCATCAGACAGCTGGATCCACAACCCTGCAATCTCACACTCCTGGAAAGTGCTATTCATCAAGCATGGTCTCAGATTTCACAAACAACCTATCAACATCTCGTGGAGTCCATGCCATGAAGAATCCACGCAGTATTAAAGGCAAAAGGTGACCCAACGAAGTACTGAGGGGGTGGCCATAATAAAGTGGCCACTCAATGTATATAAAGCCACGCTAATTAGTTACGAGGGCGCTCTGATGGCTTAGTGGTCTAAATCCTGGGTCCCTCTTACCGTTTGTCTGATCGACCTACGGTTCGAGTCCCTGATGAAGCATTAGCATGCGACTGTCTTCAGATACTGGATCTCTGGCTTTCCGAGTAGCAGAAACCCCAAATTAGGGACGAGGAACTTCTTATATACATTGGAGACGCATATATAGGACTTGGACTTGCTGACGTTGGTCGTTATACCCCGAAACTAGAAAAAAGAACACCCGGGCTTTTGATGCTATACTTCTCTTGCGTATCTAATAGAGAGACGTTTGCAGCAGCGATATGACCTTTTTATTTATAGGGAACGAAAATAACTTTCGCTTTAAACACCTCTTAATTCCAGAGAAAATGTTAGCAATTAGCTCTTTTTCTTTTTAATTTCAGAGAAAACGTTTTCTTTCAAATTCTTCGTAATTCTTGTATAAAGATAAGAAAGAGGATGCAAACTCATTCCAGATTAATTTTTTTATTCGTACTGTTGAGGGATAGTAATAGGAAATGTGTAATTATCACTATAGTAGCTGAAATTCTACGAAAAATTACTTAAGTTTCTCTTCAAATATTTTAACTTAATTGTACTCGGGAAAACCCCAATTAAGGGTGCAAATTGTCCGTCGAAAACCAGTTTGTTAATGTAGGGAAAGATTATTAGTTTCCCAGCAAAATTTTCTTTCTACTTCAAGCGGAAAGATGACAAAAACCGTGCAACTTTAATTGCTCTTTTTTAATTCCATAATATATATGTTTTTCACAATACGCATCTCCTTAAATCCGGAAGAAATAAAAATAATTGTGTAAGCACACGCCCGCGCAAGCACATTCATATTGTTGTTTAGAATTCTAATGAAAATAACGTAAGTGTTCCTTCACATCCGTTTTAATTCTAGGAAAACGGAAAATCAATTTTTCTTGGAAACAGAAGTTTCCTGTAAGTACTGAGCTTTGATTTTAGGAGAAAGACGACCGAAATAACGAAGAAATAATTTGTAAAGAGAATAAATGCCTCCACAGATTATTCTTCGTAATTCTGAAGAAAAATAAATCTTAAAATCTCCCTTATGCATTATTCTTCAAAATTTTAGGTTAGAATGTCAGTCCTCTTTCAAGTTGTGCTTCTTGGCACTAGAAGAGTGGTTTGTATTTATTTATTTATTTATTTATTAGCACATCCCTTCAGATGAAGAATCTATTCAGAGAGACTGCTATATTATCATTATGAATAAAAGGTCATTATCATTAGATTTACTAACATGTTTAGCCAAAGAAGTCACTACTCAAATTAAAAGTATCCGGAAACTGTTTAAGTAAATCACGCAGCATTCAAGTGAATTAGCCGTTTGCATAAAGGGGAATTTTCCTGAATTTCAGTTGTACAGAATAGAACAGCAAATATTTCACGCTGTGACGTTGGTGAACGCGGCACACGATAATTTATTTTCCAAACACGGCATTACATCTGCTCAAGAAAAATTAGTCGAGAAGCGACGTCTGTAGATATGAAAGGAACGTTAACGAGGATGAATGCAATGTGGCCAAAATTTGGAAAAACTCCAGAGAAAAATACGTTAAGTCTTTCTGTTTCTTACAAGTCCAACACGATAACAAGAACGGCATCGAATATATTTTCAGCCTACGTTAAGGAGTGGGCATGGACGCCCGCAGAACTTTTTCGGAGGAGGGGGTCAAAGCAAAGTTCCAGCACACAAAACCGCTCAAACCTCTAGGTCATTCAAGATAAATGATGAAAATGCAGTCTTAGTCTTAATGCGTAAAGAGAAACATACAGGGTCAGTCAAAAGTCTCAGAATACTCTTGTATTTCATAAACAGGAGGGAAAATGAAATACACTATCTACCAACAAGTAATTGGACACCTGTGATAGCAAAGGAAAAGGAAGTTTATTCACCTTCAATAGTTGGTGGAGCCTCCACGAGCGGCGATTACAGCTGCGACCCTCCGGGGCATACTCTCAACCAGTCGTGGTACGACGGCTAGCGGTATTTTCTTCCACTCGGCTTGGAGAAGACAGGTCAGTTCCTTCACCGATTTCGAACGGTGGGGGCACCCCTTAAGTCGACGCTCCAACTCGTCCCAGAGGTGCTCGATAGGGTTAAGGTCCGGGCTCTGCGCAGGCCAGTCCATTCGATTAACCCCATTGTCACCATACCAAGCCATGGTGGACCTCGCAACATGACAAGTGGCATTGTCATCCTGAATGTAACATGGGTTCATCCCGTAAAACTGCCACAACGTAGGAACCGCATGGTCATCCAAAATGGTGCAGTAGGTCTCGGCGTTGAGTCTACCAGAAATTTCGACCAAGGGTCCCGTGCCATACCAGGAGAAACATCCCCATAGCATAATTCTACCACCACCGAAGTTCACAGGCTGCACAATACATTCCGGCAGGAGGCGTTTTCCAGGCGGAGGCCAAATCCAGACCCTGCCATCCAAACGGTAGATGGTGAACCTTGATTCGTCGCTGCAGAGAATCTGTTTCCACTGTTCAACGGTCCACTGTCGACGTTCTTTGCACCACGTTAGCCGAGCAGCGCTATTGGACTTGGTGATCAAAGGCTTGTGGGCGGCAGCACGTCCATGATAACCGAGCAGATGGGCTTCCTTACGGATGGTATGCATCGAAAGAACACTCCCGGATGCCTGTTAAAACTCCTCGCAGATGTTGCCCATCGATTTGGTGCGTTTCTTCCGAATTTCTCTGGCCCGCACCCGTCGGTCTTTAACTCCCAGTTTTGTGGGTCTGCCGGGTCGGGGTACATTCCGACAGTCACCTCTCATCTTCCACTTGCCAATCACGTAGGCCACTTTCGATTTTGGGTACTTCACCTCGCTGGATATGTCACGTATGGATCGGCCATTTCTGTGATACCCGACGATTACACCTTTCTCGAAATCAGAGAGCTCCAAACTGCGTGGCATCTTGCATGCGACTGGTTGCGTTGTTGTTTCCCACACGATATTTAACGGCGGCGGCCGTAACGTGTATCAGGACCGCATATATCGTCGATTGGAGGTGTCCAATTACTTGTTGGTAGATAGTGTATCTGAACACCCCAGCAAAGAATCGGCGAGAGGGACTAACTTTTAAGGTCTTTCGGGAACATGGCCTCCATCTTGATATCCGCCATACTGGATCAAGGTCAAATTTTTCAAATGGTAAGGGGGTCATGTTGCATATCAAACAAGACCAGAATTTTTTTCAAAAATTGATTGCCGTAATCAGATTTGACATATGTGTTGTGGTTCACAAGTTGCCAACACAGAAAGTAAGTTGAAATAACAACCCCTAAAGTACCCTGTGATGCGCAGCTATGTAATTTGTTGGCCCCGTTGCTAAACACAGAGCTGAAGGCTCTTGATCCAGTCGTTATGCACCCTTAGGAGAATATCGGAATAAATGCGGTTACAGGCCTCTAGGATGCGTTGCCTGAGGTGGTGTTTGTCGCGGTTATTCTCAGTATACACCAAGTGTTTCAGATGACCCCACAGATAAAAGTCGAGTGGTGTGAGGTCGGGGGATCTGGGTGACCATTCCACAGGACCACGCCAGCTAATCAAATAACCAGGGAATTGAACATCTAGCCATTACAAACAGTTGTTCCGTAGTGTGGTCTTTCTGTATGAAATTGGTGGTCTTTCTAGGTGTCGGTTTTTGGAGTCTGCGGCTATGATTTGGCAGTTGCGTTCCACAGTCCTTAGAATTGTCTCAATCCTCTCCTCTCTCGTTAATGCCGTCTTCAGTTACCTGCAACAAACAATGGCTATTTCAAATTTCTGTGTTGATGACTTGTGAACCAAAATATATATGTCAGATCTGATTGCGGCAATAAGTTTATGAGAAAATTCTGCTCTTGTTTGTTATGCAACATGACCCTCTTACCATTTGACAATTTTGACCTTGATCCAATATGGCGGCTCACCGATTCTTTCCTGGGGTATTCCTACATTTCATTTCCCCTTCCGTTTCTGAAATAGAAGGGCGTCCTACGACTTTTGACTCACCCTGTATTTAAGACAAAGAGGAAAACCTGACAGAGTACTTAATAAAACTTTAAACGCAAATAATTGAATTAGTATTGTGAAACCTATTTAGCTAGCACAGAACAACTTCCTGAGATAATTAAGCTGGGTTACGATTGTGTCCGTCCTGGTTAGAAGAAAATAAAAGTATTCTGTCTCCTATTGCTTTGCTTGAATCGATCAATATACTTTTTTATAAATCTGCATTTCCGTATACCCAAGTTCAACGGACACTCATTGTACACAGACCATCTAGGTTCTTCTCGGTCATGCATAATCTCACGCAAGACTTCATTCTACGTAGGGTACTGAAACCACTTTCACCGGTATATGTTTTTGCAGGGAGTATGGCTGCGATTTGTAGTGCCCTAGAAACTGCAAGGTAAAATTTTTCGCTTCCTGCGTAGTTTCTGAACGGAAAGTATTTTCTCTTTCAGCTACCGACTTGTCTTTTCAACAGTGGTACCACGACCTTTATTCTGTATCTAAAGCATCAAGATACACGCGTCTGAATATCTTTGACT
Organism: Macrothele yani; assembly: GCA_039090855.1. Classification (NCBI taxonomy): domain Eukaryota; kingdom Metazoa; phylum Arthropoda; class Arachnida; order Araneae; family Macrothelidae; genus Macrothele; species Macrothele yani. The sequence continues at coordinate 139,138,499 of CM077013.1, read as the reverse complement.
CAGAAATTTAATTTAACCTCATCGAGTTTACTAATATTTTGGGGAAGTAAATCAAAGAAAAAAATGATGGTTTCTTCAATTTCAAGAATCCAATTTCCTGAGAAGTTATCAAATAATTCAAATACGGCGTGATATTATTTTGCCAAATTAGATAGTACATTAGATTTATACACTTATTTGTCCATGTTGGAGCAGGGCAGGAAAAAATGGGTTTTGGCCGTTGAGAGGTCCACTGAAACCTGCGGTTTGCCTGTAGAAAGCACACCAAGCATAGCTGGAGGTCCAGCGTCCAGCATTTTAAAAATCGGATGTTCCTCAGATCTATTCTGGCTTTATTTTTATTTATTTTTTAATTTTATTTGGGGAATTCCAATTTCCAGGGGGCCACTTGACCCTCCTTGACCCTCTTTGTGGGCGCCCATGTGAGTGGGACAAAGAACTTCAAAGAAAAACTGTAATATTTTGCTTGTTATATGCAAATATTCAACGCATCCGCGATTTAAAAACCTACCTTATATGGTGTGTCTTCTTGCTCCCGAACTCAACGGATGCACCCATAGACCGGAGCGCAGAGTTCCACTACCGAAGGTAATTCATTCTAACAGTTATAGAAAGAATGAAAAAAAGGTGGAAGTTGAAATTTCCTTTCTTGATGCCATTCGATTGATAGCTGATGCTTCGGGAAGCGGACACCAATCTTGCATTTTAAACTGCTTCAGAAAAGCTGGGTTGGATAACAAAGCCAACGTTGATGATGAGATGAATAATATTTCGCTATTTGATTAAATGCGACATCAGAACATACCACATTTTGATGGTGTTTCTGCAATTTAAGACTTCGTTAATGTAGATGACGCTGTCGCCAAATGTGGCGTCCTTTCTGCAGACCAGAAATGGAAACGGGTCATCGAGTCAACGGGTAGACAGTATCTCGTGGGTCCAGCGGGTGGGTCAAGGTGTTCCTGACCCGATTTTATTCCCGTTTTATTTTTGAAGAGAGAAAAATATATTCCAAAGAAAAATGTGCGTTGTGGAATTCTGTAGTCGATACTGGTGCGCACGGAGTGAATAATGATTTGCATGCAAAAATATTGTCGTTTCTTTCTTAAAGCAACGATGATTTCCACCGACCGAAGTCAGACACACTGACACCATATCGTAAAAAGATACTTCCTTTGCGATCTCTTACAGGGCGATTGTCCAGGGCAAGGTACAGGCAAACGCCATTCGCCGGCTTCTCAGCTGATTCACTTTTTCCGTGCGAAATTCACTGTATGACGAAGAGTTACCTTTCACATCGCATCTTTTACATTGAACATTCAGAGGTTTTCGATTGATGTGCTAACATCCCATTCCCAGGACATGCCATGTCGAAATTAACTACTTATTTGTTAATATGGATGGATTTAATATTAAGAAAGTAGATAAAGGCGTCGAGGCCAACAAAATACGTGCTTGTTGAAAACCACAAAGGGGAATAATGAATGCTGGAAATTGTTTCGTCTCATTAAGGAACCGGAGAATAATTCTATGTTGTCTGGTCTTGCTTGTTGTTCAAAATGTGGAAAGTATATAATTACAAAGAAAGATGTCGACCGTGTAATAAAAGATTATGGTGCCAAAAATCTAACGGACCATATGAAAGTATGCCAACCTCCATCAAAGCGTGGAAAGAGTGAACGATCTAAATACAATTTTGTAATAGAAAATAATGATTCCCATTTGTAATATATTCCATGGTCACGGTTACATTCATCCATTACTTCTGGATTACGCAAAATAGTGGCACTAAAAATGGCACTTAAATTTAGCAAGTAACCAAATCTTATTATTAAAAAAGAATTTCAGTTATTAAATATCAAGCAGTTATTGGGATGAATATATATATATATATATAAACTTAGTTTCGAATTTATAGTTCAAAGCAGATTTGTCTGGGTCCGGGTCCGAAATTTTTGATCCGTTTCCAACTCTGCTGCAGACGCAATAGCAGAGGTAGTTTAGTCTCCAGAAATTGCTGAGACGAGTGAAGAAAGCGGAAAGAAGAACGCTTGGCAACCGTCGTATACAGATTATGCGGAAAATCAGAAAAAGTATTTAAAGTTCTTTTTACCAACAGATTGCAGCGATGCCAAAGTATTTAACGCATAAAGTGTTATTAGGCGAAAAAATTAAGAGAACATAAATATACAACAAAACACATATAGACGCAAACATCATTAGATTTGAAAAAAATATATATTTCCGCATGATATCTGCTCAGGATTTGCTGGTACTAAGTATTGACATAAGTGCTTGTTTTATTTTAAATCTCACTAATGTAGTTAATAAACTAAATCTTTCAAGTAAACCCAGTTGTCATGCATACATAGTGTTAACGCACACGCACATTATGTCGTATGCATATTTTTACATTTTAGGATTTTTATCCCCCAAAAAAGATATAGCGAAGATTTCCGCACGAGCTCCTGGTTATTAGCGGCTTTGTGTTTAGAAATTTTAATGAGTCACTAAAAATTTCGTAAATCGAAAGATCAACCGCAATTAAGAACAAAATGTTCTTATTATTTCCTGGATAATGACGTCATCATGAACTTTTGTTCTGCTCATTTTGCAGCAGTAAGCTGATATCAGTAGCGATGGAAGAGGAAGTCAGTGATTGGATTGTTTTGAAGTTTGCCTTTAGCTTCTCTAACGCGAGTAGTAGGCACATGCTTGTTCTCGCAGAGGAAATATTCATTTGTAACATAACTGGAAAATTCTTTACTTTTAAGGCGCCACTGCAGAATTTTCAGAGAGAACAGCTTGGACTATCATCGCTAAACCCCCCCCCTCCCCCTCCCCGATAGAACTAGTGTTGTACATGAAGAGATAGGCGTTGTCTGAGTTAATGCAGCACATGAAGGACAAGATAAAAAATAAAGGCGACAAGGGGAAAAGATCAATCAGTATTTAATTTCTTTTTTGATTTTACGAGATATTGGGTTGATGCATAAGTTCCCGCCGTTTTATTTCACGAGTGTTTCCCAGGTCAGTTATGACGGTACAGATCGTCAGTTGTGTATCAAAACTTAGCCAGTAATATCGTGTATCTAAATCATATTGCGTTGTGTGATTGTGGCTAATGGCTTTTTGGTTTTCAGGTCAGGAAGTATATAGTGTCAAGTAGAGAGTGTAACATATACTCTAGATTCAGTTTCCTTTTGATTTTACTATCTCTTGTTATTTTATTTTCCTATGCAAATTATCTTCTCACTTAACGAGATGTTATTTCTCCCGCTGAATGATATGTGGCAATGAGTGTAAGTCATGACGTGGTGGTATGCAGTATATATAGGCGCGTTCAACTATACCAAGAGAGCTTTGTTTTATGTGCGAGGAGCTTCGTTTTATGTGCCGGGAGCTTCGTTTTATGTGCCGGGAGCTTCGTTTTATGTGCCGGGAGCTTCGTTTTATGTGCCGGGAGCTTCGTTTTATGTGATTAAGTTCTTCTTCATTATTGTGATGCGATTCTACGAAAGTTCGGATATTCAGTAGTAGTGTGATTAGTGGAGTGTGTGTTGGATGATACCAGGAGTTTTCCAATAAAAGGTTTTAAAGTGAGTACATTTTTTTTTCAGTTCATATTAGTGTCAGACCTTTGTCTGGCCTTTAGGTCTCTTTCATTAAGTGTCTCCATTAAGTCCAGGCATAAAACCTTATTCATTATAAGAGGAATGAACATTTGCGAGATCTGCTCCTCTACGAGTTTAACAAGGGATCCACAGTCGCCGAGGCTACTCGACAAAGTTGTGCTGTGTATGGGGAGGACGCTATTACTCAGAGGACAGCCCGCAAATGGTTTGAGCTGTTCCAAGGGGCCAATTTTGGCCTCAACGACTCTCCATGCTCAGGTGGTCCATCTCACTTTGATGAGGATAGTTTGAACCATCTTATACTCTTGAATCCGAGTCAAACCACATGCCAATTGGCCACGGAGATGGACTGTGAACAGCCCACAGTGGTGCGACACCTGATCGTATGGGAAAGGTCCAGAAATTGGGGTCTTGGGTGCCTCACAGTCTCACCAAAGACAACAAGAATCAGCGTGTTGCCACATGTGGTATCTTGTTCGCCCGTTATTGCAAATGTTCTCCACAACACAAACTCTTTCTGTCACATATTGTTAATGGAGATGAAAAGTGGTGCCTGTACGTGCATTTCCGGTACCGGAAGGAATGGTTAAGCCCAAGCAATACGCCCACACCACGTCCATAATATGACCATCATCCTGCGAAGATCATGTTGTGTGTATGGTGGAACATGGAAGGCATTATTCACTGGGAAATGCTGCCGAGGAATCGGACCATCAACGCTGCACTCTATTGTGAGAAACTCCGCCGTGTGGAGGGAGCAATTCAGCACAAACGGCCACATCGGCGCCATGGTGACCTTATCCAACATGATAACGCACGCCCTCACAGTGCAAACATGACCAAAATGGCCATTCAGGATATGAAATGGGAGGATATCCTTCCACATCCGGCCTATTCCCTAGATGTCAGATGTCTCTCCTTCAGACCATCACCTGTCCCGATGTCTGTCGAATGCACTCCGTGTCAGAACGTTCAACAATGATTGGGATCTCCAAAACTTCCTTGATGATTTCTTCGCAACAAAACCTGCACGTTTCAGAAATGGCATTGAAGACCTATCCAGACGTTGGGACACCATCGTTAACAATTAGGGGGGGGGGGGTAAAAATTGATTGATTTCGTTTTCCCTTCTGATGTAATCAGTGGCGTATCTTGGGTCCAAGACCTGGGCTATCCCCCCCCCCTACTGTTCTTTTTTAAATTGCGAAGTTTAAATTTTAATTGTTAAGTAATAGAAGTAACTTACTGTAGGTACTTGGTATTGCTAACGTGATACAAAATAATTATGAGGATTAGGATTTCAATACTTTATTTGTACATGAACTACATTCTTCTTTTCTTTTGTGTAAACTTGAGTGTTACGTTTTCAGAAAAAAATTCTTCCGAGTAGTTTTTCATATTTAAAAAGAATGTTTTTCTGTATTGACAAAACAGCCAAGTTGCTCGAATGTACATGTCGTGCCTTTGTATGGCTCTAAGATATATCTTGATATTTTCAATGCAGAAAACTTTATTTCGGCAGTTGCAGTTGTTGATGGAAACTTTAATATTAGGTCTGCTAATTTGCACACCTCACTCACTAAATATTATCTCCAATTTATTCAACTTTATGTGATAAGTAATGTCTCTTACTGATTTATTTTTGGATCCATCAAGGGAATAAAACATCTTCAGTTCATTTTTCAGTCGAGCTGTATTAAAATTTGAAGTATAGATTTCTTTAAGTTCCGATTTAAAGAACTCTATGCTTCAAATTTGATGTTCAGGGAAGCTTTAACAAAATTTATCAAAACAGTTCAGGGAAGCTTTCACAAAATTTATCAAAACAGTTCAGGGAAGCTTTCACAAAATTTATCAAAACAGTTCAGGGAAGCTTTCACAAAATTTATCAAAACAGTTCGAGTCCAACAAAGCCACCACGAATTTAAGATATAATATCACTGATTTTAATTCACTGACACTTCACACAAACTGAAACAACTTTCTTGAAACACGTGCTGTTAAAGGTGGAAGCATGCGAGTGACTGAGATAGTCGAAGTCTTCTCTTTTCTGAGCGAACCGTTGCGCAAAGTAATGGTCCATTCCCCTCCATACGCCATTTTATGTTGTCATGGAAACGCTAGCAGGCGATCGTATCGAAGTTCTTCGAATCAGAACAGCGAAGCTAGAAGAGCTGCTTGTGTTATGCCTTGGTCTTCGCTCGCCAGACTGAGTCAAAGAAGCGAATCCGCCTTTGTTTCTTTCGCAGCGAAAGCATCAACATATTTCAATGTCGTTGATAAGTGACTTTTATTTGTGCATTCTCTGGGCTTTGCAGCTAGCTTAGCTAGTCTCGAATATGAACTTATGCATCAATCTAGTACTTAAGATAGTTATGTTCATAGTAGTACTTCATTTTAAGAAAAAAGTAAAGTGTTGCGTTTTTAACTAGCTTTAAAAAAATACTCTTACTGTCTGACGATATTCGTCATTTTCGCACTTTAAAACTTAATTTATTAACATAATTTTTCCTTGTCTTAAACATTTACATACACTGAAGAGCAATTGAATTGGAGATACTTATCTAGTAACATGTAGCACCACCTTTCGCCCTGATGACAGCAGCGATTCGTCTCGGCAAAGACACCGGAAGCGTTGGGAAGCCATACGGATCCACGACCCCTGAACAAGCTCTCACTGTTCACGAAGATTTGATGGAGGGGGTCAGAGCCTCGAACATCTCTCTCGATGGCATCCCAGATGTGCTCGATGGGATTGAGGTCGGGTGACCTAGCTGGCCAAGGAAGCGAGGTCACGTCAGTGGAGTGTTCATCCAACCATTCGGATACAATTCGGGAGCTGCATTGTCTTGTACAGGATGAGGTCCCCAGTGAGATGTTAAAGACGCACAAACGGGAGCAAATGGCCGTCCAGGATATCCCGGTAACGTTGACCTGTAAGGGACGATGTCACACGTACCAGGGGTCCCATTTCATTCCACGTAAACAATCCCCAGACGAGAATGCTACCCCCACCAGCTTGAAGGGTACCCTGCTGGCAAGAAGGATCCATCGCTTCATGTGGTTTGCGCCGTACTCGTATCCTGCCATCCGCATGTACCAACGTGAATCTCGACTCATCAGTCCAGGCAACATTTTTCCACATGTCTAGGGTCCAGTGGCGATGTTGCCGCGCCCATGCTAATCTTTGCACCCTGTGATGTGCGGTCAGCAGCGGTACCCTCGTGGGACGATGGCTTCTGTACCCCATAGCGAGGAGATGTTTCTGGATGGTGTGGTTGCTTAAACGGTTTTGTGCACCAGCGTTAAATTGCCGAGTGATTTCTTGCACTGTGGCCCGTCTATCCGCTGTTACAATGCAAGCTAGCTGACGATGACCCCGCTTATCCACACGCCGTTGTCCACGGCAGTTGACCCTCGCAGGGATGGTTTTACCGGATTCGATGTACTCACGGTGCACCCGTGACACAGTGGCTCGTGAAATTCCCCCAGTGCCAGCACGACTTTCGAGATGGAGTGACCCATCCGTCGGGCCCCGACAATATGCCCCCGATCAAATGCGCTTAGATCCTTCGTCTTACCCATACTGCGTCCGACTCTTACTGATTCCCGCCGTATCACTCCTTATATTGTCGGATCGCTGCATACGTCATGTCGTTTCCGTTTACAGGGCCGCCCACATCGCCACTTTTGCATAACGCCAGCTGTCTCTAATTCAATTGCTCTTCAGTGTATATCATTATCACCATCATCGTAATCACCATCATTTTCAACCATTATCAATCCACTGCTGGATGAAGGTCTCCCCAAGTTTCTTCCACATCGGTCTACCTTGCTCCAGTCCCTCTCCCCCTTTTTACTCTGGCTTGCTTTCGAATTTCATCCATCCATCTCCCATGTGGTCTTCTGGTTTTTTTCTGTCCCTTGGTATACAGTCTAAAATTTCGGTTGTCCATCGGTGGTCCGTTCTTCTGACAACATGCCCAGCCCATTGCAATTTTAGGGATTTTACTCTGATCATGATGACTTCCACTCTTGTCATTTTCCTTATTCATAAGTTCCTCTTCGTATCTTTCCTGGTTACACCAAGCATCCATCTCTCCCCTGCTTCTTTCCGTTGTCTGCAGCTTTTTGTATGTCTTAAGACCACCTGTCAATTTATTAAAAATTAAGATTTTGCAAGAAATAACTAATTACTAGTCTGAGATATTTGAAGAAATGACACCACAAATGAATACTTACCAGATGAATACTTACATTCTTTAGAACACAAAAAGACAGAAATCAGAACTTTGTGTGGCCACCTTTGTGTTTTATATCGGACAGAATACGATGTGGCATACTCTTAATGTGGGATTTGCAATAGTCACTTGAAATGTCTTTGCACTGCACATACTCTATACCGTCAATCAAAGCTGGGGAATTCGATGGCTGTTTTTTCTGTTATCTTGCCTTTTGAAATGATCTACAAATTCCCGATGGAATTAAGGTCAGGACTATTACCGGGCCAGTCAAGCACAGTTTTGTTTTTTCTCTGCAGGTAGTCCTATACTGTCTTTGATCTGTGGCATGGAGCACCATCTTGCATTAAGATTGTGCATCTGTGCACTTGCATATGAGTTAACAGCTTCTCACGCAACATTTCCTCAAAAAGGGTCCAGTCATGGTGGTAGTTCCTGTCGGCAAAAATGATCATGAAGTACTACCGAATGCTGACATAGCACCTTATATCATCTGACTAGGCAGATGTCTCGCGGTGCTAACGGTGTATTTTTCATCAAACCTTTTGCCTTTTTGGTCATCAAACATGTGCTTCACGTGATTCAAATAGATGCACAGTTGAGTCATCGGGGGAAAAAAACTTCGCTTCAAATTTTCAGCAGTCCACGATTGATGACGATTCGCAAGCTGGAGTCTCTTCTTCTTCATGAGAGAGGTTAATCTAGGTTTATTTGCAGATTTATGAGACTTTAATCCAAAATCTTAGCTAAGACGTGGGGAAATAATGCTGATACTAATATCAGACACTTTTGAATGTAGAAAGGTCTTGATTTTCTTGCAAGAACTCCTCAGAGAACGCATAACTATTTGCCTTATGGTATTGTCATCACGTGAGGTTGTTTTCCTTGGAAGTCCACTTCTCTTTCGGTTGCTAAATTCACCTGTATCTCGATATTACATGACCGTGTTATGAATAGCAGTCTTGCTCCCATTCACCTTTCTGCTTGTGTCACGTGATGAGTATCCTTCATGATATAAAGTTACTATTTGTGCCCTCTGAGTAACACTTAATGACGCTTTTTTGCCCATTTTTGGCTATATAGAAAATACGTATAAAACATCTCAGCTTGAAATTCAGATTCAAACTGACACTCGCACACTTCCTCCAACTCTATCAACAGCTGCCGCTGTAGGATGATGCAAGACCGACAGGAAGTTGAGTAATAAAGAGAGTTTCTGACGCAATCGGTAGAAATATCCTAGTACCAACAGGTGTTCTTAAAATTTTGCGAATGACTGTATATACAAGGTGAGTCAAATGTCACAGGACACCCTTGTATTTCAAAAACGGGAGGAAAAATGAAATATCTGAGTACCCCAGAAAAGAATTGGTGAGGGGGACCTTTTTTTAGGGCTATTTCCGGGATATAGCCGCCATCTTGAAAACCGCCATATTGAATCAAGATCAACATTTTCAAATGGTAAAGGGGTTTGTAAGATGTGAATTCGTTTTTCGGTGTAAATATGACATGGATGCTAAGTCAGATAATATCCAAAAACTTTAAAAATGCATCGTCCTGGAGCGGGAATCGAACCGGCGTCTCCCGGATAGCGCCCGAATATAACGGATTCACATCTTCAAAATTTGTATTGCATAGTGTGATCCCGTATTCTATTCATGGTAAGTGGGTTATGTTGCACATCAGACAAGACTAGAATTTTCTTAGAAACCGATTGCCGTCATCACATTTCACATATGTGTTGTGGTTCACAAGTTATCAGCACAGAAAGTTGAAATAACAACCTCTAAAGTACCCCTGTAATGCGCAGCTATTTGACGAGTTCAATGTGTTGTCCCTGTTGCTGAACACAAAGCTGAACTCGCTTGATCCAGTCGTTATGCATTCGCACGAAAATATCGGGAGACATGCGGTTACAGGCCTACAGGATGCTTTGGTGAAGGTGGCCTTTGTCGCGGATATTCTCAGCATACACCAGGTGCTCCGTAGTGTGGTGGAGCCCTGTCGTGTTGGAAATAACAGGAGAAACTACCATCTTCACTCAGAAGGGAAAGGGAGAACTGTTCCCTGTGGCATTTCCAGGTAGCTCTGAGCATTTAGGTTATTTTCGATGGAAATGGGCCCGTTTACACGGGTGCCCCGTATGCCACACCACTCCATGACCTTTACATTACCAACGACTTTGGATGGTTCCGTCCAGTGAGGGGTTCCTATCACTCCAGTACCTGTGGTTCTGATGGTTGACCTCACCACTGACATAAAAAATGGCCTCGTCACTGAATAAAATGCCCTGTATGAATGAGGGACCCCGTTGATGTTAGTCTAAAGCCCAGGTGCCGAACTCGACACGTCTATCAGGGTCATCCTCTGATAGTTGCTCCTGCATCTGGATCTTGAACGGATGCCAGTAAGGGGTGTGAAGAATCCACACAATGGCTGACTGGCTGATACCATATTCTGCTGCGTGACGTCATGTGCTACATTGTGGACTCTTTGCAAAAGATGCTAAGACCATTATTGAGGTTTCCTCGTCGGTAGCAGTTTTTGGCCGACCACTAAGCGGCTTGTCGTCCATAGTTCCAGTTTCTCGGAATTTGGATATCGGTATATGGGATATCAGTTTCTCGGAATTTGGATATCGGTTTCTCGGTATGCGACAATGTGTAACGTACCAGGAGATGTGACGTACCTGCCAGCAGGACGCACACGACATAAAGGCAGATAGTAGTCAGAACAAACGTCCGCGTAGCTCAATTGGTAGAGCAACTTATTCCGGAATGAGGAGACCCGGGTTCGAATCCTGGCACGGATAAAAATGACGGAGAAATTTACTTCATTATAAATGCTGTATGAAATTAATGGTGTTTCCGGGTGTCGGTTGTTGAAGTCTACGGCTATGATACGGCAGCTGCGTTCCCCATACATTTGGATCACCTCCATCCTCTAATCTTTCATCAATGCCATTTTCAGTTACCAGCAACAAACAATGGTTATTTCAAATTTATGTCTTGATAACTTGTATACTACAACGCATATGCCAAATCTGATTACGGCAATCAATTTCTGGGAACATTCCGGTCTTGCTTCATATGCAAAATGACCCCAGGATGCTTTGGTCTAATATGGCGGATTTAAAGTTGGCGCTCATGTTCCGGAAATAGCTTAAAAGAGAGGTTCTTCAAATATTCTTTGCTGAGGTATTCACATATTTCATTTTCGCTCTCGTTTCTGAAACACAAGGGTGTCCTGCGACTTTTAAAATTTTGTTAATTCCTAATGTTTTTTTTTACACTTATAAACACCAAGTGTTATATACAGTATATATATATATATAAATGGTAGAGGAGCAAAACTGAAAACTAAGGAAAAACTTTAGAATTTAAAACGAAAGTTGCAAAATAACTGAGGAGCAAAACTGAAAACTAAGGAAAAACTTCAGAATTTAAAACGAAAGTTGCAAAATAACCTGAAGATCAAAACGCGCAACGCAGCAGTTTTGAAAATTCAGAATTCACATTCTATTAAGAAGAGACCTAAGCAAAAAAATACATATATATTTTTGACTCATACCAAGTACAACATAGAAAAGGTTATGTATCTACCGGTGTGAGTAACAGGAGAAAAGATAAAAAAATAAAATAAAACAACTGAATGTAGAAGGTGTCGAGAATACTGAGCCTTGGCTTTATCAAGGACCAGCAAAAACTCTGCATTTTCTCACTTCCACAAAGACCTAGTTGGAAATGGGTTTCTGCAAGGCCATAGATGCAAGTAACATGCCCACCAAAAATTGTTTGAAAAAATATATATATGTCATGTCCTCCGCAGAGTTGTATGACCTAGCACTAGTTAACAATTTCGCTTGCATCCATAACCCTCCTGGCCCGACCCATGCTCTTCATCTGTTACTATTAAACAGAGAGAAGAAGATTAAAGAGAACTCAAGCTGTGAGAGTGACATAATAATTAGAAATAATTTTCAGCTATAACGAAATGCCAAGTTCGCCTGAGAGAGAATTTAAACCTGAAAAACAATGCAAAAGAAATCCAAATTTTTACATTGCAATTAAAAAAGGAAATATTAATTTTTTAAAAAATCAGATTTTTGAAAGAAAACTTGATTCTAAAACCCCCTACTCTACAACTTCTGACAACACAAAAACGAGAATAAGTTAAAGACAATAATTAACTAAAGAAAAGCTTTGTGAAAGTTATATGACTTAAACAATTAGTTGCAATATGTACAAAATATTTCAGCAGTGCTTTAAGTGCATAATTAAGTAGTTATTAAGAACTTAACTACTTTGAAAATACAGCGCAAAGAAAAGGAACTATGCTTAGCCATCTGCTGTGCCTAAGTTCCCCAAAAGACGCGCAAAGTTACCAAGAAAAGAAAGAGTTAAAACCCGCAAAAATGTTAACAGACAAGCCAGTGCCTAAAAGCTGAAAAGCAAAAAATCAACAGAGAAAAAAAGTACATGAAGTACAAACATTGAACTTATAAAACCTAAAACCCAAATACAAGGAAGAGAGCTTAACCTCTTGTGCAACTAAACTTTCTCCTCACAAGAGTAAAACATGGCTGACCTCTTCCCCATGCGTCCTAACACTTCTGCCACTCCCTAGTCGCTGGGGGGCAGTGTGGGTGGGGCTGATGGCCTCCTCATACTGAAAGATACCAACTCGTGGAGATTTTAACCAGAGAAAAAAATATATATATATACTTAAGACTGTGGATCTGTATGATCAGAAAGAGCAGAATTAACTCTCCAGAATACATGAGAAATATTATAAAATACACGAGTGGTGTATTTAATAATCTTTGCATGTATTAAATCACCTTAGTGAGCTTCTATAGATTAAACAGAATCTTATTAATTTTAATGTTAGTTTTACTATTTTTAGTATAGCTATCCTAGTGATGAATAACTAGTTTTCTTTTTTATTTGTTTTTATTTTCTTTTATAAACAGATTTTTAAGCTTTTTTGTGATTTTGTCTATATTATTTAATTTTTTGTTTTAATAGGACCTTCATATCCATAGCACTAAGGTTCCTTTTAGTAGTTAATAGGCATCCTCTAGCCAACTTCCTTACGGCTTTGATTGGTCAGAATCATATTATTAACTGTGTAGAAAATTAAAGCAGATCTGCCAACCTTACTCTATTATTCAGAATAATTTTTCTTAAAGTTCTTTTGATGAAAGAAGAAGGAATTTCGTTCTCTAGAAAACTATCTAATAGTATATTAATGTGGTAATTGAAGTCCAAATTGTTGCTGCAAATTCTTGAAATTCTTAGGACCTGAGAAATTAGTACATTCTCAATTACTTTGGTTGATATGTTATTATTCCAGTGTAGATATTTAATTACTTTGAAAGGAAAATTAACTCTTTTATCAAAGAGGCTAATAGATGGGTTACCTCTGTTGAGCTTAATGCTTAAGTCTAGGAACTTAAGTTCCTGATTACTGTGGTTGGTTTTACATAAGTTAAGAGAGCTAGGATAGATATTATCAAAGTCACTCTCTATAACTTCTGAATTATTGATACACAGCAGATCATCAATATATCTAAATGTGTAAAGGTAGTTATCTGAGCAGGTGGGGTGATTTTTAATGAATTTATATTCCTTAAAGAACAGGAATAGATTAGCGATATTCGTGGAGGTTGATGTTCCCATGGGAATACTGTTCACTTGCTTATAGAGAGTATTATTATATAAGATATGGTTAATTTTTTATGCAGCAGTTGAGATAAGAGTTCCAAGTTCCTACATTAACAAATTGGTTAAGTTTAAATTCTGCATACAGCTCTTTAAAGGTAGTGAATATATCTGATAGAGGCAGATTAGTATATAGGTTCTCAAAATCATAACTATTAATATCTAAGGGACAAACTTTGAGTATAGTAGAAATTACTTCTGCATTATTATTAATTATCCAAAAATCTCTGTACATCAAATTAGTACAGTTTCTAATGTGTTTCAAAACCTTTTATATTATTGTGACCACCAGCCAATATCCAGAGTAAACGCGGTGTGCAGCGCGGACAGCAACTAGACGTGCTGGGAGTGACTCCATAAGGTGCTGGAAGGTGTTTACAAGTATGCTGGGCCATGATGACTGCAGTGCATCTGACAGCTGCTGGAGGGTGCGTGGTGGAGAATCCATAGAGCGAAAAACATGATCGAGGTGATCCCACAAATGCTCGATTAGGTATAAATCTGGGTAATTAGGGTGCCTGGGAAGTACTTTGAAGTCTTTATTGTACCCTTCCAACCGCTCTCGGACATTTCTAGCAGTGTGAGCAGTCGCATTGTCATGCTGGAAGATCCCTTTCGCCTCAGAGAAGACAATAAGCATGTATGGGTGTATGTGGTCTGCAAGGATGGATTCATAACGAATTAATTCCATAGTGCCTTCCACAGGTATGAGTAGATCCAGAGAATGCCACAAAACATTCTCCAGACCACAACGCTCCCTCCACTAGCTTGTGTTCTGCCAGCAATGGTTCAAGATTGTTTCTTCACCGATGTTTCCCGCCTTATATGCCAACGTCCATCCGTTCAATGAAGCAGAAAACGTGACTCATCTGAGAAGGCAATCCTTTGCCAATCAGCTGAGGTCCAATTCCGATACTGCCGTGTTAATGTAAGACTTTTCTGCCGAAGCACCTTCGTTAGCATAGGGGCAGAGACCATTCTTCTGCATCGGAGCCCCATACTCAGCAGGGTTCGGTTAACTGTCGTTTTAGACACACTTCCGGTAGCCCCCTGGTTCATTGGGATAGTGAGTTGCTCCACTATGGCGTGTAGATCGGCCCTCACGAACCTTCGAACCCGACGTTCACCACTCACATGAATGGCACGTTGTGCTCCGCAGTTTCTACGTCGCTTGTTCGCAATGGCACCATTTTCCCAATCGCAAGACACTTTAACCACAGCAGCACGCGAACAGTTCACAAACTGCGCTATTTCAGAAACACTGCCACCCTTGGCCCGAAAGCCGATAATCATTCCTTTTTGCAAATCCGATAAATCGTTCCTTTTATCAATACAGCAACAAGTGATATGTGTTCAGATTGCCTACAGCACACCTTATATATCCTCCAAGCTAGCTCACGACACGTGTTTTCTTAAATTGGTTATGCGCTGTTGACGACAAAAGTAGGAGGTGGTCACAATAATGTGACTCGACTGGTTGTATATATGTACACTGCTGGCCACCCAAAATGCAACATCAAGAAAGAAGCATCCGATTGGCCTGAAATTTGCAGCATGCGTAGCCCGCGAGAGGACATGCAAACTATTAGCATTGCAGGGCATATGCAAATCATGTGAGCCCGGCAAGCCCCCAAGAAGCCCTATAAGAAGGATGAACGGAAGGCGGAGTGTAAGTAGTGGAAGTGGGTTGTGCCGCCGGACCTGTGCCCAGGAAGCTTCCTGATGCCTCGTCGCCGAATACGGTAGTCATTCCAGCACGTTTCGAAGTTTGACAGAGGACGAATAGTGGCTTATCGCGACAGCGGTTTATCGTACCGAGACATCGGCGCCCATGTGGGACGACATCCAGCCACAGTGAGACGAGTATGGATTCGGTGAGTGCAGGAGGGACGGAGGAACCGACCTGAGCGATTGCCGCAACCTCGGCACACCACCGAATGAGAGGACCGGCATGTTGTGCGGCGGGCATTGACAGCTCGCACCGCCACATCATGAATGTTAGCGCAGGAATTAGGGTGTGTTGCGCAACGACCTGTGTCATCACGTACCGTTCGACGTCGTTTGGAGGAGCGGGGACTTGTCGCACGGTACCCATTTTTCCGATTACCACTGACGTTACACCAATGGCGAGTGCGGCGGCAGTGGGTCGTTGAACGCCGCACCTGGACTACGGAATGGCACGACATGGTCTTCTCCGGCGAATCCCGCTTCTGCGTGCAACACCACGATGGTCGGACACGCGTGTGGCGGCATGGTCGGATACGCGAGAGACTGTATGACGCCTGCATTCTGCATCGCCATACCGGTCCGTCGCCTTGCGTTATGGTTTGGGGCGCAATGGGATATGACACCCCCACCCATCTGGTACGCATCGCCGGTACACTCAACAGCCACCGCTACATCTCCGACGTTTTGGAGCGTGTAGTTCTCCTTTACCCTTACCTGCAGGACCTGCCAGCGGCCACCTTTCAACAGGACAATGCGCGACCGCACGTGGTACGCATCGTGCAATAATTCTTCACGGCCCACCAGGTGTCGCTGCTGCCGTGGCCCGCCTGTTCTCTCGATATGTCGCCCATCGAACACGTCTGGTCGCTGATCGGCAACCGAGTAGCTCGGCAAGCACCACCCGCGGCTACGCCTGATGAACTGTGGCAACGTGTGGAAGCAGCCTGGACCAACATACCCTAAGCCCACATCCAAAGCCTCTTTCGTTCGATGCCGCGGCGTGTAGCGGCCGTTATTGCTAGCCATGGGGGCCACGCGAACTATTGATGTCTGCGTGTTCCGCAAGTCGCACGGGCCTGTAAGCTCAATCGTTTCATCTTTGTATCTGTTGTTATGTGTCCAGTAAATCTGGCTTTGCTATCTCGTGCCCTATTTGTTGTTACATCTTGGGTGGCCAGCAGTGTATATACACATAAGATACAATAACTACACTAATAATCCGAATTTATGGACGTATAATAAAAATAACAGTTGCCAAGCGTCCGAACATCATGTAGATGACTTTTTCAAGAAAGGATGACATCAAATTGCACACTAGGTAATAGAACACTTCAACAATGTGAAAGCGTCCTATTTTCCAGTTTGCACTTTGCTGTCTACGTTCCTTGAAAAAGCCATTTGGTTGATGTTCGGAAGCTTGGAAGCTGATATTTTTATTCCACGCCCATGAATTCGGATTACTAGTATAGTTATACACTGAAGTGCCAACAGTCATGGGATACGTAACTAATATCGTGTAGGACCTCCGCTAGCACGACGAAGTGCCGCAACTCGACGTGGCACTGATTCCGCAGGTGTCCGGAAGACTTCTGGCGAGATGTTGAACGATGCCGTCTGAACAGCCGCCCACAGTTTCGTGGTATTTGTAGGTCCATGGATGAATGGACCTTTCCACCACTTCCAATAAGCGCTGTATTAATTTCATGTAGGTCTCACGTGGTCGTCACATCATCTGTCGGAACTGTCTAGAACAATGATCTTCGAACCACATTTTGGACAACTTGGACCCGATGACATGGTGCGCGGTCCGCCTGGAAAATCCCATCGTTGCTGGTGTACGTGAAGTCCATGAAGGGCTGCAAATGGTCACCCAGCAGAGCAACAAAGCGATTACTGGTTAATGACGTGGTTACGTGTACCAGAGGACCCAAACCGTGCCACGTACATACTCCCCATACATGTATGGAACCACCACCAGCTTTCACAGTGCCTTGTTGACAGCTTGGGTTCATGGCCTCATAGGGTCTGCGCCACACCCGAACCCTACCATCAGCTCGTAACAACTGGTATCGTGACTCATCGGAAAACGCCACATGTTGCCAGTCTTCCAGGGTCCACGCTAAATCACGTCGGGTTGCCATAATCCTACTGGCGGTTGTTCAACCTTACGATATTACACCTCGCAACTGATAACAATCATGGCGTGCGTCGAAATCTTTATACGACGGCAGCGCCAGTTAAAAATTTCATATTGCTATCCTACTAGTATGACATTTAGCAGTTCAGTGTACATAATTATGTATAGTTGGTGTATGTTCCTTGTGTTATCATACATACATACATACACTATATGATAAAAGTCACCGGACACCCCTTCAAAAGCAAATGAACGGATACGCTGCGTTGTTAAGGATGTGGGATACAGCTGCAAACGGTATAAAACCAAGCAAGCCTACAGCTGACCGCGATCATATCGCACTGTGAAGTTGAGTGAAAATGTCGCAGCGGAAGAGAACTGAGTTTGAGAAAGGAAAGTTTGTTGGGTGTTATATTGGTGGGTTGTCCATAAGAGAAACCCAGAGGCGTTTAAACATACCCAAGGCGACTGTTTTGGGTGTACTAAATAAGTGGAAGACACATGGCGTGCCTGAAATAGCAAAACGTACCAGCAGACCAAAGAAAATCAGTGATAGAGGACGTCGAAGCCTCAGGAGAGTCGTTACAGCTAATCGACGGAGTACTGCACAAGACCTCAGTGTACAGGTGAGTAAAAGTGCTGGGACCTCGGTACGTACACGTACCATTCGCAGAGAACATCATTCCATGGGTTACCGTGGAATGATGTTCTCAAATGCTTTTCATCACCACTCGGAATGCTACTTGTCGTTTAGCATGATGTAAAGGACATTTATCGTGGACCGTAGAGCAATGGAAACGGGTCCTATGACTGGTGAATCCAGATACCTGCACCATCAGTCTGACGGCCGTGTTTGGGTATGGCGGCAGCGATAACGGGATAACGCTATTTACCACAGTATACTTTTCCTACGGTCAAGTTCGGAGCTGGCAGTGTACTGGTGTGGGGGTGTTTTTCGTGGTATGGTCCCAGCCCATTGGTTATCGTGGAGAAACCTGTTAACCGGCACGCCTACCTCGATATTGTGGAATGCCCTACCAACTCTGTGGCAATGCTATGAAACAGAACCTTGTTGGTACCAGCAGGATAATGCACCGATCTATAAATCAAGGACTGTTACGGTGTTGTTTGACGATAATTCCATATCGTGTGTGAACTGGCCAGCAAAGACCTCTGATATTAATCCCATAGAGAACTTATGGGTTAAATTAGAGGGCCTCATAAGAAGTTTGGAACCAAGGTCTACTACAAAGCAACAGTTACCGGCAGCATTATGTACTGAATGGAAGCGCATACCTATCGCTGTGTTCCAAAACTTTGTCTAAAGCATGTCTCGAAGTGTCAGTGCATGCATTAAGGCCAAAGATGGACAGACACCGTACTTATGTATATCAATAAATGCTATGTTGTGTTTCTCTTCTAGGTGTTTGGTGGCTTTTGTCAATATAGTGTATATGACTGCGCTGTTCTCTGAGGTTCAAAGGTTAGCTCCTCAAAGAATGCTCATTGCCCAACTAAAAGCTAAAAAGTATGGCGAACGATCGTACTTATTGTTGACATATCAAACGTCTTCATTTACAGCGATCTTGGCACACAACTTGTGCTTCATTGACATCCAGAGCATGACTCACACAAGACCCTTTGTATTTCACACTCATTATCTTTATCTCAATGCAGACGTTTTAGAAATCTTGTCCATCCATGATATTCTAGGCCATTTTTTTACCTTTCTTTCTTGCCACTTGGGATGAATAAATTCCCTTAGTAAGCATCTCCCCACATGTTCTTTCAACATGACCTAAGCACGTCGGACTATTTGTCTCCACCTTACTCACAATATTACACATCGCATTACTCATCTGCAACACATCTTCGTCCCTCATATGATCGGAAACCGTTCTTAATACAAACCCCAGTGAGAATGCATCTGTGAAGCACACAAATGATTTGTATCTGTCTTCGACAAAGTCCAGATTTCACTGCTGCACATCAGAGAAGATAAATTTCACTTTCGTGTGCAGTCATACTTTTTCGGGATCCATACGTCCTATTTTCACACCTAAGTCATAGCTGCCTTAGGTATGAAATAATCCTAAGGCAGCTGCGACTTTCAAAGATGAATTCAGTCTGTGACGCAGTACAGAGGTAAAGCACGTGTCAAGACGACAAATCTGCAGCGATACATTCCGTCGGTGTAGCTTAGTCGGTTAGAACAACTGGCTGGGAAACGAGGATGATGTGACGTACTACAGAAGTGAAGCACGTGTCAAGACAACAAATCTGCAGCGATACATTCCGTCGGTGTAGCTTAGTCGGTTAGAACAACTGACTCCGGAGTGAGGATGATGTGACGTACTACAGAGGTGAAGCCCGAGTCAAGACAACAAATCTGCATCGATATATTCCGTCGGTGTAGCTTAGTCGGTTAGAACAACTGACTCCGGAGTGAGGATGATGTGACGTACTACAGAGGTGAAGCACGTGTCAAGACAACAAATCTGCAGCGATACATTCCGTCGGTGTAGCTTAGTCGGTTAGAACAACTAGCTCCGGATCGAGGATGATGTGACGTACTACAGAGGTGAAGCAGGTGTCAAGACAACAAATCTGCAGCTTTTTCGTCGGTGTAGCTTAGTCGGTTAGAGCAAATAACTCTGGAGCAGGGAGACGCGAGTTCAATCTTCGTTACCAAACAGTTCCTGGTTTCAGAACTCGCCTATTTATTTCACCATGCAATCAGTTTTTTCTGTCGAACATGGATCCTAAATATAGAAATTTATTCACCTAATCTATCTCTGTAGCATTTATTCTGATCTGTCATTCTTTACTAAGAATTCCTCTCTCAAAAGCCAGGACGTTGGTTTTTCCCTTACTTATACTCAGTTTGAAAGGAATAAAATATTCAAAACGGAAGGTTATTTAACTGATTCTAAAACAAATCCTAAACCCCTTTACGTTGCGTCCGAAGTAATGGCTCACAATTTGGTCTGTGTCAAGAGGAAGAAAAAACTTAAGAACCCGAGGAAATGCTTCGGAGCATTTTTTAAGAACCGTTAATTAGGCATTCTTAATTAGTGAATACATATTGATACATCATTCATAGTAACTTGTAACCGCTTATTCACGAAGTACGCTGGCTTGCTGATAGAAAAGTTCATCTGAAAACTATTCAAGCGGGAAGCGTTAAAGAATACAATACACAGGATGCATTTAAAAAAAAAGAAAATCATAAAAACAAAAAAAAAATTGGACATTCAACTAAAGACATTATTGTTACTTTTTCTCGTAACACCCTAAGGGCACTTATTTTTGGGGATTGCCTTAAGCTTATTTCTAAGTTTGCATTAAATTTTCATTAGCTTAGCTCCAGTAAAGTGTGACGAATAATTTTTACCTCACTTCGTTTCCGTTGTAACTTAAAGAAGGCAGTCTTCCTGTTGTTTAGAGATGACGACACTTCGTTCTCCATGGTAATTTTTATTTTATCTGCAGTTTGTTGACGATTACCTAAGAATGGATAATATTGACACGTTACATAATCTCTCAAGGTCTCTCACGTCTCACGGCGACCCCATCGGAACGGTTTTTTGTCGTCATGCGACCCCTATATCCCTGCGGGTCATCATGACCGACGATGACCCACAGTCTTCCACTGACCTGCTTTCGTTCGTTTATTTCTGCTTCTTCGCATTCCTACTCACCTTTCAACCTGCACGAAAATATCCTTGAACTTTCACTTAAGTTTGTTTCTCCGGCCGCAAAGAAATCTAAAATTCGTCCGGTCGTTTCGTGTTATGAAATTTTACCTGATTCCAGTCTGGGGTACTTCACAGCTTATAAAAAGCAATTAAACACGTGTCCCCCCAAATCTGCATCTCCAAAGCGTGATCCGCTGCGGTAAGACATAGCTTCAGAAATACGGGTCATTTCTTCGTTAGAATGTTTTGCGTAATATGGGTGGATCAACTTCTGTTATAAATCAGTTAGGAAAAGTGATTTTAATATTCGCTGCAGCATTGTCCATTCCAGAGGCCTCGAGTAAACAACTAAAATACAAAGGCCAGGTAGCATTTGTATTTGTGGGGGAGAGCTGGTATTGTGATGTACGTCAATCGATGTATGTATCGTTATCATCTTACATTGATATACATACGGCGTTCTCTCATGTTTCTATCTCTTGGTAGGTAGTTCTTAATACAGAAACTAACCCCTGTGTAGCCAAACGCTCGTCTCCTTTGCGAAACACAAGTCAATATCATCTCAATATGTTCTAATCAACCATTTCTTCGATTGGACAAAGTACCTTGCTCAGTTCAGTAATTATGATTTGCCACTATTCTATTCTCTTCATCACTCTGTGTAGCTTTTAATCCTTAAAGTGCCTTTTGCTTTGCTTCCAACTTCTCCGCCACAAAAGAGGGTAAGTCTTAATACCTATTACATTATATACAGGAAGTTTATTTCTGTAACTAATACATTCTTTGTGAACATTTTCATATTTAGATGATAACAGACTTTCCGTAACATGTGTCCGGTGCTCGCTGAGTTTCAAACCAGATGCAGTAACGAATGTTGAGAGTGCTTGTCATTACTACGTTAACCTATGGCAATAGAGCAAAGGTAAAGAAACCATTTGCAGTCCCTCAAGGCGATTGATTACGGGGTCCGCGGATGGCCTAGTGGTCAACGTTCGTGACTGCCACGAAAAAGTCTCAGCCTCGATTCCAGGCTGGTAAGAAAGCTCGAACCACTAAATATCCGCCGTGCGTGGGATGGGCACATTAAACCGTCTGACCACGGGTACTGGCGTCCTGGTTATATATAAGGGCGTCTTCCTCCCCCTTTCTATCTCGCTTTCATGTGACTTTCCTGTATGGCACTCAATCCCAAATCTCCTAGCTTCCTGTTTTTCAGGGTTGTTTAAGACATGGGGTCAGATACTCCCTTCTACATAAATCTCAATTTATTCCGCCAGTCATGTAATAAATGGTGAGAGAAAGCGCCCAATTTTAGCACCCAACATTGATTTAATTTCACAGAAAAAATAGAACTGAGCACCAAAGGCGTGGTTCAGTTAGATCAGGGATCGTCAACCTCTTAATACCTAACGCCCACTTTTGAATCTTTGTTAATGGTAAAATATCCATACCTCCCACAGACGCCGAAGGAATTCAATTTAGCGTAAGTGCGAAGTAATTTTTAGAGGGTAAGGTTTGTTAAAAAATATGTGTTTAAATTTATCTTTTTATTTATGTTATATGTATTTTTATACATAGATAATTTCAATTTAATGAATTTCTGCATTGCCATCGATACATCGCCTACTAGTGCGGGAGCTGCTTAGATGGAAGAAAATGAAAACTAAATGTGAAAACAATAAAGTTTATTGAAATTACCTTTAATTAATGATTAACGAGATTCTTGAGGCTGATGCTACTAGACTAAATATTTGATATCTGGTTCGATTTTCGTAAGGAATGAACGAAGGTCTCCTCTTTCGGTGATATTCAGACGGTTTCTCTGTTTGGTGATAATATGATTAACAGCACTAAAACCTGATTCTATTATGAGGTTGGAAAAGGTATCAATAAATTAAATATCATTTTCCACGTATTTGGATATAACGCAGGCATTTTTTTATTTTGCCTGAGTTTTAGGTATCCGCCACTATCGAAATTATATGTAATTATAAATACAGCACACTGTGAACACTCAAAAAACGTATATAGCGTATTAAATCCGTTTATTTTTGCGGCGTAGTAAGTTCAAAGATTCGCCAAGCTTTCGCACTGCACTGGGAGGCTTTTTCAAGGCAATGGTAGACACAAAGATGATTTTTGAAAATAACGTGATTGACTGCACGAGCGTATTACACGAATTTTTATCACGCAATTATACGGTGTGTCACGATGTGCTTCCTTTTTTTAAAAACGCATGCCAAGCTCTTGGTAGTTCAGTAGAAACTATATCACTGCACGCTAGTTTGCTGGATATGATTTCCATAGTTTCCCTGAAGGCAGTCCCTTTAAAGGTCGTGAATGGGGTAATTCTTCTAATACTATATGGAATAGTAATCCTTCTAATACTATATGGAATTGTAATTCTTCTAATACTATATGGAATTGTAATTCTTCTAATACTATATGAATGGGGTAATTCTTCTAATATTATATGGAATAGTAATTTATCTAATACTATATGAATGCACCTCAACACTAAACTTGAACGTGGCAAGCTCATAAGACAAACAAAATCTATTGACATAACCAACCTTAGAAAACACCATAATACCTTCAAGTTAGAACTGAAGAACAGGTTCTCTGCTTTAGAAGGCCTAACATCGGAAGAAGTGGACATCTCTGAAGTTAACAGAAAAGTAACCAAAGCTCTTATGGAAACAGCAACAAAATTAGCTGGGTCTAAGAACAAGTTGCATGTGAACAAATTATCAGGAAAAACCAAAATGTTGATGCAAAAAGAAGAGAGATGAGGACAACTAAAGAAGATGTGACTTCCAAAGTGGAATATATAGAGCTATGCAAGACAGTAAGAAAAAGTATCACTGAAGACGTAAGGAAATTCAACTGTGAACTAGTGAGGAAAGCAATTGAAAACAACCAAAGCCTAAAGATAGCAAAGGGACATCTCAGTAAGGGAAGAAAACAGATTATGGCACTGAGAAAAGAAGATGGTTCTGTAACAAGAAATAGAGGCGAAATTTTGACAAGAGTGAAAGATTTCTACTCCAAATTATATGAAAGGGATGATATATGCACTCCAGACATCATGAAAGATACCAGTACCAGATTTCCTCCAGTCCTTCCAGCAGAAGTTGCACATGCAATCAAGAACATGAAGCGAGGAAAAGCTCCAGGAGAAGATGGAATTACTGTAGACATCATACAAGAAGCAAGTGGAGAAATCGAAACAGTACTCGCCCAAATTTTCACTCGATGCCTTAATGAAGGAAAGATTCCTGAGGATTGGAACACCGCTACAATGATCCTGCTACATAAGAAAGGTGACATTGAGGATCTCGGAAACTACAGACCTATCAGCCTCCTATCAGTAGTTTATAAAATCTTCACTAAAGTTCTTTCACACCGCTTGAAGGTAGCACTAGACATGGCTCAACCGAGAGAACAAGCTGGATTCAGGAGTGGCTACAGCACAATAGATCATATTCACGTGCTGAGAGAACTAATTGAAAGAGCGAGGGAATATGAACTTCCATTGTGCATGGCTTTTATCGATTATGAAAAAGCCTTTGATTCGGTGAAACCATCAGCAGTTACAATGGCTCTGAAAACCTGCGGTATTGAAGATGCATACATTAATATTATTAATAACATCTATGAAAATGCAAGTGCAAAGATTAGGCTGTTTGAAAATACAACACACGTAAAAATTGGAAAGGGAGTGAGACAAGGTGACACCATATCTCCGAAGCTCTTTAATGCCACATTGGAGGGTGTTTTTCAGTCGCTGAGCTGGGAAAACAAGGGGATAAAGTTTAATGGAGATTATCTAACCCACCTTCGTTTTGCTGATGACGTAGTCATTTTTGCAACTACCCCATCAGAGCTGCAGAGTATGATCCAGGAACTTGCTGACAAGAGTAAAGAAGTGGGATTAAA
The DNA here is from genome assembly GCA_039090855.1 of Macrothele yani. NCBI lineage: Eukaryota > Metazoa > Arthropoda > Arachnida > Araneae > Macrothelidae > Macrothele > Macrothele yani. Next base: position 139,113,398 of record CM077013.1, on the reverse strand, counting down.
AATGAACTTTCAGAAGACAAAAGTGATGTTCAATGCTTTTACAAGAAATGAAGATTTATCGATTGATGGAGAAAAGCTGGAGATAACAGACACGTACGTTTATCTTGGACAGCAGATATCAAGTGAGGGTCACATTGATGAAGAAATTAATCGGCGTACAAAACTTGCCTGGAGAGCTTTTGGAAGAAACAGCATAATTTTCAAGAGCAATATGCCATTATGTCTTAAAAGAAAAGTGTTTGATCAATGCATCCTTCCAGTGCTTACGTATGGTGCAGAGACGTGGACCTTAACTAAAAGAGACATACAAAGGCTGCAGACAACTCAAAGTAGCATGGAGAGGTGCATGCTTGGTGTAACCAGGAGAGATAAGAAGAGGAACTCGTGGATCCGAAAAATGACAAGAGTGGAAGACATCATGATCAGAGTTAAATCCCTGAAATGGCAATGGGCTGGACATACTGCCAGAAGGACAGATCATCGATGGACAGCCGAAATTTTAGATTGGATTCCAAGGGACAGGAAAAGACCCAGAAGAAGACCACATAGGAGATGGGTGGATGAAATTCGAAAGTATGCAGGGGTGACATGGAGGAGACTGGCACAAGACAGACCGTTGTGGAGGAAACTTGGGGAGACCTTCGTCCAGCAGTGGATTGATAATGGTTGACAATGATGATGATGATGATGATGATATGAATGGGGCAATTCCTCTAATATTATATGGAATAGTAATTTATCTGATATTATATGAATGGGGTAATTCTTCTGTTACTATATGGAATAGTAATTCTTCTAATACTATATGAAATAGTAATTCTTCTAATACTATATGAATGTGGCAATTCTTCTAATACCATATTGAATAGTAATTCTTCTAATATTATGTGAATGGGGCAGTTCTTCTAATACTGGAATAGTAATTCTTATGGAATAGTAATTCTATACGGAATAGTAATTTTTCTAATACGATATGAATGGGACAATTCTTCTAATACTATATGGAATAGTAATTCTTCTAATACTATATGGAATAGTAATTCTTCTAATACTATATGAATGGGGCAATTCTTCTAATACTATATGGAATAGTAATGCATTATTTGAGTTATCGAAATTATATTTGCTCTCTTCATCATCTTCATGTTCTAATAGTTCTTCTTGGCAAGTTATATTAACCTCAGCAAAATTTGCATTAAAAAGAGTTATCATCCAGTCATACAACTTCAAGTTGAAATATTTTTAAATCGTTTTTCCATATCCAATTTAAGTTTTTTGAGATGGCTACTGAACCTTTCAACATCCTTTGAAGTTACATAATCTTTTATAGATGAAAATTCGCGAAACTGATGACATTCTCTTTTCAAAAGATTATGTCAAAGAAGATCAAGTTTTTTGATAAATAATGACACAATATTTTTGCAACTGATAAGAGTTATATTGGCTTCTTGTAGCTGCAAATTAATTTAATTAAATGTCTTGAAAATGTCTGCCAAATAAAAGGCATCATTCTTTACTGTTTTTAATTGTTGACAGAGACCAGCCTCATTATTACTTTCAAAAAACTATGACACTATCATATAATGCTACAAAACGAGAAACACATGTACTCTTTGAGAGCCATAGAACTTCTGTGTGTAAAGGTAACCCAATAAATACTCAAGAAACGCATATAGCGTATTAAATCCGTTTATTTTTACGGTGTAATAATCATAGAGATTCGCCAAGCTTTCGCACTCCACTGGGAGGCTTTTTCAAGGCAATGGTAGACATAAAAATGCTATTTTTATGTATTAAAAATAACGTAACCCAATAAATTGCTCATTATTGTCCTGGCACAATTGTAGAAACATTTTGTCGTCCTTAGTACGATATTTTATTTTATTTACACCTCTAGTCATATTCAAAGTTTAGAGATGGAATTAAAAAGTAAATTGCAAAATCTTTTTTTTTAAAGTCAAATTCGCGAAGTTGTTAGCAATGTATTTGATATATGGCGGAAGAACAAAATTTGTAACAACGGACAAAAACCGTCCACCATGAAAAAATGTAAAAACGGATAAAAACCGCCCACCATGAAAATTTGTAACAACGGACAAAAAACCGTCCACCGTTAAAATTTGTGACAACGGACAAAAACCCCCACCGCCCACCATGAAAGCTTGAATCACCCGGCCGGTAGGAACAAGGTTGACGACCATTGAGTTAGATAATCGCTATTTTCCTATTTGTGTCGTAGACAACTGCTGTGGGCTCCGACCCCGTTTCCGACCATCCAATTTGTAGTTTTCCCAGGGTTCTTTACAAATGTAATGTTAATGCGTGGATTTGCTTCCGAAAATCAGCCCTGAACGTATAATATTAGCCCTTCACGGTGGTGGCAACTAAGATCCGTGACTTTACCCGTGGTATTGGGATAGCCTCTCAACCTGGTGCATTGCTGCCTTAGAAACCTCAGGCCAAGCTGTTGCTCCACGGAGAAGAAGCAACTGCTCTGTGAACTATCCAGGAGCATATGAATGGAGTCTGTCTCTGTTATGTAAATCACACTCTGGAGTGCTGAATGGAAAAGTAGTGGAGCCGGATCGTCCTCAGTCCGTTTCCAGTCCTGCCTAGAACATGACGTGGCTCTCAATACAGGCTAAGCATTCAATCCTCGTACTCCCATGTATATAAAATTATCTTCTTCGTGCAACTTGTTATTTATAAAGGGTAAGCAATGTTCATTCAGGGTCTAGGAACAATTGAACACATTTTTTGTCATTGCTGTTAGCTGTGAACACACACAAGGCATAGGAAGGGAGTTCCAACCGCCCCGGTGGTGCAGTTGTCTAATCGTTGGCTTATGATCGTTCGTCCGAGGTGGATTTGGGTTAGAATCCCGTGGAGGCATAATGTTGTGTTTATCTTACGGCACTGGCTCTCTCCCTTGCCTGGAATTAGTAACCCTGAATTGGAGACGGGTGACTGCTTATAGTTCATTGAGTTGCTCACTGTGGTCGTTAAACCTTCAATCGCCGTCCCGGTGGCGCAGTGGTATCAGCGATGGCATCTGATTATTCTGCCAAAAGGGGCTCGGGTTCGAATCCCGTAGGCATGGATGTAGTGTTTGTCTTACGGCACTTTCTCTCTCCATTCCCTAGAACCAGTGACCTTAAATTAGGGACGGGCGACTGCTTATAGCTCATTGAGTTGCTCACAGTGGTCGTTAAACCTTCAATAAGAAAACAAAAACAGAAAAAACCTTCAATAAAAAAAAGAGAAAAAAAGAAAGAGGAGATCTATGAATTCACATCTCAACGGGAAAAAAGTTAGAAACCAAAGGAGTTTCTCCCCTCCCCCTTCTTAAAGAAAAACCATCGAAAGCTCAATTTAATAATAAAGGTCATTTTGTCTAAAGCGGAAGACGAAATCCAATCTCCTAACCTTCGTTCCTTCAGACAGCAAACTTATTTATTAATTCAGGGAGATAAAGCTTATTAAAGACACACACAAACACTGCATATTCCACACGTAATTGCTCATGTAAAATTTGAAGCTTCATCCTACCGAATCTGGTGTATTTATATTACGTAGTTCGTTGAGAATCTTACTCATTCTTAAAACGATTTTCTCCTCTTCACCAGAACTAATTTCGAACGATTTCAAGAAAACATAATGAAAAGCAATGTTTATCATTATTGGAGAGAATAATCAATCTTTACAAAAGTGAAGTTCAAGGGAGTGAACGTGTGTCTTAATTTACAGCGTAGCAGTTATTAAGCAAAACAGTCATAACTATTTGTCCTGTGCGGCTGGCTGGATTTTGAAAACTACAGTACTCACTAAAGTTCACTAACACACGGCCAAAAGGGGCTCGTTGTTACAACTAAGAAATTTATTTACTGAATAATACTCACGACGCTTAAGAGATGGATTCATCAATTCACACTTAGTACTATCACCGTACAGATTCATTCACTGCCAATATGCCACTAATTATTGAATCATCGTAGGGGTGAAATTTTAGTTTGTTCCTAACAAATGCAGTTATTAAGCATCATTTTCCTTTTTTAGCACATCTTTTGTAAAAAGATCGTGCTTACGTTATCGGTTTGTACGTCCGTCCGTCTGTAACCACGATATCTCTGCAACTATTAGTCCGATTTGATAAATTCTTTTACGTTGGAAAGCTTGAAATATGCGAATGATGATCCTTCATTTCGTTTTTGTTTTTTACGATGTATAATTTCGTCGCTAGAGGTCGTAAATGCAGATGATGTCGAATTCAAAAATGCGTTTTAATCCACATATTTGTTTCAGAACATCCGATTGAAAACATTCCTTTATCTTTCAATTCCATTTATGTCAAAAAATATTTTAGATATAATTACTCTTTCAAATTACGCATAGATTTTCCGCTAGGGGGCGTAAAAGTAAATTACATTTTTCCCGGTAACTCTTCTTCTAAAACTCCTATTTGAAAATTTTTTCTTCAGCGGATGCACCTCCTGATGGAAAATCTTTTGCATATAATTTCAAATTTTTGGTAAAGAATACTTTGGCCACCAGGGGGCGTAAGTGTTAATTTTTGGTTCTGATATTTACCCTAAAATCTGAGCTTCTAAAATATCGATTGAAAAAATTCTTTCATAGACTCATGCCACTCACATCGATAAACCTTTTCGGACTATTTTCTTCTTAAAATATTCCACAGTTTCTCCGCCAGGGGGCGTAGATGTATATCGTATTTTCGTCGATATCTCTACTTCTAATAGTCCTATTTGAAAAATTTCTTCTTTGTTGGATAGTATTTTCAGTGTGACATGTTTCTCATATAATTTCAAAGTTTTCAAGTAATTCATAGACTTTCCGCTAGGGGGCGTAGAGGTAAATTGCGTTTTCCCCTATATCTCTGCTTCTAAATCTCAGATTTGAAAATTTTCTTTCTGCGCCGGATACAGCTCCTGATGGGAAATCCTTTGCACTTAATTTCTAATTTTTGTGAAAAAATCGTTTGGCCACTAGGGGGCGTAAATCTTAATTTCCGCTTCCGATGTATTTGCAGCAACCTAAAATCTCGATTGAAAAAAATGTCGCTTGTAGACCGATAGTACTTATGTCGACAAACAGTTTAGAATTTTTGTTTTCTTAAAATAATGCAGGATTTTAAACGCCAGGGGGCGTAGATATATATCTTCTTTTTGTCAATATCTCTACCTCTAGGAGTCCGATTTGAAAAATTCCTTCTTTGTTAGATAGTGTTTTTAGTGTGACATGTTTTTCATATAATTTGAAAATTTTCAAGTAATTCATAGATTTTTCGCTAATTGGCGTAAAGGTAAATTGATTTCCCCTATATCTCTGCTTCTAAATCTCCATTTAGAATTTTTGTTTTCTTAAAATAATGCAATATTTTAAACGCCAGGGGGCGTAGATATATATCTTCTTTTTGTCAATATCTCTACCTCTAGGAGTCCGATTTGAAAAATTCCTTCTTTGTTAGATAGTGTTTTTAGTGTGACATGTTTTTCATATAATTTGAAAATTTTCAAGTAATTCATAGATTTTTCGCTAATTGGCGTAAAGGTAAATTGATTTCCCCTATATCTCTGCTTCTAAATCTCCGATTTGAAAAATTCTTACTGCACCGGATACAGCTCCTGATGAGAAATCGTTTGCACATAATTTCTAATTTTTGTGAAAAAGTGGTTTGGCCACCAGGCGCGTAAATCTTAATTTCCGCTTCTGATGTATTTGGAGCAAAATATGAGCTTATAAAATCACGGTTGAAAAAACCGTTGTTTGTAGACCGATAGTACTCATGTCGACAAAACTTTTAGGAACATTTTCTTCTTGGAATAATGCATGGTTTCTACGCCAGGGGGCTTATAAAGCTCGCGACTCCATTTATAGCAATATCTGAGGTATTAAAAACCCGATTGAAAATCTTCTTTCTTCCGTCAGCTATTATTGTTTTCCATACCGGCTGCATTGACTTTGCATAGCATTGACAAATTTAATTTTCGTCAGAACGGATTCAAAAGACGTGCTTATTACACCCGAAAATTCGGTGTCATCTTTCTTGTTATTTTTAATTTGAGAATTATCTTTGAGCACCGAAAAGCCTTCTCTAAACCGGAGCTGCGCAGTAATGGATTTGGATTGTCATTTTTACTCCAGGTTGCTAATAAGATGAACGTACCGAGTATCATTGAATGAATCAGTCTATGCATCTTGGAATATGTCAGTGAGTGAATCCTTGTGCTAGTTGTTTTAAATTCAAGTGATTGAATAAGTGTTCCAATTTTAGTAGTGGTCAATGAATGACCAATTTGGTAGTGGTCAATTCTGGTAGTGGTCTTTCTTGTGCCCGTCGTGGAAAATCACAGTCAGTGAGTCCGTGCGCTAATCGTACATTAAGCGAAAATGTGGGCTAACCAAGGTAAATATCAGTAGCTAAATTCATCTGATAATCGTTGGAAATTGTGTGTAAGCACAAGTTTGTCCCCGACGAGCATCGAATCCTTCTCCCGCTCCGGAGTAAATCGCTCTCCCAACTAAGCTACGCGGACACAGTGTCTCGCTGAAGATTTGTCGTCTTGACACATGTTTTCACCTCTGTAGTACGGCATAATTGTTAGAAATTATTATTAGAAATATGACTGTCAGAGTTCTTCGAACCAGATGCCTCAGCAAACATTTAACAGAATTGCAGGTGGCGCTGCTCGATACGTTTTTAGTTGCTTACTCTAGCGAGCGTTGCCTGAGAAAAAAGAAGATCCCCTTTTGCTGCTCACGTCGGTTAGTATTCTAAGTGGTTGATCTTTGACTGAATAACAACAATGTCGGTGATATGTAGAGGGTGTGCGTGTTGGAATAGTGAGTTATTAACTTTTTGTCGAGATGTACAATAAATACTAGTGTGTTGTCTTTGAAGCATTTATGTGTGTGGAAACCCCTTTTTTCACTGTGTGATTACTTAGGATAGATCTTCCTGCTGCTGGTAAGTGGCTTACTGCGTTACTTAAAGGAATTATAGATTTTAATTGTTTAGAAATATTTAACAATAATTGGTATATCCGTGTGCTAGTTGTTGATTTACATGACCAGTAAAATTGACAATCAGATAGATTTCCTGCATCTGAGAAATCGATTTACTGTCTAACTCTCGCTACGACTGGGAAACGGACTCATTAAATAACATATTCTACTATCACAACATGGATTGATTTAGTCTCAGTTTACTAGGAGCACGTTATGAATTCACTCACAGACATGTACGGTTAGTGATACATGTGTTCATATCAACTAGCAGAAAAATTCCTTTACTAGCATTCATGACTCTGCAAATTCATGTTTTCCACTATTAGAACAGGAATACGCTGTTTAATTACAATTTTCACACAAATGCACCTATTGGCATTTACCATGTTTAGTACATAAATACATTACTTGATATTTAGTAGGATCAGTGCACGGGTTCACTGACTAATATTTTCTACTACTAGACCATGTATTCATTCAGAGACCGCCATCGCTACTAGAACATGGATTCACTCACTTGAATTTACTAGGTCCAGGTCATACATATGTTTATTCATTGAATATTTACCATGATTATAAAAGAGAGAGGTTCATTCAGCCGCCCCGGTGACGAAGTGGTCTATGCGCTGGCTTCTGTCCGTTCGTCCAAGATTGGTCAGGGTTCGAATCCCGGTGAAGCATGGATGTCGTACGGCACTGGCTCTCTCCCATCCCTGGAACCAGTGACCCAAAATTAGTGACAGGCGACTGCTTATAACCTACTGAGATGCTCACGGTGGTCGTCACACCTTCATAAAAGGAAACAAAATAAAAAAAATGTTTATTTAATTGTATTCACTTCGCTTAAAATGTTACGATCTGACGAAAGAAATTGTCGCCGAAATTCTAATTTGGCAGAGGGCAAATTTAAGACTTGTTTAATATTCAAAATTGAAAAAGGAGGAAAATGTTATGTGCACGCAATAACAAAATTTGCATGGGGAACAAACCGACATTTCAGTACAGACGGTGAATCAGTGATTATTATAGATCCACTGATACAGAGGTATAAAATCTAAAATCTAACGGAAAAAACGCCGTATTGTGAAGTACGCTACTCTTTGTGGACACAAGAGCAGTTTTTCAATACGGAAGTATTCATTGTTTCCGTATTGAGCAACTGTTGCTATACAGGCAACTGTTCGTAGACAGACGAGTTTTGTTTTACCTACTAAACAAACGAGTTTTGTGTTGAAAACACAAAACTCGTTTGTCCAATAAGGCGCAGGGAAATCTCCGAACAGCTGCCAAGTAATACACTCACGTGACTTCCGGCCAAAGGAGTGGCGTTGCGGAAGGGACACATCACTTTGTCTGCAATGAAGGTTACTTCAACATAACGACGACGGTGCTTTTCACTTATTCACGAACTCGTTTTCTTATATTGCAGAGGGTTTCTCTTGCTGAACATTTCAATTTCTAAAACAAAGATTGTCCCAGTGACATTATTAACACTACTAGCAGACGGATTCACTCAGGAACATTTACCAATATGGGAACATTAGTTCACTCGGAAACATTTACCTTGGCTAACAGATGAATTTAGCCGCAGTGCAACAGTATTGTACCCATACATACTGAGGAAGGACAACTCAGTTCGACACTTGTGGCATCCACATGGCGTAGGCTTTTTGAGCAATCATGCAAAGTGCTGTTTGAAAAAGAAGATAGAATTAGAGAAGAACATTCCACTGAATTTCGGTAAGAAACTTTTTTCATGTCAAACAATGAATAAGTATTATCTGCTTTATAGTTGTTTTTGAAGAACCTCTTGAAGGATATAATCTGTCTTACTGAGAATCCATGGGGCAGATTTTCCGCTAAAGATACCGAAACGTTTAACTCCATTTAACCTTCTTTTGGGTTTCTGTTTTCTTATGTAAATTCAGTTACTTCTTGGTTAAGCATTTTCTCAATGAAAGACGCATTACTTCACCGAACTGCTTTTACAATTTGGCAACACTGACAGTGAGTCCGAGCTAAAGGAAATGAGTAGATTGAATGTATACAAAGAGTTGGAGTTAGTTTAGTTGTCGAGATATATACACTAATGTCCATAATTAAGGTCACAAACACATATCCTGTGATATCTTAAAAACTAAATGGTTTATTGCAATGAAATTTGGTACGTAGATGCCTCATACTATGAGACATGCAATAGCAACATAAGAGAATGAACAGGAGGTAAATTGCGTGCGTTATGCAAATTATATCAAAAACGGTCCATACATGATGCATCATACACTGCTGGACAATTGCTAAGGACGGATCATAAACGGCTATATAGCGCATAAAAAAGTAAGTGTGGTTGGATGCCAAGTGAAATAAAATAATGTCAGAATGCCAGGACATTACAAGAAAGACAATTTATTGTGCTCTGAAATCCAGAAGGCTTTGGAACGTGTTCAAGGGGCAAACAGGCCATTTTGTGCAGAATACGTAAACGTGAAAAAAATGCAATTACTGTCCGCAGGCGTTCCGACGTAAGACGTCAATACGGGATATGGCCACCATGGAGGGCGATGCAAGATTCCACACGTCATGTCATGCTTTGCACAACATTATCCAGCAGCTGTTGGGGTAATTTATCCCATTCCTCTGTCAGTGCACGGATGAGGGTGTCCTTGTTTATTGGAGGGCATTGGCGACCAGCAAGACTCCTCCCCAAAGCATCCCACACATTTTCAATTTGATCCAGATCTGGAGAACGTGCTGGCCATACGAGGCGTTGAATATACTCGCTCTCAAGACACTCCTGGACAGCGACTGTTCGATGACATGTTGCGTTGTCGTCCATGAAAATGAATCTATCACCGACAGCACCACAGAACATGCGAACATGAGGTAGCAGAACATCATTAATGTATCGTTGGCCAGTCATAGTCCCAGTTGGAAGCACATAGAGGGACGTACGGCCTTTGATCATGATGCCAGCCCATACCATGGCACTACATGTCGGATATCGGTCCCTTTCCTGTATGTTTGCTGGACAATATGCAGTACCACTATCACGCCAGATCAGTTGTCGTCGACAATCAAACGATAGACTGTATCTACTCTCGTCTGAGAAGAGGACAGCACACCAGTCGTTATCAGTCCAATTGCGATGTTGATGGCACCATTGCAAACGGGCGGTACGGTGACGTCTGGACAATGGGATGCACACAAGAGGACAGCGGGCTTTTAGTCCTCCTTCATGCAAACGTCTGGCGACAGTTTTTCGGGAGATCCGCTTGCCAGTAGCAGCCATAAACTGATTTGCTACCTCACTAGCTGTGCTGTGCCGGTGTTTTTTTGTTGATAGCACTATGCACCGATCTTCTGCAGGTGTCGTACTGCGAACACGACCTCCCCCGTGAAGTTTGCTACACTCTCCATTTGTTTGAAATTATTTCCAAAACCTTGAAACAACACTGTGGCTGACGTCGAACTCCCTGACAACATCTGTTATTTTTCGCCCTTCTTCAATCTTGCCAATAATACGGCCACGCGTAAAATCATCTAGGTGATGTCGGGAAGACATACTGAAAATTGCAAGTTCGTCAATTGATTCTTTCCGTTTCAACTTTGCGTTTGAACAACAACGGTCAATACGCGTCAAATCCTATATATCTCTTATCAGCGCTATGACGTCACGAACAAGTTCGGCAATCCAAAATTTGCATACGCACAACACGTCTTACTGTATCCCGCACTTATGCTAATTTCCACATTTTCCTGCCTTCCATTTTATGGTTGCTATCGTTGCTATTTTCATCCGTCCTTAGCAATTGTCCGGCAGTGTATATCTCGCTAACGGTCCGGATAGTAGGGGTGTGCCTCCCCCTCCCCCTCCGCACAGCGTTACAAGTCGCACAACGATCCCTCATACTTTAAGTGAGGTTGTTGATAACAGCTTGTGGCAACGAATCCCATTCTTCTAAAAGCGCGGATTTTACGCCTAAACGGTCCTGGGAGGGGGTTGATGTCGAGCAATGGCTTTTCCTAGAGCATCCCAAACATGCTCTACAGGATGTAGGTCTGGCGCCTTCGCTGGTCACACCATACGACGAATATCCTCTCCTTTCAGAAAAACGTCGACAAGCTGAGCTCTGTGTGGTCTCGCGTTATCATCCATAAAAATGAAGTTCGGTCCGACAGCTCCCCGGAAAAACCTCACATAAGGTTCAAGGACCTCGCCCCTATAGGGCTGTGCGGTCACAGTGCCCCCATCGAAGACGTGCAGTGGTGTACGGTCGTCCAACTTGATTCATGCTTGCACAAGGATTCCGCTTCCACCAAAGTGGTCGATTTCCCTTATGTTGGAGGGATGATAGCGGGTCCCACGCTGTCCCCAGATGAAGACTCGTCGAGAATCACTTTGTGTACTGAATCTCGACGCATCACAGAAAAGTACACGGCTTCAATTTTGTTGTGTCCAAGAAAGATGTGTTTGGCTCCACGACAGACTGGCTCTCTCCTGCGGTCTGATGACGGGAACACACATCACTGGTAGCCGGGCGTAAGAGGGTCTTCCCTGCTAGGCGTCTATATACAGTTTGCCTCGAAATTGTTGTTCCAGTCGCAACAGCGAGGTCCTGAGAGAGGTCTCTAGCGTTCGTCCGTCTATGGCGTTTGGCAGTTAATGCCATGTAACGATCCTCCGCAGATGTCGTGACTCTTGGACGGCCTTGGCCGGGCCTAATGGTGGTGGTACCCGTTGTTCGGAATTGGTGCGGTGACCTGGATACCACCTTTCGTGACACCTGCAACCATCAAACGACCTCTGCTTGAGACTCGTCAGCTTCAAGCCTGTCGATGGTTCTCCACCTCAATCCATCGTCTAAACGATTCCGAGCACTCATTCCAACTGAAATCAGTCAATCTTGTGATTTTTCTTCCAAGAAACACAACTATGAAGACGAAATTCGCAGATGTAGAACACGACCACTTTCACGTTCTCTTACCAAACTCGCCCTGTTAACCGTTTAACAAACAGTGGACGCTTACATTAGATTCATCATCATCATATGTAGATGATTTTAGGAAGAGAGTGTGACCCCAGGTCTTAAACCACCCTTAGAAATAGGAAGCTAGGAGACTTGGCCTAGAGCGCCCGATAGGAAAGTGACACGGAAGGGAAGTAGAAAGGGGGGGGGAAGACGCCTTTATTTATTACCGGGGGCCAGTACCCGGGGTCCGACGGCTTAACGTGCCCATCCGACGCACGGCGGGTATTTAGTGGATCGAGCGTTCGTACCTGCTGGGATTGAGCGTTCGTACCTGCTGGGATTGAGCGTTCGTACCTGCTGGGATCGAACCTAAGGTCCTTACCGCGACAGTCACGAACGTTGCCCACTAGATCACCCGCGACCCTACAATAGATTCAGATCAGAGATCAGATCCTATGTAGAGGATTTTAGGAAGGGAATGTCTGACCCCAGGTCTTAAACAACCCTTAGAAATAGGAAGCTAGGAGATTTGTGCTGGAATGCCCGATAGGAAAGTGACACGGAAGCGAAGTAGAAAGGGGGAGGAAGACGCCCTTATTTATTACCGTAGGCCAGTACCCGGGGTCCGAGGACTTAACGTGCCTATCCGACGCACGACGGGTATTTAGTGGATCGAGCGTTTGTACCTGCTGGGATCGAACCTGAGGTCCTTTCTGTGGCAGTCACGAACGTTGTCCACTAGGCCAGCCGCGGCCCCCTACATTAGATTCATGATTATGATCATATGTAGAGGATTTTAGAAAGGGAGTGTCTGACCCCAGGTCCTAAACAACCTTTGGAAATAGGAAACTAGGAGATTTGGGCTAGAGCGCCCTATAGGAAAGTGACACGGAAGCGAAGTAGAAAGGGGGAGGAAGACACCCTTATTTAATACCGGGGTCCAGTACCCGGGGTCCGACGGTTTAACGTGCTCATCCGACGCACGGCGGGTATTTAGTGGATCGAGCGTTTGTACCTGCCTGGGATCGAACCTGAGACCACTTCCGTGGCAGTCGCAAACGTTGCCCACTCGGCCACCCGCGGCCCCTGCATTAGGTTCACCAATCCGCCATCCCCAAAGTATATATGACAGCAATTTTAAACATTTTACTGGTTGCTATTTTGAATCATTGTTAAAAATGTGTTTGTGACCTTAATTTTGGACATCAGTGTATATATATTTATATATATACATATATATACGTATATACAGTACGGGGAGTTACAGAGATTACGAGTAAATTCCTTAATGTTTATTAAAAAACCTGCTAGGTTGATATAAAGCTCCTTGAGAAATACGTGATCGACTGTTGTTGCCACTGGATGGAATTCTGTTTTAACACCTGGAAATCACGTTGTATCAATGAATTTGACCTTTTAGAATGAGTGAAGGAATATAGTTTTGGAATAACGTAAGTCTCTTATCTCTCAGCTGAGTATTCCCAGTAGCACAGCCTAGCAATTTAACTAAGGCTCAATACTGAGCTACCGTCAGTATTGAGCCTTAGTTTAATTGCTAGGCTGTGCTAAGAGAAGACGGTGATTTAGTGCTGTGCCTGCGTAAAATTGCAAGGCTGTGTTACCTAGGTTACCTCTGGCTGTTAGCACTTAATTAAATGCTCAAACAAATTTGTGTTCTTTAAAACTACTAAAATCATTAGCCAACTAACTAATTGCTCAGTAAATTGGTTTAAAACAAAACCATCGAAAGCTTAAAAACCATAATGAGTGCAAATACACTGCTGGCCACCCAAAATGCAACACCAAGGAGGACACGAGATAGCAAAGCCAGATTTACTGGACACATCACAACAGATACAAAGATGAAACGATTGAGCTTACAGGCCCGTGCGACTTGCGGAACACGCAGACATCAATAGTTCGTGTGGCCCCCATGGCTAGCAATAACGGCCGCTACACGCGGCCGCATCGAACGAAAGAGGCTTTCGATGTGGGCTTGGGGTATGTCAGTCCAGGCTGCTTCCACACGTTGCCACAGTTCATCCGGCGTTGCTGCGGGTGGTGCTTGCCGGGCCACTCGTTTGCCGATCAGCGACCAGACGTGTTCTATGGGCGACATATCGGGAGAACAGGTAGGCCACGGCAGCAGTGACACCTGGTGGGCCGTAAAGAATTGTTGCACGATGCATGCCACGACCGGGCGCGTATTGTCCTGTTGAATAGTGGCCGCTGGCAGGTCTTGCAGGTAAGAGAGGACTACAGGCTCCAAAACGTCGGGGATGTAGCGGTGGCTGTTTAGTGTACCGGCGATGCGTACCAGAGGGGTGCAGGTGTCATATCCAATTGCGCCCAAAACCATAACGCTAGGTGACGGACCGGTATGGCGATGCATAATGCAGGCGTCATACAGTCACCAGCTGCGGTGCCGCCACACGCGGATCCGAGCATCGTGGTGTTGCAGGCAGAAGCGTTATTCGTCGGAGAAGACAATGTCGTGCCATTCCGTAGTCCGGGTGCGGCGTTCAACGGCCCACTACCGCCGCACTCGCCGGTGGTGTAACGTCAATGGTAATCGGAGCAATGGGCGCCGTGTGACAAATTCCCGCTCCTGCAGACGACGTCGAACGGTACGTGCTGACAAAGGTTGTTGTGCAACAAACCCTAATTCCTGCGCTAACGTTCGTGATCTGGCGGTGCGAGCCGCCAATGCCGGCCGCACAACATGCCGGTCATCTCGTTCGGAGGTGTGCAACGGCTCCGGTAATCACTCACCGTCGGTTCGTCCGCCCCTCCTGCATCCACCACCGAATCCATACTCGCTTCCCCTGTGGCTGGATGTCATTCCACACGGGCGCCGATGTCTCGGTACGATAAACCGCTGTCGCGATAAACCACTATTCGTCCTCTGTCGATCTCCGAAACGTGCTGGAATGACTACCGTATTCTGCGAGGAGGCATCAGGATGCTTCCCACGCACAGGTCCGGCAGCACAACACACTTCCACTATTTACACCCCGCCTTCTGTGCACCCTTCTTATAGTGCTTCTCGGTGGCGTGCCGGGCGCACATGATTTGCATATGTCCTGCAATGCTAATCGTTTGTATGTCCTCTCGCGGGCGACGCATGCTGCAAATTTCAGGCCAATCTGATGCTTCCTTCTTGGTGTTACATTTTGGGTGGCCAGCAGTGTATTTTCACCATTCAACTGAAAATTATGGAGTTTTTTATTTCTGGATTAATTCGATTTTCTCAGCTCGTAAACGTTAATAGGAAATCAAAAAGATATGCGGTCTGTATGAATCCCAAAATGTTATTCAGAACATAGCATCGTAATCTATCGTGCATGGAGAAGACCTTCAACAAGTGTTACTGAGGTAAACACCAACACAATAGGTGTTGATATATACGAGAAGACAGATACCTATCAATACACAGATATAAGATATGATTCACATTTAATTAGTGTAGATAAACAAGCCTTTTTACACGATGATTAGAAGGATTGAATACATATCTCTATTCAATTATAACAAAGCATCATTTAATACTTTAATACTAAGTGCAGATGTATATCGTAAGATATTTCGAAATTGCAGAGCATTTCATCATCAGATACATCTTACATCAAGAAGAAAATTACTATAATGGGAACCTGTTCCTGTAATTTTTGTTCCTGTTCCAGTAATTTTTTCCTTGATGTAAGATGTATACCTGATGATGAAATGATCTGCCTTTTCGAAAGATCTTACGATATATATCTGGGCTTAGTATTAAATTATTTAATTATGCTTTGTTATAATTGAGTACAGATATGTATACAACCTTCTGATCATCGTGTAAAAAGACGGCTTGTTTATCTACATTAATTATACTCTGCACGATAATTCCATCCAGATATCAAGAATCTACCGCAAACTTATTTAGATTGAAATTATAGTTTAGCAATAATTCAACGAACCACGGTTCACATTTCAAATTCATAAATTCATAGAATTTTAACCGAGCATTTGGGCGTGAAACGAGTTTGTTCAACTTGGGTTTTCCATTCCTTTTCATGAGCGGCCCAATGCAAGACAGCACATTGCCAGTTCTGCCGTTTCTTATTTGGAGAAAATGAATATTAAGTTGATGACCCAACTTGCATATAATCCAGAGTTGTTACCATGCGACTTCTGGGTGTTACCCATTTTAGAAAATATATTACATGGACGACAATTGACTGCTCAAGGACTTTAAAAAATATATTACGAATGCGACTGTAAGACTGCTAAACAATTTCTTATAGCTGCGCTGGGGTGCTTCAACAGCATTTCAGAAGAAGTTCAGAAACCATTCCAAAACTGGGAAGAACGTTGGGACACCTGCATTTGATGCAATGGACAGTATTTCGAAAAAGATGACCACTTCCTTGATTATTCAGGTACGCATATTGTTTGTATATAAACATTCTCAGTTGTTTTGGGATAACCCTTGTATTTATTAAATCCAGAATTCCAAAAATAAAGCCTACGTTTTTCAACAAGTTAGTAAAATCATGAAATGCATTGATTGTGATACGCTTTCCAACACACTAGAAATCAAGAATAAACTATCAACGTTTATTCACAATTAAAAGCTTTATTAGCATCAACTATAGTTTCTCAGAGCTTCTGGCTCGGCTTTATTCTTAATCAACATCACACGTGTGTAGTCTTGACTTATACATACTAGAAATCTTCTCTTCTTCTGATTGGAGTTTAACGACCACCGTGAGCAACTCGATGGGCTATATGCAGTCTCCCGTCCCTAATTTAGGGTCACTGGTTCCAGGGAAGGGAGAGAGCCAGCGTCGTAAGATAAACACAACATCCATGCATCACCAGGATTTGAACCCGGACCCGTTTCGGACGAATGATCAGAGCCGTCACTTAGACCACTGCGCCACGGGAGCGGCAAATCATTACTCAAGTTTTTACTCAAGTTTTGAGGATAATTGCTGTAGAATAAATCTCGCTACTATGACCTGACCTTTGACTCCATTTCGATGATATTCAACAGAACCGGTAAAATATACTGCCGGAACAACATGATAAAGTTTTGTCTCAATCGAAACATGTTTACTTAAGTTATGACGCATAAGTGCAGTGGAACGGATCCGGCTCCTATGTCCTGAACTTTAACCCCATTTCGCCCATTTGCAATAAAGTTCGTCCCCAGTAGTTCCCTACCAAATACTAAAATTTCCTCGAAATCGAACCATATTTACGCAAGTCATGACGCATAAGGGCAATGGAATGCACCCCGCTCCTAGGTCCTGACCCTTGACCCCACTCCGCCCATTTTCGATAGGGTTTGTCGCCAGGTGGTCCCATACCACATACTAAAATTTCATTGAAAGCGAACCATTTTTACACGAGTTATCGTGCAGACGGGCAGACGAACAAAGCTGGAGCATATACGCTTCTTCAACCTACAGTTGGAAAGCATAAAAAATGGGAAAATTCGGTTTTTGAAGTAAAACGGTTATAAAAGTGTGTGAAAGGGGCTAAACGTTTGTTTTATAAAGACAAATTAATGCTTAATTTCTAATGAATCTTAAACGGATACAATTGAGTAGGAGGTAGTGTCATTCCGATAGGCACACGGAGCATCCATGTTTCTCAGTACATTTCAGTAACAACTGATGACTAGTCAGATTGAACAGTTGATACTCTTAGTAAAGAGGGATGAACTGTACAATCTAACACGACGTTTAGATAATTATCTAAATTTCGACTCTCTCTAGATTATAATCTGAGTTTAGAGTTGGGAACGGGTAAAAAAGTTTGGACCCGGATCCGGCTGTCACATAATTGGACCCGAACTGGAACTTACCCAGACAAATCTGCTTTGAACTATAAATTCGAATATATCATAATCATCACCATCATCACTGTCAATCATTATAAATCCACTCCTGTATGGTCTCCGCAAGTTTCTTCAACAACCGCATATCTTGCGCCAGTCGTCTCCATCCACCCATCTCCCTCGTAGTCTTCCGGGGTCTTTTCCTGTCTCTTGAGTTCCAGTCTAAAATTTCGGTCGTTCACCAGTGGTCCGTTCTCTGGCAATACGTCCGTCCCATTGCCATTTCAGGGATTGTGCTCTGATCAGGATGTCTTCCACTCTTGCCATTTTATTTATCAACGAGTTCCTCTTCTAACCTCTCGTGGTTACACCAAATATGCATCTCTTCGTGCTTCTCTCAGTTGTCAGCAACCTCTGCACGTCTTTTTTACGCTTTCCAACAGTAGGTTGAAGAAGCGTATATGCTCCCGCTTTGTCCGTCTGTCTGCCTGTCCGCACGATAACTCGCGTAAAAATGGTTCGATTTCGATGAAATTTTAGTACGTGGTAGGGGACAACCCTATTGAAAATGGGCGAAATGGGGCAAAGGTCAGGGCATAGGAGCGTGATTCATTCCATCGCACTTATGCTTCATAATTTACGTAAAAATGCTTCGATTGCGTCAAAACGTTATCATGTTGTTCCGGAGGTATACTGAACTGGTTCTGTTGAATAGCATCGAAACGGCGACAAATGTCACGGCACAGGAGCAAGATTTATTTCGCAGATAATATCTCGTAACTTGACTAAAAATGCTTCAATTGCGACAAAACTGTCGCTGGACGTGCCCTCTCGAGCTGCTCAATTTTCGCCCAGTTTGCTCGGCCAAAGAGCCCATTGCTCCCGACTTCTGTGTTCAGTGTGTTATAAGGGTATGTGCTACCTTTCCTGCTACTTTTCCGAGTCGGAAAGTACATATTTACTTTGAATTTTATCATAAAGTTACCTGCCGACCACACCCTACTGCGTTTCTGAAGTGTACGCCCAAGTACATGTTCCAGTGCCTGCTGTTCCTTTCCTGTATACCCTGCTCAAGTAATAGGCTGCCAGCAATCTTCCCAGCTACTTTTCAGCACCAGTAAGTGAATTTTATACCGATATTCCTTCATTTTTCAACTTGGTGGGTATGTTTACATCTGCCCATCGTCACTTGCCTTGACTTCCTTCTGTCTTTTCACCAGCATTCTATTCAGTTGCCTTCTGTGCTTATCTTCCTGTTATCTACACGCCTTCTCGTTTACGTCACCCTCTGATAGTAATCGTTGTGCTCCATTTGTCTCTCGACGTTCTTCCAGTGACGTCATTACCTCGCATCTTCCCATCGTCCGCCTTCTTTACGTGCCATCTCCATCGTCTTACGCTCTCGAGAGTGTGCTGCTTTGCTTTACAGTTTCTGATTTGTACTATGTCTACTGCTTTTCTTCGACCACTGACGCCTCCTCCGGATGTACTACTTGACAGTTCAACTCATCTCTCTTCGCCCGCGGTCACTGCCTTCCCCTCGGATGCCCTCTCAACTGCCTTAGGCTTCCGGTTTTCTCGTACCGGCTCCGTTTTAACAGCTCATTTATTAGAGTTCTCGTCACCGGGAAAGTCTTTCTTCGCTTTTTTAGCTCTCAGAGTAAAATATTCTGCGCTTCCACATACTAAACTCACAGCTTACACTTCAGCACTCCATCAGATTGTTCCTCCTGATGCCATCACGCACATCGCACCAAAGTCTCTCTCGGTGTTGGTTAATTTTTCTAATCCCACTCAAGTTGAGTTGGTTCTTTCTTCTCGATTTTCAATCGGCGACCAAAGTTTGTTCGCAATTCCTCTTGCTCATTGTCCTACTCTCGTTAGTTTATCTCCAGTTCCTCCTGAACTCTCCAACGATTTACTGCATGCTTTCCTTTCTCAATGTGGTTTAGTTATTGGCCCTATTAAGACCTTGCTTGCTACTTCAGACGATCAATGGAATCGTCCCTATTATAGTTTTCGACGTCAAGCTCTCGTCGTTTTTCCTGACGAACAGTCCATTGTTTCCTGTCCGACAGCTTTCCAAGTTATCTGCGGTCCACAGACTCGCACCCTCAATGTTTTTATCGCCTATCATTGTTTTTCTTGCAAATTGCCCGGTCACCATAGTTCTTCTTGTCCAACTCGGAATTTTTCGATTTCCATTCGCCCTTCTGCCTTGCCAGAATCGAGTGATTTTTCTTGATCACCCACATCTTTGTCGACTATTCCATACACATATTCGCAGCTTCCGGTTTAGAGTGGTTTGTTCCCGGCCCCTGATTCTTCTACTTCACGTGTTTCTCCGGAGAATATTTTTCCTGATCACCTACTACCGACAGCTGTCCTGGATGTTCTTCCTTCGGTTACTACTACCCCACTTTCCACGCCTCCATCGAGCCCGTCTTCTGCCCAGATCTTGTTGAAATGCCTTCAGTCACCCTCTCCGCCTTCATCTCCTGCTCCTGTCTGTCCATTGTCTCCATGTTCGACTGTGGTCTCTACTTCCATGGTTCCGCTCTTCGTCTCCACGGAGCCAGCGTCTACCAGTTGCCTTATATCTCCTGCTTCCTCACCGTCTCAGTGCAATTTATCTGTTTCTGTGACTCCAGATTCTACGTCATCTCATTTTCCTTTACCGATGGCTGATGTTGCTTCATCTCCTGCTGGTCTCCTCCACTCCTCTCTCCTAGATGTTCCTGTTACAACTTCATGTTCACCACCGTGTTCCCTTCAAGCAAGTCTATTTTCTACAGGGCTCTCCACTGACAACCCTGTAGTGTCTTCTGGGTTGCAATTGTCTTCTGTTGATGTCTCCATTCGGCCTTTTTCTCTAGACACTTCTGTTTCGCCAACTCCTGAGTTGCCGGACGAAGATCCTACTCCGCCTCTTATCAGCTCTCATGCCGATTGTCTATGTGAGTTCTTCACTCCCAGCAACTCCTGTCATGTCCATTGAACCTACATCCTCTGACTCACAATGTGCTCATTTGCCTTCTGACGTGTCATCTTCCTCTACAACCGTTCCTGTCGTCCTTCCATCAGCTTCAGCCACTGTTCCTGCCTCGTCAATTGTTCCTTCCAGTGCTCCTTCACCTGTACTTCATCATGCTCCATTGTTGCCTTCCTCGACTTCTGCTGATGGTACTTCCCTTACTTGTACATCTTCTACGGCTCAACGTTCCCGACGGCGGCGTAAGCCTCTTGATCCAGATCCTCCTTCACAACAAGGCTTTGCTTCTTATGGTGATTATTACCGCGCTTCTGAGCGTTGGGTGAAACGTGATGTGTATAAATATCCAGACCTACCACCATCATGTTCCTCAAAATATCTCTCCGTTTGTGAGAGTGGCCTGCGCACCCATAGTTCTCTTTTCTTATGTTTTGTTCTCCTCAATGCCTCAAGTGTAAGCCTGCGATTTTGTCCACGTCTTTTTTGGCCTTTTGCCCATGTTATATACCCCCGTTTTATTGTACACTATTAGTTGTCAAATAAAACGATATTGAACGACAAAACTTTCGTATGTTGTTCCGGAGGTATACTGAACCAATTCTGTTTAATATCATCGAAATGGGGTCAAAGGTCAGTGCTCAGGAGCGAGATTTATTCCACAGCAATTATCCTCATCACTTGACTAAAATGCTTCTATTGCGAAAAAACTTTAGTATGTTTTTCAGAAGGTATACTGAACCAATTCTGTTTAATATCATCGAAATGAGGTCAAAGGTCAAGGCACAGGAGCGAGATTTATTCCACAGCCATTATCCTTATAACTTAACTAAAAATGCTTCTATTGCGACAAATCTTCCGTATATTGTTCCGGAGGTATGATGAACGAATGCTGTTCAATATCATCGAAATGGGGTCAAAGGTCAGGGCACAGAAGCGAGACTTGTTCCAGAGCCATTATCCTCATAACTTGACAAAAAATGCTTCTATTGCGACAAACCTTCCGTATATTGTTCCAGAGGTATGCTGAACCAATTCTGTTTAACATAATTGAAATAGGGTCAAAGGCCAGGGTACAGGAGCGAGATTTATTCCACAGCCATTGTCTTCATAACTTGAGTAATGATTTCTGGTATGTTTGAAAGCGTATCGTAATCAATGCATTGCATGATTTTACTAACTTGTTTCCATATTCACAAACTCTGTCTTTTTACGTTATCTCTACCTTCAATATACAAGTGCAATTTTAGTATTCATGCCATTTTATAAGAGTTTAACTAACACTTTAGAGGGATTGCATAGCCCCGTAATATTTGTTTTTCGGTGATTCCGAAAGAGCGAAATATATTTGTTTCAGGTGGCCATTTGCAGCTGCTATAAATGACCTTCAATTTTGTTTACTTTCAAAGAAGTAGGCGGAGTTGCAGTTGACAGTTGATTTATCATTGAGCCGCATGTTGGATACGATCTGTTTGTTCGCCTATTCTATTTATTTACCACGTATTGTGTAATACCTGGAGGTCATTGCGAAAACGCATTGCACATTTTCAGGATGACAAATTTAGCCCAGGAGTTTTACTTAACTAAAAAGAATGCACTAGAAGAAAATATTCCCAAAAGGGATTATGTTTATTTCTTAACACCAAAAGAAAAATTATGCTGCAGAGTATTTAGAGGCAATTTAAGAGAAAACAGCTGAGAATAAATGCTGGGAAACCTATTTAGCTAATCAATAACAACTTATGATAACGCTAGTCAACATTTTTTAACTTTGTTTTCATAACATAGGTGAAATAAGGTGTTTTTAACTAATTTCGGGGTGCTGAGTACAAATATGACTGTAAAATTAGTTAACATTAATTAATTAGAAACTCTCCATCACGTAAAGTTTTTTGTGTATGAGCATTTACTATATTTCCAGATACATATATACAATGCAAGATGGCACATTACAGCTTCACATTGTAATGTATTATAGCTTCGCATTGTAATGCATTACAGCACTTATGTGTCTTGTTAGCTATAGAATTAGTGTTACAAAGTATAAATAAATACCATATTCATATATCACTGCATACGAAACAGCAAAAGAAAAAAGAAATAGAGTAAACAATATTAACACAAATGTAAATGTATACATACATACTCGTATACCCGTACGAGTAGTTCATTTGTTTTTTCTATTATGTGTCGTGGTGCCCACCTGCCTTAATACTTCTCCATCGTTCGGATGTCTCGGCGGAACCTTTCTCCTTTTTTCATTTCTGACTGCTCCTAGGTTGTCAGAAAAGAAGTCCAGATGTGAATGGAGGAAATGTGTTTTTAAGGACATCTGGCACCCAAAGTATTTATAGTTCTTGAGAAGGTTGTGAATCAACTGTTTGTAGTCGCCCTCTTTGTGGATTCCTATAAATCCCTTGACCACAGATATGAAAGATTGCCATGCGGAGAGCTCCGTGCTGTTTAGCTTTTCGGTGAAAACAGAATAACACAGTAGTTTCCGTATTTGAAGACCATTGAAGATGCCTTCTTTAGGATTTGCGTTACTTATTGCAGAAATGTTTGCTTTAAGTGTAAGAAACCTTGGTCAGATTTGTCCGTAGCCTTTACAAAGCTTCTTCTGATCCCCAGTTTGATATGAAGTAGTAGAAGCAGCACATCAAAGGGATTAACTAGGGGCTTGTGACGAGCGTTACTCTTTCCATGAACGAAAACATCTCGTTTAGGACAGTCTGTTCATTCGTAGTGTTCTGCTGTGGTCCTACTGTCCCACATACAAAGCAAATAATAAAATTTGGTGAAGCCACTTTAAAGCCCGAGCAAGAGTGATATCACCTTCAGATCACCGCATATTGACCATCTAAACTGGTCATATTGTATTGGAGTAAGACTTCTCCTTCATTCCTATAGCATGTGTTACTAGAACTGAAGGCTGTTGGGCAAAAGGATAGCTTTTAAACTAACCTTGGATGAATCAATAAATAGATGACATTCCGTAGGATTGTGAGATATCCCTAATTCTGTCATTGGCACCGGAATATCTGTACGAAAATACATACCATCCTGCATTGCATAGAAAGAACATATAGATCCAAATTTCTATTTCTGAACACAGGCACACGTGTATTCTTCTCTAGCAGGTTCCATTCTTTCAGTCGGGAACCTAAACGTTCAGCTTGCTGTTTGGAAAGATGTAGATCTTGAACGAGATCATTCAGTTCATTTTGCTGAATCAAGTGGGGCTCGTCTAGGTGTTTAAAAGTGTATGTAGGATCCGGATCTTCATGTGCGTCCATATTTTCATTGGAGGAATTTGAATCTATCTCTTTACAGTTCAATGGAGTTTTTGGTATAGGAAGATTTTCCCCATGCAGAACAGGCCTTAAGGCTGATGGCAAATTTGGATGCTGTATTTTATAATATTTTTATTCTTCTTTGAAAAACCACTCACTTTGGTTAAACAGAAATAATAATAATCTTCCACGTGATCAGATTGCTCACGCCAAATCATCAGAACTTGCGAAAGGCATGGATTTCAGCTTACCTTTCAACCATTCACTCAGGCCAGCAAAGCAGGAAGTGCAACAGACATGTGGGCCCACGATTTACTTTGATCTCAAGCAAAGTACAAATAGTAGTCTTTTTTCACAGCCTTTGCCAATGGACGACTCTGAGATTTTATATTACACTGTCCGCAAACATAGCAAAATTTATCCGGAACATTAATACATCCGCCACGATCCCTTTCATCATTTCGCCAATTTTTGCTCATAAGCATGCAGCACGTGTTTCTCCTTTAATGTAAAAAACAGCAATGGTGGTTTGGTAGCGGTTACATATCTTCTATCTGTGAAAAAATCAGTGTTGCCATCCATAACACGTCCGGTGGAGAAATATGACAACAAAGAGATCTAGTGTCCTCTTACATTTGTGCGCTAATGTGGAACAATAATACAAATTTAATGCCCCATAACAAAAAAGTCGGGGCGTGCTGGCCATTTTTAAGGTCAGATCTGAAGTCAGCACCCCAAAAAATTTTTGTTAAAAACAGCTACATTTGTTCATGTTATAAAAACCTTGTAGACCATCTGACGTACCTGCCAGCAGGACGCACACAACATAAAGCCACATAGCAATCAGAACAAACGTCTGCGTAGTTCAGTTGGTAGAGCGACTTGTTCAATAAGCGGAATTGGGTTCGAATCCCGGCGTAGACCAAAAATGACGGAGAAATTTACTTCGTTATAATGGCGCCCGAACTATCCGGATGACCGGATTGTTCAAAATCTCGCATTGGTGTGATGTTCTTTCCACACCGCGAGATAGGAAAAATCAGAGAATCCCTTCTCCAGCGCTTCGAAAAATAAATGTGTGTGACGTTGCATTCCACACAATAGATTGACTGGGAGTTCTCAAGTGCACGTTCTACAGTGGATGGCGGCCTGCAACGATTCATGGTCACGGCTGACCCGTGGGCCATGCCCCCGGCCCTCTTTCGGGGGAAGGGAGATGTGACGTACCTGCCAGCAGGACGCACACGACATAAAGGTAGATAGTAGTCAGAACAAACGTCCGCGTAGCTCAATTGGTAGAGTGACTTATTCCGGAATGAGAGGATCCCGGTTCGAATCCTGGCGTGGACAGAAATGACGGAGAAATTTACTTCGTTATAACCAATGTAATTTAGCTGGGTTATAATCGTGTCACTCTTGGTTAAAAGAGAATAAAAATTGCAGTCTTCTATTGCTTTTCTTGTATCTGTCAACAATCTTTCTTAAAAACTATACATTTCTGTACACTAATTTCGATGGACACCCATTATGCACAGAGACCACCTAGTCTCTCCTAGGTTATGGTAGTTCTCACCCGAGGCTTCACCCTACGCAGGGAGATAAAAGATCTTTCAATGTTATATTTGTTGATACAGGGAGTGTGGCTGCGAATTGTCGTTCCGTTGAAACTGCCGGGCAAAATGTTTCGCATGCTACATAGTTTCTGGAAGCGAAATCATTTCTTTTTCCGCTACTGACTTAGCTTATGGAAGCGAAATCTTTTAGTTTTCCGCTACTGACTTAGTTTCTGGAAGCGAAATCTTTTCTTTTTCTGCTACTAACTCAGTTTATGGAAGCGAAATCTTTTCTTTTTCCGCTACTGACTTAGTTTATGGAAGCGAAATCTTTTATTTTTCCGCTACTGACTTAGTTTCTGGATGCGAAATATTTTCTATTTCTGCTACTGACTTAGTTTCGGGAAGCGAAATCTTTTCTTTATCCGCTACTGACTTAGTTTCTAGAAGCGAAATCTTTTCTATTTCTGCTACTGACTAACTTTCTGGAAGCGAAATCTTTTCTTTTTCTGCTATTGACTTAGTTTCTGGAAGCGAAATCTTTTCTTTTTCCGCTACTGACTAACTTTCTGGAAGCGAAATCTTTTCTTTTTCCGCTACTGACTTAGTTTCTGGAAGCGAAATCTTTTCTTTTTCTGCTACTAACTCAGTTTATGGAAGCGAAATCTTTTCTTTTTCCGCTACTGACTTAGTTTATGGAAGCGAAATCTTTTATTTTTCCGCTACTGACTTAGTTTCTGGAAGCGAAATGTTTTATTTTTCCGCTACTGACTTAGTTTCGGGAAGCGAAATCTTTTCTTTTTCCGCTACTGACTTAGTTTCTGGAAGCGAAATATTTTCTATTTCTGCTACTGACTTAGTTTCTGGAAGCGAAATCTTTTCTTTATCCGCTACTGACTTAGTTTCTAGAAGCGAAATCTTTTCTATTTCTGCTACTGACTAACTTTCTGGAAGCGAAATCTTTTCTTTTTCCGCTATTAACTTAGTTTCTGGAAGCGAAATATTTTCTTTTTCCGCTACTGACTTAGTTTCTGGAAGCGAAATCTTTTCTTTGTCCTCTACTGACTTGTCTTTCCGAAAGTGGCACGCCGCCCCGAATCCCGGTGAGGCATGAATGTTGTGTTTGTCTTACGGCGCTGGCTCTCTCCCTTCCCTGGAACCCGTGACTATAAATTAGGGAGGGGAGACTGGAACCCGAGACCCTAAATTATTGAGGGGCAATAATATATATTTCTTATTATTGTAGGTTTAACGACCCACTGCGTTGCTCACGGTGGTCGTTAAACCTACAATAATAAAAAATAAGTGGTACTTGATTTTCCGTCTGCATAATCAAGAGCCAAAACGTCAGCAGAAGGTTTTGAGTTGTTTTCCAATTTCCAGGGGCGTCACTTGACCCTCCTCGACTCTTGTTGCGGGCTCCCATGTGCTGAGATCTTCCGTCCCTGTCCCTAATTTTGGTTTTTATCACTAGACCACTTCTTTCTTTTGCACTTTATTGTATGTTCTTGTCGGTGTCACAGTGGTAACAGTTTGGGCGAAGAAAAGAGGAATATCTCAAAAATAAATCTAACATTGGGGGATGTGGAGGAGCAGTGGTCTAAGCGCTGGCTTCTGATCATTCGTCCGAGATGGGTCTGAGTTCGAATCCCGGTGAGATATGCATGTTGTGTTTGTCTTACGGCACTGGCTCTTACTTTCACGGAACCAGAGGCATTAAATTAGGAACAGGAGACTGCTTAAAGCCCGTCAAGTTGTTCACGGTTGCCGTAACATCCCCCCCCCCCCGCTACACACACACAAAAGAAAAGGTGCACCAACAAAAAAACACTGGTGAACAAAATCTGCAATAACTTATCTCAGAAAAAACTTCTACGCATTCCAGGACGAAATTCATTGACCAACCTTTAATATCATTACACTACTCTATTGATAATGAATTATGTTATTCTGTCATACGCAAGCACCACTTCATGTATCCAACTATAAACATGGTTGCGTAGAGCTACGCTGAGATAATCTAATGTCGCAATCTAAATCCAATGAAATATCTATGGGACGATCTAGAACAACAAATCCGGGCGCTGCCCGTAAGACGTTTCTCTAAAAAGGATATTAAGGATCCCTTTTAGCTCACAGACTAGCAATGGTGAGGTACTAGGGGTGTTCAAATGAAAAGGTACGAAACGTCATAAGAACGTAACCGTTAACATATTTGCCTATGCCGCTATGGGAGAAGGTAGTGACACATCTAGGGATGCGATTGGAGTCGCCGGCGTGGATCGGATCATGCGCGGGGGCCCGCATGCGCAGGAGAGAGCAGAGGCTCTTATAAAGAGCGCCGTCCAATTGACGCGGCAGTGCGTGTGAGGACAGGATGGCGGACCATTAACTCCGATGTGTACTGTGAGACACTTCGAAGCCTACGCAGGTCCATCAAGAACAAAAGACCGGGGCTGCTCACGGATGGTGTGGTTCTGCTCCATGATAACGCGCATCCACACGTCTCCAGGGTCACACACGCGGAACTGGCCAAGTTCCAGTGGGAGCAGCTTGACCATCCGCCCTACAGCCCGGACATGTCGCCCTGCGATTTCCATGTGTTTGGTTCCCTGAAAAAACATCTGAAAGGGAAGCTCTTCCACTCGGACGACGAACTCAAGGACGCTGTGCAGGACTGGGTCTCGTCACAGCCACAGGAATTCTGGGAACAAGGAATCCTTCGGCTCGTTAATCAATGGGATCGTTTTGCTACGGCCTATGGTGTATACTTTGAATAAAGTCTTCATTTATACCCACAGTGTCGTTTCGTACCTTTTCATTTGAACACTCCTTGTAGAACACTCGTCAAAACTAAACACAAGAATTTACGCCTCTCGATGGCGCAGTGGTCTAAGCGATGGCTTCAGATCATTCGTCCGAAAGGGGTCCGGGTTTGACTCCCGGTGAGGCATGGATGTTGTGTTTGTCTTACGACGCTGGCTCTCTCTCTCTCTCTTCCCTGGAACCAGTCACCCTAAATTAGGAACGGGAGACTGCTTATAGCCCATTGAGTTGCTCACGGTGGTCGTTAAACTTCCAATTAAAGAAAGAATATACTCGGCACAGCTTTGCCGGTCTCAGAAATAATTAACTCAGTGCACTGTACAACCGCACTTTAGCACGTAATATAGGAGTAAAATAATATCGCACAAAGAAGAACACGCTGTCCGCAGAAATTAAACAGAACTGCATTAATAACAATCACTATAACGTGAGCTGCGTATATATGTACTCTCCGTGTTCGACTTTGAGGTTTATCCGTGTATTTCCTAAGTCTTCTTGAGTACGGGAGGACATCAGGTTTCTCCTCCCGAGTACGAGGAGAAGACATCATTCGCCAATGCGGTGGGGTCGCTGAAACGAGTCCTTGTAAACAGAAGACGGCCGTAAATTTCGTTCAGTCATTACAACCCTGTTCCTTTATTTTTTTCCCCCTGAAGTTTTACTTCGGGTTTATTGGCACTAAGAAATTAAAAAAAGAAGAAGACATGAAAATTCATGCATTTATTGCAGACTTTTTGAAAACATGTATTTACATACAAAATTTTCGAAAGCATGTGTTTTTATGTAAACATATTTTTCTACCAAAAATAGTGTAAGTGTCCACGTTTATTGTGCAACATCATTTTTTAAGTTTTATTCAGCGTACTGTGTTACGAACGACTTGTTTATGATCAACTAGAGCGTGCTTACAAACTTTGTGAAAATAGAGACATGATGGGATTCGCAGCCCCCATCTGCCTCCTCCAGAATCAACTGTGTGCCGCCCCGGTGGCGCAGTGGTCTAAGGCGCTGGCCTTTGATCATTCGTCCGTGAGGGGTCCGGGTTCGAATCCCGGTGAGGCATGGATGTTGTGTTTGTCTTACGGCACTGGCTCTCTCCCTTCCCTGGAACCAGTGACCCTAAATTAGGGACGGGCGACTGCTTATAGCCCATTGAGTTGCTCACGGTGGTCGTTAAACCTCCAATCAAAAAAAAAAAAAAAAAAAAAAAAAAGAATCGACTGTTCTACCGATTAAATTGCACCGACGAAGCTTTCAAATTCAACTTTGCAGACGTAGGATGTGCGTCACCTATGAGGTAGGTACGTTACATAATATATTCCCCTTCCCTTGGGAAAGGGCTAGGACGGAATCCTAGGTTTCCAGGTCAGCCAGCAAATCATGCTTGAAGTAGCTCGCTGTAAAAGAAAGATTTTTTTATTAATTCAAAACGATGTGTGGAAGAATCCACACACAGTTTTCTCGAGCCTTACGGGCTGCAGATTCATGAAAATAAACCCATTTGTCGGTCATGGGATTCAAACTCACGTTTTCTCACTCCGGAGCTATTTATTCTCCCAACTGAATTACACCGACGAATCTTATCGCTGCAACTTTGTTGTCGGGACATGTACGTCACCTCTGAGGTACAACTATTAAAGTGGATTTGGATTTCAGTAAATATAATTCTACTGTCATTGAATCCTGGTCGTTATCTCGAAGTGATGTACACAGTCGGGTCGCATTAGTGTGACCACCTCCTACTTTTGACGTCAACAGCGCGTAGCTATAAAATATTCACCGATGCTGTCGCTCGTACGGTCATTCACAAACATAATTTCCCAAATTGCAAGTCAAGATTAAAAACACTTTATTTACAACTAAAAATTAATATTTATACGCGAGATCTTTCGGGGCTGAACATAGCACCCATCATCAAGCACCCAAGCGCCACGAAACACAGGAGCAGACATTATATATTGTCAACTCGACCCACAATTCACTCGGTCTTCTCGATCACCGGTGATGCCATCAACAAATCATTAAAGTTCAAAAATCAAGTCTTAATTTCTTATCAGATATATTCCTCTTCTTCAGAGTTGTGTGCGGAGGAGGCAACCATCTTTCTCCACTGTCTTGGAACAAATGTCGGGAGTTCAATGTTACAGCATGTTTCCCCATATGCAATAATAAAAAGGCTTCCCGTAAGGAAGAGTGTACGTTTATTAACACTTGAGTTAAGTACCCTAACATTTGTCCAATCTGGGGAGTAACATCCCTGGTTAACTGCCTTAGTGAAAGCTGTGGAAACTGTTCCAGAACGAAGAGGGTATTTATGTTCACCCATTCTGACATTTACGGTACTTAGGATAGAACCTATATAGTATTTAACTGCACTGTCTGAGTCTTCATGAATTAATGGTATGCAGTAGACGCCTGGTTTGTTAAGAGCTGGGACTCTATCTCTATCATTTCTTATCAAAGAAAAAAGGTTTCTTGTGGACACTCCAAGCTTTAGATTGTGATTGTGACAGGCTTTTCTTAAGATAGACACAAGAGGTGGAATGAAATCAACTTTGCCAATGTACTTAGTAGGTTTGTCTCAGTGGACAACGTCGTGAATATCAGTCTTGGAAATTGTTGTAAAAGTCCTTGAAGGAAGTTGACAGAGAAACCAAACAATAAGGCCAAGTTTTGAACTCTAGAAAGTTCATCACGTCGAGTTCTACTTGTCGAGGAATGGGTGAAGGCACGTCTTATTAGGAAGCGTAAAGCTGAAGCTTTATTTTCGGGAGGGTGAGAAGAAGTGAATGGGATCATACAAGGTATGAACGTCAGTTTACGGAAAACACAATGCTTGATTTTATTGGAATTCAAATCTCGAGACAGTAGAATGTCTAGGAAAGGCAATTTTCTCTCTATCTCACGGTCTTTTGTAAACTTTATAGTTGGAAACTGGGTAGAAAGACAATCTACAAATTCGTCCAGTAAAGGTAAAGAATGGGGCCAAAAAACCAACATGTCATCTACGTCCTTAATCAACAGTGACGGTTGATAAGGGAAGTCCAACATGACCTTGTTTTCTAGATACTGCATGAGAATCGCAGCTAAAACGTGGGAGAGGAGGGAACCCATTGGTACCCCTTCCTTTTGCTGATAGAACTTGCCATCAAATCTAAAGTAAGTTCTCTTTGCTACAAGTTTGAGAGCAGAAATTATTGCATTAGCTTTAAGTAGAGAGATGGAATTGTCTTCTTGTAATTTGTCCTCAATAATTGAGTGAACGGTGTTGAGTGTAGCTAATGAAAAAAGACACGTGTCTTGAGCTGGCTTGGAGTGTATATAAGGTGTGCTGTAGGCATTCTGAAAACATATCACTCGTTGCTGTCATGGATAAAAGGAGTGATTTATCAGATTTGCAAAAAGAGATGATTATCGGCTTTCGAGTGAAGGCCGGCAGTATTTCCGAAACAGCGCAGTTTGTGAACTGTTGGCGTGCTCCTTTTGGTTAAAGTGTAACGTGATTGGAGAAATGGCACCATTGCGAATAACCGACGTGAAAACTCTGGGGCACCACGTGTTATTGATGTGAGAGGTAAACGTCAGCTGCGAAGGTGCGTGAGGGCCGATCGACACGCTACAGTGGAGCAACTCACTGGCCGAATGAACCAGGGGGCTACCAGAAGCATGCCTAAAACGACAGTTCAGCGAACCCTTCTGCTTATGGGGTTCCGATGCAGACAGATGGTCACTGCACCTATGCTAACGAAGGTGCATCGGCAGAAAAGGATTACATTTGCACGCCAGTTTCGGAATTGGACCTCCGCTGATTGGCAAAGGATTGCCTTCTCCGATGAGTCACGTTTTCTGCTTCATCAAACGGATGCATTTTGGCGTATAAGGTAAGAAACATCGGAGAACAAACACTCTTCAACCATTGCTGAAAGAACACAAGCTGGTGGGGGCAGCGTTATGGTTTGGGGAATGTTTTCGTGGCATTCTCTGCGTCGACCCATACCCGTGGAAGGCACTATGGACCGAATTCGTTATGAATCCATCCTTGCAGGCCACGTACACCCATACATGCTGATTGTCTTCCCTGGGATGGATGCGACCTTCCAGAACGACAATGCGACGTATGACACTGCTAGAAATGTGAGAGAGTGGTTGGAAGAGCACGATGAAGACTTCAAATTACTTCCCTGGCACCCAAATTCCTCAGACCCAAACCCAACTGAGCATCTGTGGGATAACCTCTATCGTGTTGTTCGCTCCATGGATTCTGCATCACGCACCCTCCAGCATCTGACAGATGCACTGCAGTCAGCATGGCTCCACATACCTGTGAACACCTTCCAGCACTTTATTGAGCCATTCCCAGTCCGTCTAGCTGCTGTCCGCGCTACAGACGGCGCTTACTCTGGATATCAGCTGGTGGTCACAATATTATGACTCGACCGTGCCGTGTATAATGTCCAGTTAAGATTTTCATAAAGGACAGGAACGACTAAAATGATCCGGGTGTAGCGAGGATATAACATTTTATAGTATCTTCGTATTAATTCCTTTCTCTAAGCAATGAATTTTCTAACAGTAGATTCGCATCTTAGGCGGCATCAGCAATTGGACTTGTCAGGATGAGTTTCAAAGGGAGTCGTTTCTTTTGTGCGGAAGGTCGTTCTAGAAAACTTAAAGTGCCTAATCGTTTTATGGCATATGCCAATTTCAAGGGTATTGTTATCAGCGAAGGACTTCAGACTGGTCTATTGCACCAGAGACGCCTTAGACCTTTGAGCCAGGGGACAGGCACAAGAGATCAAGCAAAGTAATTTGCAGGGGTCAGAATTTAGGGGATGACGCTTTGAGAAAGGGCGTTTTTTGGAGGCAGCGAGGTGGAAGAAGGAGACGACTTCGGGCTGCGGAGATGGCCTCCGTCCGTTTTGGGAAAATGAGTAAGTGTAATTAAAGAGAAATTTTGCAGAACATGCAGAAAGTAAAGCTATCGTAATTAATTTAGTAATTGATATAACTGCAAGACATACTGTGAAAACACAAGTTTGTCCGTGGTGGCTATCGAACCCGTGTCCAGTCACTCCGTAGTAAGTCGCTCTCCCAACTGAGCTACGCGGACAGAATGTCTCGCTGCAGATTTGTCGTCTTGACACATGTTTTCACCTCTGTAGTACGTCATAATACACAGTAAGCGAAGTAAATATTATTAAAGGAGTAACACAATAACGCAAATGATTTTGATACTTTCGTGAAATACAATATTTTTCCAATATCCGCACAGAACTGCTATAAGGCAAAAACATCGAACCCCGTTGCAACTGATTTCCATCATGCGACACCACGTTAACACGGATATCAAAGTGAAACTAATTCACTAAGCTTTGAGTGAAGTTAACGTAAAGAGAAATTTTACAAATTCAAATACTAACGCTTATTTTATAACTTTTATACTACTGATCAGAATACCTGTTGACATTCGTCATTATGTAGCTGATCAGAATACCTGCGGACATTTTGTCACATTCTTTTCGCTATTCTTGTCCGACCTTGCTCACTAACTCCGTATTCCTACATTTCGCGTTTTGCCCCCTTCCGAGAAAGCATTCTTTCGGAAGATGTTTAATCATGTTTTGTGTATTCAGACAATATATATTCCTAGAATATTTTGACCTGTCTTACTAACTGGGCGTTTCACCTTGAGGTCAGATGCAGACAGATTTTGGGACAGCTGCATTATTCCATCGATACGATCTGTGGGCGAATCGGTAACCCATACTGTGGAGAACGTTGTATATGTAGCCTTGAAATAAGGAAAATGGTGACTGATTGTCGCGGAACAAGAAATAGCTTTCTCTTCTGACTTCTTCGTCATTTCAGCAAACAAAGATCGTGAACTTCCAGTACACAGCGAATGGGCTTTCACTCGCCCTCCAGCAAATATCAACGTGGTGTAATGTTGATGTCGCAAACGATAGCAAATACCCGATATCTGATGGTCCAACAGAAATGACGTTCAAAAATTACAAGGACTCTTTTGTATAACGTTTCTCATGTAAAGTTATTGTTTGAAATAGGTCAGAGTTGTATTGTAGCACGTAAGTGATAGCACTCAGTTAAAGGTTATTATCGTTCTCTCTGTAGATCAAGAAGGAAAAATTGAGAGGGAGAGATATAGCCGAGGCGTTGCTGACCTTCATGGAGTTTTCACGGAGACGGTTAAAGCATCAGTTTCCTCTAATGTACAATCTTTCAGAAAACGGTTACTCGCAACTACAGGTCTCAGTTCATTACAGAAAAAATAACACTTTAAATCGGTCTCGTTCATTTCATCGACAACTCATTTCGTCGACGCCACTTCGTCGACACTACATATGCAAACAGTCGATTCCTCAATATTTTCGTAAAATCTACAGATCTCAATTTTGAACCACCAAATTTGGTATACTATTTCGTGGTACTCTAACTTAGACCGTACACGGTATTTGGAAGGGGTCAGGGCCCTGGGTCAAGGGGCCCCATACAACATTTTCGTACAATCTATAGTTTTCAATTTAGAACCACCAAATTTGGTATACTATCTCATTGTACTCTTACACCAACTTAGACCATAGACGGAAGGAGTCGGGGTCCGGGGTCAAGGGCCCCCAAAAAATTGTTTCGTAAAATCTAGTTTTCGATTTAGAACCAAATAAATTAGGTATACTACCTCATGGTACTCTAACTTAAA
Source organism: Macrothele yani (assembly GCA_039090855.1). Lineage (NCBI taxonomy): Eukaryota > Metazoa > Arthropoda > Arachnida > Araneae > Macrothelidae > Macrothele > Macrothele yani. Next base: position 139,078,196 of record CM077013.1, on the reverse strand, counting down.
CTGTACACGGTTTTTGGAAGGGGTCGGGGCCCGGAGTAAAGGGAGCCCTATACAAAATTTTCTCAAAAATTTCCATTTTTTACTTAAGAACTGCAGCACAATTCTGCACTCTAATACCCTATCTGCGAGCTAAGTTAGAGTACCATGAGATAGTATACCAAATTTGGTGGTTCTAAATTGAAAACTGTCGATTTTACGAAAATGTTATATGGGGCCCCCTTGGCCCCGGTCCCTGACCCCTTTCGAAAACAGTGTACTGTCTAAGTTAGAGTACCATGAGATAGTATACCAAATTTGGTGGTTCTAAAATTAAAACTGTAGATTTTACGAAAATGTTATATGGGGCTTCCTTGATCCCGGGCCCCGACCGCTTCCAAAAACCGTGTACGGTCTAAGTTAGAATACCATGAGATAGTATACGAAATTTGGTGGTTCTAAATTGAAAACTGTAGATCTTACGAAAATGTTGTATGGGGCCCCCTTGACCCCGGGCCCCGACCTCTTCCAAAAACCGTGTACGGTCTAAGTTAGAGTACCATGAGATAGTATACCAAATTTGGTGGTTCTGAACTTATTTTAGGTTTTTTTAGGAATCGACTGTTTGCATATACTCTATAGTGTCGACGAAGTGGTGTCGACGAAATGAGTTGTCGACGAAGGGAACCAGACCCCTTTAAATTTGGTGAACTTTTGCACATAAAAAATGGAGCCGCGAATGGCCTAGTGCTCAAAGTTCGTGAATGTGCAGAGAAACTCAGGTTCGATCCCAAGCAGGTACGAACGTTCGAACCACTAAATGTGCGTCGGATGGGCACGTTAAGCCGTCGGACCCCAGGTACTGATCCCCGGTTGTAGATAAGGGCGTCTTTCGCTCCCTTTCTACCTCGCTTCTGTGCCACTTCCCTTTTGGGCATGCTATCCCAAATCCCCTAGCTTCCTATTTCTAAGGGTTGTTAAAGACCTGGGGTCAGATACTCCCTTCCTAAAATCTTCTGCTTCTGATCTGATCTGTGCGTAACATAAAAAATGGCTGATCTCGTTTTTGCGAAAAGAACAAAAACAAACAATGAAAAAAAGGAGCACTGCCTATCTTATCTTTATTCCTGTCTACAATTCGTCTGTGATTTCGACGTATCGGCTTTCAAATCATCTCCATCTTTTCGCATATCCCTACTTTAGGGTCACTGGTTCCAGGGAGGGGAGAGAGACAGTGCCGTGACACAATCATACCATCCATGCCTGACTGGGGTTCGAACCTGAATTTCCTGTAGTATACAGTTCTTGCGATAGCTGGTGTTAATGTGCATTTCTGTTTGCAGCTGCATCTCCGCTTTTAAAAATCCTACGGAATTAAATTTTTTTTTATTGTATGCTGTTCCCTACAGTAAAGATGTGGAACATTATCTTTTTAAATAATGCACAGTTTTCCCCTTAAGGGCTCGTAAATGCCAAATCCTGTATTTTTTTTTTTTTTTATTGAAGATTTGACGACCACCGTGAGCTTCTCAATGGGCTATAAGCAATCGCTCGTCCCTAATTTAGGGTCACTGGTTCCAGGGAAGGGAGAGAGCCAGTGACGTAAGACAAACACAACGTCCATGCCTCACCGGGATTCGAACCCGGATCCCTTTCGGACGAATGATCAGAGGCCTTGCTTAGATCACCGCGGCGCCAGGGGCGGCTTCACGGTTTCCGTTGTGTGTGAGTAATTCTGAAATATTTTCTTCACGTCGGAAAGGATTGAAAAGACGCGCTCCTGACAGTAAAAAATTCGGTGTCACCTTTTTTTTTTTTTTTTTTTGTTTCTGTTGTTTTGAAGTTTAACGCTGAATAACTTTAAAGGCTGTAATCGGTCGCCCGTCCCCAACTTAGGGCCATTGATTTCAAGTACGGGACAGAGCCAGCTCCACCAGACAAAGAGACACCACTCCTACCTCATCTGAGACTCGGGCCCTGTCCCATTTCGGGATATCAATATAATCAGCGCCTCATATCGCTTGCGCACTGGGGCGGCTTTTACGCCTCGCAGCGAAAATCTAAAAGCAATAGCATACTGCTTTGATACTGACTGAAAAGGAAAAAAAGTTAGAAAGAAAAAATATTGGGAAAAAAAAAGCATTTTCCCTATTTTCCCTATTTTCGCGATATCATTTGTGACGAGCCTGGCCCGCAGGGCGCACATGAGATAAAAGCAGATAGCAGTGAATGCACATACCAGTTTTGTATAATGGATAGCGCTCCGGAGCCGAGAGTTGTGAGTTCGAATCCCGCCACTGGCATAAAATGATGGAGAAATTTTACTTCGTCATACCTTTTGTTTCTATTGACACTTCTTTGTCTTTAGTTATATTTTTCTGATTTCAGTGAAAAGAACGAAAAACAAATCATAAAACGTTATAGTAACAATAAACGTTATAGTTTTATAAAAAAACGTTATATTTTTATTCCTTTATAATAAACGTTATATTTTATTCCTCTGTTCACGAATTTGTAGAGTTCTTTTTCTGAATACTTTTTCAAAAGAGACCAAATGTTTTAGCACGTCTTCTTCTTCTTAGCCTGTTGACAAACATTGCAGGGTATAGGCCTCCCCAAGTCTTTTCTAACTTAACTTTCTCTATCCTTAGCCTCAGTCCTCCATTTAGCACTTCTAAATTTCTAAAGGTCATCTCTCCATCTTGCTCTGACCCCCCCCCCTTTTTTTTTCGTCTCTTTCCATCTCTCGGGTAATAGAGCCTTTGGAGACTTACAGACTATTTCACCGGCTATCTCCCATTGCGTTTAAATAGAAAAATCTTCATATTGACCCCATACTTACTTACAGAAGTAAAACGTGGAATATCACAGAGCGACAATGTGAAAAATTAGAGTATTAGTAAGAAAGTTAGAAAGAAAAATCTTGGGAAATCAAGAAGAGACAGAATTAGAAATGAACTTATAAGAGAGAGAACAGGAATATTACACGGTCGAGTCACATTATTGTCACTACCAGCTAATATCCAGGGTAACCGCCGTGTGAAGCGCGGACAGCAGCTAGACAGGTTGGGAGTGACTCAATAAGGTGCTGGAAGGTGTTGAGAGGTATGTGGAGCCATGCTGACTGCAGTGGCAGCTGCTGGAGGGTGAGTGATGGAGGATCCATAGAGTGAACAACACGATCGAGGTGGTCCCACACATGCTCAATTGGGTTTAAGTCTGTAGAACTAGGGGGCCACGGAAGTATTTTGAAATATTCATCGTGCTCTTCCAACCGCTTTCGGACAATTCTAGCTGTCTGACACGTCGCATTGTCGTGTTGGAAGATCCCATCGCCCCGTGGAAGACAATCATGATGTATGGGTGTACGTGGACTGCAAGGATGGATTCATTACTAATTCGGTTTATTGCGCCTTCCACAGGTTTGAGTGAACCCAGAGATTGCCACGAAAACATTTCCCAGGCCATAACGCTTTCCCCATCAGCTTGTGTTCTGCCAGAAATGGTTGAAGAGTCATTGTTCTCCGATGTTTCTCGCCTTATACGCCAAAGACCATCTGTTCGATGAAGCAGAAAACGTGACTCATCGGAGAAGACAATCTATTGCCAATCAGCGGAGGTCCAATTCCGAAACTGGCGAGCAAATGTAATCCTTTTCTGCCGATGCACCTTCGTTAGCATAGGTGCAGTGACCATCGGTCTCCATCGGAGCCCCATACGCAGCAGGGTTTGTTGAACTGTCGTTTTAGATGCAATTCCGGTAGCCCCCTGGTTCATTCGGCCAGTGTGTTGCTCCACTGTGGCGTGTCGATCGGCTCTCACGCACCTTCGAAGCTGACGTTCACCTCTCACATCAATAGCACGTGGTGCTCCGCAGTTTTCTCCTCGCTTATTCGCAATGGTGACATTTCTCCAATCACGATACACTTTAACAACAGCAGCACTCGAACAGTTCACAAACTGCTCTGTTTCAGAAATATTGCCACCCTTGACCCGAAAGCTGATAATCATCTCTTTTTGCAAATCTGATAAATCGCTCCTTTTATCCATGAGAGCAACGAATTGTAGATCATAGATCTTATTTATGTAGAGGAATTTTGGAAGGGAGTGTCTGACCCAAGGTCTTAAACAACCCTTATAAATAGGAAGCTCGGAGATTTGGGTTAGAGTGCCCGATAGGAAAGTGACAAGGAAGCGAGGTAGGAAGGGGGAGGAAGACGCCCTTATTTATTACCGGGGGGCCAGTACTCGGGGTACCACGGCTTAACGTGCCCATCCGACGCACGGCGGGTGTTTAGTGGATCGAACCTGAGGTTATCTCCATGGCAGTCATGAACGCTTACCACTAGGCTACCCGCGTCCCAGCAACGAGTGATATGTTTTCGGAAACCTTATATACCCTCGAAGAAAGCTCACGACACGTGCCTTTATTTCATTGGCTACGCGCTGTTGACGTCAAAAGTAGGAAGTGGTCACAATAATATGACTGGACTGTGTAGATATTATAAAACTAATGAAAGAATCAAAGTGGTGATGGGCATATTTGAATACTGAAAGCTAAAAGATGGACATTTTTAATAACATAATAAAATGTTAGCACTATGCAATTTTTATATATATTAACTACACCGACGAAGGCTTGTCGCTGAAACTGTGCCTTTTTTCTTACATGTGCGTCACTTTTCAGGTAGGTATGTCGCAGTTAATAAAAATCAATAGAATATTTCAGTTCTTCAGTTGTCTGTATATGTAATTTAAACATAAAGAAGATGTGTTGTCGGATAATGTAAAGTGAGTAGAGACTGGGCCTAAGTAGATATTGTAAAAGGGGCAGATTTTTCTGAAAACTTAATCTTGTATATCACGCAGCTTGTTTATACAGGAAGAGCGGGGGAGGGGGAGACGTTTAAAAATTGGTACCACGAATTTTCCCCTCTTTTTTTTGTGATATTTCTGTCCTTAAATTACTCTGCAATTATACTTTGTATTAAAGTAGCTAGGTACTTGGGACCTTGAGGTCGACGTGCATCTTTGGATTTAGCGAAGAAAAGACTGAAGAACCAATATTAGCACTTTAGTTCACCCATGTAAACCAAACATAGCCGAAGACTTGCGAACCTCCCAAGTGAATTGCAACACAATGCGCACATAAGTACATTGAATGAGATTTCCACACAGAATCCTTAAATAGTTCTTAATGGTTCGCTCTGTCATCTCACGAAGTCTTTGTTTCTCTTTGTGAGTTTTCTAAGTATCAAGGTTAAGTCATTCTCCTCGTTGTCTTAAAGTAAACTTATGCGGCATAGATTTTCGAAGTAACACTCTATCTTTATTCAGTCTAAATTCACCTTGGTTGTTCAAATACCGCGAAAACTTTGTTGACAATGTTGCGTGCGTAGAAAGATGTGTTCGTAATACAGTTGCTAGGTTCAAGGAAACCAAGTGTACTTTCTTTTCCTTATCAACTATGTTGTGTCTAGGGTGGCAGATATTTTTATAAAATAAAATATTCTGAATTCCGGACGCGCAATTTTAAATATTCTCATCATGTGACTTTGCTTTATTCAATTGTTTTCACAGTTTTCTTCATTTTTTCCCCTCTCGTCATCAGGTACGATCTTTTGAATAAATGCAAACGTAAAACATCTTTGACGCACTTATGAACCTAAAACGAAAATTGTACGATGATAGAATCAAAATGCGCTCTACGCATTTTGAAGATGTGAATCCGTCTTCTGGTGTAAATAAGACATGGATGTTAAGTCAGATAATATCCGAAAACTTGAAAATTTCGTCGGCCTTGAGCTGGAGTCGCACACGCGTCTCCAGGATAGCGCCCGAGTATGCTAACCACTACACCAACCAGAACGACCAAGTCTCAAGTTTCCGATTAATTTTAATATAACCACCACAGGATTCGCTAGTCGAAGCAACCGACGCACTTATGAACCTAAAACGAAAATTGTACGATGATAGAATCAAAATGCGCTCTACGCATTTTGAAGATGTGAATCCGTCTTCTGGTGTAAATATGACATGGATGTTAAATCAGATAATATCCGAAAACTTGAAAATTTCGTCGGCCTTGAGCTGGAGTCGCACACGCGTCTCCAGGATAGCGCCCGAGTATGCTAACCACTACACCAACCAGAACGACCAAGTCTCAAGTTTCCGATTAATTTTAATATAACCACCACAGGATTCGCTAGTCGAAGCAACCGGCATTCATATACACTGGCATGCAAAAATTAAGGACCAGACGGTTTTTCGAATGTAACCTAATGCAAAAGTGCTCCAATCGACTCAAATCATACCATAAGATCCCCAAAATGTAAGAATATGAGACAAGTGAGCAAAACCGTCCAAACAAGGAATCCAAAGGATACAAAAGCATTTTATTGAAAAGGTAGCTTCGAGCACAACTGGACAGAAGACAGAAACGTCCATGTGACAGGCGGCTGCCAAGAAACATCCAGTCTTTAGTAGGAGATATGATCACTCCTGACTGCGTTGCAGGAATTATAACGTCTGTCCATGCTGAGGACGAGGTTGTCAAGTAGCTGTTGAGGCATCGCGGCCCATTCCTCTTGTAGCGCCAATCGCAGCTGCGGAATCGTTGCTGGCGGCAGGTGACGTGCTGCAAAGCATCTCCCAAAAAGGTCCCACACGTGTTCGATTGGATTTAGGTCCGGGGACCTTGCGGGCCAATCCATGCGTTGAATATCTTCACTATCCAACAGCTCTGCGACAGCCACTGTACAATGAGGTGTAGTACTGTCGTCCATGAGGAGGAGCTCAGGACCCACATTACCTCTAAACAGACGCACGTGAGGCAGGAGAACCTCGGTACAATAGCGGACACCAATGACTGAACCTCCTTGGAAGATGTGGAGGTCAGTACGGCTCCACCTCCAAACCGGTCCCTTTCGATGATGTTGGAGGTGTGATTGCGTGTTCCCTGCTCTCTCCAGCTGTGTATACGTCCAGAATCGCTCGTCAGACTAAATCGGCTCTCATCCGTAAAGAGAACTCGACCCCATTGCTGATGTGTACAGTGTTTGTGTTCCTGGCACCACAGAAATCGCAGTCTTTTTTTTTTTTTTTTTATTTATTTGTTTAAGTGTTACAATAGAATCATTGAATAAATTAGTTTACAGAGTAACTTAAAGTTTGTAATAGTTTGGGAAGCCTAAGAAAAGGCCTATTTCAAGAGTCCTGACATAGCTCAGGCTTCCCTGTAATCAACTGATAATAGTCAAATCAATTGTATAATTATACAGTGTTAAATTCTCTGCATGCTCATATAAGATTTTAATCTGAAAATCAATTTTCTTATTGTTGAAGTATATATGATTTTAATTTGTTCTTAAATAAATTGAAATTGTTAATATTGGTTAATTCGTTTGAGAGTGCATTCCAGTACATTGGACCACTATATGTAATATTTTGCTGTGCCACTTGTGTTCTTGGTGTAGATATTTGTAAAGACACTTTTGATCTTGCGTGATATAGATGTAATATTGGTGCTATTTTAATTATTTCCGTAATATTGTAATTATCTGATTGTATACGTTTAAACATAATTTTTCCCAGATTGAAGTTATACAATTGTTTAATATTTAATATTTTATATTTTTGTAGATATACCTTAGAGTACCTAAAATTATTTATTTGTATAATATTATCCTTGTTATTATTAATTTTAAGATCAATTAATCTAATGTATTTGTTTTGTAGTATTTGAAGTTTTTTGAGGTTAGTATTCGTTGTCTGGCCCCAGGCCAAAAAGCAATAATTTAAATATGGATGAATCAAGGCATAATAATTAAAGGTAATAACATTAAGGTTTTAATAGTTAGGTTGTTTATCACATTACTGACTATTCCCATATTTTTAGATATTTTTTTTAGTAATGTATCTATGTGTCTAGTCCATTTTAAATCTTTGTAAAGTGTAATTCCTAAATAAGTAAATTTATCTATTATTTGAATTATTGTTATGTCAATTACCAATTTTTCAATTATTGGTATAGGAGACAATTGCTGAGTAAATATTACTGCTTTAGTCTTTTTTAAGTTTATTAGCATTTTATTTGCTGCCATCCACTTAGAATATTTTTCGAGCAGTATATTTGCTTTATTGATCATTTCATCAATATGATTGCTATGAATTAGAATCGTTGTATCATCTGCATTCAAAATTATATAAGTTTCTTTATTTATATTGAAAATATCATTTATGTATATGTTAAATAGCAAAGGCCCAAGTATAGAACCCTGAGGAACTCCAGAGTTTATCTTTTTTTGTAGAGATGAATATTTCTCAATTTGTGTAAATTGAGGTCTATCTGTTAAGTAGTTTTTAAGAAGTGTATAAGAGGTGTCTCTTATCCCTATATGCATCAGCGTTTTTAATAATATTTCGTGATTTAATGAATCAAATGCCTTTGTTATGTCTAAATAAATAGCTAATGTGAAGCTGTGATTTGCAAGATTGTGTTGTATGTTATTTTGAATTGTATGTACTGCCATTTCTATTGACTTATTTCGTTGAAATCCGTATTGATACTGATTTAAAATTTTAAATTTTGTCAGATATGAATTTAATCTGGTATATATTAATTTTTCTAAAATCTTTGCAAAAGTAGATGAGTTTGCAGTTGGTCTGTAGTTATTTATAATGTTTTTACATCCAGATTTGTGTTTAGGAAAAATTTTAGTAATTTTTAATTTCTCTGGGAAAATTCCTGTTTTAATTATGAGATTAAATATAAATAATAGGGGTTCAATAATAATTTCAGCTACATGTTTGATAACTTGCGGGTGAATTTCATCATAATCCAGGTCCAGTATTTGTTTTTATATGGGTTAATTCAGTTAGTAGTTCAGTTTTTGTTATTTCCATAAGATATATAGAGTTAGTGTAAGTGGTATTTTGTAAATATGATTTAAAAGGAATATTTTTTTTTTATTTTTTCATTTATAATTTTTGCGATTGAAATAAAATGTTCATTAAATAATGTAGCAACTTCGTTTTTGTTTGCTGTTTGCTTATTATTTTGATTAATTAAAAAGTCTGGGCATGCGATTTTGGAGGAGTTTCCCAGAAGAAAATTAAGGTGCTTCCATGTTTTTCTGGGCTGATTTTGGGAAAAGATATTTATGTAATAGTTTTTTTTTGTTACTCTTATTGCAGAATTTAAATGATTTCTATATGTTTTAAAATGTTCAAAGTCTACTTGTAGTTTAGTTTTTAGAAATTTTGCATACAGTTTATTTTTTTTTTTTGTTTATACGATTTATTAAATTGTTTGTGATCCATGGTTTTCTAAATTTTTTATTTTTTGTATTAGAAAATACAATCACTGTAAATGCCTTTTCATAGAGTTTATTAAATACTGAAATAAACAAGTCATATGCATTAACTGGAGAGTCTATGGTATCCAACTCAACCCAATTTATCTGACTAAGATTATTTTTAAAATATTCTAAGTTTGAAGTATTAATTTTCCTAATTTGGGAATTTTTGTTAGTTGTATTGATTTTAGAGTGATGAAAAGCATGTTTATATATAATAAATATTGGAATATGATCACTTAAATGATATTCAAGAACTCCAGAAGTAAATGTAGATGTTTGTGAGTTTACTGTACATAAATCCAATATAGTATGAGAGGTTGCAGTAATACGCGTTGGGGATAGAATTGTATTTTTTAATCCAACTGAGTGAAGAGTATGCATAAATTTATTTGTAATTGGATTAACTTGAGAAATATCAATGTTTAGGTCTCCCAGCATAAATATTTTTTTCCTGCAAAGTTAATATAGTTAGCGAGATCACTCAGTATCTTTAGAAATTCAGTTATTTCAGCATTTGGTGGTCGATAACATACACTGATGAAGTAAAATTGGTTTTGGATTGTCAAGATTTCAATATTTTTATTGCTAATAGTGAATTCAGGTACTAAAGAGAAGTATTCATTATCTTTGTGTATGTAAATTGCAACCCCTCCCCCTTTTTAAGAAGTTTAAGTTACGAAGTGTGTACTTCCACTGTATAATATAGTTCCAGTTTAAAAGCCGTGTTAAAGCTTGAACTGAGGCCTAAGAAAGCGCATGGATATGTAGATCTTCTAATTTCGTACGTATGCAAATTAAAAAAAATGAAGATCCCAGTTTAGGTCGCTTTTCTAAAGAATACAAATATTCGCGATTTGGCGGCGTTATTGTCACTTCTATTTTGCTTCAGAGAAACTATACAGTTAGCACGGATGATATTTACTACGACTGGATGGGAAGAATTGTTAGTTGGAGCAGGGCCGGCTGGACCATAGGGGCAACCGGGGCGGTCGCCCCGGGCCCCGCGCCTTTAGGGGGCCCCGTAGTTTAGAAAACAAAATACTTTTCTGTAAAAAAAAATTAACTACATTTTTTTTGTAACTTTTGGGCGCAAGGTCCTTAAAAATATATTTTTGAAGTTTTTTGTTTGTTTCCAATCTCCCCATTTTTGAATACGTTATCCACCCTGTTCGTCGTACGGACACGATATTTGCAGATTCGAAATGATTTTTGTAACCAACTTAATCTTTTCCGCATTCATGAAATAGCAAATTAAATTTCATCATTTTGTGGTACCCTATACTTTTATATATCCAACAATTTGTGTGAAAACCTGATACCTAAATTTAAGGAAATAAGAAGAACAATATCCAAGTTACTTTCATACTACATATGGAGGCCACTTTTTCCAACATTACAAGAAATTGAAAGCAAAGAAAGGCAACTTTCATATATGAACGCGTATAAAAGTTTAGAATGTCACTAATTTGTCAGTTACTCCACTGTGCATTAAAAATCAATCACTAAACATGTATCAGGGGGAAAACTGTTTATACCAATTTATTTTAGAGATCTTTATTATATTTCCTATACAAAAATATTCGCAATGAGAAAATATTCGCTAAGCAGGTATGTAACGTATACTCTAGATTCACTTTCCTTTTGATTTTTACTATCTCTGGTTATTTTATTTTACTATGTAAATTATCTTCTTACTGAAGGAGATGTTATTTCTCCCGCTGAATGAGATCTGGCAATGAGTGTAAGTCATGACGTGGTGGTAGCCAGTATAAATAGGCGCGTTCAACGATACCTAGGGAGAGCTGTTGTTGTATGGTGAGAGCTTTTTGTTGATGTGTGTAGGGAGAGCTTCGTTTATGTGAGTAGAGCTACGTTATTTTGTGCCAAGAGCTTCGTTCTATGTGATTAGGTTTTTTCTTCATTATTGTGATACGATTAATGTGACTAGTGTGTGTGTGTTGGAGGATACCAGGACTTTCTCTGAATGAAGCTTGTGTTGTAAGTACGTTTTTCTCAGTTCATAGTTTTGTCAGATCTCTGTCTGGCTGTTAGGTTTATTTCATTAGTTGTTATTATTAACAACCAGCATTAAGACTTTATTCATCTTAAATTACTACTACAACATTACTAGCAGTTAAAAGCTTGTTCATTATTATTACTACACTACTAGCAGGCAAGTTTATTCATGATATAATTAACAAACAACAACCATTAGAAGAAGCATTGAATTCATTACAAGTTTTAGAAGAAGCGGTATTCATTATAGGTATCTTTTTATCATTTTGTGAATAAGCTGTTACAAGAGTCACAATGCAACCTAAACCTCTTCTCCCGGGAAACAAAATCGTAGATTTCAACACTTTTTACTTACTCTCTCTCTCTCTCTCTATCTATCTATCTCTCCCTCTCTTTCTCTATCTCCCTCCCTCTCTTTCTCTATCTCTCTCTCTCTCTCTCTCTCTCTCTCTCTCTCTCTCTCTCTCTCTCTCTCTCTCTCTCTCTCTCTCTCTCTCTCTCTCTCTCTCTCTTTCTTTCTATCTTTCTCTATCTCTCTTCCTCTTTTCTCTCTTCCCTCCTCTTTCTATCTCTCTTTCTCTTTCCCTCTTTTCTCTCTTTTCTCTCTCTCTCTCTCTGAACTTTCAGTCCGTATTATGGTCTTTTTCTTAAGCTTAAAGCAAATACTTCTTTAAGATAATCGTTTTGTTATCACGGTAGTGTTCGTGTGTCTTCCTCACAAAGATAATTTTCAGAAACGACTTTTTTAAAATATGATATTTATTTTTTAGTGCCCACAATGAATTTTTGCTCTGGGCCCCGCAATGAAATTTCGCCCAGGGCTCCGCAAGAGCTTCATCCGGCCTTGGTTGGAGGCGGGGAGGAAATGGCTTGGCGGTTAATGTAATAAGCTTACTCCTTTGTTCGTGGTTGCTGTAAATCGTTTGTCTGGTGGGACGTAAGATTCAGAAGGTGTGCGGATGGAGGAAGACATCGTGATGAAATGCGAGAAGTTTCCTTTTGTCTCGCCTTCAGTCACTCTTAGGGGAAAGGGTCCGCTACACATGGCACCCCATTTGTAAGCGGAGAAATACTAATATCGAAGATATTTCATGTAGGTGCATCGGCTTCACAACATTAACAGCGTAATATGATTAGCTTTGCTCCGAGCATAGATTACCATGGCTATGAACCTCTCTCTTGTACAGGGATTCTTGAGCACCTGCTTTTCTCAAGAAAGGAAAGCAGATTGCTAACTAATGTGATCCAGGCAGTAGCGGAGCAGTTCAAAAATTATGGGGGAGGGGGCTCAAGTAGTTTCATATCCAAACACCGAAAACAATTGCTAATCTAGGAAAATGAATTAATAATTAAACGTTACTTATCAATAATTCGTTTTTTAGAATAATAAAATAAATTCATTAATAAATTAACAACTTTATTAATATTTACCATACTGATTTACAAAATCTTGTTACAAATGCTTATATAATGTGGAAGACTAAATACACTATATTGACAAAAGTTTCCGGACAACCCTTCAAGCGCAAATGAACGGATCCGCTGCGTTGTTAAGATGCACGGTACAGCTGTAAACGGAATAAAAACAAGCCCGCAGCTGACCGCAATCATATCGTTCTGTGATGTTGATTGAAAATGCCGAAGCTGCAGAGTACTTTGAGAAAGGAAAGATTGTTGGGTGTTATATTAGTGGGTTATCCATAAGAGAAACCGAGAGGCGTTTTAACATACCCAACTCAACTGTTTTGGATGTATTAAATAAGTGGAAGACACATGGCGTGCCTGAAGCAGGAAAACGTACCGGCAGACTAAAGAAAATCAGTGATAAAGGACGTCGAAGCCTCAGGAGAGTCGTTACAGCTAATCGACGGAGAACTGCACAAGACCTCAGTGTACAAGTGAGTAAAAAGGCTAGAACCTCTGTATGTACGCGTACCATTCGCAGATAACTTCATTCCATGGGTTACCGTGGTCGTGCGGCTGCTCATAAGCCTTTTATCTCCACTCAAAATGTTACTCGTCGTTTAGCATGGTGTAAAGAACATGTATCGTGGACCGTAGATCAATGGAAACGAATCCTATGGACTGATGAATCCAGATTCACGATCCATCAGTCTGATAGATCGTGAATCTGGCCGTGTGTAGGTACGGCGGCAGCCGGGGAACCGCTATTTACCACACTGTACTGTTTGGAGCTGGCAGTGTACTCCTGTGGGGATGTTTTTCGTTGTATGGCCCCGGCCTATTGATTATCGTGGACAAACCTGATAACCAGCACGTCTACCTCGATATTCTGGACAATTATGCCCTACCAGTTCCGTAGCAATACTATGGAACCGAGCCTTGTTTCTACCAGCACGATAATGCACCAAGCCATAAAGCGAGGACTGTTACGGCGTGGTTTGACGATAATTCCGTATCGTGTGTGGACTGGCCAGAACAGAACCCTGATCTTAATCCCATAGAGCATCTATGGGATTAATTAGAGCGTCACATAAGAAGTTTGGAACCAAGGCCTGCTACTAAGCATCAGTTAGCGGCAGCGTTATGTACTGAATGGAAGGGCATGCCTATCGCTGTGTTCCAAAACGTTGTCGAAAGCATGTCTCGAAGAGTCAGTGCATGCATTAAGGCCAAAGGTGGTTTCAAAATATCTTTATTCAAGGTAGAAATCAGGAGACGAACTAATAAGGACGTCTTAATACAAATAAAATACGATCAAAGATCGTTAAACCACTAAAACCTATATAAAATATACAGCATAGTGCACAAGTTGAAAAATGGAGCAAAATTACAGCTCGTGATAAATGAACAGCGACAAGCATGTCTGGGCATTTAGGAAGGATTTTAACAAAAAAACGTATTGCTCATAAGTGCATTGCTGTGCGATTAACAAACTTGTTCAAGAAAATATTGAGAGCTTCAGGAGACAACATTTCTCGTCTCGTGCAAAAAACAAAACAAAAAAACAGTAAGTTGTAACACATCAGAGTTACAAGAATGTACAGTACAAAGCAATTGACAAACTGATCATAAGACAAATGAATGAAATGATGAAAAACAGGAGAAGAACAAACTTGGACTTCCTGGTGTAAATATAATATATTACCTGTTCGGCAATATTCAGAAACAATGTACAAATATACAGCACAGTGTCAACATGTTACAAATCAAAATCGGACCATATACAGAAATGTAACACTATTCTGTTGACCAGATAGAAAATGTAAGTATAATAAGAAAACACACGATGAATAAAGCTTTAACATATTCTCACTATCCATATGTAGTAATTGAAGAATGATAGTACCAAGCATCACCTCACGCAAAAGAACAAAATAGGTAAAATGTTTTTCAAAATATATTACTCATGAGTACAACACCATGCAATTGACGAACTTGTGCAAAAATAAATACAGTAAGAATCATTAGTCAACATGTCTCTTGAAAGAAGGTACGATATGACAGTGAGTTTTAACACAACATATTTACAAGGATGTACAGTACTATGCAATTTAAAAAACTGATTATCAGACAAATCATTGGAATGTTTAATAACAGGAAATAACTAAACTTGGACATTCTGATGCAAATAAGATGGATTACTTGTTCCGCAATATTTTGAAAACTATGTACAATTATACAGCACAGTGCAAACATGTTCGGGAAACAAAATAGAACAAAATTACAAAAAACTACACTGCAGAAACAATTTCTATGTTTATACAGCACTATGCTAATGACTAACTGCAATATTTATACTCAAAATGTAAACTAAAGACGAACTAACTTGAACGTCAATGTAAGAAAAAAAAATACAAGATGAGTGTCACAAAAAACAATTTGCTGTGTAAAAAAACTCATGCGGTAAATTTCCAAGCTGTGCAAAGATCTTGAAAACAGATTGTTGATATTTACATATGCATTTCTGATTCAAAAAGGTCAAATACCAAATCTGCCGACCGTCAGGTACAATGACGCTGGCGAGCTGGTAAACCATGAGGCAGCCGGTGACCAGGTGGCAAGGAACTGGCTCTCCCGACGCTGAGTAACTGCAACAGAATACTCTAGCCGAAGTCGAGATGTCAGACGGTCGCGGAAATGGCATAATAATGCCGTAGAAGCTTCATGCACAGTCAGAGGAGTAGTCAAATATCTGCAGCGTTGATGAAACACGTAGATTACATGCTTCGCTAAAATAAAAATATAGGCACAGACTGATGGGAGCTTGACTGGGGGATAGTTCTGTAGCAGAAGAGTCCGATATGCATCAAATGTAAGATCTGCTGTAATGGAACATTGGGCGATAGTAAATGCCAAGTTCAGCATTGGGAGTAATATAACACAGTGTTGATAGACATGGGAGACATCAGCCTCCCGAGCACAGAAAGGGCAAAGAGGGGAATCGAGAAGAGACATTCGGAAAAGAACGGAGGGAACAGGAAGGCGGCGATGGAGGAAAAGCCAATGGGTATTAATTTCTAGAGGAGCAGAAAGAGGAGACAGGGCGGCTGACCACACCGTAGCAGTGGCAGCAGGGGGAACATCAGGAATGGGGAGAGGAGGAGAAGAATGGGACATAGAGAGGAACCGATAAAGAGCTGACACCGAGAGAGAAGAAATGGGATGAGCTGAGCCAGAAGTAAGCAAGAAAAGAGGAAATGGGAGAGAAGCAGAAGGAACAAAGGAAAGACCTGAGTGGGAAGCAAGATGAGGAAATTGAGAAATGATAGATGAAAGAATAGAGTCGTAGATGTCACGAGAGGAGGAGGAGAGGAGAAGAGAGGGAGGGAGGCTGGTAGATGTCACGAGAGGAGAAGGAGAGGAGAAGAAGGGTCGCCAGGAAAGGTCAGGGTTAGTGAGATCTTTAACTGTTACTACACCTGCTCGGAGCCAGGTAGGATAGGCAAAGTACGGAAGATGAGAGGGGTGAAGAATCGAAGAATAAAAGAGGGGTTCAGCAAGGAGCTCAGTTGTGGAATCAGGTGGAGAACGAGAGAGAGGGAGGGAACGAAGGAAAGTTAGAGCTTCACGGTAAACAGGGGGAAGTCGAATGAGGGTGAGGGGTCGGTGGTCCATGAGTAGTAAGGAGAGAAAAGAAAAGTTAGGGTTGCTCGGGGAGGCGATGACGTCCCTAGCTAAAACGGCATCTGGTACTGGCGACGTGAAGAGACGGAGAAAAGTAGTAATTCTGACGGCCTTGTAGTACTCCTGTGTATCAAGGAGTCCGATGCCGCCGTGATCCGGAGGGAGGCAAAGCTTTGTGACACTGACCCAGTGGTGGCAGGTCCATATCAGAGAAGTAAGACATCGGGTAATTTCATGAAGGCGGAGTTGTAGAGACTTGACACCAAGCCAAGAGTGTGTGCACAAGGAAATCAGGTAAGTTCGAGAGAGGCGAGCTCTCTGGAAGAATGATGAGCAGAACTGGGCTCTCATCCAGGAGGCAGTTGACCTGAGCAAGCGTGGGTGAATAGCATTCCACGTGTAGAGGGGGGCAGCTTGCAAGGAACCAAGATGAACTCCAAGGAAGCGCTGTGAGATGGACGACCAGCTTGCTCCCCAAGGGGTGTCTACACGATGTGCCCATGAGCCGCACCATAAACCAGTGCTTTTAGATGAGTTGAGCGCTGCACCGGAGCATGAGGCATAAGCTGCGAATAGACGTTGGAGACACGGAAACTGTGAGTCATGACGGATGCAGATGGTTACATCATCTGCGTATGCAACAGAGGTAGTGGCATGATGTCTTGTGCAGGCAGAGAGTGGTGGCAGAACTGCTTTAAAGGATTGGTGTACAGAGCGGAGGAAGGGTTCAATTGCGATTGCAAAGAGTTGTCCGGAGAGTGGGCAACCCTGCCGCACTCCCCGGCGGAAGGGAATAGGCGCTGTGAGAAAGGTGGGCAGCTTAACCTGGAGAACGGCGTCTTGATAGAGTGACAAAATAAGAGAGACGAAGGAAGGAGGAAAACCGAAGTGAAGGAGTGTAGCCGATAGATAGGAATGTGAGATATTATCAAAAGCGGATTGTTGGTCAAGAGAGAGAAGGGCGAGGGGTTCAGAGCGAGATCGGGCAAGATGGATTAGATCATTTAGTAGATGGATGTTATGAGAAAGTGAACGGCCGGGAACTGTGTAAGTTTGATTTGGGGAGAGAATGTGAGTGAGAATGGGGTTAAGGCGTTGGGAAAGAAGTTTAGTATAAAGTTTATAATCTAGATTTAAGAGGGAGATAGGGCGCCAATTCCCCAGGTCAAGGAGATCACCTTTCTTAGGGAATAGTACAACATATGCTACTGTGAATCGCCTTGGTAGAGGGGAGTGATTGAAAGCAGCAGAAAGTGCAGAAAAGAGAAATGGTAGAAGGAGAGGTAGAAAGGTTTTATAGAAGAGGAAAGTGAGGCCGTCCGGACCCGGTGCGGCCCTAGAGTTTAAAGAAGAAAACGTAGAGTTTAAAGAAGAAAACGTAGAGGATAGTTCAGAGAACGTGGGAGGAAGGAGGAGGGAAGAGGCAAGATGGCGAGGAACTTGTGGTAGGTTAGAAAGAAGTGATGCCAAAGCTGAAGAGGATGGCGGAGGAGATTCACAGAACTTCTCTGTATAGAACTTTCTGACCTGGGAACATAGAGTGAGTGGATCATCAGACACCTCTCCAGATGCGAGGCGAAGGTGCCGAAGTGAATTCGATGCTGTTCGTGTTTTTTCCATGGATGTAAGGAAATCGTAATTGGATGCGTCTGGCGATAGATGTTGTAGCCGCAGACGTCGTAGAGCTTGTTGAGCCAGAGGAAGGAGGATTGATCGCAGTTCTTCTTGATAGTGGCAGAAGAGAGGATCACTTAGGCTTAGGATGGAGAGCATGGAACGGACATGGTTTAGACGCATGTTTTGAAGCGTTTTTGCTTTAAAAGAAAGTTTGCGAACGTGGAGAACGAGTTGCTGTTTAATGTCCAACCAAAAAGTCAGACCACAAGGAGCTGATTGAAGTTGAGGTCGTTTGTCCTCAAGGAAGGAGCGTACTGAAGTACAGAAGTCTGGATCTGTAAGAAGAGTGTCGTCAAGAGTCCATGGACGAATTGTACGGGGTTGTGCTGGAACTGCTTGAATAATAAGAACGATGGCACAATGGTCAGAAGAAGCTGTAGGAGTGATAATAGATTCTGTCACAGCTGTAAGCAGAGTAGATGAGGCGTAGTATCTGTCAAGGCGAGCTGTGTACGGATTTTGATTATGTTGCGAGCGCCAAGTATGTACAGTCGATGAAGGATGGAAGTGACGGTGAACATCAATGAATGAGTTGTCGGAGACCACTGACTGAAGAAGATTCACCAAGTTAACACGGCGTTCTCTGGTGGAAGGAGATCGGTCCAGGGTAGGATTCAGAGTGCAATTGAAATCCCCTCCAATTAAAACATGATCTATGGGAGGAATGCGAGACAAGGCACGACGAAGGCGAGTAAAAAGTATTGTCAAGTGGGTTGAAGAGCTTGGAATATAAATATTAAATATATGATAAGATGTGGAAGCTATGGTGAATGATGCACACTGTAATAGGTCTCGACATAAGTTTCGAACCGAAAAAGAGGTGATTATGGAGTTGAAAGTATGGCGGATACCTATAGCTAGACCACTATGGGATGATAGTTGGTAGGCGTGGTGAAATGTGTAGTTCCACTGGCGCCATCGTGAGAATATCGTAGTGGATTGGCAATTCGTCTCTTGTAGTAAGAGAAGATCAGCTCCTAACGGAGTGAGGTCTTCATGTACCAAGGCATTAGAAAATGGGGATGCAAATCCCCTGCAATTAAGAGATACAATCTTGAAGACTTTTTTTCCATTAATGCTTGCTGAAGAGCCTTCACAACAGGAGGAAATGATTTGAGTCGATTAAAATAGGTTTTAGCCCACGGATGTTCCTTGCGAAGGCGGGAGATGCATTGATTAAGGACTTGGATCTGATCAAGCACTAGAGGGAGAAACGATGCATACTTTGAGAGTAAAGCATGCGTTGTGGAGTGGTCTGTCTTATGTGACAGGTATTGATGTAAATCTTCAAATGAAATCGGCCCAGTAGGAACCGAGCCATCCTTAAGGTATTCGACAAGATCCTCAAATTTAAGAGGAGGCTCTTCGTCGGCCTGGACAGAAGAGGTAGCAGCCTTTGATGGTGAATTCTTTCGAGAGGCACTACCAGTACGGGGAGAGGTACGGGGTGATGCGGCAGTCGGCTTCTTCGGTGGGCGTCTTCGAGAAGAACCACGACGTTTCAGCGAAGGCTCAGTTGAGCTCTCATCAACTCGAGATTCGTGGCCAGAAAATCCGTCATCAGCAGATTTAGAAGTATCGATGATAAGGGCAGTGGAGAAACCCCTGAAGGGGACTCCGCTACAGAATGACGACGCATGGGAAGCGAATAATGAAGTGAGGGAAAATCCCGTTGCTGGTCGAAGGATAAAGGGTCCGTAGACACGCGTTGACCAACTCCTGCAGTCGACTTTTGTGAAAGTTTCGATTCTGAAGCTTTCTGTGCAGTGGAAGAAGGTGTTGCTCGGCTCAGAAGAGGGCCAGAAGTTGTAGGAGAATTATTAGGAGCCTGTGATGCTAGATGTGGGCAATGCACACGTAAATGATTCTCTCCGTGGCAAAAAGTGCAGTGGAGGAAGGTAGTCACTTCAATTCTCCTACGTTGCTGTCCACAACGAACGTTGAGCACCTTTGGGCAGGCGAGCAAATGTTCATCAGATGGAAATATTACTCTTGCACTTCGGCGAAATCGTCCTATGGATTTATCGTCTGGATCTCTCGGTGTGGCTGAAAGAGTAGTAACTGGCCCAACAACTCGGCCGAACTTACTGAGTACAGTGCACAGCGCAACGTCTGACACCTCAGGTGGAACCGGATAAAATGTAAATTGGATTGGACGCTGAGAGACAGGTTCTGGTAGAAGATGGACGTCTTTGAGGGACAAACCTTCTGTCAAGACAAGATCCGCATGCTCTTTAAGAGCAAAGTACACCAACACAGCTCGAGGTTTTCGAGCCATGTGAGTAATACTGGCTCCAGCTGGAAGTATCTGCTTGAGAGCCATACTATATTCTTTCAACTTTGTGTCTGGGAGCGCATCAAAACACACTCCGAAGTCCATTCTAGAATAGAATTGTTTTCCCGCTGGGGAATCTTCGGGAATATCTATGGTGGCAGTAAGGCCATCAACAATGACGTACGAGTCTGGTAAGACTTCTGCAACAAACTTGGAAGGAGCTTTTGTTCCAGTAAGAGCGGCAGAGTATGCCCTAGGAGCAGGACTCGAGCGTGAGGGCTG
Source organism: Macrothele yani (assembly GCA_039090855.1). NCBI lineage: Eukaryota > Metazoa > Arthropoda > Arachnida > Araneae > Macrothelidae > Macrothele > Macrothele yani. The sequence continues at coordinate 139,057,523 of CM077013.1, read as the reverse complement.
CAACGCAACCGGCTGTTTGAACTGAGTTGAAGTAGAGGGTAAAGTAGCAGCGCTGTCAGACACATCCATGTCTTCACTTAAAGCAACAGAGGGTTGCGCTGCACTGACGTCACTGGTCGAAGCAGGGCAAGAAGCTTGAGCTGTAGTAGAGGAGTCACTTTCCACTTCTAGTGGTTGGGTGACGTCACCTACAAGCATTGGAGGAGATTGGTCTCGTATCGAAGAGGAGGAGGAGGCGGCAGGAAATGCCTCGCTGATATGGGCGTGGACATCGCTCTTATCAGCAGCAGCCGCCGCCATTGTTAATGACGAAGGCTACCTGAGAAATCGACCAGCTCGGTCGACAATTCAAATGATGATAACAGAAAAAATAAACTACTCACCAACTTGGGAGATGTATCAAAACAAAGCACGAACCTGCAGCTTGAAGGAACACGAAAGGAAAATGACGAACCACACGATAAAACACACTAAATAGGCACACAACACGGAGCTCAGAAAAACGTGACTTAGGCCAAAGGTGGACCGACACCGTACTAATGTATGTCAATAAATGCTACATTGTTTTTCTCTTCTAGGTGTCCGGTGATTTTTTATTTACTAAATGTGGTAATGTGAAATAGAGTACTTCTCTCTCAGTATTCAATTTCTCTGAGTTCATTTGCAAAGGCCCAATTTTAAAATTAGTTATTTGATGAAATAAATAATAGTGCAGAATACTGAAAATGTAAAGTTTTGTTAGTACTTTAATAAAATTATACTTTCATATCTCAGCATCATTGTGCAAGGTAACTGCTCTTCGCCTGCAATTGTCTTCAAAATGTGGATCCTGTATTTACTTCTCGATGAAAGTTCAACAATGCAAGTCCAGAAAGTCGATAATTAGATATTGTGTTCCGAAGATACGTTTTCTGACGACTAAGAATAAAAAATGTACTTTCCGGAGTGGCTGTTGAAACAGGAAGCGTTAATACATTTTTTGGTAATTTCTTGATATTGGTGTATAAAAAACAAACAAAGAACGGCGGTTTCATAAATTGATAATGATTCTATAGCAGTGGTGTGCCTTTCCACTTGTCTTATTGTTAATAAAGGAATCTTCTAGGAATTTGAGCAACACCGAGTAAACCCTGCGGGCGTGTTACTTGCATGTGGAAAAATGAGCCAATGAAACAAATCCAAAGGTACTCTAAAAGAAAAAAAAAAAAAAAACAGGCTTCATTGGAAAAAAATGTGATTTGAGTCAGTTTTTTATCGTTTTTTTACGCTTTTCAACAGTAGGTTGAAGAAGCGTATATGCTCCAGCTTTGTCCATCGGTCCGTCCGTCCGTCCGTCCGTCCGTCTGCCTGTCAGCTCGATAACTTGCGTAAAAATGATTCGATTTCGATGAGATTTTAGTATGTGGTAGAAGACCACCTGGGAACGAACCCTGTTGAAAATGGGCAAAATGGGGACAAAGGTCACGACATAGGAGCGGGATTCATTCCATTGCCCTTATACGTCATAACTTACGTAAAAATGGTTCGATTTCGATGAAATTTTAGTATGTGGTAGGGAACGAAACCTATTAAAAATGGGCGAAATGGGATCAAAGGTCACATAGGAGCGGGATCCATTCCATTGCCCTTATGCGTTATAACTTACGTAAAAATGGTTTGATTTCGATGAAATTTAAATATGTTGTAGGGGACCACATGGGGACGTACCATATTGAAAATGGGCAAAATGAGGTCAAAGAACAGGACATAGGAGCGGGATCCATTCCATCGCTCTTATGCTTCATAACTTAGGTAAAAATGCTTCGTTTGCGACAAAACGGTAGTATGTTGTTCCGGAGGTATACTGAACCAGTTATGTTGAATATCATCGAAATGGGGTCAAAGGTCAAGGCACAGGAGCGAGATTTATTCCACAGCCATTATCTTCATAACTTGAGTAATGATTTCTGGTATGTTGGAAAGCGTATTATAATCAATGCATTGCATGATTTTACTAACTTGTTCATATTCATTTCGATATTTTTAATGAACAAGATTTAAAATTCGGCTTTAAAGGAGAAAAAGAAATCGTGTGATTCGTCGTTCAAGAGTAAAATACGCCTTGATATCCAATGGAAGGGGGCGGGGGAGCTTGAGAACTCTGAGCCCCTCCCCTTTCCAACGTCAATGGTTCCAGGGCAACGTACCCTCTATGCTGCGTACGCGCGCAGCCAGCAGCGCAGTGACTTGACTTCCTCAAATCCCGAATTAATTTTCATAAATCGAAAATCAATTACCTGCAAAAATAACAATAAATAAATAAAATTCGGGCTCTCAAAAGTCAAAACAACACTTTTCTCAAATGCCGTTCGCTTACTTCTAAGTTCGTCCGATTGTCCTCTTCATCCTCAAAGGCTTCTTGCAAAGTAGCCTCGTGCGAGCAGACAGTGAATGCGACAATGCGGATTAGTGATTTTCCCACGCCGAGAAAGAGGCAGATATTGAGTCTTTTCTCAAAACAACACATCAGAGCCAGCCAATCACAGCAAACCGTTACCAAGTTCATTGCACTAACTAATACACCCAGGCTAGTTGGCGGGGAAAAGGCATTCCGGTCAGTTAAATTGTAAGCCGCTGGTAATAGGGTTTTGCTCAAAACCTTGTCAGATAATACGGCAGATTTTTTCGAACATCAAAGACGTTGAAAGACGCCTTGTGTTTGCGTTAAAGTTTGTTCTTGTGCCGTTTTTTTTTTTTTTTTTTTTTTTTTTTTTTTTTGTTAAATTTAGTAATGGCTAAACGAAAGAATCAGGGTTGTTTAGAACCATTAAATGAGTCTGCTGTTGCTTTTAATTCTTCATGGTTAAAACAACTTGTAGAGATTGAAACTGTTGATTCGAAAACGCCAAAACGTGTAGCGTTAGGCAGCGTTTTTAGTTATACTGAAAGCACTGGTGGCGTAGTATGCAAGATCTGTTCTGAAGCCAAGTCCGCATACGATTTTGCTGTTGGAAAAACCTGGAAACTTTTGGAAATTCCCACGGACGAGTCTTCGGTTTAGGGAAAAAATTGAGAGGCGATTTATTCCTTGAAAGGACTGTCAGATCAGAACGATTTGGCACCTTTTCTGTTTGAACTAATTATTCTGCATTTAGTTGTTATTTTGTTTCTCATTCTCCTAGGTATTTTGATATAAAAAGAAACTGTAGGTATTATGCGTAAATATACTTTTCCTAATTCCCAGTGTTTTTATTCCAGAAGTAAGTTTGAGCTCCTCACTTTCTGTAAAATAAAATTTTTAATTAATGAAATGCTTCAAATAATTGTTTTTTATTTAAAATCAGTTGCGGAAAGAACGGTGATAAAAATGGAGGAATTGGAAAAAAAAGGGTTGCAATCCAAGTTCCAACTCCTACTGCATTATTAGTAAGACAAGCTGAGAAAATAAAATTTCTTGCCTAAGTGCTTTTGATGCCTTTCCCGCTCAGTGGGCCGGTTAGGCGCGCATTGCCCATGACCGCTTAGAAGGAATATTGTTCCATGTCCGCTTAGAAGGAATATTGTTCCATGTCCGCTTAGAAGGAATATTGTTCCATGTCCGCTTAGAAGGAATATTGTTCCATGTCCGCTTAGAAGGAATATTGTTCCATGTCCGCTTAGAAGGAATATTGTTCCATGTCCGCTTAGAAGGAATGTCGTTCCATGTCCGCTTAGAAGGAATATTGTTTCATGTCCGCTTAGAAAGAATATTGTTCCATGTCCGCTTAGAAGGAATATCGTTCCATGTCCGCTTAGAAGGAATATTGTTTCATGTCCGCTTAGAAAGAATATTGTTCCATGTCCGCTTAGAAGGAATATTGTTCCATGTCCGCTTAGAAGGAATATTGTTCCATGTCCGCTTAGAAGGAATATTGTTCGATGTCCGCTTAGAAGGGATATTGTTCCATGTCCGCTTAGAAGGGATATTGTTCGATGTCCGCTTAGAAGGAATATTTTTCCATTTCCGCTTAGAAGGAATATTGCTTTGTAGTAATAAATGCCATAATATCTTCCCATTTGATTGCCATGGATTTAGAAAATTTACAAGTCGAAGGTCATGAAACACAAAATTAAATTTACAAAATGAAAGTGTAATAAGGCAACATAAGCATAACCTGGCGAAAAGCTATTTTTCGCTTTTATAAGTAATTAAACTTTAATACTTCCAAATAATGCATTTTTTAATAACTAACGCAAGTCTCGACTTAATTAAGCCAAAACTTCGATGTATGGTCGCTATTCCAGGGAAAAGTAGAGATTGAATGGATGAACAAGAGTGTTGAAGACAAAGCAAAATAATAATAATAATAATTGCAAACCTAATAATTAAAGAAAGAAAAGAAGAAAACAGCTATTTTGACATGGATGTTATAGTTTTCCTTAAAGAAGAATCCAGGTTTGTCTGTTTTATATACGCCTTCGAGATCAAATTCGCATGCATGACCGCTTTCTGTGGTTAAAATTTGTTAAAAATAATAATTTCAATAATGATTTCTAGAAACAATTAAAAAAAAAAAGATTGGGAGGAGGACAATGTCCGTGCTCTCGAAGCTCGTGCGATAATCAGGCCCTGACAATATTAATTATTAATTGAACAAAATAGGGTGTATTCAAATTTATATCAGTAAACGGCCATGACAACCACATCATGCGCCCTCCCCCGTATTGGCGCCTGCTATTTGAGAGAAGTAGATTTGTTTCGAATGATTTTAAAATTAATGAGAAGTAACATTTACTGTTTCTTGTTTATTACGGGCAGGTTTTTTTTTTTTTTTTGCTATGTACGGGCATTTACCGATTAATTTTGTTCATATTTTCATAATTATGTATGCTGAACAACTGAAAAATCATAACATTTGTGGCGCCATCTATAAGCGTCAATGGTAAACAGAATCCATCCTCCAAAATATGTGCTTTGCCCATATCTCCTCGCATATCCTGTTTGAGAAAACAGATTTTCTTTTTTCTCGTTTTGGGTTATCTAAAAATTCTCTGCAGTGTGTGCAAAGTCAACGACATTTATATTACAAACTCAGTTTGTTGTGAAGCAATAATTATGAAAATGACTTACCAATTTTTGATTCTTCTGCATCACAAATGTGAGTTCCATTCTCATGCGTCACTGAATTGTATAGACATACGAAAAGGTCCAGTTCGTGAAATTTCAAGTCTTGCTAACAGCAAAATTAATTTTTGAACACTCACCCATGCCTTATTACTTTTTTAAATCGTACATACTTTTTTTGGAAATATTAATGTTAAATTTTGAAGACTCGTTTGGCGCCATCTTTTACTCATTTTTGCCACTTCAAAATTTTGATAAAGAACCAGAAAAAAAATTCAGTAACAAAGCTAAACTCCATATTAATATATTTTCAGTAGGAATACCGGGAAACTGGGTCACATGGAAGCAGATTTACGATAAAAATATACGACTTGTTTTCTTAAGTCCAACTCGAACCACTATAAAACTGTTTTTGCACACACACACACCTATTTATTTATTTATTTATTTATTATTCTTAGATACTTCGTTCTTAGTTTAAAACATATTTAAAATTCAGAAAAAATGCATCATTAAGACGAAAACACTTCTGAAACCATCAGTTGGAATTAAATACATGCAACAAATTTGAAAACAATTACAACAGAAAATTCTGGCAAAGTAACGGAGTTTTCATGACATTTTACATTTAGAAAAATTCTGAAATCTCAGACCAAAAATTTTAATCTGGCTTCTTTTTTTCGTTTTCAGAAACCATATTACTATATTACCACAATGACACTAAATTTTTTTATTTATGGAAGCAGTTTTAGGTAATGTTTGAAAAACATATTGTGAAGGAATTTTGACATAAATGCGGATATAGGCAGATCAATTTGAGCAGTTTTGTCCATTGTATTTTTATATTAACACCAATAATTTGATGGCAACAAGATTTAGTAGCTAAATCTATCAGATCATGGGCTTTTTAAAACCTGAATGAAGTTTTGGCAATATAGCTTCGAGCAAAGTGTTCAAAAATACATTTGTGGAATTTGAAGCTATGAAGTCAGGAGATATGAATGGTGTGCTATACTTCATCAGGCGCGACACTACAGGGGAAAGAAGCCAAACTTATACCGCCCTTCCTTATTGATTGATGGAGAAAAGCTTGAAACAACCGATACCTACTTTTATATTGGGCAGCAGATATCAAGTGAGGGTCACATTGATGAAGAAATTCATCGGGGTAGAAAATTGGGAGGGAGAGCTTTTGGAAGAAACAGTACAATTTTAACGAGCAGTATGCCATTATGTCTTAAAAGGAAAGTATTTAATCAATGCATCCTGCCAATTCTTAGGCATGCAGCAGAGACATGGACTTTTTTTTTTTTTTTTTTTTTTGAGGTTTAACGACCACCGTGAGCAACTCAATGGGCTATAAGCAGTCGCCCGTCCCTAATTTAGGGTCACTGGTTCCAGGGAAGGGAGAGAGCCAGTGCCGTAAGACAAACACAACATCCATGCCACACCGGGATTTCAACCCGGACCCCGTTCGGACGAATGATCAGCGGCCATCGCTTAGACCACTGCGCAACCGGGGCGGCAGACATGGACTTTAACTAAAAAAAAAAAAAAGATATAGAAAGACTACAGACAACTCACAGCGGCATGGAGAGATGCATGCTTGGTGTAACCAGGAAAGATAAGAAGAGAAACTTGTGGATGAGGAAAATAACTGGTGTGGACGACATCATGACCAGAGTTAAATCACTGAAAAGGCAATGATGCTGGACATGTTGCGAGAAAAACGGATCACCGATGGACAACCGAAATTTTAGACTGGATTCCGAGGGACAGGTAAAGACACAAAAGAAGACCCCATGGGAGATGGATAGATGAAATTCGAAAAATTGCTGGTGTGACATGGAGGAGACAGGCTCAAGAGAGACAATTGTGGAAGAAACCTGGGGAGACCTTCATCCAGCAGTAGATACATAATGGTTGACAATGATGATGATGTATATATATACACTGGTGTGCAAAAATTAAGGACGAAGAGGAGAATGTAGCATAACAGTGGAACGAGCAAGAGGAACGGATCGAAAGACCACTCAGGGGATAGACAAGGGTCCGGTACGGTAGGGCATGCGCCTATATGCAGCATGACGTAAGGGGGGGGATTCGGAAGGGTATAAAGCACACGGGTGGTGTACGCTCAGCAATTCGGTGAAAGCTATTGTACGATGAACATCGGTTTGAACGACGACGAGTTGTTGCCACCGTGTGATATGGCCCACAGGCAATCCAGTAGACGACATCTGGATGACTTTACCCAAGGTCGCGTCATTGGGAAATTGGAAGAATGTCGAAGTGGGACTAATGTGACCGAGGAGTTCGGGATCGCTCACAGCATCGTTTCACGAGCTTGGAGAGTATTTCAAACGACAGGTACAGCTGTCCGAGAGTTTAGCAGTGGTCGTCCAAAAGCAACCACGGCGGCGGACGACCAGTATATTGTCCTATAGGCGAGAAGAGACAGACGGCAGACAGCAAGAGAAATCGCAAGGCACATGCAGCAGACAACTGGACGTCCATTTACGCGTTTTACTGTGGCCAGGTGGCTGCACAAAGTGGTCTATTTGCACGACGACCAGTACTGTGTGTGCCATTAACGCCTGCTCATCGGAGACGGCGGTTTCTGTGGTACCAGGAACACAAGAACTGGACACATCAGCAATGGGGTCGAGTTCTCTTTACAGATGATAGCCGGTTTAGTCTGACGACCGATTCTGGACGTATACACATCTGAAAAGAACAGGGAAAACGCAATCTCACCTCCAACATCATCGAAAGGGACCGGTTTGGAGGTGGCGGAGTTCTCGTTTGGGGCGGCATTATGCTTAGTAGCCGTACTGACCTTCATATCTTCCAAGGAGGTTCAGTCATTGGTGTCCGCTATTGTATCGAGGTTCTCCTGCCTCACGTGCATCTATTTAGAGGTGCTGTGGGTCCTGATTTCCTCTTCATGGACGACAACGCTACACCTCATTGTACAGTGGCTGTCGCAGAGCTGTTGGGGAGTGAAGATGTTCAACGCGTGGATTGGCCAGCAAGGTCCCTGGACCTAAATCCAATCGAACACGTATGGGACCTTCTCGGCAGACGCTTGGCAGCACGTCACCAGCAGCCAGCAACGATTCCTCAGCTGCGATTGGCGCTACAAGAGGAATGGGCCGCGATGCCTCAACAGCTCCTTGACAACCTCGTCCTCAGCATGGACAGACGTTGTAATTCCTGCAACGCAGTCAGGAGTGATCATATCTCCTACTAAAGACTGGATGTTTCTTGGCAGCCGCCTGTCACATGGACGTTTGTCTTCTGTCCAGTTGTGCTCGAAGCTACCTTTTCAATAAAGTGTCTTTGTATCCTTTGGATTCCTTGTTTGGATAGTTTTGCTCACTTGTCCCATATTCTTACATCTTGGGGATCTTATGGCATGATTTGAATCGATGTGGAGCACTTCTGCACGACGTTACATTCGAAAAACCGTCTCGTCCTTAATTTTTGCACGCCAGTGTACATATATATATGTATTTAAGCAGTTCGAACACATGGGGGAGTTCAACGATTTAAGATTTTAGGGAACTTGGATAAAGGTATATGAACTTTTCTAATTCATGGAATTCTTGTTTTATACAAAATTCACTTTTTCTAAGTTTGGTGTTGTACTATTGTATGAAATGGAAGGAGTCATCTGAGCGAATATTTAAGAGCGTACTAGGACAAAACTATTTTCATAACTACATTTAGCAAGAAAGATGACACCGAATTTTCGGGTGTAATAAGCAATTCTTTTGAATCCGTTCCGATGCAAATTAAATTTATCAAAGCTATTAAAAGTCAATAGAACCGGTATGGAAAACAATAGCATCTGACAAAAGAAAGACTTTTTCAATCCAGTTTTTAATCCCTCAGATATTGCTGTAAACGGAATCGTGTGCTTACGCCCACTCGTTGCTGACTTGTACTTTAAGAAAAACATGATTTTATATGAGAAACATTTCGCACCGGAAACGCTTTCCAACACCGAAAGAATTTTTCAAATCGGACTTTTAGAAACAGAGATATCGACAAAATCAGATGTGGCTTTCCGTCCCCTGGTGGGGAAACCATGCATTATTTTAGGAAGGAAGTATTCTCAAAAGGTTTTTCCATATGAGCGGTATCGGTCCAAGAAAAAAAAATTTAGTCGCGTTTTCAGGAGCCCAGATTTTGCTACAAATACATCAGAAGCAGAAATTAACACTTATACCCCGTGGCGGCCAAACCATTCTTTACCAAACATTAGAAATTATGTGAAAAATATTATCCATCAGGTCTTGTATGCGATACAGGAATAATTTTTCAAATCGGAATTTTAGAGGCAGAAATAACGCAGTAAACGCAATTTACCTTTGTGCCCCCTAGCGGAAAGTCTATGATTTACTTGAAAATTTTGAATTTATAGGAAAAACATTTCGCATCGGAAATACTATCCAACAAAGAAGGAGTTTTTCAAATCGGAATCCAAGAAGTAGATATATTTACAAAAATAAGATATACATCTACGCCCCTTGGCATAGAAACCATGCATTATTTTAAGAAGAAACTGTTTCTAAAAGGTTTGAGTAGTATCGGTCTACAAATGACGTTTTTTTCAGTCGAGCATTTAGAAGCTCATATTTTGCTGCAAATACATCAGAAGCAGAAATTAAGATTTACTGGTGGCCAAGTCATTTTTTTACATAAATTAAAAATTATGTGCAAACGATTTTCCATCAGGAGCTGTAATCGGTGCAGAAAGAATTTTTCAAATCGGAGATTTAGAAGCAGTGATATATGGGGTAACGCAATTTACCGCTACGCCCTCTAGCGGAAAGTCTATGAATTACTTGAAAATTTTGAAATTACATGAAAAACATATCACACTGAAAACACTATCCAACACAGAAGGAATTTTTCAAATCGGACAAAAATAAGATATACATCTACTCCCCTGGCAGAAAAACTGTGGAATATTTTAAGAAGGAAATATTCCGAAAAGGTTTATCGATGTGAGTGGCATTAGTCCACGGAAGAAGTTTTTCAATCGATATTTTAGAAACTCAGATTTTATGGCAAATACATCAGAAGCAAAAATTAACACTTACGCCCCCTGGTGGCTAAAGTATTCTTTACCAAAAATTTGAAATTATGCGCAAAAGATTTTCAATCAGGAGGTGTATACGCTGAAGAAAACATTTTTAAAATCGGAGTTTTAGAAGAAGGTTATCGGGGAAAATGTAATTTAATTTTACGCCCCCTAGTGGAAAATCTATGCGTAATTTGAGAAAGTAACTATATCTGAAATACTCTTCGACAAATGGAATCGAAAGATAAAATAATTTTTTAATCGGATGTTTAGAAGCAAATATGTGATATAAAACGTATTTTGAATTCGACATCATCTGCCTTTACGCCCTCTAACGGCGAAATCGTACATCGTAAAAAAAAAACGAAATGAATGATCATCATTCGCATATCTCAAACTTCCCAATGCAAAAAGAATTTTTCAAAGCGGACTAATAGTTGCAGAGATATCGTAGGTACAGACGGACGGACAAACCGGTAACACAAGCACGATCGTTTTTTACAAAAGACGTGCTAATAAATGAGATATTCCTTATGAGGTTACAAACTAATATTCATAAACAGCCTTGTGACAGCAAATATTGAAAAATAAAAAAAAATGGCGTAAATAAGCTGAAATTGTGAAGAAATATTATAGCACGGCAGACAGGTGAAATGTTTGGGAGAATTGTGCTATTGATGACAGCGTAGATCGTTCCGCGTCGTTTCCTTACGTCTCCAAGGGCGATGAACAGATAACTAGTGAAAGTATACATCTCCTTCATTGTTCTGCGTCGTTGGTTTTGTAAAGAAGTGTTGTCCAGGTAGTTGAAGTACTCTGATTTTGGTGTGAGGCTACGTGGAGGCGCCCAGACATACTGTACTGCAACCAGATCATGAGAAGGGAGATAACGGGTGCAGTAAAAACAAGTACAACATCCATATAGGCCGCGCATTGAAAACATATACTCATCATTTGGCGGAGACAGGAGTCTGCAGCCTAAACCTTTTGACCATCGCCTGGCAAGGTCCCCAAGCCTCCTACATAGTTTTATCATTATTTGTATTAATGTCTAGCAACAGATATACCATCCAAACGTTTTTGTGATAATTTATCTCCGCTCTTGATTTTGTGTCACTATATTCCACAATGTGTTTGACAACCCGTGTCATAATATCACAAGGAGAAAGGAGAAATGATACGAAAGAAGATCCGTAGCAGTCAAATTCTTCGCGTTCCTAAATCTTTTATACATGTAAATCGCATGTAGGAAATTACACTATTTGGATTGTCTTTCCTTCCGTCTCTCTCTCTCTCTCTCTCTCTCTCTCTCTCTCTCTTTTTGCAAGAACTGCACTTGAGCTTCGAAATGTTGATCTGCTGAGTTTTTCTTTCTCATGGACGAAAGGAACTCAATAAGTTTGCAGACATCACTCCTTCCGTCGTTTCTCTGTTTGTTCGTCCGCAGAAATTATACTTTTACTTCTGCCACCCAGTGAAGTTGTTCTGTGACTGATAGTTACAGGCATGCGTAAGGTTTCATGGGTGTATATTTTTACGACCATCCCGCTTCAAGAACCATACTTCCCCTTTTTACGATCAGACTGAAGAAATTCTTTCTATGGTTGATTGATTGAAACATGTATGCGATTCATGCAGACGGGCAAGGTTATCGATCTCTATTTCTCCTCTCATCTGCTTGTCTGTCCATCTGGGGCATCGATACTACCGCTTCGAAATGTTAATCAAAGAAATTGCTTCTCTGCCCTAAAGAAGAAAAAATAACAAATCAGAAATCTCCCCTCCCATTCACAAATTTCTGTTTGTCGGTCTGTCGTTCTGAAGAGCCTGTTGCTCAGCTAAAAAAATGCAGGATCGATAAAAAAAAAATTTTTTTTCGTGATAGGGGAAAACGTGTGCGTAAGATTTCAGTAATTTCTTCATCCGCCCATTCCTCCCTTTGTTTCTCTATCTGCCGGTCCGTCAGACATATATATATATATATTAAAAGTGGAGACATTGTTCCAACTGACGGACGGGCAGACACAGCAAAAGAGACAAAAACATTGATAATACTGTGGTCGTGCCTGTCTCTATAAGTAGCAGAATTTTTTCGATCTGGTTGTGAGAGAAGAAGAGATAGAATTCCTGCGGATGAATGGGCAGGCAGGCAGGCAGGCAGACAGAGACAAAGTGACCAAAGGACGGACGGACAGGTTGGCTTTCAGCTAGACAGACAAAGTGAAGAATGGACCGAGGAATGCATTACTGAAACCTTACGCTTTTTCCCTTATCACGAGGAAAATGATATTATATATTTCAAATTTCTCAAGCTGAGCTTCAGTTTCTTCGGGAGGACAGAAAAACAAACTGAGAAATGGATAGATGAAAGGAAAGATATATGAAATCTTATGTTCATATTTCCTCCTCAAGGGCAGAGAATGAATTTCTCTAGTCAACATTTCGGAGCGGAAGTATTGTTTCTTTAAACGGATAAGCACACGGACGAGAGAAAAAACAGGCATCGATAATATTGCCCATATGTTTCAATCGCATGCCTGTCTATCTCAGTGAACCACAGAAATAATTTCTTGAATCCGATACTGAGAAAGAGAAACATGGTTTCTGCGGACGGACGGAAGGATAAACTTAAGGATAGATACCCATAAAATGTTACCTATGCGTGTATCTATCAGCCACTAAATACATTTTTCACTGTCCGTTAGAAGAACAAAATGTAATTTTGGCGGACGCAGAAATAGAGAAACGGACCAGAGAAACGATCGAAGGAGTAATATCTAAATGTTTATAGTATTGTAAGTCCATGAGAAAGAAAAAATTAGCAGATCAACATTCCGAAGCTTAAGTACCGTTCTTGTAGAAGACAGAGTCGAAAGGAAAGACAATAAACATCTCAGGCTTTCCTGCATGTTATTTGCATGCAACTGAAATTTGGGGACGCAACGAATTGAACAGACACCCTCTTTTCAGGGAAGGGGTAAGAACCACTGCTGTAAGCCCAAACACCACACATGGCTCATCGGGGACTCGGAGCAAGGCCCTTTTCAGGGAGGGGGTAAGAACCACTGCTGTAAGCCCAAACACCACACATGGTTCATCGGGGACTCGGGATAAGGCCCTTTTCAGGGAAGTGGTAAGAACCACTGATGTAAGCCCAAACACCACACATGGCTCATCGGGGACTCGGAGCAAGGCCCTTTTCAGGGAGGGGGTAAGAACCACTGCTGTAAGCCAAAACACCACACATGGCTCATCGGGGACTCGGGATAAGGCCCTTTTCAGGGAAGTGGTAAGAACCACTGATGTAAGCCAAAACACCACAAATGGCTCATCGGGGACTCGGACCAAAGCCCTTTTCAGGGAAGTGGTAAGAACCACTGATGTAAGCCAAAACACCACACATGGCTCATCGGGGACTCGGAGCAAGGCCCTTTTCAGGGAAGTGGTAAGAACCACTGATGTAAGCCAAAACACCACACATGGCTCATCGGGGACTCGGGATAAGGCCCTTTTCAGGGAAGTGGTAAGAACCACTGATGTAAGCCAAAACACCACACATGGCTCATCGGGGACTCGGACCAAAGCCCTTTTCAGGCAAGTGGTAAGAACCACTGATGTAAGCCAAAACACCACACATGGCTCATCGGGGACTCGGGATAACGCCCTTTTCAGGGAAGTGGTAAGAACCACTGATGTAAGCCAAAACACCACACATGGCTCATCGGGGACTCGGAGCAAGGCCCTTTTCAGGGAGGTGGTAAGAACCACTGATGTAAGCCAAAACACCACACATGGCTCATCGGGGACTCGGGATAAGGCCCTTTTCAGGGAAGTGGTAAGAACCACTGATGTAAGCCAAAACACCACACATGGCTCATCGGGGACTCGGACCAAGGCCCTTTTCAGGGAAGTGGTAAGAACCACTGATGTAAGCCAAAACACCACACATGGCTCATCGGGGACTCGGACCAAAGCCCTTTTCAGGGAAGTGGTAAGAACCACTGATGTAAGCCAAAACACCACACATGGCTCATCGGGGACTCGGGATAAAGCCCTTTTCAGGGAAGTGGTAAGAACCACTGATGTAAGCCAAAACACCACACATGGCTCATCGGGGACTCGGGATAAAGCCCTTTTCAGGGAAGTGGTAAGAACCACTGATGTAAGCCAAAACACCACACATGGCTCATCGGGGACTCGGGATAAGGCACTTTTCAGGGAAGTGGTAAGAACCACTGATGTAAGCCAAATCACCACACATGGCTCATCGGGGACTCGGAGCAAGGCCCTTTTCAGGGAGGAGTGGTAAGAACCACTGCTGTAAGCCAAAACACCACACATGGCTCATCGGGGACTCGGGATAAGGCCCTTTTCAGGGAAGTGGTAAGAACCACTGATGTAAGCCAAAACACCACACATGGCTCATCGGGGACTCGGACCAAAGCCCTTTTCAGGGAAGTGGTAAGAACCACTGATGTAAGCCAAAACACCACACATGGCTCATCGGGGACTCGGACCAAAGCCCTTTTCAGGGAGGGGGTAAGAACCACTGCTGTAAGCCAAAACACCACACATGGCTCATCGGGGACTCCGGATAACGCCCTTTTCAGGGAAGTGGTAAGAACCACTGCTGTAAGCCAAAACACCACACATGGCTCATCGGGGACTCGGGATAAGGCCCTTTTCAGGGAAGTGATAAGAACCACTGATGTAAGCCAAAACACCACACATGGCTCATCGGGGACTCGGACCAAAGCCCTTTTCAGGGAGGTGGTAAGAACCACTGCTGTAAGCCAAAACACCACACATGGCTCATCTGGGACTCGGGATAAAGCCCTTTTCAGGGAAGTGGTAAGAACCACTGCTGTAAGCCAAAACACCACACATGGCTCATCGGGGACTCGGACCAAAGCCCTTTTCAGGGAAGTGGTAAGAACCACTGCTGTAAGCCAAAACACCACACATGGCTCATCGGGGACTCGGGATAAGAGCCCTTTTCAGGGAAGTGGTAAGAACCACTGATGTAAGCCAAAACACCACACATGCCTCATCGGGGACTCGGACCAAAGCCCTTTTCAGAGAGGGGTAAGAACCACTGCTGTAAGCCAAAACACCACACATGGCTCATCGGGGACTCGGGATAAGGCCCTTTTCAGGGAGGGGGTAAGAACCACTGCTGTAAGCCAAAACACCACACATGGCTCATCGGGGACTCGGGATAAGGCCCTTTTCAGGGAAGTGGTAAGAACCACTGATGTAAGCCAAAACACCACACATGGCTCATCGGGGACTCGGACCAAAGCCCTTTTCAGGGAAGTGGTAAGAACCACTGATGTAAGCAAAGACACCACACATGGCTCATCGGGGACTCGGGATAAGGCCCTTTTCAGGGAAGTGGTAAGAACCACTGCTGTAAGCCAAAACACCACACATGGCTCATCGGGGACTCGGGATAAGGCCCTTTTCAGGGAAGTGGTAGGAACCACTGATGTAAGCCAAAACACCACACATGGCTCATCGGGGACTCGGACCAAAGCCCTTTTCAGGGAAGTGGTAAGAACCACTGATGTAAGCCAAAACACCACACATGGCTCATCGGGGACTCGGACCAAAGCCCTTTTCAGAGAGGGGGAAATGACCGCTGCTGTAAGCCCAAACACCACACATGGCTCATCGGGGACTCGGGATAAGGCCCTTTTCAGGGAAGTGGTAAGAAACACTGATGTAAGCAAAGACACCACACGTGGCTCATCGGGGACTCGGACCAAAGCCCTTTTCAGAGAGGGGGAAAGGACCGCTGCTGTAAGCCAAAACACCACACATGGCTCATCGGGGACTCGGACCAAAGCCCTTTTCAGGGAGGGGGTAAGAACCACTGCTGTAAGCCAAAACACCACACATGGCTCATCGGGGACTCGGACCAAAGCCCTTTTCAGGGAGGGGGTAAGAACCACTGCTGTAAGCCAAAACACCACACATGGCTCATCGGGGACTCGGGATAAGGCCCTTTTCAGGGAAGTGGTAAGAACCACTGATGTAAGCCAAAACACCACACATGGCTCATCGGGGACTCGGACCAAAGCCCTTTTCAGGGAGGGGTAAGAACCACTGCTGTAAGCCAAAACACCACACATGGCTCATCGGGGACTCGGACCAAAGCCCTTTTCAGGGAGGGGGTAAGAACCACTGCTGTAAGCCAAAACACCACACATGGCTCATCGGGGACTCGGGATAAGGCCCTTTTCAGGGAAGTGGTAAGAACCACTGATGTAAGCCAAAACACCACACATGGCTCATCGGGGACTCGGACCAAAGCCCTTTTCTGGGAGGGGGTAAGAACCACTGCTGTAAGCCAAAACACCACACATGGCTCATCGGGGACTCGGACCAAAGCCCTTTTCAGGGAGGGGGTAAGAACCACTGCTGTAAGCCAAAACACCACACATGGCTCATCGGGGACTCGGACCAAAGCCTATTTCAGGGAGGGGGTAAGAACCACTGCTGTAAGCCAAAACACCACACATGGCTCATCGGGGACTCGGGATAAGGCCCTTTTCAGGGAAGTGGTAAGAACCACTGATGTAAGCCAAAACACCACACATGGCTCATCGGGGACTCGGACCAAAGCCCTTTTCTGGGAGGGGGTAAGAACCACTGCTGTAAGCCAAAACACCACACATGGCTCATCGGGGACTCAGACCAAAGCCCTTTTCAGAGAGAGGGTAAGAACCACTGCTGTAAGCCAAAACACCACACATGGCTCATCGGGGACTCGGACCAAAGCCCTTTTCAGAGAGGGGTAAGAACCACTGCTGTAAGCCAAAACACCACACATGGCTCATCGGGGACTCGGGATAAGGCCCTTTTCAGGGAAGTGGTAAGAACCACTGATGTAAGCCAAAACACCACACATGGCTCATCGGGGACTCGGACCAAAGCCCTTTTCAGGGAGGGGGTAAGAACCACTGCTGTAAGCCAAAACACCACACATGGCTCATCGGAGACTCGGGATAAGGCCCTTTTCAGGGAAGTGGTAAGAACCACTGATGTAAGCCAAAACACCACACATGGCTCATCGGGGACTCGGACCAAAGCCCTTTTCAGGGAAGTGGTAAAAACCACTGATGTAAGCGAAAACACCATGCATGGCTCATCGGGGACTCGGACCAAATCCCTTTTCAGAGAGGGGAAAGGACCGCTGCTGTAAGCCCAAACACCACACATGGCTCATCGGGGACTCGGGATAAGGCCCTTTTCAGGGAAGTGGTAAGAACCACTGATGTAAGCAAAGACACCACACATGGCTCATC
Source organism: Macrothele yani (assembly GCA_039090855.1). NCBI lineage: Eukaryota > Metazoa > Arthropoda > Arachnida > Araneae > Macrothelidae > Macrothele > Macrothele yani. Next base: position 139,040,038 of record CM077013.1, on the reverse strand, counting down.
GGGGACTCGGACCAAAGCCCCTTTCAGAGTTAGGGAAAGGACCGCTGCTGTAAGCCAAAACACCACACATGGCTCATCGGGGACTCGGACCAAAGCCCTTTTCAGGGAGGGGGTAAGAACCACTGCTGTAAGCCAAAACACCACACATGGCTCATCTGGGACTCGGACCAAAGCCCTTTTCAGGGAGGGGTAAGAACCACTGCTGTAAGCCAAAACACCACACATGGCTCATCGGGGACTCGGGATAAGGCCCTTTTCAGGGAAGTGGTAAGAACCACTGATGTAAGCCAAAACACCACACATGGCTCATCGGGGACTCGGACCAAAGCCCTTTTCAGGGAGGGGTAAGAACCACTGCTGAAAACCAAAACACCACACATGGCTCATCGGGGACTTGGGATAAGGCCCTTTTCAGGGAAGTGGTAAGAACCACTGCTGTAAGCCAAAACACCACACATGGCTCATCGGGGACTCGGACCAAAGCCCTTTTCAGGGAGGGGGTAAGAACCACTGCTGTAAGCCAAAACACCACACATGGCTCATCGGGGACTCGGGATAAGGCCCTTTTCAGGGAAGTGGTAAGAACCACTGATGTAAGCTAAAACATCACACATGGCTCATCGGGGACTCGGACCAAAGCCCTTTTCAGGGAAGTGGTAAGAACCACTGATGTAAGCCAAACACCACACATGGCTCATCGGGGACTCGGACTAAAGCCCTTTTCAGGGAAGTGGTAAGAACCACTGATGTAAGCCAAAACACCACACATGGCTCATCGGGGACTCGGACCAAAGCCCTTTTCAGAGAGGGGGAAAGGACCGCTGCTGTAAGCCCAAACACCACACATGGCTCATCGAGGACTCGGACCAAAGCACTTTTCAGAGAGGGGGAAAGGACCGCTGCTTTAAGCCAAAACACCACACGTGGCTCATAGGGGACTCGGACCAAAGCCCTTTTCAGGGAGGGGTAAGAACCACTGCTGTAAGCCAAAACACCACACATGGCTCATCGGGGGCTCGGGATAAGGCCCTTTTCAAGGAAGTGGTAAGAACCACTGATTAAAGCTAAAACACCACACATGGCTCATCGGGGACTCGGACCAAAGCCCTTTTCAGAGAGGGGGAAAGGACCGCTGCTGTAAGCCCAAACACCACACATGGCTCATCGGGGACTCGGGATAAGGCCCTTTTCAGGGAAGTGGTAAGAACCACTGATGTAAGCCAAAACACCACACATGGCTCATCGGGGACTCGGACCAAAGCCTTTTTCAGGGAAGTGGTAAGAACCACTGATGTAAGCCAAAACACCACACATGCCTCATCGGGGACTCGGGATAAGGCCCTTTTCAGGGAAGTGGTAAGAACCACTGATGTAAGCCAAAACACCACACATGGCTCATCGGGGACTCGGACCAAAGCCCTTTTCAGAGAGGGGTAAGAACCACTGCTGTAAGCCAAAACACCACACATGGCTCATCGGGGACTCGGGATAAGGCCATTTTCAGGGAAGTGGTAAGAACCACTGATGTAAGCCAAAACACCACACATGGCTCATCGGGGACTCGGACCAAAGCCTTTTTCAGGGAAGTGGTAAGAACCACTGATGTAAGCCAAAACACCACACATGCCTCATCGGGGACTCGGGATAAGGCCCTTTTCAGGGAAGTGGTAAGAACCACTGATGTAAGCCAAAACACCACACATGGCTCATCGGGGACTCGGACCAAAGCCCTTTTCAGAGAGGGGGAAAGGACCGCTGCTGTAAGCCAAAACACCACACATGGCTCATCGGGGACTCGGGATAAGGCCCTTTTCAGGGAAGTGGTAAGAACCACTGATGTAAGCCAAAACACCACACATGGCTCATCGGGGACTCGGACCAGAGCCCTTTTCAGAGAGGGGAAAGGACCGCTGCTGTAAGCCCAAACACCACACATGGCTCATCGGGGACTCGGGATAAGGCCCTTTTCAGGGAAGTGGTAAGAACCACTGATGTAAGCCAAAACACCACACATGGCTCATCGGGGACTCGGACCAAAGACCTTTTCAGAGAGGGGAAAGGACCGCTGCTGTAAGCCCAAACACCACACATGGCTCATCGGGGACTCGGGATAAGGCCCTGCTGTAAGCCAAACACCACACATGGCTCAGGGGACTCGGGATAAGGCCCTTTTCAGGAGAGGGTAAGAACCACTGCTGTAAGCCAAAACACCACACATGGCTCATCGGGGACTCGGGATAAGGCCCTTTTCAGGGAAGTGGTAAGAACCACTGATGTAAGCCAAAACACCACACATGGCTCATCGGGGACTCGGACCAAAGCCCTTTTCAGGGAAGTGGTAAGAACCACTGATGTAAGCAAAGACACCACACATGGCTCATCGGGGACTCGGGATAAGGCCCTTTTCAGGGAAGTGGTAAGAACCACTGCTGTAAGCCAAAACACCACACATGGCTCATCGGGGACTCGGGATAAGGCCCTTTTCAGGGAAGTGGTAGGAACCACTGATGAAAGCCAAAACACCACACATGGCTCATTGGGGACTCGGACCAAAGCCCTTTTCAGGGAAGTGGTAAGAACCACTGATGTAAGCCAAAACACCACACATGGCTCATCGGGGACTCGGACCAAAGCCCTTTTCAGAGAGGGGGAAAGGACCGCTGCTGTAAGCCCAAACACCACACATGGCTCATCGGGGACTCGGGATAAGGCCCTTTTCAGGGAAGTGGTAAGAAACACTGATGTAAGCAAAGACACCACACGTGGCTCATCGGGGACTCGGACCAAAGCCCTTTTCAGAGAGGGGGAAAGGACCGCTGCTGTAAGCCAAAACACCACACATGGCTCATCGGGGACTCGGACCAAAGCCCTTTTCAGGGAGGGGTAAGAACCACTGCTGTAAGCCAAAACACCACACATGGCTCATCGGGGACTCGGACCAAAGCCCTTTTCAGGGAGGGGGTAAGAACCACTGCTGTAAGCCAAAACACCACACATGGCTCATCGGGGACTCGGGATAAGGCCCTTTTCAGGGAAGTGGTAAGAACCACTGATGTAAGCCAAAACACCACACATGGCTCATAGGGGACTCGGACCAAAGCCCTTTTCAGGGAGGGGGTAAGAACCACTGTTGTAAGCCAAAACACCACACATGGCTCATCGGGGACTCGGACCAAAGCCCTTTTCAGGGAGGGGGTAAGAACCACTGCTGTAAGCCAAAACACCACACATGGCTCATCGGGGACTCGGGATAAGGCCCTTTTCAGGGAAGTGGTAAGAACCACTGATGTAAGCCAAAACACCACACATGGCTCATCGGGGACTCGGACCAAAGCCATTTTCTGGGAGGGGGTAAGAACCACTGCTGTAAGCCAAAACACCACACATGGCTCATCGGGGTCTCGGACCAAAGCCCTTTTCAGGGAGGGGGTAAGAACCACTGCTGTAAGCCAAAACACCACACATGGCTCATCGGGGACTCGGACCAAAGCCCTTTTCAGGGAGGGGGTAAGAACCACTGCTGTAAGCCAAAACACCACACATGGCTCATCGGGGACTCGGGATAAGGCCCTTTTCAGGGAAGTGGTAAGAACCACTGATGTAAGCCAAAACACCACACATGGCTCATCGGGGACTCGGACCAAAGCCCTTTTCTGGGAGGGGGTAAGAACCACTGCTGTAAGCCAAAACACCACACATGGCTCATCGGGGACTCAGACCAAAGCCCTTTTCAGAGAGGGGTAAGAACCACTGCTGTAAGCCAAAACACCACACATGGCTCATCGGGGACTCGGACCAAAGCCCTTTTCAGAGAGGGGTAAGAACCACTGCTGTAAGCCAAAACACCACACATGGCTCATCGGGGACTCGGGATAAGGCCCTTTTCAGGGAAGTGGTAAGAACCACTGATGTAAGCCAAAACACCACACATGGCTCATCGGGGACTCGGACCAAAGCCCTTTTCAGGGAGGGGGTAAGAACCACTGCTGTAAGCCAAAACACCACACATGGCTCATCGGAGACTCGGGGTAAGGCCCTTTTCAGGGAAGTGGTAAGAACCACTGATGTAAGCCAAAACACCACACATGGCTCATCGGGGACTCGGACCAAAGCCCTTTTCAGGGAAGTGGTAAAAACCACTGATGTAAGCGAAAACACCATGCATGGCTCATCGGGGACTCGGACCAAATCCCTTTTCAGAGAGGGGAAATGACCGCTGCTGTAAGCCCAAACACCACACATGGCTCATCGGGGACTCGGGATAAGGCCCTTTTCAGGGAAGTGGTAAGAACCACTGATGTAAGCAAAGACACCACACATGGCTCATCGGGGACTCGGACCAAAGCCCCTTTCAGAGTTAGGGAAAGGACCGCTGCTGTAAGCCAAAACACCACACATGGCTCATCGGGGACTCGGACCAAAGCCCTTTTCAGGGAGGGGGTAAGAACCACTGCTGTAAGCCAAAACACCACACATGGCTCATCTGGGACTCGGACCAAAGCCCTTTTCAGGGAGGGGGTAAGAACCACTGCTGTAAGCCAAAACACCACACATGGCTCATCGGGGACTCGGGATAAGGCCCTTTTCAGGGAAGTGGTAAGAACCACTGATGTAAGCCAAAACACCACACATGGCTCATCGGGGACTCGGACCAAATCCCTTTTCAGGGAGGGGTAAGAACCACTGCTGAAAACCAAAACACCACACATGGCTCATCGGGGACTTGGGATAAGGCCCTTTTCAGGGAAGTGGTAAGAACCACTGCTGTAAGCCAAAACACCACACATGGCTCATCGGGGACTCGGACCAAAGCCCTTTTCAGGGAGGGGTAAGAACCACTGCTGTAAGCCAAAACACCACACATGGCTCATCGGGGACTCGGGATAAGGCCCTTTTCAGGGAAGTGGTAAGAACCACTGATGTAAGCTAAAACATCACACATGGCTCATCGGGGACTCGGACCAAAGCCCTTTTCAGGGAAGTGGTAAGAACCACTGATGTAAGCCAAACACCACACATGGCTCATCGGGGACTCGGACCAAAGCCCTTTTCAGGGAAGTGGTAAGAACCACTGATGTAAGCCAAAACACCACACATGGCTCATCGGGGACTCGGACCAAAGCCCTTTTCAGAGAGGGGGAAAGGACCGCTGCTGTAAGCCCAAACACCACACATGGCTCATCGAGGACTCGGACCAAAGCACTTTTCAGAGAGGGGGAAAGGACCGCTGCTTTAAGCCAAAACACCACACATGGCTCATAGGAGACTCGGACCAAAGCCCTTTTCAGGGAGGGGTAAGAACCACTGCTGTAAGCCAAAACACCACACATGGCTCATCGGGGGCTCGGGATAAGGCCCTTTTCAAGGAAGTGGTAAGAACCACTGATTAAAGCTAAAACACCACACATGGCTCATCGGGGACTCGGACCAAAGCCCTTTTCAGAGAGGGGGAAAGGACCGCTGCTGTAAGCCCAAACACCACACATGGCTCATCGGGGACTCGGGATAAGGCCCTTTTCAGGGAAGTGGTAAGAACCACTGATGTAAGCCAAAACACCACACATGGCTCATCGGGGACTCGGACCAAAGCCCTTTTCAGGGAAGTGGTAAGAACCACTGATGTAAGCCAAAACACCACACATGCCTCATCGGGGACTCGGGATAAGGCCCTTTTCAGGGAAGTGGTAAGAACCACTGATGTAAGCCAAAACACCACACATGGCTCATCGGGGACTCGGACCAAAGCCCTTTTCAGAGAGGGGTAAGAACCACTGCTGTAAGCCAAAACACCACACATGGCTCATCGGGGACTCGGGATAAGGCCATTTTCAGGGAAGTGGTAAGAACCACTGATGTAAGCCAAAACACCACACATGGCTCATCGGGGACTCGGACCAAAGCCCTTTTCAGGGAAGTGGTAAGAACCACTGATGTAAGCCAAAACACTACACATGGCTCATCGGGGACTCGGACCAAAGCCTTTTTTAGAGAGGGGTAAGAACCACTGCTGTAAGCCAAAACACTACACATGGCTCATCGGGGACTCGGACCAAAGCCCTTTTCAGAGAGGGGTAAGAACCACTGCTGTAAGCCAAAACACCACACATGGCTCATCGGGGACTCGGGATAAGGCCCTTCTCAGGGAAGTGGTAAGAACCACTGATGTAAGCCAAAACACCACACATGGCTCATCGGGGACTCGGACCAAAGCCATTTTCAGGGAAGGGGAAAGAACCACTGCTGTAAGCCAAAACACCACACATGGCTCATCGGAGACTCGGGATAAGGCCCTTTTCAGGGAAGTGGTAAGAACCACTGATGTAAGCCAAAACACCACACATGGCTCATCGGGGACTCGGACCAAAGCCCTTTTCAGGGAAGTGGTAAAAACCACTGATGTAAGCGAAAACACCACGCATGGCTCATCGGGGACTCGGACCAAATCCCTTTTCAGAGAGGGGGAAAGGACCGCTGCTGTAAGCCCAAACACCACACATGGCTCATCAGGGACTCGGGATAAGGCCCTTTTCAGGGAAGTGGTAAGAACCACTGATGTAAGCAAAGACACCACACATGGCTCATCGGGGACTCGGACCAAAGCCCTTTTCAGGGAGGGGGTAAGAACCACTGCTGTAAGCAAACACCACACATGGCTCATCGGGGACTCGGACCAAAGTCCTTTTCAGGGAGGGGTAAGAACCACTGCTGTAAGCCAAAACACCACACATGGCTCATCGGGGACTCGGGATAAGGCCCTTTTAGGAAGTGGTAAGAACCACTGATGTAAGCCAAAACACCACACATGGCTCATCGGGACTCGGACCAAAGCCCTTTTCAGGGAAGTGGTAAAAACCACTGATGTAAGCGAAAACACCACGCATGGCTCATCGGGGACTCGGACCAAATACCTTTTCAGAGAGGGGGAAAGGACCGCTGCTGTAAGCCCAAACACCACACATGGCTCAGCGGGGACTCGGGATAAGGCCCTTTTCAGGGAAGTGGTAAGAACCACTGATGTAAGCAAAGACACCACACATGGCTCATCGGGGACTCGGACCAAAGCCCTTTTCAGGGAGGGGGTAAGAACCACTGTTGTAAGCCAAAACACCACACATGGCTCATCGGGGACTCGGACCAAAGCCCTTTTCAGGGAGGGGTAAGGACCGCTGCTGTAAGCCAAAACACCACACATGGCTCATCGGTGACTCGGACCAAAGCCCTTTTCAGGGAGGGGGTAAGAACCACTGCTGTAAGCCAAAACACCACACATGGCTCATCGGGGACTCGGACCAAAGCCCTTTTCAGGGAGGGGTAAGAACCACTGCTGTAAGCCAAAACACCACACATGGCTCATCGGGGACTCGGGATAAGGCCCTTTTAGGGAAGTGGTAAGAACCACTGATGTAAGCCAAAACACCACACATGGCTCATCGGGGACTCGGACCAAAGCCCTTTTCAGGGAGGGGGTAAGAACCACTGCTGTAAGCCAAAACACCACACATGGCTCATCGGGGACTCGGACCAAAGCCCTTTTCAGGGAGGGGGTAAGAACCACTGCTGTAAGCAAAAACACCACACATGGCTCATCGGGGACTCGGGATAAGGCCCTTTTTAGGGAAGTGGTAAGAACCACTGATGTAAGCCAAAACACCACACATGGCTCATCGGGGACTCGGACCAAAGCCCTTTTCAGGGAGGGGTAAGAACCACTGCTGAAAGCCAAAACACCACACATGGCTCATCGGGGACTCGGGATAAGGCCCTTTTCAGGGAAGTGGTAAGAACCACTGCTGTAAGCCAAAACACCACACATGGCTCATCGGGGACTCGGACCAAAGCCCTTTTCAGGGAGGGGGTAAGAACCACTGCTGTAAGCCAAAACACCACACATGGCTCATCGGGGACTCGGGATAAGGCCCTTTTCAGGGAAGTGGTAAGAACCACTGATGTAAGCCAAAACACCACACATGGCTCATCGAGGACTCAGACCAAAGCCCTTTTCAGGGAAGTGGTAAGAACCACTGCTGTAACCCAAAACACCACACATGGCTCATCGGGGACTCGGACCAATGCCCTTTTCAGGGAAGTGGTAAGAACCACTGATGTAAGCCAAAACACCACACATGGCTCATCGGGGACTCGGACCAAAGCCCTTTTCAGGGAGGGGGTAAGAACCACTGCTGTAAGCCAAAACACCACACATGGCTCATCGGGGACTCGGACCAAAGCCCTTTTCAGGAGGGGGTAAGAACCACTGCTGTAAGCCAAAACACCACACATGGCTCATCGGGGACTCGGGATAAGGCCCTTCTTAGGGAAGTGGTAAGAACCACTGATGTAAGCCAAAACACCACACATGGCTCATCGGGGACTCGGACCAAAGCCCTTTTCAGGGAGGGGGTAAGAACCACTGCTGTAAGCCAAAACACCACACATGGCTCATCGGGGACTCGGACCAAAGCCCTTTTCAGGGAGGGGTAAGAACCACTGCTGTAAGCCAAAACACCACACATGGCTCATCGGGGACTCGGGATAAGGCCCTTTTTAGGGAAGTGGTAAGAACCACTGATGTAAGCCAAAACACCACACATGGCTCATCGGGGACTCGGACCAAAGCCCTTTTCAGGGAGGGGGTAAGAACCACTGCTGAAAGCCAAAACACCACACATGGCTCATCGGGGACTCGGCTCATCGGGGACTCAGGAAGTGGTAAGAACCACTGCTGTAAGCCAAAACATCACACATGGCTCATCGGGGACTCGGACCAAAGCCCTTTTCAGGGAGGGGTAAGAACCACTGCTGTAAGCCAAAACACCACACATGGCTCATCGGGGACTCGGGATAAGGCCCTTTTCAGGGAAGTGGTAAGAACCACTGATGTAAGCCAAAACACCACACATGGCTCATCGGGGACTCAGACCAAAGCCCTTTTCAGGGAAGTGGTAAGAACCACTGCTGTAACCCAAAACACCACACATGGCTCATCGGGGACTCGGACCAATGCCCTTTTCAGGGAAGTGGTAAGAACCACTGATGTAAGCCAAAACACCACACATGGCTCATCGGGGACTCGGACCAAAGCCCTTTTCAGAGAGGGAAAGGACCGCTGCTGTAAGCCCAAACACCACACATGGCTCATCGAGGACTCGGACCAAAGCCCTTTTCAGAGAGGGGGAAAGGACCGCTGCTTTAAGCCAAAACACCACACGTGGCTCATAGGGGACTCGGACCAAAGCCCTTTTCAGGGAGGGGGTAAGAACCACTGCTGTAAGCCAAAACACCACACATGGCTCATCGGGGGCTCGGGATAAGGCCCTTTTCAAGGAAGTGGTAAGAACCACTGATGTAAGCTAAAACACCACACATGGCTCATCGGGGACTCGGACCAAACCCCTTTTCAGAGATGGGGAAAGTACCGCTGCTGTAAGCCCAAACACCACACATGGCTCATCGGGGACTCGGGATAAGGCCCTTTTCAGGGAAGTGGTAAGAACCACTGATGTAAGCCAAAACACCACACATGGCTTATCGCGGACTCGGGATAAGGCCCTTTTCAGGGAAGTGGTAAGAACCACTGATGTAAGCCAAAACACCACACATGGCTCATCGGGGACTTGGACCAAAGCCCTTTTCAGGGAAGTGGTAAGAACCACTGATGTAAGCCAAAACACCACACATGGCTCATCGCGGACTCGGGATAAGGCCCTTTTCAGGGAAGTGGTAAGAACCACTGATGTAAGCCAAAACACCACACATGGCTCATCGGGGACTTGGACCAAAGCCCTTTTCAGGGAAGTGGTAAGAACCACTGCTGTAACCCAAAACACCACACATGGCTCATCGGGGACTCGGACCAAAGCCCTTTTCAGAGAGGGGGAAAGGACCGCTGCTGTAAGCCCAAACACCACACATGGCTCATCGGGGACTCGGGATAAGGCCCTTTTCAGGGAAGTGGTAAGAACCACTGATGTAAACCAAAACACCACACATGGCTCATCGGGGACTCGGACCAAAGCCCTTTTCAGAGAGGGGGTAAGAACCACTGCTGTAAGCCAAAACACCACACATGGCTCATCGGGGACTCGGGATAAGGCCCTTTTCAGGGAAGTGGTAAGAACCACTGATGTAAGCCAAAACACCACAAATGGCTCATCGGGGACTCGGACCAAAGCCCTTTTCAGGGAAGTGGTAAGAACCACTGATGTAAGCCAAAACACCACACATGGCTCATCGGGGACTCGGACCAAAGCCCTTTTCAGAGAGGGGGAAAGGACCGCTGCTGTAAGCCCAAACACCACACATGGCTCATCGGGGACTCGGGATAAGGCCCTTTTCAGGGAAGTGGTAAGAACCACTGATGTAAGCAAAGACACCACACATGGCTCATCGGGGACTCGGACCAAAGCCCTTTTCAGAGAGGGGAAAGGACCGCTGCTGTAAGCCAAAACACCACACATGGCTCATCGGGGACTCTGACCAAAGCCCTTTTCAGGGAGGGGTAAGAACCACTGCTGTAAGCCAAAACACCACACATTGCCCATCGGGGACTCGGGATAAGGCCTTTTTCAGGGAAGTGGTTAGAACCACTGATGTAAGGCAAAACACCACACATGGCTCATCGGGGACTCGGACCAAAGCCCTTTTCAGGGAGGGGTAAGAACCACTGCTGTAAGCCAAAACACCACACATGGCTCATCGGGGACTCGGGATAAGGCCCTTTTCAGGGAAGTGGTAAGAACCACTGATGTAAGCCAAAACACCACACATGGCTCATCGGGGACTCGGACCAAAGCTCTTTTCAGGGAGGGGGTAAGAACCACTGCAGTAAGCCAAAACACCACACATGGCTCATCGGGGACTCGGGATAAGGCACTTTTCAGGGAAGTGGTAAGAACCACTGATGTAAGCCAAAACACCACACATGGCTCATCGGGGACTCGGACCAAAGCCCTTTTCAGGGAGGGGGTAAGAACCACTGCTGTAAGCCAAAACACCACACATGGCTCATCGGGGACTCGGGTTGGTTGGTTGGTTAGTGGATTTTAGTGGCGGAAGGGCCAGGTTTGGCCAAAGAGCGCCAGACAAAGAACGATCAGTCACAGATTTTGAAAAGCGTGGAAAATGAGTAAGAGCAGACAGGCTTGGGAAAAGTTGAAAAAGAGTATGATGAAAGCAGGGAAGACAAGGTAGTTAATCAGATTTATAAAAAAAATTACTAACGGAGAAGGACGAACAGTCACTCTCCTCCCCCCCACACTCCTCTGCAATGCTGGCAGAGGGCGGGCACGAACTGTCACTTTCCTCCCCCCATGTTCCTCTGCAAAGCTCGTTGAGGCTGGGGACGAACTGTCACTCTCCTCCCCCCATGGTCCTCTATAATGTCGGTTGAGGGTGGGGACCTCGCAGAGGCCGAGACAGTTTGATGGACACTGCACACCTTTGCGGATTGAGGGCCGGGTCTTCCGCACGTGCAGGCTGTCTGCTGGGAACCGGAAGAGGCGGGCGTCTTCAAAAGAGAAGGCGCAGACTCAGCTGGTCGAATAAGCTGGAGCTCGGTGAAATCCACCTGTGTCGCTTGTTCAACTGTAGATCGCTTGGCAAGTGCGGCGAGAGCTACAGGGCGCGGAACAAAGGGCTGCACGGGTTGTGGCAGAGACTTAACAACTGCGGCAAAACTACGCTGTCGGGTGTTGGGAATACCCAACTTGGCTTTGGCAGCAGGGTACGAGAGGCCTTCCAGGGTCTTGAGGCGCTGGATCGCCATCTCGTCCTTCCATTTCATACAGTTGTGGGAGTAAGCTGCATGGGCCTCACCGCAGTTAACACAGCAGGCCGCAGAAGTGCAACCTTCCCCGTCATGTTCACCGGAGCCACAATTAGCGCAACGAGCGGAACTCTTACAGAATCGTTGTGAATGCCCGTACCTCTGGCACCTGAAACAGCGCAGAGGACTGGGAATGTACGGGCGAACTGCACAGACCAAGTAGCCTGCTTTGATTTCTGTCGGAACTTTCGGGGAGTCAAAAGTCAAGATTACATTTTTAGATTTAAGCAAAGAGCCATCACGCCGGAACATCATACGACGTGCAGCAAGAACACCCTGATCCGCAAGTTCAGTCACCAATTCATCCTCACTGCATGGCAAGAGATCAAACTCCGAAATAACACCCCGAGAGGTGTTAAGAAACGGGTGAGGTGTCACTTTGACAGGAATGCCTTGAAGACTAGAAAGGCGCAGAAAAGTGTTACTCTGAGAAACACTGCAAGTTTGGACAAGCAGGTCCCCAGAGCGAAGCTTCCTCACAGACTTCAAGGGGCCAACCGCAGCGTTCAAAGCTTTAGAAATGAAAAATGGAGATCTGGTGGACAGTCTCTCATTCGGATCGATGGATTCTACAAGTAAGTGTGTAGCATGCGTAGTCACAGCAATCGAGGGGAGACGACGCTTCGGAGCGACTGGTACAGCTGCCGAAGAAGAGGTAGTACATTCTTGGTCCAGGTCATGGTCTAAAGAACGTTTAAGGTTTTGAGACTTGGTAGGTTGAGAAGACGAAGGAGAGTCGTTTGCAACTATCATTTTCTCAGGTGACTTAAATTTGGAGTGTTTATGTTTGGGTTTACCCATGGAAAAAAGAAGGAAGATTCGTCTGCAGACTACTCCACCCACCACCGAGCCCTACAAGGGAGAACTGGAGGTCCGCAAGCCAAGAAAATGACGCTAGACACAGTTCTGGAGCTTATACGTTGCAGATATAGTCCGTTGGCTGTGATCACACGCACTCGGCGGACACTTCGGCCTCCTGGTACCGTCATACCAACGCCTTTGGCATGATCCCACAGCACCCGGGCTCACCCTGCCGTGCCATACGACAAAAAAGCCGCTAAAGCCCTGTACACAACTTGGTACAAGACTTCTGACTAGAGGTGGGTTAGTCTCTAGCCTCCCGTTTACAGCGAAGCCGGGGTCGAAGAGGAGTGTTGGTACACAGGAGGCACTTAACCGGTCTCCTGCGACCTCAGCCGCCAGACATCCCATTTCCGCCTCACGGGTCTCCGCACGCGGCAAACATGCAGGTAGGCCTAGCACCCAAACCAGCGAAAAGGAAAAAAGAAATCCAAAGAAGACAAATCCTGGCAGGGAACCTAATCGGAATCTCAGCAACCTACGAACTGAGCGGTTAATATAAATCAGTTAGTGGTGGAGGGTAACAAAACCACAAGACCGGGGTGTTAGTACATAACGTGGTAGCGATTAGGTAGAATACAACACAGGCAACTAGCCAGTGGAGAAAATAAATAAAAACAAAAAAGCGAGACACAAGACCAGCTCGGGATCGTGGGGCCGCGACTCCCCAACAGCTGGATGAACAGCCGTCCCTGCAAACACCAATAGCACCAAAATAAAAATCAAGCGGTGGCATGACATCAGATGTTGACCAGTCACAAGGTCAGCTCGGGCCGTGGGGGCGCCGCTCCCCAAATAACTGGAAAACCAGTTATCCCCGTGCGGGGTCGGGGACTCGGGATAAGGCCATTTTCAGGGAAGTGGTAAGAACCACTGATGTAAGCCAAAACACCACACATGGCTCATCGGGGACTCGGACCAAAGCCCTTTTCAGGGAGGGGGTAAGAACCACTGCTGAAAGCCAAAACACCACACATGGCTCATCGGGGACTCGGGATAAGGCCCTTTTCAAGGAAATGGTAAGAACCACTGCTGTAAGCCAAAACACCACACATGGCTCATCGGGGACTCGGACCAAAGCCCTTTTCAGGGAGCGGGTAAGAACCACTGCTGTAAGCCAAAACACCACACATGGCTCATCGGGGACTCGGGATAAGGCCCTTTTCAGGGAAGTGGTAAGAACCACTGATGTAAGCCAAAACACCACACATGGCTCATCGGGGACTCGGACCAAAGCCCTTTTCAGGGAAGTGGTAAGAACCACTGCTGTAAGCCAAAACACCACACATGGCTCATCGGGGACTCGGACCAATGCCCTTTTCAGGGAAGTGGTAAGAACCACTGATGTAAGCCAAAACACCACACATGGCTCATCGGGGACTCGGACCAAAGCCCTTTTCAGGGAGGGGGTAAGAACCACTGCTGTAAGCCAAAACACCACACATGGCTCATCGGGGACTCGGACCAAAGCCCTTTTCAGGGAGGGGGTAAGAACCACTGCTGTAAGCCAAAACACCACACATGGCTCATCGGGGACTCGGGATAAGGCCCTTCTTAGGGAAGTGGTAAGAACCACTGATGTAAGCCAAAACACCACACATGGCTCATCGGGGACTCGGACCAAAGCCCTTTTCAGGGAGGGGGTAAGAACCACTGCTGTAAGCCAAAACACCACACATGGCTCATCGGGGACTCGGACCAAAGCCCTTTTCAGGGAAGTGGTAAGAACCACTGCTGTAAGCCAAAACACCACACATGGCTCATCGGGGACTCGGGATAAGGCCCTTTTCAGGGAAGTGGTAAGAACCACTGATGTAAGCCAAAACACCACACATGGCTCATCGGGGACTCGGACCAAAGCCCTTTTCAGGGAGGGAGTAAGAACCACTGCTGAAAGCCAAAACACCACACATGGCTCATCGGGGACTCGGCTCATCGGGGACTCAGGGAAGTGGTAAGAACCACTGCTGTAAGCCAAAACATCACACATGGCTCATCGGGGACTCGGACCAAAGCCCTTTTCAGGGAGGGGTAAGAACCACTGCTGTAAGCCAAAACACCACACATGGCTCATCGGGGACTCGGGATAAGGCCCTTTTCAGGGAAGTGGTAAGAACCACTGATGTAAGCCAAAACACCACACATGGCTCATCGGGGACTCAGACCAAAGCCCTTTTCAGGGAAGTGGTAAGAACCACTGCTGTAAGCCAAAACACCACACATGGCTCATCGGGGACTCGGACCAATGCCCTTTTCAGGGAAGTGGTAAGAACCACTGATGTAAGCCAAAACACCACACATGGCTCATCGGGGACTCGGACCAAAGCCCTTTTCAGAGAGGGGAAAGGACCGCTGCTGTAAGCCAAAACACCACACATGGCTCATCGGGGACTCGGGATAAGGCCCTTTTCAGGGAAGTGGTAAGAACCACTGATGTAAGCCAAAACACCACACATGGCTCATCGGGGACTCGGACCAAAGCCCTTTTCAGGGAGGGGTAAGAACCGCTGCTGTAAGCCAAAACACCACACATGGCTCATCGGGGACTCGGACCAAAGCCCTTTTCAGAGAGGGGAAAGGACCGCTGCTGTAAGCCCAAAACACCACACATGGCTCATCGAGGACTCGGACCAAAGCCCTTTTCAGAGAGGGGGAAAGGACCGCTGCTTTAAGCCAAAACACCACACGTGGCTCATAGGGGACTCGGACCAAAGCCCTTTTCAGGGAGGGGTAAGAACCACTGCTGTAAGCCAAAACACCACACATGGCTCATCGGGGACTCGGGATAAGGCCCTTTTCAAGGGAAGTGGTAAGAACCACTGATGTAAGCTAAAACACCACACATGGCTCATCGGGGACTCGGACCAAAGCCCTTTTCAGAGATGGGGAAAGGACCGCTGCTGTAAGCCCAAACACCACACATGGCTCATCGGGGACTCGGGATAAGGCCCTTTTCAGGGAAGTGGTAAGAACCACTGATGTAAGCCAAAACACCACACATGGCTTATCGGGGACTCGGGATAAGGCACTTTTCAGGGAAGTGGTAAGAACCACTGATGTAAGCCAAAACACCACACATGGCTCATCGGGGACTTGGACCAAAGCCCTCTTCAGGGAAGTGGTAAGAACCACTGATGTAAGCCAAAACACCACACATGGCTCATCGGGGACTCGGACCAAAGCCCTTTTCAGAGAGGGGGAAAGGACCGCTGCTGTAAGCCCAAACACCACACATGGCTCATCGGGGACTCGGGATAAGGCCCTTTTCAGGGAAGTGGTAAGAACCACTGATGTAAGCCAAAACACCACACATGGCTCATCGGGGACTCGGACCAAAGCCCTTTTCAGGGAGGGGTAAGAACCACTGCTGTAAGCCAAAACACCACACATGGCTCATCGGGGACTCGGGATAAGGCCCTTTTCAGGGAAGTGGTAAGAACCACTGATGTAAGCCAAAACACCACAAATGGCTCATCGGGGACTCGGACCAAAGCCCTTTTCAGGGAAGTGGTAAGAACCACTGATGTAAGCCAAAACACCACACATGGCTCATCGGGGACTCGGACCAAAGCCCTTTTCAGAGAGGGGGAAAGGACCGCTGCTGTAAGCCCAAACACCACACATGGCTCATCGGGGACTCGGGATAAGGCCCTTTTCAGGGAAGTGGTAAGAACCACTGATGTAAGCAAAGACACCACACATGGCTCATCGGGGACTCGGACCAAAGCCCTTTTCAGAGAGGGGGAAAGGACCGCTGCTGTAAGCCAAAACACCACACATGGCTCATCGGGGACTCTGACCAAAGCCCTTTTCAGGGAGGGGTAAGAACCACTGCTGTAAGCCAAAACACCACACATTGCCCATCGGGGACTCGGGATAAGGCCTTTTTCAGGGAAGTGGTTAGAACCACTGATGTAAGGCAAAACACCACACATGGCTCATCGGGGACTCGGACCAAAGCCCTTTTCAGGGAGGGGGTAAGAACCACTGCTGTAAGCCAAAACACCACACATGGCTCATCGGGGACTCGGGATAAGGCCCTTTTCAGGGAAGTGGTAAGAACCACTGATGTAAGCCAAAACACCACACATGGCTCATCGGGGACTCGGACCAAAGCTCTTTTCAGGGAGGGGGTAAGAACCACTGCAGTAAGCCAAAACACCACACATGGCTCATCGGGGACTCGGGATAAGGCACTTTTCAGCGAAGTGGTAAGAACCACTGATGTAAGCCAAAACACCACACATGGCTCATCGGGGACTCGGACCAAAGCCCTTTTCAGGGAGGGGGTAAGAACCACTGCTGTAAGCCAAAACACCACACATGGCTCATCGGGGACTCGGGTTGGTTGGTTGGTTAGTGGATTTTAGTGGCGCAAGGGCCAGGTTTGGCCAAAGAGCGCCAGACAAAGAACGATCAGTCACAGATTTTGAAAAGCGTGGAAAATGAGTAAGAGCAGACAGGCTTGGGAAAAGTTGAAAAAGAGTATGATGAAAGCAGGGAAGACAAGGTAGTTAATCAGATTTATAAAAAAATTACTAACGGAGAAGGACGAACAGTCACTCTCCTCCCCCCACACTCCTCTGCAATGCTGGCAGAGGGCGGGCACGAACTGTCACTTTCCTCCCCCATGTTCCTCTGCAAAGCTGGTTGTGGCTGGGGACGAACTGTCACTCTCCTCCCCCCATGGTCCTCTATAATGTCGGTTGAGGGTGGGGACCTCGCAGAGGCCGAGACAGTTTGATGGACACTGCACACCTTTGCGGATTGAGGGCCGGGTCTTCCGCACGTGCAGGCTGTCTGCTGGGAACCGGAAGAGGCGGGCGTCTTCAAAAGAGAAGGCGCAGACTCAGCTGGTCGAATAAGCTGGAGCTCGGTGAAATCCACCTGTGTCGCTTGTTTAACTGTAGATCGCTTGGCAAGTGCGGCGAGAGCTACAGGGCGCGGAACAAAGGGCTGCACGGGTTGTGGCAGAGACTTAACAACTGCGGCAAAACTACGCTGTCGGGTGTTGGGAATACCCAACTTGGCTTTGGCAGCAGGGTACGAGAGGCCTTCCAGGGTCTTGAGGCGCTGGATCGCCATCTCGTCCTTCCATTTCATACAGTTGCGGGAGTAAGCTGCATGGGCCTCACCGCAGTTAACACAGCAGGCCGCAGAAGTGCAACCTTCCCCGTCATGTTCACCGGAGCCACAATTAGCGCAACGAGCGGAACTCTTACAGAATCGTTGTGAATGCCCGTACCTCTGGCACCTGAAACAGCGCAGAGGACTGGGAATGTACGGGCGAACTGCACAGACCAAGTAGCCTGCTTTGATTTCTGTCGGAACTTTCGGGGAGTCAAAAGTCAAGATTACATTTTTAGATTTAAGCAAAGAGCCATCACGCCGGAACATCATACGACGTGCAGCAAGAACACCCTGATCCGCAAGTTCAGTCACCAATTCATCCTCACTGCATGGCAAGAGATCAAACTCCGAAATAACACCCCGAGAGGTGTTAAGAAACAGGTGAGGTGTCACTTTGACAGGAATGCCTTGAAGACTAGAAAGGCGCAGAAAAGTGTTACTCTGAGAAACACTGCAAGTTTGGACAAGCAGGTCCCCAGAGCGAAGCTTCCTCACAGACTTCAAGGGGCCAACCGCAGCGTTCAAAGCTTTAGAAATGAAAAATGGAGATCTGGTGGACAGTCTCTCATTCGGATCGATGGATTCTACAAGTAAGTGTGTAGCATGCGTAGTCACAGCAATAGAGGGGAGACGACGCTTCGGAGCGACTGGTACAGCTGCCGAAGAAGAGGTAGTACATTCTTGGTCCAGGTCATGGTCTAAAGAACGTTTAAGGTTTTGAGACTTGGTAGGTTGAGAAGACGAAGGAGAGTCGTTTGCAACTATCATTTTCTCAGGTGACTTAAATTTGGAGTGTTTATGTTTG
Organism: Macrothele yani; assembly: GCA_039090855.1. Lineage (NCBI taxonomy): Eukaryota > Metazoa > Arthropoda > Arachnida > Araneae > Macrothelidae > Macrothele > Macrothele yani. The sequence continues at coordinate 139,021,418 of CM077013.1, read as the reverse complement.
GGTTTACCCATGGAAAAAGAAGGAAGATTCGTCTGCAGACTACTCCACCCACCACCGAGCCCTACAAGGGAGAACTGGAGGTCCGCAAGCCAAGAAAATGACGCTAGACACAGTTCTGGAGCTTATACGTTGCAGATATAGTCCGTTGGCTGTGATCACACGCACTCGGCGGACACTTCGGCCTCCTGGTACCGTCATACCAACGCCTTTGGCATGATCCCACAGCACCCGGGCTCACCCTGCCGTGCCATACGACAAAAAAGCCGCTAAAGCCCTGTACACAACTTGGTACAAGACTTCTGACTAGAGGTGGGTTAGTCTCTAGCCTCCCGTTTACAGCGAAGCCGGGGTCGAAGAGGAGTGTTGGTACACAGGAGGCACTTAACCGGTCTCCTGCGACCTCAGCCGCCAGACATCCCATTTCCGCCTCACGGGTCTCCGCACGCGGCAAACATGCAGGTAGGCCTAGCACCCAAACCAGCGAAAAGGAAAAAAGAAATCCAAAGAAGACAAATCCTGGCAGGGAACCTAATCGGAATCTCAGCAACCTACGAACTGAGCGGTTAATATAAATCAGTTAGTGGTGGAGGGTAACAAAACCACAAGACCGGGGTGTTAGTACATAACGTGGTAGCGATTAGGTAGAATACAACACGGGCAACTAGCCAGTGGAGAAAATAAATAAAAACAAAAAAGCGAGACACAAGACCAGCTCGGGATCGTGGGGCCGCGACTCCCCAACAGCTGGATGAACAGCCGTCCCTGCAAACACCAATAGCACCAAAATAAAAATCAAGCGGTGGCATGACATCAGATGTTGACCAGTCACAAGGTCAGCTCGGGCCGTGGGGGCGCCGCTCCCCAAATAACTGGAAAACCAGTTATCCCCGTGCGGGGTCGGGGACTCGGGATAAGGCCCTTTTCAGGGAAGTGGTAAGAACCACTGATGTAAGCCAAAACACCACACATGGCTCATCGGGGACTCGGACCAAAGCCCTTTTCAGGGAGGGGGTAAGAACCACTGCTGAAAGCCAAAACACCACACATGGCTCATCGGGGACTCGGGATAAGGCCCTTTTCAGGGAAGTGGTAAGAACCACTGCTGTAAGCCAAAACACCACACATGGCTCATCGGGGACTCGGACCAAAGCCCTTTTCAGGGAGCGGGTAAGAACCACTGCTGTAAGCCAAAACACCACACATGGCTCATCGGGGACTCGGGATAAGGCCCTTTTCAGGGAAGTGGTAAGAACCACTGATGTAAGCCAAAACACCACACATGGCTCATCGGGGACTCAGACCAAAGCCCTTTTCAGGGAAGTGGTAAGAACCACTGCTGTAACCCAAAACACCACACATGGCTCATCGGGGACTCGGACCAATGCCCTTTTCAGGGAAGTGGTAAGAACCACTGATGTAAGCCAAAACACCACACATGGCTCATCGGGGACTCGGACCAAAGCCCTTTTCAGGGAGGTAAGAACCACTGCTGTAAGCCAAAACACCACACATGGCTCATCGGGGACTCGGACCAAAGCCCTTTTCAGGGAGGGTAAGAACCACTGCTGTAAGCCAAAACACCACACATGGCTCATCGGGGACTCGGGATAAGGCCCTTCTTAGGGAAGTGGTAAGAACCACTGATGTAAGCCAAAACACCACACATGGCTCATCGGGGACTCGGACCAAAGCCCTTTTCAGGGAGGGGTAAGAACCACTGCTGTAAGCCAAAACACCACACATGGCTCATCGGGGACTCGGAATAAAGCCCTTTTCAGGGAGGGGTAAGAACCACTGCTGTAAGCCAAAACACCACACATGGCTCATCGGGGACTCGGGATAAGGCCCTTTTAGGGAAGTGGTAAGAACCACTGATGTAAGCCAAAACACCACACACATGGCTCATCGGGGACTCGGACCAAAGCCCTTTTCAGGGAGGGGGTAAGAACCACTGCTGAAAGCCAAAACACCACACATGGCTCATCGGGGACTCGGCTCATCGGGGACTCAGGGAAGTGGTAAGAACCACTGCTGTAAGCCAAAACATCACACATGGCTCATCGGGGACTCGGACCAAAGCCCTTTTCAGGGAGGGGGTAAGAACCACTGCTGTAAGCCAAAACACCACACATGGCTCATCGGGGACTCGGGATAAGGCCCTTTTCAGGGAAGTGGTAAGAACCACTGATGTAAGCCAAAACACCACACATGGCTCATCGGGGACTCAGACCAAAGCCCTTTTCAGGGAAGTGGTAAGAACCACTGCTGTAACCCAAAACACCACACATGGCTCATCGGGGACTCGGACCAATGCCCTTTTCAGGGAAGTGGTAAGAACCACTGATGTAAGCCAAAACACCACACATGGCTCATCGGGGACTCGGACCAAAGCCCTTTTCAGAGAGGGGAAAGGACCGCTGCTGTAAGCCAAAACACCACACATGGCTCATCGGGGACTCGGGATAAGGCCCTTTTCAGGGAAGTGGTAAGAACCACTGATGTAAGCCAAAACACCACACATGGCTCATCGGGGACTCGGACCAAAGCCCTTTTCAGGGAGGGGTAAGGACCGCTGCTGTAAGCCAAAACACCACACATGGCTCATCGGGGACTCGGACCAAAGCCCTTTTCAGAGAGGGGGAAAGGACCGCTGCTGTAAGCCCAAACACCACACATGGCTCATCGAGGACTCGGACCAAAGCCCTTTTCAGAGAGGGGGAAAGGACCGCTGCTTTAAGCCAAAACACCACACGTGGCTCATAGGGGACTCGGACCAAAGCCCTTTTCAGGGAGGGGGTAAGAACCACTACTGTAAGCCAAAACACCACACATGGCTCATCGGGGGCTCGGGATAAGGCCCTTTTCAAGGAAGTGGTAAGAACCACTGATGTAAGCTAAAACACCACACATGGCTCATCGGGGACTCGGACCAAACCCCTTTTCAGAGATGGGGAAAGGACCGCTGCTGTAAGCCCAAACACCACACATGGCTCATCGGGGACTCGGGATAAGGCCCTTTTCAGGGAAGTGGTAAGAACCACTGATGTAAGCCAAAACACCACACATGGCTTATCGCGGACTCGGGATAAGGCACTTTTCAGGAAGTGGTAAGAACCACTGATGTAAGCCAAAACACCACACATGGCTCATCGGGGACTTGGACCAAAGCCCTCTTCAGGGAAGTGGTAAGAACCACTGATGTAAGCCAAAACACCACACATGGCTCATCGGGGACTCGGACCAAAGCCCTTTTCAGAGAGGGGGAAGGGACCGCTGCTGTAAGCCAAAACACCACACATGGCTCATCGGGGACTCGGGATAAGGCCCTTTTCAGGGAAGTGGTAAGAACCACTGATGTAAGCCAAAACACCACACATGGCTCATCGGGGACTCGGACCAAAGCCCTTTTCAGAGAGGGTAAGAACCACTGCTGTAAGCCAAAACACCACACATGGCTCATCGGGGACTCAGGATAAGGCCCTTTTCAGGGAAGTGGTAAGAACCACTGATGTAAGCCAAAACACCACAAATGGCTCATCGGGGACTCGGACCAAAGCCCTTTTCAGGGAAGTGGTAAGAACCACTGATGTAAGCCAAAACACCACACATGGCTCATCGGGGACTCGGACCAAAGCCCTTTTCAGAGAGGGGGAAAGGACCGCTGCTGTAAGCCCAAACACCACACATGGCTCATCGGGGACTCGGGATAAGGCCCTTTTCAGGGAAGTGGTAAGAACCACTGATGTAAGCAAAGACACCACACATGGCTCATCGGGGACTCGGACCAAAGCCCTTTTCAGAGAGGGGGAAAGGACCGCTGCTGTAAGCCAAAACACCACACATGGCTCATCGGGGACTCTGACCAAAGCCCTTTTCAGGGAGGGGTAAGAACCACTGCTGTAAGCCAAAACACCACACATTGCCCATCGGGGACTCGGGATAAGGCCTTTTTCAGGGAAGTGGTTAGAACCACTGATGTAAGGCAAAACACCACACATGGCTCATCGGGGACTCGGACCAAAGCCCTTTTCAGGGAGGGGTAAGAACCACTGCTGTAAGCCAAAACACCACACATGGCTCATCGGGGACTCGGGATAAGGCCCTTTTCAGGGAAGTGGTAAGAACCACTGATGTAAGCCAAAACACCACACATGGCTCATCGGGGACTCGGACCAAAGCTCTTTTCAGGGAGGGGGTAAGAACCACTACAGTAAGCCAAAACACCACACATGGCTCATCGGGGACTCGGACCAAAGCCCTTTTCAGGGAGGGGTAAGAACCACTGCTGTAAGCCAAAACACCACACATGGCTCATCGGGGACTCGGGTTGGTTGGTTGGTTAGTGGATTTTAGTGGCGCAAGGGCCAGGTTTGGCCAAAGAGCGCCAGACAAAGAACGATCAGTCACAGATTTTGAAAAGCGTGGAAAATGAGTAAGAGCAGACAGGCTTGGGAAAAGTTGAAAAAGAGTATGATGAAAGCAGGGAAGACAAGGTAGTTAATCAGATTTATAAAAAAAATTACTAACGGAGAAGGACGAACAGTCACTCTCCTCCCCCACACTCCTCTGCAATGCTGGCAGAGGGCGGGCACGAACTGTCACTTTCCTCCCCCCATGTTCCTCTGCAAAGCTGGTTGTGGCTGGGGACGAACTGTCACTCTCCTCCCCCCATGGTCCTCTATAATGTCGGTTGAGGGTGGGGACCTCGCAGAGGCCGAGACAGTTTGATGGACACTGCACACCTTTGCGGATTGAGGGCCGGGTCTTCCGCACGTGCAGGCTGTCTGCTGGGAACCGGAAGAGGCGGGCGTCTTCAAAAGAGAAGGCGCAGACTCAGCTGGTCGAATAAGCTGGAGCTCGGTGAAATCCACCTGTGTCGCTTGTTTAACTGTAGATCGCTTGGCAAGTGCGGCGAGAGCTACAGGGCGCGGAACAAAGGGCTGCACGGGTTGTGGCAGAGACTTAACAACTGCGGCAAAACTACGCTGTCGGGTGTTGGGAATACCCAACTTGGCTTTGGCAGCAGGGTACGAGAGGCCTTCCAGGGTCTTGAGGCGCTGGATCGCCATCTCGTCCTTCCATTTCATACAGTTGCGGGAGTAAGCTGCATGGGCCTCACCGCAGTTAACACAGCAGGCCGCAGAAGTGCAACCTTCCCCGTCATGTTCACCGGAGCCACAATTAGCGCAACGAGCGGAACTCTTACAGAATCGTTGTGAATGCCCGTACCTCTGGCACCTGAAACAGCGCAGAGGACTGGGAATGTACGGGCGAACTGCACAGACCAAGTAGCCTGCTTTGATTTCTGTCGGAACTTTCGGGGAGTCAAAAGTCAAGATTACATTTTTAGATTTAAGCAAAGAGCCATCACGCCGGAACATCATACGACGTGCAGCAAGAACACCCTGATCCGCAAGTTCAGTCACCAATTCATCCTCACTGCATGGCAAGAGATCAAACTCCGAAATAACACCCCGAGAGGTGTTAAGAAACGGGTGAGGTGTCACTTTGACAGGAATGCCTTGAAGACTAGAAAGGCGCAGAAAAGTGTTACTCTGAGAAACACTGCAAGTTTGGACAAGCAGGTCCCCAGAGCGAAGCTTCCTCACAGACTTCAAGGGGCCAACCGCAGCGTTCAAAGCTTTAGAAATGAAAAATGGAGATCTGGTGGACAGTCTCTCATTCGGATCGATGGATTCTACAAGTAAGTGTGTAGCATGCGTAGTCACAGCAATAGAGGGAGACGACGCTTCGGAGCGACTGGTACAGCTGCCGAAGAAGAGGTAGTACATTCTTGGTCCAGGTCATGGTCTAAAGAACGTTTAAGGTTTTGAGACTTGGTAGGTTGAGAAGACGAAGGAGAGTCGTTTGCAACTATCATTTTCTCAGGTGACTTAAATTTGGAGTGTTTATGTTTGGGTTTACCCATGGAAAAAAGAAGGAAGATTCGTCTGCAGACTACTCCACCCACCACCGAGCCCTACAAGGGAGAACTGGAGGACCGCAAGCCAAGAAAATGACGCTAGACACAGTTCTGGAGCTTATACGTTGCAGATATAGTCCGTTGGCTGTGATCACACGCACTCGGCGGACACTTCGGCCTCCTGGTACCGTCATACCAACGCCTTTGGCATGATCCCACAGCACCCGGGCTCACCCTGCCGTGCCATACGACAAAAAAGCCGCTAAAGCCCTGTACACAACTTGGTACAAGACTTCTGACTAGAGGTGGGTTAGTCTCTAGCCTCCCGTTTACAGCGAAGCCGGGGTCGAAGAGGAGTGTTGGTACACAGGAGGCACTTAACCGGTCTCCTGCGACCTCAGCCGCCAGACATCCCATTTCCGCCTCACGGGTCTCCGCACGCGGCAAACATGCAGGTAGGCCTAGCACCCAAACCAGCGAAAAGGAAAAAAGAAATCCAAAGAAGACAAATCCTGGCAGGGAACCGAAACGGAATCTCAGCAACCTACGAACTGAGCGGTTAATATAAATCAGTTAGTGGTGGAGGGTAACAAAACCACAAGACCGGGGTGTTAGTACATAACGTGGTAGCGATTAGGTAGAATACAACACGGGCAACTAGCCAGTGGAGAAAATAAATAAAAACAAAAAAGCGAGACACAAGACCAGCTCGGGATCGTGGGGCCGCTACTCCCCAACAGCTGGATGAACAGCCGTCCCTGCAAACACCAATAGCACCAAAATAAAAATCAACCGGTGGCATGACATCAGATGTTGACCAGTCACAAGGTCAGCTCGGGCCGTGGGGGCGCTGCTCCCCAAATAACTGGAAAACCAGTTATCCCCGTGCGGGGTCGGGGACTCGGGATAAGGCCCTTTTCAGGGAAGTGGTAAGAACCACTGATGTAAGCCAAAACAAAACACATGGCTCATCGGGGACTCGGACCAAAGCCCTTTTCAGGGAAGTGGTAAGAACCACTGATGTTAGCCAAAACACCACTCATGGCTCATCGGGGACTCGGACCAAAGCCCTTTTCAGAAAGGGGGAAAGGACCGCTGCTGTAAGCCCAAACACCACACATGGCTCATCGGGGACTCGGGATAAGGCCCTTTTCAGGGAAGTGGTAAGAACCACTGATGTAAGCAAAGACACAACATATGGCTCATCGGGGACTCGGACCAAAGCCCTTTTCAGAGAGGGGAAAGGACCGCTGCTGTAAGCCAAAACACTACACATGGCTCATCGGGGACTCGGACCAAAGCCCTTTTCAGGGAGGGGGTAAGAACCACTGCTGTAAGCCAAAACACCACACATGGCTCATCGGGGACTCGGACCAAAGCCCTTTTCAGGGAGGGAGTAAGAACCACTGCTGTAAGCCAAAACACCACACATGGCTCATCGGGGACTCGGGATAAGGCCCTTTTCAGGGAAGTGGTAAGAACCACTGATGTAAGCCAAAACACTACACATGGCTCATCGGGGACTCGGACGAAAGCCCTTTTCAGGGAGGGGTAAGAACCACTGCTGAAAGCCAAAACACCACACATGGCTCATCGGGGACTCGGGATAAGGCCCTTTTCAGGGAAGTGGTAAGAACCACTGCTGTAAGCCAAAACACCACACATGGCTCATCGGGGACTCGGACCAAAGCCCTTTTCAGGAAGGGAGTAAGAACCACTGCTGTAAGCCAAAACACCACACATGGCTCATCGGGGACTAGGGATAAGGCCCTTTGCAGGGAAGTGGTAAGAACCACTGATGTAAGCCAAAACACCACACATGGCTCATCGGGGACTCGGACCAAAGCCCTTTTCAGAGAGGGGGAAAGGACCGCTCCTGTAAGCCCAAACACCACACATGGCTCATCGGGGACTCGGACCAAAGCCCTTTTCAGAGAGGGGGAAAGGACCGCTGCTTTAAGCCAAAACACCACACATGGCTCATCGGGGACTCGGACCAAAGCAATTTTCATTGAGGTGGTAAGAACCACTGATGTAAGCCAAAACACCACACATGGCTCATCGGGGACTCGGACCAAAGCCCTTTTCAGGGAAGTGGTATGAACCACTGATGTAAGCCAAAGCACCACACATGGCTCATCGGGGACTCGGACCAAAGCCCTTTTCAGAGAGGGGGAAAGGACCGCTGCTGTAAGACCAAACACCACACATGGCTCATCGGGGACTTGGACCAAAGCCCTTTTCAGAGAGGGGGAAAGGACCGCTGCTGTAAGCCCAAACACCACACATGGCTCATCGGGGACTCGGGATAAGGCCCTTTTCAGGGAAGTGGTAAGAACCACTGATGTAAGCCAAAACACCACACATGGCTCATCGGGGACTCGGACCAAAGCCCGCTTCAGAGAGGGGTAAGAACCACTGCTGTAAGCCAAAACACCACACATGGCTCATCGGGGACTCGGACCAAAGCCCTTTTCAGGGAAGTGGTAAGAACCGCTGATGTAAGCCAAAACACCACACATGGCTCATCGGGGACTCGGACCAAAGCCCTTTTCAGAGAGGGGGAAAGGACCGCTGCTGTAAGCCCAAACACCACACATGGCTCATCGGGGACTCGGGATAAGGCCCTTTTCAGGGAAGTGGTAAGAACCACTGATGTAAGCAAAGACACCACACATGGCTCATCAGGGACTCGGACCAAAGCCCTTTTCAGAGAGGGGGAAAGGACCGCTGCTGTAAGCCAAAACACCACACATGGCTCATCGGGAACTCGGACCAAAGCCATTTTCAGGGAGGGGTAAGAACCACTGCTGTAAGCCAAAACACCACACATGGCCCATCGGGGACTCAGGATAAGGCCCTTTTCAGGGAAGTGGTAAGAACCACTGATGTAAGCCAAAACACCACACATGGCTCATCGGGGACTCGGACCAGAGCCCTTTTCAGGGAGGGGTAAGAACCACTGCTGTAAGCCAAAACACCACACATGGCTCATCGGGGACTCGGGATAAGGCCCTTTTCAGGGAAGTGGTAAGAACCACTGATGTAAGCCAAAACACCACACATGGCTCATCGGGGACTCGGACGAAAGCCCTTTTCAGGGAGGGGTAAGAACCACTGCTGTAAGCCAAAACACCACACATGGCTCATCGGGGACTCGGACGAATGCCCTTTTCAGGGAAGTGGTAAGAACCACTGATGTAAGCCAAAACACCACACATGGCTCATCGGGGACTCGGACCAAAGCCCTTTTCAGGGAGGGGTAAGAACCACTGCTGTAAGCCAAAACACCACACATGGCTCATCGGGGACTCGGACCAAAGCCCTTTTCAGGAGGGGGTAAGAACCACTGCTGTAAGCCAAAACACCACACATGGCTCATCGGGGACTCGGGATAAGGCCCTTCTTAGGGAAGTGGTAAGAACCACTGATATAAGCCAAAACACCACACATGGCTCATCGGGGACTCGGACCAAAGCCCTTTTCAGGGAGGGGTAAGAACCACTGCTGTAAGCCAAAACACCACACATGGCTCATCGGGGACTCGGACCAAAGCCCTTTTCAGGGAGGGGTAAGAACCACTGCTGTAAGCCAAAACACCACACATGGCTCATCGGGGACTCGGGATAAGGCCCTTTTTAGGGAAGTGGTAAGAACCACTGATGTAAGCCAAAACACCACACATGGCTCATCGGGGACTCGGACCAAAGCCCTTTTCAGGGAGGGGTAAGAACCACTGCTGAAAGCCAAAACACCACACATGGCTCATCGGGGACTCGGCTCATCGGGGACTCAGGAAGTGGTAAGAACCACTGCTGTAAGCCAAAACATCACACATGGCTCATCGGGGACTCGGACCAAAGCCCTTTTCAGGGAGGGGGTAAGAACCACTGCTGTAAGCCAAAACACCACACATGGCTCATCGGGGACTCGGACCAAAGCCCTTTTCAGGGAGGGGGTAAGAACCACTGCTGTAAGCCAAAACACCACACATGGCTCATCGGGGACTCGGGATAAGGCCCTTTTCAGGGAAGTGGTAAGAACCACTGATGTAAGCCAAAACACCACACATGGCTCATCGGGGACTCAGACCAAAGCCCTTTTCAGGGAAGTGGTAAGAACCACTGCTGTAACCCAAAACACCACACATGGCTCATCGGGGACTCGGACCAATGCCCTTTTCAGGGAAGTAGTAAGAACCACTGATGTAAGCCAAAACACCACACATGGCTCATCGGGGACTCGGACCAAAGCCCTTTTCAGAGAGGGGGAAAGGACCGCTGCTGTAAGCCCAAACACCACACATGGCTCATCGAGGACTCGGACCAAAGCCCTTTTCAGAGAGGGGGAAAGGACCGCTGCTTTAAGCCAAAACACCACACGTGGCTCATAGGGGACTCGGACCAAAGCCCTTTTCAGGGAGGGGGTAAGAACCACTGCTGTAAGCCAAAACACCACACATGGCTCATCGGGGGCTCGGGATAAGGCCCTTTTCAAGGAAGTGGTAAGAACCACTGATGTAAGCTAAAACACCACACATGGCTCATCGGGGACTCGGACCAAACCCCTTTTCAGAGATGGGGAAAGGACCGCTGCTGTAAGCCCAAACACCACACATGGCTCATCGGGGACTCGGGATAAGGCCCTTTTCAGGGAAGTGGTAAGAACCACTGATGTAAGCCAAAACACCACACATGGCTTATCGCGGACTCGGGATAAGGCCCTTTTCAGGAAGTGGTAAGAACCACTGATGTAAGCCAAAACACCACACATGGCTCATCGGGGACTTGGACCAAAGCCCTCTTCAGGGAAGTGGTAAGAACCACTGATGTAAGCCAAAACACCACACATGGCTCATCGGGGACTCGGACCAAAGCCCTTTTCAGAGAGGGGAAAGGACCGCTGCTGTAAGCCCAAACACCACACATGGCTCATCGGGGACTCGGGATAAGGCCCTTTTCAGGGAAGTGGTAAGAACCACTGATGTAAGCCAAAACACCACACATGGCTCATCGGGGACTCGGACCAAAGCCCTTTTCAGAGAGGGGGTAAGAACCACTGCTGTAAGCCAAAACACCACACATGGCTCATCGGGGACTCGGGATAAGGCCCTTTTCAGGGAAGTGGTAAGAACCACTGATGTAAGCCAAAACACCACAAATGGCTCATCGGGGACTCGGACCAAAGCCCTTTTCAGGGAAGTGGTAAGAACCACTGATGTAAGCCAAAACACCACACATGGCTCATCGGGGATTCGGACCAAAGCCCTTTTCAGAGAGGGGGAAAGGACCGCTGCTGTAAGCCCAAACACCACACATGGCTCATCGGGGACTCGGGATAAGGCCCTTTTCAGGGAAGTGGTAAGAACCACTGATGTAAGCAAAGACACCACACATGGCTCATCGGGGACTCGGACCAAAGCCCTTTTCAGAGAGGGGAAAGGACCGCTGCTGTAAGCCAAAACACCACACATGGCTCATCGGGGACTCTGACCAAAGCCCTTTTCAGGGAGGGGTAAGAACCACTGCTGTAAGCCAAAACACCACACATTGCCCATCGGGGACTCGGGATAAGGCCTTTTTCAGGGAAGTGGTTAGAACCACTGATGTAAGGCAAAACACCACACATGGCTCATCGGGGACTCGGACCAAAGCCCTTTTCAGGGAGGGGTAAGAACCACTGCTGTAAGCCAAAACACCACACATGGCTCATCGGGGACTCGGGATAAGGCCCTTTTCAGGGAAGTGGTAAGAACCACTGATGTAAGCCAAAACACCACACATGGCTCATCGGGGACTCTGACCAAAGCTCTTTTCAGGGAGGGTAAGAACCACTGCAGTAAGCCAAAACACCACACATGGCTCATCGGGGACTCGGGATAAGGCACTTTTCAGGGAAGTGGTAAGAACCACTGATGTAAGCCAAAACACCACACATGGCTCATCGGGGACTCGGACCAAAGCCCTTTTCAGGGAGGGGTAAGAACCACTGCTGTAAGCCAAAACACCACACATGGCTCATCGGGGACTCGGGTTGGTTGGTTGGTTAGTGGATTTTAGTGGCGCAAGGGCCAGGTTTGGCCAAAGAGCGCCAGACAAAGAACGATCAGTCACAGATTTTGAAAAGCGTGGAAAATGAGTAAGAGCAGACAGGCTTGGGAAAAATTGAAAAAGAGTATGATGAAAGCAGGGAAGACAAGGTAGTTAATCAGATTTATAAAAAAAATTACTAACGGAGAAGGACGAACAGTCACTCTCCTCCCCCCCACACTCCTCTGCAATGCTGGCAGAGGGCGGGCACGAACTGTCACTTTCCTCCCCCCATGTTCCTCTGCAAAGCTGGTTGTGGCTGGGGACGAACTGTCACTCTCCTCCCCCCATGGTCCTCTATAATGTCGGTTGAGGGTGGGGACCTCGCAGAGGCCGAGACAGTTTGATGGACACTGCACACCTTTGCGGATTGAGGGCCGGGTCTTCCGCACGTGCAGGCGGTCTGCTGGGAACCGGAAGAGGCGGGCGTCTTCAAAAGAGAAGGCGCAGACTCAGCTGGTCGAATAAGCTGGAGCTCGGTGAAATCCACCTGTGTCGCTTGTTCAACTGTAGATCGCTTGGCAAGTGCGGCGAGAGCTACAGGGCGCGGAACAAAGGGCTGCACGGGTTGTGGCAGAGACTTAACAACTGCGGCAAAACTACGCTGTCGGGTGTTGGGAATACCCAACTTGGCTTTGGCAGCAGGGTACGAGAGGCCTTCCAGGGTCTTGAGGCGCTGGATCGCCATCTCGTCCTTCCATTTCATACAGTTGCGGGAGTAAGCTGCATGGGCCTCACCGCAGTTAACACAGCAGGCCGCAGAAGTGCAACCTTCCCCGTCATGTTTACCGGAGCCACAATTAGCGCAACGAGCGGAACTCTTACAGAATCGTTGTGAATGCCCGTACCTCTGGCACCTGAAACAGCGCAGAGGACTGGGAATGTACGGGCGAACTGCACAGACCAAGTAGCCTGCTTTGATTTCTGTCGGAACTTTCGGGGAGTCAAAAGTCAAGATTACATTTTTAGATTTAAGCAAAGAGCCATCACGCCGGAACATCATACGACGTGCAGCAAGAACACCCTGATCCGCAAGTTCAGTCACCAATTCATCCTCACTGCATGGCAAGAGATCAAACTCCGAAATAACACCCCGAGAGGTGTTAAGAAACGGGTGAGGTGTCACTTTGACAGGAATGCCTTGAAGACTAGAAAGGCGCAGAAAAGTGTTACTCTGAGAAACACTGCAAGTTTGGACAAGCAGGTCCCCAGAGCGAAGCTTCCTCACAGACTTCAAGGGGCCAACCGCAGCGTTCAAAGCTTTAGAAATGAAAAATGGAGATCTGGTGGACAGTCTCTCATTCGGATCGATGGATTCTACAAGTAAGTGTGTAGCATGCGTAGTCACAGCAATAGAGGGGAGACGACGCTTCGGAGCGACTGGTACAGCTGCCGAAGAAGAGGTAGTACATTCTTGGTCCAGGTCATGGTCTAAAGAACGTTTAAGGTTTTGAGACTTGGTAGGTTGAGAAGACGAAGGAGAGTCGTTTGCAACTATCATTTTCTCAGGTGACTTAAATTTGGAGTGTTTATGTTTGGGTTTACCCATGGAAAAAAGAAGGAAGATTCGTCTGCAGACTACTCCACCCACCACCGAGCCCTACAAGGGAGAACTGGAGGTCCGCAAGCCAAGAAAATGACGCTAGACACAGTTCTGGAGCTTATACGTTGCAGATATAGTCCGTTGGCTGTGATCACACGCACTCGGCGGACACTTCGGCCTCCTGGTACCGTCATACCAACGCCTTTGGCATGATCCCACAGCACCCGGGCTCACCCTGCCGTGCCATACGACAAAAAAGCCGCTAAAGCCCTGTACACAACTTGGTACAAGACTTCTGACTAGAGGTGGGTTAGTCTCTAGCCTCCCGTTTACAGCGAAGCCGGGGTCGAAGAGGAGTGTTGGTACACAGGAGGCACTTAACCGGTCTCCTGCGACCTCAGCCGCCAGACATCCCATTTCCGCCTCACGGGTCTCCGCACGCGGCAAACATGCAGGTAGGCCTAGCACCCAAACCAGCGAAAAGGAAAAAGAAATCCAAAGAAGACAAATCCTGGCAGGGAACCTAATCGGAATCTCAGCAACCTACGAACTGAGCGGTTAATATAAATCAGTTAGTGGTGGAGGGTAACAAAACCACAAGACCGGGGTGTTAGTACATAACGTGGTAGCGATTAAGTAGAATACAACACGGGCAACTAGCCAGTGGAGAAAATAAATAAAAACAAAAAAGCGAGACACAAGACCAGCTCGGGATCGTGGGGCCGCGACTCCCCAACAGCTGGATGAACAGCCGTCCCTGCAAACACCAATAGCACCAAAATAAAAATCAAGCGGTGGCATGACATCAGATGTTGACCAGTCACAAGGTCAGCTCGGGCCGTGGGGGCGCCGCTCCCCAAATAACTGGAAAACCAGTTATCCCCGTGCGGGGTCGGGGACTCGGGATAAGGCCCTTTTCAGGGAAGTGGTAAGAACCACTGATGTAAGCCAAAACACCACACATGGCTCATCGGGGACTCGGACCAAAGCCCTTTTCAGGGAAGTGGTAAGAACCACTGATGTTAGCCAAAACACCACTCATGGCTCATCGGGGACTCGGACCAAAGCCCTTTTCAGAAAGGGGAAAGGACCGCTGCTGTAAGCCCAAACACCACACATGGCTCATCGGGGACTCGGGATAAGGCCCTTTTCAGGGAAGTGGTAAGAACCACTGATGTAAGCAAAGACACAACATATGGCTCATCGGGGACTCGGACCAAAGCCCTTTTCAGAGAGGGGAAAGGACCGCTGCTGTAAGCCAAAACACTACACATGGCTCATCGGGGACTCGGACCAAAGCCCTTTTCAGGGAGGGGTAAGAACCACTGCTGTAAGCCAAAACACCACACATGGCTCATCGGGGACTCGGACCAAAGCCCTTTTCAGGGAGGGAGTAAGAACCACTGCTGTAAGCCAAAACACCACACATGGCTCATCGGGGACTCGGGATAAGGCCCTTTTCAGGAAGTGGTAAGAACCACTGATGTAAGCCAAAACACCACACATGGCTCATCGGGGACTCGGACGAAAGCCCTTTTCAGGGAGGGGGTAAGAACCACTGCTGAAAGCCAAAACACCACACATGGCTCATCGGGGACTCGGGATAAGGCCCTTTTCAGGGAAGTGGTAAGAACCACTGCTGTAAGCCAAAACACCACACATGGCTCATCGGGGACTCGGGATAAGGCCCTTTTCAGGGAAGTGGTAAGAACCACTGATGTAAGCCAAAACACCACACATGGCTCATCGGGGACTCGGACCAAAGCCCTTTTCAGGGAGGGAGTAAGAACCACTGCTGTAAGCCAAAACACCACACATGGCTCATCGGGGACTCGGGATAAGGCCCTTTGCAGGGAAGTGGTAAGAACCACTGATGTAAGCCAAAACACCACACATGGCTCATCGGGGACTCGGACCAAAGCCCTTTTCAGAGAGGGGGAAAGGACCGCTCCTGTAAGCCCAAACACCACACATGGCTCATCGGGGACTCGGACCAAAGCCCTTTTCAGAGAGGGGAAAGGACCGCTGCTTTAAGCGAAAACACCACACATGGCTCATCGGGGACTCGGACCAAAGCAATTTTCATTGAGGTGGTAAGAACCACTGATGTAAGCCAAAACACCACACATGGCTCATCGGGGACTCGGACCAAAGCCCTTTTCAGGGAAGTGGTATGAACCACTGGTGTAAGCCAAAGCACCACACATGGCTCATCGGGGACTCGGACCAAAGCCCTTTTCAGAGAGGGGAAAGGACCGCTGCTGTAAGCCCAAACACCACACATGGCTCATCGGGGACTTGGACCAAAGCCCTTTTCAGAGAGGGGGAAAGGACCGCTGCTGTAAGCCCAAACACCACACATGGCTCATCGGGGACTCGGGATAAGGCCCTTTTCAGGGAAGTGGTAAGAACCACTGATGTAAGCCAAAACACCACACATGGCTCATCGGGGACTCGGACCAAAGCCCGCTTCAGAGAGGGGTAAGAACCACTGCTGTAAGCCAAAACACCACACATGGCTCATCGGGGACTCGGAACAAAGCCCTTTTCAGGGAAGTGGTAAGAACCGCTGATGTAAGCCAAAACACCACACATGGCTCATCGGGGACTCGGACCAAAGCCCTTTTCAGAGAGGGGGAAAGGACCGCTGCTGTAAGCCCAAACACCACACATGGCTCATCGGGGACTCGGGATAAGGCCCTTTTCAGGGAAGTGGTAAGAACCACTGATGTAAGCAAAGACACCACACATGGCTCATCGGGGACTCGGACCAAAGCCCTTTTCAGAGAGGGGGAAAGGACCGCTGCTGTAAGCCAAAACACCACACATGGCTCATCGGGAACTCGGACCAAAGCCATTTTCAGGGAGGGGGTAAGAACCACTGCTGTAAGCCAAAACACCACACATGGCCCATCGGGGACTCAGGATAAGGCCCTTTTCAGGGAAGTGGTAAGAACCACTGATGTAAGCCAAAACACCACACATGGCTCATCGGGGACTCGGACCAGAGCCCTTTTCAGGGAGGGGTAAGAACCACTGCTGTAAGCCAAAACACCACACATGGCTCATCGGGGACTCGGGATAAGGCCCTTTTCAGGGAAGTGGTAAGAACCACTGATGTAAGCCAAAACACCACACATGGCTCATCGGGGACTCGGACGAAAGCCCTTTTCAGGGAGGGGGTAAGAACCACTGCTGAAAGCCAAAACACCACACATGGCTCATCGGGGACTCGGGATAAGGCCCTTTTCAGGGAAGTGGTAAGAACCACTGATGTAAGCCAAAACACCACACATGGCTCATCGGGGACTCGGACCAAAGCCCTTTTCAGGGAGGGAGTAAGAACCACTGCTGTAAGCCAAAACACCACACATGGCTCATCGGGGACTCGGGATAAGGCCCTTTGCAGGGAAGTGGTAAGAACCACTGATGTAAGCCAAAACACCACACATGGCTCATCGGGGACTCGGACCAAAGCCCTTTTCAGAGAGGGGGAAAGGACCGCTCCTGTAAGCCCAAACACCACACATGGCTCATCGGGGACTCGAACCAAAGCCCTTTTCAGAGAGGGGGAAAGGACCGCTGCTTTAAGCCAAAACACCACACATGGCTCATCGGGGACTCGGACCAAAGCCCTTTTCAGGGAAGTGGTATGAACCACTGATGTAAGCCAAAGCACCACACATGGCTCATCGGGGACTCGGACCAAAGCCCTTTTCAGAGAGGGGGAAAGGACCGCTGCTGTAAGCCCAAACACCACACATGGCTCATCGGGGACTTGGACCAAAGCCCTTTTCAGAGAGGGAAAGGACCGCTGCTGTAAGCCCAAACACCACACATGGCTCATCGTGGACTCGGGATAAGGTCCTTTTCAGGGAAGTGGTAAGAACCACTGATGTAAGCCAAAACACCACACATGGCTCATCGGGGACTCGGACCAAAGCCCGTTTCAGAGAGGGGTAAGAACCACTGCTGTAAGCCAAAACACCACACATGGCTCATCGGGGACTCGGACCAAAGCCCTTTTCAGGGAAGTGGTAAGAACCGCTGATGTAAGCCAAAACACCACACATGCCTCATCGGGGACTCGGACCAAAGCCCTTTTCAGAGAGGGGGAAAGGACCGCTGCTGTAAGCCCAAACACCACACATGGCTCATCGGGGACTCGGGATAAGGCCCTTTTCAGGGAAGTGGTAAGAACCACTGATGTAAGCAAAGACAATACACATGGCTCATCGGGGACTCGGACCAAAGCCCTTTTCAGAGAGGGGAAAGGACCGCTGCTGTAAGCCAAAACACCACACATGGCTCATCGGGAACTCGGACCAAAGCCATTTTCAGGGAGGGTAAGAACCACTGCTGTAAGCCAAAACACCACACATGGCCCATCGGGGACTCGGGATAAGGCCCTTTTCAGGGAAGTGGTAAGAACCACTGATGTAAGCCAAAACACCACACATGGCTCATCGGGGACTCGGACCAGAGCCCTTTTCAGGAGGGGGTAAGAACCACTGCTGTAAGCCAAAACACCACACATGGCTCATCGGGGACTCGGGATATGGCCCTTTTCAGGGAAGTGGTAAGAACCACTGATGTAAGCCAAAACACCACACATGGCTCATCGGGGACTCGGACCAAAGCCCTTTTCAGAGAGGGGTAAGAACCACTGCTGTAAGCCAAAACACCACACATGGCTCATCGGGGACTCGGCATAAGGCCCTTTCAGGGAAGTGGTAAGAACCACTGCTGTAAGCCAAAACACCACACATTGCCCATCGGGGACTCGGGATAAGGCCTTTTTCAGGGAAGTGGTAAGAACCACTGATGTAAGCCAAAACACCACACATGGCTCATCGGGGACTCGGAAGAAAGCCCTTTTCAGGGAGGGGTAAGAACCACTGCTGTAAGCCAAAACACCACACATGGCTCATCGGGGACTCGGGATAAGGCCCTTTTCAGGGAAGTGGTAAGAACCACTGATGTAAGCCAAAACACCACACATGCCTCATCGGGGACTCGGACCAAAGCCCTTTTCAGGGAGGGGTAAGAACCACTGCAGTAAGCCAAAACACCACACATGGCTCATCGGGGACTCGGGATAAGGCACTTTTCAGGGAAGTGGTAAGAACCACTGATGTAAGCCAAAACACCACACATGGCTCATCGGGGACTCGGACCAAAGCCCTTTTCAGGGAGGGGTAAGAACCACTGCTGTAAGCCAAAACACCACACATGGCTCATCGGGGACTCGGGATAAGGCCCTTTTCAGGGAAGTGGTAAGAACCACTGATGTAAGCCAAAACACCACACATGGCTCATCGGGGACTCGGACCAAAGCCCTTTTCAGGGAAGTGGTAAGAACCACTGATGTTAGCCAAAACACCACACATGGCTCATCGGGGACTCGGACCAAAGCCCTTTTCAGAAAGGGGGAAAGGACCGCTGCTGTAAGCCCAAACACCACACATGGCTCATCGGGGACTCGGGATAAGGCCCTTTTCAGGGAAGTGGTAGGAACGACTGATGTAAGCAAAGACACCACATATGGCTCATCGGGGACTCGGACCAAAGCCCTTTTCAGAGAGGAGGAAAGGACCGCTGCTGTAAGCCAAAACACCACACATGGCTCATCGGGGACTCGGACCAAAGCCCTTTTCAGGGAGGGGGTAAGAACCACTGCTGTAAGCCAAAACACCACACATGGCTCATCGGGGACTCGGACCAAAGCCCTTTTCAGGGAGGGAGTAAGAACCACTGCTGTAAGCCAAAACACCACACATGGCTCATCGGGGACTCGGGATAAGGCCCTTTTCAGGAAGTGGTAAGAACCACTGATGTAAGCCAAAACACCACACATGGCTCATCGGGGACTCGGACGAAAGCCCTTTTCAGGGAGGGGGTAAGAACCACTGCTGAAAGCCAAAACAATACACATGGCTCATCGGGGACTCGGGATAAGGCCCTTTTCAGGGAAGTGGTAAGAACCACTGCTGTAAGCCAAAACACCACACATGGCTCATCGGGGACTCGGGATAAGGCCCTTTTCAGGGAAGTGGTAAGAACCACTGATGTAACCCAAAACACCACACATGGCTCATCGGGGACTCGGGATAAGGCCCTTTGCAGGGAAGTGGTAAGAACCACTGATGTAAGCCAAAACACCACACATGGCTCATCGGGGACTCGGACCAAAGCCCTTTTTAGAGAGGGGAAAGGACCGCTCCTGTAAGCCCAAACACCACACATGGCTCATCGGGGACTCGGACCAAAGCCCTTTTCAGGGAGGGAGTAAGAACCACTGCTGTAAGCCAAAACACCACACATGGCTCATCGGGGACTCGGGATAAGGCCCTTTTCAGGGAAGTGGTAAGAACCACTGATGTAAGCCAAAACACCACACATGGCTCATCGGGGACTCGGACGAAAGCCCTTTTCAGGGAGGGGGTAAGAACCACTGCTGAAAGCCAAAACAATACACATGGCTCATCGGGGACTCGGGATAAGGCCCTTTTCAGGGAAGTGGTAAGAACCACTGCTGTAAGCCAAAACACCACACATGGCTCATCGGGGACTCGGGATAAGGCCCTTTTCAGGGAAGTGGTAAGAACCACTGATGTAACCCAAAACACCACACATGGATCATCGGGGACTCGGGATAAGGCCCTTTGCAGGGAAGTGGTAAGAACCCCTGATGTAAGCCAAAGCACCACACATGGCTCATCGGGGACTCGGACCAAAGCCCTTTTCAGAGAGGGGGAAAGTACCGCTGCTGTAAGCCCAAACACCACACATGGCTCATCGGGGACTTGGACCAAAGCCCTTTTCAGAGAGGTGGAAAGGACCGCTGCTGTAAGCCCAAACACCACACATGGCTCATCGGGGACTCGGGATAAGGCCCTTTTCAGGGAAGTGGTAAGAACCACTGATGTAAGCCAAAACACCACACATGGCTCATCGGGGACTCGGACCAAAGCCCTTTTCAGAGAGGGGGAAAGGACCGCTGCTGTAAGCCCAAACACCACACATGGCTCATCGGGGACTCGGGATAAGGCCCTTTTCAGGGAAGTGGTAAGAACCGCTGATGTAAGCCAAAACACCACACATGGCTCATCGGGGACTCGGACCAAAGCCCTTTTCAGAGAGGGGGAAAGGACCGCTGCTGTAAGCCCAAACACCACACATGGCTCATCGGGGACTCGGGATAAGGCCCTTTTCAGGGAAGTGGTAAGAACCACTGATGTAAGCAAAGACACCACACATGGCTCATCGGGGACTCGGACCAAAGCCTCTTTCAGAGAGGGGGAAAGGACCGCTGCTGTAAGCCAAAACAATACACATGGCTCATCGGGAACTCGGACCAAAGCCATTTTCAGGGAGGGGGTAAGAACCACTGCTGTAAGCCAAAACACCACACATGGCCCATCGGGGACTCGGGATAAGGCCCTTTTCAGGGAAGTGGTAAGAACCACTGATGTAAGCCAAAACACCACACATGGCTCATCGGGGACTCGGACCAGAGCCCTTTTCAGGGAGGGGGTAAGAACCACTGCTGTTAGCCAAAACACCACACATGGCTCATCGGGGACTCGGGATAAGGCCCTTTTCAGGGAAGTGGTAAGAACCACTGATGTAAGCCAAAACACCACACATGGCTCATCGGGGACTCGGACCAAAGCCCTTTTCAGAGAGGGGGTAAGAACCACTGCTGTAAGCCAAAACACCACACATGGCTCATCGGGGACTCGGCATAAGGCCCTTTCAGGGAAGTGGTAAGAACCACTGCTGTAAGCCAAAACACCACACATTGCCCATCGGGGACTCGGGATAAGGCTTTTTAGGGAAGTGGTAAGAACCACTGATGTAAGCCAAAACACCACACATGGCTCATCGGGGACTCGGACGAAAGCCCTTTTCAGGGAGGGGTAAGATCCACGGCTGTAAGCCAAAACACCACACATGGCTCATCGGGGATTAGGGATAAGGCCCTTTTCAGGGAAGTGGTAAGAACCACTGATGTAAGCCAAAACACCACACATGCCTCATCGGGGACTCGGACCAAAGCCCTTTTCAGGGAGGGGGTAAGAACCACTGCAGTAAGCCAAAACACCACACATGGCTCATCGGGGACTCGGGATAAGGCACTTTTCAGGGAAGTGGTAAGAACCACTGATGTAAGCCAAAACACCACACATGGCTCATCGGGGACTCGGAACAAAGCCCTTTTCAGGGAGGGTGTAAGAACCACTGCTGTAAGCCAAAACACCACACATGGCTCATCGGGGACTCGGGATAAGGCCCTTTTCAGGGAAGTGGTAAGAACCACTGATGTAAGCCAAAACACCACACATGGCTCATCGGGGACTCGGACCAAAGCCCTTTTCAGGGAAGTGGTAAGAACCACTGATGTTAGCCAAAACACCACACATGGCTCATCGGGGACTCGGACCAAAGCCCTTTTCAGAAAAGGGGAAAGGACTGCTGCTGTAAGCCCAAACACCACACATGGCTCATCGGGGACTCGGGATAAGGCCCTTTTCAGGGAAGTGGTAAGAACCACTGATGTAAGCAAAGACACCACATATGGCTCATCGGGGACTCGGACCAAAGCCCTTTTCAGAGAGGAGGAAAGGACCGCTGCTGTAAGCCAAAACACCACACATGGCTCATCGGGGACTCGGACCAAAGCCCTTTTCAGGGAGGGGGTAAGAACCACTGCTGTAAGCCAAAACACCACACATGGCTCATCGGGGACTCGGACCAAAGCCCTTTTCAGGGAGGGAGTAAGAACCACTGCTGTAAGCCAAAACACCACACATGGCTCATCGGGGACTCGGGATAAGGCCCTTTTCAGGGAAGTGGTAAGAACCACTGATGTAAGCCAAAACACCACACATGGCTCATCGGGGACTCGGACGAAAGCCCTTTTCAGGAGGGGGTAAGAACCACTGCTGAAAGCCAAAACAATACACATGGCTCATCGGGGACTCGGGATAAGGCCCTTTTCAGGGAAGTGGTAAGAACCACTGCTGTAAGCCAAAACACCACACATGGCTCATCGGGGACTCGGGATAAGGCCCTTTTCAGGGAAATGGTAAGAACCACTGATGTAACCCAAAACACCACACATGGCTCATCGGGGACTCGGGATAAGGCCCTTTGCAGGGAAGTGGTAAGAACCACTGATGTAAGCCAAAACACCACACATGGCTCATCGGGGACTCGGACCAAAGCCCTTTTCAGAGAGGGGGAAAAGGACCGCTCCTGTAAGCCCAAACACCACACATGGCTCATCGGGGACTCGGACCAAAGCCTTTTTCAGAGAGGGGGTAAGAACCACTGATGTAAGCCAAAACACCACACATGGCTCATCGGGGACTCGGACCAAAGCCCTTTTCATTGAGGGGTAAGAACCACTGATGTAAGCCAAAACACCACACATGGCTCATCATGGACTCGGACCAAAGCCCTTTTCAGGGAAGTGGTATGAACCACTGATGTAAGCCAAAGCACCACACATGGCTCATCGGGGACTCGGACCAAAGCCCTTTTCAGAGAGGGGAAAGGACCGCTGCTGTAAGCCCAAACACCACACATGGCTCATCGGGGACTTGGACCAAAGCCCTTTTCAGAGAGGGGGAAAGGACCGCTGCTGTAAGCCCAAACACCACACATGGCTCATCGGGGACTCGGGATAAGGCCCTTTTCAGGGAAGTGGTAAGAACCACTGATGTAAGCCAAAACACCACACATGGCTCATCGGGGACTCGTACCAAAGCCCGTTTCAGAGAGGGGTAAGAACCACTGCTGTAAGCCAAAACACCACACATGGCTCATCGGGAACTCGGACCAAAGCCATTTTCAGGGAGGGGGTAAGAACCACTGCTGTAAGCCAAAACACCACACATGGCCCATCGGGGACTCGGGATAAGGCCCTTTTCAGGGAAGTGGTAAGAACCACTGATGTAAGCCAAAACACCACACATGGCTCATCGGGGACTCGGACCAGAGCCCTTCTCAGGGAGGGGGTAAGAACCACTGCTGTAAGCCAAAACACCACACATGGCTCATCGTGGACTCGGGATAAGGCCCTTTTCAGGGAAGTGGTAAGAACCACTGATGTAAGCCAAAACACCACACATGGCTCATCGGGGACTCGGACCAAAGCCCTTTTCAGGGAAGTGGTAAGAACCACTGATGTAAGCCAAAACACCACACATGGCTCATCGGGGACTCGGACCAAAGCCCTTTTCAGGAGGGGTAAGAACCACTGCTGTAAGCCAAAACACCACACATGGCTCATCGGGGACTCGGGATAAGGCCCTTTCAGGGAAGTGGTAAGAACCACTGATGTAAGCCAAAACACCACACATGGCTCATCGGGGACTCGGACCAAAGCCCTTTTCAGGGAGGGGTAAGACCCACAGTTGTAAGCCAAAACACCACACATGGCTCATCTGGGACTCGGACCAAAGACCTTTTCAGGGAGGGGGTAAGAACCACTGATGTAAGCCAAAACACCACACATGGCTCATCGGGGACTCGGACCAAAGCCCTTTTCAGGGAAGTGGTAAGAACCACTGATGTAAGCCCAAACACCACACATGGCTCATCGGGGACTCGGACCAAAGCCCTTTTCAGAGAGGGGAAAGGACCGCTGCTGTAAGCCCAAACACCACACATGGCTCATCGGGGACTCGGGATAAGGCCCTTTTCAGGGAAGTGGTAAGAACCACTGATGTTAGCCAAAACACCACACATGGCTCATCGGGGACTCGGACCAAAGCCCTTTTCAGAAAAGGGAAAGGACCGCTGCTGTAAGCCCAAACACCACACATGGCTCATCGGGGACTCGGGATAAGGCCCTTTTCAGGGAAGTGGTAAGAACCACTGATGTAAGCAAAGACACCACATATGGCTCATCGGGGACTCGGACCAAAGCCCTTTTCAGAGAGGAGGAAAGGACCGCTGCTGTAAGCCAAAACACCACACATGGCTCATCGGGGACTCGGACCAAAGCCCTTTTCAGGGAGGGTAAGAACCACTGCTGTAAGCCAAAACACCACACATGGCTCATCGGGGACTCGGACCAAAAGCCCTTTTCAGGGAGGGAGTAAGAACCACTGCTGTAAGCCAAAACACCACACATGGCTCATCGGGGACTCGGGATAAGGCCCTTTTCAGGGAAGTGGTAAGAACCACTGATGTAAGCCAAAACACCACACATGGCTCATCGGGGACTCGGACGAAAGCCCTTTTCAGGGAGGGGGTAAGAACCACTGCTGAAAGCCAAAACAATACACATGGCTCATCGGGGACTCGGGATAAGGCCCTTTTCAGGGAAGTGGTAAGAACCACTGCTGTAAGCCAAAACACCACACATGGCTCATCGGGGACTCGGGATAAGGCCCTTTTCAGGGAAATGGTAAGAACCACTGATGTAACCCAAAACACCACACATGGCTCATCGGGGACTCGGGATAAGGCCCTTTGCAGGGAAGTGGTAAGAACCACTGATGTAAGCCAAAACACCACACATGGCTCATCGGGGACTCGGACCAAAGCCCTTTTCAGAGAGGGGGAAAGGACCGCTCCTGTAAGCCCAAACACCACACATGGCTCATCGGGGACTCGGACCAAAGCCTTTTTCAGAGAGGGGGTAAGAACCACTGATGTAAGCCAAAACACCACACATGGCTCATCGGGGACTCGGACCAAAGCCCTTTTCATTGAGGGGTAAGAACCACTGATGTAAGCCAAAACACCACACATGGCTCATCATGGACTCGGACCAAAGCCCTTTTCAGGGAAGTGGTATGAACCACTGATGTAAGCCAAAGCACCACACATGGCTCATCGGGGACTCGGACCAAAGCCCTTTTCAGAGAGGGGAAAGGACCGCTGCTGTAAGCCCAAACACCACACATGGCTCATCGGGGACTTGGACCAAAGCCCTTTTCAGAGAGGGGGAAAGGACCGCTGCTGTAAGCCCAAACACCACACATGGCTCATCGGGGACTCGGGATAAGGCCCTTTTCAGGGAAGTGGTAAGAACCACTGATGTAAGCCAAAACACCACACATGGCTCATCGGGGACTCGTACCAAAGCCCGTTTCAGAGAGGGGTAAGAACCACTGCTGTAAGCCAAAACACCACACATGGCTCATCGGGAACTCGGACCAAAGCCATTTTCAGGAGGGGTAAGAACCACTGCTGTAAGCCAAAACACCACACATGGCCCATCGGGGACTCGGGATAAGGCCCTTTTCAGGGAAGTGGTAAGAACCACTGATGTAAGCCAAAACACCACACATGGCTCATCGGGGACTCGGACCAGAGCCCTTCTCAGGGAGGGGTAAGAACCACTGCTGTAAGCCAAAACACCACACATGGCTCATCGTGGACTCGGGATAAGGCCCTTTTCAGGGAAGTGGTAAGAACCACTGATGTAAGCCAAAACACCACACATGGCTCATCGGGGACTCGGACCAAAGCCCTTTTCAGGGAAGTGGTAAGAACCACTGATGTAAGCCAAAACACCACACATGGCTCATCGGGGACTCGGACCAAAGCCCTTTTCAGGGAGGGGGTAAGAACCACTGCTGTAAGCCAAAACACCACACATGGCTCATCGGGGACTCGGGATAAGGCCCTTTCAGGGAAGTGGTAAGAACCACTGATGTAAGCCAAAACACCACACATGGCTCATCGGGGACTCGGACCAAAGCCCTTTTCAGGGAGGGGTAAGACCCACAGTTGTAAGCCAAAACACCACACATGGCTCATCTGGGACTCGGACCAAAGACCTTTTCAGGGAGGGGGTAAGAACCACTGATGTAAGCCAAAACACCACACATGGCTCATCGGGGACTCGGACCAAAGCCCTTTTCAGGGAAGTGGTAAGAACCACTGATGTAAGCCCAAACACCACACATGGCTCATCGGGGACTCGGACCAAAGCCCTTTTCAGAGAGGGGGAAAGGACCGCTGCTGTAAGCCCAAACACCACACATGGCTCATCGGGGACTCGGGATAAGGCCCTTTTCAGGGAAGTGGTAAGAACCACTGATGTAAGCCAAAACACCACACATGGCTCATCGGGGACTCAGACCAAAGCCCTTTTCAGAGAGGGGTAAGAACCACTGCTGTAAACCAAAACTCCACACATGGCTCATCGGGGACTCGGACGAAAGCCCTTTTCAGGGAGGGGGTAAGAACCACTGCTGAAAGCCAAAACAATACACATGGCTCATCGGGGACTCGGGATAAGGCCCTTTTCAGGGAAGTGGTAAGAACCACTGCTGTAAGCCAAAACACCACACATGGCTCATCGGGGACTCGGGATAAGGCCCTTTTCAGGGAAGTGGTAAGAACCACTGATGTAACCCAAAACACCACACATGGATCATCGGGGACTCGGGATAAGGCCCTTTGCAGGGAAGTGGTAAGAACCACTGATGTAAGCCAAAGCACCACACATGGCTCATCGGGGACTCGGACCAAAGCCCTTTTCAGAGAGGGGAAAGGACCGCTGCTGTAAGCCAAAACACCACACATGGCTCATCGGGGACTCGTTATAAGGCCCTTTTCAGGGAAGTGGTAAGAACCACTGATGTAAGCCAAAACACCACACATGGCTCATCGGGGACTCGGACGAAAGCCCTTTTCAGGGAGGGGGTAAGAACCACTGCTGAAAGCCAAAACAATACACATGGCTCTTCGGGGACTCGGGATAAGGCCCTTTTCAGGGAAGTGGTAAGAACCACTGCTGTAAGCCAAAAACACCACACATGGCTCATCGGGGACTCGGGATAAGGCCCTTTTCAGGGAAGTGGTAAGAACCACTGATGTAACCCAAAACACCACACATGGATCATCGGGGACTCGGGATAAGGCCCTTTGCAGGGAAGTGTTAAGAACCACTGATGTAAGCCAAAGCACCACACATGGCTCATCGGGGACTCGGACCAAAGCCCTTTTCAGAGAGGGGGAAAGGACCGCTGCTGTAAGCCCAAACACCACACATGGCTC
This sequence comes from Macrothele yani, assembly GCA_039090855.1. Taxonomy (NCBI): domain Eukaryota; kingdom Metazoa; phylum Arthropoda; class Arachnida; order Araneae; family Macrothelidae; genus Macrothele; species Macrothele yani. The sequence goes on along the minus strand of CM077013.1, from coordinate 138,993,835 downwards.
ATCGGGGACTCGGGATAAGGCCCTTTTCAGGGAAGTGGTAAGAACCACTGATGTAAGCCAAAACACCACACATGGCTCATCGGGGACTCGGACCAAAGCCCGTTTCAGAGAGGGTAAGAACCACTGCTGTAAGCCAAAACACCACACATGGCTCATCGGGGACTCGGACCAAAGCCCTTTTCAGAGAGGGGGAAAGGACCGCTGCTGTAAGCCCAAACACCACACATGGCTCATCGGGGACTCGGGATAAGGCCCTTTTCAGGGAAGTGGTAAGAACCACTGATGTAAGCAAAGACACCACACATGGCTCATCGGGGACTCGGACCAAAGCCCTTTTCAGAGAGGGGGAAAGGACCGCTGCTGTAAGCCAAAACAATACACATGGCTCATCGGGAACTCGGACCAAAGCCATTTTCAGGGAGGGGGTAAGAACCACTGCTGTAAGCCAAAACACCACACATGGCCCATCGGGGACTCGGGATAAGGCCCTTTTCAGGGAAGTGGTAAGAACCACTGATGTAAGCCAAAACACCACACATGGCTCATCGGGGACTCGGACCAGAGCCCTTTTCAGGGAGGGGTAAGAACCACTGCTGTAAGCCAAAACACCACACATGCCTCATCGGGGACTCGGACCAAAGCCCTTTTCAGAGAGGGGGTAAGAACCACTGCTGTAAGCCAAAACACCACACATGGCTCATCGGGGACTCGGCATAAGGCACTTTCAGGGAAGTGGTAAGAACCACTGCTGTAAGCCAAAACACCACACATTGCCCATCGGGGACTCGGGATAAGGCCTTTTTCAGGGAAGTGGTAAGAACCACTGATGTAAGCCAAAACACCACACATGGCTCATCGGGGACTCGGACGAAAGCCCTTTTCAGGGAGGGGTAAGAACCACTGCTGTAAGCCAAAACACCACACATGGCTCATCGGGGACTCGGGATAAGGCCCTTTTGAGAGAAGTGGTAAGAACCACTGATGTAAGCCAAAACACCACACATGCCTCATCGGGGACTCGGTCCAAAGCCCTTTTCAGGGAGGGGGTAAGAACCACTGCAGTAAGCCAAAACACCTCACATGGCTCATCGGGGACTCGGGATAAGGCACTTTTCAGGGAAGTGGTAAGAACCACTGATGTAAGCCAAAACACCACACATGGCTCATCGGGGACTCGGACCAAAGCCCTTTTCAGGGAGGGGGTAAGAACCACTGCTGTAAGCCAAAACACCACACATGGCTCATCGGGGACTCGGGATAAGGCCCTTTTCAGGGAAGTGGTAAGAACCACTGATGTAAGCCAAAACACCACACATGGCTCATCGGGGACTCGGACCAAAGCCCTTTTCAGGAAGTGGTAAGAACCACTGATGTTAGCCAAAACACCACACATGGCTCATCGGGGACTCGGACCAAAGCCCTTTTCAGAAAGGGGGAAAGGACCGCTGCTGTAAGCCCAAACACCACACATGGCTCATCGGGGACTCGGGATAAGGCCCTTTTCAGGGAAGTGGTAAGAACCACTGATGTAAGCAAAGACACCACATATGGCTCATCGGGGACTCGGACCAAAGCCCTTTTCAGAGAGGAGGAAAGGACCGCTGCTGTAAGCCAAAACACCACACATGGCTCATCGGGGACTCGGACCAAAGCCCTTTTCAGGGAGGGTAAGAACCACTGCTGTAAGCCAAAACACCACACATGGCTCATCGGGGACTCGGACCAAAGCCCTTTTCAGGAGGGAGTAAGAACCACTGCTGTAAGCCAAAACACCACACATGGCTCATCGGGGACTCGGGATAAGGCCCTTTTCAGGGAAGTGGTAAGAACCACTGATGTAAGCCAAAACACCACACATGGCTCATCGGGGACTCGGACGAAAGCCCTTTTCAGGGAGGGGTAAGAACCACTGCCGAAAGCCAAAACAATACACATGGCTCATCGGGGACTCGGGATAAAGCCCTTTTCAGGGAAGTGGTAAGAACCACTGCTGTAAGCCAAAACACCACACATGGCTCATCGGGGACTCGGGATAAGGCCCTTTTCAGGGAAATGGTAAGAACCACTGATGTAACCCAAAACACCACACATGGCTCATCGGGGACTCGGGATAAGGCCCTTTGCAGGGAAGTGGTAAGAACCACTGATGTAAGCCCAAACACCACACATGGCTCATCGGGGACTCGGACCAAAGCCCTTTTCAGAGAGGGGGTAAGAACCACTGATGTAAGCCAAAACACCACACATGGCTCATCGGGGACTCAGACCAAAGCCCTTTTCAGAGAGGGGTAAGAACCACTGCTGTAAGCCAAAACACCACACATGGCTCATCGGGGACTCGGACCAAAGCCCTTTTCAGAGAGGGGGAAAGGACCGCTGCTGTAAGCATAAACACCACACATGGCTCATCGGGGACTCGGGATAAGGCCCTTTTCAGGGAAGTGGTAAGAACCACTGATGTAAGCCAAAACACCACACATGGCTCATCGGGGACTCAGACCAAAGCCCTTTTCAGAGAGGGGTAAGAACCACTGCTGTAAGCCAAAACTCCACACATGGCTCATCGGGGACTCGGACGAAAGCCCTTTTCAGGGAGGGGGTAAGAACCACTGCTGAAAGCCAAAACAATACACATGGCTCATCGGGGACTCGGGATAAGGCCCTTTTCAGGGAAGTGGTAAGAACCACTGCTGTAAGCCAAAACACCACACATGGCTCATCGGGGACTCGGGATAAGGCCCTTTTCAGGGAAGTGGTAAGAACCACTGATGTAACCCAAAACACCACACATGGCTCATCGGGGACTCGGGATAAAGCCCTTTGCAGGGAAGTGGTAAGAACCACTGATGTAAGCCAAAACACCACACATGGCTCATCGGGGACTCGGACCAAAGCCCTTTTTAGAGAGGGGGAAAGGACCGCTCCTGTAAGCCCAAACACCACACATGGCTCATCGGGGACTCGGACCAAAGCCCTTTTCAGGGAGGGAGTAAGAACCACTGCTGTAAGCCAAAACACCACACATGGCTCATCGGGGACTCGGGATAAGGCCCTTTTCAGGGAAGTGGTAAGAACCACTGATGTAAGCCAAAACACCACACATGGCTCATCGGGGACTCGGACGAAAGCCCTTTTCAGGGAGGGTAAGAACCACTGCTGAAAGCCAAAACAATACACATGGCTCTTCGGGGACTCGGGATAAGGCCTTTTCAGGGAAGTGGTAAGAACCACTGCTGTAAGCCAAAACACCACACATGGCTCATCGGGGACTCGGGATAAGGCCCTTTTCAGGGAAGTGGTAAGAACCACTGATGTAACCCAAAACACCACACATGGATCATCGGGGACTCGGGATAAGGCCCTTTGCAGGGAAGTGGTAAGAACCACTGATGTAAGCCAAAGCACCACACATGGCTCATCGGGGACTCGGACCAAAGCCCTTTTCAGAGAGGGGAAAGGACCGCTGCTGTAAGCCCAAACACCACACATGGCTCATCGGGGACTTGGACCAAAGCCCTTTTCAGAGAGGTGGAAAGGACCGCTGCTGTAAGCCCAAACACCACACATGGCTCATCGGGGACTCGGGATAAGGCCCTTTTCAGGGAAGTGGTAAGAACCACTGATGTAAGCCAAAACACCACACATGGCTCATCGGGGACTCGGACCAAAGCCCGTTTCAGAGAGGGGTAAGAACCACTGCTGTAAGCCAAAACACCACACATGGCTCATCGGGGACTCGGACCAAAGCCCTTTTCAGGGAAGTGGTAAGAACCGCTGATGTAAGCCAAAACACCACACATGGCTCATCGGGGACTCGGACCAAAGCCCTTTTCAGAGAGGGGGAAAGGACCGCTGCTGTAAGCCCAAACACCACACATGGCTCATCGGGGACTCGGGATAAGGCCCTTTTCAGGGAAGTGGTAAGAACCACTGATGTAAGCAAAGACACCACACATGGCTCATCGGGGACTCGGACCAAAGCCCTTTTCAGAGAGGGGGAAAGGACCGCTGCTGTAAGCCAAAACAATACACATGGCTCATCGGGAACTCGGACCAAAGCCATTTTCAGGGAGGGTTAAGAACCACTGCTGTAAGCCAAAACACCACACATGGCCCATCGGGGACTCGGGATAAGGCCCTTTTCAGGGAAGTGGTAAGAACCACTGATGTAAGCCAAAACACCACACATGGCTCATCGGGGACTCGGACCAAAGCCCTTTTCAGAGAGGGGTAAGAACCACTGCTGTAAGCCAAAACACCACACATGGCTCATCGGGGACTCGGCATAAGGCCCTTTAAGGGAAGTGGTAAGAACCACTGCTGTAAGCCAAAACACCACACATTGCCCATCGGGGACTCGGGATAAGGCCTTTTTCAGGGAAGTGGTAAGAACCACTGATGTAAGCCAAAACACCACACATGGCTCATCGGGGACTCGGACGAAAGCCCTTTTCAGGGAGGGGTAAGAACCACTGCTGTAAGCCAAAACACCACACATGGCTCATCGGGGACTCGGGATAAGGCCCTTTTGAGGGAAGTGGTAAGAACCACTGATGTAAGCCAAAACACCACACATGCCTCATCGGGGACTCGGTCCAAAGCCCTTTTCAGGGAGGGGGTAAGAACCACTGCAGTAAGCCAAAACACCACACATGGCTCATCGGGGACTCGGGATAAGGCACTTTTCAGGGAAGTGGTAAGAACCACTGATGTAAGCCAAAACACCACACATGGCTCATCGGGGACTCGGACCAAAGCCCTTTTCAGGGAGGGGTAAGAACCACTGCTGTAAGCCAAAACACCACACATGGCTCATCGGGGACTCGGGATAAGGCCCTTTTCAGGGAAGTGGTAAGAACCACTGATGTAAGCCAAAACACCACACATGGCTCATCGGGGACTCGGACCAAAGCCCTTTTCAGGGAAGTGGTAAGAACCACTGATGTTAGCCAAAACACCACACATGGCTCATCGGGGACTCGGACCAAAGCCCTTTTCAGAAAGGGGGAAAGGACCGCTGCTGTAAGCCCAAACACCACACATGGCTCATCGGGGACTCGGGATAAGGCCCTTTTCAGGGAAGTGGTAAGAACCACTGATGTAAGCAAAGACACCACATATGGCTCATCGGGGACTCGGACCAAAGCCCTTTTCAGAGAGGAGGAAAGGACCGCTGCTGTAAGCCAAAACACCACACATGGCTCATCGGGGACTCGGACCAAAGCCCTTTTCAGGGAGGGGTAAGAACCACTGCTGTAAGCCAAAACACCACACATGGCTCATCGGGGACTCGGACCAAAGCCCTTTTCAGGGAGGGAGTAAGAACCACTGCTGTAAGCCAAAACACCACACATGGCTCATCGGGGACTCGGGATAAGGGCCTTTTCAGGGAAGTGGTAAGAACCACTGATGTAAGCCAAAACACCACACATGGCTCATCGGGGACTCGGACGAAAGCCCTTTTCAGGGAGGGGGTAAGAACCACTGCTGAAAGCCAAAACAATACACATGGCTCATCGGGGACTCGGGATAAGGCCCTTTTCAGGGAAGTGGTAAGAACCACTGCTGTAAGCCAAAACACCACACATGGCTCATCGGGGACTCGGGATAAGGCCCTTTTCAGGGAAATGGTAAGAACCACTGATGTAACCCAAAACACCACACATGGCTCATCGGGGACTCGGGATAAGGCCCTTTGCAGGGAAGTGGTAAGAACCACTGATGTAAGCCAAAACACCACACATGGCTCATCGGGGACTCGGACCAAAGCCCTTTTCAGAGAGGGGGAAAGGACCGCTCCTGTAAGCCCAAACACCACACATGGCTCATCGGGGACTCGGACCAAAGCCCTTTTCAGAGAGGGGGTAAGAACCACTGATGTAAGCCAAAACACCACACATGGCTCATCGGGGACTCGGACCAAAGCCCTTTTCATTGAGGGGGTAAGAACCACTGATGTAAGCCAAAACACCACACATGGCTCATCGGGGACTCGGACCAAAGCCCTTTTCAGGGAAGTGGTATGAACCACTGATGTAAGCCAAAGCACCACACATATCTCATCGGGGACTCGGACCAAAGCCCTTTTCAGAGAGGGGGAAAGGACCGCTGCTGTAAGCCCAAACACCACACATGGCTCATCGGGGACTTGGACCAAAGCCCTTTTCAGAGAGGGGAAAGGACCGCTGCTGTAAGCCCAAACACCAAACATGGCTCATCGGGGACTCGGTATAAGGCCCTTTTCAGGGAAGTGGTAAGAACCACTGATGTAAGCAAAGACACCACACATGGCTCATCGGGGACTCGGACCAAAGCCCTTTTCAGAGAGGGGAAAGGACCGCTGCTGTAAGCGAAAACACCACACATGGCTCATCGGGAACTCGGACCAAAGCCATTTTCAGGGAGGGGTAAGAACCACTGCTGTAAGCCAAAACACCACACATGGCCCATCGGGGACTCGGGATAAGGCCCTTTTCAGGGAAGTGGTAACAACCACTGATGTAAGCCAAAACACCACACATGGCTCATCGGGGACTCGGACCAGAGCCCTTTTCAGGGAGGGGGTAAGAACCACTGCTGTAAGCCAAAACACCACACATGGCTCATCGTGGACTCGGGATAAGGCCCTTTTCAGGGAAGTGGTAAGAACCACTGATGTAAGCCAAAACACCACACATGGCTCATCGGGGACTCGGACCAAAGCCCTTTTCAGGGAAGTGGTAAGAACCACTGATGTAAGCCAAAACACCACACATGGCTCATCGGGGACTCGGACCAAAGCCCTTTTCAGGGAGGGGGTAAGAACCACTGCTGTAAGCCAAAACACCACACATGGCTCATCGGGGACTCGGGATAAGGCCCTTTCAGGGAAGTGGTAAGAACCACTGATGTAAGCCAAAACACCACACATGGCTCATCGGGGACTCGGACCAAAGCCCTTTTCAGGGAGGGGTAAGACCCACAGTTGTAAGCCAAAACACCACACATGGCTCATCGGGGACTCGGACCAAAGCCCTTTTCAGGGAGGGGTAAGAACCACTGATGTAAGCCAAAACACCACACATGGCTCATCGGGGACTCGGACCAAAGCCCTTTTCAGGGAAGTGGTAAGAACAACTGATGTAAGCCCAAACACCACACATGGCTCATCGGGGACTCGGACCAAAGCCCTTTTCAGAGAGGGGGAAAGGACCGCTGCTGTAAGCCCAAACACCACACATGGCTCATCGGGGACTCGGGATAAGGCCCTTTTCAGGGAAGTGGTAAGAACCACTGATGTAAGCCAAAACACCACACATGGCTCATCGGGGACTCAGACCAAAGCCCTTTTCAGAGAGGGTAAGAACCACTGCTGTAAGCCAAAACTCCACACATGGCTCATCGGGGACTCGGACCAAAGCCCTTTTCAGAGAGGAGGAAAGGACCGCTGCTGTAAGCAAAAACACCACACATGGCTCATCGGGGACTCGGACCAAAGCCCTTTTCAGGGAGGGGTAAGAACCACTGCTGTAAGCCAAAACACCACACATGGCTCATCGGGAACTCGGACCAAAGCCCTTTTCAGGGAGGGAGTAAGAACCACTGCTGTAAGCCAAAACACCACACATGGCTCATCGGGGACTCGGGATAAGGCCCTTTTCAGGGAAGTGGTAAGAACCACTGATGTAAGCCAAAACACCACACATGGCTCATCGGGGACTCGGACGAAAGCCCTTTTCAGGGAGGGGTAAGAACCACTGCTGAAAGCCAAAACAATACACATGGCTCATCGGGGACTCGGGATAAGGCCCTTTTCAGGGAAGTGGTAAGAACCACTGCTGTAAGCCAAAACACCACACATGGCTCATCGGGGACTCGGGATAAGGCCCTTTTCAGGGAAATGGTAAGAACCACTGATGTAACCCAAAACACCACACATGGCTCATCGGGGACTCGGGATAAGGCCCTTTGCAGGGAAGTGGTAAGAACCACTGATGTAAGCCAAAACACCACACATGGCTCATCGGGGACTCGGACCAAAGCCCTTTTCAGAGAGGGGGAAAGGACCGCTCCTGTAAGCCCAAGCACCACACATGGCTCATCGGGGACTCGGACCAAAGCCCTTTTCAGAGAGGGGGTAAGAACCACTGATGTAAGCCAAAACACCACACATGGCCCATCGGGGACTCGGACCAAAGCCCTTTTCATTGAGGGGGTAAGAACCACTGATGTAAGCCAAAACACCACACATGGCTCATCGGGGACTCGGACCAAAGCCCTTTTCAGGGAAGTGGTATGAACCACTGATGTAAGCCAAAGCACCACACATGGCTCATCGGGGACTCGGACCAAAGCCCTTTTCAGAGAGGGGGAAAGGACCGCTGCTGTAAGCCCAAACACCACACATGGCTCATCGGGGACTTGGACCAAAGCCCTTTTCAGAGAGGGGGAAAGGACCGCTGCTGTAAGCCCAAACACCAAACATGGCTCATCGGGGACTCGGTATAAGGCCCTTTTCAGGGAAGTGGTAAGAACCACTGATGTAAGCAAAGACACCACACATGGCTCATCGGGGACTCGGACCAAAGCCCTTTTCAGAGAGGGGGAAAGGACCGCTGCTTTAAGCCAAAATTCCACACATGGCTCATCGGGAACTCGGACCAAAGCCATTTTCAGGAGGGGGTAAGAACCACTGCTGTAAGCCAAAACACCACACATGGCCCATCGGGGACTCGGGATAAGGCCCTTTTCAGGGAAGTGGTAAGAACCACTGATGTAAGCCAAAACACCACACATGGCTCATCGGGGACTCGGACCAGAGCCCTTTTCAGGGAGGGGTAAGAACCACTGCTGTAAGCCAAAACACCACACATGGCTCATCGTGGACTCGGGATAAGGCCCTTTTCAGGGAAGTGGTAAGAACCACTGATGTAAGCCAAAACACCACACATGGCTCATCGGGGACTCGGACCAAAGCCCTTTTCAGGGAAGTGGTAAGAACCACTGATGTAAGCCAAAACACCACACATGGCTCATCGGGGACTCGGACCAAAGCCCTTTTCAGGGAGGGGGTAAGAACCACTGCTGTAAGCCAAAACACCACACATGGCTCATCGGGGACTCGGGATAAGGCCCTTTCAGGGAAGTGGTAAGAACCACTGATGTAAGCCAAAACACCACACATGGCTCATCGGGGACTCGGACCAAAGCCCTTTTCAGTGAGGGGTAAGACCCACAGTTGTAAGCCAAAACACCACACATGGCTCATCGGGGACTCGGACCAAAGCCCTTTTCAGGGAGGGGGTAAGAACCACTGATGTAAGCCAAAACACCACACATGGCTCATCGGGGACTCGGACCAAAGCCCTTTTCAGGGAAGTGGTAAGAACCACTGATAGAAGCCCAAACACCACACATGGCTCATCGGGGACTCGGACCAAAGCCCTTTTCAGAGAGGGGGAAAGGACCGCTGCTGTAAGCCCAAACACCACACATGGCTCATCGGGGACTCGGGATAAGGCCCTTTTCAGGGAAGTGGTAAGAACCACTGATGTAAGCCAAAACACCACACATGGCTCATCGGGGACTCAGACCAAAGCCCTTTTCAGAGAGGGGTAAGAACCACTGCTGTAAGCCAAAACTCCACACATGGCTCATCGGGGACTCGGACCAAAGCCCTTTTCAGGGAGGGGGTAAGAACCACTGATGTAAGCCAAAACACCACACATGGCTCATCGGGGACTCGGGATAAGGCTCTTTTCAGGGAAGTGGTAAGAAACACTGATGTAAGCCAAAACACCACACATGGCTCATCGGGGACTCGGACCAAAGCCCTTTTCAGGGAGGGGGTAAGAACCACTGCTGAAAGCCAAAACACCACACATGGCTCATCGGGGACTCGGGATAAGGCCCTTTTCAGGGAAGTGGTAAGAACCACTGCTGTAAGCCAAAACACCACACATGGCTCATCGGGGACTCGGGATAAGGCCCTTTTCAGGGAAGTGGTAAGAACCACTGATGTAAGCCAAAACACCACACATGGCTCATCGGGGACTCGGGATAAGACCCTTTTCAATGAAGTGGTAAGAACCACTGATGTAAGCAAAGACATAACACATGGCTCATCGGGGACTCGGACCAAAGCCCTTTTCAGACAGGGGGAAAGGACCGCTGCTGTAAGCCCAAACACCACACATGGTTCATCGGGGACTCGGGATAAGGCCCTTTTCAGGGAAGTGGTAAGAACCACTGATGTAAGCCAAAACACCACACATGGCTCATCGGGGACTGGGACCAAAGCCCTTTTCAGGGAAGTGGTAAGAACCACTGATGTAAGCCAAAACACCACACATGGCTCATCGGGGACTCGGACCAAAGCCCTTTTCAGAGAGGGGGAAGGGACGGCTGCTGTAAGCCCAAACACCACACATGGCTCATCGGGGACTCGGACCAAAGCCCTTTTCAGAGAGGGGGAAAGGACCGCTGCTTTAAGCCAAAACACCACACATGGCTCATCGGGGACTCGGACCAAAGCCCTTTTCAGGGAGGGGTAAGAACCACTGCTGTAAGCCAAAACACCACACATGGCTCATCGGGTACTCGGGATAAGGCCCTTTTCAGGGAAGTGGTAAGAACCACTGATGTAAGCTAAAACACCACACATGGTTCATCGGGGACTCGGACCAAAGCAATTTTCAGAGAGGAGGAAAGGACCGCTGCTGTAAGCCCAAACACCACACATGGCTCATCGGGGACTCGGGATAAGACCCTTTTCAATGAAGTGGTAAGAACCACTGATGTAAGCAAAGACACCACACATGGCTCATCGGGGACTCGGACCAAAGCCCTTTTCAGAGAGGGGGAAAGGACCGCTGCTGTAAGCCCAAACACCACACATGGTTCATCGGGGACTCGGGATAAGGCCCTTTTCAGGGAAGTGGTAAGAACCACTGATGTAAGCCAAAACACCACACATGGCTCATCGGGGACTCGGACCAAAGCCCTTTTCAGAGAGGGGGAAAGGACCGCTGCTGTAAGCCCAAACACCACACATGGCTCATCGGGGACTCGGACCAAAGCCCTTTTCAGAGAGGGGGAAAGGACCACTGCTGAAAGCCAAAACAATACACATGGCTCATCGGGGACTCGGGATAAGGCCCTTTTCAGGGAAGTGGTAAGAACCACTGCTGTAAGCCAAAACACCACACATGGCTCATCGGGGACTCGGGATAAGGCCCTTTATAGGGAAGTGGTAAGAACCACTGATGTAACCCAAAACACCACACATGGCTCATCGGGGACTCGGGATAAGGCCCTTTGCAGGGAAGTGGTAAGAACCACTGATGTAAGCCAAAACACCACACATGGCTCATCGGGGACTCGGACCAAAGCCCTTTTCAGAGAGGGGAAAGGACCGCTCCTGTAAGCCCAAACACCACACATGGCTCATCGGGGACTCGGACCAAAGCCCTTTTCAGGGAAGTGGTATGAACCACTGATGTAAGCCAAAGCACCACACATGGCTCATCGGGGACTCGGACCAAAGCCCTTTTCAGAGAGGGGGAAAGGACCGCTGCTGTAAGCCCAAACACCACACATGGCTCATCGGGGACTTGGACCAAAGCCCTTTTCAGAGAGGGGAAAAGGACCGCTGCTGTAAGCCCAAACACCACACATGGCTCATCGGGGACTCGGGATAAGGCCCTTTTCAGGGAAGTGGTAAGAACCACTGATGTAAGCCAAAACACCACACATGGCTCATCGGGGACTCGGACCAAAGCCCGTTTCAGAGAGGGGTAAGAACCACTGCTGTAAGCCAAAACACCACACATGGCTCATCGGGGACTCGGACCAAAGCCCTTTTCAGGGAAGTGGTAAGAACCGCTGATGTAAGCCAAAACACCACACATGGCTCATCGGGGACTCGGACCAAAGCCCTTTTCAGAGAGGGGGAAAGGACCGCTGCTGTAAGCCCAAACACCACACATGGCTCATCGGGGACTCGGGATAAGGCCCTTTTCAGGGAAGTGGTAAGAACCACTGATGTAAGCAAAGACACCACACATGGCTCATCGGGGACTCGGACCAAAGCCCTTTTCAGAGAAGGGGAAAAGGACCGCTGCTGTAAGCCAAAACACCACACATGGCTCATCGGGAACTCGGACCAAAGCCATTTTCAGGGAGGGGTAAGAACCACTGCTGTAAGCCAAAACACCACACATGGCCCATCGGGGACTCGGGATAAGGCCCTTTTCAGGGAAGTGGTAAGAACCACTGATGTAAGCCAAAACACCACACATGGCTCATCGGGGACTCGGACCAGAGCCCTTTTCAGGGAGGGGGGTAAGAACCACTGCTGTAAGCCAAAACACCACACATGGCTCATCGGGGACTCGGGATAAGGCCCTTTTCAGGGAAGAGGTAAGAACCACTGATGTAAGCCAAAACACCACACATGGCTCATCGGGGACTCGGACCAAAGCCCTTTTCAGGAGGGGGTAAGAACCACTGCTGTAAGCCAAAACACCACACATGGCTCATCGGGGACTCGGGATAAGGCCCTTTCAGGGAAGTGGTAAGAACCACTGATGTAAGCCAAAACACCACACATGGCTCATCGGGGACTCGGAACAAAGCCCTTTTCAGGGAGGGTAAGACCCACAGTTGTAAGCCAAAACACCACTCATGGCTCATCGGGGACTCGGACCAAAGCCCTTTTCAGGGAGGGGTAAGAACCACTGATGTAAGCCAAAACACCACACATGGCTCATCGGGGACTCGGACCAAAGCCCTTTTCAGGGAAGTGGTAAGAACCACTGATGTAAGCCCAAACACCACACATGGCTCATCGGGTACACGGGATAAGGCCCTTTTCAGGGAAGTGGTAAGAACCACTGATGTAAGCTAAAACACCACACATGGTTCATCGGGGACTCGGACCAAAGCCCTTTTCAGGGAGGGGTAAGAACCACTGCTGAAAGCCAAAACACCACACATGGCTCATCGGGGACTCGGGATAAGGCCCTTTTCAGGGAAGTGGTAAGAACCACTGCTGTAAGCCAAAACACCACACATGGCTCATCGGGGACTCGGGATAAGGCCCTTTTCAGGGAAGTGGTAAGAACCACTGATGTAAGCCAAAACACCACACATGGCTCATCGGGGACTCGGACCAAAGCCCTTTTCAGGGAAGTGGTAAGAACCACTGATGTAAGCCAAAACACCACACATGGCTCATCGGGGATTCGGACCAAAGCCCTTTTCAGAGAGGGGGAAGGGACGGCTGCTGTAAGCCCAAACACCACTCATGGCTCATCGGGGACTCGGACCAAAGCCCTTTTCAGAGAGGGGAAAGGACCGCTGCTTTAAGCCAAAATTCCACACATGGCTCATCGGGGACTCGGACCAAAGCCCTTTTCAGGGAGGGGTAAGAACCACTGCTGTAAGCCAAAACACCACACATGGCTCATCGGGTACTCGGGATAAGGCCCTTTTCAGGGAAGTGGTAAGAACCACAAATGTAAGCTAAAACACCACACATGGTTCATCGGGGACTCGGACCAAAGCAATTTTCAGAGAGGAGGAAAGGACCGCTGCTGTAAGCCCAAACACCACACATGGCTCATCGGGGACTCGGGATAAGACCCTTTTCAATGAAGTGGTAAGAACCACTGATGTAAGCAAAGACATAACACATGGCTCATCGGGGACTCGGACCAAAGCCCTTTTCAGACAGGGGGAAAGGACCGCTGCTGTAAGCCCAAACACCACACATGGTTCATCGGGGACTCGGGATAAGGCCCTTTTCAGGGAAGTGGTAAGAACCACTGATGTAAGCCAAAACACCACACATGGCTCATCGGGGACTCGGACCAAAGCCCTTTTCAGGGAAGTGGTAAGAACCACTGATGTAAGCCAAAACACCACACATGGCTCATCGGGGACTCGGACCAAAGCCCTTTTCAGAGAGGGGGAAGGGACGGCTGCTGTAAGCCCAAACACCACACATGGCTCATCGGGGACTCGGACCAAAGCCCTTTTCAGAGAGGGGAAAGGACCGCTGCTTTAAGCCAAAACACCACACATGGCTCATCGGGGACTCGGACCAAAGCCCTTTTCAGGGAGGGGTAAGAACCACTGCTGTAAGCCAAAACACCACACATGGCTCATCGGGTACTCGGGATAAGGCCCTTTTCAGGGAAGTGGTAAGAACCACTGATGTAAGCTAAAACACCACACATGGTTCATCGGGGACTCGGACCAAAGCAATTTTCAGAGAGGAGGAAAGGACCGCTGCTGTAAGCCCAAACACCACACATGGCTCATCGGGGACTCGGGATAAGACCCTTTTCAATGAAGTGGTAAGAACCACTGATGTAAGCAAAGACACCACACATGGCTCATCGGGGACTCGGACCAAAGCCCTTTTCAGAGAGGGGGAAAGGACCGCTGCTGTAAGCCCAAACACCACACATGGTTCATCGGGGACTCGGGATAAGGCCCTTTTCAGGGAAGTGGTAAGAACCACTGATGTAAGCCAAAACACCACACATGGCTCATCGGGGACTCGGACCAAAGCCCTTTTCAGAGAGGGGAAAGGACCGCTGCTGTAAGCCCAAACACCACACATGGCTCATCGGGGACTCGGACCAAAGCCCTTTTCAGAGAGGGGAAAGGACCACTGCTGAAAGCCAAAACAATACACATGGCTCATCGGGGACTCGGGATAAGGCCCTTTTCAGGGAAGTGGTAAGAACCACTGCTGTAAGCCAAAACACCACACATGGCTCATCGGGGACTCGGGATAAGGCCCTTTATAGGGAAGTGGTAAGAACCACTGATGTAACCCAAAACACCACACATGGCTCATCGGGGACTCGGGATAAGGCCCTTTGCAGGGAAGTGGTAAGAACCACTGATGTAAGCCAAAACACCACACATTGCTCATCGGGGACTCGGACCAAAGCCCTTTTCAGAGAGGGGGAAAGGACCGCTCCTGTAAGCCCAAACACCACACATGGCTCATCGGGGACTCGGACCAAAGCCCTTTTCAGGGAAGTGGTATGAACCACTGATGTAAGCCAAAGCACCACACATGGCTCATCTGGGACTCGGACCAAAGCCCTTTTCAGAGAGGGGGAAAGGACCGCTGCTGTAAGCCCAAACACCACACATGGCTCATCGGGGACTTGGACCAAAGCCCTTTTCAGAGAGGGGGAAAGGACCGCTGCTGTAAGCCCAAACACCACACATGGCTCATCGGGGACTCGGGATAAGGCCCTTTTCAGGGAAGTGGTAAGAACCACTGATGTAAGCCAAAACACCACACATGGCTCATCGGGGACTCGGACCAAAGCCCGTTTCAGAGAGGGGTAAGAACCACTGCTGTAAGCCAAAACACCACACATGGCTCATCGGGGACTCGGACCAAAGCCCTTTTCAGGGAAGTGGTAAGAACCGCTGATGTAAGCCAAAACACCACACATGGCTCATCGGCGACTCGGACCAAAGCCCTTTTCAGAGAGGGGGAAAGGACCGCTGCTGTAAGCCCAAACACCACACATGGCTCATCGGGGACTCGGGATAAGGCCCTTTTCAGGGAAGTGGTAAGAACCACTGATGTAAGCAAAGACACCACACATGGCTCATCGGGGACTCGGACCAAAGCCCTTTTCAGAGAAGGGGAAGGGACCGCTGCTGAAAGCCAAAACACCACACATGGCTCATCGGGAACTCGGACCAAAGCCATTTTCAGGGAGGGGTAAGAACCACTGCTGTAAGCCAAAACACCACACATGGCCCATCGGGGACTCGGGATAAGGCCCTTTTCAGGGAAGTGGTAAGAACCACTGATGTAAGCCAAAACACCACACATGGCTCATCGGGGACTCGGACCAGAGCCCTTTTCAGGAGGGGTAAGAACCACTGCTGTAAGCCAAAACACCACACATGGCTCATCGGGGACTCGGGATAAGGCCCTTTTCAGGGAAGAGGTAAGAACCACTGATGTAAGCCAAAACACCACACATGGCTCATCAGGGACTCGGACCAAAGCCCTTTTCAGGGAGGGGTAAGAACCACTGCTGTAAGCCAAAACACCACACATGGCTCATCGGGGACTCGGGATAAGGCCCTTTTCAGGGAAGTGGTAAGAACCACTGATGTAAGCCAAAACACCACACATGGCTCATCGGGGACTCGGAACAAAGCCCTTTTCAGGGAGGGGTAAGACCCACAGTTGTAAGCCAAAACACCACTCATGGCTCATCGGGGACTCGGACCAAAGCCCTTTTCAGGGAGGGGGTAAGAACCACTGATGTAAGCCAAAACACCACACATGGCTCATCGGGGACTCGGACCAAAGCCCTTTTCAGGGAAGTGGTAAGAACCACTGATGTAAGCCCAAACACCACACATGGCTCATCGGGTACACGGGATAAGGCCCTTTTCAGGGAAGTGGTAAGAACCACTGATGTAAGCTAAAACACCACACATGGTTCATCGGGGACTCGGACCAAAGCAATTTTCAGAGAGGAGGAAAGGACCGCTGCTGTAAGCCCAAACACCACACATGGCTCATCGGGGACTCGGGATAAGACCCTTTTCAATGAAGTGGTAAGAACCACTGATGTAAGCAAAGACACCACACATGGCTCATCGGGGACTCGGACCAAAGCCCTTTTCAGAGAGGGGGAAAGGACCGCTGCTGTAAGCCCAAACACCACACATGGTTCATCGGGGACTCGGGATAAGGCCCTTTTCAGGGAAGTGGTAAGAACCACTGATGTAAGCCAAAACACCACACATGGCTCATCGGGGACTCGGACCAAAGCCCTTTTCAGAGAGGGGAAAGGACCGCTGCTGTAAGCCCAAACACCACACATGGTTCATCGGGGACTCGGGATAAGGCCCTTTTCAGGGAAGTGGTAAGAACCACTGATGTAAGCCAAAACACCACACATGGCTCATCGGGGACTCGGACCAAAGCCCTTTTCAGGGAAGTGGTAAGAACCACTGATGTAAGCCAAAACACCACACATGGCTCATCGGGGACTCGGACCAAAGCCCTTTTCAGAGAGGGGGAAAGGACCGCTGCTGTAAGCCCAAACACCACACATGGCTCATCGGGGACTCGGACCAAAGCCCTTTTCAGAGAGGGGGAAAGGACCACTGCTGAAAGCCAAAACAATACACATGGCTCATCGGGGACTCGGGATAAGGCCCTTTTCAGGGAAGTGGTAAGAACCACTGCTGTAAGCCAAAACACCACACATGGCTCATCGGGGACTCGGGATAAGGCCCTTTATAGGGAAGTGGTAAGAACCACTGATGTAACCCAAAACACCACACATGGCTCATCGGGGACTCGGGATAAGGCCCTTTGCAGGGAAGTGGTAAGAACCACTGATGTAAGCCAAAACACCACACATGGCTCATCGGGGACTCGGACCAAAGCCCTTTTCAGAGAGGGGGAAAGGACCGCTCCTGTAAGCCCAAACACCACACATGGCTCATCGGGGACTCGGACCAAAGCCCTTTTCAGGGAAGTGGTATGAACCACTGATGTAAGCCAAAGCACCACACATGGCTCATCGGGGACTCGGACCAAAGCCCTTTTCAGAGAGGGGAAAGGACCGCTGCTGTAAGCCCAAACACCACACATGGCTCATCGGGGACTTGGACCAAAGCCCTTTTCAGAGAGGGGGAAAGGACCGCTGCTGTAAGCCCAAACACCACGCATGGCTCATCGGGGACTCGGGATAAGGCCCTTTTCAGGGAAGTGGTAAGAACCACTGATGTAAGCCAAAACACCACACATGGCTCATCGGGGACTCGGACCAAAGCCCGTTTCAGAGAGGGGTAAGAACCACTGCTGTAAGCCAAAACACCACACATGGCTCATCGGGGACTCGGACCAAAGCCCTTTTCAGGGAAGTGGTAAGAACCGCTGATGTAAGCCAAAACACCACACATGGCTCATCGGGGACTCGGACCAAAGCCCTTTTCAGAGAGGGGGAAAGGACCGCTGCTGTAAGCCCAAACACCACACATTACTCATCGGGGACTCGGGATAAGGCCCTTTTCAGGGAAGTGGTAAGATCCACTGATGTAAGCAAAGACACCACACATGGCTCATCGGGGACTCGGACCAAAGCCCTTTTCAGAGAAGGGGAAAGGACCGCTGCTGTAAGCCAAAACACCACACATGGCTCATCAGGAACTCGGACCAAAGCCATTTTCAGGGAGGGGGTAAGAACCACTGCTGTAAGCCAAAACACCACACATGGCCCATCGGGGACTCGGGATAAGGCTCCTTTTCAGGGAAGTGGTAAGAACCACTGATGTAAGCCAAAACACCACACATGGCTCATCGGGGACTCGGACCAGAGCCCTTTTCAGGGAGGGGGCAAGAACCACTGCTGTAAGCCAAAACACCACACATGGCTCATCGGGGACTCGGGATAAGGCCCTTTTCAGGGAAGAGGTAAGAACCACTGATGTAAGCCAAAACACCACACATGGCTCATCGGGGACTCGGACCAAAGCCCTTTTCAGGGAGGGGTAAGAACCACTGCTGTAAGCCAAAACACCACACATGGCTCATCGGGGACTCGGGATAAGGCCCTTTCAGGGAAGTGGTAAGAACCACTGATGTAAGCCAAAACACCACACATGGCTCATCGGGGACTCGGACCAAAGCCCTTTTCAGGGAGGGGTAAGACCCACAGTTGTAAGCCAAAACACCACTCATGGCTCATCGGGGACTCGGACCAAAGCCCTTTTCAGGGAGGGTAAGAACCACTGATGTAAGCCAAAACACCACACATGGCTCATCGGGTACTCGGGATAAGGCCCTTTTCAGGGAAGTGGTAAGAACCACTGATGTAAGCTAAAACACCACACATGGTTCATCGGGGACTCGGACCAAAGCAATTTTCAGAGAGGAGGAAAGGACCGCTGCTGTAAGCCCAAACACCACACATGGCTCATCGGGGACTCGGGATAAGACCCTTTTCAATGAAGTGGTAAGAACCACTGATGTAAGCAAAGACACCACACATGGCTCATCGGGGACTCGGACCAAAGCCCTTTTCAGAGAGGGGGAAAGGACCGCTGCTGTAAGCCCAAACACCACACATGGTTCATCGGGGACTCGGGATAAGGCCCTTTTCAGGGAAGTGGTAAGAACCACTGATGTAAGCCAAAACACCACACATGGCTCATCGGGGACTCGGACCAAAGCCCTTTTCAGAGAGGGGGAAATGACCGCTGCTGTAAGCCCAAACACCACACATGGCTCATCGGGGACTCGGACCAAAGCCCTTTTCAGAGAGGGGGAAAGGACCACTGCTGAAAGCCAAAACAATACACATGGCTCATCGGGGACTCGGGATAGGCCCTTTTCAGGGAAGTGGTAAGAACCACTGCTGTAAGCCAAAACACCACACATGGCTCATCGGGGACTCGGGATAAGGCCCTTTTCAGGGAAGTGGTAAGAACCACTGATGTAACCCAAAACACCACACATGGCTCATCGGGGACTCGGGATAAGGCCCTTTGCAGGGAAGTGGTAAGAACCACTGATGTAAGCCAAAACACCACACATGGCTCATCGGGGACTCGGACCAAAGCCCTTTTCAGAGAGGGGAAAGGACCGCTCCTGTAAGCCCAAACACCACACATGGCTCATCGGGGACTCGGACCAAAGCCCTTTTCAGGGAAGTGGTATGAACCACTGATGTAAGCCAAAGCACCACACATGGCTCATCGGGGACTCGGACCAAAGCCCTTTTCAGAGAGGGGGAAAGGACCGCTGCTGTAAGCCCAAACACCACACATGGCTCATCGGGGACTCGGGATAAGGCCCTTTTCAGGGAAGTGGTAAGAACCACTGATGTAAGCCAAAACACCACACATGGCTCATCGGGGACTCAGACCAAAGCCCTTTTCAGAGAGGGGTAAGAACCACTGCTGTAAGCCAAAACACCACACATGGCTCATCGGGGACTCGGACCAAAGCCATTTTCAGGGAGGGGGTAAGAACCACAGCTGTAAGCCAAAACTCCACACATGGCTCATCGGGGACTCGGGATAAGGCTCTTTTCAGGGAAGTGGTAAGAAACACTGATGTAAGCCAAAACACCACACATGGCTCATCGGGGACTCGGACCAAAGCCCTTTTCAGGGAGGGGGTAAGAGCCACTGCTGAAAGCCAAAACACCACACATGGCTCATCGGGGACTCGGGATAAGGCCCTTTTCAGGGAAGTGGTAAGAACCACTGCTGTAAGCCAAAACACCACACATGGCTCATCGGGGACTCGGGATAAGGCCCTTTTCAGGGAAGTGGTAAGAACCACTGATGTAAGCCAAAACACCACACATGGCTCATCGGGGACTCGGACCAAAGCCCTTTTCAGGGAAGTGGTAAGAACCACTGATGTAAGCCAAAACACCACACATGGCTCATCGGGGACTCGGACCAAAGCCCTTTTCAGAGAGGGGGGAAGGGACGGCTGCTGTAAGCCCAAACACCACACATGGCTCATCGGAGACTCGGACCAAAGCCCTTTTCAGAGAGGGGGAAAGGACCGCTGCTTTAAGCCAAAACACCAAACATGGCTCATCGGGGACTCGGACCAAAGCCCTTTTCAGGGAGGGGGTAAGAACCACTGCTGTAAGCCAAAACACCACACATGGCTCATCGGGTACTCGGGATAAGGCCCTTTTCAGGGAAGTGGTAAGAACCACTGATGTAAGCTAAAACACCACACATGGTTCATCGGGGACTCTGACCAAAGCAATTTTCAGAGAGGAGGAAAGGACCGCTGCTGTAAGTTCAAACACCACACATGGCTCATCGGGGACTCGGGATAAGACCCTTTTCAATGAAGTGGTAAGAACCACTGATGTAAGCAAAGACACCACACATGGCTCATCGGGGACTCGGACCAAAGCCCTTTTCAGAGAGGGGAAAGGACCGCTGCTGTAAGCCCAAACACCACACATCGTTCATCGGGGACTCGGGATAAGGCCCTTTTCAGGGAAGTGGTAAGAACCACTGATGTAAGCCAAAACACCACACATGGCTCATCGGGGACTCGGACCAAAGCCCTTTTCAGAGAGGGGGAAAGGACCGCTGCTGTAAGCCCAAACACCACACATGGCTCATCGGGGACTCGGACCAAAGCCCTTTTCAGAGAGGGGGAAAGGACCGCTGCTTTAAGCCAAAACACCACACATGGCTCATCGGGGACTCGGACCAAAGCCCTTTTCATTGAGGGGGTAAGAACCACTGATGTAAGCCAAAACACCACACATGGCTCATCGGGGACTCAGACCAAAGCCCTTTTCAGGGAAGTGGTAAGAACCACTGATGTAAGCCAAAGCACCACACATGGCTCATCGGGGACTCGGACTAAAGCCCTTTTCAGAGAGGGGGAAAGGACCGCTGCTGTAAGCCCAAACACCACACATGGCTCATCGGGGACTTGGACCAAAGCCTTTTTCAGAGAGGGGAAAGGACCGCTGCTGTAAGCCCAAACACCACACATGGCTCATCGGGGACTCGGGATAAGGCCCTTTTCAGAGAGGGAAAAGGACCGCTGCTGTAAGCCCAAACACCACACATGGTTCATCGGGGACTCGGGATAAGGCCCTTTTCAGGGAAGTGGTAAGAACCACTGATGTAAGCCAAAACACCACACATGGCTCATCGGGGACTCGGACCAAAGCCCTTTTCAGAGAGGGGGAAAGGACCGCTGCTGTAAGCCCAAACACCACACATGGCTCATCGGGGACTCGGACCAAAGCCCTTTTCAGAGAGGGGAAAAGGACCGCTGCTTTAAGCCAAAACACCACACATGGCTCATCGGGGACTCGGACCAAAGCCCTTTTCATTGAGGAGGTAAGAACCACTGATGTAAGCCAAAACACCACACATGGCTCATCGGGGACTCGGACCAAAGCCCTTTTCAGGGAAGTGGTAAGAACCACTGATGTAAGCCAAAGCACCACACATGGCTCATCGGGGACTCGGACCAAAGCCCTTTTCAGAGAGGGGGAAAGGACCGCTGCTGTAAGCCCAAACACCACACATGGCTCATCGGGGACTTGGACCAAAGCCCTTTTCAGAGAGGGGGAAAGGACCGCTGCTGTAAGCCCAAACACCACACATGGCTCATCGGGGACTCGGGATAAGGCCCTTTTCAGGGAAGTGGTAAGAACCACTGATGTAAGCCAAAACACCACACATGGCTCATCGGGGACTCGGACCAAAGCCCGTTTCAGAGAGGGGTAAGAACCACTGCTGTAAGCCAAAACACCACACATGGTTCATCGGGGACTCGGACCAAAGCCCTTTTCAGGGAAGTGGTAAGAACCGCTGATGTAAGCCAAAACACCACACATGGTTCATCGGGGACTCTGACCAAAGCAATTTTCAGAGAGGAGGAAAGGACCGCTGCAGTAAGCCCAAACACCACACATGGCTCATCGGGGACTCGGGATAAGACCCTTTTCAATGAAGTGGTAAGAACCACTGATGTAAGCAAAGACACCACACATGGCTCATCGGGGACTCGGACCAAAGCCCTTTTCAGAGAGGGGGAAAGGACCGCTGCTGTAAGCCCAAACACCACACATGGTTCATCGGGGACTCGGGATAAGGCCCTTTTAAGGGAAGTGGTAAGAACCACTGATGTAAGCCAAAACACCACACATGGCTCATCGGGGACTCGGACCAAAGCCCTTTTCAGAGAGGGGGAAAGGACCGCTGCTGTAAGCCCAAACACCACACATGGCTCATCGGGGACTCGGACCAAAGCCCTTTTCAGAGAGGGGGAAAGGACCGCTGCTTTAAGCCAAAACACCACACATGGCTCATCGGGGACTCGGACCAAAGCCCTTTTCAGGGAAGTGGTAAGAACCACTGATGTAAGCCCAAACACCACACATGGCTCATCGGGGACTCGGACCAAAGCCCTTTTCAGAGAGGGGGAAAGGACCGCTGCTGTAAGCCCAAACACCACACATGGCTCATCGGGGACTCGGGATAAGGCCCTTTTCAGGGAAGTGGTAAGAACCACTGATGTAAGCCAAAACACCACACATGGCTCATCGGGGACTCAGACCAAAGCCCTTTTCAGAGAGGGGTAAGAACCACTGCTGTAAGCCAAAACTCCACACATGGCTCATCGGGGACTCGGACCAAAGCCATTTTCAGGGAGGGGTAAGAACCACAGCTGTAAGCCAAAACTCCACACATGGCTCATCGGGGACTCGGGATAAGGCTCTTTTCAATGAAGTGGTAAGAACCACTGATGTAAGCCAAAACACCACACATGGCTCATCGGGGACTCGGACCAAAGCCCTTTTCAGGAGGGGGTAAGAACCACTGCTGAAAGCCAAAACACCACACATGGCTCATCGGGGACTCGGGATAAGGCCCTTTTCAGGGAAGTGGTAAGAACCACTGCTGTAAGCCAAAACACCACACATGGCTCATCGGGGACTCGGGATAAGGCCCTTTTCAGGGAAGTGGTAAGAACCACTGATGTAAGCCAAAACACCACACATGGCTCATCGGGGACTCGGACCAAAGCCCTTTTCAGGAAGTGGTAAGAACCACTGATGTAAGCCAAAACACCACACATGGCTCATCGGGGACTCGGACCAAAGCCCTTTTCAGAGAGGGGGAAGGGACGGCTGCTGTAAGCCCAAACACCACACATGGCTCATCGGAGACTCGGACCAAAGCCCTTTTCAGAGAGGGGAAAGGACCGCTGCTTTAAGCCAAAACACCAAACATGGCTCATCGGGGACTCGGACCAAAGCCCTTTTCAGGGAGGGGGTAAGAACCACTGCTGTAAGCCAAAACACCACACATGGCTCATCGGGTACTCGGGATAAGGCCCTTTTCAGGGAAGTGGTAAGAACCACTGATGTAAGCTAAAACACCACACATGGTTCATCGGGGACTCTGACCAAAGCAATTTTCAGAGAGGAGGAAAGGACCGCTGCTGTAAGCCCAAACACCACACATGGCTCATCGGGGACTCGGGATAAGACCCTTTTCAATGAAGTGGTAAGAACCACTGATGTAAGCAAAGACACCACACATGGCTCATCGGGGACTCGGACCAAAGCCCTTTTCAGAGAGGGGGAAAGGACCGCTGCTGTAAGCCCAAACACCACACATGGTTCATCGGGGACTCGGGATAAGGCCCTTTTCAGGGAAGTGGTAAGAACCACTGATGTAAGCCAAAACACCACACATGGCTCATCGGGGACTCGGACCAAAGCCCTTTTCAGAGAGGGGGAAAGGACCGCTGCTGTAAGCCCAAACACCACACATGGCTCATCGGGGACTCGGACCAAAGCCCTTTTCAGAGAGGGGAAAGGACCGCTGCTTTAAGCCAAAACACCACACATGGCTCATCGGGGACTCGGACCAAAGCCCTTTTCATTGAGGGGGTAAGAACCACTGATGTAAGCCAAAACACCACACATGGCTCATCGGGGACTCAGACCAAAGCCCTTTTCAGGGAAGTGGTAAGAACCACTGATGTAAGCCAAAGCACCACACATGGCTCATCGGGGACTCGGACCAAAGCCCTTTTCAGAGAGGGGGAAAGGACCGCTGCTGTAAGCCCAAACACCACACATGGCTCATCGGGGACTTGGACCAAAGCCTTTTTCAGAGAGGGGGAAAGGACCGCTGCTGTAAGCCCAAACACCACACATGGCTCATCGGGGACTCGGGATAAGGCCCTTTTCAGGGAAGTGGTAAGAACCACTGATGTAAGCCAAAACACCACACATGGCTCATCGGGGACTCGGACCAAAGCCCGTTTCAGAGAGGGGTAAGAACCACTGCTGTAAGCCAAAACACCACACATGGTTCATCGGGGACTCGGACCAAAGCCCTTTTCAGAGAGGGGAAAAGGACCGCTGCTGTAAGCCCAAACACCACACATGGTTCATCGGGGACTCGGGATAAGGCCCTTTTCAGGGAAGTGGTAAGAACCACTGATGTAAGCCAAAACACCACACATGGCTCATCGGGGACTCGGAACAAAGCCCTTTTCAGAGAGGGGGAAAGGACCGCTGCTTTAAGCCAAAACACCACACATGGCTCATCGGGGACTCGGACCAAAGCCCTTTTCATTGAGGGGGTAAGAACCACTGATGTAAGCCAAAACACCACACATGGCTCATCGGGGACTCGGACCAAAGCCCTTTTCAGGGAAGTGGTAAGAACCACTGATAAGCCAAAGCACCACACATGGCTCATCGGGGACTCGGACCAAAGCCCTTTTCAGAGAGGGGGAAAGGACCGCTGCTGTAAGCCCAAACACCACACATGGCTCATCGGGGACTTGGACCAAAGCCCTTTTCAGAGAGGGGGAAAGGACCGCTGCTGTAAGCCCAAACACCACACATGGCTCATCGGGGACTCGGGATAAGGCCCTTTTCAGGGAAGTGGTAAGAACCACTGATGTAAGCCAAAACACCACACATGGCTCATCGGGGACTCGGACCAAAGCCCGTTTCAGAGAGGGGTAAGAACCACTGCTGTAAGCCAAAACACCACACATGGTTCATCGGGGACTCGGACCAAAGCCCTTTTCAGGGAAGTGGTAAGAACCGCTGATGTAAGCCAAAACACCACACATGGTTCATCGGGGACTCTGACCAAAGCAATTTTCAGAGAGGAGGAAAGGACCGCTGCAGTAAGCCCAAACACCACACATGGCTCATCGGGGACTCGGGATAAGACCCTTTTCAATGAAGTGGTAAGAACCACTGATGTAAGCAAAGACACCACACATGGCTCATCGGGGACTCGGACCAAAGCCCTTTTCAGAGAGGGGGAAAGGACTGCTGCTGTAAGCCCAAACACCACACATGGTTCATCGGGGACTCGGGATAAGGCCCTTTTCAGGGAAGTGGTAAGAACCACTGATGTAAGCCAAAACACCACACATGGCTCATCGGGGACTCGGACCAAAGCCCTTTTCAGAGAGGGGGAAAGGACCGCTGCTGTAAGCCCAAACACCACACATGGCTCATCGGGGACTCGGACCAAAGCCCTTTTCAGAGAGGGGGAAAGGACCGCTGCTTTAAGCCAAAACACCACACATGGCTCATCGGGGACTCGGACCAAAGCCCTTTTCATTGAGGGGGTAAGAACCACTGATGTAAGCCAAAACACCACACATGGCTTATCGGGGACTCGGAATAAAGCCCTTTTCAGGGAAGTGGTAAGAACCACTGATGTAAGCCAAAGCACCACACATGGCTCATCGGGGACTCGGACCAAAGCCCTTTTCAGAGAGGGGGAAAGGACCGCTGCTGTAAGCCCAAACACCACACATGGCTCATCGGGGACTTGGACCAAAGCCCTTTTCAGAGAGGGGGAAAGGACCGCTGCTGTAAGCCCAAACACCACACATGGCTCATCGGGGACTCGGGATAAGGCCCTTTTCAGGGAAGTGGTAAGAACCACTGATGTAAGCCAAAACACCACACATGGCTCATCGGGGACTCGGACCAAAGCCCTTTTCAGAGAGGGGGAAAGGACCGCTGCTGTAAGCCCAAACACCACACATGGCTCATCGGGGACTTGGACCAAAGCCTTTTTCAGAGAGGGGAAAGGACCGCTGCTGTAAGCCCAAACACCACACATGGCTCATCGGGGACTCGGACCAAAGCCCGTTTCAGAGAGGGGTAAGAACCACTGCTGTAAGCCAAAACACCACACATGGCTCATCGGGGACTCGGACCAAAGCCCTTTTCAGGGAAGTGGTAAGAACCGCTGATGTAAGCCAAAACACCACACATGGCTCATCGGGGACTCGGACCAAAGCCCTTTTCAGAGAGGGGAAAGGACCGCTGCTGTAAGCCCAAACACCACACATGGCTCATCGGGGACTCGGACCAAAGCCCTTTTCAGGGAAGTGGTAAGAACCACTGATGTAAGCAAAGACACCACACATGGCTCATCGGGGACTCGGACCAAAGCCCTTTTCAGAGAGGGGAAAGGACCGCTGCTGTAAGCTAAAACACCACACATGGCTCATCGGGAACTCGGACCAAAGCCATTTTCAGGGAGGGGGTAAGAACCACTGCTGTAAGCCAAAACACCACACATGGCCCATCGGGGACTCGGGATAAGGCCCTTTTCAGGGAAGTGGTAAGAACCACTGATGTAAGCCAAAACACCACACATGGCTCATCGGGGACTCGGACCAGAGCCCTTTTCAGGGAGGGGTAAGAACCACTGCTGTAAGCCAAAACACCACACATGGCTCATCGGGGACTCGGGATAAGGCCCTTTTCAGGGAAGTGGTAAGAACCACTGATGTAAGCCAAAACACCACACATGGCTCATCGGGGACTCGGACCAAAGCCCTTTTCAGGGAGGGGTAAGAACCACTGCTGTAAGCCAAAACACCACACATGGCTCATCGGGGACTCGGGATAAGGCCCTTTTCAGGGAAGTGGTAAGAACCACTGATGTAAGCCAAAACACCACACATGGCTCATCGGGGACTCGGACCAAAGCTCTTTTCAGGGAGGGGTAAGACCCACAGTTGTAAGCCAAAACACCACACATGGCTCATCGGGGACTCGGACCAAAGCCCTTTTCAGGGAGGGGTAAGAACCACTGATGTAAGCCAAAACACCACACATGGCTCATCGGGGACTCGGACCAAAGCCCTTTTCAGGGAAGTGGTAAGAACCACTGATGTAAGCCCAAACACCACACATGGCTCATCGGGGACTCGGGATAAGGCCCTTTTCAGGGAAGTGGTAAGAACCACTGATGTAAGCCAAAACACCACACATGGCTCATCGGGGACTCAGACCAAAGCCCTTTTCAGAGAGGGGTAAGAACCACTGCTGTAAGCCAAAACTCCACACATGGCTCATCGGGGACTCGGACCAAAGCCATTTTCAGGGAGGGGTAAGAACCACAGCTGTAAGCCAAAACTCCACACATGGCTCATCGGGGACTCGCGATAAGGCTCTTTAAGGGAAGTGGTAAGAAACACTGATGTAAGCCAAAACACCACACATGGCTCATCGGGGACTCGGACCAAAGCCCTTTTCAGGGAGGGGTAAGAACCACTGCTGAAAGCCAAAACACCACACATGGCTCATCGGGGACTCGGGATAAGGCCCTTTTCTGGGAAGTGGTAAGAACCACTGCTGTAAGCCAAA
The DNA here is from genome assembly GCA_039090855.1 of Macrothele yani. Classification (NCBI taxonomy): domain Eukaryota; kingdom Metazoa; phylum Arthropoda; class Arachnida; order Araneae; family Macrothelidae; genus Macrothele; species Macrothele yani. The sequence goes on along the minus strand of CM077013.1, from coordinate 138,965,630 downwards.
ACACCACACATGGCTCATCGGGGACTCGGGATAAGGCCCTTTTCAGGGAAGTGGTAAGAACCACTGATGTAAGCCAAAACACCACACATGGCTCATCGGGGACTCGGACCAAAGCCCTTTTCAGGGAAGTGGTAAGAACCACTGATGTAAGCCAAAACACCACACATGGCTCATCGGGGACTCGGACCAAAGCCCTTTTCAGAGAGGGGGAAGGGACGGCTGCTGTAAGCCCAAACACCACACATGGCTCATCGGGGACTCGGACCAAAGCCCTTTTCAGAGAGGGGGAAAGGACCGCTGCTTTAAGCCAAAACACCAAACATGGCTCATCGGGGACTCGGACTAAAGCCCTTTTCAGGGAGGGGTAAGAACCACTGCTGTAAGCCAAAACACCACACATGGCTCATCGGGTACTCGGGATAAGGCCCTTTTCAGGGAAGTGGTAAGAACCACTGATGTAAGCTAAAACACCACACATGGTTCATCGGGGACTCTGACCAAAGCAATTTTCAGAGAGGAGGAAAGGACCGCTGCTGTAAGCCCAAACACCACACATGGCTCATCGGGGACTCGGGATAAGACCCTTTTCAATGAAGTGGTAAGAACCACTGATGTAAGCAAAGACACCACACATGGCTCATCGGGGACTCGGACCAAAGCCCTTTTCAGAGAGGGGGAAAGGACCGCTGCTGTAAGCCCAAACACCACACATGGTTCATCGGGGACTCGGGATAAGGCCCTTTTCAGGGAAGTGGTAAGAACCACTGATGTAAGCCAAAACACCACACATGGCTCATCGGGGACTCGGACCAAAGCCCTTTTCAGAGAGGAAGAAAGGACCGCTGCTGTAAGCCCAAACACCACACATGGCTCATCGGGGACTCGGACCAAAGCCCTTTTCAGAGAGGGGGAAAGGACCGCTGCTTTAAGCCAAAACACCACACATGGCTCATCGGGGACTCGGACCAAAGCCCTTTTCATTGAGGGTAAGAACCACTGATGTAAGCCAAAACACCACACATGGCTCATCGGGGACTCGGACCAAAGCCCTTTTCAGGGAAGTGGTAAGAACCACTGATGTAAGCCAAAGCACCACACATGGCTCATCGGGGACTCGGACCAAAGCCCTTTTCAGAGAGGGGGAAATGACCGCTGCTGTAAGCCCAAACACCACACATGGCTCATCGGGGACTTGGACCAAAGCCCTTTTCAGAGAGGGGGAAAGGACCGCTGCTGTAAGCCCAAACACCACACATGGCTCATCGGGGACTCGGGATAAGGCCCTTTTCAGGGAAGTGGTAAGAACCACTGATGTAAGCCAAAAACACCACACATGGCTCATCGGGGACTCGGACCAAAGCCCGTTTCAGAGAGGGTAAGAACCACTGCTGTAAGCCAAAACACCACACATGGTTCATCGGGGACTCGGACCAAAGCCCTTTTCAGGGAAGTGGTAAGAACCGCTGATGTAAGCCAAAACACCACACATGGCTCATCGGGGACTCGGACCAAAGCCCTTTTCAGAGATGGGGAAAGGACCGCTGCTGTAAGCCCAAACACCACACATGGCTCATCGGGGACTCGGGATAAGGCCCTTTTCAGGGAAGTGGTAAGAACCACTGATGTAAGCAAAGACACCACACATGGCTCATCGGGGACTCGGACCAAAGCCCTTTTCAGAGAGGGGGAAAGGACCGCTGCTGTAAGCCAAAACACCACACATGGCTCATCGGGAACTCGGACCAAAGCCATTTTCAGGGAGGGGGTAAGAACCACTGCTGTAAGCCAAAACACCACACATGTCCCATCGGGGACTCGGGATAAGGCCCTTTTCAGGGAAGTGGTAAGAACCACTGATGTAAGCCAAAACACCACACATGGCTCATCGGGGACTCGGACTAGAGCCCTTTTCAGGGAGCGGGTAAGAACCACTGCTGTAAGCCAAAACACCACACATGGCTCATCGGGGACTCGGGATAAGGCCCTTTTCAGGGAAGTGGTAAGAACCACTGATGTAAGCCAAAACACCACACATGGCTCATCGGGGACTCTGACCAAAGCCCTTTTCAGGTAGGGGGTAAGAACCACTGCTGAAAGCCAAAACACCACACATGGCTCATCGGGGACTCGGGATAAGGCCCTTTTCAGGGAAGTGGTAAGAACCACTGCTGTAAGCCAAAACACCACACATGGCTCATCGGGGACTCGGGATAAGGCCCTTTTCAGGGAAGTGGTAAGAACCACTGATGTAAGCCAAAACACCACACATGGCTCATCGGGGACTCGGACCAAAGCCCTTTTCAGGGAAGTGGTAAGAACCACTGATGTAAGCCAAAACACCACACATGGCTCATCGGGGACTCGTACCAAAGCCCTTTTCAGAGAGGGGGAAGGGACGGCTGCTGTAAGCCCAAACACCACACATGGCTCATCGGAGACTCGGACCAAAGCCCTTTTCAGAGAGGGGGAAAGGACCGCTGCTTTAAGCCAAAACACCAAACATGGCTCATCGGGGACTCGGACCAAAGCCCTTTTCAGGGAGGGGGTAAGAACCACTGCTGTAAGCCAAAACACCACACATGGCTCATCGGGTACTCGGGATAAGGCCCTTTTCAGGGAAGTGGTAAGAACCACTGATGTAAGCCAAAACACCACACATGGTTCATCGGGGACTCTGACCAAAGCAATTTTCAGAGAGGAGGAAAGGACTGCTGCTGTAAGCCCAAACACCACACATGGCTCATCGGGGACTCGGGATAAGACCCTTTTCAATGAAGTGGTAAGAACCACTGATGTAAGCAAAGACACCACACATGGCTCATCGGGGACTCGGACCAAAGCCCTTTTCAGAGAGGGGGAAAGGACCGCTGCTGTAAGCCCAAACACCACACATGGTTCATCGGGGACTCGGGATAAGGCCCTTTTCAGGGAAGTGGTAAGAACCACTGATGTAAGCCAAAACACCACACATGGCTCATCGGGGACTCGGACCAAAGCCCTTTTCAGAGAGGAAGAAAGGACCGCTGCTGTAAGCCCAAACACCACACATGGCTCATCGGGGACTCGGACCAAAGCCCTTTTCAGAGAGGGGGAAAGGACCGCTGCTTTAAGCCAAAACACCACACATGGCTCATCGGGGACTCGGACCAAAGCCCTTTTCATTGAGGGTAAGAACCACTGATGTAAGCCAAAACACCACACATGGCTCATCGGGGACTCGGACCAAAGCCCTTTTCAGGGAAGTGGTAAGAACCACTGATGTAAGCCAAAGCACCACACATGGCTCATCGGGGACTCGGACCAAAGCCCTTTTCAGAGAGGGGGAAATGACCGCTGCTGTAAGCCCAAACACCACACATGGCTCATCGGGGACTTGGACCAAAGCCCTTTTCAGAGAGGGGGAAAGGACCGCTGCTGTAAGCCCAAACACCACACATGGCTCATCGGGGACTCGGGATAAGGCCCTTTTCAGGGAAGTGGTAAGAACCACTGATGTAAGCCAAAACACCACACATGGCTCATCGGGGACTCGGACCAAAGCCCGTTTCAGAGAGGGGTAAGAACCACTGCTGTAAGCCAAAACACCACACATGGTTCATCGGGGACTCGGACCAAAGCCCTTTTCAGGGAAGTGGTAAGAACCGCTGATGTAAGCCAAAACACCACACATGGCTCATCGGGGACTCGGACCAAAGCCCTTTTCAGAGATGGGGAAAGGACCGCTGCTGTAAGCCCAAACACCACACATGGCTCATCGGGGACTCGGGATAAGGCCCTTTTCAGGGAAGTGGTAAGAACCACTGATGTAAGCAAAGACACCACACATGGCTCATCGGGGACTCGGACGAAAGCCCTTTTCAGAGAGGGGAAAGGACCGCTGCTGTAAGCCAAAACACCACACATGGCTCATCGGGAACTCGGACCAAAGCCATTTTCAGGGAGGGGGTAAGAACCACTGCTGTAAGCCAAAACACCACACATGTCCCATCGGGGACTCGGGATAAGGCCCTTTTCAGGGAAGTGGTAAGAACCACTGATGTAAGCCAAAACACCACACATGGCTCATCGGGGACTCGGACTAGAGCCCTTTTCAGGGAGGGGTAAGAACCACTGCTGTAAGCCAAAACACCACACATGGCTCATCGGGGACTCGGGATAAGGCCCTTTTCAGGGAAGTGGTAAGAACCACTGATGTAAGCCAAAACACCACACATGGCTCATCGGGGACTCTGACCAAAGCCCTTTTCAGGTAGGGGTAAGAACCACTGCTGTAAGCCAAAACACCACACATGGCTCATCGGGGACTCGGGATAAGGCCCTTTTCAGGGAAGTGGTAAGAACCACTGATGTAAGCCAAAACACCACACATGGCTCATCGGGGACTCGGACCAAAGCCCTTTTCAGGGAGGGTTAATACCCACAGCTGTAAGCCAAAACACCACACATGGCTCATCGGGGACTCGGACCAAAGCCCTTTTCAGGGAGGGGGTAAGAACCACTGATGTAAGCCAAAACACCACACATGGCTCATCGGGGACTCGGACCAAAGCCCTTTTCAGGGAAGTGGTAAGAACCACTGATGTAAGCCCAAACACCACACATGGCTCATCGGGGACTCGGGATAAGGCCCTTTTCAGGGAAGTGGTAAGAACCACTGATGTAAGCCAAAACACCACACATGGCTCATCGGGGACTCAGACCAAATCCCATTTCAGAGAGGGGTAAGAACCACTGCTATAAGCCAAAACTCCACACATGGCTCATCGGGGACTCGGACCAAAGCCATTTCCAGAGGGGGTAAGAACAACTGCTGTAAGCCAAAACACCACACATGGATCATCGGGGACTCGGGATAAGGCTCTTTTCAGGGAAGTGGTAAGAACCACTGATGTAAGCCAAAACACCACACATGGCTCATCGGGGACTCGGATCAAAGCCCTTTTCAGGGAGGTGGTAAGAACCACTGCTAAAAGCCAAAACACCACACATGGCTCATCGGGGACTCGGGATAAGGCCCTTTTCAGGGAAGTGGTAAGAACCACTGATGTAAGCTAAAACACCACACATGGTTCATCGGGGACTCGGACCAAAGCCCTTTTCAGAGAGGAGGAAAGGACCGCTGCTGTAAGCCCAAACACCACACATGGCTCATCGGGGACTCGGGATAAGACCCTTTTCAATGAAGTGGTAAGAACCACTGATGTAAGCAAAGACACCACACATGGCTCATCGGGGACTCGGGATAAGGCCCTTTTCAGGGAAGTGGTAAGAACCACTGATGTAAGCCAAAACACCACGCATGGCTCATCGGGGACTCGGACCAAAGCCCTTTTCAGAGAGGGGGAAAGGACCGCTGCTGTAAGCCCAAACACCACTCATGGCTCATCGGGGACTCGGACCAAAGCCCTTTTCAGAGAGGGGAAAGGACCGCTGCTTTAAGCCAAAACACCACACATGGCTCATCGGGGACTCGGACCAAAGCCCTTTTCAGGGAGGGGGTAAGAACAACTGCTGTAAGCCAAAACACCACACATGGCTCATCGGGTACTCGGGATAAGGCCCTTTTCAGGGAAGTGGTAAGAACCACTGATGTAAGCTAAAACACCACACATGGTTCATCGGGGACTCGGACCAAAGCAATTTTCAGAGAGGAGGAAAGGACCGCTGCTGTAAGCCCAAACACCACACATGGCTAATCGGGGACTCGGGATAAGACCCTTTTCAATGAAGTGGTAAGAACCACTGATGTAAGCAAAGACACCACACATGGCTCATCGGGGACTCGGACCAAAGCCCTTTTCAGAGAGGGGAAAGGACCGCTGCTGTAAGCCCAAACACCACACATGGTTCATCGGGGACTCGGGATAAGGCCCTTTTCAGGGAAGTGGTAAGAACCACTGATGTAAGCCAAAACACCACACATGGCTCATCGGGGACTCGGACCAAAGCCCTTTTCAGGGAAGTGGTAAGAACCACTGATGTAAGCCAAAACACCACACATGGCTCATCGGGGACTCGGACCAAAGCCCTTTTCAGAGAGGGGGAAGGGACGGCTGCTGTAAGCCCAAACACCACACATGGCTCATCGGGGACTCGGACCAAAGCCCTTTTCAGAGAGGGGAAAGGACCGCTGCTTTAAGCCAAAACACCAAACATGGCTCATCGGGGACTCGGACCAAAGCCCTTTTCAGGGAGGGGGTAAGAACCACTGCTGTAAGCCAAAACACCACACATGGCTCATCGGGTACTCGGGATAAGGCCCTTTTCAGGGAAGTGGTAAGAACCACTGATGTAAGCTAAAACACCACACATGGTTCATCGGGGACTCGGACCAAAGCAATTTTCAGAGAGGAGGAAAGGACCGCTGCTGTAAGCCCAAACACCACACATGGCTCATCGGGGACTCGGGATAAGACCCTTTTTCAATGAAGTGGTAAGAACCACTGATGTAAGCAAAGACACCACACATGGCTCATCGGGGACTCGGACCAAAGCCCTTTTCAGAGAGGGGGAAAGGACCGCTGCTGTAAGCCCAAACACCACACATGGTTCATCGGGGACTCGGGATAAGGCCCTTTTCAGGGAAGTGGTAAGAACCACTGATGTAAGCCAAAACACCACACATGGCTCATCGGGGACTCGGACCAAAGCCCTTTTCAGAGAGGGGAAAGGACCGCTGCTGTAAGCCAAAACACCACACATGGCTCATCGGGGACTCGGACCAAAGCCCTTTTCATTGAGGGGTAAGAACCACTGATGTAAGCCAAAACACCACACATGGCTCATCGGGGACTCGGACCAAAGCCCTTTTCAGGGAAGTGGTAAGAACCACTGATGTAAGCCAAAGCACCACACATGGCTCATCGGGGACTCGGACCAAAGCCCTTTTCAGAGAGGGGGAAAGGACCGCTGCTGTAAGCCCAAACACCACACATGGCTCATCGGGGACTCGGGATAAGGCCCTTTTCAGGGAAGTGGTAAGAACCACTGATGTAAGCCAAAACACCACACATGGCTCATCGGGGACTCGGACCAAAGCCCGTTTCAGAGAGGGGTAAGAACCACTGCTGTAAGCCAAAACACCACACATGGCTCATCGGGGACTCGGACCAAAGCCCTTTTCAGGGAAGTGGTAAGAACCGCTGATGTAAGCCAAAACACCACACATGGCTCATCGGGGACTCGGACCAAAGCCCTTTTCAGAGAGGGGGAAAGGACCGCTGCTGTAAGCCCAAACACCACACATGGCTCATCGGGGACTCGGGATAAGGCCCTTTTCAGGGAAGTGGTAAGAACCACTGATGTAAGCAAAGACACCACACATGGCTCATCGGGGACTCGGACCAAAGCCCTTTTCAGAGAGGGGGAAAGGACCGCTGCTGTAAGCCAAAACACCACACATGGCTCATCGGGAACTCGGACCAAAGCCATTTTCAGGGAGGGGGTAAGAACCACTGCTGTAAGCCAAAGCACCACACATGTCCCATCGGGGACTCGGGATAAGGCCCTTTTCAGGGAAGTGGTAAGAACCACTGATGTAAGCCAAAACACCACACATGGCTCATCGGGGACTCGGACTAGAGCCCTTTTCAGGGAGGGGGTAAGAACCACTGCTGTAAACCAAAACACCACACATGGCTCATCGGGGACTCGGGATAAGGCCCTTTTCAGGGAAGTGGTAAGAACCACTGATGTAAGCCAAAACACCACACATGGCTCATCGGGGACTCTGACCAAAGCCCTTTTCAGGGAGGGGTAAGAACCACTGCTGTAAGCCAAAACACCACACATGGCTCATCGGGGACTCGGGATAAGGCCCTTTTCAGGGAAGTGGTAAGAACCACTGATGTAAGCCAAAACACCACACATGGCTCATCGGGGACTCGGACCAAAGCCCTTTTCAGGGAGGGGTAAGACCCACAGCTGTAAGCCAAAACACCACACATGGCTCATCGGGGACTCGGACCAAAGCCCTTTTCAGGGAGGGGGTAAGAACCACTGATGTAAGCCAAAACACCACACATGGCTCATCGGGGACTCGGACCAAAGCCCTTTTCAGGGAAGTGGTAAGAACCACTGATGTAAGCCCAAACACCACACATGGCTCATCGGGGACTCGGACCAAAGCCCTTTTCAGAGAGGGGGAAAGGACCGCTGCTGTAAGCCCAAACACCACACATGGCTCATCGGGGACTCGGGATAAGGCCCTTTTCAGGGAAGTGGTAAGAACCACTGATGTAAGCCAAAACACCACACATGGCTCATCGGGGACTCAGACCAAAGCCCATTTCAGAGAGGGTAAGAACCACTGCTGTAAGCCAAAACTCCACACATGGCTCATCGGGGACTCGGACCAAAGCCATTTTCAGGGAGGGGGTAAGAACCACTGCTGTAAGCCAAAACACCACACATGGCTCATCGGGGACTCGGGATAAGGCTCTTTTCAGGGAAGTGGTAAGAACCACTGATGTAAGCCAAAACACCACACAGGGCTCATCGGGGACTCGGATCAAAGCCCTTTTCAGGGAGGGGGTAAGAACCACTGCTGAAAGCCAAAACACCACACATGGTTCATCGGGGACTCGGGATAAGGCCCTTTTCAGGGAAGTGGTAAGAACCACTGCTGTAAGCCAAAACACCAGACATGGCTCATCGATGACTCGGGATAAGGCCCTTTTCAGGGAAGTGGTAAGAACCACTGATGTAAGCCAAAACACCACACATGGCTCATCGGGGACTCAGACCAAAGCCCTTTTCAGGGAAGTGGTAAGAACCACTGATGTAAGCCAAAACACCACACATGGCTCATCAGGGACTCGGACCAAAGCCCTTTTCAGAGAGGGGGAAGGGACCGCTGCTGTAAGCCCAAACACCACACATGGCTCATCGGGGACTCGGACCAAAGCCCTTTTCAGAGAGGGGGAAAGGACCGCTGCTTTAAGCCAAAACACCACACATGGCTCATCGGGGACTCGGACCAAAGCCCTTTTCAGGGAGGGGGTAAGAACCACTGCTGTAAGCCAAAACACCACACATGGCTCATCGGGGACTCAGGATAAGGCCCTTTTCAGGGAAGTGGTAAGAACCACTGATGTAAGCTAAAACACCACACATGGTTCATCGGGGACTCGGACCAAAGCCCTTTTCAGAGAGGAGGAAAGGACCGCTGCTGTAAGCCCAAACACCACACATGGCTCATCGGGGACTCGGGATAAGACCCTTTTCAATGAAGTGGTAAGAACCACTGATGTAAGCAAAGACACCACACATGGCTCATCGGGGACTCGGGATAAGGCCCTTTTCAGGGAAGTGGTAAGAACCACTGATGTAAGCCAAAACACCACGCATGGCTCATCGGGGACTCGGACCAAAGCCCTTTTCAGAGAGGGGGAAAGGACCGCTGCTGTAAGCCCAAACACCACACATGGTTCATCGGGGACTCGGGATAAGGCCCTTTTCAGGGAAGTGGTAAGAACCACTGATGTAAGCCAAAACACCACACATGGCTCATCGGGGACTCGGACCAAAGCCCTTTTCAGAGAGGGGGAAAGGACCGCTGCTGTAAGCCCAAACACCACACATGGCTCATCGGGGACTCGGGATAGGGCCCTTTTCAGGGAAGTGGTAAGAACCACTGATGTAAGCAAAGACACCACACATGGCTCATCGGGGACTCGGGATAAGGCCCTTTTCAGGGAAGTGGTAAGAACCACTGATGTAAGCCAAAACACCACACATGGCTCATCGGGGACTCGGACCAAAGCCCTTTTCAGAGAGGGGGAAAGGACCGCTGCTGTAAGCCCAAACACCACACATGGCACATCGGGGACTCGGGATAAGGCCCTTTTCAGGGAAGTGGTAAGAACCACTGATGTAAGCCAAAACACCACACATGGCTCATCGGGGACTAGGACCAAAGCCCTTTTCAGAGAGGGTGAAAGGACCGCTGCTGTAAGCCCAAACACCACACATGGCTCATCGGGGACTCGGACCAAAGCCCTTTTCAGGGAGGGGTAAGAACCACTGCTGTAAGCCAAAACACCACACATGGCTCATCGGGGACTCGGGATAAGGCCCTTTTCAGGGAAGTGGTAAGAACCACTGATGTAAGCTAAAACACCACACATGGTTCATCGGGGACTCGGACCAAAGCCCTTTTCAGAGAGGAGGAAAGGACCGCTGCTGTAAGCCCAAACACCACACATGGCTCATCGGGGACTCGGGATAAGACCCTTTTCAATGAAGTGGTAAGAACCACTGATGTAAGCAAAGACACCACACATGGCTCATCGGGGACTCGGGATAAGGCCCTTTTCAGGGAAGTGGTAAGAACCACTGATGTAAGCCAAAACACCACGCATGGCTCATCGGGGACTCGGACCAAAGCCCTTTTCAGAGAGGGGGAAAGGACCGCTGCTGTAAGCCCAAACACCACACATGGTTCATCGGGGACTCGGGATAAGGCCCTTTTCAGGGAAGTGGTAAGAACCACTGATGTAAGCCAAAACACCACACATGGCTCATCGGGGACTCGGACCAAAGCCCTTTTCAGAGAGGGGGAAGGGACCGCTGCTGTAAGCCCAAACACCACACATGGCTCATCGGGGACTCGGGATAGGGCCCTTTTCAGGGAAGTGGTAAGAACCACTGATGTAAGCAAAGACACCACACATGGCTCATCGGGGACTCGGGATAAGGCCCTTTTCAGGGAAGTGGTAAGAACCACTGATGTAAGCCAAAACACCACGCATGGCTCATCGGGGACTCGGACCAAAGCCCTTTTCAGAGAGGGGGAAAGGACCGCTGCTGTAAGCCCAAACACCACACATGGCACATCGGGGACTCGGGATAAGGCCCTTTTCAGGGAAGTGGTAAGAACCACTGATGTAAGCCAAAACACCGCACATGGCTCATCGGGGACTAGGACCAAAGCCCTTTTCAGAGAGGGTGAAAGGACCGCTGCTGTAAGCCCAAACACCACACATGGCTCATCGGGGACTCGGACCAAAGCCCTTTTCAGGGAGGGGTAAGAACCACTGCTGTAAGCCAAAACACCACACATGGCTCATCGGGGACTCGGGATAAGGCCCTTTTCAGGGAAGTGGTAAGAACCACTGATGTAAGCCAAAACACCACACATGGCTCATCGGGGACTCAGACCAAAGCCCTTTTCAGAGAGGTGGTAAGAACCACTGCTGTAAGCCAAAACTCCACACATGGCTCATCGGGGACTCGGACCAAAGCCATTTTCAGGGAGGGTAAGAACCACTGCTGTAAGCCAAAACACCACACATGGCTCATCGGGGACTCGGGATAAGGCTCTTTTCAGGGAAGTGGTAAGAACCACTGATGTAAGCCAAAACACCACACATGGCTCATCGGGGACTCGGACCAAAGCCCTTTTCAGGGAGGGGTAAGAACCACTGCTGAAAGCCAAAACACCACACATGGCTCATCGGGGACTCGGGATAAGGCCCTTTTCAGGGAAGTGGTAAGAACCACTGCTGTAAGCCAAAACACCACACATGGCTCATCGGGGACTCGGGATAAGGCCCTTTTCAGGGAAGTGGTAAGAACCACTGATGTAAGCCAAAACACCACACATTGCTCATCGGGGACTCGGACCAAAGCCCTTATCGGGGAAGTGGTAAGAACCACTGATGTAAGCCAAAACACCACACATGGCTCATCGGGGACTCGGACTAGAGCCCTTTTCAGGGAGGGGTAAGAACCACTGCTGTAAGCCAAAACACCACACATGGCTCATCGGGGACTCGGGATAAGGCCCTTTTCAGGGAAGTGGTAAGAACCACTGATGTAAGCCAAAACACCACACATGGCTCATCGGGGACTCTGACCAAAGCCCTTTTCAGGGAGGGGGTAAGAACCACTGCTGTAAGCCAAAACACCACACATGGCTCATCGGGGACTCGGGATAAGGCTCTTTCAGGGAAGTGGTAAGAACCACTGATGTAAGCCAAAACACCACACATGGCTCATCGGGGACTCGGACCAAAGCCCTTTTCAGGGAGGGGTAAGACCCACAGCTGTAAGCCAAAACACCACACATGGCTCATCGGGGACTCGGACCAAAGCCCTTTTCAGGGAGGGGGTAAGAACCACTGCTGTAAGCCAAAACACCACACATGGCTCATCGGGGACTCGGACCAAAGCCCTTTTCAGGGAGGGGGTAAGAACCACTGATGTAAGCCAAAACACCACACATGGCTCATCGGGGACTCGGACCAAAGCCCTTTTCAGGGAAGTAGTAAGAACCACTGATGTAAGCCCAAACACCACACATGGCTCATCGGGGACTCGGACCAAAGCCCTTTTCAGAGAGGGGGAAAGGACCGCTGCTGTAAGCCCAAACACCACACATGGCTCATCGGGGACTCGGGATAAGGCCCTTTTCAGGGAAGTGGTAAGAACCACTGATGTAAGCCAAAACACCACACATGGCTCATCGGGGACTCAGACCAAAGCCCATTTCAGAGAGGGGTAAGAACCACTGCTGTAAGCCAAAACTCCACACATGGCTCATCGGGGACTCGGACCAAAGCCATTTTCAGGGAGGGGGTAAGAACCACTGCTGTAAGCCAAAACACCACACATGGCTCATCGGGGACTCGGGATAAGGCTCTTTTCAGGGAAGTGGTAAGAACCACTGATGTAAGCCAAAACACCACACAGGGCTCATCGGGGACTCGGATCAAAGCCCTTTTCAGGGAGGGGGTAAGAACCACTGCTGTAAGCCAAAACACCACACATGGCTCATCGGGGACTCGGGATAAGGCCCTTTTCAGGGAAGTGGTAAGAACCACTGATGTAAGCCAAAACACCACACATGGCTCATCGGGGACTCAGACCAAAGCCCTTTTCAGGGAAGTGGTAAGAACCACTGATGTAAGCCAAAACACCACACATGGCTCATCAGGGACTCGGACCAAAGCCCTTTTCAGAGAGGGGGAAGGGACCGCTGCTGTAAGCCCAAACACCACACATGGCTCATCGGGGATTCGGACCAAAGCCCTTTTCAGAGAGGGGGAAAGGACCGCTGCTTTAAGCCAAAACACCACACATGGCTCATCGGGGACTCGGACCAAAGCCCTTTTCAGGGAGGGGTAAGAACCACTGCTGTAAGCCAAAACACCACACATGGCTCATTGGGGACTCGGGATAAGGCCCTTTTCAGGGAAGTGGTAAGAACCACTGATGTAAGCTAAAACACCACACATGGCTCATCGGGGACTCGGACCAAAGCCCTTTTCAGAGAGGGGGAAAGGACCACTGCTGTAAGCCCAAACACCACACATGGCTCATCGGGGACTCGGGATAAGACCCTTTTCAATGAAGTGGTAAGAACCACTGATGTAAGCAAAGACACCACACATGGCTCATCGGGGACTCGGGATAAGGCCCTTTTCAGGGAAGTGGTAAGAACCACTGATGTAAGCCAAAACACCACGCATGGCTCATCGGGGACTCTGACCAAAGCCCTTTTCAGAGAGGGGGAAAGGACCGCTGCTGTAAGCCCAAACACCACACATGGTTCATCATGGACTCGGGATAAGGCCCTTTTCAGGGAAGTGGTAAGAACCACTGATGTAAGCCAAAACACCACACATGGCTCATCGGGGACTCGGACCAAAGCCCTTTTCAGAGAGGGGGAAGGGACCGCTGCTGTAAGCCCAAACACCACACATGGCTCATCGGGGACTCGGGATAGGGCCCTTTTCAGGGAAGTGGTAAGAACCACTGATGTAAGCAAAGACACCACACATGGCTCATCGGGGACTCAGGATAAGGCCCTTTTCAGGGAAGTGGTAAGAACCACTGATGTAAGCCAAAACACCACGCATGGCTCATCGGGGACTCGGACCAAAGCCCTTTTCAGAGAGGGGGAAAGGACCGCTGCTGTAAGCCCAAACACCACACATGGCACATCGGGGACTCGGGATAAGGCCCTTTTCAGGGAAGTGGTAAGAACCACTGATGTAAGCCAAAACACCGCACATGGCTCATCGGGGACTAGGACCAAAGCCCTTTTCAGAGAGGGTGAAAGGACCGCTGCTGTAAGCCCAAACACCACACATGGCTCATCGGGGACTCGGACCAAAGCCCTTTTCAGGGAGGGTAAGAACCACTGCTGTAAGCCAAAACACCACACGTGGCTCATCGGGGACTCGGGATAAGGCCCTTTTCAGGGAAGTGGTAAGAACCACTGATGTAAGCCAAAACACCACACATGGCTCATCGGGGACTCAGACCAAAGCCCTTTTCAGAGAGGGGTAAGAACCACTGCTGTAAGCCAAAACTCCACACATGGCTCATCGGGGACTCGGACCAAAGCCATTTTCAGGGAGGGGGTAAGAACCACTGCTGTAAGCCAAAACACCACACATGGCTCATCGGGGACTCGGGATAAGGCTCTTTTCAGGGAAGTGGTAAGAACCACTGATGTAAGCCAAAACACCACACATGGCTCATCGGGGACTCGGACCAAAGCCCTTTTCAGGGAGGGGGTAAGAACCACTGCTGAAAGCCAAAACACCACACATGGCTCATCGGGGACTCGGGATAAGGCCCTTTTCAGGGAAGTGGTAAGAACCACTGCTGTAAGCCAAAACACCACACATGGCTCATCGGGGACTCGGGATAAGGCCCTTTTCAGGGAAGTGGTAAGAACCACTGATGTAAGCCAAAACACCACACATTGCTCATCGGGGACTCGGACCAAAGCATTTTTCGGGGAAGTGGTAAGAACCACTGATGTAAGCCAAAACACCACACATGGCTCATCGGGGACTCGGACCAAAGCCCTTTTCAGAGAGGGGGAAGGGACGGCTGCTGTAAGCCCAAACACCACACATGGCTCATCGGGGACTCGGACCAAAGCCCTTTTCAGAGAGGGGGAAAGGACCGCTGCTTTAAGCCAAAACACCACACATGGCTCATCGGGGACTCGGACCAAAGCCCTTTTCAGGGAGGGGTAAGAACCACTGCTGTAAGCCAAAACACCACACATGGCTCATCGGGGACTCGGGATAAGGCCCTTTTCAGGGAAATGGTAAGAACCACTGATGTAAGCTAAAACACCACACATGGTTCATCGGGGACTCTGACCAAAGCAATTTTCAGAGAGGGGGAAAGGACCGCTGCTGTAAGCCCAAACACCACACATGGTTCATCGGGGACTCGGGATAAGGCCCTTTTCAGGGAAGTGGTAAGAACCACTGATGTAAGCCAAAACACCACACATGGCTCATCGGGGACTCGGACCAAAGCCCTTTTCAGAGAGGAAGAAAGGACCGCTGCTGTAAGCCCAAACACCACACATGGCTCATCGGGGACTCGGACCAAAGCCCTTTTCAGAGAGGGGAAAGGACCGCTGCTTTAAGCCAAAACACCACACATGGCTCATCGGGGACTCGGACCAAAGCCCTTTTCATTGAAGTGGTAAGAACCACTGATGTAAGCCAAAACACCACACATGGCTCATCGGGGACTCGGGATAAGGCCCTTTTCAATGAAGTGGTAAGAACCACTGATGTAAGCAAAAACACCACACATGGCTCATCGGGGACTCGGACCAAAGCCCTTTTCAGAGAGGGGAAAGGACCGCTGCTGTAAGCCCAAACACCACACATGGTTCATCGGGGACTCGGGATAAGGCCCTTTTCAGGGAAGTGGTAAGAACCACTGATGTAAGCCAAAACACCACACATGGCTCATCGGGGACTCGGACCAAAGCCCTTTTCAGTGGTAAGAACCACTGATGTAAGCCAAACACCACACATAGCTCATCGGGGACTCGGACCAAAGCCCTTTTCAGAGAGGGGGGAAGGGACGGCTGCTGTAAGCCCAAACACCACACATGGCTCATCGGGGACTCGGACCAAAGCCCTTTTCAGAGAGGGGGAAAGGACCGCTGCTTTAAGCCAAAACACCACACATGGCTCATCGGGGACTCGGACCAAAGCCCTTTTCAGGGAGGGGGTAAGAACCACTGCTGTAAGCCAAAACACCACACATGGCTCATCGGGGACTCGGGATAAGGCCCTTTTCAGGGAAGTGGTAAGAACCACTGATGTAAGCCAAAACACCACACATGGTTCATCGGGGACTCGGACCAAAGCAATTTTCAGAGAGGAAAGGACCGCTGCTGTAAGCCCAAACACCACACATGGCTCATCGGGGACTCGGGATAAGGCCCTTTTCAGGGAAGTGGTAAGAACCACTGATGTAAGCCAAAACACCACACATGGCTCATCGGGGACTCGGACCAAAGCCCTTTTCAGAGAGGGGGAAAGGACTGCTGCTGTAAGCCCAAACACCACACATGGTTCATCGGGGACTCGGACCAAAGCCCTTTTCAGAGAGGGGGAAAGGACCGCTGCTGTAAGCCCAAACACCACTCATGGCTCATCGGGGACTCGGACCAAAGCCCTTTTCAGAGAGGGGAAGGGACCGCTGCTTTAAGCCAAAACACCACACATGGCTCATCGGGGACTCGGACCAAAGCCCTTTTCAGGGAGGGGGTAAGAACCACTGCTGTAAGCCAAAACACCACACATGGCTCATCGGGGACTCGGGATAAGGCCCTTTTCAGGGAAGTGGTAAGAACCACTGATGTAAGCCAAAACACCACACATGGCTCATCGGGGACTCGGACCAAAGCCCTTTTCAGAGAGGGGAAGAACCACTGCTGTAAGCCAAACACCACACATGGCTCATCGGGGACTCGGGATAAGGCCCTTTTCAGGGAAGTGGTAAGAACCACTGATGTAAGCAAAAACACCACACATGGCTCATCGGGGACTCGGACCAAAGCCCTTTTCAGAGAGGGGGAAAGGACCGCTGCTGTAAGCCCAAACACCACACATGGCTCATCGGGGACTCGGGATAAGGCCCTTTTCAGGGAAGTGGTAAGAACCACTGATGTAAGCCAAAACACCACACATGGCTCATCGGGGACTCGGACCAAAGCCCTTTTCAGAGAGGGGTAAAGAACCACTGCTGTAAGCCAAAACACCACACATGGCTCATCGGGGACTCGGACCAAAGCCCTTTTCAGAGAGGGGGAAGGGACGGCTGCTGTAAGCCCAAACACCACACATGGCTCATCGGGGACTCGGACCAAAGCCCTTTTCAGAGAGGGGAAAGGACCGCTGCTTTAAGCCAAAACACCACACATGGCTCATCGGGGACTCGGACCAAAGCCCTTTTCAGGGAGGGGTAAGAACCACTGCTGTAAGCCAAAACACCACACATGGCTCATCGGGGACTCGGGATAAGGCCCTTTTCAGGGAAGTGGTAAGAACCACTGATGTAAGCCAAAACACCACACATGGTTCATCGGGGACTCGGACCAAAGCCCTTTTCAGAGAGGAGGAAAGGAACCGCTGCTGTAAGCCCAAACACCACACATGGCTCATCGGGGACTCGGGATAAGGCCCTTTTCAGGGAAGTGGTAAGAACCACTGATGTAAGCCAAAACACCACACATGGCTCATCGGGGACTCGGACCAAAGCCCTTTTCAGGGAGGGGTAAAGAACCACTGCTGTAAGCCCAAACACCACACATGGCTCATCGGGGACTCGGGATAAGGCCCTTTTCAGGGAAGTGGTAAGAACCACTGATGTAAGCCAAAACACCACACATGGCTCATCGGGGACTCGGACCAAAGCCCTTTTCAGGGAAGTGGTAAGAACCACTGATGTAAGCCAAAACACCACACATGGCTCATCGGGGACTCGGACCAAAGCCCTTTTCAGAGAGGGGGAAGGGACGGCTGCTGTAAGCCCAAACACCACACATGGCTCATCGGGGACTCGGACCAAAGCCCTTTTCAGAGAGGGGGAAAGGACCGCTGCTTTAAGCCAAAACACCACACATGGCTCATCGGGGACTCGGACCAAAGCCCTTTTCAGGGAGGGGGTAAGAACCACTGCTGTAAGCCAAAACACCACACATGGCTCATCGGGGACTCGGGATAAGGCCCTTTTCAGGGAAGTGGTAAGAACCACTGATGTAAGCTAAAACACCACACATGGTTCATCGGGGACTCGGACCAAAGCCCTTTTCAGAGAGGAGGAAAGGACCGCTGCTGTAAGCCCAAACACCACACATGGTTCATCGGGGACTCGGGATAAGGCCCTTTTCAAGGAAGTGGTAAGAACCACTGATGTAAGCCAAAACACCACACATGGCTCATCGGGGACTCGGACCAAAGCCCTTTTCAGAGAGGGGGAAAGGACCGCTGCTGTAAGCCCAAACACCACACATGGCTCATCGGGGACTCGGGATAAGGCCCTTTTCAGGGAAGTGGTAAGAACCACTGATGTAAGCCAAAACACCACACATGGCTCATCGGGGACTCGGACCAAAGCCCTTTTCAGAGAGGGGGAAAGGACCGCTGCTGTAAGCCAAAACACCACACATGGCTCATCGGGGACTCGGACCAAAGCCCTTTTCAGGGAGGGGTAAGAACCACTGATGTAAGCCAAAACACCACACATGGCTCATCGGGGACTCGGGATAAGACCCTTTTCAGGGAAGTGGTAAGAACCACTGATGTAAGCAAAGACACCACACATGGCTCATCGGGGACTCGGACCAAAGCCCTTTTCAGAGAGGGGGAAAGGACCGCTGCTGTAAGCCCAAACACCACACATGGCTCATCGGGGACTCGGGATAAGCCCTTTTCAGGGAAGTGGTAAGAACCACTGATGTAAGCCAAAACACCACACATGGCTCATCGGGGACTCGGACCAAAGCCCTTTTCAGAGAGGGGAAGGGACCGCTGCTGTAAGCCCAAACACCACACATGGCTCATCGGGGACTCGGGATAAGGCCCTTTTCAGGGAAGTGGTAAGAACCACTGATGTAAGCCAAAACACCACACATGGCTCATCGGGGACTCGGACCAAAGCCCTTTCAGAGAGGGGTAAGAACCACTGCTGTAAGCCAAAAACACCACACATGGCTCATCGGGGACTCGGGATAAGGCCCTTTTCAGGGAAGTGGTAAGAACCACTGATGTAAGCCAAAACACCACACATGGCTCATCGGGGACTCGGACCAAAGCCCTTTTCAGAGAGGGGGAAAGGACCGCTGCTGTAAGCCCAAACACCACACATGGCTCATCGGGGACTCGGGATAAGGCCCTTTTCAGGGAAGTGGTAAGAACCACTGATGTAAGCCAAAACACCACACATGGCTCATCGGGGACTAGGACCAAAGCCCTTTTCAGAGAGGGTGAAAGGACCGCTGCTGTAAGCCCAAACACCACACATGGCTCATCGGGGACTCGGACCAAAGCCCTTTTCAGGGAGGGGGTAAGAACCACTGCTGTAAGCCAAAACACCACACATGGCTCATCGGGGACTCGGGATAAGGCCCTTTTCAGGGAAGTGGTAAGAACCACTGAAGTAAGCCAAAACACCGCACATGGCTCATCGGGGACTCGGACCAAAGCCCTTTTCAGAGAGGGGGAAAGGACCGCTGCTTTAAGCCAAAACACCACACATGGCTCATCGGGGACTCGGACCAAAGCCCTTTTCAGGGAGGGGGTAAGAACCACTGCTGTAAGCCAAAACACCACACATGGCTCATCGGGGACTCGGGATAAGGCCCTTTTCAGGGAAGTGGTAAGAACCACTGATGTAAGCTAAAACACCACACATGGTTCATCGGGGACTCGGACCAAAGCCCTTTTCAGAGAGGAGGAAAGGACCGCTGCTGTAAGCCCAAACACCACACATGGCTCATCGGGGACTCGGGATAAGACCCTTTTCAATGAAGTGGTAAGAACCACTGATGTAAGCAAAGACACCACACATGGCTCATCGGGGACTCGGACCAAAGCCCTTTTCAGAGAGGGGTAAGGACCGCTGCTGTAAGCCCAAACACCACACATGGCTCATCGGGGACTCGGGATAAGGCCCTTTTCAGGGAAGTGGTAAGAACCACTGATGTAAGCCAAAACACCACACATGGCTCATCGGGGACTCGGACCAAAGCCCTTTTCAGAGAGGGGGAAAGGACCGCTGCTGTAAGCCCAAACACCACACATGGCTCATCGGGGACTCGGGATAAGGACCCTTTTCAGGGAAGTGGTAAGAACCACTGATGTAAGCAAAGACACCACACATGGCTCATCGGGGACTCGGGATAAGGCCCTTTTCAGGGAAGTGGTAAGAACCACTGATGTAAGCCAAAACACCACGCATGGCTCATCGGGGACTCGGACCAAAGCCCTTTTCAGAGAGGGGAAAGGAGCTGCTGTAAGCCCAAACACCACACATGGCTCATCGGGGACTCGGGATAAGGCCATTTTCAGGAAGTGGTAAGAACCACTGATGTAAGCCAAAACACCACACATGGCTCATCGGGGACTAGGACCAAAGCCCTTTTCAGAGAGGGTGAAAGGACCGCTGCTGTAAGCCCAAACACCACACATATCTCATCGGGGACTCGGACCAAAGCCCTTTTCAGGGAAGGGGTAAGAACCACTGCTGTAAGCCAAAACACCACACATGGCTCATCGGGGACTCGGGATAAGGCCCTTTTCAGGGAAGTGGTAAGAACCACTGATGTAAGCCAAAACATTACACATGGCTCATCGGGGACTTAGACCAAAGCCCTTTTCAGAGAGGGGTAAGAACCACTGCTGTAAGCCAAAACTCCACACATGGCTCATCGGGGACTCGGACCAAAGCCATTTTCAGGGAGGGGGTAAGAACCACTGCTGTAAGCCAAAACACCACACATGGCTCATCGGGGACTCGGGATAAGGCTCTTTTCAGGGAAGTGGTAAGAACCACTGATGTAAGCCAAAACACCACACATGGCTCATCGGGGACTCGGGATAAGGCCCTTTTCAGGGAAGTGGTAAGAACCACTGCTGTAAGCCAAAACACCACACATGGCTCATCGGGGACTCGGGATAAGGCCCTTTTCAGGGAAGTGGTAAGAACCACTGATGTAAGCCAAAACACCACACATGGCTCATCGGGGACTCGGACAAAAGCCCTTTTCAGGGAAGTGGTAAGAACCACTGATGTAAGCCAAAACACCACACATGGCTCATCGGGGACTCGGACCAAAGCCCTTTTCAGAGAGGGGGAAGGGACCGCTTCTGTAAGCCCAAACACCACACATGGCTCATCGGGGACTCGGACCAAAGCCCTTTTCAGAGAGGGGGAAAGGACCGCTGCTTTAAGCCAAAACACCACACATGGCTCATCGGGGACTCGGACCAAAGCCCTTTTCAGGGACTGGGTAAGAACCACTGCTGTAAGCCAAAACACCACACATGGCTCATCGGGGACTCGGGATAAGGCCCTTTTCAGGGAAGTGGTAAGAACCACTGATGTAAGCTAAAACACCACACATGGTTCATCGGGGACTCGGACCAAAGCCCTTTTCAGAGAGGAGGAAAGGACCGCTGCTGTAAGCCCAAACACCACACATGGCTCATCGGGGACTCGGGATAAGACCCTTTTCAATGAAGTGGTAAGAACCACTGATGTAAGCAAAGACACCACACATGGCTCATCGGGGACTCGGACCAAAGCCCTTTTCAGAGAGGGGAAAGGACCGCTGCTGTAAGCCCAAACACCACACATGGTTCATCGGGGACTCGGGATAAGGCCCTTTTCAGGGAAGTGGTAAGAACCACTGATGTAAGCCAAAACACCACACATGGCTCATCGGGGACTCGGACCAAAGCCCTTTTCAGAGAGGGGGAAGGGACCGCTGCTGTAAGCCCAAACACCACACATGGCTCATCGGGGACTCGGGATAGGGCCCTTTTCAGGGAAGTGGTAAGAACCACTGATGTAAGCAAAGACACCACACATGGCTCATCGGGGACTCGGGATAAGGCCCTTTTCAGGGAAGTGGTAAGAACCACTGATGTAAGCCAAAACACCACGCATGGCTCATCGGGGACTCGGACCAAAGCCCTTTTCAGAGAGGGGGAAAGGACCGCTGCTGTAAGCCCAAACACCACACATGGCTCATCGGGGACTCGGGATAAGGCCCTTTTCAGGGAAGTGGTAAGAACCACTGATGTAAGCCAAAACACCACACATGGCTCATCGGGGACTAGGACCAAAGCCCTTTTCAGAGAGGGTGAAAGGACCGCTGCTGTAAGCCCAAACACCACACATGGCTCATCGGGGACTAGGACCAAAGCCCTTTTCAGGGAGGTGGTAAGAACCACTGCTGTAAGCCAAAACACCACACATGGCTCATCGGGGGACTCGGACCGAAGCCCTTTTCAGGGAGGGGGTAAGAACCACTGCTGTAAGTCAAAACACCACACATGGCTCATCGGGGACTCGGGATAAGGCCCTTTTCAGGGAAGTGGTAAGAACCACTGAAGTAAGCCAAAACACCACACATGGCTCATCGGGGACTCGGACCAAAGCCCTTTTCAGAGAGGGGAAAGGACCGCTGCTGTAAGCCCAAACACCACACATGGCTCATCGGGGACTCGGGATAAGGCCCTTTTCAGGGAAGTGGTAAGAACCACTGATGTAAGCCAAAACACCACACATGGCTCATCGGGGACTCGGACCAAAGCCCTTTTCAGAGAGGGGAAAGGACCGCTGCTGTAAGCCCAAACACCACACATGGCTCATCGGGGACTCGGGATAAGGCCCTTTTCAGGGAAGTGGTAAGAACCACTGATGTAAGCCAAAACACCACACATGGCTCATCGGGGACTCGGACCAAAGCCCTTTTCAGAGAGGGGGAAAGGACCGCTGCTGTAAGCCCAAACACCACACATGGCTCATCGGGAACTCGGGATAAGGCCCTTTTCAGGGAAGTGGTAAGAACCACTGATGTAAGCCAAAACACCACACATGGCTCATCGGGGACTCGGACCAAAGCCCTTTTCAGAGAAGGGGAAAGGACCGCTGCTGTAAGCCCAAACACCACACATGGCTCATCGGGGACTCGGGATAAGGCCCTTTTCAGGAAAGTGGTAAGAACCACTGATGTAAGCAAAGACACCACACATGGCTCATCGGGGACTCGGACCAAAGCCCTTTTCAGAGAGGGGGAAAGGACCGCTGCTGTAAGCCCAAACACCACACATGGCTCATCGGGGACTCGGACCAAAGCCCTTTTCAGAGAGGGGGAAAGGACCGCTGCTGTAAGCCCAAACACCACACATGGCTCATCGGGGACTCGGGATAAGGCCCTTTTCAGGGAAGTGGTAAGAACCACTGATCTAAGCCAAAACACCACACATGGCTCATCGGGGACTCGGACCAAAGCCCTTTTCGGGGAAGTGGTAAGAACCACTGATGTAAGCAAAGACACCACACATGGCTCATCGGGGACTCGGACCAAAGCCCTTTTCAGGGAGGGGTAAGAACCACTGCTGTAAGCCAAAACACCACACATGGCTCATCGGGGACTCGGACCAAAGCCCTTTTCAGAGAGGGGTAAGGACCACTGCTGTAAGCCCAAACACCACACATGGCTCATCGGGGACTCGGGATAAGGCCCTTTTCAGGGAAGTGGTAAGAACCACTGATGTAAGCAAAGACACCACACATGGCTCATCGGGGACTCGGACCAAAGCCCTTTTCAGGGAGGGGGTAAGATTCACTGCTGTAAGCCAAAACACCACACATGGCTAATCGGGGACTCGGACCAAAGCCCTTTCAGGGAGGGGGTAAGAACCACTGCTGTAAGCCCAAACACCACACATGGCTCATCGGGGACTCGGGATAAGGCTCTTTTCAGGGAAGTGGTAAGAACCACTGATGTAAGCCAAAACACCACACATGGCTCATCAGGGACTCGGACCAAAGCCCTTTTCAGAGACTGGGAAAGGAACGCTGCTGTAAGCCCAAACACCGCACATGGCTCATCGGGGACTCGGACCATGACCCTTTTCAGGGAGGGATTAAAAACCATTGATGTAAGCCAAACCACTACACATGGCTCATCTGGGATTCGGAAAATGGCCCCTTTCAGGGAGGGTAAGAACCACTGATGAAAGCCAAATCACCACACATGGCTCATCGGGGACTCGGAGCAAGGCCCTTTTCAGGGAAGTGGTAAGAACCACTGCTGTAAGCCAAAACACCACACATGGCTCATCGGGGACTCGGGATAAGGCCCTTTTCAGGGAAGTGGTAAGAACCGCTGATGTAAGCCAAAACACTACACATGGCTCATCGGGGACTCGGACCATGACCCTTTTCAGGGAGGGGTTAAAAACCACTGATGTAAGCCAAACCACCACACATGGCTCATCTGGGATTCGGAAAATGGGTCCTTTCAGGGAGGGGGTAAGAACCACTGATGAAAGCCAAATCACCACACATGGCTCATCGGGGACTCGGAGCAAGGCCCTTTTCAGGGAAGTGGTAAGAACCACTGCTGTAAGCCAAAACACCACACATGGCTCATCGGGGACTCGGGATAAGGCCCTTTTCAGGGAAGTGGTAAGAACCACTGATGTAAGCCAAAACACCACACATGGCTCATCGGGGACTCGGACCATGACCCTTTTCAGGGAGGGGTTAAAAACCACTGATGTAAGCCAAACCACCACACATGGCTCATCTGGGATTCGGAAAATGGGTCCTTTCAGGGAGGGGGTAAGAACCACTGATGAAAGCCAAATCACCACACATGGCTCATCGGGGACTCGGAGCAAGGCCCTTTTCAGGGAAGTGGTAAGAACCACTGCTGTAAGCCAAAACACCACACATGGCTCATCGGGGACTCGGGATAAGGCCCTTTTCAGGGAAGTGGTAAGAACCACTGATGTAAGCCAAAACACCACACATGGCTCATCGGGGACTCGGACCGTGACCCTTTTCAGGGAGGGGTTAAAAACCACTGATGTAAGCCAAACCACCACACATGGCTCATCTGGGATTCGAAAATGGGTCCTTTCAGGGAGGGGGTAAGAACCACTGATGAAAGCCAAATCACCACACATGGCTCATCGGGGACTCGGAGCAAGGCCCTTTTCAGGGAAGTGGTAAGAACCACTGATGTAAGCCAAAACACCACACATGGTTCATCGGGGACTCGGGATAAGGCCCTTTTCAAGGAAGTGGTAAGAACCACTGATGTAAGCCAAAACACCACACATGGCTCATCGGGGACTCGGACCATGACCCTTTTCAGGGAGGGGTTAAAAACCACTGATGTAAGCCAAACCACCACACATGGCTCATCTGGGATTCGGAAAATGGGTCCTTTCAGGGAGGGGGTAAGAACCACTGATGAAAGCCAAATCACCACACATGGCTCATCGGGGACTCGGAGCAAGGCCCTTTTCAGGGAAGTGGTAAGAACCACTGCTGTAAGCCCAAACACCACACATGGCTCATCGGGAACTCGGGATAAGGCCCTTTTCAGGGAAGTGGTAAGAACCACTGATGTAAGCCAAAACACCACACATGGCTCATCGGGGACTCGGACCAAAGCCCTTTTCAGAGAGGGGAAAGGACCGCTGCTGTAAGCCCAAACACCACACATGGCTCATCGGGAACTCGGGATAAGGCCTTTTTCAGGGAAGTGGTAAGAACCACTGTTGTAAGCCAAAACACCACACATGGCTCATCGGGGACTCGGGATAAGGCTCTTTTAAGGGAAGTGGTAAGAACCACTGATGTAAGCCAAAACACTACACATGGCTCATCGGGGACTCGGACCATGACCCTTTTCAGGGAGGGGTTAAAAACCACTGATGTAAGCCAAACCACCACACATGGCTCATCTGGGATTCGGAAAATGGGTCCTTTCAGGGAGGGGGTAAGAACCACTGATGAAAGCCAAATCACCACACATGGCTCATCGGGGACTCCGAGCAAGGCCGTTTTCAGGGAGGTGGTAAGAACCACTGCTGTAAGCTAAAACACCACACATGGCTCATCGAGGTCTGAGATCATGGCCCACTTTGACGAATGATCATAAGCAAATACGTAGATCACTGATCGATCAAGATGGCTGATTATAGCAAGACTCTTATTGTGCAAGCTTGTGAATGGCTTTGACAGAGGGTTTGTATTTCCCACCATAAAAACACAATAAACTACAGGATGATCAGTTTGGGTAGAGATAACTTAAAAATGCTGCGGTATGGCTTGTAACAAATGTAATAAGTCGATATTTGGCAGAAATTACCTTTATGGGTGAGAATTTGTCTAGGCCTTTACATGACTCATTTTGCGGAATTGGCCGAATTCATACCAGGTGTTCAGTTCTTACTAGGTGCTTTCTAACATTTGTGGAGTGATTTGTGTGAACGCTGCAGAAAATTTCACCCTATGCTCCTCAGAACTGCGATGAAGTTAAACACTTGATTTTTAAAACAGGTTTGAAAATTGATGCTTATTGCATTGTGAACTGAAAATAAAAATATTTAATTTTTCATGGAAAGTAGGAGGGGTGTTGGGGAGAGCTACTGGGATTGTATCCCATGTGATACCTTAGGACCGAGACGCTGTAATTGTAATATTTAAGAATTCGAAAATTACTGGGTTAATTAATCGCTAGTTATATTATTCAATATTATAATATATCATAGTTTATTTTTCATGGAACAAGTTGAAAGAATTTCTGGAGCCATTGAGACATATGAACACCTTACAGTCTGAACACCTTACTGTATTTAACTCATTGCACTTTGAACTTCGGCATCTCCTTCTGTGGGCGCTGACTCCAGTCATCTCAGGCATGTGTCTTACATGTTTATTTCGTGCTCAATCATGTTGCATAGATTTAGGAATAATCCTACGTTTAGGAAGTGGTTTGTTATCATCTGAGGATTTTTCAGAAAAAATGAATAATATTATTGTAAGTAAAAATTTCAAGTAATGGTGCTAACACAAATAACGTGAGTTAACATCATTACTTGAAATTTCCTTTTAAATTATATAATTAAATATTACATAGATTGTAGAAAGTATTTAGTAAATACAAGTGTAAACACCCGCTAAAAATAACTCATAAAATTTTTTCCGAGAGGATTGGAAACCATTGTATCACCAGTGATATAAAAATGCTTAAGAAGTTAATACTATCTAATATATTGACGAAATTAAGCTTATTTACTTTAAATAACTAACTTACCAAAATAGAATGTATATACTTAAATAGATATAACTTTTTTAATTAAGTAGTTATAAAACACTTACCAGGACCATGTGAAGACATCTTTTTTTTACGCTTCCCAACCGCAGGTTGAAAAAGCGTATATGCTCCAGCTTTGTCCGTCCGTCCGTCCGCACGATAACTCACGTGCAAATGGTTCGATTTCGACGAAATTTTAGTATGTGGTAGGGGACCACCTGGGGACGAACCCTATTGAAAATGGGCGAAGCAGAGTCAAAGATCAGGACATAGGAGCGGGATCCATTCCATTGCTCTCATGCGTCATAACTTGCGTAAAAATTGTTCGATTTCGATGAAATTTTAGTATGTGGTAGGGAGCCACTGAGGACGAACCCTATTGAAAATGGGTGAAATTGGGTCAAAGGTCAGGACACTGGAGTGGGATCTATTTCATTGCCCTTGTACATCATAACTTACCTAAAATGCTTGGATTGCGACAAAACTTTTATCGTGTTGTTCCGGAGGTATAGTGAACTGGTTCTGTTGAATATCAACGAAATGGGGTCAAAGGTCAGGACACAGGAGCGAGATTTATTCCACAGCCATTATCCACATGACTTGAGTAATAATTTCTGGTATGTTGGAAAGCGTATCAGAATCAATGCATTGCATGATTTTATTAACTTGTTTTTTTTTACAAGACGCCGCTACAAGTCATGAAAGTTGACTTGTGCTGCCATTTATTGACGATAAGAGAAAATTTAGCAAAGTATTTTGCATAGTTTCACATGTGATACAACCGGTTCTGGAAGATTTTCTGTCATTGGGCATTTTTAAAAAATTGTGAAACCATTGTATCATACGTGACACACGAGAACCGAGGAGGTTAAAATCCTCCAGGTTTTGAGCTCGCTCTGCGTAGACGATATCCTTCACAACCCTCTGCACAAAGAAATCAGGGGGAGTGAGATCAGGGGAGTTTGCAGGCCAAGGAATAGGGCTATCGCGGCCACACCAGTTGTCATTGAATGTGTTCTTGAGGAAGTTCCTGACTTCCAGTGACCAGTGGGGTGGGGACACGTCTTGCTGTAAAATGACATCGTTATCCAGTTGTGGTACCAAGAAGATGTGCAGCATGTCCAGGTATGGTCCTGATCGTACAGTGTCCTTAGCGAACAAAAAAGGGTCGTACAGCGGGTGACGACTCACCCCGCACCATACATTTACTTTGGAGCTTGCTCTTTCCACTTCGTATTAAGAACGAGGATTATGATTACTCCAAATGACAGCGTTGTGCATATCAACCCTTCCGCTCACTTGAAATGCAGCCTCGTGTGCGTATTGCCATCTTTCCTCGCGCTTCAGGCAGAATTTGAATTCTGTACTGCAAAGCTCGCACAAGTCACTGCGCAGATGTTAAAAAACACGTGGCAAGAATTGTTTGTTATTTTGGTTGTAGATTTAATGACCACCGTGAGCAACTCAGTGGGCTATAAGCAGTCGCCCGTACCTAATTTAGGGCCACTAGTTCTAGGGGGAAAAAGGGAACCAGTGCCGCAAGAGAAACACAACATCCGTGTCTCACCCGGATTCGAAAAAATAAGTCAATATATGGCAGAAATTACCTTTATGGATGGGAGTTTGTCTAGGCCTTTACATGACCTACTTTCAGAATTGCGCAGGAATGCATTACAAGGTAATCCCAAGTATGGTTTACACAAGGTAATGGAATTAATCTGTAATGCATTACAATGAAGATGATATAATTAAATTATTTAATAATGCCATTCAAATGCAATGGAATTATTTGGTAATGAATTACACAATTTGCAAATAATAATTACATACTAATAGTTTATAGAAATGTACGTGTGCCAAAAGCTATGTCTAGAAAAGTCGGCCATGTAGCATAGCAGAGAGAGACCGAAGTGTTGTGTAGAATGTTTTAGAAGCGGCAAGAAAGGGTTAGACGTTTGTAGATTGTTCTAGAATGATCGCGCAGTAGGAAGTTGGAGAGCTTTATGTAAATCAAGAATATTCCAGAAGGTTAAGGTCTTGTCTTGAAGTATATATAAAGGAGTCAGTCGCTCGGACAAGTAATGGACAATAACACTTGAGAAGTACGGCAAAAATGTCAAGAGTTCGCGAATTTTTGTAACATTCGGCAGTGCACCCTGAGTTGCTGAACTGTGGGTGTAGCGCTAATATGTGATTGTGGCTATAGTGGGGTGATTACTGTACTTTTGATAGTGAAAAGTACGTAATGGACGAGGATACTGTACTGGAGATGCACGAAACGAGTATTTCTAACCGAAATAAACATCCCATTCGTACTTACTTCATATGTATTATTTCGTTCAAATCACTTTACTTGCGGTGAAGACGGTCCAACTACTCATGTCATACACGGACAATCTCCAACACCTATACATACACGCATTTCAGGTCTCAGGCGCGGAAGAATTGTTAAATAACATACACAACGTGTAAGGCTGTATACAGGTTGCTGGTTTATTCACGTTGTATTGTTACCCATAAGTTATTGGTTAATTATCAACATATAGTTAACCATTAACCATTACAATTATAATGAATAACTGCTACATGTCATTGCTATTACCATGCACTTCTAATGAACAGTTAACCATTACCATGTAATGGTAACGCTAAGTTCTTGTTCCCACAACCAATACGCTGTAATACATTACTGATTAATTCAACTACGATTTTTCCCAACTCTGCCCTCTTTGCAGACTCGGCAGAATTCATAACGGACGAATGATCAAAAGCCATCGCTTAGATCCATCTCGAACAAATGATCAGGAGCCATCGCTTGGACCCATCTCGGACAAATGATCAGGAACCATCGCTTAGACCAATCTCGGACGAATGATCAGAAGCCATCGATTACACTCATCTAGGATGAATGATCAGAAGCCATTGCTTTGTCCCATCTCGGACGGATGATCAGGAGCCACCGTTTAGACCCATCTCGGACAATGATCAGAAGTCATCACTTAGACCCATCTCGGACGAATGATCAGAAGCTATTGATTACACCCATCTCGGACGAATGATCAGAAGCCATCGATTACACTCATCTAGGATGAATGATCAGAAGCCATTGCTTTGTCCCATCTCGGACGGATGATCAGAAGCCACCGTTTAGACCCATCTCGGACGAATGATCAGAAGTCATCACTTAGACCCATCTCGGACGAATGATCAGAAGCTATTGATTACACCCATCTCGGACGAATGATCAGAAGCCATCGATTACACTCATCTAGGATGAATGATCAGAAGCCATTGCTTTGTCCCATCTCGGACGGATGATCAGGAGCCACCGTTTAGACCCATCTCGGACGAATGATCAGAAGTCATCACTTAGACCCATCTCGGACGAATGATCAGAAGCTATTGATTACACCCATCTCGGACGAATGATCAGAAGCCATCGATTACACTCATCTAGGATGAATGATCAGAAGCCATTGCTTTGTCCCATCTCGGACGGATGATCAGGAGCCACCGTTTAGACCCATCTCGGACGAATGATCAGAAGTCATCACTTAGACCCATCTCGGACGAATGATCAGAAGCTATTGATTACACCCATCTCGGACGAATGATCAGAAGCCATTGCTTAGACCATTGCGCCACCGGGGGAGGGGGCGACAGGAAGAATTGAGCACCCGGTATAAACTCTGCAGATTCCGCAACTGGTATCATGTAAATACCAAGACAAACTCCCATCCAAAAAGGTAATTTCCGTCAAATATTGACTTATTTTATCTGGTACAAGTCATACCACAACATTTTTACATTATCCCTATCCAAACGAATCACCCCGTACTCGTTCCGTTGCGTTCAGCCTTTACGAAGCCAATAACCATCACACGCAGATTTTGATTCAGCCAACGAAATGTTTCAGGAAGCAGCATGAGGGAAATAGTATCATAGGCGTGGAGTTTTTTTAAATATCAGGGCATGCTCAGAAAAAATTATTTTTATACTCTGATTTTCTTAAAATGTACAGGAGAATAAATAAAAATATGTTATTTCTAACCGTTATCTAGTAGTAAACTTTTGAACATTTTTGAAATAGTGCCCGTTTTTCATTCAACCTTATGCTTGTAAGTAAATTTGAATTCATTACGGCTAAATATATTTTTGGTTCATTTGTTTGTTTAGGTATTTAGAAACAAAATTTGAAGCCACTGATTCCAGGGAAGGGACAAAGCCAGTTCGGTAGGGCAAGCGTACCATCCATGCCTCACGCGGGTTCCTGGACCGGACACATCACGGAAGAACAGTGGATAGCCGGAAGCTCGTACCACTTGTCCAACGAGCGATATCTTATTTTCCTTCATATTTTTCTTAATACCTCTTTCAGTGCTCAACAGATCTAAAAAACATTTGTTTTCTTGAATTCAGCATAGCATTATAACTTATATATGTATTTCAAAATTTCTTTATAGTGAAAGACAGGGTGTCCCGTAATTCCGGACCAATAGGAATTTCTCATATTTGTGTCACTGGCATTCAGCTGAGTACGGAGGAACGAATTGATAACATTTTGTTGGTTGGAACCCGAAGTCACAGGAAAGTGGCTAAAGAATTCAAGAAGCTGCATCCAGACCGCGCACCAATCACACACAGATGTGTTGGCAAGTTGATATCCAAATTTAAGGAAACTGATTCCATACATGACAGGCCTCGCAGCGGACCGCCAAGGACTGTTACGGACGATGAAACCAGTATCAAAGTGATGGCTCACTTCGTTTTCAGCCCCAAAAGGTCGCTTCGACGCATGTCAGATGAAACTGGGATCTCAAAGAGCAGCATCCACCGCATCTTGAAACTTAATCACTGGCATTCATACAAACTACAACTCCATCAGCGTTTAAGTGAAGATGATCGTGATAGGCGAATTCAGTGATAAATACACAGTCGACGTGGACCAGGAACATCAAATAGAAGTCATCGCTCTTTCCACGTTTATAAATGAGTCACAGAAAAACTAATCATCGGCGTCCCCGGGAATCGGACCCAAGGCCTTCCAGTTACGCGCCGGATATGCTTCCACTGCACCACAGCGGCCTCGAAATGAGTCTAAAAAATTCCGAGGCCGTTTGTGAGTCTGAAGAATTTCGAGGCCGCTGTGGTGCAGTAGAAGCATATCCGGCGCGTAACTGGAAGACCCTGGGTTCGATTCTCGGTGGCAGCCGATGATAAATGTTTCCGTGACTCACTTATAAACGTGGAAAGAGCGATGACTTCTATTTGATGGCGAATTAAGTTTTGCGAATGGGCAAAAGAACAATACGTGAATAATGGGACGTTTCCATCACAAATATTTTGCGTTCTCTGATGAAGCATACTTTTTATGTTTCCGAGGAAATCAACCATCAGACCACTCGATACTGCTCAGTACAAAATCATTTTTGGTTCAATCCGTCCAAAGAACAAATCGGCGGGCGCGTCATGGTGTGGTGCGTGATATGAAAAGAGAGAATCGTTGGTCCCTTCTCTGACGAGAGGGTAACCGCTGAAACGTACCTGAACATGTTGCAGGAGGAAGCATTTCGAAGTCTGTTGAATCTGCCAGACACATTCTCGATATGCTTTCAGCAGGATGGCGGCCTTTCGCATTACGCGCTCACAGTGCAACATTACCTTAACACAGAGCTTCCTGAACATTAACATAACGAAAAGGACACGGCGTGAACATGATTGGACGCAGAGGACACGTGGAGTGGCCTCCAAGAAGTCCAGATCTCATTCCGCTCGATTTTTATTTGTGGGGTCACCTGAAAGCCGGGGTGTACGAAGTCAAAATTCAAAGAATTCTTCATCTTAAAAAAATGACGGGTCAGTTAATTCCCGCGAGTTTAATCCATAAAGTGCTGCAAGAGTGGAGATTGTGTCTTCATCTACGTGTGCAACACAACGGCGGACACTTTGAACATATCCTGTAATTGTAAGCGTTTTCTCCTATGGATGGCTCCCAACTGACAGGACACCCTGTAGTATATTTTACGACAAATCAGGGCTGCTTAAGCAACAGATGCCTGCCCGTAGTCGACGCCTGTGAATGGTATCCTTTGTCTTTCTTCTTAAGCGACACTGTCTTTCACTCACCCGATGTACACAGTACGGCAATTAAGTAATGAGACTGAATTTAAAACTAAATCGGAAAGAAGGAAAACTTACGTGAATATATCTTATTCCCAGTACATACCACCTGTCATAATACAACAAGTGGCGCGATCAGCCAACAAAAAGAAGGACGTGCAGAGGTCATCTTTTAGTATGGAGTGAAGAGCTGATATCACAGTTCTTTGCATGTCTTCGATGTCTTGAAAAACTATTCCTTTTAAAGGCAGCTTTAATTTAGTGAGTAGGAAATAGTCACACAGTGATAAATCTGGAGAATAGGGTGGATGGTTGAACACACACACTTGTTTTCGTGCCAGTAACTGCTGTACACTGACTGCTGTGTATGAGAGTGCGTTATCGTGAAGAAAGAACCATTTCCAATTTTTGTGCTCAGGCCTGACCCGAACAGTCATCCACATCCGTTTTCGAACGATTGTCTTCCACAATCGTTCGAAAATGGATGTGCAAGCATTACGAGTGACAGTTGTACCTTCAGGAATGAACTCGTGTTGCAAAATTCCCTTGCTGTCGTAAAAGCACACGAGCATTATCTTGATTTCGGACTTCGGTAACCTGAACGTCTTTCTTTCGGGTAACGGTGGCGACTTTCGATAAACACTTCGTTTCAGGATCAGGACACTTCCGATGAGCACTTCGTTTCAGGATCCGAACCGTGTCGACATCCGATGAGCACTTCGTTTCAGGATCCGAACCGTGTCGACTCTCGATGAGCACTTCGTTTCAGGATCCGAACCGTGTCGACTTCTGAGGAGCACTTCATTTCAGGATCCGAACCGATGAGCACTTCGTTTCAGGATCATAACCAAAACACCATGTCTGGTCACCTGTCACAATACTTTGGAGAAAATACCATGCAACACGCTATCGAACACAGGAGTCCGAGACCTCGCAACACACCCGAATTATGGAACGGTCTGCAAGAAGTAGGGTGTGAATTGCCTACAACATATTTTCAGAAGCTAGTGGAGTCCATGCCCCGTTGTATTGCTGCAGTTCTGCGCTCCCGTGGGGGACGTATCAAGTATTAGACTGGTGTACCAGTTTTTCTGGCACTTCAGTGTATACATATAATGTGTGTATGTGCTATCGGACAACCCCTCCCACATATTTTGAAACATGGTTTCCCCACTGAGTCTATGCACTCAAACATTTGATTACGAAGTTTAGAAAACGAGATGGACAAATAAGCTGCTTTGTTGTTTTGTATCCCGAATGACTTCCTCCAAGTTAAGAAACAGTAAACCCTTTGCGAAGATACACTTCTCGTTTCATTACTAATAAAACCTTCTGAAGATACCCATTAGTATAGCATCGAATTCTTTAAATGGAAATTATCACACGAGTCAAATACAAACCTTAAAACTGCGCTAAAAATACATGTCACTGTCCTGTAACTTGGCAGTACTGTTACCAATGATTAAAATATTTTCTTACAGGTGGCAGCACGGTGCAGACAAGCTTAGTGACGTTACAGTGGCAGCGTAAAGATAGCCGCCCGATTTGAGACATGCACCAAAAAGGAGCAACGTTCTATCATCCGTTTTTTTGAGTAGTGAAGGCGTGAAATTCATCGTCCAATCAAGTTGCAGTCTGGTGACGCACGTCGGTCACTCCTGAAAGTGTACGAATGGACTAGGAAGTTCTGGAACGGCGTGAGTTCTGTGACAGATTCTCCTCGACCGGGTCAGACACACAGAGTAGTGACACCAGAGTCCATTACAGCCGTTGAGGGTAGTGTGATGGGAAATCGACGCGTGAGGGTAGATGAAATAGCCGCAGTTTTGGATATCAGTCATCGCTCAAAGCACCACATCATCAGTGATGTGCTACACTTCAACAAAATTTCTGCAAGGTGGGTGCCACAGCAGCTGATTCCGGGATTGAGACAAAGACGCACTCATGCCTATCAAGAACTTTCTCGGCGCTTTGAAGCAGATGGTAGTGGCTTCCTACAGAGAACTGTTACTAGAGATAAACTTGGGTTCACTATCAGCAGCCAGAAGATATGAAAGCGAGCAAGGAATGGCACCATCCTTCCTCACCAAAGCCGAAAAAGTTCCACACGCAGCCAACTGCAGGGAAGGTTATGCTGAATCTCTTTTAGGATGAACGAGGCGTAATTTTGGAGCACCACATACCCAAGGAGGACACTGTAACCAGTGACACGTATTCATATCTTATCAGGAATCATCTAATCGCTGCCATCAAATCCAGACGACGTGGACTCTGAGTACTGGTGTGTTGTCGCACCATAAAAACGCTCCGCCCCATACTGCTCGTGTAACGGTTGCAACCATAAAAGACCCGCGTATCGAGTGACTTCCACATCCGTCGTACACTATATTGACAAAAGTCACCGGACTCCTAGAAGAGAAACACAGCATAGCACTTATTGACATACATTAATTAGTACGGTGTCGGTCGACCTTTGGGCTCAGCGCATGCACTGACCGTACGAGACATGCTTTCGACAAGGTTTTGGAACACAGCGATAGCTATGCGCTTCCATTCACTACATAATGCTGCCACTAACTGTTGCTTAGTGTTAGGCCTTGGTTCCAAACTTATGCGGCGCTCTAATTTATTCCATAGGTGCTCTATGGGATTAAGATGAGGGCTCTGTGCTGGCCAATCCACACACGGTACGTAATTATCTCCAAACCACGCCGTAAAAGTCCTTGCTTTATGGTTCGGTGCATTATCCTGCTGGTACCAACAAGGCTCGGTTCCATAGTATTGCCACAGAGTTTGTAAGTCATAATTGTCCAGAATTTCGAGGTAGACGTGCTGGTTAACAGGTATGTCCCCGATATCCAATGGACGGGGACCATACCACGAAAAGCACTCCCACACGAGTACGCTGCCAGCTCCAAACTTGACAGTAGAAAGAGTACACTGTGGTAAATAGCGTTCCCCCGGCTGCTGCCATACCCACACATGGCCACCAGACTGATGGATCGTGTATCTGGATTCATCAGTCCATAGGACCCTTTTCCATTGATATACGGTCCAGCATGCATATTCATTACACCTTGCTAAACGACGAGTAGCATTCCGAGTGGAGATGAAAGGCTTATGAGCAGCCGCACGTCCACCGTAACCCATAGAATGAAGTTCTCTGCGAATGGTACGTATACATACCCAGGTTCTAGCATTTTTACTCATGTGTACACTGAGGTCTTGTGCAGTACTCCGTCGATTAACTGTAGCGACTCTCCGGAGGCTTCGACGTCCTCTATTACTGATTTTCTTTGTTCTGCCGGTACGTTTAGCTGCTTCATGTGTCTTCCACTTATTCAGTACATCCAAAAAAGTTGACTTGGGTATGTTTAAACGCCTCTCGGTTTCTCTTATGGACAACTCACTAATATAACACCCAAGAGTCTTTCCTTTCTGAAAGTCAGTTCTCTCCCGCCGTGACATTTTCACTCCTCACAGTGCGATATTATCGCGGTCAGCTGCAGGCTGGTTTTTATACCGTTTGCAGCTGTACCGCGCATCTTAACAACGCAGTGGATGCTTTCATTTGGTTTTCAAAGGGTGCCCGGTGACTTTTGTCAATATAGTGTATTCACCAGATCTTGCTCCAAATGATGACAACATCTTTGGGCCACTTAAAGATGCGTTGGAAGGATAAACTTTAAAGTCTGATGAATGCGTGCAGCAGGTGGTGTATGAGTGGCTCAGTCCTCCAGCGCTTATAAAGTAGCTAGATTCCTGCAGAAAAAGATACTTGACCCAAAGTACTTTTTTTTTTTGCAGGAATCTAGCTACTTTATAAGCGCTGGAGGACTTGTATTGAACAAAATGGAGATAAGATGGAAATATGATACAGGTATATACCACTTCTGTTCAATAAATTGTAAGAAAAAATTATTTAAGGTTTTCATTTGACTCTACTTTGTATTATGAGCTATAATTAAATATTCCTCGATACGTTTCAGAAAATATTTCTTATATGCATTTCACTGAAATTTCAGTTGCATTTGCTTATTAATCCTGAAAACTCATCTGAAACAACGCGATGGCAAACGGAGCGTAACATTACGGAAATCCTTTTCGAAATGCTGCGGTTTTACCCACTGCAGAAATCCTAATCCGCAATTTCAAAGCTATGATCGTAAACAAAATTCCAGAAATCTTAATGACATGCTTCCGATTTGTAACGATTTAAGATAAATGTACCATGTCATCAAATTATAATCCATAAGAGAGAAATAACTTTTCCTAATGAATAACGTTACAGAGCACTTCATGTCATCCAATAACATGATTACCCAATTTTCTATTTAGTTGCGATTAATTTGACCAGCACGTGATTCCACGTCAGACGCTGTTGACATAATTTCGTTTGCATGTTCTGCGTGTAGCCGGAGGCTAGCTCAGGAAGCGGGAAGAGCAAATGGCCAGGGAGATTGACCTCTTTACCCGATAACATTTTTACCTCTGGTGACCTAGGAAAATAAAATAAAAATGAACTGCTGTTCCTTGCCTTGAAAGCGAAACCGGTCGTAAGTTTTTATTTTAAGTAGAACGAAAATGAGCGCAGTACAAGGGGATTTGCACTCAGATTTGCGTTGAGCATGTGGCTCGAGTTAACAATGTCTCGTGAATGCTCTGACTCCACTGAGATGTTTCTCTCCATTAACATACTTTCCCAAATTCTTCGCGTACGTTTAATCCCTACTCTTCGGAATGACGAAGCTCGAAACATACCTTTATCTTTTTATCGCGATCTACACCAAACTATGTTAGAATTTCACAGAAATTGTCATGTGGAAGCATTAGATTTAAAAGGTATTGTCGTGTGGAAGAAAAAAATGAATAAAATCTACAGTAATCTGGATGCATTTATTTGTTTGTGGGATTTAATGGGAGTAATACCAGAGATGATGGAAAATCTGAAGTTTTATTGACAAAATGCCAGACACGATGGAAAATCTGAGTTTACGATGTGTAATTCAAGAACATCATATCTTTGGATCTGGCTATGAGAAAACAAGTAGACTAGTAGTGGCATTACCATTACTCTGATGTTAACCTATTAACTGCCTGTGACGAA
The DNA here is from genome assembly GCA_039090855.1 of Macrothele yani. NCBI lineage: Eukaryota > Metazoa > Arthropoda > Arachnida > Araneae > Macrothelidae > Macrothele > Macrothele yani. Next base: position 138,927,282 of record CM077013.1, on the reverse strand, counting down.
TTAACTCGGGGTTAGAAAAATGTGTCTAAATCAGCTCGAACGAATATACACTGTAGAGCAATTGAATTAGAGATGCCTGTCTAGTAACGTGTAGCACCACCTTTCACCTTGATGACAGCGGCGATTCGTCTCGGCATGGACTCGACAAGACACCGGAAGCGTTGGGAGGCCATACGGATCCACGACCCCTGAACAAGTTCCCACAGTTGACGAACATTTAATGGAGCTGGGTCAGAGCTTCGAACATCTCTCTCGATGGCATCCCAGATGTTTTCGATGGGACTGAGGTTAGGTAACCTAGCTGGCCAAGGAAGCGAGGTCACGTCGGGGGAGTGTTCATCCAACCATTCGGATACAATTCGGGAGCGATGGTACGGTGCATTGTCTTGTTGCAAGATGAGGTCCCCAGTGGGATGTTCAAGATGCACAAACGGGACCAAATGGTCTCCCAGGATATCCCAGTAACGTTGACATGTGAGGGACGATGTCACGCGTACCAGGGATCCCATTTCAGTCCACGTAAGCAGTCCCCAGACGAGAATGCCACCCCCACCAGCCTGAAGAGTACCCTGCTGGAAAGAAGGATCCATCGCTTCATGTGGTTTGCGCCGTACCCGTATCCTGCCATCCGCATGTGCCAACGTGAATCTCGACTCATCAGTCCAGGCAACATTTTCCCACATGTCTAGGGTCCAGTGACGATGTTCCCGCGCCCATGCTAATCTTTGCACCCTGTGATGTGCGGTTAGCAGCGGTAACTTCGTGGGACGATGGCTTCTGTACCCCATAGCGAGGAGATGGTTCTGGATTGTGTGGCTGCTTACACGTTTTTGTGCACCAGCGTTAAATTGCCGAGTGATTTCTTGCACTGTAACCCGTCTATCCGCTGTTACAATGCGAGCTAACCGACGATGACCCCGCTCATCCACACGCTGTTGTCCACGGCAGTTAGCCCTTGCAGGGATGGTTTTACCGGATTCGATGTATTCACGGTGCACCCGTGACACAGTGGCTCGTGAAAATCCCAGTGCCTGCACGATTTCCAAGATGGAGTTACCTATTAGTCGTGTCTCGACAATTTGCCCACGATCAAATGTGCTTAGATCCTTCGTCTTACCCATACTGTGTCCGACTCTTACTGATTCCCGTCGCATCACTCCATATACTGTCGAATCGCTGCATACGTCATGTTGTTTCCGTTTTCATGGCCGCCCACAGCGCCACATTTGCATAACGCCAGCTGTCTCTAATTCAATTGCTCTTCAGTGTATTCTCTATCTAAGAAGTGGGCGGAAAGCGGCTGCAAAGAGAGAAAGCGTTGCTTTCTCTCTTAGCTTTGTCGTTTAAAGTTGTCATTTACGGGGCTGATTCGCACTAAACTTTTCTGACTGATTACTTGCTAAAAGAGTTATAATAACTTCAAAAATACAAGTTTGTCATTGACGAGGATCGAACATGCGCCCTCGCACTCCGGAGTAAGTTGCTCTCCCAACTAAGCTACGCTGACGGAATGTATCGCTGTAGGTTTATCGTCTTGACACGTTCTTTACTTCTTTAGTAGGACACATCATCTCCCTCTTAATATTTTTTTCTCTTTGAAGCGAAGTAGGAATTTTTTATTAATTCCGAACAATGTGTGGAACAAAGATCACAATTTTTTCGAAGAACCCAACGACCATTGTATCCGTTTTCATCAATCGGACGTCAATATGAAAACATAAGTTTGTTCGCGTCTCCTCACTCCGGAGTAAGTCGCTCTCCCAACTACGGTACCCGGACAGAATATCTCGCTGCAAATTTGCCTTCTTGACACATGTTTTCACCTCTGTAGTACGTCACAATTAATTCTAGACGATGTGGGGAACAAACATCACGCATTTTTTGAATAACCGAACGGTCAGTATATACATCGATTTTGACGCTCGGGCGCCAATGTGAAAACACAAGTTTGTCGGTAACGGGGATCGTACTTGCACCCACTCGCTCCAGAGTAGGCTGCTTTCCCAACTAAGCAACCCGGAAGGAATGTATCGCTGCTGGTTTGTCGTCTTGACACGTGCTTTATCTATGTAGTACGTCACACAACGGAGACGAACGTAAGAAAGAAGAGAAAATATGTTTGAGTCACTCCCCAGCAAAAACACAAGTGCTGGGAAACTGCTGGCCACCAGCTGGGAGTGATGGGTCACTGCTGGCTGAAATCTGCCGCTCACGGCCCGGTAGTGGTCCGTTGATGGCAGCGCTATCAGTTGGCAAGCCATTGATGGCCCAGCAGCATCGCCGTGAATTGTTGGCCTCCAAGCAAGTGCCACTAGTGGCCCGTTGCTGGCAACCAATGCAACCCCCAACAGCAGGTGGAAGCAACGGGACTGCGCATGCGCAGAACAACACTTGCTGTGTCTCTCATGGTACCAGTTAGTTGAAGACGACGCTATCGCCATCGTGTTATTTTAGTGGATGTTAAGAAAAAATCCATATGTGGAGAGGCGAATTAATTTCCTAATGAAATTTTACGTCGACGAAGATATCAGCAGTGAAATACTAGATTACAGACATGAAACACACCCACTCCATTCCCATGAATAACAATTCATGGAATGGAGTGGATGTGTTATTCATGGGAATGGAGTGGATGAATAACAAGAAAAAATTTGAAACCGCTTGAAACAAATATTCTGGAAAACCATTAAAACAACGTTTGTTGAAAAAAAGAATTATACGCGTACAAAATTTATTAATTATTTGAAAGAAAAAAAAAGCGACGCTATGTGGTGTACTCATCCATGGGTTGAATGCACAAGAATGGGAGGAATTCGCTTCTAAAAATAACGAGAAGTAAAATAAAATATCTTTTACTCTTTAAAACAAATGTAGTTTTCGACAACGGAAAGGAAAGACACAACGTTAAAAATGTAACAGCATGTGACATGAACCCGGGTAAATATATATTAATTCAACAATCTCTTTTCAAGACGGCAAGGACAGTACAAATTTTGGAAAGTGACTCTAAGTATGTACACGCCTTGAAAATGAGTAAAGTTCCCTTAAGGTAAAAAAAAAAAAAAAAAAAAACTATCGTTACGTTGAAAAAATAAATTTATGAATTATATGAAACTGACTTTTATGAAAAATACCTCGCAATATTGTAAAATGATAGAGGGAAGCATTCGGTTACACATTATGTACGAAACAGATAGTTCAAGCATGTGGTCGAGTGTGGTAAAATAGTCCGGTCGGTAGAGAGCTCAGCTGCCACGCGAACGGCCCACGTTTAAATCTACTCAGATGCAAGCGGGCGATTTTCCGGTCGGCTGAGAAAATTTCCCCAGCGCAGTGCGTTATTTCACAAGCTTAGTAAGGGTAGAAAAAAAAATTGTAGTTTTGGGAAACTGCGGTTATCCTTGCTTTTTGTTTTTTTTATTATTATTATGGCTACTACTGAAAATTGGCGGACAAGATTCGGCAAGCCACCAGTTACGTCACGTGGTTGCTGGCTGCCACTAACGGCACACTAGCGGACCACATTAGGCTAGCCATCATTTCTGGCACGTGCTTGCAGGACCACTGAAGGGCCACTTGTGGCCGCTATTGCCTGTGATGGACCACTGATGGCCCTGTTGTGGCATATGACAACTGATGGGGTGCCAACTGTTGGCCAGCTGTTGGTCTGAACTGCTTGCCCTTCTGTTGGCCGTCTGGACATTTTATTGACGGTTCGGCAGCGGCAACATAGTGCTGGGCCATTGTTGGCAGTGCTGGCCCAGCAAGACTGTTTTTGCTGGGTTGATTCTTTTCAGAGGCATGATGTCAGTGTCAGGGAAATAGACCATCCTCAACAAACCTGAGGTCATAGCACAGAGGTTAAAGGACCAGAAGAGAGCAGATATCATCAATGAAATGATTATTGAGTATATCACTTAGATGAGAAGGGGGAAGGAATTATTTTTCCAAAGCTTTCTTAAAACCCAGACGTTATATGAACACTTCTGTTTAGGAAGCAAAGAAAATTTTGGGCATCATCAGGAACATCGGCCGCTTAAAGGGTTAAAATTAAAGATCCGCATATTTTTTAATTAATCGTTTTCATGGAGAAAACTGGAAAAGTAAATGAATTCCCAGGTTCCTCAGTTAAGATAACTAAATCACACACACGCACACACGCACATTAGTGCTGAGAAGGTCCCGGTGCTGGTTCGAAAGTGCTCGGGTTTTAAAAAATATGATTTTGTATGATTTAGCATAGGAGAAAAAGCAAAAGGTTCTTCAGCAACTATAGATAATAGATAGGGTGCGGACGAAATTTTGCCACCTACCTCCTAGTCGCAACTCTCTATTAATTCCATATCATGATCATCATCATTGTCAACCATTATCAATCCACTGCTGGACGAAGGTCTCTCCAAGCCTCTTCCACAACGGTCTGTCATGTGCCAATCTCCTCCATGTTACTCCCGCATACTTTCGAGTTTCATCCACCCATCTCCCATGTGGTCTTCCTCTGGGTCTTTTCCTGTCCTTTGGAATCCAGTCTAAAGTTTCGGCTGTTCATCGATGGTCTGTCCTGGCACTATGTCCAACCCATTGCCATTTCAGGGATTTAACTCTGATCGTAATGTTTTCCACTCTTGCTATTCTAACTTCAGAAACATCCACTTCTTCCGATGTTCTGCTTTAGAAGGCCTAACATCGGAAGAAGTGGGTGTTTCTGAAGTTAACAGAAAAGTTACCAAAGCTCTTATGGAAAAAGCAACAAAATTAGCTGGGTCTAAGAACAAGTTGCATGTGAACAAATTATCCGGAAAAACCAAAATGTTGATGCAAAAAAGAAGAGAGATGAGGACAACTAAAGAAGATGGGACTTCCAAAGTGGAATATATAGAGCTATGCAAGACAGTAAGAAAAAGTATCACTGAAGTCGTAAGGAAATTCAACTGTGAACTAGTGAGGAAAGCAATTGAAAACAACCAAAGCCTAAAGATAGCAAAGAGACATCTCCGTAAGGGAAGAAAACAGATTATAGCACTGAGAAAAGAAGATGGTTCTGTAACAAGGAATAGAGGCGAAATTTTGATAAGAGTGAAAGATTTCTACTCTAAGTTATATGAAAGAGATCATGCATGTACTCCAGACATCATGGAAGGTACCAGTACCAGAGTTCTTCCAGTCCTCCCAGCAGAAGTTGCACATGCAATCAAGAACATGAAGTGGGGAAAAGCTCCAGGAGAAGAAGGAATTACCATGGACATTATACAAGAAGCAAGTGGAGAAATTGGAACTACGCTAGCCCAAGTTTTCACCAGATGTCTCAATGAAGGGAAGATTCCTGAGGATTGGAACAATGCTACAATGATCCTGCTACAAAAAAAGGTGACATTGAGGATCTCAGAAACTACAGACGTATCAGCCTCCTATCAGTGGTTTATGAAATCTTCACTAAAGTTCTTTCACACCGTTTGAAGGTAACACTGGACATGGCTCAACCGAGAGAACAAGCTGGATTCAGGAGTGGCTACAGCACAATAGATCATATCCACGTACTGAGAGAACTAATTGAAAGAGCGAGGGAATATGAACTTCCATTGTGCATGGCTTTTATCGATTATGAAAAAGCCTTTGATTCGGTGAATCCATCAGCAGTTGCAATGGCTCTGAAATCCTGCGGTATTGAAGATGCATACATTAATATTATTAATAACATCTATGAAAATGCAAGTGCAAAGATTCGGCTGTTTAAAAATACAACACACATAAAAATTGGAAAGGGAGTGAGACAAGGTGACACCATATCTCCGAAGCTCTTTAATGCCACATTGGAAAATGTCTTTCAATCACTGAACTGGGAAAACAAAAGGATAAAGATTAATGGAGATTATTTAACCCACCTTCGTTCTGCTGATGACATAGTCATTTTTGCAACTACCCCATCAGAGCTGTAGAGTATGATCCAAGAACTTGCTGACAAGAGTAAAGAAGTGGGATTAAAAATGAACTTTCAGAAGACAAAAGTGATGTTCAATGCTTTTACACGAAATGAAGATATATCAATTGATGGAGAAAAGCTGGAGATAACAGACACGTACGTTTATCTTGGACAGCAGATATCAAGTGAGGGTCACATTGATGAAGAAATTAATCGGCGTACAAAACTTGCCTGGAGAGCTTTTGGAAGAAACAGCATAATTTTCAAGAGCAATATGCCATTATGTCTTAAAAGAAAAGTGTTTAATCAATGCATCCTTCCAGTGCTTACGTATGGTGCAGAGACGTGAACCTTAACTAAAAGAGACATACAAAGGCTGCAGACAACTCAAAGTAGCATGGAGAGGTGCATGCTTGGTGTAACCAGGAGAGATAAGAAGAGGAACTCGTGGATCCGAAAAATGACAAGAGTGGAAGACATCATGATCAGAGTTAAGTCCCTGAAATGGCAATGGGCTGGGCATACTGCAAGAAGTACAGACCATCGATGGACAGCCGAAATTTTAGATTGGATTCCAAGGGAGAGAAAAAGACCCAGAAGACCACATGGGAGATGGGTGGATGAAATTCGAAAGTATGCGGGAGTGACATGCAGGAGACTGGCACAAGACAGACCGTTGTGGAAGAAACTTGGGGAGACCTTCGTCCAGCAGTGGATTGATAATGGTTGACAATGATGATGATGATGATGATATATATATATATATATATATATATATATATATATATATATATATATATATATATATATTGTAAATGATGGCATATTGCTCCATATACATATTACTAATTCCTGCTAATTCAACGTATATAAATTCTAGCGCCTCTGGAGCTTTTCGGATGCATTTCAGAACTAAACAAATGTCCCAAAAAAATCGCGGTTGCTATACTATAGAAACAGGCAGAGGTCGCATGCCCACTACTCCATTCAGAATAATATCTGTTAATCGCACGCGAGGGAGAGAATGGAACAACGGAAGAGAAGATTATTTTCTATTAAAGCCTACACAGTTTAATCATACACTGTTGTCGTAAAAATTGAAACAACATGAAGGACTAGTGGTATTAGTTTGAAACTTACAGGATATGTACCACTGGTTCGGACATGCAAATATAATTAAAATGTGGGTGAAAAATGCACACGCGGCTTCAGAGCAGAGCCCTCTGAAATATACGGTCTTATGTATACAGATGTTGCAATCAGTGTAGAGCCGACATTGAGTCGAAAGGGTGTTTCTTGTGTCTTACTATGCTTCGCTGCGGAAGAAGGTCGCATTATAAATACCGGACAGATTTTCTGCAAGAAAGGATCGCTTGGATGACGGAAGCTGGATTTTTCTACATACAAATTGTCTTCACTCATACGGGACGAAAAGCCAGTACAGTAATACCAGTGCCTCCAGTGAGTCATTTATGTGACGAAGTTAGGTGTGCCTAAGAAACTAGTGTCACAGTGTAAATGCAGTAGAACCTGCTTATAGCGAGTCAGTCATCACGGCAGTACAGTGATGCGAGTGCCTCCAGGGAGTAATTTATGTGACGAAGTTAGGTGTGCCTAAGAAACTAGTCTCACAGTGTAAATGCAGTAGAACCTGCTTATAGCGAGTCACTCATCACGGCAGTTCAGTGATGCGAGTGCCTCCAGTGAGTAATTTATGTGACGAAGTTAGGTGTGCCTAAGAAACTAGTGTCACAGTTTAAATGCAGTAGAACCTGCTTATAGCGAGTCAGTCATCACGCCAGTACAGTGATGCGAGTGCCTCCTGTGAGTCATTTATGTGACGAAGTTAGGTGTGCCTGAGAAACTAGTGTCACAGGGTAAATGCAGTAGAACCTGCTTATAGCGAGTCAGTCATCACGCCAGTACAGTGATGCGAGTGTCTGCAGTGAGTAATTTATGTGACGAAGTTAGGTGTGTCTAAGAAACTATTGTCACAGTGTAAATGCAGTAGAACCTGCTTATAGTAAGTCAGTCATCAGGGCAGTATAGTGATGCGAGTGCCTCCAGTGAGTAATTTATGTGACGAAGTTAGGTGTGCCTAAGAAACTAGTGTCACAGTGTAAATGCAGTAGAACTTGCTTATACCGAGTCAGTCATCACGCCAGTACAGTGATGCGAGTGCCTGCAGTGAGTCAATTACGTGACGAAGTTAGGTGTGACCTAAGAAACTAGCATTACAGTGTAAATGCAGTAGAACCTGCTTATAGCGAATCAATCATCACGCCGGTACAGTGATGCGAGTACCTGCTCCACTGATTTACTTATGTGACGAAGTTAGGTGTGACTAAGGAACTAGCATCACAGTGTAAATGCAGTAGAACCTGATTATAACGAGTCATCAGTCACCACGCTAGTACAGTGATGCGAGTGCCTCCACTGAGTTACTTATGTGACGAAAGTTAGGTGTGCCTAAGAAACTAGCATCACAGTGTAAATGCAGTAGGACCTGATTATAACGAGTTAGTCAGTCACCACGCTAGTACAGTGATGCGAGTGCCTCCAGTGAGTCATTTATGTGACGAAGTTAGGTGTTCCTAAAAAACTAGCATCGCAGTGTAAATGCAGTAGGACCTGCTTATAACGAGTCAGTCACCACGCCAGTACAGTGATGCGAGTGCCTCCAGTGAGTCATTTATGTGACGAAGTTAAGTGTTCCTAAAAACTAGCATCGCAGTGTAAATGCAGTAGAACCTGCTTATAACGAGTCAGTCGTCACGCCGGTACAGTGATGCTAGTGCCTCCACTGATTTATTTATATGACGAAGTTAGGTATGCCTAAAAACTAGCATCACAGTTTAAATGCAGTAGGATCTGCTTATAACGAGTCAGTCAGTCACCACGCCAGTACAGTGATGCGAGTGTCTCCAGTGAGTCGTTTATGCGACGAAGTTAGGTGTGCCTAAGAAACTAGCATCACAGTGTAAATGAAGTCGAACCTGCTTATAACGAGTAGCTCTGGTCCGATTTAAATCCTCGTTAAATCCTTTTTGGGGTTACAAATCCCACCATCTAAAAATATGCATACATGGCAATATGTATATACGTTTATACAACCTACGTCCGAAAAGTTCTAGGATTATAGGATAAAGAATATATAAAAGTACCATACTCACAACTAATGCTGGTCATCTTCAAAAGAGCGCCCTTCTCAATCAACAACGTTTCTGACGATCCTGCGAACAGTTCTGCCAGACACTTTCTGAGATATCCGCAAGTTGTTTTCTCACGGCTGCTTGGAAAGAAGTAACGTCTTCATGAAACTGTGAGTGGGGCACCTTTCCATTCAGCCCTTTATCACTTGGTTTGTGGATCATACTTCAGGCACCATGTTTTATCTCCTGCAATAATTCTGAAGCAAATATCAGGATCATCAGATGAGGTGTTCAGCAAATCGAAACAGTTCGATAAACGAGCCTTCTTTTGGTCATCATTCAGAATGTGGGGCACCAATCTGGCATTTAGTTTTCGTTTTCCAACATCCTCGCGTGGAATATCATGACAGATGGACTTACGGATGATCACTGACTCAGAAAAAGTCTCCCTTTATTTCGGCGATCTTTGTTTAACTGATTCCGGAGCTCTTTGACATTTTTCACCTGTCAGCACGCCCAGATCTTGGATCATCATCAAGGGATTCCCGCCCGTCACGAAACTGTGCATACTATTCGCAAACTATGGTATGGGATAATGTTGTGTCTACATACACTTCTTTTAACATTCTGTAAGTTTCAGTAGCTGATTTACCAAGTTTCCAAACAAAAATGGATGCTTACTTTCTGCTCTTCCATGGCTAAATGAAATAGGACGAGAACTGTTGCCTATCTGCCGCTTGTCAGTGCTAGTATAAACCGGCTTCCAGCTGTGCGCTGATTGGACAAGGACTTCTGTCTTCTGGCATACACGTGATATTTTTATCCCACTAAGATTACGTCAGTTATGCGGTTAGTCTTAGAATTTATTTGACCTAGTTTGAATTGTACATACACTGACGGAAAAAAAAATCAAATCACCAAGAAGGAGTTGTGTTAGATAAACGACAGCTGGTAGGCGTTGAGAGTACATCTGTAAGATGACATCTATGCAAATTTCGCGCTCGGCGCATACGTGACGCGCTAGTAGCGCCCCTCGGAACATGCAAAGCAGGTTTGCTGTAAATACGCGCTGTAACGTTCGTGAGCGTTAGTTATCGTTGAGATTCGACGTAGTGTGTTGATGTTAGTCAAGAATGCCTTTAAGAAGACGAAGAAGCCATTATCAACAGCTCACGGAGTTTGAACGAGGTCGTGCAATAGGGCTACGAGAAGGTGGATTTTCTTTCCGCAATATTGCAGAACGACTTGGCGGGAATGTAGCCACTGTGCATGATTGTTGGCAGCGGTGGTCAAGGGAAGATACTGCCTCAAAAAGACCGGGTCCCGGCCGGCCACGTGGCGCTCCTGAGAGGGAAGACCGCCGTGTACGGCGTATGGCCGTGGTGCATCGTACCGCGTCTGCGGCAGCAATTCGAGCTGCAGTTGCCACCACAGTGACACAACGAACTGTTACAAATGGATTACTTGAAGGACAGCTCCGAGCCAGACGCCCTGTAGCGTGCATTCCACTTACTCCAAACCACTGCCGTTTGCGACGTCAGTGGTGTCAAGCTAGAGCTCATGGGAGGACGGAGTGGAGATTTGTTGTGTTTTCTGATGAAAGCCGGTTCTGCCTGGGTGCCAGTGAAGGCCGTGTGTTGGTTAGAAGGAGGCCAGGTGAGCGCCTGCAACCAAACTGTCTGCGGCCGAGACACACTGAACCTACACCTGGAGTTATGGTCTGGGGAGCAATTTCCTATGACAGCAGGAGCACTCTCGTGGTTATTCCACGCACCCTGACGGCACAGTTGTACGTCGGTCCGGTGATTCAACCTGTTGCGCTGCCATTCATGAACAGCATTCCAGGGGGTGTCTTCCAACAGGATAACGCTCGCCCGCATACCTCTGTTGTAACCCAACATGCTCTACAGAGTGTTGACATGTTGCCGTGGCCTGCTAGATCACCAGATCTTTCACCAATCGAGCACCTATGGGACATCATTGGACGACAACTCCAGCGTCACCCCCAACCAGCATTAACCGTCCCTGTATTGACCGACCAAGTGCAACAGGCATGGAACTCCATCCCACAAACTAACATCCAGCACCTGTACGACACAATGCATGAACGTTTGCGTGCTTGCATTCAACATTCTGGCGGTTACACCGGTTATTAATGTACCAGCTTTTTACATTTAAAATGGCTCTTTTCGCGCTTACATTAAGCTGTGATCTTGAAACCTTAATCGATTAAATACTAGGGGTGTTCAAATGAAAAGGTACGAAACGTCATAAGAACGTAACCGTTAACATATTTGCCTATGCCGCTATGGGAGAACGTAGCGACACATCTAGGGATGCGATTGGAGTCGCCGGCGTAGATCGGAGGATGCGCGGGCGCCCGCATGCGCAGGAGAGAGCAGAGGCTCTTATAAAGAGCGCCGTCCAATTGACGCGGCAGTGCGTGTGAGGACAGGATGGCGTTCACATTGCAAAATTCGACGATTGAGGAGCAGCGAGGCGTTATCCGATTTCTGACAGCGGAAGGTGTTAAACCGGCTGCTATTCATCGCGGAGGGTGTGGTTCTGCTCCATGATAACGCGCGTCCACACATCTCCAGGGTCACACACGCGGAACTGGCCAAGTTCTAGTGGGAGCAGCTTGACCATCCGCCCTACAGCCCGGACATGTCTCCCTGCGATTTCCATGTGTTTGGTCCCCTGAAAAAACATCTGAAAGGGAAGCGCTTCCACTCGGACGACGAACTCAAGGACGCTGTGCAGGACTGGGTCTCGTCACGGCCACAGGAATTCTGGGAACAAGGAATCCTTCGGCTCGTTAATCAATGGTATCGTTGTGCTACGGCCTATGGTGTATACTTTGAATAAAGTCTTCATTTATACCCACAGTGTCGTTTCGTACCTTTTCATTTGAACGCTCCTTGTATGTTACCTATACAAATGTATTGCCGCCATTTCATTCCTCTACAACTATTTTTTCGTGGTGTTGGGATTTTTTTTTCCGTCAGTGTATATTCATACGTATCGTAACATATAGCAGCATTTCTGTACTATTTTCTGGTTGTATAATTTTGTCTACGTTGTCGTTTACGGATAAGTTTATTTTTTCTCAGGCGTTGTGTCAGTCCTAAAAATTTAGGTTTCCCTACTTGAGGTTTACGTGAGTTGATCGCTGTTTAACGACACACATGAATCAACAGCAGCAACGATCCTCCCAGTGTAAAGCTCACTTGGAAGGTAAAAGGAAAAATCGACACAATTCTAGGAATTGTCATCTCCTGTGTCCCCTCTGGCCACATCCCCATTCCATTAATTTATTACTCCTCTATGCAATCGTCGCCCAAAAATTATCTTAATACATGTGCGTGAAGCCCACAAATCCGTTTCTTACCAAGGAGTATGTCGCCTGTTTTCAGCTCTTCTGACGCAATACTTCCAACGCATAGCCCCTTGGAGTGGGTGACGGAAAGAGTCTTTTGCACAACTCGCTTGTTGAGCGTTTGACGCTCAACATGCGAGTTGTATATACCCTTGGTGTGCTAGGGTACATACAACTAGCTCAATAGCTCATTGGAATCTTGGTGTGGAACACCAAGACCAAGATTCCAATGAGCTATTGCAGTTTCGTCCTGTATATCACCATTACCATTCCACGACAGTGCACAGCAGGTTTTCTCTACATCGTTAAATATGGAATTTCATTGAATTCCTTTACTTTCATACATATACGGGTAATTTTAAAAGTTTTGCACACTGCGAGTTATCTCTTAAAAAACGAATTTATTTCACATCATACCTTTACAGGCCTTCGAAGTAATCTCCGTGTTTCTTTATGACAACGACCCAGCGTATGGGCAAATCTTGTATTCTATTAGCGGTAAGCAAAAGTTTCCGCCGGTTTAAGGAGAAAGGAGACAGGAACAATCAGGAAACCAGTACACATTTATTCAACGAAATATTGGCCGTTAACATCCATGACCTTTTGCCATTTTTCAGGCAACAAATGAATGCACCTGTGGTAGAAGGACTCGGGCTTTGAGCTGAAGAACGCAGTGACGAAATTTCCACCTACGGAACTGTGGGGAACCTCTGTTGGGCTAGGGCATGTTGCATAGAGCGAAACAGATGAAAATCTGAGGGTGCAATGCCCGGAGAGTAAGCCGAGTGCAGTAAAGCCTCCCACTATAGCTGTTCAAGGGTTGATTTCGTGGTGGCACCAACATGTGGTCTGGCATTATCGTGTAACAGGATGACTTGGCTGCGTTCTTTACCTGTCCATGGGCGTTTTTGTTTGATTGCGGTGTTCAGTTTCATCAACTGATCGCTATATCGTTGTGTATTGATTGTTTCGCCCGGTTTCAACAGTTCGAAGTACAGCACTTCACGCATGTCAAACCACACGCACAACATCCCCTTTCCCCCGTGGATATCCATTTTTGCAGTGGATGTTGATGGCAGGCCTGGGTCGACCCTGGATCGCCTGCGTACGGGGTTGTAGTAATAGACCTATTTTTCATCCCTGGTGACAACCTTCCACAAGAAATTCTTCCCTTGCAACCTCTTCAGCAACGACATGCATAATCCCAATCGTTGACCAGTGTTACACTCCGTTAAAGTATGCGGAACTCACTTACTAATCTTCTAGGTCTTCCCCAAGGCCTGTCGACGACGTACCACCGTCGATTGAGCCCCTTTCAAACGTTTTGGCAGTTGTGTGGCAGAACCTGGCATCCTCTTGCAACAGCGATTCCAACTCCTCGTCTTCCAGTTCCTGCGGTCTACCTGCACGTGGCTTGTCTTCCAAGTTTAGATCACCTTATATCTTAAACCTGGCAAACCATTCGCGACACGTCCGCTCACCCATAACAGTTTCGTCACACGCCTGACATATTAAACCGTATATTTCACTCGCACGTTTCTCTAAATTGAACATGAATAACAAACAATGTCGCAAATGAACTTTATCGACCGCCATGCTTGGGTTTATGTACAAACTTACAGCGCGGGTCGCCGGCCGGTTAGACCCCTACAGCATTCGCTAGCCAGGCCGGAGAAAACGTTTTCGTACCCTAATGGTCAGGACACCTCCATTGTTGAGGCGCCCGTTTGCTTGGGCCACCTGATTATAAACATCTTGAATCGTACTGAACTGTTTCCCGCGGAGTAACTTCTTCAGTTTTGGGAACAAATCGTAGTCTGGTAGACAGCGCCTGCGCATTGCATAACATTGAAAATGCCCTATCTAACTTATATACATAACTAAGCTGTTCTCTGAGATTCAGAGGTCAACTCCACAAAGAAAGACGATCCGCCAGATTAATGCTCAACTGATAAATGTTTACGGAGATAATGTTTAACTTTGTGTTGCCCTATCAAACGTCTCATCTTGTCGCACAGTTAGAACTTCATTGACATCAATCACACGAAGATTACAAGACCTTCTGTACTTCATACTCATAATCGTTTTCTAATGCAGACATCCCTGAATGTGGTCCTCCCATGATTTCCTTGGCCTACCACTAGCTTTCTTTCCTGCCACTTGGGCTCAAATTTGTTTCTTAGTAAGCATCTCCTCACTCATTCTTTCAGCATGGCCAAACCATCTAAGAATATTAGTCTCCACCTTACTGAGAACATTTTGTCTCACATTACATAACTGAAACACATCCTCATTTCTCACATGATCAGAGAGTGTCTAATACACTGCCGGACAATCGCTAAGGACGGATGACAATAGCAACGATAGCAACCATAAAATGGAAGGCAGGAAAATGTGGAAATTAGCATAAGTGCGGGATACAGTAAGACGTGTTGTGCGTATGCAAATTTTGGATTGCCGAACTTGTTCGTGACGTCATAGCGCTGATAAGAGATATAACGGATTTGACGCGTATTGACCGGTGTTGTTCAAACGCAAAGTTGATAGGGAAAGAATCAATTGACGAACTTGCAATTTTCAGTATGTCTTCCCGACATCACCTAGATGATTTTACGCGTGGCCGTATTATTGGCAAGATTGAAGAAGGGCGAAAAATAACAGATGTTGCCAGGGAGTTCAACGTCAGCCACAGTATTGTTTCAAGGCTTTGGAAATCATTTCAAACAAATGTAGAGTGCAGAAAACGTCACGGGGGAGGTCGTGTTCGCAGTACGACACCTGCAGAAGATCGGTACATAGTGCTATCAACAAAAAGACACCGGCGCAGCTCAGCTAGTGAGGTAGCAAATCAGTTTATGGCTGCTACTGGCAAGCGGATCTCCCGAAAAACTGTCGCCAGACGTTTGCATAAAGGAGGACTATACGCCCGACGTCCTGTTGTGTGCATCCCATTGTCCAGACGTCACCGTACCGCCCGTTGGCAATGTTGCCATCAACATCGCAATTGGACTGATAACGACTGGTCTGCTGTCCTCTTCTCAGATGAGAGTAGATACAGTCTATCGTCTGATTGTCGACGACAACAGATCTAGCGTGATAGTGGTACTGCATATTGTCCAGCAAACATACAGGAAAGGGACCGATATCCGACATGTAGTGTCATGGTATGGGCTGGCATCATGATCAATGGCCGTACGTCCCTCTATGTGCTTCCAACTGGGACTATGACTGGCCAACGATACATTAATGATGTTCTGCTACCTCATGTTCGCATGTTCTGTGGTGCTGTTGGTGATACATTCATTTTCATGGACGACAACGCAACATGTCATCGAACAATCGCTGTCCAGAAGTGTCTTGAGAGCGAGGATATTCAACGCCTCGTATGGCCAGAACGTTCTCCAGATCTGAATCCCATTGAAAATGTGTGGGATGCTTTGGGGAGGAGTCTTGCTGGTCGCCAATGCCCTCCAATAAACAAGGACACCCTCGTCCGTGCACTGACAGAGGAATGAGATCAATTACCCCAACAGCTGCTTGATAATGTTGTGCAAAGCATGACACGACGTGTGGAATCTTGCATCGCCCTCCATGAAGGCCATATCCCGTATTGACATCTTACGCCGGAACGCCTGCGGACGGCAATTGCATTTTTTTCACGTTTACGTATTCTGCACAAAATGGCCTGTTTGTCCCTTTAACACGTTCCGAAGCCTTCTGGATTTCATAGCACAATAAATTATCTTTCTTGTAATGTCCTGGCATTCTGACATTATTTTATTTTACTTGGCATCCAACCACACTTACTTTTTTATGCGCTATATAGCCGTTTATGATCCGTCCTTAGCAATTGTCCAGCAGTGTTTTTTTTTTATAATTGAAGGTTTAACGACCACCGTGAGCAACTCAATGGGCTATAAGCAGTCGCCCGTCCCTAATTTAGGGTCACTGGTTCCAGGGAAGGGAGAGAGCCAGTGCCGTAAGACAAACACAACATCCATGCCTGGCCGGGATTCGAACGCGGACCCCTTACGGACGAATGATCAGAGGCAAGCGCCTTAGACCACTGCGCCACCGGGGCGGCTGTCCAGTTGTACACTGCTGGACAAAGGCAGCAGTGTACACCGGGGCGGCTGTGCACTGCTGCCTTTGTCCAGCAGTGTACAAACCCCCATAAGCAACGCTTCTCTCCAGCAATTTGCGTCAGAACGGATTTAAAAGCCGTGCTTGTTACACCAGAAAATTCGGTGTCATCTTTCTTGTTACTTTTATTTTCACCGAGATAATGTTTAACTGAGTTTGCTAATTCGGTGTCATCTTTCTTGTTACTTTTATTTTCACCGAGATAATGTTTTGTCGAGTTTGACTTACACTAATTTATATGAACACGTAGAATTGTTCTTTTGCTAACCCCTGAAAATTCACCAAATTCGCCGCCCCGGTGGCGCAGTGGTCTAAGCGACGGCCTCTGATCATTCGTCCGAACGGGGTCCGGGTTCGAATCCCGGTGAGGCATGGATGTTGTGTTTGTCTTACGGCACTGGCTCTCTCCCTTCCCTAGAACCAGTGACCCTAAATTAGGGACGGGCGACTGCTTATAGCCCTTTGAGTTGCTCACGGTGGTCGTTAAACCTCCAATCAAAAAAAAAAAAAAAAAAAATTCACCAACTTCCTTGATGCTGTGTTCTTTTGACTGGTCAAAAGCTGACACCTCTTTGCCAGTCACTTACATATGTTTTTCGACCCACTGATTTTAATTTTTTTTTTAAATTCTGCTTAAAATTTATTTTGTCTGTAGAAATAAATAACGTATATTTTATTATACGCTTAGAAAGATGAAATCCGTTATTCTGTTCAAGAGACGATAGAAACACTTGAAAGAAAGTGCGCTAGCTCTCGTCACCACGGGTGACTTCTTCAGGATAATGTACAGAAGACAATGTTTAAATTCTAAAAAAAAAATGTTTTTTGTTGAAATCGTCGCTTGAAGAAATCATCCGTATTGACGAAAGCTAGCGCACTTTGTTTTAAATGTTTCTATCGTCTCTTGCGTAGAATAAACGGATTTCATCTTTCTAAGAATATATTACTTCAAAACGTACAAGTTTGCCCGCACGAGAGATCAAATCTGGGCCCCTAACTCCGGAGTAAGTCGCTCTCCCAACTGCGCTACGCGGACATTTGCTCTCACTGCTATCTGCCTTTATCTCATGTGCGTCCTGCGGTGCAGGCGCGTCACATCTCTCCGCTTCTCGAAAGAGGGACGGGGGCATGTCTCACGGGTCAGCCGGGTCCATGTGTCGGTTTCTGAGGTTTGTGTGTTGCTACAAAAGTAAATATGCATAGAATACGGACAATATGTACATCATTAGAAAGCATATTTTATGCAGAATCCAAATCAGATTACAGAATGGGAATAAGCTTAAATAGAACTCAAGTTATGCGCAGAAATGTGCTGCGAAACAGAAATCATGGCAAAGTAACGGGATGACATTAAAAAAAATAATGTCCTTAATATTTTGTTGGGTGACCTTTGGATTTAACGACCGCTGCACATCTCTTGGGCATGGAGTCAACCAAGTTACTTAACATCTCGGATGACATGCAGTTGTTCCAAACGTAAGTAATGGCGTTAATGAGTTCCACTTTACTTGTGGGGTGCCTGTCGTGCACTTTCTTTTGAGAATGCGTCACAAATTCTCTGTTGGGTTCAAATCTGGGAAATTACCAGGCAATAATAGAGGCACAACATTTCCTAAAGACGTCACATAAGCTTTAATGCTTTTTGCACGGTGTCATGAGGCCGAATCGTCCTGGAAGATGTCTGGTTGACCTTGGAACAAATCACATCCGGAAGAAACCATCTTGTCCTGGAGGATACTCTTGTACACCTGTGCATTAACAGTGCTGTCACACACACAGATTCTGCCTACTCCAGCAGCAGCGAAACATCCCCAAATCATAGCACTGGCTGGATATTTTGTGATCTTCAGTGTGCAAGAGGGATTCAACGCCTCGTTCCGTCGGCTAAACACTGGGCACCAAGTGTCGTTACATTCAATGTTAAATTTGGTCTCATCGCTGAATAAAACTAGACGCCACCGATCAGTGCTCCAGTCCTTATGTTCCTTAGCCCATTCAACACGTTTCTTGCGTTGCACATGGGTTACCAAGGGCTTCTTAACCACCCTATGAGACGTCAGACCCACATCACGTAACCTGTTCCTCACTGTTCGAGGACAAACAGCAACACCACAGCTCTTCCACAATTCTTTGAAAAGAACTGTTGACGATTGGAACCTGTTTCGCAGACATAACTGCTGCAAGGCCCTGTCAGTTCTCGCCGTTGTTTTCCTTTTTCGGCCACATTTACCCAGCCTGCAATTGTTGATACCACCCATATCACGGATCTTCGCCAGGTGCCGTACAATAGTGCTCTTGTGCACCCCAGTCATGCGGGCAATTTCGACATTGCTTTTGCCACTGTCGCTTAATGTCACCATTGTGGAAGCCTTTCGTGGTGGAACATCACCAAATCTTTCCATACCTGCAACATAGTTTGTAATCGGAAAGGACAAACTTCAGATTTGCACTGCAGTCCAGAGCACGCACGCCTACACACACAGCAATGCAACCGACTACCTACGAGCACGCAGAAAACTTCGGGAATGACCCCAGCCACAGTATTTGTCATTTTCTTGTAGGACTTCCCTCCACAGTGAGTAGAGTTTAGGTCCCAGCCACCTACAGCGAGTTCGCCTTTTAGGCATGACACAGAAACGGAAGGAATGAGAGCAAGTCTAGCGACTTTGACAGAACAGTTTGTAGTGAGATTAGAGTACAGTAGATGGCGCCACCGTACAAGTACGATTTTTCACATAGAGGGGTGAGATAATTTCAGGGGGGGCATAGGAAAGGATACCCATTTAACCAGTGGGTCCAACCTGGGGTCCGTCACTTAACGTGCTCGTCCGATTCACGGCGGATATTCAGCGTTTGTTAGTAAATCACACCATCTTCGAAAGTTCAGCCCAGGCTCGAACCTGAGGACCTTGCAATGATAGTCTGACTCGCTAACCACTAAGCCATCCGCGGCGGGTACGACCCCAGGCACCTTGGCTGCCCTTTATATCGCATGTACCCGGATGTCGGAGAAAGCTCCGTCGCCTTGTACAAAGACGATGACATTTCACATCACGACGTGTGCTTCCTTTCCAGCACATTTCTGCTCATAGCTTGAGTGCTATTTAAGCTATTCCCATTCTGTAACCTGATTTGGATTCTGCATGAAATTTGCTTTCTAATGGTGTACACATTGTTTGTATTTTTCTGCATACTGACTTTTGTAGCAACACTCAAACCTCAAAACCTTCAAAAATGCCCAGAGTTGCTATTAATTTTTTCCCAACTGTACTTACATATTTCATTATTATATAACCCAGAAATGTTTAAATGAAACTCTAATTATAAGCTCAAAGATGTATTAAACAATTACATATGCTGTAGCAGGTGATTAATTTTTTGTCCTGTATATTTATAAGAATAAAGTAATGTGATTCTCTTTCTCCCAGCCTTCTAATTTCTTTATGAATTTTCAGATTCTTTGAGTAGCAGTTCTAGTATTAAAGCACATAGTTCTGTTCTGTAACGTTCTAGAGACAAAGTTTTCCGCAGCATTATTATGGAGATTTGTTATTATGAGTTTGTTATTAATTATGGCACTGTGTTAGTACGTGTTACTTCAATTCTTCCCACTATAAGATTTTGGAAACATTACCGGAAGTGTCACAAATAGCCACTAATTTCTATATTGAATATTTTGTTAGCCTTTATTCAAAACAAATTTAATTTGGTATTATAACACGTTTAAAAACCGTAATTAGTCAGAAAAGAAAAGAGTATATGTCATGAATCAAATTAAGGGTATATGTCATGGGACGAATTAGGGAGAATCAGATATTTAACCCTTTGACGACCATGACTCTAAAATATGATATCACTCTAAGTACCATAACGCCCGAAACTGTCTGTTGTTTCACTTCTTTGTTTAGAACAACAATGGTGACCGACTGTGACTGCTGCTTATCCCTCGCAGGTCGTGCGAATTCGAAAAAAACAGATAAGGGTAGGAAATGTGACCGGCGTTTCGGGAAGCTATGGTAGTTTGTATGTACGGACGTTTTGGGCGTTATGGTCGTTAAAGGGTAAAACTACAATAGAAAAATGATGAAAATTCAATTGCAAGGACTCTTTCACTTCATTATATGCAATGAAATGTATATATTTCTCCACTATTGCAGCTGTGCATTTTTAACTCTAACAACAATATCATTCCAACCTTTTC
Organism: Macrothele yani; assembly: GCA_039090855.1. NCBI lineage: Eukaryota > Metazoa > Arthropoda > Arachnida > Araneae > Macrothelidae > Macrothele > Macrothele yani. Next base: position 138,906,487 of record CM077013.1, on the reverse strand, counting down.
CTTGACCCTATAGACTAGAGCCCGGGGGCAACTACACCTTTCGCCGCCCCGGTGGCGCAGTGCTCTAAGCGATGGCCTCTGATCATTCGTCCAAAAGGAGCCCGGGTTCGAATCCCGGTGAGGCATGGATGTTGCGTTTAACTTACGGCATAGGCTCTCTCCCTTCCCTGGAACCAGTGACCCTAAATCAGGGGCGGGCAACTGCTTATAGCCCATTCAGCTGCTCACGGAGGTCGTTAAACCTCCAATAAAACAATAAACAAAAAACTACACCTTTCAGTCCTTTCCCCTCGTCGCTACATGACTGATGGAAACTGTCCAATCCCCTCGTCGCTACGCTACTCTTCAGTCCTTCCCCCTAGGCACTACGTCACTCTTCAGTCCTTCCTCCGTCGCTCTGTCAGTATTCCCGCCTCGTCAGTACGTCCCTCTTCAGTCCTTCTCCCCTCGTCGCTTTTTCAGTCTTCCCCCCAGGTTTGTATGTCAGTCTTCAAACCTTCTCCTTGTCACTATTCCACTATTAAGTACTACCACCTCGTCGCTACGCACGTCTTCAGTACTTCCCCATCGGCGCACCGCGCCCCTTTAGTCCTTTCCCGTCGTCACTAAGTCACTCTTTTGTACTTTATCCCTTGTGTCTGCGCTGCTCTTTAGTAAATTGGCAAAAACCGAATTAACTATCATTTCATTTTTTATCGAAATCATCAAGGGCTTATCTCTTCGTACGAAATATTAACCTAATGTACTGACTCATACTAGAAAACAAAACAAATTCTAATGCTAGCAACTGATAAAGCTCTTAGAGAAAGTGCAAATGATTCCTAGTTATAAAATCAGTAAAAGACAGCATAACCTTTGCTAGAAAATCTGTTGCTAAAAAACCTGCACAATTAAACAGAAAATGGTTTTTTCCTGTTTGTCAAAGACATAAATAAATTCAGCGCACGTATTCCTCAAAAGCAGTGCGTGGCGTCGCAAGAAGAAAGGCAGTAATCACAAATAATAATAAAAGTGATAAAAAAGAGGAGCTGCATTGAGCGATTCAGCCTTAGACTTTGGCTCATTACTACACTGTTGCCCAAAATTAAAGTCTGCAGGGACAAAAAGGAAAACACATAAGAGCTGGTACAGACGTTTGACAGTAAAGGGACAAAATCACAAGAGCAATAAACATTTTATAACAATAGACAAATATGTACACATTTGGCGAACACAAGATAACATCCGCTAATGTTACCAAGATGAGATCTGTTAATGTAACCTAAAAATGTCTCAATAAGGAACGTGATAACCTTGCTCGGAAAGACAACTGTCACAATGACGATGCGTACTCATCACCAGGTTATCGTTAAGCTCCGTATCCAAAGAGTTCCATTTCTCGATGAGGGTGGTCCGTTGCTCGGGATGAGTTTTGGGAGGGAATTGGCGAACTGCTATGAGTCAAATCAGAGTATCCCAGGCAACTCTGTAGGTTTCAGTCTGGAGACTTGGCAGGTAAGTCCATACATCAAATATCCTCGTTTTGCTGGAAAGAATTGACAAGTGTCGGCGAGCGTTATCAGCCACTAAAAAGAACTGAGAGCCAACACCTCCTCAAAAAATCCGACATGGATTTCGATCCTATGGCGCTCAGTATTTACATTGCTTCCTTCGAACAGGTGGAGTGGTGTGCAGCTGTTGAATGAAATTACACACCACACGAACGGACCACTGCCTCCGGAGGAGTTTCGTTGGGGGACGTTTGAAAAATTATTATGTGTTCTTTGTTACTTCAAGATGAAATGCCGATGAGAATTCGTTTGTGGACTGAATTTCGAGTCGTCTGTAAAGGGAACATCGGCCTACTCGTCTGGGGTTTAGAAATAACGTTGGCTGCTCCAGCACAAGCGAGCTCCCCTCTATGATGGAGAACCTTGGGCAGGCCTTCGTGAAAACACATCGGTGTTGTTGAAATGGCGCCTTAATCGTGAAAACATTTCACATAGCTAACAATTTTAGAGACAGTGATGTATAGATATACTTTAATACACTATCTACCAACAAGTAATTTGACACCCCTGCAATCGACGATATCTGCGGTCCTGATACACGTCGCTAAATATCGTGTTTGAAACAACAACGCAACCAGTCGCATACAAGATGCCACGCAGTTCGGATATCTCTGATTTCGAGAAAGGTGTAATCGTCGGGTAGCACAGAAATGGTCGATCGATACATGACATATCCAGCTAGTTGAAGTACCCAAAATCGACAGTGGCCTACGTGATTGGCAAGTTTAAGATGAGAGGTGACTGTCGGAGTCTGCCTCGACCCGGCAGACCCACAAAACTGGGAGATAGAGACCGACGGGTGCTGGCCAGAGAAATTCGGAAGAACCGCACCAAATCGATGGGCCACGACCGCGAGGAGTTTCAACAGGCATCCGGGAGTGTTCTTTCGATGAATACCATCCATAAGGAAGCCCATCTGCTCGGTTATCATGGACGTGCTGCTGCCCACAAGCGTTTGATCACCAAGTCCAATAGCGCTGCTCGGATAACGTGGGGCACAGAACGTCGACAGTGGACCGTTGCACAGTGGAAACAGGTTCTCTGGAGCGACAAATCTAGGTTCATTCTCTACCATTCGGATGGCAGGGTCTGGGTTTGGCGTCTGCATGAAGAACGCCTCCTGTCGGAATGTATTTTGCCAACTGTGAAGTTCGGCGGCGGTGGAATTATGCTATGGGGGCGTTTCTCGTGGTATGTCACGGGACCCTTGGTCGCAATTCCTGGTAGACTCAACGCCGAGACCTACTGCACCATTTTGGATGACCATGCGCTTCCTACGTTGTGGCAGTTTTACGGGGTGGACCCATGTTACTTTCAGGATGACAATACCACCTGTCATGTTGCGAAGTCCACCATGGCTTGGTATGGTGACAATGGGGTTATTCGAATGGACTGACCTGCGCAGAGCCCTGACCTTAACCCTATCGAGTACCTCTGGGACGAGTTGGAGCGTCGACTTAAGGGGTGCCCTCACCGTCCGAAATCGGTGAAGGAACTGACCTGTCTTCTCCAAGCCGAGTGGAAGAAAATACCGCTAGCCGTCGTACAACGTCTGGTTGAGAGTATGTCCCGTATGGTCGCAGCTGTAATCGCCGCTCGTGAAGGCTCCCCGAACTATTGAAGGTGAATAAACTTCGTTTTCCTTTGCTATCACAGGTGTCCAATTACTTGTTGGTAGAGAGTGTATATGTAATTATACACTGTCAATATGTTATATACAGTATATACTGGCCTGCTTCCGGTTGTGCTACCGCTTGCTACCCTACAGCGTCGAATACACGTGTATGAGACATAAGTAAAACATTTGCAGCCACCGGAACGCTTCTCAGAAGCGCTGTCAACAAGAAATGCCACTGCCGTTCTCCCTTGGCTTTTGGTATGTACTTCAATTCACATTTTGGACAGCATTTTGCTCAAACTTCACTGTAGGTATTTGTTTCTTGTGTACATTTCCGTATGTATTGTGAACAATGGAACATTTCATTGTGCGCTTTGGGTTATTTGTGCGCGATTGCCTTCCGGACTTTAATTTGGGACACCAATATAATTTTCGAAATGTTACGTATTATGCTCGGTCTAGTCATATTATTGTGACTACCAGCTAATATCCAGAGTAACCGCCGTGTGCAGTGCGGACAGCAGCTAGACGGGCTGGGAGTGACTCAATAAAGCGCTGGAAGGTGTTCATAGGCTTGTGGAGCCATACTGACTGCAGTGCATCTGACAGCTGCTGGAGGGTGCGTGATGGAGGATCCATAAAGCGAACAACACGATCGAGGTGGTCCCACAGATGCTCAGTTGGGTTTAAGTCTGGGGAATTAGGGGAACAGGGAAGTGCTTTGAAATCTTCATTGTGCTCTTCCAACCGTTCTCAGACATTTCTAGCAGTGTGACACGTCGCATTGTCATAATGAAAGATCTCATCCGCCCTAGGGAGGACAATCAGCATGTATGGGTGTACGTGGTCTGCAGGGATGGATTCACAACAAATTCGGTCCACAGCGCCTTCTACAGGCATGAGTGGACCCAGAGAATGCCACGAAAACATTCCCCAGAGCATAACGCTGCCCCCACCAATTTGTGTTCTTCCAGCAGTGGCTGAAGAGTGTTTGTTGTCAGATGTTCCTCGTCTTATACGCCAACGTCCATCCGTTCGATGAAGCAAAAAGCGTGACTCATCGGAGAAGATAATCCTTTGCCAATCAGCGGAGGTCCAATTCCGATACTTCCTTGCAATTGTAACCCTTTTTCAGCCGATACACCTTCGTTAGCATAGGTGCATTGCCCACCCGTCTGTATCGGTGCCCCATACGCAGCAGGCTTTGCTGAAGTGTCGTTTTAGACACACTTCAGGAAGCCCCCTGGTTCATTCGGCCAGTGAGTTTCTCCAGTGTAGCGTATCGATTGGCCCTCACGTACCTTTAAAGCCGACGTATACTTCTCACTTCCATGGCACGTGGTGCTACGCAGTTTTCACGTCGAATATTCGCAATGGCCACATTTCTCCAATCACGATACACTATAACAACAGCAGCACGCGAACAGTTCACAAACTGCGCTGGTTCAGAAATACTGCCACTCTTAGCCGAAAGCCGATTATCACCCCATTTTTAAATCTGATAAATCGCTCCTTTACTCCATGACAGCAACGAGTGATATGTTTCAAGAGTGCCTACAGGACACCTTATATACCTTCCAACCCAGCTCACAACTCGCGCCGTCTTTCATTGGCTACGCGCTGTTGACGTCAAAAGTAGGAGGCGGTCTCATTAATGTGACTCGACTGTGTATAAAAGCCATATAATTCCAATATTTATTTAAAATGTAGTTATATTCAATCAAATCAATAGAGTAGTTTGTCGAATCATTAGCAGATGTTCATATTTGTCTTTGTTTATCAGTACATTGAACCATGTAATGTTCGTGTATATATGGTTAACTGAACGCCATATGAATCAGTTCTTAAATACTTCAGCTATAGTGAAACAGGAGTCACCAAAGAAACTTCAGTAAGAGTTTATTTACAGTTAGTCAACCGACACTCAATTTTCACTTTCAACGAGGCTCAACTACAAATCAATTAACTTGATCGAATTAATTTGAGTTAACAATCAGAACGCTTGATTAAGGAAAAGCACTACAAACACTAAATGATGGGTTGCATTACGGCTGGCGAAGCGGTGTACTTAAGTGAAAAGAGCTTTCAAATAGATCAAACTTCAATTAAAGCAAGCCGTTTTCACGTTTATAACAATATAACATCCGTCATCTCCATAGCTTTGCTGCTGCTCAAACATTATATATCTTCCAGTTCTCATCGGACACATACACACGTCATACGTTCCGACTTCGAGGTGTTGCCGACCATACTCTTGCGAGAGAGACGATATAACGTTAAGTTTGAGAAACGCTAAAGGAGAATGAACTGAAATGTACATAGAGAAAGAAACTATAAAGGAAAATGAAATTAGAGTATACGTCACAACCATCCATTAATGGACATCTGCGAAACAACGGCAAATTTTGGTTGACACAGAACAGCTGCTGTAGGATTACAGTTAGCGAAAACGTTGAAACTACGGAACCTCTTCACAGAAGTCAACGAACACCAGAGCCGTACTGGATGATGGTCTGACGCATATATTGTTCCTTAGGATTTTACTTAGCTTCTTCGGTACCTTGGAGGGTGACAAAGATGAGAACAAAAGATGTTACTAAGAAATCGTGCCTCAGGAACGATGGGTTGCATTATGGCTGGCGAAGCGGCGTAAAGGGGTTGCAGTTGGTTTTGACGGGTGACGGCATTTACACGAGGAAGACTTTAGGTCCTGTATGTGCCTCACTCCCACACCAAGGAAAGCAATCGTGAGTGCTGGTGCCTGGAATACTGCCAGTCCGCGGCAGTGTCTCTTGGCTTGGTCCTTGTGGATTTTTTTTCCTGTTTTCCCACTCGCGGTGTAGTTATGTCGCTAAAAGTGTTCTGTTATTCATCCTATAGGGCAACCTGATCCTAACATTCTACCTTGTTAGAGTAAATCCCGCTTATAACGAGAAGCTCAGGACCGGTGAAAATCCTTGTTAAATCCGGGTTACCGCTAAATTCTTTTGAGGAAAAAAATGTCCAACATGTAACCGCATGCATACTTGATAGTATGCATATACAATACGCTTATAACATATAAGTATCGGATATATTTGAAAGACTTAATTAACATTATTCCTATTGTCAATGAAATTTTTCCAGTATATTCACCTTGACTGACCGACGTTTTAAGAACACAATACACATACACTGAAGAGCAATTGAATTACAGATACCTGTCTAGTAACGTGTAGCACAACCTTTCGGCCTGATGGCGGCGGCGATTCGTCTCGGACTAGACACGACAAGACACCGGAAGCGTTGGAAAGCCATACGGATCCACGACACCTGAAAAAGCTCCCACAGTTCACGAAGATTTGATGGAGGGGAGTCAGAGCCTCGAACATCTCTCTCGATGGCATTCCAGATGTGCTCTATGGGATTGAAGTCAGGTGATCTAGCTGGCAAGGAAGCGAGGTCACGTCGGTGGAGTGTTCATTCAACCATTCGGATACAATTCGTGAGCGATGGCGCGGTGCGTTGTCTTGGTGCAGGATGAGGTCCCCAGTGAGATGTTGAAGACCCACAAACGGAAGCAAATGGTCTTCCAGGATAACTCGGTAACGTTGACATGTGAGGGACGATGTCACACGTACCAGGTGTCCCATTTCAGTCCACTTAAACAGTCCCCAGACGAGAATGCCATCCCCACCAGCTTGAAGAGTACCCTGCTGGCAAGAAAGATCCATCGCTTCATGTGGTTTGCGCCGTACTCGTATCCTGCCATCCGCATGTACCAACGTGAATCTCGACTCATCAGTCCAGGCAACATTTCCCACATGTCTAGGGTCCAGTGGCGATGTTCCCGCGCCCATGCTAATCTTTTGCACCCTGTGATGTGCGATCAGCAAAGGTACCCTCGTGGGACGATGGCTTCTGTACCCCATAGCAAGGAGATGGTTCTGGATGGTGTGGCTGCTGCCACGTGTTTGTGCACCAGCGTTAAATTGCCGAGTGATTTCTTGCACTGTAACCCGTCTATCCGCTGTTACAATGCGAGCTAGCTGACAATCACCCCGCTCATCCACACGCTGTTGTCCACGGCAATTGGGCCTTGCAGGGATGGTTTTATCGGATTCGATATACTCACGGTGCACCCGTGACACAGTGGCTCGTGAAAATCCCAATGCCTGCACGACTTCCGAGATGGAATGACGCATTCGTCGGGTCCCGACAATTTGCCCACGATCAAATGCGCTTATATCCTTCGTCTTACCCATACTAAAACCGACTCTTACTGATTCCCGTCGCATCACTCCTTATATTGTCGGATCGCTGCATACGTCATGTCGTTTCCGTTTAGAAGGCCACCCACAGCGCCACATTTGCATAACGCCAGGTGTCTCTTATTCAATTGCTCTTCAGTGTATGCATCAGGACCACTCCTTTCGATGCAACGCTCACTTGGAGGGTGAAAGGAGAAAAATGCAAAATTCGATTAATTGTTAACTTCTGTTTCCCCTACAGCAACATGCTCGTTTCATTATTCCATTACTCTCCTATCATTTTCTGCAAATGCTCCCAGAAATCCATTTTAATATGCGTGAGACTCACCTATCCTCTTTTTTCTTCCTGCGAGTAGGTGTGGAGAAGTGGAATGCAGCCCGCGTCCAAAAGTTAGTTTGAGAGGTCTGTTTCGATAAACGACCGGGGTTGAGATGCCATGCTGCATAATGTGAAGCAAAGGAATCGATTTTGGGGAGGCGTGAGAGAGGCGAAGAGCGAGTGTTCACTAAGAAATCCACTGAATGGGACGCCCGAGACGTGAACCGGGTGATAGTTTTGGTGAGTTATGAGACCCCAGGAGTATGCAATTAGGGTGGAGCGAAAAACGCTTTTTTTAATTTGAAACGTCACCATGTGCAATAGTTGCGATTTTATTACTGAAATGACCCCGAAATATGGATGACATTATTTGATATCTTAGGCTGCCCCAAGAACCTCGGAGTTTGAAAATTATAGGGAAAAATGGTTTAAAAACACCCGCTTTCTCCATTTTGTAAATGTAAAACAGAACTGTGTCACCATATTATTTAATATCACCTTTCAGTGTATAAACACGGGCAAAAGTTTAGCAGACATGAGTTAATTTCTTAGGCTTCCCCAGATCATTTAAAGTATGTAATTTTTGCCAAAAATGGCATGATAATTTGCGTAAGCATTAAGTTCGACAGCAGCCTTGTAGTTACCAATTTGGGCTTAACATTAACCCCCTCCCCCCTATCTCTTATACTTTCTGGAAACCTCTTGTTGATTTACAGAAACATAGCTTACTGTTTTGCGATCTGCTTTGTTTATGTTGCCCATTTCATCTCAGCCCACCCCCTCTCTCACAGCGGAGCTCTGTTTGCGAACTCGCTGAGTCATCTCATCACAGTCGCACAGGTTCGTTTGGGAGAGCGTCATAATGATGCAACAGTTTCTTTCACTCCTAGTGACGTTGATTGGATCGTACCGGCATTTTCGTTTTGTCATCCAACTACTTAAGATGGCTGAAACCAGAAATAAAGCTGATTGTCCTATCCTCGGGAGTTATAAGGAGATGCATGAAAATGTGTTGCCTACGTTCGAAGATGTAATGCGCCATTACTAAGGTGCAAATTATGAGCCTGATGCAGCAGAAATAGCAAGTATTGTCGCGGACAAAGTGTTAAGTATATGGAAGAAAGATTCTCTTCCGACATCTCTCCACAAATCTGTTGCAAAGCGTATTACCGCCTACAACACTGAAATCCGAAAGTTGAAAAAACACGCTGCAAGAATGGATAAAACCTACCAAAAGAAGATTGAACAATTTCGTGCGGATTCGCAACGTATCTTTGACATATGCTCATGCAAGTGCAAATGTTTTAGAACCTGCAAATGCAGCTCTGCAAAAAAGGTACCCGTGAAATAGCGAGACTTTCTGATAGGACAGAGAACAAAATGAAGAATGATAGTAGGTGGGCTTGACGCAAAAACCACCAGTGTACTGAAGAAAAGATAAGCTCGAAAGAGTGAAAGGGAAAAGCATGTCCGTAGGAAATTACAGAAAACTGCATCACTGAAGTCGGCCCTGCGAGTCTAGAATGATCCTTCAGAAGAGGATACAAATACTAATTCTGCAAGAAAACCAGACGAGCCGGGTTCTAGTCATTTGTTGGCCTCGGAGAAAGATTTCGATTTCACTCCACGTCGTTTCTCGAAACCTAGGCGTCAGATGACACTGTCTGCATTTTCTAGAAAGTGCGATAGGCGAGGCATCAGCGACCGAGCAGCAGCTGATCTTGCGTCGGCGTTGCTTCATGATGTAAGTGACCCGGTTCATTCGAAATAATGTAATGTATCTGTTATGGACCGGCATAAAGTACGACGAGAAAGGAAAAAGACCCGTCAAACAATTCAAGATGAGGTACACGTGACTGGTCGCAAGATTGTAGCTTTATTTTTGGACGGAAGAAGCGATGAAACTCTTACGAATACACAGACAGATGATGGCAAATGGCACAAGCGAAAAGAATGGGAGGAGCATATTACACTTGTTGAACAACCGGGTTCAGCCTATTTGGGATATTTTGCACCGAAGAGCAAGAGTGCAAGGGACATTTCCGACGGTATCTTCAGCTTATTGAACCAGAACGCATTTGACTTGTCGGAGTTAGTCCTTATTGGAAGTGACGGGGAAGTGACTAATACCGGCACAAATGCAGGTGTAATTAGGCGCCTTGAAGAGAAGCTCAATTTTCCCGTACACTGGATTATATGTCAACTTCATTTTAATGAACTGCCTTTACGCCACCTCACTGAAGCACTTGATGGGAAAACATCAGGTCCAAGAGCATTTAGTGGATCGATTCGAAAGTGCCTGAAGACGTGCGCAAACCTTCCTATTGTTAATTTCCAGAAAATTGAATTTTCGCTTCAGTCCGATATTAACTATGGAGATCTTAGCTCAGATCAACTTTATTTGTGGCAAATTTGTAAGGCAGTCTCTGCAGGTGATTGCCCACAAGATCTGGCAAATCGGGATCCTGGAGCACTTGTACATTCACTTTGGCTGACCCTCGCAAATCGCACTCTGCGTTTGTATGTTGGAACTAGTGATCCAACACCACAACTTGTCTCATTAGCCACCTTCATAATGAAAGTATATGCACCATCGTGGTTCACGATCAAATGTATAGGTACCTGCAAAGATGGTCCAAGAAATTTGCAGCTTTTTATGTCTAGGTTTCAGTATCTTCCAGATAATTTAAAGGATATTGTAAAAAGAGTTGTCCAAGACAACGCATATTTTGCCCATGCCGAAAACGTGCTCGCTGCAATGTCGTTTGACGACAGAAGGTATGTCCGTGAGCTTGCTGTTCGACGTATCATGAAGGCCAGGAAATCTTCCGGACAAACAACTACCATTAGGAAGTTTCGGATTCCTAAGCTGAATTTCCAGAGCAATGATTACATGGACCAAATCGACTGGCAAGAGTGTAATGTGACAAAGCCTCCCATCACACGGGAATGGAAAGACGATGAGCTTTTGGAATTACTACAGTCGGATAAATATCCAAGTTCTTGCCGCGAATTTACAAAAATACCCTGCCATTCTCAGGCAGTAGAGAGGATGGTTAAGATTATAACAGATTCTTCTGCTCATGTGTGCGGCCTTCTTGCAAGAGATGGATTCATCAGAGCAAAAATTTTGGATAGGAAGCTGATGCAAAGTTTTGAAAAAAAAGTCTGATTTCCAAGTGAAATAAACTCACTCCTCAAGTTATGCTACTAGTTAAGGCTGGTGTCTATCATATTTACATAACTTATGCCATTTTTGGGAAATATGACAAATCGTGAGCTCTTTGGGGAAGCCTAAGAAATTAACTCATGTCTGCTGAATTTTTACCCGTGTATATTAGGGTGGAGCGAAAAACGCTTTTTTTTTTATTTGAAACGTCACCATGTGATATAGTTGCGATTTTACTACTGAAATGACCCACCGAAATATGGATGACATTATTTGATATCTTAGGCTTCCCAAGAACCTTGAAGTTTGAAAGTTATAGGGAAAAATGGTTTAAAAACACCCGCTTTCTCCATTTTGTAAATATAAATAAATACTGTGTCACCATGTTATTTAATATCACCTTTGAGTGTATATACACGGGTAAAAATTCAGCAGACATTAGTTAATTTCTTAGGCTTCCCCAAAGAGCTCAAGATTTTGTCATATTTCTCCAAAAATGGGATAAGTTAGGTAAATATGATAGACACCAGCCTTACCTATTAGCATAACTTGAGGAGTGAGTATATTTCACTTGGAAATCAGACTTTTTTTCAAAACTTGGGATCAGCTTTCTATCCAAAATTTTTGTTCTGATGAATCCATCTCTTGCAAGAAGGCCGCACACATGAGCAGAAGAATCTGTTACAATCTTAACCATCCTCTCTACTGCCTGAGAATGGCAGGGTATTTTTGTAAATTCGTGGCAAGAACTTGGATATTTATCCGACTGTAGTAATTCCAGAAGCTCATCGTCTTTCCATTTCCGTGTGATGGGAGGCTCTGTCACATTACACTCTTGCTAGTCGATTTGGTCGATGTAATCATTGCTCTGGAAATTCAGCTTAGGAATCCGAAACTTCCTAATGGTAGTTGTTTGTCCGGAAGATTTCCTGGCCTTCATGATACGTCGAACAGCAAGATCACGGTCATACCTTCTGTCCTCAAACAACATTGCAGCGAGCAAGTTTTCTGCATGGGCAAAATATGAGTTGTCTAGGACGACTCTTTTTACAATATCCTTTAAATTATCTGGAAGATACTGAAACCTAGATATAAAAAGCTGCAAATTTCTTGGACCATCTTTGCAGGTACCGTTACATTTGATCGTGAACTACGATGGTGCATATACTTTCATTATGAAGGTGGCTGATGAGACAAGTTGTGGTGTTGGATCACTAGTTCCAACATACAAACGCAGAATGCGATTTGCGAGGGTCAGCCAAAGTGAATGTGCAAGTGCTCCAGGATCCCGATTTGCCAGATCTTGTGGGCAATCACCTGCAGAGACTGCCTTACAAATTTGCCACAAATAAAGTTGATCCGAGCTAAGATCTCCATAGTTAATGTCGGACTGAAGCGAAAATTCAATTTTCTGGAAATTAACGATAGGAAGGTTTGCGCACGTCTTCAGGCGCTTTCCAATCAATCCACTAAATCCTCTTGAACCTGATGTTTTCCCACCAAGTGCTTCAGTGAGGTGGCGTAAAGGCAGTTCATTAAAATGAAGTTGACATATAATCCAGTGTACGGGAGAATTGAGCTTCTCTTCAAGGCGCCTAATTACACCTGCATTTGTGCCGGTATTAGTCACTTCCCCGTCACTTCCAATAAAGACTAACTCCGACAAGTCAAATGCGTTCTGGTTCAATAAGCTGAAGATACCGTCGGAAATGTCCCTTGCACTCTTGCTCTTCGGTGCAAAATGTCCCAAATAGACTGAACCCAAATTAGTAACTACAAAGCTGCTGTCGAACTTAATGCTTACGCAAATTATCATGCCATTTTTGGCAAAAATTACATACTTTAAGGGATCTGGGGAAGCCTAAGAAATTAACTCATGTCTGCTAAACTTTTGCCCGTGTTTATACACTCAAAGGTGATATTAAATAACATGGTGACACAGTATTTTTTTTTATATTTACAAAATGGAGAAAGCGGGTGTTTTTAAACCGTTTTTCCCTATAACTTTCAAACTTCAAGGTTCTTGGGGCAGCCTAAGATATCAAATAATGTCATCCATATTTCGGGAGGTCATTTCAATAATGAAATCGGAACCATTGCATATGGTGACGTTTCAAATTAAAAAAAGTGTTTTTCGCTCCACCCTAGTATGCATCCAGCAGAAAATGCGCAGACAGGATTTGCTGAAGACGATCGAGCTGGGTAAAATCGCATTTCGGACCAGGAGCCCAGAAATTTGGAGGGCACCCTCTTGGGTTTGCTGCAAAGGGAAATATGCTGGAGGAATTTCCCTGATGGCTGCAGACGTCAGATTATAAGGAATTTTTAGAGTGTCTGAGGTCATTCATAAAATATCTACGTACATAGCAGAGATCACCATGTACTACGGTACAGATAAATATCAGATAAATGTTTCTGTGAAGGTCCTTCAACACGGCGCCTGGCTCAAAATATTGCTTTAGAGGAACGTTACCTCATACTATGAACTCTCTGCTGAACTGAGCATCCAATGGACTCATCAATTCACTCTTTGATATATATTGAATGACTCATATGATTTATTGTGGAACAGTTGAAGTGGATCGGATTTTTGTGTAAATATTCTGCAACCTCTGCAACAAGGGGATGTAAATAAAAACTTGTAAATAGAACCAGTGAGTCTGCTTTCGTGGATCTAACTTCAACAGCTAAAACGTGTATGCAAAGGTTGAGTATTGTCTGACCAAGAAAGGCTTGGCTGGTGGGACCAACTACTAGTGACCGACATCTGAAATTCATGTGCCTGATCACAAAGCTACACACGAAGGCGATATCAAAATAAATAATAACCTCACTGTTACCGCGGAATTTTCAATATCCCCGTTATATTTAAATTTCGTCCGTATAATTTTGCTTATTTATTATTATTTTTTATTTTTACTCTAAAGCGCTAGGAAATAAATATTTAAATTGCCAAATTAGAATATCAATGATTAAAATTACTTTCCGGTGAAGCTGAGCCAAGCTACCCGAAAGTTTCGGTTGGTAATTAGAACAGTCTTAAGTGCACTCAAGCCAAATGAAAAGGGGACAATTATATTTTTTTTCTCACGGAAACTTGATGAAAATCCCAGATGGGAAGGAAGAGAAAGGAAGACATTCACAGTTCTTTTTTTTTCTCACGGAAAGCACGGAAGGAAGGTATAATAGCAGTAGTCTCGTAGCCGAAGCTGAGAGAATAGCAGGAGTGCAATAAATCCTTTTGGGGGCGTCACCCCTTTTCTCAAGCAACGCTTGCGAGCATCTCTGCATTGTCCGGGGTAGCGACGAAATTCGAAATAAGTCACGTCGCCGGAAATACTTACGTGACAATCTTCGCTTCAAGTAGCTAGGTGCATTTAATTAACCAAAAGGTGCGAGAACAAGTTGACAGCTGAAAGAAGACATAATGTTTGGGAAAGTGACCCGAACTGAACGGATGGCAAGCGAATCGTATAGCAGGGCTATCTGTGAGGGCCAATGACGTAATCGGACGCGATTCGGACGGCCTGGCAGTCACGCTCCAAGATGGACACCGGACACGGGAAAAACAGAAATATTAACTGAATGAGGAATGAAGAGGACAGATTACAGACTAGAGAGTAGAGACTAGTAACGCAGAGAGAACGACAGACTCATCACTCGAGAATTGCAGTCTGAGTAGAAGAGAGGTCTCAGCGGTTTCGGAGGAGAGATGTTTCCAAGATAGAGAAATGAAGTAGTTTGGAGTTTGGCTATAGTCCACGACCAGCCGGCAACCCAACTTCACGATCGGGGCTTCCCAAGGAAAATAGGGTATGATGAATTTTATCTTACGCATTTCTGATTCATGCCTCATAGCTTTGCATGTGCTATGCAGGACTAGTTACCCGAAAGTCTCTCACTTAGTACATAAACAATTTTCCTGTGGCGCACCGCGCCGCGTTTTAAACCAGTAACTAAAGTTAAAGTCAATAATATTTAAGTGCATTATACCTGTTTGAAATAAAAACTACATTGTTTTGCTAAAACAAGCAACCTCACCGGTACATTGTACCTAGCTTTAAGACCATCTTCAAAAAAGAAATAAACAATTAAATTTTAATTCATGTGTCATTCAGATCATTTCTTCAAATTTAATTAGAGTTCATTTAGTGATTTTTTTATTGTTATTCATGCAACTTTTTATTTTAACTTCTTTGCGGCATATGAATGAGCATGGAAACTCCATGCTAATTCATATGAAACACAACGCGATGCAATCGTCGACCCTGAGCTTGGAGACCCTTATTTAGGGAATCCAAATTCATTGTTGACACCACTAGGCGAAATTTTGGGGGTGAATTATTTAGAATTGAAATTTTGACCTTTTTAACTTTTTTCCCTCAACGGCGAATAAGACGTAGTAGTGGTTCGCTGATACCCGACAGGGAGCGGTAATAACACCACAGTAGGTGGTCTTTTTTAAACTCTTCTCACGCGATACATTCAAGCTATAGCCACTTGGAGGAGGTGAAGTGAGAGTCCCTTGCACAACTCGCTTGCTAAGTATTTAAAGTATTACTTCTTCTCCATTGCATTTCTATCAACATTCTTTCACTAGCACACCAGGATTCTTCTGCGCTGTTGCCATTTCGTCCTATATGCTACCATTTCTATTCCTTTATTCGAGGACAGCAGGCTGCAGAATTTGTCTGCTTCGTTGAATATCAAATTTCATTAATATTCTTTACTTCGCTTGTTAGAAGTGATCATCTTAGTGTTCCTCTTCCACGATAAATCAGGGCAATTCGTAAAACATTTTCGTTAAAAACGATCAAATTAGCTTTGAATTAACATTATACCAAACATAAGTTTGCGTTTTGGTCGTTAAATCCGAGATCTGGCTAAACACGGGCTCGTTATAAGCGGGTTCTACTGCATTTCTAAAAGCTCTTTAACATTAGGGGTCAGCCACACACTGCCTTCCTAAAATCTGCTACGTTATGATCAATTGTTCAAGTTTAGCTGTAGATCATCTAATTCTAGTGAACAGTTAGTGCAGATAACGAGACAAATACTTGCATTTCGTCTGCTATTCCTGGTTCAAAAGTTTAGTTGAAAACAATCAGTTGTATTTACTGATCTAAATCTAGACATTTTCACCCTTGAAGGTTTTTGTAGGCAAACATTATGTATTCATATCTTTTCTTCACTTCAACAGCTGACTGTATTTGTCTCTGATTCAGCATTGACTTCCAGGATTTTCTCAGACCAAGCTCAACTGACAAACAATATTAATTTAGGCCTAACCACAGAACAGCTGTCAGTTTTTCCCTGTCCGAGTGGCGATCGTTATTCAATAGGTTCGCTGCACAATGCGGTGAACGAGCGCAGTGGTTTGAAGAAAGGAGAGAGACTGCAACCCTTCACGTCACGTGGTTTATTTATCCCACATTCAGCGCGTGATAAACACTAAGAATGAAAAGAGAGTTCGAAAGTCGCAGTCTGGTCCGGGAGAGCAGAAAGCACATCAACTCCTCAGATGTCTCTGACAGTTATGACTCATAGCTTGTCACACCAATAGCAACCTAACTCGAAAACAACTCCCCAGGTGTTCCGATTGCAGCTGCGCAACAATGGGTTTAGACATCAAGCGTGCGCTACCCTTACGGAAATCATTAATTCTGCCGTCAGTAGCTATGCATGCTTGTGATATACTGTTTCTTTCAAGTTACCATTCAATGTACTTATATTCGTTTTCACATTCAGCATATTTACTTTATTTTTCGCTTAGTTTATTGATAATTCTTAATTTAGGACAAAAATGGAAAAGTGTTTGACACATGATAAGAGACAAACCGTAAAGGTTGCACCCACAAGTGGTGGAAGTGAAATGTAAATCTAAGGTAAGAAAGAAATGCCGAAATTACTTATCTTGAATTTACAAAGGTTTATTTTCATGGCGAAAACGATTTCAATTGGTAAACTGCCATAAATATTTTTTATGCTCATTTACGTAGTCGTTCTAGGGTTTAGCGACTCTCGCAGGCATTTAAAGCTACAAGTACTGTTACTGATTTAGGAGCTATGGTTTCATGCAAAAACCAGAACCAGCGATGAAAGAAAAAGACACAACTTGTGCCTCAGTCACAGCCCAAGTCAGAGGACTAGAAGAAACCGGCAACACCTACCAACCATCCATAGGAAAGGCATACAGTGGTATGAAATACAGAGGGTCAAAACATCACCCGAAAGCAGCGGGTTACGTGTTTAGCAAGGGTGGCGTTTTTGACTGACGGCGCTGGCTCTCTCTCCCTTTCCTGGAACCAGAGGCCCGAAATTAGGGACGGCCAACTGCTGATAGCCCAACGAGTTACTCGCGATGGTCGTTAAACTCCCAAACAAAAAAAATCTTCTATCTAAAACAGGCATACACAGTTAAAGATTGGCTACTCTTGGGATTGTCGTTAAATCTTGAAACAACTCATAAAAACGGTAATTTTTATACGCAGTCACATTCTTTTCACTGAAATCTGAAATCCCACTTCTTTTTTCTTTCTTTTTTTTGATTGGAGGTTTAACGACCACCGTCAGCAACTCAATGGTTTCAACATCACTTTATTGGGTCTCAGGGAACGCTACATCGAAGAACGGGGAAAACCGGGGCACAGTAAAACAACAACAATGGCGGGGCGTGCCAAGCAGCGTAGGCGGGGCGTGCCAAGCAGCGTAGGCGAGGCTTAACACAAACACATCAGGAGAAAAGAGCACAGTACAATGACAAACGCAATACAAAGGCGTGAAGCAAGCATGATATTAGAGAGCTTTAATGTTCACTCAGTAGTGAGGAAGAACACATAGCATAAGTCCTGGAGCATCAAGGTGGGAGTTCTGGAGCATCAAGGTGGGAGTTCTGGAGCATCAAGGTGGGAGCATCAAGGCGGGGGTCCAGAAGGAGGCGACGAGGCCTCCCAGGACTCGGCGGACTCAATGGGCTATAAGCAGTCGCCCGTCCCTAATTTAGCTCACTGTTTTCAGGGAAGGGAGAGAGCCAGTGCCGTAAGACAAACACAACATCCACGCCTCACCGGGATTCGAAACCGGACCCATCTCGGACGAATGATCAGAAGCCATCGCTTAGACCATTGTGCCACCGGGACGGCAATCCCACTTTACTGGTCAAGGAATGGAAAGTTATGAGATGATCGGGAGTCATCTCAGTGTTAAACCCAATCGAGGTTATCCTTCCCGCAGGCTGTCGAGAGCTCAAAGACGCAGGTTTTGGGCTTAATCGCGTGATCTGGGTCCAAATTCTAAACTAGTAGGAGGCAGGGGCGTAGTGTGTTTGTTCTAATGCCCTAATTCTCGCTTATCCTGGAAGTAGTGTGCCTAAACCTGGGATGGACGTCTCAGTGCCTTAGATGTTTATGGGAGTCGTCACCCTCCAAAATATCTATCTCTTACCTTAGAGTAGTAACTGATTGATCGTATTTTGGGGATTCACAAAAGATAATCAATCTGAAATTTCTGATAATGTCTCTCATGGGATTTTGGATTTGTGTGTGAGCTGAATAGCTCAGTTGTGAAAACAAAAGTTTGTCCGTGACAGCGATCGAATTAAGTAAGTTGCTCTTCCAACGCCGGAGTAAGCAGCTCTCCCAACTCCGGAGTAAGTTGCTCTCCCAGTTCCGGAGTAAGTTGCTCTCCCAACTGAGGTACACGGACAGAATGTATCGCTGCAGATTTGTCGTCTTGGCACGTGCTTTTACCTCATATCTTCTCACTCGAAAGAGTATACGTCACACAGTAAATCTATTACAACATCACATTTGGCGGAACTGGAATTGCAACTATTTCTTTGACGAAGAGCAAATATTGATCACAGATACACAATGTAGGCAAAAGTATTTAGACACCTATGTCAAGCGGAAACAACAGCATTTGTTAGTCGAAATCAGAACATATTCTGCTCGCTTTTAGCCATTATGACTGCAGCTACCCTTATAGGAGCTGTCCATGAGATATCGGTACGCCTGTACTGGGATTTTCCTCCATTCCACAGCAAAACGTCTGCCAAAGCTTCTGTAGAGAAAGGTCTCACCGACCGAGATCAGATTAGGCATTCCAGCTCGTCCCACGGATCTTCCATAAGATTTAGATCGGGACTTTGGTCCTGCCAACCCAACGCTAGGACGTTCTGCTCCACAAATTAGGCCTGAACAAATCATGTAGGGTGACAAAGTTCTGGATCTTGCCGAAATACTACTACAATGTAGGTAGTACAGAATTGCTCAGAATGCTCTCGTACCTGGCTGCCGTTAATCTGTCGGGCACCAGAACGAAAGTGCTGAGCCTTTCCTAGCAGAAACTGTCCCACACCACCACAGATCCCTCTCCAAACTTGATTGTACGTACAATGTAATCTACATGACAGCTTTCCCCATACAAACGCCATACTGAAATACGTCATAGAAAGTGAATAGCGCGTGATTCGTCACTCTACACTACTCTCTTCCATTCTTCTATTGTCCACGAACGGTGAGCGGTGCACCACTTCAGTCTTCGTGAAAATCTTCCAAATACGTGGAGAAAATGTAGATAGACAAAGTCATCGCTCTTTCCACGTTTTTCTTTAATTAACACACATCAACCGGAAAGTTATAGCAAATACAATGTTTCGGTTGCTGTCTGTTAATTAAAGAAAAAAGTGGAAAGAGTGATGACTTTGTCTATTACATTGTCTCCACGAAATACAATTTTTCGGTTGCTGTTTTTTAATTAAAGAAACACGTGGAAAGAGCGATGACTTTGTCTATTTCAATCGTCGTCTGCCGTCGCCTGGAAATATATAGGGTTTGTGCCCAGCTGAACGTAACACGGTAACCTTTGGCATGCAGTACCCGATAGACTGTTCTCATACAAATAGCTGCTCTTTTGCAAAACCACCGACCAGGTCTGTGGCAGAAGACATGCGTGCTTTCTTCGTATTGTGCAATTGTGACGTATACTCTAATTTAACTTTCCTTTTTAATTTCTTTCCCTATGTAAATTTGGGTTTCTTCTCCTTAGCGGTTTTCAAACTTAACGTAATATCTTCTCACTCCGAAGAGTATGGTTGGCAACGTCTTGAGGTCAAAACGTATACCGTGTGTAAATGTCACATGAGAACTGGAAGATGTATGTATAATGTTTGAGCAGCAGTATGCGGGATGGCGGAAGTATAATGCAAATTGTGGGAAATACGTCGTTTAGTTAGAGTTTTGTCTATTTAAAGGCCGCATGTTTTGCTAATTTATCTATCTATCTATCTATCTATCTATCTATCTATCTATCTATCTATCTATCTATCTATCTATCTATCTATCTATATACACTGAAGATCCAGAAAAACTGGTACACCAGTCTAATACTTCAGTGGTCTCTTACGGGAGCGCAGGACTGCAGAAATACGACGGGGCATGGAGTCCACCAGCTTCTGGAAATATGCTGTAGGCAATGTACACAATACTTCCTGCAGAGCGTTCCACCAATCGGGTGTATTCCGAGGTCTCGGATTCCTGTGTTCGATAGCGCGTCGCATGGCATTCCAAATTTGTTCTATCACGTTCAGATCTGGGAACTTGGGTGGGTATGGCAACACCCCAAACTCAGATGAATACTCCTCTAACCATAATGTGGCATCCCGACACTTGTGGGGAGGTGCATTGTCCTGTTGGAACAGGCCCAATCCATCAGCAAGAATGCAGGACATGAACGGGTGTACCTCGTCAGTAAGGATGCGCACAGAGCGTTGTCTGCTCACAGACGTTTGTATACGTACCAGGGTTCCCAGTGAAGTCCAGCTAAACACACCCCATAACATTACGGACAACCCACCAGCCGGTACAGTTCCATGTTGACAGGCGGGATCCATGGCTTCATGGGGTTTACGCCATACATGAATCCTTTTATCTGCCTGATACAGTTTGAAACGCGACTCATCAGACCACGCTACGTGTTTCCAGTCATCAAGTGTCCAGTAGTGGTGTTGCCGTGCCCAAGCGAGGTGCATAGCTCTGTGTCGTGCACCCATTAAGGGGACTCGAGTTAGGCGTCGGGTCCCAAAACCCATATCGTGCAGGATACGTTGCACAGTCCGGACGCTGATGCTTGTTGAGGCTCCAGCATTGAATGCCGATGATACCTGCGAGAGTGTTGCACGCCTATCGCGTGAAACGATCTTGACAGCCGACGATGGTCACATTCACCCAATGTCTTTTTACGGCCACAGGGATATCGTAGGTTGGAGGTTTTGCTGGAATCCTTGTAGTCACGGTACACCCTTGCAATGGTCGTCCGTGAAAATCCGAACTTCGTTTCTACCTCCGAAATACTATGGTCCATCTCACGAGCGCCAACACTGCGTTGAAAATCGCTTAAATCGTTATTTCTTGTCATTGTCACGCCGAAAACCGCTCTGACACCTGGCAAGGACGTCTATCGCTTTATATACGCACTGGCGGACGCAACCGAGTACGCGCACAGGTGACGTTGCTACGTATTTTGCATAAGCTCGTCTGTACTAGTTTTTCTGGCACTTCAGTGTATACAACATTATTGACAAAAGATACCGGACACGTAGAAAAGAAACACAATATAGCATTTATTGACATACATTAGTACGGTGTCGGTCCACCTTTGGCCTTACTGAATGCACTGACCATTCGAGACATGCTTTCGACAAGGTTTTGGAACACAGCGATACGTATGCGCTTCCAATCAGTGCATAATGCTGCCGCAAACTGCTGCTTCGTAGTAGGCCTCGGTTCCGAACTTCTTATGCGGCGCTCTAATTCATCCCATAGGTGCTCTATGGGATTAAGATCACGGCACTGTGATTGCCAGTCCACACACGATACGGAATTATCGTCAAACAACACCGTGAAAGTCCTTGCTTTATGGCTCGGTGCATTATCCTGCTGGTAACAACAAGGCTCGGTTCCATAGTATTGCCACAGAACTGGTAGGTCACAATTGCCTAGAATATCGAGGTGGACGTGCTGATTAACTGGTTTGTCCTCGATAATCAACGTGCAGGGACCATACCACAAAAAATACCCCCACACGAGTACACTGCCAGCTCCGAACTAGACCGTAGCAACAGTACACTGTGGTAAATAGCGTTCCCTTGCTGCCACCATACCCACACACGGCCATCAGACTGATAGATCGTGTATTTGGATTCATCAGTCTATAGGACCCGTTTCCATTGATCTACGTTCTACGATAAATGTGCTTTACACCATGTATAACGAAGTAAATTTCTCCGTCATCTTTGTCCACGCCGGGCACCGAACCCGGGTCCCCTCATTCCGGAATAAGTCGCTCTCCCAACTGAGCTACGCGGACGTATGCTCTCGCTGCTATTTGCCTTTATCTAACGTGCGTCCTGCGGTGCTGGCACGTCACATCGCCCCCCCCCCACACACACAAAAGAGTGCCGGGGGCATGTCCCACGGGTCAGTTGGGACCATGTGTCGCTGTAGCCTGTCATCCCATGAAGAACGTACACTGCGGCAATCCCAGACAATTTGGTGTGTGGAACGTAACATCACACTCATTTATTATTCGAAGCGCTGAAGAAGGGATTCTCTTATTTTTCCTGTCTCGCGGTGTGGAAAGAACATCACACCATTGCGAGAACTTTAACGACCGTGTCATTCTTCAGGTTCGGGCGCCAATGTAACGAAGTAAATTTATCCAATATTTTTTCCACGCCGGGCATCGAACCCGGGTCTCCTCATTCTGGAATAAGTTGATCTCACAACTGAGCTCCGCGGACGTATGCTCTCGCTGCTATCTGCCTTTATCTCATGTGTGTGTGTGTGCTGCGGTGCAGGTGCGTCACACATGCTAAACGACGACGAGTAGCATTCCGAGTGGAGATGAAAGGCTTATGAGCAGCCGCACGACCACTGTTACCCATGGAATGAAGTTCTCTGTGCATGGTACGTGTACATACCGATGTTCCAGCAATTTTACTCACCTGTATACTCAGGTCTTGTGCAGTACTCCGTCGATTAGTTGTAACGACTCTCCTGAGGCTTTCGACGTCCTCTATCACTGATTTTGTTTGGTCTGCCAGTACGCTTTGTTGCTTCAGGCACACCATGTGTGTTCCACTTATTCAGTACATCCAAAACAGTTGACTTGGGTATGTTTAAACGAATCTGTGTTGCTCTTATGGACAACCCCCTAATATAACACCAAACAATCTTTAATTTCTCAAAATCAGTTCTCTCCCGCCTAGTTATTTTCACTCAACCTCACAGTGCCATATGATCGCTGTCAGCTTCAGGTCTGTTTTTATACCATTTACAGCTGTACCGAGCATCTTAACAACGCAGCGGATCCGTTAATTTGCTTTTGAAGAGGTGTCCGGTTATTTTTGTTAATATAGTGTATATGTAGATATATATTTAGCGTTAAGAGGTCCACCGATTAATGTTATTTAGTTCTGCGGTTTACTACTAATCTGATAGGTTTATCGTTCGAGTTAGTTCTGTTCTGTTGGAATGCTACTGTTGAAGAATCTCTTGACAGACAGAGTAAACGAGTCAATTTGTAACCTTTTCTTGACGTTTTCTTGGAAGACAGCTGTTTTACTTCACGTGAAGTATTTGAGAACTGATTTATGTAGTATCCGGACAGCCATATTTTCACAAACATTACAAAATAAGCGTCATGTTGGCACCGAGCTCGTAGAACGCCGCGTCGCTGTGGTGGAGCTATCTGCTTTCTATCGACGAACAACATCAGGGACAGTGCATTTTGAAAATCCTAGAAGGCCAATACTAGGCACTGATGATTCACTTTCATAGCATCCAATGACCATGCCTCTTTCAAAGTCCGCCAGTTAAGCTTCGCTCGGCATAGTCACTTCGAAGGCTGTCAGACAAATTTGCCAAAGCCCCCTGATATACGGCACTCAACACACCCAGCGCATTCACAGCTGGTTCTGCAAATGCGCCTTTATTTTCATAGGTTGAAGTGGCCGAATACTTTTGCCTACGTATTGCGCATGTGCAACGCTAGTCAAATGTTTCAATTTCAAAAATAAACCCCATTTTTAAGAAAATATGCTTGTCTAACAATTCTCATTCGTGTTGTTTAAAAATGAAGAAGAAAACTAGCTGAAGTCATGTGTCAAAGGATTAAATCTGCTCTGATGTTCTGTTGCATAACTGATCTCTAGATTTCTTAATTTTGAAGAGATGCTACACACAGGCAGTTTTTCTCGAAAATCCAGGTATTTAATGAATTTAAACTCTGTACAAGTAGTAGAAAGACGACATCTAAGAGACTTACGGGGGTCCTAACAGAAGTTCTACATATTGTCTATTTTTTGAGAAAAGTGTGAAGTAACGAAGAAACGCCGTCCAATGTACTCCCCTCTGCTGCTAATGGCAGCTTGCCAGCGGTGAGGTAGTTCCTGAATGCCCCGTAGTACGCCATCTTTGTTCAGCTGTGGTATTACTCGTGTCACGTCCAATGACATTTCGTCGAGCGATTCGTAGCGGATGCCAAGGAGCCGATTTTATGACTTCGGGAAAAGATCAAAGTCGGGTGGACTGAGATCAGAGCTATACGGTGGGTGGAATAAGTTTCCCAGCCATATTTCGACAAAGGTCCCCGTACCGACACTGCACAATGTCACGATGCGTTGTCATGCAGCAAGATCTCTCCCGCTTCCAACAAGTCGGGGCGATTTTGACGAATTTTCAGTCTCAGAAAAGTCACGATAATATTGTGCGTTGACATTTTACCCTACCGGCACTCGATCAGAAACCACAACACCCTGGGCATCGTACGCAAAAATCATCCTTTGCATCACTTTGGATTGTTGCCGACGGCACTTGAGGGGCGTGGGGAATTTGGATGCCTCCATTTCGCTGTTTGTGACTTCAGTTACGGCTCAAAATCACGTATCCAAGTCTGATCAATTGAGACAATTCCGTTTAGGCAGGTGTTGCCCTTCCGTTTCAAACCTGAGGTGGTGATCCTGTGAGATCCTCTCTCTGGCTGCTTTCTGCTCGGGGGTGAGTTGGTGGGGCACCCTGCGCGCGGCGATTTTTCTTTTTCCCAGTGTGTCGGTCAAAATCCAGTGAACAGACAGGGTGGACAAATTTACCGGGTGAGCAATCTCCTCGACTGTCAAACGGCAATTCTCTTCGAGAAGCGTTGCAAGAATGGCGTGACAGATGTTTTGTCTGTCGCCGTTTGAGGTAAGTCTGAGCGGTGATCATCTTCGATGCTGCTTTGGCCCTCCCGAAAGCACGATGCCCAGCGAGAAATTGCGCTTCGATCAAGAGTTCTTTGCGTTTCGATCAACTTCTTGCAAAACAGTGTGGATCTGTGTCGGAGTTTTCCCCAATCAGAGTTTCTATTTTCAAGTAAGAGTGCTGTTCTAACGCGGTGACTCGACCTGAGGAGCTACACTAACGCTGTGACTCGACCTGAGGAGCTGCACTAACGCTGTGACTCGACCTGAGGAGCTGCACGCTTCCATTTCGAAACCCTTCCACGTCCACACAGCAAATGATAGCGCGTCGTTCTGACACCACTGCGTTGCTGAGAGTCTAACCTACACATGACGCAATCATTTTCCCGATTGCATCATCCGCTGCCGTTTTAGATTAACGTGTGAAGCACGTTTGTTATCACCATCGTAGGCGAGAATATTATAGGGGGTGGGGATACAGTTTGGATCTTACACTCTGGACGTCAGAAACTCTGAGATACTCGTACTAAATTTTTATGCCTATAACAAGAAACGAAGATTTATTTTTATTTGTTACGAACTTCGTGCAGTTTCTGAGGTTCTGCTGAAAGGTGTCAGAAAATTCATAGATTGACCGAGGGTGTAGGTGTTCCCACGACCTGCGTTTGTTGTTCTAATGATTTCACAAAGTTCTTTTGGTAAGTTTGCTACATGACCGATGGTTTGAGACTTCCTGTTTTGAAACGATAAATGTGTTGAAAGAGTCTCTCATTTTTCCGTGCAGCATACAGAAAATCGTGGGCATTCTCCGGTCGAAACGTTCTAATTGCGCCCAACAACACTGGCTACAGCAACACGGCAAGAAAAACATTAGTGGGAAAAAAAAGCCACATATTACGTCAGGAATGGTAATGCGTCCTATTCTCCGACGAGTCCACGTTTGGTCTACCTTCTGATAGTCGGAGACATTGTTTCTGTAGAACCTCAGAACGACGCGGAAGTCAGCATTTGTGTAATCCCGTGCATCCCTTCCGCGGCGACGTAATCATATTACTGGGAAGAATCTGCTTCAATGATCGCACAGATGTATGAGTTTGTGGAGGTAAACATGAAAGCTAGAGTGTACCATGATGGCATCATTAGGACACCTGTGACACTTTATCAAGGTGCAATAGGCTATAGTTTCGTCTTTAAGGATGAAAATGCACGACCTCATCGAAATCGCATGGTGTTTCGAGCGCTCAAAGGTCGAATATATTTCACATTTTCCTGTACATCTAAGGTCCCCGACCTTAATCGGTTTGAATGAGTGTAGGATGTACGGCAGATGAGCTTCGACAAGCATGACCGGGCTTCTAGGATACTCTCAGAATCTTCGCTACATCTACAGGCAGCTCCCATGTATTTTATATTTTATCCGAAACATTAAAAGGAGTTAACTTTTATTTTTCAGCATAGAAAAAAAGTATGCAAAATCTTTTTTGTCAGAGCTGGATCCAAATTTATCATAAAATTTATTATATTTTGTTTGTTTGGGGATTTAACCACCGTGAGCAACTCGATGGGTTATGAGCAGACGACGATTCCTAATTTGGGGGCACAGGTTCCAGAGAAGGTAGATAGCCTGTGCCATAAGACCAACATAAAATACATGTTTCACCCGAAATTCTAACGGACGAATAGCCAGAAGGTGGTGCGTATGCCACTGCGCTTCCAAGGCAGTAACCCGAGGTTTATCTTCTGCAAATATTTAATTTTAATGGTAGATTTTTCCATTTCGCGTTAATAACACAAAATGCCTCGACCAGTGTTAGAAAAACTGGTTTTGAAAATGTGTAAGTCAGAACTATAGATGTAACTTCAAAAATGTATTTCCTTAAAATCAAGAGAAAAAGAAAAGAAAAATCCTTTTTGTTATGAATGAAATTACATTTTAAATGCAGTTTTCAGAAAATTGCTTTTATGCGTACGCGTGCATCTTACACAAGCTGACGCACTCATAAAGCCAAAATAAAAAAATACTCTGATGTGCATACACTGTGCATTCACTGAATTGCGACTACTTGCCTAACACTCAGTGGGCCGTCCTTTCTCCCGGAAAACGGCCGCCACCCGGCGTGGAACTGAAGAAACATTTCTCTCCATGAGGTGTGTTTTCAGTTGTCTGGGAATCTACAACCAAGCTGTTTGTATTGCGTTTCGTATTTCCGGTATGAATGGATTGGGAGGGAATGTCCAAGTGCTACGCCTGTCGTTGCCTAACATTCCAGGGATGTTTAATTGGGTTAAGATCAGGAAATTTGGGTACAATTCTAGATGTTTCATATCAGAACTGTGTCCACAGAAGCATTTCAGCACGAAGCTGTCCCGACGACATGGGTCATTTTCTGCCGGGCTGAATCCATGCCTGTCTGGGTGAAGGTAGAACACCGTGGGGTGTACATAGCCCGCAATCAGTTCCCAGTACAGAATTGGTCCAAATGTACCAGGCGTACCAATTCATGCCAGATACAACCGGCCCGACTGGTCTGAATAGTCGATGTCATGCAGGAATCTCTGCTAGTAAACGATGTCCATATGTTGGTACACATGCACCCGTGGTCCCAGTTCATACCAACTAAACATATCCCATATAATACAACCGCCCCTACTAGCCTGAGTTTTTGATGCCATACATGCGACCCTGGTTGCACCCAATATCCGTACGTTAATCCGCACGTACCAGGGGTCCCAGTTCACGCCAGCTAAACATGTTCCATATCTAACAACCGCCCTTACTGGCCTGGATGTTTGATGCCATGCATGCGTCCCTGGTAGCAACCAATGTCCGTACGTTAATCCGCACGTACCAGGGGTCGCGGTTCATGCCAGCAAAACATGCCTCATATCATACAACCGCCCCTACTAGCCTTGATGTTTGCTGCCATGGATGCGTCTCTGGTAGCAACCGGTGTCCGTACGTTAATCCGCACGTACCAGGGGTCCCAGTTAATACCAGCGAAACATGTCCCATATCATACAACTGCCCCCACTGCCCTGGATAGTAAATGCCATGCATGAGTTCCAGGTAGTAAACACGAAACATGGGTCCCAATTTATGCCAGCTAAACATACCCATATCAAATAACCGCCCCATTGGCCTCTATAGTGGATGCTATGCATGAATACCTGGTAGTAAACGGTGTCCGCACGTTGGTCCGCACGGAACATGGACCCCAATTCATGCCAGTTGAACATGCTTCATATCATACGTCCGACCCCACTGGCCTGGATATTCGATGGCACGCATGAATCCCTGGTAATAAACGATGTCCCTACGTTGGTCCACACGTACATGGGGTCCCAATCATGACAGCTAAGCTTTCCTCATGTCATACAGCCGTCCCCACTGCCTGGATAGTCGAAGCCAATGTTGAGTCCCTGGCAGCAACTGGCGCCTCTATGTTGGTACACATGCACCAGGGGTCCTAGCTAATTCCAGCTAAACATGCTTCACATCATAAACTGTCCCCACTGGCCTCCAGTCGATGCTATGCTTGAGGGATCTATATGAGCTCAGGCTGCTGACCCCGAATATGGACTCTGTATCGGCATAATGGAGTATAAATTGTGATGCATCGGACATGTACCGGTATATCACATTGGTCGTCAATTATGAAACCGTACTGCTCTTATTGCATCTGGAATACACCTTCGCCGCCCTTTATAGTTGTTTTGCCATTTTGGTATCATTCGAGGACCTTGCAGGTCCTTCAATAAACCGAAACTGTCGTTGTTTCCGATATTAACACACCAACTCTTCGTAAGCCCAAAATTTGGCATTTCTTGAGTCCCTCGTTCGTACGAAAGAGGGGAAGAATAAACGCCCATCGGTTGTTAGCCCCCGTAAATCTTTGGTTTTATCCATCATGTCCGTAACTTTGATTTCAGAGGTTTGGGTAAACGATTTTTAGGAAAGGAGTGTCTGACCCCAGGTCTTAAACAACCCAAACGAGTAGAAATCTAAGAGATTTGGGCTAGACTGCAACGCGTAAGCGAGATAGAAAACGGGATGAACAGACGACTTTAATTTTATTACCGGAGAAGAGCAGTATCCGGGGTCCGTCGGCTCACGACAGATATTAAGTTGTTCCAATGTTTCTGCCTACCCAGGATCGAATCACGGTCTCTCCCGTGACAGTCAGAAGCGCTGGCCACTATACCATCCGCACCACAACTTCGATCTCAACTGAACTTCCAGGCTCTCATGTACAATTGTTTAGCTTACAGTCCTCCTCCGCGTTACGCCACAATCGGATATAAATCGCTTTACGTAAGGGGAAGTCGCAAATCCGTGAGCATTCAGTACATCACATTAAACCCAGCAGGAATTTGCCTAAAATAATTAATTCCCTTCAAAAATGTAATTTACATGCAACTTTTCACCCTTTAATAACAGAAAAATTCAGTCTGAAGGAATTACATTCGGAAGATACCATGAGTGGGACTAATTAACCAACTGAAAAAACAAACAGGAACATCATCTAACACAGGTTACATTTACAAGAGAATAGGCCTAGTATCCATTTTGGACTCGAAGTTTGAAGGCACTACATTAGGAAATACTGTGGGTAGGACCAGTTAACTCAACTGGAAAAATAAACAGGGGCAGCCTCTACCCAGGTTAGATTTACAAGAAAATAGATCTAGTATCCACTTTGGACTAAAAGCCTAAAGGAATTATTGTAGGAAGATGCTGTGAGCGGGACTAAGTGGCCCAACTGAAAAAATCCCAAGCAGGAACATTATCCAACCCAGGTTAAATCTAAAAGAGAACAGACTTAGTATCTATTTTGGACTAAACACCAAAAGGAATTACATTCCAAAGGTACTGTGAGAAATAATTAACCCAACTGAAAAAAAAAACAAGGACAGCACCTAACAGAGTTTAAAATTACAACAGAATAGACCTAGCATCCATTTTGGACTAAACACCTGAAGGAATTACATTGGAAAGAAACTGTGAGTAGGACTAATTAACCCAACTGGAAAAACAAACAAACAGGAACAGCATCTAATCTAGGTTAGATTTACAAGAGAATAGACCTAGTTTCCATTTTGGACTAAAATCCTGAAGAAATTACTTCAGGAAGATACTGAGAATGGGACTAATTAACCCAATTGAAAAAAAAAGGGACATAATCTAACCCAAGTTAAGTTTACAAGATGATAGGCCTAGTTTCAATTATGGACTCGACGCCTGATGTAATTACATCAGGAAAATACTGTGAGTGTGACTAATTAACCCAACTGAAAAAAACAAGCAGAGAGAGAATCTAACCCAGGTTCAATTTATAAGAGAATAGGCCTAGTATCCATTATGGACTCGATGCCTGATGGAATTACAAATTTGTACATTAGGAAAATACTGTGATTAGGACTAATTAACCCAACTTAAAAAACAAACAGGGACAGAATCTAACTCAGGTAAAATTTACAAGAGAATTGACATAGTATCCATTTTGGACAAAACGCCGTGCCAAAAACTGCCGAGTTTTTTCTTTCGATTACCTGTGTAAGCAACAAAGGTAACGTGAAACACTCATTTTTGGTTTAGAAGAGTACTGTGTCGTAGAAAAGGAGACCAAAAAAAAAAACAAAGTGTGAAAATAGCACCCATATTATACTCGGAATGTAAAGGCAAGGGTAAAACAGCATATGTAACTGAAGTGTATTAAAAATATATAAAACTTATACATAAACAACACCAGAATATAAATTTACGATTGCATAATTGTATCAAAGTGGTAAATATTTTACACTTTTCCGAGTCATTTTTGTTTGATTAGGAGCACTTTATGGCTTAAAGAGCATAGGTCAAAAATGAATAAATAAATAAATAAAAAGATCAAGTAGGAAGAGGAATTTTGAAACAAATGTGCTCGTAAAACTATCGATACTTTTATAAATATCGAATAATCTCGATATTTGCAAATGTGCTTTCAGAATATCGCACAACAATAAAGTGGCGTCTTTCGGTTTCTTTTTCTATCGGGAAGCGAAGTTGTTGCAATGAAAGTTCTATAAAGGCCTTGTTTTTTAATAATTATATTACAGAAAATATAAAATTTCCATCGCCTTCATATAAACGATCGCGAATTTTAATAAATACCTTATTTTCAATAGTGTTTTGCCATCTTTCATGTTGAAAGTAACTAAACAACCTTTGAAAATAACTGAACTAAAACCTCTATGTACGGCATTTGTATTGGTATATATTTATAAATCTCCTTTCCCCCCATATATTTAAGTATAATGTTTAATAAATTTAAATTTCGAAATTGTCATCACTAAATACCGAAGAGAGATCTTGCATTTCCGCATCCGGCGAATATATATATATAAAAAAAAAAAGGAAATGAAAAAATTCCACTGTTTTTCATACTTATTGATCTACTTCTTGTTCCCTCTCCTTTCTCTCCGCTTGACTGGGTTAATCTTGTTCGATCGTCTCTTTTCCTGCTGCCATGGGCATAGGAAATATTTCCGACACTTAACCATGGCACTTACTCGACTGCTCGTATGTCCATTTAAGTGAAAGAATGCGATCGTGAAATCCTGTTCTTGTGAGTCACGCTGAATGTTGTATACATCCCACTTACCAAGCAAACTTCTTTCCTGTCACCTAAACCCAAAGCATACTACGTTATGAATGCCTAGTAGGGGAATATAGTCACTCCATATTATGGACATTGGAGTTAAGCTTAATGTTTTGTCATAATAGATGACTCAGAGCTATCCTGCCTTGACGTCACGAGACGCACATTATCAAGAATTTAGGAAATCAAGTCCACCTGCGCATACGTAGGAACATTTTACTATATTTCCAAAATTTTAAATTCAGAACTTATACTTCATTTTAGCGTCTGGGGAGTAATGTACTTAACTTTCCTTCTGTCAAGCACGATTTTAAAACATTACATAAGTTCATTACTTTGACTTTTCGATGACATAATGGAACAATTATTGATAATATTTTGTCAATATTTATTCTACTTTTCATAAGCAACAACAAAATACCTGTTATTATTATATTAGAGAGATTTTCACCGTGCATTTTTTTGCACGGTCCAGTAACTAGCCTAGATGTTGATAACCAGAAGTTTTCGTTAAGAATGATTTCTTATTCATGTAATTTTAACATCCAGGAATTTTAGCGCCAAACGTTCCTGCGTCCCATGTCACTATAAGCTAATATTTTCGATACGACAAAAAGTTTGAACTCTACGCAATAGATTAGAAGTTGTTTTATTCAGAAGATTAGAGGCATATATATTTTTTTTTCGAGGAGGGGCAGAAACGGAAAGTGGAAGTTTTTGAAATTCATCAGGACAAAATAAAAATTAATGAAAAACAGGAGAAAAAAATTAAAGTAATTTTCTTAATGTAAATTGATACATTTTTATGAAATTTAAGCAGTTTTCTAACGTTAGTCGCATGTTGACAACATAATTAAACACTTTTAGGGGGCCAAGGTCC
The DNA here is from genome assembly GCA_039090855.1 of Macrothele yani. Lineage (NCBI taxonomy): Eukaryota > Metazoa > Arthropoda > Arachnida > Araneae > Macrothelidae > Macrothele > Macrothele yani. The sequence continues at coordinate 138,873,824 of CM077013.1, read as the reverse complement.
CTTGGTCCCCTCTAAATATGCCATTGCAGAAGATCACGGATTGAATTCAAGCCATTCGTTTGTGGGCTGCCTTGATTCCCTAATTTCTTTTTTTTTCTTTCATTTTTTCTTGATTTCTTCCTTTCTGTATTTTTTTCAAATTAATAAAAAACGGGATTCTTAATTATTTTAGGTTTAACTTTTCACTGTTGCTTTAAGCAAAGAGAAAACATTCTTTATTTCATTTTGTTACAATTCTTCCTCTTCTGTGTAGTTTCAAACAAACAAAAATATTTTCTATTATTTTAGTTTCATGCTTCCGGTGTTGTTACAAATAGGAAACGTGACTCCTCTGTCGTTCGATTTTTGATTTGCTAGTATCGTCCAAGAACAATAAAAAAAGACGTAAGTAGATTATATATATAAAAAAGCTTTGTTCACTTTTATTTTCCAGTATTGTTTCAATTTGGACATCACAGTGCTTTCGCAAGTGATCCTTCCAAACCTAACGTAAACTATAAGAAAAAGGACTTTTGTACATTACTGTAGGGACTCATATACCGGGTAGGTAAGGGGGAAGGACGAACGTTTGCCCACACAGAATAGTCCTACTAGGGGCGTGAATTCATGCCCTGAGGGAGCTAAAACATGGAAATGCATGACTTGTGAACAACTGTACTGAAAAGTGTAATTGAAGAACAACATTATACACTTCCGTAGACTCTCTTTTTTAAGATTTAAATTTGTCGCATGTACAATAGGTGGAAAAATGTCTCCGGACAGCGGTGCTTTTTATACAGTACTGCATTTATAGCAAAATCAATAAGGAGCTGGCCCAACTTTGACCACAATTACATTGTGCACTCTCCGTGGCACACTTTTAATGAGAGTATGATAATGAGAGTAGTACTCCGATGTATATTGTTCCATTTTTCTCGCAAAGAAGTGTTTTGTTCAGACACAGAAATTGGACATGTCGTTCTTATCCCAAATCCGACGTTCAAGTTCATCCCAAAGAGCCCCTATAGGTTTGAGATCTGGGCTTTGAGATGATCACTCCAAATTCTGTACACCCATATTCTCAAAGCATGTCGAAATGAAGGGTGCTTTAAGGAACGGTGCGTTGTATTTCTGAAATAAGAATCGCCCGTCTCCGTAAAACTGGTAAAGTGTAAGCAGCGCGGTTTGTCCAGAATGTTCCGGTACCTTGTGGCGATCATGTTTCCATTCACAACCACCCACAGTCCGAGTCCATAGAATGAGCAGCTTTTTATACAATACTGCATTTATGGGAAAATCCATAAGGAGTTGGTTCACCTCTTGCCACAATAATATTTTGAACTGATCTTGGCACAATTTCGATGAGATTATGGTAAGTATTCACAGGTATATTCCTCCATTCCTCCCGCAAAGAAGGATTCAGTTCAGACACAGAAATTGGACATGCCATTCTATCCCAAATACGACGTTCAAGTTCATCCCAAAGGTCCTCTATAAGGTTGAGGTCGGGGCTTTGAGCTCGCCACTCCAAATTCTGCACACGCATGTTCTCAAAACAGGTCGAAACGGAGCGTGCCTTAAGGCATGGCGCGTGTCTTGCTGACACAAGAATGGCTGGTCTCCGTAAAACTGGTAAAGTGCAGGCACTGCGGTCCGAGTCCATGCCATGAGAAACATCCCCACGGCCATCATCAAATTAACACTTAGGATGATATTCTGACAGATACTGTTTACCTGGTATACGCCACACTCAGCAACCACTAGCGGATTTAAAAACGGTGCAGCACAATTCATCCCTCTATAATACTCATTTCCACTGGTCTTGGAAACATGGACGATGTGCCTTGCATCTAGGAAGTTGCTTACTTGCTTTCTTACGAGTTCTTAGCGTCTTGTATGCAGCAGCTGCGCCATAGAAACTGAACTTGGGCAGTTCCTTACGAAATATCTTAATGCACACACTCACCCCTGTTGAATCCTTAAATTATTTGGGGATGATTTGTGCAGAGGAATGATGGTGCTCACGAACGACAGGTTTCATTGTTCTCTAGTCCCTTTTGGTCAATTTAATTGACCTTCCAGAAGGTCTCTTGTCAGTCATAGGCCTCTCACGTTTCCATTTACTATTAACGTCTTGAATAGTTGACCGTGGGTGTTGCAATTGTTATACACTCGTGCGAACGGACAGGTTGCTGATATAACACATCGTTGGAAGTCAGAAAGCTCAACATGCGTGGCCACGTCTAACAAAAAGTTGATATACGACGTCTGAGGTGCTTTTCCGGAGTTCTAAAGGACATCTCGCACACGCGATCTATTGGAATGTTCCATTTTTATTGCGGAAGGTGGTGTCCGGAGACTTTTTCTACATAGTGTAGTATTCTGCACAACTAACCAGGGTACAAAATAACCTTCTTTGTGAGGTGCGACCCTAATAAAATAAGAGTTAGAAACTGGGATTGTAGAACTGGTAACTCCGTTAACTTCACTTATTGGTTTAAGTCACTGAGACTTGAACTTAACTCAAACCTTCCAGACTTAGCTTCAATGTGATGCCCAGATTATTTTAATTCGTTGGTTTCGTTGCTCAAAACTTGATTAGACAT